>CM053791.1:319491667-321891667 GCA_028749045.1 Cupressus sempervirens
ATTGATTTCATTATGTGTATGAGATTATTATCAGAGTGATAAGTATTTCTATTTCTTAGCCATGAATAGATACAAGAGGTCGAGTTCGGGAAGTCAACACAGTAGTAGAGGGAAGAGAACAGAGTTAGATGCTTTGGTGGAAAGTGTCGAGAAATTAAGATTGCATTAGCAACGACTTGCAGAGAGATTATCGAATCCGGCTACAATTGATAGGGTAGTGAGATATTTTACTTCTACTTTTAGTAGGCCAACATCTAGTTCATAGGGGAGAAGACTTGAGTTTTATTCTTCCACTGATTGTGATGCTGATGTACCATTATCTAGTTCAGTGCTTGCTATTACCATCCATAGTGTTGATGATAGTTTTTTTGCACTACACTCAATGGATGTTTCTATGCCACTGGAGGATAGTAGTGTCCAGCATCACTGGGTTGAGGCTCCCAGAGCAGTTACTGTGGGTTCTACAGAGGTAGTTGATGTTGTAGTAATCTCTAATCATTCAGTTTCTTCTTCAGAGTTAGATGAGGATGAGTCTAATGCTTTCATTTAGAGTGTGGAGGTGTACTAGGATGTAAGTACACTGAGCATTGGTGATCTTGAGGGGAGTTCATTTGATTCATCTTTCTCTCATAGTGTGGATAGTGTATTTGAGTCAGTTCATAGGAGGCCTGTAGTGCAGAGTCACCATGTGACCGGCCAATTGAGAGTTGGCAAGAGAGATATCACTACTACTCTTGAGCATTTTGATACCGCTCATCAATTGTTGGCCATTACTAGTTGGGGTGCTTCTATGATAGATGAGTCTAGCAGTGGTTACTTTTCTTTGGCAGAGGTTCATGCCTTGCATGAAGCTGTTAGGGTCTTGAGACAAGACTACTTACAGTTGGTAGCCAACCATGATCACCTGGTTGAGTGGGGGAGTACAACCTATGAGGCACTCTTGGATCGTGAGGAGGAGATGAGTGAGCTCACCTAGGAGCTCATAGCAACTACTAAGGCTTTGGAGGACACACAGCGAGATCTATAGGAGTTGAAGTTTTAGTTAGAGGAGGTGACTGTGGATTTGGAGCATTTGCGGTCTACACCAGCCCCAAACCCAGTTCATTTGTATATTGAGGTGGTTGGTGGTGAGTACACTCCTGCAATTGTTACTGAGGAACATGTTGTTGGGGCTAACACACATGTTTAGGATTTGGGAGTACCTGGTCTTGATGAGTTTGGGATACCAGTGGAGTCGAGTCTCTAGATTGATTCTAATTATCACACAGATGATAGTGTGGTACAATTGGTCATGCCATCTTTACAGAGGGATCAATTGTGGTGTCCAGGGGAGTATGTCGATGCTTCCTGGTATAATTTTTACTGCACTAAACCATTCATGGAGTATTTTTTGGATAGTGCAGGTGTTCATCTAGACTCGCATAAAGTGATAGAAGGTGTTCTCATCTGAGGTACTAGTTTTATTCATAGATTGGTTGGGGAGATTATAGTGATCCTTTCTACTATGCTACCTCATAGGGATTTTGAGGTGGGGTTTGTTGAGCGGATTGCACAAGGTCCTATCCAGCCTATAGCCACTTGGAGTCAGAGATTGGAGCCATCTATTGATTCCCAGTTCAGTAATGGTGAGCCAATAGCGGAGTTTGGAGGTTCCTACCAGCATTATATGATGGGGTATGCTCATCATTTTTCTTTTGACCCAGAGATAGAAGATTTGATTTCACGCAGGTGTAGATCGGCTCCAATTTCTTACCATCCATTATGGGATGGATTGGCACCATCTTTGGTAGATGGAATCGGTAGTTGCAAGTTACACAACCTACAGTATCGACACACCCAAGATAGTTTATCAGAGATTGGATTTGGTGGCAGTGACTCAAGTACCTATGGTTGTTGTCATCTCCACAATACAACATGGGCACATCAGATTTATCAAAGTAGTTTTGAGGTTGAGTTGATTCAATAGGTTGTGCTTGTGCTACAAGAGTTGTTTGGTGATGATTGGGACATTAAATAGGTCTTCACTTGGGATCTAGTGGAGGAGAATGGTACTTGTTGCTGAGATTACTTGGGGACAAGCAATTTCAGGAGGGGCAGACTGTAATGTCCCCATTTTGGAGGTAATTTGATTTAATTAATTTAATTAATTAAGTTGTCCAAAATAATGAATATTTTATGAGGATGACTAATTAATTATTTTAATTAAATAAATAAGTGGTACTAAGTTAATTATTTATAAAGTTATCAAATAAATAAATATTAAAAGGTAACTTTATATTTAATTAATTTAATAAAGTGACTTGAATTATAAAATATTTTATAAAGTCACTTAATAAATAAAATAAAATAATGATCTAGAAGTTTTTGGAGAAAGTGGAGAAAAAAGAATAAATAGGCACCGAGGGCTCATTGTCTAGGAGGCAGATTTGTTGTTGTTGATGTTTTTTGTTGATGTGCATTATGGAGCCTAGGGTTTCTGCAGTAGTCACAATTGGCCATTGAGAATGAAAACTCTCAATTCATGAGCAATTATGAGGGTGTGAAATATCACTTGAATTATTACAGCTAGGAGAAAATTACTTCAACTTTCTATTTGTGCTACATTGTAAAAACTTAGTGGCCTTTTGGCCAAGTTTTTGTGTGATTCGATTTAGGGCTTTGTGGAGACATTTTGGTGTTAAGTCTCCAACAAGTTTGGCATAAGAGAGGCTAAATTATACTCAGATTTCTACATCAGATATTCTCAATCACTTATATTAGCTAGTAGAGGCATTTGAGAAGAATTTGATTTGGCCTTGTAGCTACTTTTTCAATTAAGGGGGCAAATCAATGAGTCTTCTTTGCATTTCCAAATTTGTACATTTTTGTGGGAGTTGTGAATTGATGATACTTACAATCAATTGAAAGGTTGACCTTGCAAATACATAGGAGGGTTTGAGGAGTTCGATCTATGATAGTATTGGCAAATTGGAATACAACAATTCATCTATATTGCATGAGGCATTTGTAATGCCCAATACATCCAATAAAGAAGTCGACCACAACTTGTATTGCTAATTTGATTTCATCTACATACTCATGGAAGGGATGACTTTGTCATTCCAAGCTCTTAAAAATTAGATAAAGGCACAACCAAGATCGCTAGGCTTACACAAGACAGTCGCCACATCTTTGAAGACGTGAACTAATCTTCTTAAAGGATTGACTTGTTCTTGGTGGCTACCAAAAAAATAACAAGTTTCTTATTAATTCTGGGTTTGCATTTCTGGTTGTTACACACAACAAATTTGTTATAATCATTGCAGTTGCATCTGATGTATTCGTAGGCATGTAAGTTTCGACTTCCAAGCATTGTAAAATCAGTTATTCATTGTTGCATAAGATTACATTAAGTTGTTGTTGTAGGTACATGTTTGTATCAGCATTACTATATTTTTGAAATCAGTATTGTAGTTGAAAGACATTTGTGTTTAAGGAGTAATAAGTGGTTATTGTTGTGCACTCAAATATCTTAGAATCAGCATTAGAGTTTGCAAACCAACTGTTTGTCAAAATTACCAGTTGGTTGTAGGTGGAAATTTCACATGTTGAATTCATATATGAGCATTGTAAATTATACATGGAGGTTGTATATGCATTTAGATGATAGTTTAGACATTAAAGTGTTGAATTGTAATCATTTGAAGTCTCCTTTCAACATTTATCAAGCATACAATCAGTCTGATAACTTAGGCCAGCAAGTTAGAAGTCTGCATGTGAAGTGTTTGACAAAATTTCCAAGGCCAAAAATCAAAAGTTTTCAATCAGATTTGAGCAGGGACATTACAGCATAAGGAATGTGAGTTGTTAAAGAAATGAGAGAATAAAGTACCAATTCAAAATAAAGAAAACTTATATTAACGAATAAGTTTGAATCTCACAACACTTCATATCAAGGCAAGACTAGGTTATTTTTGTCTTTGCATTACTCAAGAGGATGATGGTGAATGTGAAGATGATGTTGATTTGGTACAAGCCAAGCTAGTGTGGAAGTTTCAATAGCTATTCATAGCAGATGATCAGGCACAAAATAGTGTATAGGATATTTGGGAAGTGTGTACATGAGCACATGTTGTATCTACAAGCCAAATTTTGAATAGAATCTAAGGGTCTGTTTGGTTGCGAATAGAAATATGGAAATAGGAATACATATTCTAGAATAGAAAATGGGAGTACATATTCCTATTCTCTATTTGGTTCAGCCAGAATTTGATGGGGACGGACCCAAAAATTTATGTTTTCTAAAATAAATAAAATTAGAATAGGAATACATATTCCAATTCCACCTATTTATATGGAATTGAAAAACCTCATTTTTGAGCCAAAATTGGAATACATATTCCTATTTTATTTCATATTCCCATTTTGATTTGGTGCATCCAAACGAAGAATTCAAAATTTTAAGAATTGACATATGCCTATTCCACTTCTATTCTCATTGCCAAACGGGCCCTAAAGGATCATATTCCAATGTATCTTTGGTGAGATCTGGAGTGGAATGATTGTTTGTCTTTCAAATCTAATATGCCTATTTGAACTCACATGTAACTCATATTAATGCGTTAGAATGTAATGCCTCTCCCATTTGACTTCTGTAAGTCATCCTGATGGATGCAACCTTGTTGATCTTTTGTTATGATGGATCATGATTGTGACCCTGAGTGATCTACACCATTGAGGTGTTTGGATTTATGTGTCTGTATCAGTTGCTTTGTTTACGCTTTTATCTGATCTATGAGATTGTGATTGATGGTTCACTGAGGTTTGTGCCAGTGGTTACCAGGATCGATGTGGTATCATGAGGTTGTTCCATGATTACCCTAAGATGTGTGCAGAGATTGCACTGTGTACTATCACCATGCTACACTGGACTAGGTTCCTGTAGCAATGGTTAGTCATGTTTATGACTGTGTTTGCTTATGTGTTTGAAGTGTCTTTTGTTGATTTTGTAATCAATCATTATTAAATGCTTAAGTAATTTTAATGGATTGTTCATGTGGGATTATTTGGTTATGTGTTGCAGACATTTACCTTATTATATTTTGATCTGAGAGATATCTATTCTTATGTGATGTTTTACATTTGAGATGACCCGAGGGTCAGATGTTATACTTTGATTTCAGTATCTTAGATATTAGACTACTATGTTGTTCAGTTAATCATATTGCATGATGATGCCATTTTGAGATGACAGTGTGTTTTATGATGATATCTGGTTACCTAGTATTTGGGCATATCTCTGATTGCGTTATGTGATGGATTTAATGCTATGGTTATTTACTTCATTCCTGCATTGTTATGCTTTATGCGAACATGAGTGATGTAAATAGATTATTTTAATATAATTAATTAAATGGTTAAATTAGGTGATTTAATGCATCCATTGCTTCAGCTATGTTATTATATGCAATTGCACTTGATCATGTTGTTTAGTGTGCAAGATTTATATCCCTGGCAGTGGCACATGGAGTTAGTGATTCAACCATTCATATTTTACCAATGTCATCCTTATATAGTCGGCGTATCCTTTATTAAAGTGTTTAAATTAAACCTTTCAATGATTATTAAATCCAAACTCATTTGCATTATGTGATTAGACCAGTAAGTGTGTTTGTGCATTTAGAGGTTCGCATTGTCGCAAAAGTTATTAAGGAGATTTATGTGTTTTTGGGTTTTCAAGCTTTTGAATTGTTTTATTTTAATTTATGGTAGCTTTGTCATAGATGAATTCCTATTTATGGGAATAGCCTGTTTTCGTTTGGGTCGATTCGGGGTTTAACTAGGTTGGCCGATTATTTGCCCTAATCGACTATTCGCTCGAAAAGTGAATAAGTATCCAAAAAGGAATTTAATTCCTCACTTCTCACTTTTGAATTGGAAAGTTGGAGAGAAAAACCCAAAATCCTCTTCATGAGGATTTACTGTTTTGTTCATTGTGGGAGCTACACGTGTGGGATTGTCGCGAGGTTGAGCTCATTGGATCCAGCACAGGAAAACCTTGGATTGCCACGATTTTTGGCCACTTCTATGGGTGTTTTATTTTTTGGTTCAGTTTTCTATTTTTCCCTTTTAGCTGTGAGGTAGGGCTTTCCCTTTTTATTGTTTCGGCTCTGTTTCTGCTTCTGTGTTTGGTAGCCATTTGTTTGGAGGCTGAGAACTAGTGTTCCCCTCCATTTTTGTATGTTAGTTCTACCCAGTTGGGCGGGTATAAACATTTTCATATTTTTTTGGGATGAGGGTTTGGAGTTTTGCACCGTTATGCTGGCCGTTTTTGCATACGGTGTTCAATTCCATTTATTTTTGGATTTTTGGGGTTTTTGAACCCAAAGGCCAAATGGGTTTTAATTTTTTAGTTTTCCAAATTTTTTGTGGTTTTATCTCGTTTTATGTGCCACCCTATTTTCTTAGGTTTCCTTGGCACAATGTGGGTCATGGACTTGGATGATCCATTTGGATATCAGTCAGACCACTTCTGTACTTTCATGTTGCATTGGGATGTGTGTTGCATCCATACTCCCGACATTGTGTTCGGTCGAGTGATTTTATACCTATTGTTATTTTTTTTTACACCTTTGCTTTTGTTTCATGAATGCTAGGATTCATGTAGAATCCATACTCTCGAATTGAGGCCGGTTGAGTAAGTTCATGACTTTTGGTCTTGTTACATCATTGGGATTCGTGTAGAATCCATACTCTTAGATTGAGGCCGGTTGAGTGATTTCATGATGTATGATTTTATTGGCTTTGGGATTCATGTAGAATCCATCCTTCCTATGTTGCTTTCAGTTGGGTGTTTTCTTTGCATTGTGTTCTCATTCTTGTCTTTGTGTTATGATCTTTGTGATGGTGGTGTGCCACACACGACTACGTGCGCGTACAATTGTTGGGTGTCTTGCGAGGCCCGATATTCTGTGGATTTGTCAAAAGTTATGATCATTGGGGTTGGGATGGGAGTATGCATGCCCACGGGCACTTGTCGTAGGATGAGCACATGTAGGGTAGGGTAGCATATGGAGGGGGCTTCTATCTCGTAGCCTAGTGACCTTAGTCCCATAGGGTTGGTGGAGGATAGGAAGTTTTAAATAAGTGATAACTAAAGAAAATGTGTGACTGGTAATAAAACTTAAGATAATAAAATGTGTGTGCGGGGCCCTCCGTTGAAGCGTTGAAACACACGATCCAAGCTTGGGCTTTTCGATGCCAAGTGACTCTCCATGATGTTAGTCCCTACTTAGTAGCCTTTTGAGTGTCTGACTAGGACCTGTACTCCTTGCATTATCTCAGGTTCTTGGTTGCAGTTGTCATACTGTCTAGCATGAGTGTTAGCCTTGGATGTTGTACTTTTGTGTGTTTGTGGTTGGATCATTATCTCCATCAGCACGGCGGGTGTGGACCTATGGGTGCCACATGGTTGGGAGGCGTAGCTACCTTCACCACTGCTAGGGATTGGTGTACAGAGACAATCTTTTGTCCTAGTGCGACCATTGTTGGATGTTTTCACTTGGTACTTCGGGTTCCAGAGTATGTTTTCTTGTGATTTATGCTTTCATTGGAATCCTTGGATATCATGTTTAGATGATGTTAGTTTATTTGATGCATTCCCTTATTATGATGTTTAGCATATGATTAGATGATGTGATTTTCTTTAGTAGTATATCTGTTGCTTACTGTTGTTTAGCATGTGATAGGTGATGTTATATACTGTAAGATTATCTTATGTGTTATCACTAGCATGTTAGATTTTTTTATGCTGATTTTGTGCATGCTTTAGTAGTGACATCCCTATTATGACAGTACTGACGATCTTGTCAGTGACTTGGGATGTTATGCACAAGGGATGGCTAGGACCCATGATGGTCTTATGATGCTATTGATGGATGGGAGGATCCGTGTACTTATTTTGGTTATTTAGTTTCTTCTGGTATTTCTATTTACTGCGATGTTAATTTCAGTATGTTCCTTACTATTATGGTTTAGATGGATAGATGTTCCTCTTTCCTTTCTATTGCTGCTCTCGAGTGTTCATTCCTCAATTCACGTGGATCCGGTACTCCCTGGTGTGGAAGTTCTTTGCTCTATTTTGGTCTTTTATGCTTCTAGGAGTGTTTTCGTGTTCTTTGGGCGACATTTGTCCAGCATGGTGCGACATTAAAAATGTATCGCACGCCCATGCAAACTATGTCGTATGACACTATAAAGTGTCACATGCCTTCTTGAGAAATGTTGTACGACACTGGAAGAGTGTCGCACGCCTTCTTGAGAAATGTCGTACAACACTGGAAGAGTGTCGCACGCCTTAAGGAGAAGTGTCGCCCTCCTTTAGTAAGAAGTGTCACACAATTTTTTGTAAAAACCCGCGTGGGTAGACAACAAGCACTTTTCGTCGTGTTCCAAACTTTTTGAGGGTTGATTTGGCTACCCTTTTGGGTGTTCTTCAACCCTATGCTGTTGTATTTGGATTCTGTTGGTTTCTCTTGAAATCCAATTTTTGTGCTTTTGTTTTAGTCTCTTGGGGTTTAAAATATATCATTCAAGTATAAGTTGACATATATTTAATTTCTTGTACTTAAGATATATTTTAATATATGTGATGAATCGTTTGAGATAGGTTTTAGACCTCGCAAAGATAAGTGATGGATTCTAGGAAATTTCAGGGCTTCAGAAATCCAGACTTCGCCAATTTTCAAGGCTTCAAGATTTCAGGCTTAGCCAGATTTCAGGATTTTGGTTTTTACCCCAGCTTGGTGTTTTGTTGATGAGTGGTCATTTCTTGATCCCTCATCTTGTTTGTGGTGGTTGTTGGCTTTTTTTCGTGTGTGTCATTTGGTAGTGGCGTTCAGAGATCTGTTGGTTGCTAGGATTATGGTGAAGTCTTCTGTTACGATCTTTGTGATCCTTGTATGATGTTGTCTCAAGTGCATTCATACTTTAAAAAAAAAAATATTATGGCTTGTATTTCATCCTTGTTTCCAAGGATCTCCAGGTGGGGCATTACATAGAAACCCCATGTAAAGTCAACTTTGAATGTAATATAGGATTTCATCTTATGATATTTTATTTACATAATGTTGTATTTTATTTACCAATTGTTCACGAGATTCAGTGTTTTTATGTCATCAATGTTTTGTTGATGAAGAAGTTTTGTGTGTGGTCACATGAATATATTATGCATATTTTGATCTCTCTCTCTGTGTGTGTGTGTGTGTGTGTGTGTGTGTGTGTGTGTGTGTGTGTGTGTGTTGAATAGTCCAAATAACTTAGAGGGGGGTTGAATTAGTTATTCACAAACACTTTCTTAAACTTTTACTGATTTAATAAATACTTAAAGCGTTTAGAAACTTACAAAAGATATAAAAATGAAAACACAAAACCCTCAACATAATAAACACCAAAATTTACATGGAAACCCACACTAGAAAACCACAAAGAAACTATTTCTCAAGAAATGAGCATTAGTTAATGTGACAACACTTATGGTAATTTGCAAGGGCTCACCATCAAGTTTCTCATTTCAAGTTGGACAAACTACCTTGAAATATGAATATGGCTAACTATCAAGACAAATAGGCTCACTGCCAAAATATAAGAAATTAGACTAAATCCATCACTGATGTCACTCTTAGTAACTCTATACAATAAAAAATTATATATTAGTCTTCTAGTGATAGCATCCACTCGCATGATCATTAAAACAAAAATATTTCTTGTCAATATTGCATTCACTCTACATATACTCACATACAACCATCACACAAACACTTGAGATTATCACTCTTCTTATAGAACTTGATTCCATCAACCAAGTTGGCCTAAATAAAACTAAAATAGATCATACTAAATTATTCCCATGGTGGTAAGGAATAAAATGTGGACTACCTCACTCAATATGAAAACACTTCATGCACAACAACATGCAACACTAGTTATGAGACTTTTGGCACCAATAGATATGATCAATACATTACATAGTAAGGGACCGAACTATAATGAATACAATCCAAATGGGGCTGAACCAAAATAAATGATCCACCATATGTTGCTAACAAAATGGAGCCATCACCAAAATGGATAAGGAAAAGAACAAATCACATCCTTCCATGAGCACTTTGACTAATACACCAATACGAACTATCGATACACCAACAATATTGGTACACACATCAAGTGATACAAAAAAATAACCAAATCATAAATGAACCACAACTATGCATCAACTTCACATTCTAATAATATCCTAGTTTCCATTGATGGAAACATTCATCAATTAAAATGATGAAAGGATCTTCTGTTGTGCGCATCACACATGCTAAGGTTCTTGCATTGAAGACTTTGCAACAAGCATCTGATGAAGGTGTTCTAGTTCTAGGCCTACTCAATGTTCTTCTAGTGCTTTGGATTCTATAATGGGAGGTTTTTTTCCCATTATGATTGGTCATGGCATGACTATTTCTAGGTTGGGTTCTCTTTGAACCCTTCTTCTGCATTTATGGGGGTTTCTCTTCTTCTGGCCAATACAGGAGGTCTTATACTTAGCTTAACTATGGGGAAGGGTTTTCACTCAATGAGGCTGGGAAGGGCTTGTCTACAAAGTCCTCTATGAAACCTTTGGCTATAGGTAGTCCTAATGTTGGAAGGTCTACTGGTAACAAAGGGTCTTCTTATGCCCAATCACTATTGAGGGCTTAAAGGCTACTGCTAGAAGGGTTGAATCTAAACCCTTTCCTGCTAATCAATATATTTCATTGACTCTTGATGAAGATACAATAATGGATATTGAGCATCAAACTGAGGCTCTCTTTGAGGATGTCGGTATATATCAATTTAGGGACTTCTGGCCCACGCTCCCAAGGCTTCATGCCTGGATAAATAAGTACTAGGAACCTCATATTTATGACTTTGTTAAGATCTACACCTTGGCTAATAGTTTCTTTATTGCAAGATTTGATAATCTAGAAGATAAAAGGATCATTCCTTGTGATAACTTTTATACTTGGGAAAATCGATATCCCTTGATGATTAATCCCTAGCATCAAGGTTTAAATCCTCCTTTTGAATATTTTTGTAAGATGCCTATATGGATTCACCTTCCTAACCTTCCCTTACATCTTTGGATGGATTCAATTCTTGAGGAAGTGGATGAAACTTTAAGATATTTTTTAATGATAAATTTTGCCTCATCTTATATGTTCTACTCTACCTATGCTCAGATTCTTTTTGACATTGATGCTTCCAAATTTTTTCTAATAGAGATTCAACTTTGTTCTCTAAATTGATCTTAGATTCATACTCTAGATTATAAAGGTATTCCTTTTAGATGTAGAAAATGTTTCAAAATAGGTCATTTGGTGGTAAAGTATGACTTTTCCAGAGTTAAATCCAAGAGGTCATCTTCATGGTGGAAGGGAGCCTAATTGGAACACTACACGATTTCTAAAAATACCTCCTAGGAGGATGCAATTTCTACATAAGGGGTTTTGGGTTCCACTGGTTTGGTTTAGGTGCAAACTATTTAGATTATGGGTGAGACTCCTATTGTTAATTCTATCTTGGAAAATGTGGTGTATACTAATTTGAGAAGTTTGGTTCAGTTGGCCACCTCCACTACAAGCTTAGTTCTTCAAGATGCACAAATGTTTGGGTCTGGTGTTACTAGAGATAGAGTATGGATGTTATTGGCTTGTCCAATAGAATGTAGTCAATGCAGTGGTTACCAAAATTGTTCAGAAATTAAAGGTTGATTGATGTAAAGTGCTCAACAAAAAAAGTGGATTCTTCAATATCCCTTACCCACTTCTCCAAAAGAGGATTTTGACTTTATAAGGATGGTTTCTAGGGTCTCCAAACCAACCCTGTAAACAACTCCAACCTACCCCAAGGCTTCCCAAAAAATTTGCTAAGACTTGGAGTTTGATACACCTTTTAGCTTTAGGACCCAAGTCCCTCAAATTGTTGATTTGGTGGAAACTTACCCTACACATCTCACTGACCCTTCCTATCACTTGGAATGGTTTCCTAGGCACTCAAATAGGGTGTTCCAATAGTTGGTTTGATCCCCAACTTTATAGAACACTCCAAACCCAAATTGGACTAGTAGGGCAATTAGGCCTCCCTGATTGGCTTTTCTCACTCAACTTCCAAAATATCCAAAGGACTAACCCAAAAAATCACCTTTTTAGATACCCTTTTCACCCTTCTAATTCTAAAAGATCAAGATTTGACTCTCCTCTAGAATCCCCTATCCCTTACCTTGTACACAAACCTAATAGGCCTAATTAAGCTTGGTTTACAAAGCAAGTGCAAGTAGATGGATGCATAGAACCAAACTAACCCCTTGGATATCTCCCCCCACACTAATTCATACTATCCTCCAATTTTCATGTCTTACTAACATGAACTACTCTTTCAAATGTTTGATGTTGCATTTCCTAAGTCAAATACATTGAGATATTTGACCTACAGTTGACTAGCAAAAATAGAAAACCATAGAACCTAACCACCAGCCTTTTGAATCTATTAGTACACATTCACAACTTGCTTTCCCCAAATGGTCATTGAATTCCATTGGTGGAAATGCAAGGTAGGCCCCCATCTTTGTTACACACCCTAGAAATAAGGGTTTCTAGAATAGCATATACAAAAATTGTTATAAATTTACTTAGAAATATCACACAAAATTAAAATCAAATGCAATGGTTAACACTTCATCCCTCTACCCAACCATGTAAGTTGATAAAGTCTATCAATCCATACAAGTCTATACAATCACATGAAACAACAAAATTGAAGGTAAAACTCTATTTTATTTGCTCTCCAATGTCTTGAATAATGACAATCCTTCATCTTTGATCTGAGATATGTCAAATATGCGTATATAGGCCTCCCCCAATGGTCACAATAGACCAAGGTTGTTTACAACCAAAATTTGAAAAGGTGCATCAAAATTGCAACTTTTCAATTATGCAAAATTGAAAACTTTTATACTTTTTAAACGAATTGCCTCTTAAGACATTTTGATCATTTAGGACAAGTTTGAAATGACTTGTTATGACCCTAACACCTTTATTCTAACCAAATGGAAAATAAATGTTTGAAATCCTATGTTGACTCAAGGTGACCCATGATTTATAATGCATCATTGGATACCTTAGCCTTACAATTTTGGATTTTCAAACCAAATAGCCTATTATTTAATTTTCCCTAATCTCCTATGACCTTTTTAGGGAAGTTTCTCATGTTGTTGCTTAGATGCTCTAAACCATTGATGTTGGCCTTTTCCAAAATGGTTTTTTAGCTAGTGGTTTGTGTGATGTTTCTATCACGGGAGCTCAACCTTGTGTTGGATCTCTTTTGTTATATTTGTGGTAGAATAAAGAATAAATGGTTGGATCCTGGTCATTGGAAATCACTCAAAGAGTTCCCCTCCTCACCTTGATATGACCCTTCATAAAGGGAAAACTTAGTTATTCATTTGTTTTGTTGGTGGAGGGATTGCTTTACCCTTTGGGACAATTTGGACTTAGTGAATATCTTTTTTAACTATCTTTGTAATCTTGGTCTTCGATAGACCTATCCCTTCCAATATTTTGTTGATCCTTTTTGGATTGCTAGACTTGTAATGTTTTTTTTTTGTGGTTGTCTTTGACTTGTTGTGGTTTTAGGGTTCCTTCAAAACCTAGTTTTACTTAATAAAAAATATTCATCAATTAAAAATGAAATAACTCACAGTCAAAAGTATTAACATTAAAGTTATTTAATTTGCTTCACTTTTATACCCCTTTGACAATGATGAAAAAGTCTCAAACTACCCCCTTAGTAAC
Source organism: Cupressus sempervirens (assembly GCA_028749045.1). Classification (NCBI taxonomy): domain Eukaryota; kingdom Viridiplantae; phylum Streptophyta; class Pinopsida; order Cupressales; family Cupressaceae; genus Cupressus; species Cupressus sempervirens. The sequence goes on from CM053791.1 coordinate 319,505,524, forward strand.
TTAATCTACTCCCTCTAAGAGGAAGCTACAAAGACTTGATTCATCAAAAGTTAAAACATACAATTCACTAGATCAAAGCATACAAAAGTGAATTTAGTGAACGGGTAGAACACACAACCTCCCTCTAAGATACTCAAGGTACACTTGCACAAAGGTTTATAAATTATGTGTTTTCTATCTACTCCCTTGTAGGAACATACTCAAACTTCACATCCCTCTCCAATAGCTTCTCTCTCAAGAAGTGATATGTGATAGATATATGTTTTTTTTCTATAGTATTGCATTGGATTATTTAAAATATTTATAGAAATGTTATTATCACACATAATTGAAATCACCTCATCAAAAGTTATACATATATCATTCAAGATCTATTTCATCTAGAATACCAAAGTGAAAAATAAATATGTTACATTGTATTTTAACTCAACAATTGATAATGTTATAGAATCTTGCTTCTTTTTTAGCTAAGCAACCAAATAGGAGCCACTAAAATAAGCTCCACCACTAGTGCTTGTTCAATTATCAAAACATACTACATGATTTGCATTGCTAAAAGATGTCAACATAAAATCTATTCTTTTGGATACCAAAATCGAAGCTCTTATGTTCCTTTCAAATATCTAAAAATCATGTTTACTGCAATAACATGTGACTCTTTTGAATCTTCCTACAATTTGGATTCCAAACATATTGCACACATAATATCTAGTCTAGTAAAAATCACGTATAATAATCTTCCAATCATTGACCATTACTTGTATATGCCTTTAGTAAATCATCCTCCCTTCAAATTATAGCTCATAATAATAGGACTACATACCAATTAAGAATTATCCAAACCATAATCCTTCAACAATTTCTTGACATACTTGGAATACAAAATGAAAATACCTTTACTATTCTAATTTACTTGCAATTCAAGAAAGAAATTCAACTCACCAATCATGGACATCTCAAACTCTTTTTGTATCACTTCTGCAAATCTCTTACACAAGTCATATTTTTTTCTAAAAGAATAATGTCTTCAACATAAACCACCATAATCAAAATATGATTTGAATAAATAGTGTAATACAAGCTTCTACCTACAAAGAATTTCTAAAATCCTTGTCTAACTAATATATATCTAATCTATTATACTACGTTCTTGGTGTTTTCTTCAATCTTAACAATTCCTTCTTCAATATGCACAGTGCATTCAAACTCCCTTTGTAATGCCCCGCATGGAGACCCTTAGAAATGAGGATAAACAAAGATTAATTTTTTCTTTAAAAGATAGAGCACAGATACATGCAACTACAAACATATAAGAGATCTCAATCGAAGACAACTAACCAAACCACCAAATATCCCCAAGCATTCATCGCATACTAACACATTCATTTCAATCCACATGAATTGATCATACAAGGTTTAGCTTAAGATATAATCTAACATTATCATCAAGGTTCATTTTAAAGCTCAAACCCAAAGTTCCCAAGTGTTCAATCCATACAAGTCAATTTATCATTAACAATGTTCAGAGGAAATCCAAAATCAAAATCCAGATCTTATGCATCCCATAGGAAAATTGCCATTGCTTGGGAGCAAGAGTTCCCAAAAGGGTATCCAAATAATGTATTGGAATTCCCCAAAAAAGTCGAAAAGTGCCCATTATTTGGACTTACAAGTTTTTAGAGATATTCCACACAATGTTTTTCATAGTAGCTATGTGATAATTCTATCTAGATGATATTTCATAAGACTATGTATATCTCAGTACTGGGAGATGATATTTCTTAGTACTGTGGGATGACACTTGTTAGTGAATAGATTGTCTTCTGAGAAAATACATACAAATTAACTCTAAATGCCCAAATAAGAAGACTAATCAGCACTAACAGTTGGATGGGTTATCATTGGATTGATAACCTTCCTTTGAATTTTATTGGGTACAACTCCCTATGTAAGATATACAATGAATTATATATAGATGCTTTAAACCAGAAAGCACAAAAGGGTTACAAACATCTACTCATAAACACAAAGTAGATATGGAAACTTAGTGACTAAAAAAAAAAAAAAGCAAAGAACAATAGATGACACAAAGATTATTTGCCAAAATGTTCCATTACATAATGAATTAAAATTCTAAGAAAGTGAAGGACCAAAAATTTAAGAGCATCTTGAAATAAAATACACTCAAAAAATAGTGATACTAAATGCATTTAGGGAAAACTAAAAGTTATACCAAGATAACAGTCAATGGAGAGAAACTTGCTCAAACTCAAAGTTTTAGTATGCAATTTTCTCTCAAACCTCCCTTCCCTAACATGTATAAGATTACACAGATTTCAATACATATTGTATTAGTATCATTATTTGAAAATAAACAGGATCTCCTTTCATTACACTTAAAATCAAAATTCCCTATTCTTCCTAACACAAAGTTTAGAAAAGAAAACAAAAAGCATCTCTCCTATAGTCTCAGAATCTATTGTCTCGCTTTCCTACTGTAGCACCTAGTCTACAGTCTCTAAAAGAAGGAAAAAAATCCCCTTGTGCTTGCCTTTGCTAGTTTATTTATCTCTTCACTTTTCCTATAAATTTTTAGTTATAATAATTGATTCTCGAAAGATGACTTCATCTACCCTTTTGTTCTTTAACATATAGATAATGCTTTGACTTTAGATAAGTTTCAAAACATATATGGTCAGGAAAATAACCTTTAAAGTTTGGGGAATGATATAACTGAATCTAGATAGGAATCAACTGAAGTAGCAATTCACATCCCCAATGCCTGCTCTCAGTTTGACCACTGGAATGTTTTAGAATTCGTGACCATCTTCTCAACCAGTTCACAAGGGTCTTTAATGTATTCACTGTCATGTATGGATTCAAAACACTAGTTACTATATGAAGAAAACTCGATAGGACAATTTGGAATGTAATTCTCCAAATCACACTTTGATGGACCTTCACAAATGTTAAAGAGTAATGTTTTAAGATTATGGAAATGGTATTATCTTCTTTCCAAATACCTTGCAGCATCCTCCATATCCATATTCCTAGGCTCGGGTATGTGAGAAACAAGTTTTGATGACAAATTTTCCATTGAACAACACACATCATGTGACTCCCTTCTCTTATTTCTCACAGTGAACAATGCGTAGAACATGGGTTTGGTTGTGGTCTTCGACATTATTTCAAATGTCTTCATTTCCATGCAAGATGCCTTGGCTCAGGTTTGGTGATGAGTGCACATGAATGATGTGTTGTGTGTGATTCCATGCTCTGCTGCCTCCACATGGGTTTTCGCACACTAAGATATCATTGCGCAGAGCACCAAGATCGTGACTTTTAACCCATGTGCATTACAAATCTTCTTTGAATATTGAAAAAAACTCCCATTGCATATACCTCTTGTGCATTCTCTCAGTCAATTCGCATGCAATTTCGGCACTGAAAGTGGCTTATGCCGAGAATAGATGGTAATTATACACTCAAATTGCCATAATCAGGTCAAGGAAATGTAGGTCATTTCTCCTTCTAAGGGATCCGAGCCCATATACTTACCATTTGAACTCGAGTTTCTTTAGCCGATTATATAGATTTCACCTTTCTTCCTTATACGATGCCCGTTCATAGCCAGCTTGGGGTCATGAATGGTGAAGACGCGTTCCGCTTGGCTTTGATTCATCATTCATGATTGTTGTCATATGAATTCTAGGCTTATCGAGCTGGAGCATTATGTCAAATAGCCCACATGTATAGTCGGGCATTATTGATATGATACAATGTCACTTTTGAACACAAATGGTATTTTCTTGCTTGAATATAAATCTTCTAACTCCCACCGAGATTGGAGATTTAGTCTCGACATTTGTTATGATTTTTTTATTCATAGCTATGATATGATTTCTTCAAGTTCACAATATCTTTTGTTGAGTCTTCAACAAGCTCTATTATTGGGTGCTCGACGTGTATTCAAGCTTATTTTGATCGAAACCCAATAACTGCATGATCATCAATGTTGAGGTATGACATTGGGATACCTTAGCTTTCACAAACTTGGAGATCGGTTGCATTTGTGAAAAAATTGCTCCACCATGCACTTGCCCATTTTTTATCCTCCCTAATCCATGTCCTCGCCAGTATGACATGGAATCATAGGATTTGCAGACTATTTTTGAGTCATCACTGCTAACCATCACCATGTCTATCCTTGATCTTGTTGATTAATTTTTATTTGACTTATTGAGCTCATGGAAAATGCGGCTCCTTCTTAATCTCAAAAATGAAGTATAGAAACCCAAATTTGATGATCATCCCTTACTATCACATATGCATTAGTACTCTGTCAAACAGATCACATGACCTTGGTGGATTCCCTGAGTTTGGTACTCATGACATAATAGTCGATGATCAAACCTCAATAATGTCATGGGGAACATTTTAAAATCAACTCCTTAACCTTTCATGCTATCACCAAAGTATTCCTATAGACAAATCCCAAGCTTATGGCATACCAAAAGTGACTGAAGGACTTGCAAAATGAAGCTTGAGGCTTCCAAATTCAGATTTTGACTACTAGATCAAATTTCTTGAGCATTTGAATCTGCAGCCCAAACCATGCACCTAAATCTCCAATGTTAATCTGATATTCAAACATAGAATTGAACTCGGATGGCCTTGGTGTACACGTTGGAGCTTTGAACCTCAAACTATTAAACTGGAATATGAGATCCATGGGCTTGTATCCAAAACTCAGACAATGCTTTTGAAATGGGCTTTGAACTCTGGATTTGAACCATTGGATCAGGACTGAACTCAAAAACTAATCATGAATTCTGAACTTTTCTTAGACTGAAATTGCAAGATGCCCGTATGAACCACTAAACCACTTCAAACTACTTTGAACTTTAGTTCAAAGAGGTTCAAAATCATACACTAAAATTTTTAAAACTTTGTCCATATTGGGTACCAATAGGGGCTCTAACTGTGGGACTATTTTTTACTACAAAAATAGAGAACTCTAGCAATCTCTAGAAAAGACAAGTGCCTTATCCATTGGGAAATAGAGTTAGCAAGAAAATTGGGAGCTACTTGTAGAGAGGGCGGAGGGGAGCAGGCCAAAACAAAACTAACCAAACACCTAACTACCAGCAAGCCTAAAGCTTGCACATTATTCAGACTAACACTACGCACACCAAAAGAATATTTACAATATTTACAAAGGTAGGAAGAGGACCTACCATGTGAACTGGAAGAAAGAAGAATTCATGTGAATCCATTTACTAGCTGGGGGAAGTAGGAGCCTTTCTGCATCAGCAAACCATGTCTCAATAGAGCAGCTCCATACCATTGCTTAATGACGACTCTTTCATTTCCAAACTTCAAACCGAAAAGGCACATGCATATACTGATCCAACACTCTTTTTCGAACAACCATATCTCATCATAACATTCTTCTTCACTCAAGAATTGATCTTCAATATCCACAGGGTTAGATTCCATTTCAAACTGAAAAAAAAAAAAAAAATGTAGAAACCTCACCAAGAGATGATGTACAATACCTAGAAATGTCATCAAAGTTCAATTCTTGCACATGGTCCTTAATGTCATGGTCAACTTGTGGCCATAGAGACACTTAATCCAACATGGGATCAACCCTTAAATATGTGTTTTCTTCATCTCTTTCAAGAAACAAAATGTCATCAAACATGCTACACATTCCATCTTTTTCTTCTTCCAAAGTGCTATCACATGTTTCAACATTTCTCCCACAATCCAAGTCAGCGAAACCATGTATAGGTGAATGAAAAGAAAAATGATCAATGAATGCTTCATTCTCAATCTAATTTGAATAAATACCTAAGTCATCATTAAAGAAATGATCCAATTTGAGTGATGATAGGAATGTATCTATAATTTCTTCTTCCTCATTGAGAAAAGTATCTTTTAACATACTAGCCGAGTCATCACTAGGTTGGAAGTCAAATTCATACCTCCTTTCCTCAAGAAGAAAATCAACATGAGGAGTTTCATCCAAAAGCATCTTTACCTCGTCTCTATGAAAAATTAGACTATCACCAAATGGGCCAACTTGAGAGAGGTCTTCCGGCTGAAGAGACAGCAAGAACTCACTTATGATTTCTTTTTCTTCATCAAGGAATGTGCCTTTCCTTGTTTCAGCATGACTATCTACAGGCTGAGTGATGATTTCAACACATCTTTCTTCAATCAAATTTTTAGCATGAGAAGAAAACTTTTCATTACAAATTTCACCTTCAAACCTATCAGCTCTTCCCATGAGCTGATTTTGAATTTTCAAGCATGAGGAATCATTTTCATCATCCATGAAAGTATAAGATTCAACCTCGGACTATAGGTTATTCTGAAATTTTTCACCAAGAAGACTTTTTAAAGAAAGATGACCAATATCATTCTCACCCATTTCATCAAAAGTGAAAGATTGAAATTCCAGTAGAAAATTATCTAAATTTTCACAAATAGGGGCTTCTGACATGAGATGACTGTCAACACTCTCAAAATTGAAACTTTCTAAAGCTAGAGAGGAGAAAGATTTAGAGGTACCTTCCTTAAAATCAACATTATCTATAAGGTTTGTTGCTACATTATTTTCAAAGTGAAAGGTTTCTAGAATATGGCCATTCTCAGCATTCACATTCAAAGAGCTAATGTCCTCACAATCTCTCATGATATTTAAAGATTCTTCTTCTGACAAAGTATTACTAGAAAGCATTTCAATGGAAGTCTTAAGAAAAGAATATCACCATGATCTTCAACTGGAAAACTTTCTACATGAGGTGAAGAAAGATCTTGAGGCAAGATTTCATCATTATTGCTTACCCCTTTTCCATTGTTGTCACATATATTCTCATCCGTTGAAACTGGATCAACATGAGGCTAGAGTAACTTTGGCTATACTTCTTGGTCATTCATGACAAGGTGATTGAAGTACATGGGTGAAACTGAGATAACCGGAGCTTCATCATCATCCACCTCCAAATGCTTCTTTAATCGAGCCACTCTCTCCTCAAGTTCTTGTAAGTCTTTCAACTTGTGAAACCTCGCACAGAGGCTTTTCCATAGCAGCCCAAACAAGTCATCATCTTCAAAGTTTATATTATTCTAGATGCCCCGAGAAATACTTTCTTTAAAGTTGTCCTCAAAGTCACATAACACTTTATCATCAATTTGATAAAGTTCCAGGAGAGAAGGGTTTGGCCTCAATCTTCTCATGACTTTTGTATCTGGTACGGTCTTCGTATAGAGTCGCCAATCTGCTGCACACAGAGATAATCATAAAACTGAGGAAACAAATGTTAGGCACTTAAATCTTTGCTTCAGGATCCCTAGTAGAGTCGCCAAAAATTTGTTAGTGAACAAATTGTCTTCCAAGAACATACATACAAATTAACTCTAAATGCCCAAATAAGAAGACTAATCAGCACTAACAGCTGGATAGGTTATCATTGGATTGATAACCTTCCTCTGAATTTTATCAGGTACAACTCCCTGTGCACGAGATACAATGAATTATATATAGATGCTTTTAACCAGAAAACACAAAAGGGTTACAAACATCTACCTGTAAACACAAAGTAGATGCAGAAATTTAGTGACTAAAAAGAAAAGAAAAGAAAAGAACAACAGGTGACACAAAGTTCATTTGCCAAAATGTTGCATTACATAATGAATTAAAATTCTGAGAAAGCGAAGGACCAAAACTTTAAGAGCATCTCGAAATCAAATATACTCAGGAAATAGTGATACTAAATGCATTTAGGGAAAACTGAAAGTTATACCAAGATAACAGTCAGTGGAGAGAAACTTGCTCAAACTCAAAGTTTTAGTATGCAATTTTCTCTTAAACCTCCCTTCCCTAACATGTATAAAATTACACAAATTTCAATACATATTGTATTAGTATCATTATCTGAAAATAAACAGGATCTCCTTTCATTACACTTAAAATCAAAATTCCCTATTCTTCCTAACACAAAGTTTAGAAAAGAAAAATAAAATCACCTCTCCTACAGTCTTAGAATCTACTGTCTCACTTTTCTGTTGTAGCACCCAGTCTATAGTCTTTGAAAGAAGGGAAAAAAATCCCCTTGTGCTTACCTTTGTTGGTTTATTTATCTCTTCTCTTTTCCCGTAAATTTTTAGTTATAATAATTGATTCTCAAAAGATGACTTCATTTACCCTTTTGTTCTTTAACATATAGATAATGCTTTGACTTCAGATAAGTTTCAAAACATATATGGTCGAGAAAATAACCTTTAAAGTTTGGGGAATGATATAACTGAATCTGGAGAGGTATCAATTGAAGTAGTAATTCACATCCCCAATGCCCGCTCTCGGTTTGACCACTAGAATGTTTTAGAATTCATGACCATCTTGTCAACCAGTTCACATGGGTCTTTAATGTATTCACTGTCATAGATGGATTCAAAACACGAGTTACTATATGAAGAAAACCCGATAGGACAATTTGGAATGTAATTATCCAAATTGCACTTCGATGGACCTTCATAAATGCTAAAGAGTAGTGTTTTAAGATTATGGCAATGGTATTATCATCTTGTCAAATACCTTACAGAATCCTCCATATCCATATTCCTGGGCTCGAGTATGTGAGAAACAAGTTTTGATGAAAAATTTTCCATCGAACAACACACGTCATGTGACTCCCTTCTCTTATTTCTCACGGTGAACAGTGCATAGAACATGGGTTTGGTTGTGGTCTTCGAAGTTAGTTTCAAATGTCTTCATTTCCACGCAAGATGCCTTGGCTCGAGTTTGGTGATGAGTGCACATGAATGATGCGTTGTGTGTGATTCCATGCTCTGTCGCCTCCACATGGGTTTCGGCACACTAAGATATCATTGCGCAGAGCACCAGGATCGTGACTTTTAACCCATGTGCATCACAAATCTTTGTTAGGTATCGAGGAAAACTCCCATTGCATATACCTCTTGTGCATTATCTCAGTCTATCCGCATGCAACGTCAGCACTGAAAGTGGCTCGAGCTGAGAATAGATGGCAATTATACACTCGAATTGCCATAATCAAGTCAAGGAAATGCAGGTTGTTTCTCCTTCTAAGGGATTCGAGCCCATATACTTACCATTCGAACTCGAGTTTCTTTAGCTCATTATGCAAATTTTGCCTTTCTTCCCTATATGATGCTTGTTCATAGCCGACTTGGGTTCATGAATGATGAAGATGCGTTCCGCTTGGCTTTGATTCATCATTCATGATCACTGTCATATGAATTCTAGGCTTATCAAGTTGGAGCATTATGTCAAACAGTTCACATATATAGTCGGGCACTATTGATATGATACAAAGTCGCGCTTGAATATAAACCTTCTAACTCCCACCGAGCTTGGAGCTTTAGTCTCAACATTTGTTATGAGTTTGTTAATCGTAGCTATGATATGATTTCTTCAAGTTCACGATATCTTTTGTTGAGTCTTCAACGAGCTCTAAAATTGGGTGCTCGATGTGGATTCAAGCTTATTTTGATCGAAACCCAATAATTGCATGATCATCAATGTTGAGGTATGACACTGGAATACCTTAGCTTTCACAAACTTAGAGATTGGTTGCATTTGTGACAAAATTGCTCCACCATGCACGTGCCCATTTATGATCTCCCTTGTTCCAAGTCCTCACCAGTATGATATGGAATCGTAGGATTTGCAAACTATTTTTGAGTCATCATTGCTAACCATCACCATATCTATCCTTGATCTTGTTGATTAATTTTTATTTGACTTATTGAGCTCATGGAAAATGCAGCTCCTTAATCTCAAAAATGAAGTATAGAAATCCAAATTTGATGATCATCCCTTACTATCAAATATGCATCAGTACTCTGTCAAATAGATCACATGACCTTGGTGGATTCCCCAAGTTTGGTACTCATGACATAATAGTCGATGATCAAACCTCAATAATGTCATGGTGAACATTTAAAAATCAACTCCTTAACCTTTCATGCTATCACCAAAGTATTCCTGTAGACAAATCCCAAGCTTATGGCATACCAAAAGTGACTGAAGGACTTGCAATATGAAGCCGAAGGCTTCCAAATTAAAATTTTGACTACTGGATCAAATTTCTTGAGCATTTGAATCTGTAGCCCAAACCATGCACCTAAATCTCCAACTTTAATCTGATATTCGAACCTAGAATTGAACTCTGATGGCCTTGGTATACGCGTTGGAGTTTTGAACCTCGAACTATTAAACTGGAATATGAGATCCATGGGCTTGTATCCAAAACTCAAACAATGCTTCTAAAATGGGCTTTGAACTCTGGATTTGAACCATTAGATCAGGACTAAGCTTGAAAATTGATCATGAATTCTGAACTTTTCTTAGACTGAAATTGCAAGATGCCCATATGAACCACTGAACCACTTCGAACTACTTTGAACTTTAGTTCAAAGAGGTTTGAAATCATACACTAAAAGTTTTAAAAATTTGTCCATATTGGGTACCAACAATACTTTACCAATATTGTCTAGTTTTTCTATCAGAAGGTCAACCACACTAAAAACCAAAATTGAAAGGCTAACTTAGGAGTTGAAAATAGTTAGAAACTCCAGGCTGGGGAGTATGAAAACCACCAAAGTTGAGGAATCAACACTCGAGAGCATCAAGAAGCATAAAGAGGATCAATAGACCTCATGTAACATCATACGACTCTTATCCATGATAATTAATATCCTCATAAAATAACATGTACATAAGCAACATCACAATGAAGGGAAAGTACAAGCATAAGATACAACAAAGATAAATCAACCTTGCTCATTTCCTCTCAACCTTAATGGCATCGTGAGACCTAAAGGATCCTAACCGTACCCCCAAGCATGAAATCTCAATTAGCCAAAAAGATCATTGGTGTTACCTTATGAGTTCTACCTTACCAATAACCATCATAAATGCCATCAATAAAACATGGAACATCCAACATTCTAATATATCAATCGCATTGATAATCAATAGCAGTGGTAAGAAACATTAACTAAGAAATAAGATCTAACATCATGATAAAGGAATGCAACAAGTAAACATACTAAGAATCGTTTAAAACATGATATCAAATGCATCTAGGGTAAAACATAAATCACAAGGAAACATACTCCAGATACACCGAAGCACCAAGTGAACATTAGCTATGGCCTCAAGACTACAAGCATATTGTCTTTGTAAACGGGTCTCCAAAAATGGTTAGGTAGATACATCTCCCAGCCATGTGGTACCCTCAATCCCACTCCTATTGTGCTGATGGAGATAATGACCTGACCACAATCACAAAAGACAATCAACCATGGCTAACACACACCAAGTAGAATATGATACGAACATTTATATGATCATACAGACAATGCAATGCACCAAGTCACTAGTTAGACCCACTAAGGATAACTATGTAAGGACTCAAGTAGAGTGTAGGTTGTTTGGCATTGGTAAGCCCAAGTTATATGTCGTGTGTAAACAAATCTTTCGGGAGGTCATCACACTATATCTTCAAATCAACTTTTATGGAAGACTAGCAACCATACAAGAACCACAGCCTCAAACTGGCTCCCTCGGGACACTCAACAACCATACACGTGTTCTCTTATCCTCCATAAGGTTTTTTTATCAACTATTAGTTAATTTTGGTTATCGCTTGTTAGAACCTCTTCATGTTACATTGTCAGCCCTTTGTACCAAGGTATACAAGAGAAGTCACTCCACCACCTACCCTACATACCCATGCTCATCATAATGAGTGCCCATAAGGAATGCAAGTTCCTAACCCAACCCCCAAATAAACAATCTCTTGATCAAGCTATATGTGGGAGTCCAAGTCTCGCAAGATCCCATCATATGCACATGCACATGCTTGTGTGTGGGCACAACCAACTTCATGAATATAATCAATAGAACCAACGAGAGGGTTGGATATGAGAAATGCAATAAATAATACTAGTATAACAACTCACTAAACTGGGCTATATTCGGGAGCACAAATTCAACATGAATCCCAATAAGGCAATAAACCACTAAGTACCACAAACTCACTTAACTAGCCTAAATCCGGGAGTATAGATTCAACACAAATCACAATGTCTAAAAAGTAAAAGCATAACATGCAAGGAAGCATGAAATACAATCGATTTTTGAAATCCAAGGAGATAATGCCAAAACCCCAACAAGATAGGGGTGGCACACAAAATAAGGCAAGAAAGAAAAGCTCAAAAAATCAAACTTCTTAGATAGCAACGAAACTAAAACCCCAACTCTAGAATATGGTCACAAGACCAAGGGTCCAATAAAGTTAATAAAACATGCACATATTCACAATTCGACAAATCTAGTAAAAGACAAGCCCAAGAAAATCAATATGAAGACACGACTTCAAATTGGGAAATAAAATACCTTGGAATGTCCTATAAACATTTTGATTCCACGATCCTAATCATTGAGACAAGGGCTACAAGATCACATCTCTAATTAAGTCAAATAGAGAAATGGGAAAAAACCCGATGGCAAGCAAAATGAGACGATGCTAAAAAAACCCAAAAATTAAACATCAAATAAATCGATAAGATTAAAAGACATTGGTCTAAATCCACCTAACAACGCACTTTTCAAATAAAATCTTGGATTCAAACAATTCACAAAAATCTAGTAGCATAACAATAGGAAAACTTACAAACCCACATGCTAAAAAGGTAATATGCTCACACCCATCCAACTTGGTGATGGAATTGCATAAAAATAGAGGGGAAAACTAGTTCTCCATTCCATAACATTTAGAAATCGAAAGAACAAATTAAAACAGACTAAAAATAATAAAACCAAAATACCGTACCTCACAACCAAAACAGTAAAATGAGAACTACCACCGTAAAATAGCAGGTTTGCCGAATCGGATGAAACCCTCGAGGAAGTGGATAAATCTTGACATGAATCAAATGAGTCTCTCCAAACTTGAATCCACCAAACAGATTGATCACAATGAGCAAATGAAGGAATTTCTCCAAGAGGGTTTTGGAGGAAATTCCTCATTTCTCCAAAGAACATGAAAATAAAAAGTGAGAAAAGAAGTAACCTTATGGCATAATATAAGCACTTTATCAAGTGACTTTCAAAATGAGTAATTAATTCACATAATAATCTTTTCCCCCTAATCCCAAATTAAATCAGACAATTTAAATTAAATTGGAATTCAATTACAACAAATTAGACAACAACAAAAATAAATTAAGTCAATAAATAAAAATCCCTTTAACCCATTAAAATAACATTTAATTAATATTTTTTGCAACCACTGCGGATTCTTAAATGCATAAACACGCTCGCTGGTCTAATCACATAATGCATTTGAATCCAGATTTACCAATTACTGGGGGTTAAAATAACAATATAAAGATACATCACCCATATAGGGATGATATTGGCTCAACATGAAAGGTCTAATCATGAACTTTATGTGCCACTATCAAGGATATAATTCTTGCACGGTAAATGAGCACAATCAAGTGTAGATGCACAATATATAATAACTGAACCAACAATTATGTGTAATCACATAATAAAAAATCTAGTTAATTTAATTTAAATAATCATTTAAATAAACTCATTTCAATGATCCATTTACACAAGTCTGCTGAAAGGAACAAGATAGATATTGCTAGCACAACAAACCATTAGTCGAATGTGAATAACTCATTTCCAGTTATTCCAAGAATTTAATAAAGGAAATAATAACTAATTAATCAATAGCAGATTAGGCACAACATAACACATGATCTTTGATAACCATCCCAAAGCAACACCATGAAACTCCAATGTAAAATGCATTAAAACCACACAATGTAACTTTTGTCCATAACTCAAGGGTACTCACACAACAACATTGCAATACCATATAAATCCGCATAACCACTTGCACAACCTCAGTGAAACCATCTCACACATCATAATCTCCTAAATTAGGCATTATTATAATCAACATGATGATACATAACCCAATTACCCCTAGAGTGTAGACCACACACAGGTCCTAACAAAGTCACACACAAAGAAAGAGCATCAAAGTTGCATCCTTCCTAATGACTTAGAAGAATCAAATGGGAGATGCACTACACCCTTTAGGGGTCACTTGCAGTAAGGAACCTTCTCCTGCTAATGTATGGATGATTTATTGGCTTCATGAATCCCATTTTTGGCATCATATTATGGGGAACATGGCGCATTCTTGTACTGCTGTGGTTTCAGGATTAGAGCCCAACATTAGCATACATATCTCTGCTTCTATATAACAATTTATGTTATGATTTAAGTGTAAAGGCTGAAGGAAGTTGTGGACTTGTCTGAGATGAACCTTGCTGCTGATGTTCATTTGATGGTAATAGTTAGAGTTGGAAGATCATATGCATCTAGAGGGGCAACGTCTGTGCAACACCTCAACTGGGCGGTGGCATGCAGCCATGTAAACTGTTTATCATAAATATTTTTAAGTTGTAAAATGTTTTAGAAACAAAATCATTTTTATGGCTGGATAGCCACTATCTTTAACTGACCCATTTGATGTAATGATTATTTGATTAGAAAAAAAACACTAATTAATTAAAAAATGAAATACAACGAGTATGACATTTTTAATTAATTAATAATAATAAATGTGTCTGTTTGGGTGGTAGACAATGTGAGGATGTCATGCAATTCTTATATATTGGGAAAGATCAAAAGAAGTTTGGGTGGTAGACAATGTTATCTAAAGGAGGATGTCATGCAATTCTTATATATTGGAAAAGATCAAAAGAAGTTTGAGAAAAGAAAATATATTTTCTGCACTTTCTGAAAAGTGGAAATAGAAAAGCATTTCATCATAGAATGGATAGTAGGGACAATTTCACTACTCTCTTGACAGTTAACTCTCGGGTTGATTTTTTCAATTAGAAAACTGTTGAGTAGCTGTGGGGCCTCATCATCAAGTTACACAAGAAAAGTGCAGAAATGTAAAAATCAGTGTAAAGGGATTTGACCCATAGGCTATCTTAAGCCTCCTAGACATTAAAACTAATTTCTTTCTTTCTATGCTTTACAAACAGCCACCGAAAACATCACACATTAAGCTGAGAAAAAGTAAGCAGTCATTAGTGTGTGATGTTTACAACCAGGACCCACAAACTGATTTTGGTTTACTCCATGTAATTTTCTGAATGCTTTAAATGACGGAATAAGTTGTAATTTGAAGCCAGCTCCTTTTTATCTATTATTTTCTATAATTCTTATTGAAGAGATATTATCAGTCCAGTTTGCTTCATCATCAATTTTATTTTAGTTTTACACATTTCCCTGAAATTTTGAGAGCAATATTCATATGGTAAAAGATGCCTACAAATCTGAAATTATTCTCCATAACATGTAAACTGCATGACGAAATGTATAAGAGGAAAGATTACCAATTTGGGTGAAAAAATTGGTAGGGATCTTATAAGATGGTAGCCACGAAAATGTTAGGCCGCACACCTTTCAAACATACACAAGGTCACACACCTTTCAAATGCATTTAAAAAAGTGATTGCTTTTGCATCTCAAATAATCTAAATGCAGACTTCAACTGACAACAAGAACATCCTCTTGGTCTTCAAGTAAAAAACTCAAAAAGCATTTGAGGCGTGATAAATTGAGACTGAAGCCTTTCATTCCCTATGCATCCCAGCAATGTATCTGTCGACCAAATCTCCCAGAACATTGTTTCAAAATTAAAAAGCAATATTGTAGCAAAATAAAATGGAAAATTCACTGATATTCCTCGTTCAGGAGACTGGAATATCTCAAAACACTGAACATCATATAGGTGTACAAACTGATAAATGAATTTCTTGAAAGTTAAATCACATAACCAAATATACCATTTATGATATGCCATGCCAGACAGACAATTCACTCAGATTAACAAGAATTAATAATTAATGCAATTGAAAAAAATCGGGAATTCAAATCCTGTCTTGATGAATCTATACAAGCTTTAGTTGTATTTAGAATTATGTCCAATGAAGTGTGAGAATTTAAATTACAAATGCATCATAAATTTTTAGAATCTCCACTCATTATGTTCACGAATTTTTTTTTCAACTACCTGGGGGCCTAATGAAGAGTGAAATCAGAAATCACCATCAATATGCAAGGCAATTTTGTAATACAGTAGTGGACACATATTGCCATGAGTCATTTTCAAGCAGTTTCTGATATTTAATTTAAAATAATCAAATAATACTTAAAATTTGTAAACAAACAAGATTGTTTCTAAATTAAACATTTTTTGCGGGACTCCATATTCACCAAAGCATTTATCTGATAAATGCAAAGAAGATATTCAAGCTTTTTCCTGATGCCAAATGAATTTTTCCAGCTACAGTGAGAACAGTTGAAAATTGAAATAAGGGCAACGTGTTCATACTCGAGAAATACAATTGGTTACCTACATGTAGCCTGAACTTTTTTACATAAGTTATTCGTAAGAATTTCCTGTGCTTCAAATAAAATTAATTGACTCAATGATTACCTACAAACAAAGCCTTTGGTGAATTAAAGATTTTTGCACGGGTACATGTTTGAAAAAAGTTCATCTGAATAAACCGTGCAGAAGCCATTGAAGTAATTTCCTGGAATGACAAGCTTCAATAGCTTCTTTAGGTATATCCATAAAAGCTTCAGTAACCAAGATTTTCCTAGTACGCCCCTCTGCACAAGTTTCTAATTACTCCCTAGCTTCCAAACCAAATGAATACTTTTCTAAAATATTATTCCAAGCATAGCTAAGCCCAATATAACGGAATCAAAAGGCAAGAGAACTTAGTGATATAATTTGCATCGAAGTGATTATAGGCAAGCATTGTAGCCAAGTATGCAGCACATTTTGAAGTGCATAAAATATTGCTGAAGAAGAACCTTGTACAAGAAGAAAATATACAGTGGCGCTAACTTTTACAAGCAAAAGCCAGTTCTTGAATCCTTCTAAAAAAAAGAACATTGAAGGCAAGAATTATTCCTGCATTCCAATTCAGTACTTACAATATTATGAACATAGAATTCATGAAAGAAGGCATTCTGATTTAGTATCTTACGAACATAAAACACAACATATTAGATAGGATGCCAAGTGTCGAATATCCTTTCATGATAGGCTTGATGAACCTGGTAACACTAAAATATTGCAAGGAAATTACTGTTACAATAATCAACTCCTAATTTATACAATTAAGGTTTTGATCATCCCCGTCCGAGGTTCAGGAAAAATAATAAGATGTTTGACATAACAGCACTAGGTTTCCGAGGACAATGAAATGATATTCAATATATCAGAACACCAAGTACAAAAGATAAGATGGCAACAATAATGACAAACATAATTGAGAACCTTTGGTGGGACCGAGCTGTTTCTGCCTTGTTCTTGGAGGCCAAAACCTGTGCCTGCCACACAAAACAAGCAATAATAGTTAGTGCGTGCCAAGAACATTCAATAGATTAGACCAACACAACACAACCATTTTTTCAATATCCTTTTCATTTTGGCCTGTGAGAAGGACAAACCTAGCATTATACTAATTAAATGATCACATTCAAATTAAATGCTCGTGTTTGAATTTAGACTGACTTGTTCAAAAATATGCAATCAGAGAATCTATTTTCTGTCATGAACCAAAACCCAAATAATTAACACCAATATAAATGACCTCATAACAGGCACTAATCAATTAATGAGTTCATTTTGACAATTTCAAGACCAAATTACTTCTCAAATAAGAGTAAAATTGTAGATTCTAAATTTCAAAACAATCAACTGAATTCAGAGAATGAGGCAATCATTATCATATCCTTACATTTGGCATGATTGACAAACACCTAGTAGTTGTAGCATTTATAACACACAAGTATATGATGGCATGGTGAGCATTCCTAGGAGATCTCTCCAAAGAAAAATAATGTTCTAGATAATGATTTTATCAATCAACTAAGACACTTTTTTCTACATAAAAAAATAAATAATTAAATAATCACAGATAATTTATTAAGTCGGGTACTAAATGTTTCTAAATATATTCATTGAATAGTACACTTGAATCCAAAACTCAAAGTGAGATAAATGACGAACAGGAATAACGATGATTTGGCTCATGCTTATAACAGATACTTAAAACTTCAAAGATCCCTGCTCTGGTGGTTTTAAAATTCAAAGGAATAATTTTATATGCATATTATAAGGTTATTTCAATGCCAATGTAAAAACATCATCAAGCAGAATTCGAAATACTAAATAAGCGTAAACAGTTTTCCTAGGAGTTCACCAACAAAATTGATTAATCGAAGTAGTAGATGCCATCACAACTACTTCCAAGAGACCAAGGAAAACATACTCCTTAGTTTCATTTTAAAAAGGAAATAAGTAACAAATGTCAAATAACAACTCAATAATAACCAACTATTGAGGATATATATGTAAAATAGCTGCAATGTATCGATGACAATGAAGGCAACACATGAACTAAAACCAACAGAACTATAAGATCACAACAAAAGTTTCCTAAAAGTGTCTTACTATAAAATAGTTAAAATTGCCTAGAGTAGAAAATCAAAGATCAAATGAAAATTTACAAAGACTATGCCCGGATTCTAGCAGTCATAGTTAGCAAGCATACACTTAGAAAATACTTCGCGAGCTTACATACAAAATACTTAGCAAGCTAAGAATTTCTGAAATGGCAAAAACTCAACAAAACTTGGCAGAAAAAGAAATACTTGAATTTCTGTAAAAAATACAATTTCTCCTTTGCAAAATTTAATAGCAAAATGTGTCAAACGAGTCTAATACAATACAAGGAAGTGTATTCTATTAGATTTGGTTCTTGAATAAATGGAGTATAAAATAATAAATTGCATCATGTGGACCTGGATACAATAGCAAACAACTGATAACTATCACGTCATATTTAGGCAAGTAAAAATTAAGAAAATCCATCATTTCCTTTCTTTTAATGTTTGATTTGTTGAAATAAATCAAACTGAAGGTCCAGAAACCTAATTTTATTCCCCATATGTTTAAGGTAGGATTTATAGAGGAATAATTAACTAATAATTTATTGAGGGTCTTAAAGGATACCTTAACTCAAAAAATTGCAAAAAAGATGGTTTATGATTATTAAATGGAGCCAAAGAAGCAAATATAAAAATTATGAAATGGAAAATTGATGAATATTCCACTAAATAAATATCAATTACCTTAAAAACTTAAAAAAATTATAAAATGGAAAAGGGAAGAGTACTTAAAAATGTATTTTTCAATTGCTTTTAGTGTTGGATGAGAAAAGTTAAAAAGAATGAAAACTGGGTAAGCATTAATTCCAATCTTTCATCATTTTTTCATGCTTTGGTTCAGCTTTCACCTTGAGGCTAAGTTGCAGATTCAGGTTCCGGTATGAGTATAGGGTTCAAATATGCAGGTACAAAAAATAGTTTGGATTTGTGTACACATGTATGCGTATGCATGTAGATACATACATACGTGTATATGTATGTGTGTGTGCATATGCATGTATGTATTTATGTATGAACGAACATACATACATACATACATATATTAATGTGTTCGAATATCAAAGTTATAAATATGAAAAGAAGAGTGTACTCATAAATCTATACTAGCCAATTGCCAATAAGATTTTACATTATTTAGATTATTCTATTTTCAAACTTCAATTTATTATACTTTGATTCTCCTTAACGTCTCCAAATTTTAAATAAGCAAAATAACTTCAGAAATATTAACTATTTAAAATAAACAAACCTAAAAATTAAAAAATACTGAAATAAAAACTGTAAAGGTCAAATATATAATTTTATGTATGGCTTTGTGATTGGAATAAACGACCTATAATAAAATGGGGAGAATCCATGACCAATATAGGAAGACATAGCCCATAAGAAAATAGTGAGAATCTTAGGCCTGTGCTAGGCTAAGGAGTGCAGAAGCAAAGCTCATAATGCTCTAAAAAGGAGGCTTTATCCATGATAAGGAATAACAAGAAGGTGCATACTTTCTAGCAGGTGTATAACTTCATTATCTGGGAAACAAATATTTATTTTAACAAAATAGTAATCTTGCTTGGCAAGGACAATATGCATTACCCTAAAGAAAATAAGCTAGGGTGAAAACTGTGCAGCAGTCCATAAGAGAACCCAGGTACCTAGGCCGCACTTGAGATGAACTCGAACTGCAACAAAACCCAAACCGGACCCACTACAAAATCCAGGGCTTGAATGCAGTTAGCCTTGAAGACAAAAAGCTTCATGACTTATCCAAGATCGAATGCTGGAAACCATTTGTTTCTTAGTGTTGACTTTACTTGAAGGTCAAATTGAGCTTATAGGAATTTCAGTTTTATGTAGATCAAAAAAGTCCAATAAAAAAAAATAGTACAAATCATTGTAGGCTGTAGGCACTGTTAATCCAAAATTAGAAATTATTCATCCAATTGTTGGAGTCAATAAAAATAAATTAGTTGAACTTTTCCTTGCTATCTCTTCCTAATCTAATGTTGCATAGCAAAAAGGAAGCACACTAGTGGGGAGAAGAGTAGTGAAATTTCTTAGAAGCAATTTGAATTGAATTGTAATCTTGGAAGATTGGACATGGTAGGTTGGGAAATTGTGAAATCGCTATTAGGTTTTCAGGAAAGTGCACCCTCAATAAGGATTTACAAAATTCAAAAGGAAGTCGTGGCAGCTCTGTTGGGTGGATATTTTGCAACCAACAGTTTTAAGTAAAATTCAGTTGCCAAATAGAATGACCAGCCACAGCGTGTGAGACAAAGTCTCTCCTACCTTGAAGGGAAGGCTCCCTCTTCTCACTGTTCCTTGGATTAACTCAAGCTAAGAAAGAAGTTGAGAGATTTTGTAAAGGGATGTTACCAATATTCTTTCCTCTTAACTTTCAAGAAAGATTCCACTTACTCATGGAGCAAGTAATGGGTAGGGTGAAATCTCTAACTACACTTCTATCTAAAAGCTGAAAATGGTGATATTGATAAGCAGACACTAACTCAAAGGCTAGCTGAAAGTGTAACGATTTGGCTCTAAGTCCGGTCGTTATTCTATATGAATATGCTTTACTAATAGGGCACAAAGATCTCCAAAAGTAAAGATATCTTAACTATTTTGTGAATCAAGAAAGAGATATAAGCTACAGACAAAGTTTCTAACTATATATCTCCACAATTGCTTCTTAACTCTTTTTACACTCAATCATCAAGAACACAAGATTACATGAATCAAAGATAACATATGCGAATTACAAACAAAGTTTCTAATTCACACAAGTAACAATCTCACTCAATCAAAGTTAAGTCTCAATTGCTCCTTTGTATTCACTTTTCTCTCAAAATAGTGCTACACAAACAAAGTTCTACTAGCACAATTTTTTCAAAGCTCTCTTGCATACAATAAAAGATAAAGAATGTTTTACAATGAGGGGGTACTCCTTTATATAGGCAAAGGAGTTGAGGAAAAGATGGAAGAAAAAGTGGGAGCAACTCAAACAACTTTGACTTAGTCTAACTAGAAGACTAATTATTGGGTTACATGCAACTGCACATGAAACTTGCATTACATGTAATTACATCTTGTTATGCAATGCATCCTCTTAGATCTACAAACAAAAATAAAAACAAAATAACAATCTTAAAGATTGTTCTTTAGTGCCTTGAACTCGATGATAACATCACGCACTGTAAGAAGATCAGAAAATTGCACTATCTTTGATATGGCCTCTATCCATACTACATTTGCATCTGCTGATTGCACAACCTTAGAATTTTTCGCCAAGAATCTAGCAAGTGTCTTGTCGAAGATTTATACAGGACAAATTTGTTCATCGTGTGAGAACCAAAATCCTCAGAATCTAAATCAGCATTGATCCTGATTGTATATTCTGAACTTGCCTTTTCAACTGCAATCAAATTACCACGTTTATCAAGAACCTGACATCCCATTTGTCCCAAATCACATGTGATCCCCGTTTCTATCATCTAACAATCTCCAAGAGTTGTCTACAACTTTGTGACCAATTTTCTCAATGTTTCTTCTTTATAACCCATAAGCCCTTGATACCTGAAGAACATTTCATAGGATGGAAGAATGTCACACGAAACCATAGCATCTAAATCAAATTTAGCAATCTCATCCCAGTCATTGAGAATCTCCTTCAAATCATTTGCTTCTTGAATCAAGGAGGAAATCAAGTTTTGCTCCATTTCATTCATATCTTTGATACGCTTAAGAACTGCAAATATTTTTCTAATGGCCCGAACTCCTTCAGAGATGACTTCTCCTATCCAAGACTTGGAGGCTTCAATCAACTTTCTTTCTTTGGACGTCTAAGACACAATAATAGCACTTTGAGAAGATTGTTGGCGAATGACTTCATTTAAGCGAGTAACTTCTTGTTTGAGTTGATTCTTCTTTTCTCATGATTTCTTTTTGATACATTAGCTAATGCATCTTGAGCATCTTACAAGCAACTCAAATGTGACTACTTCCCGATTTCTACCTAAGTGAACTTGTAATTAGAAGTTAGAACAAATAAATTCTTCAACGGGTTTGTCCACTAGTGGCTCAACAACTTCTACAAATTTGATTTTCTCCAAATCAACTAAGATCCTTGAAATAATCTTATCTTTCAAAGATTTGGACTTTGTTTTCTTTACAGGGAGGTTATCAGGAGGTACAACCACTTTCCTTCTCTTCATTGTGATCCTACTCAACCATGTAGGCAAGCTGAAACTTTCATCTGTGGAAACAAGTATAGTGGAGACCATTGGCATTGATCCTGATTGTATCTCCGTTGTGACTAAACAAGATTAAATCTGCACAGTTGAATTCATAAGTGCATGATGAGAGGATTGTGTCATGAAAAGCTCAAAACTTGTCAGAGATGTATTAAGTTGAGAAACTTGACCCTTTGTGAGAGTTGGAAAATTTTCAAACACACTTCCCAAATGTTCATATTGTTCATTTGCTAAAATGAGAGGAATGGTTGAAGAAATAGGAAAAGCCAACATGTTGACTTCTGAAACTGGAATATAAGGTGTGAAAACAGTGGAAAATGAATCCACATCATCATCAATCTCATCCAAAAAAGGTGCTTCATGCATGGATGGTGCATCGATCTGTGCAGGCTTTGGGAAAAAATGATATGATCATAACTTCCCCTTCTTCTTCCTCGTCTTCTTCGTTTGATTCTGTTTCTAATTCCTCCTCTAAATCCTCCTCTAATTCTCGAACTGGTTCAGGGATCTGAGATGATTTAGATCTCTTTCCACCCTTCAACTTGAATTTAAGAGACTTCTTTGCATCAGAAGAAGCTCCATCTTTTCCTCTAATTTCTAGTTGTGACTTCCTTCCAAAAGGGCCTAAGCTTCCATAATCCAAACCCAATTTCAGATTAACCCTTTTTAGAACTTTAATTTTCAGCCACTTATTGGTGTTTGCCAAAATGGACTGAAATTTATCAAGAATGGATGTACCTTCCTTCTACTACCATTGAATGGGAAAAGAGAATCTTTTATCAAAACCTGCTTGATGAAATTTGGGATCAAGAACATTGCCATCATCTTCAATTTGGAAATCCAATGGGATCACAAGCATGTTAAGATCAATGGCTTGCTGCAAAGTTAATCTGCAGTAATCCATCTTCATTATATCTAGTTTCGTTCACATGTCAATCCAAACATCCTCAATGCGATGAATGTGTGTGAAAGCCCTCTTGATTTGAGAATTCATTTCTCGGTAATCAAATTCAAATCTGGCTTTAAACTTCTTCAAAGTAATTAATTGCAATTTTGCTTCCATATTTTTTGCTTTATGTATAAAATTGATCAAATAGTTACCTATCGCCAAGGGTTTGATAGAAGAAATGCCAAAACCAGGCCTATGCAAAGTATGCTGATCAGACATTAACTTCCATGAGTTGTTTGGCTAATTCCATCAGAATGATCCTATTAGTAGCATACCTAGGTGAGGTATATGACTCACCTTTAAAGTATCCAACTCTTAAGTAAAAGTCGGAAACGGAATGAAGATAAAACCATATTGATTTACCTTTTCCCAAGCTTCATCAAATACCCTTTTGATGGATAACTGTCTTTCAAACAAGCATCAGAAATGACCAAAAAAAGCATCTTGAACTCTTCTGTAATGGAACTTATTATTAGCCAGAGTGATTTGATTATAGTAATCCCAAATTGGAATCTGAAGACGATCTCCTTTGGTTGAGAGTCCAGAGAAAGATCCCATGGCACTAGCAATGTAAACAAGGTAGCAATTCATGTAGAAAGGCACTGAAGTTCCTACATTGAGTAACTATTGACAGAGTGCAGTACTAATCAGTTCTCCCCAAAAGATGTGTTCTTTATTCTCCATGAGCTAGAAGATGAATTTGTACATTCATGGTTCAAAATTGGTGGAATCTTTAAGACCACAAACCCTGTTAAGAAAAATGATAAGATCTTTGCACTCTTGCTTGAAATTAGACCTGCGAACAGTCTTTGGCCATCTCAAGAAGTTGCTCCTCTAGGTATCCAACCAGTATTGATTTATGTACTTTTGATAATCTCCCTTCTTCTCATTCCATGTTTCCAAAGATGATTCTTTGGTCAGATCTATGCATTTTGTATTATCTGGCACTTTGAAAATTTGCTTGATAACTTCTGGATCAAGACTAATAATAACCCTGCCATCAACATCCTTGATCGTCTTTGATTTTGGGCTGAAATGTTTTGCACACCCGAGAACAAACTCAGGTTCCATGGCAGCCATGGGAAATGTAGATACCAAGTCAATATGACTTCTCTTAATACGTTTCATCTCATGATCAACAAGAGTTTCTACTCTTCGTAGAAAATCACTAATGTCCACATGTCTGATTTTTGTGTCTAACACATTGTCAAGGATGGATGTGACATGAGATGGAGTTGCATGAGCCAACTCTTTATCAAACTGATATTTCATTTTGCCCTTAGATTTAGATGGCGAGGGCATCTCTTGTGCTTGTGCTGCAACACAAAAATTAAAAAACATAAATACATCATTAGAGGAAATCAACATACAAGTTGAGTTGATTCTTGATCAACAAGAAAGGTTAAAGTACAGATTTGAAATGTTGTGGAAGTGAACATGGAAGGAAATGGATGTGTGACAGAAAAATGCATGGGAATGCGTGCAAATGAAGATTGCTGATTTTCAAAAAGTGACTTAGGTTTTCAAGACATTTTTGCATGAAAAATGGATTACATGTAAGCACAACATGTAATGAGGGATGGAAAATGAGATGAGATGTGAATGCAGATGAAGGATGAGCTTACATGTAGGTGCGAATAATGGATGAGGTGCGAAGTATGTAATGACACACAAAGTGGAAAAACATGTATTTGCTCATGGAGACGTAAGTGCATATGGAAAGATGGAAATGGAATGTAGCTTGAGATAAAAAGAACTTTATAGTCGTCTTTGTGGAAAGGTGAAGTCAAAGTACATGGGAAAACATGCATATGACATTTTTGACTTTTCAAAAAGTGACTTTAAGTCAAGAACGGGTTTTAGAGATGCAATTACACGTAAGGCTTTCATGTAATCGTGTCGTATGAGTGGATGCGGAAAGTGAGGTGAGTGAAAATGGAAGTGGAAAATGAAATTACATGCACGTGTGCATGATGAATGAGATGAATGTAATGTCCCTGATTTAGTTGCTTCCTGGATTTTGGATGTGTCATCTCATCAGCCGGACCCCCACGAGTTAACGTTTGGTTTTGGGGTTCTTTGATATGGATTTGCTATTTTTGGATTTACTATTTTTAGTAAGGCACTTTTGGCCAGTTCCTATTTTGGTCAAGGTAGTTCTAACATTGTTGGGTACTTATCATTTTGCTTTTGGGCTCTGGGCGAATTGATCTGGTGAATTCATATTTATTGCAATTATTTTGAGACCTAATGATTATTTAATGTATTGGTGGTTTATTATGGTGCTTTATACTATAAAGTAATTGGACTTTATATTATAAAGGGATGTTTAAGTGAGAAGTGTCAAGGTGAAGCCAGGTGGCACAAAATCTTATAAATATGATTTCATTTGTGGAGACAAGCATGTTGATTATATTATAAACTCTTGATTGTCTGGTGAGGGTTTTTTTGAAATTTTGAAGAATTGTTCTGAAGGTCGATTCTCTAAATTGTTGTTGTTGTATAGCAATTTGGTATAGTCTCCTATTGTTGCTTCTTGTCTCTAGACATTATTAATGATCTGGTCTAAATATAGTGTGGACATATTTCAATTATTAGCCATCTATGAATTGGAAACGCATTTGGAGGTAGAGAAGGGCTGATTGTGATTTGAGGGTTGAGTTCAGCGTTAATTCTTGTCTCCAGTATAGTTTTGGTGCCGTATTGACTGACTAGCAGAAGTGGGCAGCAAGGGCAAGTCATCTAGCTATCTACTCCTAGCTATGAGCAATCCTTAGAAGCTTGCATTCAATTTGGAAAGGGAAATCGGGATGCAACTATGGAAAAGGAGTTGGACCTGCAACACAAACTAACAGCAGCTCCATTGAGGTTTCACGTGGCGATTGGGAGAAGCTTCCTTACTGCCTGTGGCCATTGTTCAATTCCACATGACAATGGTTTCTGAAACAAACTTTTCCCCACGGTGTCCTACTGTTACATTCTAATATCAGGTTCCATTAATATTGTTCATTTTTTATTTTCTTTGTGCAAACAATAAATTTTAATCCTTGCATATTCCTATATGAATTCTATTCAAATATAATACTATTATGAGCAATTGTATGTTCCAAATCCAAGGTCATGAAATTTGGTAAAAATTATTAAAAAAACAAAGGAAATTGAGTTATATTCCAGAAGTCATATTAGAGACCAGTTAGTCTCTTTACAGTGGTATCAGAGTGATTCCCTGCCAGCCTGCAGGAATTGGGCTCAAAAATTATCAGAGGCATATTTCGGTTATTCTGCATCCTGAGGTATGGATGGTGATCGAAGGTTTGTGCCTGGTATGCACTACACCCAACGGGATCAGAATGTACCTCATGGAGAGGGAAAGCCGAAGATTCAATTTGACTCGGTGCGTAGTCTGGGTGGTGTTGGTGGCTTCAGACAATGTGCTACTGATGCTCAGGTTGATAGAGATGCCTTGCAAGCATTTTGAAATATCGCAGCTGGGAAACAATAGATGACAGGTGTTCTCCAACAGTTCTCTAAGACCTTGGAGCAGTTAGCTTTGCCTCAAGATCGAGGTAGAGAGAGAGAGAGACCAAGATGTTTCTGTTGGTTCCTACAGGTCACATGTGGATGTGGGGCCCAGGGCCAATGACAAGCACAGGACCGAGGATCATGTCTAGATGGATGATAGGGTGGACAAGACAAGTTAGATTGGTGCTCAAGACAGGCCACAGAGACCCACTTTCTTGAGACTTGAATTAGATACCGTTAGCCGATTTCTAACGCTGCTCCATTTGCTGATGACTTACTGACTCATTTTCATGAGTGGGATGCTCTTCCTCAGGCATTAAAGGATAACTTGAGTTTTGATAGATATCTGACACAGAAGCGTGAGCATTCCAAGGGTAGGCCTGCTATTGACAGACAGTGGCCCAGGTATATTGAGCTCCAGCAGGCAGTTTGGTAAGATAACATTGGTTCATTTTGATGGGAGCGGTAGAGTGACTACTAGAGCTTGGGTCCAAAAGCTCGACACCTACCTTGCTTTGCATCCTATGACTGAGGAGGATGCCATTAGGTTTGTTGTACTACACCTTGATGGAGTTGCACACAATTCGTGCTATCATGGTTTAGTATCTCTTCATCATGATTAGATCATATCATACCAAGAGTTTGTCGACAGATTGATAGAACGTTTTGACAAGAAGGATCCTAAGGTTTATTTTAGGGAGTTGGCTTAGTTATGACAGACAGCTAGCTAGTTTGGAGGCATTCATCGGTGAGTTCTAGAGGTTGTCAGTAATGGTGTATGACATATCTGAGTGGAGGAGGGTTATGCTTTTCATCGAGGGCCTTGCTGAGCCACTCAGAGGGTGGGTTAAGTCAATATACCCCCCATCATTACAGGGGGCAATGAAAAAGGAATGTAATTTAGAGGCCTCTACTCCTAGAGGCAAGTGTGCCTCAAAGCCTGCTACGTCCTGC
Source organism: Cupressus sempervirens (assembly GCA_028749045.1). Lineage (NCBI taxonomy): Eukaryota > Viridiplantae > Streptophyta > Pinopsida > Cupressales > Cupressaceae > Cupressus > Cupressus sempervirens. The sequence continues at coordinate 319,533,821 of CM053791.1, forward strand.
TATGATAGGACACCGCCCTAGAGAGAGAAGACTGAGGGTAAGCGTCCTACTGCAACACCCTTGGACCAAGAAACAATTAATGATTTGAGGAGGAAGTTGTGTTTTTATTGCAGGGGTCCCTATAATGTCAACCATAACTGTCCCATGAAGCCTAAAGGTAAAAATAGGATGATGGAGTGGTTCTACGATGATGATGGCAGTGCTGATTTTCAAGAGCCGTTTGGGGATAGTGATCAGGATTAGCATAGGAGTGATGATGTTGATGATGAGGTGGATGACTCCAACCTCAAGGTAGCTTACTTATCCAATATGAGGAAGAAGGGAGCTTTCCGGATGCGTGGGCTCATAGCTGGACAAGGTATTGTTGCTTTATTTGATATTGGATGTAAAATTTCTGCTAAATCCTTATCTCTTAATCAGACTTTTAATCCAATCTTATATGCTGAGAATGATCTTCTAAGTAGTATGATTATTGATGAAATTAGTGCTTATTATAATGCAGATACAATACTGAATATTTAATCTTTTATTGTGATAGAGAATCTCTGATATAAATTGCCGGATATAAAATGCTTATAGGAGCAGACTGTTGTAACTGTGTGTCCTATAATCTGCATTTACAACCTACTTATATATCCTTTCTAAAGGGTATGTCCCTCAAGGGATATAACCCTTCTTAACTTGGCACCTATAGGAGAGATATATATATCATTAAATGCCAACATTAGAGATATATTACTATTAAGAGGAAGTACGGTCTGTACTGTCAGACCTGTAGGTTTATCTTGGTTAATATTCTTAACACTCCCTCTTAACCCGATAATCCTACAGAGAGATATTATATTTGGCAACACCAATACAGATGAATAAGCAAGAATTAATACTCTATATTTGTATGTCTCTTCTTAGTATGTGGTATCATTGAACACATGATACAAAGTCATATTACTAAACCTGTATATGACAAATCACTGCCACTAGTGATATTACGCAGAATAAATCTGAAGAGTAATATCTTCATTTATCTAAGTTATGATTTCATAGAAACTGGTATTTTCATATCACAACATGATCCTGAGTTTTAAGATCTACCAGAATACAGGATAAACCTGGAGAATAGTAAGATTCTTCCTTTATCCAATTTGTGACCCATGAACATAGCAATGTCAACATCACAATATGATCTTGAACTCATCTAGATCTTATAATAGAACTCTACTGTTTAGCACATTATCTAAGACATCATCACCTCTCATAATGTTTTATACAAGTGTTCATTATTTTTAGAGATCGTCACCTCTTAAAATAATGAATACAAATGGTGGAGCCCATAACAGTCGATAGCCTGACAAAATAAAATTATTTTATTAATAATCAAGAGAGTACAAATGGATTACAACTCAACCATACCAAGTCTCCTCCTAAAGGGTTCTATCTTCACTCTAGATAGAGGTTTGGTGAGTATGTCTGTTGTCTAATCTGTAGTGCAAATGTATTCCAATTTTACATAATCCTGGTCTACCATATCTCTTACATAATGGTAAGGAATTTCAATATGCTTGGACCTGTCATGAAAAACTGGATTCACTAAGAGCTTGATGGAACTTTGATTATCACAATGAATAATCGTGGGATTCATAGCTTGCCCAAATAATCCCACAAGTAACTTCCTCAGCCACACTGCTTCTCGGGAGGCCATCGCTGCTACAATGTATTCGACTTCTGTGGAACTCTGGGCTACTGAAGACCGCTTTCTACATATCCAAGATATCATTGCTGATCCCAAACTGAAACAGCATCCTGAAGTACTTTTCCTGTCTTTAACACTTCCACCCCAATCTGAATCAGTGAATCCATGTAAGTCTAAAGCAACTTTCTCATATTTGAGTCTGAGATTAAGAGTGTCTTGTAAGTATCTCATAATGTGTTTAACTGCGACTAGGTGAATCTCCTTCGGTTCACACATAAACTGACTTAAGGCATTAACTGCATAGCAAATATTTAGTCTTGTATTTACTAAGTACATAAGAGACCCAATCATCTGTCTATAGAGAGTAGAATCTTTGGATGGTGATTCTGCAGCTGCTTCCTTAAGTTTATGTAGATTAGTCTCCATTGGAGAAGACATAGGTATGCAATTCCACATTCCAAATTTCTTTAAAATATCTGATGTATACTTCCCTTGATTTAGTATGATACTGTTAAAATTCTGCCGTACTTCCAGTCCTAGGAAGTAATGAAGGAGTCCCAAATCTTTCATCTCAAATTCTCTAGTTAGATCTTTCTTGCACTGATCTATGAGATGATCATCACCTATTATTAGTAGATCATCAACATACAGTATCATAATTACCATATCATCTTTATCTCTTTTATAATATAAATTTGGATCAGCTTCATTCTTGGAGAATCCTAAGTTGGTGAGATACTTATCAACTCTTTCATACTAGGCCCTGGGAGCCTGTTTAAGCCCATAGAAAGCTTTCTTGAGCCTGCAAACAAAAGCGTTAGGATCATGAGTTTTAAATCCTTCAGATTGCTTCAAATATACTTCTTCTGAAATCTTTCCATTTAGGAATGTTGTTTTCACATCCATCTAATGTACCTTCCATCCCTTTGATACGGCAATTGCTAAAACTACTCTTATGGAGGTATATCTGGCAATAGGAGCAAAGGTTTCTTCATAATCAATCCCTTCTTTCTAAGAAAATCCTCTAGCTACAAATGTGACTTTATACTTCTCAATACTACATCAGCAGCATACTTTATTTTAAATATCCACTTGGAAGAAACAACAGATTTTCCTTTAGGTCTTGGAACAATTTCCCCAACATCATTTTTCATGATAGATTGGTATTCTTCTATCATAGCTTGTTTCCAAGCTGTATGTTTAATAGCATCAAAGGGATTGGTTGGCTTTGTTTTGGATAAATCACTTATGTTAGCTGTATAACCAGAGAATCTTTTAGGTCTTTTGCTATCTCTGACTGTTCCGGAAGGTGCAGCAAAGGCTTGAGCTACTTCAACTGTTTTAATGGCCCAAAGTGGTCTTTTCTTTGAATTTTCTTCAAGGTTCATACTTTGAATTTCATCTTCGATTTTTTCTAAGTTCTCCCTCTAGGACCCAGATTCACTATTTCTTTTAGAACTAGATAAAGGAGAAGGTTCATCAGAACTTATGACTCTTTTGACTGCAAGATCTTCTTCAAAGATTACATCTTTACTAAGTTCAATAGTTTTCTGTCCAGGTATGAAAATCCTATATGCTTTAGAAGTTTCACTATACCCTAAAAAAATACCTTTCCTCCCAGAGGGTTCTAACTTGGTTCTCTTTTCTTTTGGAACATGGATATATAGAGGACATCCAAAAATTCTAAGATGACTTATATTGGGTTTTACTTTAGTGAATACTTCTTCAGGTGTTTTATCTTTAAGATAGAAGTGAGGACTTCTGTTTTGAATATATACAACAATCTAAAAGGCTTCTACCTAAAGATAATATTCTACGTTTTGGTCAAAAATCATAGCCCTAGCAGCTTCTATAATTGTCCTATTCTTTCTTTCTGCTACCCCATTTTGCTCTGGGTTATAAGGAACAGTATACTCCCTCCTAATCCCTAATTCTTTACAAAACCTTTTAAACAAGTCAGAGCTATATTCTCCTCTGTTATCAGTTCTAAGGGCTTTAATTTTATGTCTTGAAAAATTTTCAGTTAATGCTTTGAATTCTTTAAATCTTTGTAAGATTTCTTCTGATTCCTTGCTTTTTAAAAAGTGAATCCATGTTTTCCTAGAGAAGTCATCTATGAACGAGATATAATACCAGAATCCTCCAAGACAAGGAACAAACATAGGTCCACATAAATCTGAATGAATTAATTCTAGTACATTATTTGTTTTTCTAGTACTATCATGAAAGAGACTTCTAGTGCTTTTACCAAAAGCACACCCTTTGCAAATACTAGGGTGGTCTTTATTTAATTTGGGTAATCCAATAACCATCTTTTCCATAGTTGATAAAGTTTTAAAATTTAAATGCCCTAATCTTTTGTGCCATATTTCATTTGAATCTTCAACTTCGTGGACTAGGGCTTGAATGGATTGACTAGATTTTGTATTCAATTCATACAAATATCCCTTTCTTTGACCAATTAACTTTGCTTTCTTGATGGAAGAGTTCTTAGCCCAACTTAATACTTTGCCATCCACGAATGCAACATTGTGTCCATCATCTTCAAGTGTTGTAATTGACATTATGTTTCTTTTAATCCCTGGTACATAGAGTACACCTTTAAGAAGAAGAGTATTTCCTGATTTTAGTTTCAAAGTACAATTTCCAATTCCTTTAACAGAGTGTGTTGCATTATCACCAATGGTAACTTCACTGTTAACCTTCTCTGATAAAGAATCTAGAGTTTCTTTGTATCCCGTTATATGTCTAGAAGATCCACTATCAATTACACATGCTTTATTTGAAATTTCATTTGATAGAGAGGAATACAAAACACGGTTCTCAGAATCATAAGTATCTTCTTCTCTAATGACATTTGTACAATTTGCCTATTGTTTGGAATTTTCAAGACAATTAGATCTATAGTGTCCAAAATTTTCACATTTGAAACACTTTATTTTAGATAGATCTTTCTTTGGCTTTCCATTCTTTTGATTTCTCTTTTTCTTCTTGAAATGCTTCTTCTTGCCTTTATAGGAGTTTGTATTAAGAACGTGAAGTTCTTCATCTTCTACTTTTGGTTTCCCTCCTTTCTTTAGTTTTCTAGATTCCTCTTGAAGACAATCATTCTTGAGTCTGTTAAAGTTTGGGAGCTGATCTCTGGCACTTATTCTCTGTGTGAATGTCTCCCATGAATCTGGCTATCCATCTATAACCATAAGTGTTAATTCTGTGTCACTAATGATGGTTCCTATGCTTGATAGTTCATCTCTAATGCCGGGAACTCATAAGAAGTAAGAACTTATTGATTCTTTTTTTTTATTTGAACGTGATTCAGTTGCCTTTTCAGTGCAAGAACCCTAGTTGCATTGTTTACTTCATAGGCATTTCGTAATGCATTCATCACATCAAAGGCAATTTGATGTTTTGTAAGCATAGGTACAATATCATTTTTAACTCCATCCAAGATGATTTGAATAGCTTTTCTATTTCCTCTTCTCCAGATAGATTTGTGAGGTTCAACTGGGGGTTGTTTGGATGCTCCATCAATGAATTGTTTTACATTGTTCTCTTCATGAATCATCATGATTCTGAACTTCCAGGCTTCAAAATGCTCTTTCCCATCAAACCTGTACTTGGGTCTGATTGTGTAAGCCATGGAAGATAGAAGATTGTTGCTTGATGTGTACAAAGTCTGATTACTGAAATTTAGTAGAGCCTAGGTTCAATTACCAGAGCTCTAATACCATTTAAAATTTCTACTAAATCCTTATCTCTTAATCAGACTTTTAATCGAGTCTTATATGCTGAGAATGATCTTCTAAGTAGTATGAATATTGATGAAATTAGTGCTTATTATAATGCAGATACAATATTGAATATTTAACCTTTAATTGTGATAATCTTAGATATAAATTGCAGGATATAAACTGCTTATAGGAGCAGACTACTATAACTGTGTGTCCTATAATCTGCATTTACAACCTACTTATATATCCTTTCTAAAGGGTATGTCCCTCAAGGGATATAACCCTTCCTAACTTGGCACCTATAGGAGAGATATATATATCATTAAATGCCAACATTAGAGATATATTACTATTAAGAGGAAGTACGGTCTGTACTATCAGACCTGTAGGTTTATCTTGGTTAATATTCTTAACACTGGAGCTACTCATAATTTCATTGATGATCGTTTGGTTACTAGAAGGGGCATGCAGACTGAGGATTTTGAGGGCCTAAGGGTACAGGTAGCTGACGGTTACACCTTGAAGTGTAACAAGATGATTGCAGATCTTCCTATGAAGCTTAATACATATGCTCTCACTGCAGATTCTTATGTGGTGGATATGGGGGGACAGATATAGTCCTTGGTATGGAATGTTACACACATTTAAGGATATCTACTTGATCATAGAGAAGATGGAGATGAGGTTCATTAAGGACGGGCAGCCCCAAGTTCTTAAAGCAATCCATAATGATGAGCAGAAATAGATTTCACTTAGGAGTATGCAGCACTTGGTTCGTCATGAGGATATTATTGATTGGGCAGTGGAATGTAGGATTACGCCAACTCAAAAGAATATTAAGGATGCAGAATATCATCCTAATATCTAGCAATTGAGGATTAAACACTCTAAAGTGTTTGATGATTTACCCCCTGGTAGGCCACTAGATCGTGGGATTGAGTATATTATTGAGTTGGAGAAAGTGGTTTCTGAAACAACCTTTTCCCCATGGCGTCCTACTGTTACATTCTAATATCAGGTTCCATTAATATTGTTCATTTCTGATTTTCTTTGTACAAACAATAAATTTTAATCCTTGCATATTCCTATATGAATTCTGTTCAAATATAATACTGTTATGAGCAATTGTATGTTTCAAATCCAAGGTCATGAAATTTAGTAAAAATTATTAAAAAAAACAAAGGAAATTGAGTTATATTCCAAAAGTCATATTAGTGACCAGTTGGTCTCTTTACAATGAAAAACATGAAATCGCATTTGACGAATGAGATGTGAAATGTTGTGACATGAAAGATGGAAATGGAATATGATAATGCTCCTACATGAAAAGAAAGGTGGAGTGAAGTGAAACATGACCAAGTTATTGGAAAAGAACTTGCAACTTCTCCAAAATGGAGAAAAACTGGAAAGCAAGCACACAAAACACAAAACAAACTTCAAAAGGAAAACGTACCTTCGGCAAATGACTCAAACATGTCAACAAGCAAAGCACTTCAATGTGCAATTTCGAATTTGGCATTTGGGAAAAACGCAAAAACATGAAAATGAACCATTTCATCATTTTTAAAGGAAAAATACACTTTACATGGCAACAAAATCAACAAGTGGCAATCATCAAGCTAAAATGTGCATAAAATCAGCAAGCTAAACACATTTATCAACAAGAAGGAAAATGTCCACTTAAGTGATGATTAAGTGCCACAAATGGAGGGAAAAGCTGCAATATTGAAAAATTCTCCAACAAACTTAGATCTTTTCAAACTTTGCAAGAGGAATTCGTAGTGGGCAGAAAATGAGGCATTTTTGATGCACAATGCAAAAAACATGCCCTAAGAATGCTCAAACTTCCAATTTTTTTGGCAAAAGCATGCCCTTGGGCCGTTTTTGGATAAAAACGTGTCTCAAATATGCATGTTAGAAGTCGTTTTTCACTTTCAAATGCAAAAACATGACCCTTGGTGTATTGTAGATGAATGAAAATGCCAAGATGCCTCTTTTCCTTGCAAAAACATGATTTAAATCACTCTAAAATGGACTTTTTGGAGAAAAATGTGAAAATCATCATAAAGACCTCGTTTTTAGCACAAAACAAACATCTATAGCATGGAAATGCCAAAGGATGCAAAAACACCTCTTCTCCTTGATTTTTTTGAATCATTCCATGACCAAAAATCCAAGCATTGGAGTAAAAACGGGTTCTTGAAGGGCATACACAAAGTTTCTTGAAAAACAAGTTTTGGAGGACCAAAAACATGTGTTTCAATGCAAAACGCACCTTTTGGAGGCGTATGCACATATTAAAAACATGTAATAAGGCAAAACACACCTTTTAGAGGTTATTCCATGTTTTAAAAACATGTAATGGGTCCTTCCAAGGCAAAAACACACCTTTTGGATGCATACACATGTTTTAAAAATGTGTTTTTTGCCCAAACACGGGTTTGGGAAATGCAAATACATGTCTTTAAGTGAAAAACTCACATTTTTGGTGTAAAAACATATTTAAGTTACATGCATATGCATGTCAAGGTAAAAGCTCACATTTTTTGTGCATATGCATATAACACATATAGCTCATCATTTTGATGTCATTGCACATTTTAAGTGAGTTTACATGCAATGGCACCAAAAAGTTTGACCTTTAAGTGATTTTACACTTTAAGTTGAGTTTTACATGCAATGGCATGAAAAAGGTCCACTTTCAAGTGATTTTTCCATGCTTAAGTGATTTTTCCATACACGTCAATTTACTTTTAATAAAATATTACTTAAGTGGGACATAAATTATATTTACATATCATATGAACAATGTAACATGTAAATATCATTTAATAAGTAATATTTATTAGAGCATCTGATTTAAATGTCAAAAATTAAATTGAACTATATAGTTAATATAGTCACTTATGTGAAAAATCAAAAAGCAACTCAACTTAAAAATATAACATAAAGTGCACTATAGTTACTTTACGTGAAAAGTGAATTGATAAAATAACTTAAAAACATTACATAAAGTGAATTTAAGTTAATATTTTCCAAAAAGTGAATGTGAAATTAAAAATATAAGATGATAGTTTTAATTCGTGTTGTTGCATCAAAAATGTCCACTTTTTGGGCACTAAAATGGTCATATCTTTTGACTGACAACTCTGATTAAGCTCTAGGTTAGATCAAAACGAAGGGGAAACCGAAAGCCATGAATTGAGCAAAACCAAAGGACTAAAAACCAACAAACACACACTCAAAATCAAAGAAAATGACGATGAAGGCCTAAAAAATCAAGCACAGACTCGACAAATAGAAAAACAAAAAAAACTTGGCGAAAGCCTTCAGTAAAAGAATTTGGTATGCGAATTTGAGTTGATTGATCGATCAACATTAAGCAATCAAATAAAAAATTCAACTTAGAGAAATGCAAAACTAGTTTGAAAAGTTTCGTACTGTTACCTGCATTTTGTGGTGACAAAATACAGGACAACATGCTCAAAAAAGAAGTCACAACATAATGGAGTGAGTAGTGGCATTGGTTTGAATGGAAATCGTAGGTGTTTAAAATGTCCCTTTTTCCTAGCCATTATTTCAGATGCATCGTTAGCCCTATTTGTCATGATCTTGCGGGCTAACCAAGACAATACAAGAGTCAATATGGGATTTGGTCTAGCCACTTTCTGTTCCAAGCCAATTGAAGTTGTTTGGTCAGGTTCCCAATACTTACTATTTATGGTAAGTCAGTTGGGTTCAGACTTTGGTTGTTTCAGTATTGGACTTGGAGCGTCTTGCTGAGAGATTTCTAGCAAGCTATCACACGTAGTCGTTTGAGTTTGTATGATCCTTTATTTTAATGTCAGTAGTTTCAATAGTCTATTAATATGTCACTTTATTATTAAAATGCATATATTAACTTAAAGTGGATTAATAAAAAGACAAAGAAATATGAAAAGACAAGCCAAGGAAATTTAAGAGCCACAGCGTGGGCATTAAAGGATGAAAGCTTGGTTCATTTGGGCATGCTTGGATATTGAGATTGTTTTTAGATTTCTCTTTGAAAAATGTGGAAGCTTGCAACTTTCATTTCTAGAACCTTAGGACGGAACCCTCTAAGCTTCTTGGGTGATTGGACACAAACCCGATTCATTAGCTGTGGTGAATTCACAATGCAGTCTATATCTGGGTTTACAGGTTTTTTCCTAGTTTTTTCAATCTGACAGTTGACACTATATTTTAGGTTGGATTTTTGTAATATTATTGTATTGCTGATTATTACAATACAATAACAACTTTGTGAATTTCTATATGAGCATTTGTTGGTTTATTTACTGGTTAACTCTGAAATTTATTGCATAAAGTTATTTGTTTGCATTCTGAAACTTATTTAGGAGTATTTGGGGAGAATATCCAGCGGGATATTGCAGTAGTATCAAATCTGGTTTTCTTGCCAGCACTTCAAGTAATATTTTTACAGGATTAAAATTTGTAGAAATGGACTATAGTCAGGAGAATTTTCCTGTGTCGAAGAACTACATTATCCCTTGTTTTATCTAGGTTTCAGAGAGGAATTGCAGCAGAGGGCATTTACTCTCACTGTCAATTGACAACAATATGCAGAGGCATTCTGGAATTGGTTTTGATAAATATTTGTATATACTTTGATAGAATAGTTGGAATATACTATCATTTTGGGAAGCCATTCTTATTAATGACAAGCTCTTAGGTGCCATTTGCGCTGACCATTATAATTGTTCGGGCCTATCAAAAGAAAGGTACTATTCCAATGAAGGAGAATTGGTGGACTTAAAAACAGTTTGGAAAAAAGTTCAGGATTGGCAGTTTGCTTACCTTGATCAATCTGGAATTGCTAGAGGAGGGAATCAGATATGCACATCCTTGATTAACATGCAGAACCCAAAATAAATGTATAGAAGGGCTGAGACTGGACACAAAGGGAAGGAATTTGGCACGTCATTGAGCAGGTGTATGGTTCTGCTGTGTGAATATCGAACACCAGGATATGAAGAGATGGGACAATCAATGAGAAACGGCTTTAAACTCTGCTAGGTGTAGTTGAAGGGCATTCTTTCAAAGTTAAATTCAAAACATATTGTGATTTAATACGGGAGTTCAAGTAATAACAGTGGCTTGTTTCTTCAGCTGTCTAGAAATTTCTGTTTGCTTCCAAAATGAACAAGGCTATATTTATTATCAGGTTGGAACATTGGTGAAGAGAAATAATAAGAGACAAGCTCGCATTGGTGTCTTCCCTGTTTTGTGATACTGAATTCTACCTTGCCGAAAATCTGAGGTGACTGGAAACTTGTTAAATCAAAGTGTGCCATATCAAAAATTTAGTTCTGAACCATATTCAGCTTCACAATATTCTTTCATGGTATTTTTTCATATCTTGTAACTGTTCTGGTCATTATTGGAAACTCGAGACCTGTAGACTGCATTTCTCAAAATACATCTAATTAGAGAACAGGGGAAGCAAAGAATTGTTTTCTTCTTTTCGGACATCTGAATTCTAGTGCAATAAAATTTTAATTGCACTATGAGACTCAGCATCTACATTTAATTGTTATTGCAAGGAACTGTTTGATATTTTTGTGTACACATTCATCAAAAAAATCAATAAGAATTTTCAAAATTGAAACATATCAATTCACAAACCTCCAAACTGTTGTCAAAATGCTCCAGTAGAGGTGATTTATAAAAACTTTAGTAGCAAACAGGGCTGGTCGTTACTGTGCTGAACCTCACAAACTCGTTTAAGACAGAGTCCTTGCTGGTTGTGGAGCAATAAAGACAATGGAAAAAATGAAAAGCCATGTTTTCTACAAGGAATTTAGTGACACATTTCATGGTGAACAACTATGGGACTTGTAGAAAGAACAAAAAGTGGGCAATGGGCTGCATATAATTGGCTTACAATTGGAACCCACGAAATCTGTAGATGATGTTCTCATTAAGTTGGAAGAATTAGAAACACATCTTCCCAAAATAGACCAGGCAGATTGTAGGCTTCTTAATTGGGATTTGCAGCCCTCAATGTTTGCTTTGGTCCAACACAGATTTATGGAACATCCATACAGAGATGTTAGGCTTGCAGTGGCTTCATGTCTCAGTGAGATTCTACGAATGACCACATCTGTAGCAGCCTATAATGATGATGTGTTGAGGAAAGCTTTGCACCTAACTGTGAAAAGATTTCAAGGGTTACATAATGACAAAGGCCCTGACTTTGTTAAGCAGGTCAAGATCTTAGAAATGATGATGAAGGTCAGATCATTCACCATTATGATTGACCTTGAATGTGATGATCTAATTCTCCACATATTTCAATGCTTCTTGGATGAAATCAGGAAGCATCAGTCAAATAATGTGAAGGCTTGCATGCATACCATGATATTCTCAATCCTTGATGAAAATGATGATATAAGTAAAAAGTTGCAATCTGATTAGTTGGCCATTTGGACGAAGAAACATATTGTATCGCCCACTGCATACAAATTCTCCAAAAGATTGATTGAGCATAAAACTGAAATATTTAAGGAGTTTATGACTAAAGAGGAGCTAATATCAGCAGGTATACAGGTTGCGGGATCTCTGGAAATGAGTAAGGACCAAATGAGTAAAGAGAAAATTTGTTTCACATGCCAGCGTATTTGGACACCTCCTCAAGTTTGTGATGAAGATAAGGCGGCGCATGAAATACAGACCAGAAATGGAAACGATAAGAACTCCACCATTTTGCCCCCACAAGAAAACACAATTAGTGGTGATGATATGAATTCAACTATTATTAAAGGTATGGGGTATCCAAAACTCTATGTTGGTGACTAACAAATTTTCTGTTGAGGATAGTCAAAGCATGTTGGGTTCTTAGGATGTTTCCAAAGAAGTTTTAAAAACTTCAAGTTATGAGAAATTGTGTGAGAAAGATGCAATTGCAGCAACCTTTTTTAGCATACAAGTCAATCAAATAGGGACTTTGAGGCGTGTAATGAATCATGTGATTCTTATAGCAGCAACTCACTTATACATAATTTAGAGAAAAAATCAAAGATGACTATTCAGGATGATAGTGATTTGGATGTCCTATCAAAAAATGCATTTCAAAATGACAATGATGAGAAGCATGCTTCAAAGAATCAGCTGAGAGCTATAGAAGAGATGGTTGTTGCATCTCAGATTTATTGAGGATCTGTACTGGAAGGCCCAAATGGAAAAGAAGAAAGGGGAACGGAAGGTGATTCTCTTGTTGTTGATTTGCAGGCAATCAAAGCAGCCTCTGAATCTATAAAACCAGATTATTTATGTTTGCTTCTAGACATGGATTATATTTTAAAGGTTGCTAAAATGTGTTGTGGTCAATTAAGAAAAAAAGACGATGAGGTTAATAAGCTCAATAGGGAGCTTAAGGATGCTCAAGAGGCATTGGATAATACACAATTTGCTCTTCATTAAGTGGAAAATCATATTGTTGTCACCAATCAATCCAGGGAACAAGAGGATAAAGGAAGGCATGAGTTTTTCCAAGAAGTGATTAAGGAACTTGATAACATTCAACAGACTTATGACTCAGATAGCTGCCCCAAGAAATCGAGTCACAAAATTTTGGATCACATTCAGCTAGTAGAATTTTATTTTTGAGGTGGATGCTGATTGCACATTTGATAATCCACTTTTGAGTTGAATGAGGAAGACCTTCCGAGGTGCAATTTTTGCTAGTGAGTTTGGGTTACGAGATTGGAGTGAATTTCTAATTTCAGGAATTAGTACCATTGTTCATTCTTTGATCAGCTTATACATGGTTCCAAATTCTGACATATATATGAGTGGGATGGACTCTACACTTCAGTAGCTGAATAGATCATGGTTAAGGATTGATGGCAATCATAGTTTGATCATAGAGGATGAATTTTCAGCCTGTCCCTTACTCATGACACCTATGTACTCAGGGGGATTTCAGATTAATGATCGTAGTATTAGCCTTCCTACATCCTTGGTGTTGATTTCATCTTTTGAGCAGTTTAATTCCTTCATAGGTAGTTTAGGATGGGTAGTTATAATAGATGGTATGCATTTCCATGGGAGATCATTCACAGATGAAGAGTCGTCAAGTATTGATAACTCCTTGATATATTTATATCTTCTCATACTAAATAGTCGTGACAACGTGATATTTTGGAATCCTGGCATTAATATGACTAATGCATTACTAATGTGGGAAATGATGAGTGGCCTCACCTTTTAGGACATGTTTGTATCATAGTAGCACAACAATAGGCTGGAGCAAACCCCTTGAGACTAGTATGGGATCCGGATATTTTAGTCACAATAGGCTAATGTAGATTGCTCAAGGGCAAGCAATCTTTAGGAAGGGAGGACTATAATGTCCCTTTTTCTAGCTGTTATTTTCAAATGCATCATTAGCCTTATTCGCCATGATCTCATAGGTAAACGAACACAATACAGGGGTTAGTATGGGATTTGACCTAGGCACTTTCTATTCCAAGCTAATTGGAGTTATTTCGACAGGGTTTTCCGATACTTACTATTTAAATTAAGTTAGTTGGGTTCAGACTTTGGCTTTTTCAGAATTGGACTTGAAGTGTATTGCGAAGAGCTTTCTGGCAAGTTATCAAACATGCTCATCCAACTTCGTTTCATCCTTTATTTTAATGCTAGAAGATCTAATGGTTTATTATTATGCCACTTTATTATTAAAGTAGCTATATTAATTTATAGTTGATTAATAAAAAGACACAAAGAGAAATATGAATAGACAAGCCAAGGAAATTGAAGAGTCGTAACGTGGCCATTAAAGGAGGAAAGTTTGGTTCATTTTGGCCTGCTTGGATTAAGATTGCTTTCATATTTCTCTGAAGCTTGCAGCTTTCATTTCCAGAACCTGAGGATGGAACCCTATTAATTCTCTAAGTAACTGTGAAAAAATAGCGTTCTGATTTCTTTGATTGAACAGATCTCAAAAGCATGTTTCTGTTTGCAATTGCTCCCTTTTAGTCAAATCGGCAATCTCTAAATAGATGACTAAATGCATCTTGTAACCTAACTAATTTGGTTAGTTTTACTAACCATTAGTTTGCTCTTGGGCACCAATTTGAATTAAAAGGTTGCATTTGCAAACAGGGCTGATCTAGGTAAGGGGGTTGTTAGTGAAAGGACAAGTCCCTTGGGTCTATTATAAAGGGGGAGTTAGGTTGTGGATAGAAAACACACAATACAATCTCAAGTCTGGTCCTAGCAACCTGCCCTCAGTGATTTCTTGCAGAGATATATAACAATTTACAGATTTAATTCAAACCTTCCTCGATCGATCACATTGAGTCTAGAATATCTAAAGATTAGTTGCTACATAAGCAAAGTACTTTATCGGCATTATTATTATCAAAATTTGCAAAAACTTTACATGGTATCAGAGCTCTAGTAGTTAAACCTTGGCTCTGCAAATTGATAATCAGATTTAAAACATATCTAGCAACATCCTTTACCTACAATGGCCAATGCAATCAGACCCAAAGACAGGTTTGATGGAAAAGACCACTTCATTGCATAGCAATTCAGAATTATGATGGCTCTTGAAGAAAATGATGTAACACAGCTTGCTGATAAGGAATCCATGCAACTTGATGCTGATCCTTATAAAACTAACTAGATCAAAGGAAATAGGAAAGCCATGAGAACCATATTAGATGGAGTTAAAAATGAAATAGTACCTATGCTAATGAAACATCAAACAGCATTCAATATGATGAGTGCATTAAAAAATGCATATGAGGTTAATAATGCAACTAGAACCCTTTCACTAAAAAGGCAACTAAATCATAAAAAATAAGTAAGGGAGAATCTATAAATTCATACTTCCTAAGGGTGGCTAGTCTAAGAGATGAACTTACAAGCATTGGGTATAAAATTGATGATAAAGAACTAACATTAATGGCAATAGATGGATTACTAGATTCATGGGAAATATTCTCACAAGGAGTAAGTGCTAGAGACAAACTTCCAGACTTCAATAGACTTAAAGGAGATTGCCTTCAAGAAGAATCTAGGCAACTCAAGAAAGGAAGGAAATTAAAAACTGAAGATGAAGAACTTCATGTTCTCAACACAAATTCTTACAAAGGTAAGAAGAAGGCTCATCAAATTAATGACAAACTTAAGAGAGATTTATCCAAAGTCAAATGCTTAAATTGTGAGAAACTTGGACACTATAAAGCAAATTGCCCAGAAAATACAAAGCAGCAAGTAAATTGTACAAACATTACAAAGAAAGAGGAAAATTATGATCCTAAGAACTACATAATGTATTCAACGCTATCAAATCAAGTATCAAGCGAAGCATGGGTAGTTGATAGTGGATCATCTCGTCACATTATAGGATACAAAGAAATACTAGACTCAATATCAAAAGAAGCTAATGGCGAAGTTACCATGGGTGATAATTCCATCATCTTGTCAAAGGAATTGGGAACTGCACCTTGAAACTGAAGTCTAGTATTTCTCTTCATCTCAAAAGAGTACTCTATGTACCAGGAATCAAGAGGAATCTAATCTCTATTACAGCATTTGAAGATGATGGACATAAGGTTGCATTCATGGACAGTAAAGTAATAATTTGGTCTAAGAACTCTTCATTTAAGAAATCAAAGTTGATTGGTCAAAAAAAGGGATACTTGTATGAATTAAATATAGAACCTATTCAAGTCTTAATCCATGAAGCTGCTGATATAAACGAAGTGTGTCATTGTAGGTTAGGGCATCTAAACTTCAAAGCCTTTTCAACAATGGAGAAGATGGTTACTAGTTTACCTAAGTTAAATAAAGATCATTCAAGTATATGCAAAGGATGTGCACCAGGTAAGAACACCAAAAGTCCATTTCAAAATAGCACTAGAGAATCTAACAATGTTTTAGAATTAGTCCACTCAGATTTATGTGGACTTATGTTTGTTCCTTCTCTCAGAGGACTCTTGTACTATATACTTTTCATAGATAATTTCTCTAGGAAAACATGGATTTACTTCTTAAAATGTAAAGAATCAGAAGAAATCCTTAAGAGGGTCTGTTAATGGAGGGTAATATACTTCAGATTTGTTTAAAGACTTTTGTAAAGAAGTTGGAATTAAGAGGAAGTGTATTGTTCCTTATAATCCATATCAAAATGGGCTAGCAGAAAGAAAGAAAAGGACAATTGTAGAACCAACAAATGCTATGCTACTTGATCAAAACTTAGGATCTTATCTTTGGGCAGAAGCCTCATGTATTGCTCTCTATATTCAAAACAGAAGTCCTCACTCCCACCTTAGAGATAAAACTCCTGAAGAAGTCTTTTCTAAGGTTAAACCAAATATAAGTCATCTTAGGATATTTGGGTGCCCTGTATACATACATGTTCCAAAAGAAAAGAGAACTAAGTTAGAACCCTCCAGAAGGAAAGGCATTTTTGTCGGGTATAGTAAAACCTCTAAAGCATATAGAATTTACATACCTGGTCAAAAGAACATTGAACTTAGTAGAGATGTTATCTTTGAAGAAGAGTTTGCATTCAATAGAACCCTAAGTTTTGAAGACCCCTCACATATACTTAGTTGTAAAGAAAATAATGATCCTGAGTTTCAGAGGGAGAACATTAAAGAAGTCGAAGGTGAGATTCAAAACCTTAATCTTTAGGAAACTCAAAATCCTAAGAAAATACCACTTTGGGCTATTAAGACTGTAGAGGAAGCACAAGACTTTGCTGCACCATCTAGAACCTTCAAAGAGAGCAAAAGATCCAAAAGATTCTTTAGCTATGTAGCAAACATGAGTGACTTATCTAAATCAGAACCAACAAATGTTTCAAATGCTATAAAACATACAGCTTGGAAGGACGCCATGATAGAAGAATACTAATCCATTATTAAGAATGATGTTTGGGAAATTGTTCCAAGGCCTGAGGGATATTCTATTGTTTCTTCTAAGTGGATATTTAAGATCAAGCATGTTGTTGACAGTAGCATTGAAAAATATAAGGCCAAATTCGTAGCCAGAGGATTCTCCCAGAAGGAGAGAATTGATTATGAAGAGACTTTTGCTCCAATTGCCAAATACACCTCTGTAAGAGCAGTCCTAGCTATTGCAGCATCAAAGGGATGGAAAGTACATTAGATGGATGTGAAAAACAACATTTATGAATGGAAAGATTACAAAAGAGGTATATTTGGAACAATCTGAAGGATTTGAAACTCATAATCCTAAAATGTCTTTTTGCAGACTCAAGAAAGCTCTCTATGGGCTTAAACAGGCTCCAAGGTCATGGTATGAAAGAATTGATAAGTATCTCACTAGTTTAGGATTCTCTAAAAATGTAGTTGATCCAAATCTCTATTATAAAAGGGATAAAGATGAGATGATAATTTTGATACTATATGTTGATGATTTACTAATAATAGGTGATGATCAGCTTATAGATCAATGCAAGAAAGATCTAATCAAAGAATTTGAAATGAAAGATTTAGGACTTCTTCATTACTTCCTAGAACTAGAAGTATGGCAAAACTCTGACAGCATCATACTTAATCAAGGAAAGTATACATTAGACATCTTAAAGAGATTTGGAATGTGGAACTACAAACCTATGTCTTCACCAATGGAGACTAATCTACATAAACTTAAGGAAGCAGTTGCAAAATCACCCTCCATAGATTCTACTCTTTACAGATAGATGATTGGGTCTCTCGTGTACTTGCTAAATACAAGACCTGATACTTGCTATGTTGTTAATGCCTAAGTCAGTTTATGTGTGAGCCAAAGGAGATTCACTTAGTTGTTGTCGAATACATTATGAGATACTTACAAAGCATTCTTAACCTTGGGCTTAAGTATAAGGAAGTTGACTTGGACTTACATGAATTCATAGACTCAGATTGGGCTGGAAGTGTTACTGATAGGAAAAGCACTTCAAGATGTTGTTTCAATTTAGGCTCAACAATGATATCATGGATATGCAGAAAGCTGTCATCAGTAGCACAGAGTTCCACAGAAGCTGAATACATTGCAGCTGCAATGGCTTCTGGGGAAGCAGTTTGGCTTAGAAAGTTACTTGTGGGATTATTTAATCAACCCATGAATCCCACTATCATTCATTGTGATAATCAAAGTTGCATCAAGCTTTCTGCGAATCCAATTTTTCATGATAGATCCAAGCATATTAAAATTCCTTACCATTATGTAAGAGATATGGTAGACAGGAAAACTGTCAAGTTAGAATAAATTTGCATTGCAAATCAAACAACAGATATTTTTACCAAACCTCTCTCTCGAGTGAAGATAGATCACTTCAGAAAAGGATTTGGTATGGTTGAATTATAATTCATTTGTATTATTTAATTATTAATGAATTAATTGTGTTAAAATTATTATTGTCAGGCTATTGACTGTTATGGGCTTCAACATTTGTATTCATTAGCTAAGAGGTGACGATCTTTGAGATAATATACACTTGTATAAAAGACATTACAAGAGATGACGATCTCTGAGATAACGTACTAAACAGTAGAGAACTACTAGCAGATCTGGATGAGTTCAAGATCACGTTGTGATATAGACATTTTTATGCCTATGAGTCACTTGGATAAAATAAGAATTTAATCATTCTCTGAATTTTATCCTGTGTACTAACAGGTCTTAACTCAGGATCATATTGTGGTGTAGGCTTGTCAGTGCCTATGAGTCACAACTTAGATACAGGAAGAATTTAATCATTCTCCGGATTTTATCCTGTGTATTGCATTCCATGTAATACCGCTATCACAAGTATAAGCGATAAGTCATATTACAGGTATATTAATATGACAAAGTATCATGTGTACAATGATACAACATGCTTAGAAGATTCACATAGATATGAGTACAAATCTATACTTAGTCATCGCAATGGATGTTGCTAGATATGTTCTCTCATTATTATTAAGTTAAGAGGGAGTGTTAATTCTCTAAGTAACTATGATAAAATAATGTTCTAATTTTTTTGATCGAACAGATTTGAAAAGCATGTTTCTTCTTTATAAAATTGTTTTGTTTGCAATTGCTCCTTTTTAGTCAAATTGGTGATCTCTAAATAGATGACTAAATGCATCTTGTAACCTAACTAATGTGGTTAGTTTTACTAACCAATAGTTTTCTCTTGCACACCGATTTGAATTAAAAGGTTGCATTTGCAAACAGGGCCAACTAGGCAAGGGGGTTGGTTTGTGAAAGGACAAGTCCCTCGGGTCTATTACAAAGGAGGGTAAGGTTGTGGATAGAAACAATACAATCTCAAGTCTTCTCCTAGCAATCTTCCCTCAGCGATTTCTTGCAGAGATATATAACAATTTACAGATATAATTCAAACCTTCCTAGATCGATCATATTGAGTCCAGAATATTTGAGGATTAGTTGCTACATAAGGAAAGTACTTTATCAGCATTATTATTATCAGAATTTGTAGAAACTTCAAACCTTTTAGATTTCTTGGGTGGATTGGACACAATCCTGATTCATCAACTGTGGTGAATTCACAATAGAGTTCATAGGTTCTTACCTAATTTTTTCATTCTGAATGTTGACATTGTATATAAAATTGGACTTTTATAATGTTATTCTATTGTTGATAAGCCTAATTATCCTAAGAAGTAGTCAAATGGAATTGAGAAGGCCTTAGATAGTAGAGTTAGCTAGAGCACGAGAGGAAAGGATTGTTGATTGTGTGAACAGTCTTGTTCTTATTTTGTTTCATCTACGAGCAAAGCTTCTTAAAGCGAACCTATCGTAGATCTTATGTCTTTGATTACATTTCGTAATGTTTCATCATTGGTGTGTTCTCATTCATTATGGTTTGTGGCGTGTTCTTCGTTGGCACCTCGTGTAGCATGTGGAAATTTGTTTATGCAAAGTTCTTACATGTATGCAATCTTATGTGGCTTTTCTTGTGGATTACTGGATCTCGTGTGGACCTATCTCTATGCTCGCATCTCTTCGTATGCTTAATTGTGTGGTTTCTCATTTCCCCTTGTGGGATGGGGACCTATTTGTTGTAATATGTTTCCTGAAATTGGAAATTGTAATCTTTTAGCAGACCTGTGTGTCCTAATGGCTATATCATGTAATGAATTAGGTATCTAGAGATAGCCGTGTTCGAAGAGAAGATCTAGAGGTTAAACTCTTGAGTAATTAAGCTCGCATATTGGATGTTCTGTTGTAATTAGAAGGCTGCAACCGGGTCGGCCTTATGCCTGGCATGTTATGAGCAAATTCTATTGGATCTGCATTGAATCAATTGAACTTTGTTCTTTCAAACCTGTTTTGGGGTGTGCTTCCATGTGCTTACCCTAGCAGCTTGGTTTGGAAAAGCTCCTTGAGGTTTCTCCTTGCCAACCCCGCGTCAATTTTAGAACAGGTTTGAAACAACATTGCACCACAGATTTTCAAATCAGTTCAGAGTCATTCATTGGTGGCACTGACTTGAAGACTTAGGGTTACAAATCCTAACCTTGGCACCATTCATAGAGGGAGTGACTTGATCAAAGAAAAGTTTTTACGCATATGTTGGCTGCTAGGATTCAGTTGACATTCTAATTTTTAGAGCAAACCTTTGGCACAGTCTTACATTTGGATCAGTGTTTACATGCCTTTTCAGGATAGCCTTGCATATCTCACATCAGCAAATCCTAGCACTGCCAATAGGAGGTATTTTTGGAGCTGATTTATATGTCAGTTGATTGTAATACATCTTTCTTGTTCGGAGGGATGGGTTGGCCCAGCTAGGGCTTGTTTATCAATATCCTTTTGGCATACTTCATGAGACTTGAAGCACTGAAATATATAACAACACTATTCTGAGTTTTATTCAGATAATTAGGTCATATACTCTCATTATTGATTTGAATCTGCACATATGTTATATCTGAATCAGTGTTATTTCATTGTGTTTACGTTCTCTCTTAAAATATTGCAAGGGCAACAATGTTTCCATGAAATGTGAAGGTTGTTGATTGTGGATGACATAATATTCATTTTCTACACATTTCTATCTAAATTGGCTAGTTATGAGCCCATAAAACATAAAATATAAACTGTGGATGTGTGCCTAGTGTTTGACAAAATGTCAAACTTCCAAACTTGAGGAAAGCATATCAGAATAGGCAGGGATGCTTACAACTTTTCATGGGTAGTTACAACTTTTCATGGGTACTAATTTATTTTCAGGTGTGGTCGTTTAGGAAAAGATCAACAGACCAATTTATTTTTTCCAGATAAACAAGAGCCAGGCATGTTTTAAATTGACATTGCATCTTTTTGTAATGTAAAATAAATTGACAAAGTGAAGCACTTTGTCAAATTGATTTATGTTCCTGTGTTACTTGTTTCATGATATCCATCATGAGAAGCTGATAATTATAGCTGAAAATAAGAGTCTAATCAAGGAAGGTGTTTTTTTCTGTTGCCTGTGATATTTATTTAATAGACATGTGATGCACTAACAAAAGAAGATATTAAAAAATAAAATATTAACTATCTCAATGGTGCATCCCACCTGGACAGAAGAGCAACTGCTACTCACATACATATTAAATAAAGTACAAATTTATTTTGCATGAGCACATGGTCTGGTCATCTAGGCAATCTTCAGCAGAAAAATTTGTTCTTTACATATTCATAAAATTTTCAACCAGGCTTGTTTGACATAACATATTTCATGTTTTTGCTAATTAATCTGAGTAGTCCATATCCATCCTACAAACCATAAAAGGAAGTCGTAAAATGGATAAGATTTCCACAAAAGTACACATACCAGTTCTTGTTGAAGAACTTGTGTTTTATGAAGAGCAGCATTACGTTCTTCGGTTAAACTTGTAAGGGAAGCCCTGGCCTGCAATTAGTCATGAAATGTGAGACAATCTCAAATGCATAGAATATATGAGCTTCTCAAAATCTCACGAACTTGCTGCGTCCAAGAATTCAAGCTCCATCATAAATAACAATTACTGAATTCTCTTTTCTAAGTAGTGCTTTTAAATTTCTAAATTTCTTATTTCAATTTATGAAAGCTTCATTCATAATACAAGATATATGCATAGCCTAAAGACTAGGTGTACCAAACTATTTCAAATAAAATAACAAACTATATAATCTGCATAGACAGATTATATTTTCAAATTATATGTAAGTTCTACCATACCAAATATGTGGAAGAGTTTTCTCAAATAAAATATGTAGTTCAGAACTTCAGATTATATTTTCAAATTATATGTAAGTCATAATATAATCTGCTTGATAGATATACCAAACGATTTGTTCAAATTTTAAATTCTCATCACTCCCAATATTCCAAGCACTTAAATTTGAATCCTTATATTTTAGTTAAATAATTACAACTACCCGTAGAGATTGCTTATTTGGAGGGTCGCTGGTAGAACACAAATTACCATCAAGTTGATCGTTGGGCATTGGTTCAATGATATTTGTCCAAGTACCCTCTTCCCGAATCATTTCCTTCATCTTGGTATCAGGTACCAAGTAGATTTTGTCTTTGTGGTAAATGATTTCGCCAACCACCTTGTATCCGTCATCCTGTACTTGACCATCCAATAGTTGGCACGCAAAAGTATTCTTAGAGTATTCGACTAACAAATGTGCCCTCCAATCGGCTGAAAATTGAGCCATGGTGTAATCCAAGTCAAAGCTCTCCATTCTCCCAACAGGCTGGCAGAATCACCAGCTCTGATACCACTGTGATGTTTCGTTCCTATCACCTCTGTCCAACCAAACATAACCAAGCTGTACATTGTTTAGTTAGTGACTGGATGGTGGATAAGTAAGACCGTATGGTAGAATACCATACAACAAGTGGAATACAATCTATGGTGACCGTACGGTATGATGTAAGAGTTCTGATTCTGTATGGTAACAGGAGTTAATGGTAGGGTCGTACGGTTGGGTATCCGTACGGATGGATGGAAGGCCATATGGTAGATGGGTGAGGTGGTCGTACGGTATGGAGGGGGAATGGTGTACGGATAGCTGAAGTCGTACGATATGGGGAGGATAACCAAGTAGCAATGAGGAGGTCGTACAGTGTATGTATGCAGGTCGTATGGTGGGTTTGAAGGCAGTACGGCTGAATTTGGAGGTCGTATGGTTGGGAAATGTTGCAGTGAGTGTTGTGAGCGACAAATGGAGAAGGGGTTTAGTCATGCACCATAAATTGCTAATTTCGAATTCATCAGACAAACAAACAAGAATGGGGATTAAACACAAATAATCCTTCAAATTAATATTTGCCAAAAGATGGTGCTCTGATTTGCCAGATCCAAGCGAAGTGATACAAGCAACGGAATTGGGTGAGGATTGAAACGCACCGAAACCAGAAGAGCCAAATAAGGAAGGTCTTTCACTTCCAAAACGACAAACAACAAAGAATCCCAACGAGAATTTGCAATACAGATAAAATAATCCAAATTGCATACCAACAACTACCTACAAGCCCTGCTAAAATACCCGTCGGGGAAACCTTTCCGAGGGTGTACAAAGATAGCCAACGGCCACACTTACCTACAGACAATTAAATAGAATGGGTCCAAGATCTACTAAATCAATCAAAACCACAAATACACATTATTAACTTGGGCCCCCACTTAATTAATTAAAGTAACTAATTAAAGGTCATTTTATTATTTTATTTAAATTCTTGGACCAGTTAATTAATTAATTTAATTTAATTATTACATTCAAATTTGGGGACATGACACACACCTCCATATCCTCTCCCAATTTTGTGCATCAAAAAACCTGTCCTATGAACTAGTGGTATAATGACAACTGTAAGGCCCTTCAAGACTCCCTTCGCTCGGCTTTTGCTACCCACTCCCCCCCTACACCCAGCTACGACTCTTGTACAACCGCCTTCTATGCCGCAAGAAGTGGGGGTACATTGCCCATTAGTGCAGAGCCCTTCACAACACGCTTTTTCACTGCCCAAAGCTCTTCTAGAGCACCTTGTTCCTACGTGAAGCCCCCTCTGCCCTCCACAATTGATCTTTGTTCTCACTTCCCACATCTTCACTCTCTACAATATTCCTAGCCAGCCCTCTATCCACCCCACCCCTCCCCACTACCACTTATTCACCTTCTCTAGCATATATGAGGTCATCAGATCCTTGAGGTGTGGCAAAGTTGTGGATGAGGAAGGGTTTCAGGCTGAACTCTTCAAGCTTGGTATTTTGGTGTTGGGATTCTTCCTCCCTGTGCTCTTTAAAAAAGAAATTTGCATTAGTTTCCCAAGAAATTTGCATTAGTTTCCCAGATTCCTGGTCAAGACACGTGATCTATCTAATACATAAGACTGAGCTGGTTTTGGACCCCAACAACTACAGGACTATTATGATTGAGCATGCTTTTGCCAAGCTCTATGCTACTACTCTACATGCTATTCTTTCCAATGAGCTTGACAATAGACATTGTAGGGCGAGAGGCTAGGCTAGTTTTTTAGTAGATTTCCAGATTGTGGATCGCATCTTGACATTGTGAACTATCATTGCGAAGGCTCCTCATTGCTCAACGAAAGATTAATATTGCTTTGTGGACTTTTGTAAACCATTAGACTCTGTCCCCTGGGTAGCACTATTTTAGAGACTCGGAGAAATTGGAATTTTAGTGACCTTATTGTCTACGATATGTGATTGTATGAGATTGTTAAGGGCCAATTCAGGACTCCTAAGGGCTTTTCCGATTCAATTTAGAGCACCATTGGGGTGAAGTAGGGGTACCCTCTCTCCCCCACCTTATTTAGCATTTACATTGAAGAGCTAGAGACTTTTCTCTGGGATTTCTCCCTTCTAGGAGACAATTGTTATTTGTACCAAGTTCTAATCTCTATTCTCCTCTTCACGGACAATGTGATTCTTTTGGCCTCCTGTCTCGAGGGTCTTTAGCATCTTCTAGATGAGTTGGCTTCTTTCTGTGTTTGACAACAACTTTTTGTGAACCAGAGAAAGACTCAGGTTATGGTCATCAACGATTTGAAGCCTTCACATCTCCATTTCAACTTTTAGGGTTGAGAGATTGAGATCCTTTCCTCATATACTTACATCGGGGTTAAGTTCTCTGACCCCCGATTCAACTTGAGGTTGGCTATTCAACCTAGAGTTTCTAAGGGGATGGGTTCCTTCACCTTGTTGAAGAGATAGTGTTTTAGACATCACTTTCAAGACACTACTTCCAAATTGTCCCTCTTGGACTCTTTTGTTAGACCAAAAGTTTTATAAAGTTTTGTAGTGTGGGGACCCTCCTATCTTTCGACTGGGGCTCGGTTGAGAGAGTTTAGACACTCCTACTCAGACGTATCATTAGATGCCATAGATCCACTCCATGTAGTGTCATTTTGGCATAGTTTGGAGTGCATCCCTTCAAACTCAGGACCATCTTTGATTTGTTCTAGTTTATTCACCACCTCTACGGGTTTGCTGACTCAGCGGATGTTTGTGATAGCTACTCATACTTGGCGTACTACTCTTCTA
Source organism: Cupressus sempervirens (assembly GCA_028749045.1). Lineage (NCBI taxonomy): Eukaryota > Viridiplantae > Streptophyta > Pinopsida > Cupressales > Cupressaceae > Cupressus > Cupressus sempervirens. The sequence goes on from CM053791.1 coordinate 319,559,800, forward strand.
TCATGATTGCCAGTTTGTATCCGACTTGTAGGGCTCGTTGTTGGTACACCAAGGCCACTACTTTATTGGGTTTTGTTAGGATTGAGATTAATCATCTCTCCTTATCAATTCTCTTTAGATGCCCCCGCTCACATCCTCCCCTCTTGTCAAGAGTTGAAAGAGCATGTTAGACTTGACATTTATAGGCTATACATTATTATGACTTGGCATAACCCTCCGAGAGGGTTGCGTCCATGGATGGCCTTTTAAGCGGAGCACTTCTTATGAATTAGGGATGGGATTATTATGTCCTATTTATTTAACCAAATGGTGGAGTCACGCTCTCTGTATCTATTTGCAGCCACTCCTCCCAGAGCCAGGTTTTGGATCAACGTATCATTGACTTCTCACCGTGTTCCCCACTAGAGGCATGAAGCAGCCACTCTGTGCTCTCATCTCGAGGCATACCAGTTCCATGAGACCCCGTAAGGGGATTCACCAAAAAGCAGCACTCTACCATCAGCGATACTCAGAGACGGCTCGGGATTGGTTGCCCCATTACATACCCTTTGGTTATGGATCTCTTTTAACCAAGGAAAGACTTATAGTTCTCCCCTTGATGTTCTCCTCTGCTTGTTTTTCTTTTCCCCGGTCACTATTATGCTTCTTGTTTTTCTTTGTCATAGTCATCGTTTGGTGTTCCTATTGCTAATAGTTTCCCTGGTTGTAGCTTTCAGTCCCTTGGACCCTTTTAGTGGTCTCTTGTTGGACATTAAAAAAATTATTATCTTATTTGGTCAGAGTTTACAACATGTATGTTTTGGTTTGGGAGGTTTGGGAATAAACCATAGTACCCTCTCATTTTGAAATCAGATCCTTGTGAGGTCGTCAAACTGATGTTTGTTACAAATTTACTAGTTCGTCAAGGGCTTTGAGTCATCTTCTCTATTGTAATTTTGGAGATGATTTGTCATCAGAGATTATCCTATGTATTAATTTCTTTCTATCAATATAAGTATGGGTTCCTGAAATTTTAACTTTAAAAAAAGTCTTATTTAAAGTTTAAAATGATAATTGTTTTAAAAACAGTAAATATGAAATGGAGGGCCATAAAAGACTTTGAAATAAAACAAATATTATATGTCAAAAACAAATATATTAGTTTAGAAAAACATAAATAAAAACAAATACAGGGCCTCAAAGACTTTGAAGAAAAAAATACCTAGTAAGAGGTGATCACAGTACTGAACTGTTGCTCATTGACACTGAATTGCTATAAAAGATGACACAGGGAATGAGCTATGAAATAAAAGAAGCCGCACACCTATTCAACCTATTCACACCTTGACTTTTTGGGTTGACCATTATTTTTTCCAAAAAGCCACACGATCTAGCAATTTTTTGGTATTAAAATCATCGCAGGATAAGCATTAAATCACAACCGATATTATGTGTGATTATATCGTTTTCTTGGAGTCAGACAATATACCACAAGTTAGTGGGATTTATTTGCAAATCTGCAACTATGGTATTTATAGCTGATAAGTTAATCCACCTTTAATACTAGCAACTTGGGTTGAACTAAGAAAGATGAAGGATTTTATACAATAGTGATTGTTAAAAAATTGGAGTTAGAAAGAATATTACTAGGCATTGGACTAGGATTATAAATGGGTCCATCTATATTGACTTCTAAGGGAGGGTTTATAATTGAGGCCCTAGGTCTTAAATCAGATGTATCATCAGGGATTCGAGACAATACCAACAGCCCCAATCATGCCAAATATTTATGGAGTACCAGAGAAGACAAACATGGATTCCTTCAATTGACCGTGTTAGAAAGTTACAAACCCATCCACCCACAGCCCAGTGATGAATTACTAACAAATTTTTCACATTATGTCAAATGCAAGGTAAATATTTTATTTATATCAAATCCAATAGTTATGATTTGAAGCCTTGTAGCATTTGGCTGTCTTTTGTCATATTTCATTCTACTCTTTGCGGGAACAATGAAAGAAGGTCGAACGGGAAATCATTACAAAGATCTATTAGCTACATATTTAGTTACAAATCTATAGAATTATTCTCCCCACCAAATTTTTCTATTGTAATCATTGGTTCCATTTCAAGGATATGCCATTGACCAAGTGTCTAGGAGTAAATATATCCTATTTATGTTGAATTTTTTAATATTTTATAGCCTCTCAACTAAAACATAAGGTGTAAACATAAAGGTCATCTATTTGATTATATATATAATTGTATGGATATATATAGTCTCATAATATTTAATATGTATAATATATTCTAATATATATATATATATATGATAATTATAATTATAAGTCAAAGTTTTATCCTCTTTCAAATAGTTAACATGTCCATTGAATATTCATGCCATTGAATGATCAGGCATGTTGCACGTGGTTTTAATGTTAGGGATGATGCATGGTGTACAAGAATTTGGTGTTTGCATCGCATTTGTTTATCTTTCAATCGACATTACAAAAATACATTGATCTCAAGCTTCAGGTGTAGTCTTTACATGATCGGGACCCTACGCACATTATTCAACACATGTTCAACCCACAGCTATCACTGATTGGGTTTGACTTATCCTTGGTAGAGTTTCATGTGATATATTTAATCATGGACTGCTGACATCAGATTTGGTGTGACGTTCGGAGAGTCTTGTGGGAAGACACGTGAAGGGTTGTACTCTTTCCCCAAGTTTAAAAGTTGTATGCATACCTTTCTCCTAGAAATATAAAAATCATCTTTATTTTTCTTCTGTCCTTGACATATTCCGTTCTACGAATATTCAATTTTCTTGAATCATTTGGTGGAATGATATACATCGAACACAATTACACAAGGATTTCAATATTAAGGTGGCGGCAAAATCAAAGACATTAATTGTTTCAAAGTTTCTTGATATTTATATAAAGAGAATATATATTGAAGGATTTTTATATAAGTAAAATTTAAATATAAATCTAATTGAGAAATTCAACAGAATTATTATCAAACCAGAGGACATAGTGGTAGATGTAGGAATGCTTAAGTGTCTTGACAGAAAGCTAGACAGTCTTAGAATGGTACTAGTCTCCAAGTAACTTTGTCATATAAGCTAATTGCTTGTGGATTTGATTGTGTAAGATTTTTTTGCATCAACGTTTCAGATCACACTCTATAATCCATCATCTAGATGTTAAAGAGAAAATAGAATGAAAAACAATCCATTCATCAAATGTTAGAAAGCAAACAGAATGAAAAATGTTTTTTTTTTCATTTTGTTTGCTCTCCAACTTCCTACTGATGGATCATGGAGTGTGATCTGAAATGTTGATGCAAAAACTATTACACATTCAAATCCAGAAGCAATTAGATTATATTCATATGGACTGTGGAAACTTGTTGTTTGTAGCTTTGTAAAAGCATTCTTGATAATCCATTCAAGTTGGTCATTAGGAAAAGTAATTGCAAGATCCAGGATGTAATGGAAATGTATCTTATTCTCAGTAGACCTTCAAAGCAGACGTCTGGAAAACAATATGTTGTGAGATAAACTAAAAATGTCAAATGATCTATAAGCCGTGAAAACCAACTAGAAAAGTTTCTAGTTATATTCTTGCATCGAAAGATGATACATGCTTCTTTGTATTGTTGAGACTTGAACCAGCTGCTTTAAGACAACCGTCCTTTACACAAACTAGGAGATAATTTATGAACTTTTATGCCTGCTATTGTTTAAAAGTGACCGCAAACATCATAATAAAATATAGGAGGATTTTAAAAAGAGATAATGTTCCTATAATTCTTTCTCTGCCATTCTGTAGGAAATTCCTTGATTCTTGATAGGGAAAAGGATGTAGGTCTTCCAGAAGAAGATTACCAGTTGTGTCAAATATTGCATTAACATAAATAAAATTATGTGCTTTGACTGCTGTATACACGACTTAGATTTTTGCATTCTTATAATATAGATCTTCAAATTTTCAAAGCAAAAAAGTGAATTCATTTTCAGATTTCCTACAAGAGAATTCTATTGAAAGCATTGGTGATTAAACTATTCATGACCAAGGGATATATATTTCTTTCCAAACAGACTCAATGTTCATAATGTGGAAATCAACAGAGGGCCTGTTAAATGAAACCCAAAATACACTTACCTCTGTAAGCTTTGCTCTCAGCTCATTGACCTCTTTTGAATTCTGCACCATTAAAATATGTAGCAGACAAAGATGTTAAGATATGACCAGGCAATTACCCAAACAAAAGAGAAAGTAAAAGAAATACAGATACTCTAAAACCTTTATGAATCTACCAATTAGAATCCATATTCATGTGCTAACTGATCATAGACCAAAAGTCTCTGACATTTCCCTAGAGAAGAAGCTACTAATAATTTTCACTATCAAATGCAATAAATAGACTTACTGTATCAGCAAAGAATGTGTTTTGATCGCCATTGTCTAGTGAATATGATGCTTTTGGTGATAACCCTTCTTCTGCTGATTCTAAAACAGGAGAAGGTGGCTGTGGTGGTGGAACAAAGACAGCCCTCAATTTTGTTTCACAAATATCTTTTCCCGGTTCCTTGTTGAACTGTATAGCAAAGAATTTAACATATACTGAGCTGAAGCAAACTGCAAAATTTAACTCTCATTCCTTTTCATTTATTAGAAGCAAAATTTGTATCATCGCGATACCAGAGAGCATTGTTTTTTATCAGTAGGAGGATCATCATCCAATGACTATTATAGCTTTGACATAGAAACAAATGGGATCATCCAATGGCTATTATAGCTTTGACATATAAACAAATGGGACTTTAAAAGTAGAATTGTTGAGCTTTGATATTATAATGCCACCAGAGGAAGTTTATATACCATCTATCCCAAATGCAAAGAAGCAATTTAACATTTAAATTGATATAGAAGTTAAAGCAGACTAAAACAGAGGCTTTCAGACAAAAACAGGAAGCTGTCCACTTTCAGACAATAACAGGAAGCTGTCCTAGAAGACCTGGGAAAGACAAATGTGTTCATTAAAGACCTTATGGGAAAAAATAGAACAAAACCGAGAATATACTTACTATAGACGGAAGATGATCTTTTGATATTAAGGTTGACAAAGAAACCACAAAGGCTCTGATACTTTGACTTCCATATTCTGACAAATGTAGAAGATAATGGGCATTGATACAAGATGACAGAATCCAAATAGTCAAAAAGTGTCTCGTAAAGTAATATAAGAATGGCTCAATCACTTCATTTCAGCACATGATGGAGAACCCTCCCCAAAATGATAAAAATAGAACTGTTCAAAGGTAATCAAAGTCCCAATTTAAAAGCCTTAATAATAAGAGGGTTTAGAAGCTGAATGAAAGCTCTAAGAGATACCAAACATTCAAGTACGATGTGATGAAAAACATGGCTTTCATACCATCATGAGGTAAGATAAAATATTTTAGAGGGTCACTAATATTTAACCCCGGCATATTTAAGAATGGGTCAGCTGACAGAGGACCATGCAAGTATGAAGCTGCTAATGTAGAAGACTGGCCCCAAATGGAAACCATGTGAGCACTGAAAGAATAGACATAAAGGCAAATTTGCATCAGGGTAGTTGTCATTTACTAACATTTAAGAAACACTAATTTCATCGTCCAGAGGAGATATTTGAAGATACGTCCTCTTATTGATACAAAACTAGAAATATTTGGACGCTCAGCCAAAAAAAACACTTAACTGATCAATTCCACTATAACAAAACAAAGATTTCTGTGGAAAAAAAAAGAGATAAGGTTAGTAACTTGTCTGCACAGGTGAACAATTTTTAATTGACATTTCCAATATTTAGGAAGGAAATTTCCAAAATATAATTAGTTACACTTAGCAACAATATACAAGACAGTTGCTGTTTTAGCTGATACTGCTGGATATCAAATCAGAAGAAGATTCAAAAGATAAAGCAACAGAAAGTGGAGTGGTTCCTGGTTCCCTTGATTGTTTGCTCTGGAATTAGTGCAGATTTGTTTTCCGTCGTTTAGTCAGAGGGAAGACATTGATCAGCATTTCAGTTTCACTCACCAATCCTATCTCCCTACTGGAAAATTTGAAAAAGCCACTAAATTGAAGCTCCAGTGGCTTCCTGGATTATCATATGCTGTGCCTTTTTGCATTGTCAGTGAATCCTATGCTGGGGCATCACGAGGTTCTTTTATCCTCATTCAAATTGAAGAATTGTCCATTGCTTGGGTACAATTGTTGACAGTTTCATAGCAATTCCTTAGACCTGGCAAATTACCATTCTCTTGGTGCAATCAGGTAACCATGGTTTGTTGATTTTCCATTTTGTTTTCAGTGTGACCATGGCTTTTTGAATTTTATAAAGTGATACAGACATAAGCAGAATCATTAAGGTTACGATTCGAGCAAAGGGCTGGAAAATAGTAGAGGCAGCACCAACAGGGACAAAGATATCACAACCCAACCATGTAAGCTATGGTTGGGTTGGGATATCTTTGTGGAAGTTAAGCCAAATTGATCAGTTTAAGAGTTTGAGAAACAAGAGAACAGAACCCATTAGAGATTAGTGAAAAAACAGACAGACACCGTAAGTGGCATACATCTGATAGCAGGTGAGTCACTATTTGCATCAGACTCTCTCAGCAATGGTATGACAGCTTGGGATTTCACTACTTTTTTTATCCTTGTCTGAAATAACAGGACTTTTTCTTTTTGGGGGGGGGCGGGGAGGGGGAGGGGGAGGGGGAGGAGGGTGGATGGAGGTGGAAGGGGACACTGTTTCAGAAGACCTTTTGCTGTTGATGGCTACTTGAGAATATGAAATTTTCCTTTTCAAATTTATTCAAGTTCAGACGAACCTTACACTTGCGAATTGCAATCAACAAGTAACAAGAGGTATCAGCACATAATTCATCACACATCTTCACATTTCTCCATTTCAATCATTGAACTTTAACTAATCTTAGAAAAGTAGAAACCATAGAAACCATAGTTGAAAAACTCAGCCTCAACAATAACTTGGCGGGCCCAAATTTTCCAAAATTTTGAAAAACTTGGGACTTGGCAAAAACTCACAGAAAAACTCACCAAAATGCTCGGCAATAACTTGGCGAACATTTGAAAATACATCATTTTAAAAAATAATTCTTAAAAACACACATGTATACTAAATTTGTAGATGAGATAATATAAGATAAATTTATTAATGTTCGATAAAAGTATTAAGATAATATCTTATACTTTCTATAATGGTCAACTACTTGTCTTTAGTCCGTCTTTTAGTCTAGATAGGAATGTTTCCTATTCTGTCTCTTTTGTCTTCAGTCCAGATAGAAATGTTTCCTATCCTGTCTTCAATTTTGTTTCTAATTCCGTCTTCAGTCTACATTGTTTCTTTTAGAAACAACATCCTTGTAATTCTTTATAAGGAGCACATTTGTTCCTCTGTTAATCAATCAATTATCCAGAAATCCGTTAATCTACCAATTCTTGAATCTTGTGACATGGTATCAAAGCCAATACTTGATTCATGATTTCATTCGAAATTATTTGCTCAATTTTTTCGAATCCCGGCTAGGGTTTCTGTTTGGTTAGCAAATCACAATTTTGGAGTTTTCAAGTGCAGGGTTTGCAAATCAAAGGCAGATTTTTCAAGGCGTTTTTCGCAAAACCCTACCTCGGCTCATCTGCAACTCCATGTTTTTTTTTCTTTCAGCACCCGTTTTCTGCAACTCCACATGGCATTTCCGAGTTTTTTTGGCAAATCGCGGGTCTGATTGTTAAAAAATGGATTTATTTTGGTCTACCTTTTTTTGGCTGTCATTTTTAAACGGCTCTGCGTGTTTTCCAGCCCCGTGAGTTTTGTTTTTTGCAAACTCGAACTCCCATACTACCCGGACTTGGATAAACTCGTGATTAGATCAAGAGGTCATTTTTTTTGACGTTTTTGTTAAAAACGGCTTTGCGATTTCCAAAATCCCGTCTCTGCTATTTCATAAATCTGGCACTGTTTTTGGAAGGTCGAATCTGTTTTTTTTGGCAACATCTCAGCCTGTAGTCATGCTTTGGGCAACAGATCAGACATTGTTTTTTTTGACCAAATCCGCCATTTTTTTTTTATTTCCAATCCGACGGCTAGGGTTTTGCCCAAAACCCTAATTTTTGGGGTCGAAATTTTTTTTGCTTGTAGATTCTTGGTGGGTTTTTTGAGAGCTCAACTGGGTTGTCTATTTTTCTAGGTGCCTCGATTTTTGAGCCAGCAGATCCAAAAAATGACAATATTCCTTTTGGGTTTTTCGTCTACTCTTATGGGCACTTGTCATTTTTTCTGGGTCAGCCTCAACATTGCCTCGAACTTCGTGCAAATGGCATCTTTGACTACATCTGATGTTGGAGGGCAGTCTACGATTCAATGGCCACAATTATAATCACTGGAAGCAACGCATGGTAACCATCTTTGAATATCGTCATTTGGATGAGCTTGTTCTAGGCACAAAGACTCATCCGACCTCCAACCAAGCAGAACAGGACAAGTTTGATGATCGCAATCAAGAGGCTGTTATGCTTCTTAAGCTCTCTGTTATCGATGATCAGCTACCGCAGATTCCTTCCGGCATGTTAGCTGCAAAAATCTGGAAATATCTGAAGGATCTGCATGAAACATCTGACAAAAGTTGGGCATCCTTTCTGAAGAATCAATTGTTCTCCATTATGATGGATGAATGTATGTCCTTACAAGGCCATCTGACAAAGATTAAAGACATTCGCAATCAGCGCAAAGCTATTGGTCGAAAAATGGAGGAAGAGGTTATGGTAGTCATCACTCTGAAAAGTCTACCATCATCCTATGAGCACTTCATAGAAACACTCAACATTACGTCAACTAATGTCGATCTGAAGTTTCCAGAATTATGCACCAAACTTCTGCAGCAGGATCGTTGGAAACAACATTTTGGCAGCAGTGCTTCTACAGCCTCCTCAGAGCAAGCATTTGCTGCAAAATCCTTTCAACAAAACATCAGCAACCATCAATCTTCTCAACCTTCCCAGCATCAACCTTTTGCTCAATCCCTGGATGGCTCTACGAAGCAAAATGTACAGTGTAATTACTGTCACAAGTTTGGCCATATGATGTTCGAGTGTCGGAAATGTTTGGCTGTCCAAGCAAGGCAAAATGCTCCCCAGCCAATAGCACAAGTTGTCGATCTTCCTGATCAAGGCGAAACTGCATTTTTTGCCTTCTGAATCTGTTTCTATTTTTCTGGGTTTGTTGATTTTCTCCTCAAAAATCATTTCATGTTGTCTATAATACGCCAGGTTGCGTGAGATTCTGGGTTTTACCATTTTTTCCACAAAAATGAAGTTTTGTAATTGCAATCTATTTTGAGTCATAGCACTCTTCTGGCAAAGCTTCTTGGTTTCAGCATTCTGTAGATCCAGAGAGGGTCTCAATTATCCCAGAATTTTCTGACATCCGTATGTTGACCATTAAGGGAGGGTATTAAGATAATATCTTATGCTTTCTATAATGGTCAACTACTTGTCTTTAGTCCGTATTTTAGTCTAAATAGGAATGTTTCCTATTCTGTCTCTTTTGTCTTCAGTCCAAATAGGAATGTTTCCTATCCTGTTTTCAGTTTTGTTTCTAATTCCATCTTCAGTCTACGTTGTTTCTTTTAGAAACAATGTCCTTGTAATTCTTTATAAGGAACACATTTGTTCCTCTGTTAATCAATCAATCCTCCGGAAATCCGTTAATCTACCAATTCTTGAATCTTGTAACAAAAAGACCACCAAAGGGTCTATGGGACTAAGAGTGTACAACCAAAAAAACAGTTAGCTACTCGAACATGAAACAGTGTTTGGGAAAGAGCAGACAAGAAACAAAGGAGCCTACAATGAGGAGAGGACTAGGGGTCCTTCCTCGGTTGAAAGAAGTCCAGCACCAAAGGGTAAGGTCTAGGGCGAGAAAGGGCCCCAAACCACCACTAGGAGCTGCTAGAGGGGCGACACGGACAAGTAAATCTGCTGCAAGGCCTCATGAATCTAGAGGCACTGGTGGTGGAGGTATAGGGCATTTGCCTCACCCCCGCACACAAAGACAAGGGAGAGAGGAAAGTGGTGATGAGCTGAACTAAGGCCTCTCTTTGGGGGAGTAAGAGCTCCAGAGTGTGGTCACGGAACTGTATAGTCTCCCGAATATAAAGTGCAAGGCACTGCTGATCCATGTAACTGTAGAAGGCCATGAGAGATCTGCACTTTCTGAATAAGTAGTACAATCTCCCTCTGATCTTGTAGTAGGCAGGGCAATGGAAAATGAAATGGGTCTCAATCTAAGCCACAGCCAGGATACACAGACAACAGACCCAGTCGTATCTATCTATGTGGTGATTAGCCTAGATCCAAACTCGATGCGAGCTGACTCAAAACGACCCGAGAGGTGTAAGGCATGGCTCCAATGTGAAGACATGTAGCTCGGGCGTACTATAATACCGTCCTCAATATCAAGGAAATGCTCAACATAAAAGGCCATCTTTGGACGTAACCGCCCAGCCGGATTACTCCAAGTCCTAGTGATCTATTGTCTGTAAATGTCAAGTTTGACATGCCCGTTCAACTCCTGCAATGACGGGAGGAGGTGAGCGGGAGCATCAAGAGAGAACCGAAAGGGTGGGAGCCGGTCAATATTGATCCCAATTGAGCTCAACAATGAAGTAGCCTATGCATACAACAACGGGCTCTACAAGTGGGATCAGAGTCCACAACTACAACAAAGGAACAATAACCCAAGTAAGAGTATTTCACCTAGTCATTTGCAGAATTCACAAAGCCACGAAGACAGTGTAGAAACCAAACCAAGTCAGAAATTGCGCCCAAACTGGAGGGATGAGCCTCGAACTTAGCCAAAATAATACTATGAGGGGTGAATCAATGACATCTGATAATGTACCAGAATCATATGCGCTCAATGGAGACCCAGTCAAAGTAAAGAAGAGGTCCCCAAACAACATAACCATAAGGAACCATCAGTCTGAACAAGGAGTCCAAGAGGGACAACTTGGATGACGTGTCTCGGAAGTGATGTCTAAAGCACCATCCCTCGAGCATAACAAGGAAGCCCATCCCCTTACTAACTCTGGGCTAGATAATAGGTTCCAAACTGAAGCAAAGTCTAGAGAACTTGACCCCGAGTTACATGTAAGAAGAGATCTCAATCTCTTGACCCTAAAAGTAACAGTGCAAATGTGAGGTCTTCAAACAGTTGAAGACCACAACCCAAGTCTTACCCAAGTTCACAGTAAGTTGTTGAATGTCACAAAAGGGAGCCAAGCCATCAAGAAGCCTCTGAAGACTCTCAAGGGAAGAGGACATGAGGATCACATCATCTGTAAAAACGAGAATGGAAATCGAGACCATTTGCAAATAACAACCGTCACTAGAGAGCGAAGAGTCTCCGAGAAAAGCCTCAAGTTCATTAACATATATGTCGAACAAGGTAGGGGAAAGAGGGAAGCCTTGTTTCACCCCAGTAGTGCTCGGGATAGGAGTAGAGAGACCCTCAAGAGTCCTGAAGTTGTTGTTATCAGTTGAAATTACACCCTTGCCAAATTCAACAATAGCTTGACATTTCAAGACTACAATGAAAACACTCCTAAGTTGTGGGTGACCTATAAATGCAGTGAATCTCTGGATAAGGCCGGCTTCAAACTTGCTCACACTTTAAAAAACTTAACTTTCCAAGAAAAGGGAAGAGAGAAAACTTAACTGAGATGCTTAAAACTGGGAAATACATAAAACGTAAAGCTTGAACTGATATTACCCTTAATAAAGATGAACAACTATGAATGACACTTAGTCTCAAATGCGAAGAACAAGAAAATCACAACCTATTATGGACCCCAATGCATAAATATCTGATTAACTAGCCTGAATGATACAGACACTAACAAGGAAAGATGACTTCCACAAACTAGTACTTGAAGTACCTGTATGATAGCTAACAACCTACACAAGAAAGCCACTTGCAGAAAGATAAGGATGTGTGAGACAGAAGCTATGAAACAAAATGTCCTTAAAAAACACTTTGTATTTTTTCCTTATGAATCACGTGACACACTAAACTGCAATAACAAGTAGGATGAACTCTGCAAATGAGATAAGAACTGCAAAATATATTCAATCTTTCACTAAAAATGAGTTACAGACAAATAATGCCAGAAAAAACAAGGATAAAAAATAATCACTCAGTCTCTCCAAGTCACTAGTCAAAACTGAATACAATATGAGTTTAAAACCTCACTAAGTACACATCAAAACAACCCTTGGGTCAGATGCCAAAAAATAGCCATCCAAAAAGGACTTAGAAACCTCCAAAATAATGTCAAATCATTCCCTCAAGCCCACTAAGTCATAACAAGACCTATGACTCATCGTTAACTGTCCCTAAAAGGCTCAAACTAACCATAAAGACTTCTTAATTGACAAGAAAGAATCAAATTTGACCTTAAACCCCTATATTCTCTCCACATGTTCTCAAACTGGGACATAACTCATAAGTCAAACATAATATCCTAACGAACACTAAACTCCACATGTCATGTTTGATCTTTTAATGCATTTGGATATAATAAATGTATTAAATGGTTTATAGATACAATTAAATTATTTGTCTCACAAGATTATAATGCAATAAAACAACAACATAGGAAGGCTACGATATTAAAATTCCCCTCCCCCCCCCCACCCACACGGAAAAAAGATTAACATGGACTTAGCAAAAAAAAAATTTAAAACAAACAAATCCACAATATGCTCGGACTCCAAGATATATGAAATACAATTTGGGGCCATATACATTGGCATCTTGCCTTGGAAATATTTCATTCTTGTCGTGAGGGATTACTGGAAAACGTGAGAGTTGTTAGGGTTGAGATAGCCGCCATGAACGAACCTTGGACATTTTCCCTCTTCCGTTCTGAAGCTCGACATCATGAATGGACATATCTGCCTCTGTTAACACATTTTCTTCTGTCATCTCTTGGCCGATATGAAGTGTTATATGCATGAGTATCTGGGTTTATCACGTTGCCACTAATGGGTTTAACGGCCTCCCTCGCTGTTGATTTTGTCCCTTGCAATGAGGGAAAACTTACAATCTGGTAGCTCAACAAGAATACATGCTTTAGACAAGTGCGGTTCCTGTACATCTCAGTTCATTTTTTACTTTGGGACTATGTGTACAAACTGGTATTTCTTGTGCTATTATATTATGGCTGTAAGGTCTATGATTTCCTTTGATATTTCATTTCATACTTCATGGTTGGAGCTCTTTTATTTCTGGGCTACCGCTAATGACTCAAAGGTGTAATACTTTCATGTTTGTGTAAATAGTGGCTTCTACTTGCAAGGTTTTATGATTCAATCCTTCCATTTCTTGAAAAACCCCGAAATGGGTTCTCTACACTTTTATAAAAAGTGAGATTTTCTCTTCCTGTGAAAGATCTCTTAAAAAAAGCATTTTTGGGTTGCACTATTTGAACACATGGTGCTAGGCACCATAGAAAATAATGGACATATGTCTACATTTACTCTTGCTTCTCTTCTCACTTTAACTTATACATGTTGCATACCCATGCAAATCTGGAGATTTTGCTTACAGTGTTTCCTTTCTCAGTTATTTTAATCACTCTCAAGGCATTTGTTCATGCTTTTATGCACAGATTTGGAACTTATTCCAACTTTAGGCCGCCATGGAAAGCTTAAATGCTTTGCCGTGTTTTTTTGGAAATGTTGGAGTTTTTAAAGATTTTTTATTGTGATTTTCCATTTGATGCAGCCCAAACACAACTTTTGGGCATATTCTTGTTAATTCCTAGCATAATCTCCAGATATATCTCAAAAATATTTTGCGAGTTTTAACATGCTTAAACTTTCCTATCATGACATTTGATTAGAACTTGTATTTTTCACAAAGTCTGTATGTACCTCTTTTCCTTGATCAAACTTGGAATGAGATTTTTTGTTTGGTGTTAAGTCAAGCATATCATTTTCAATTTGAGGCCCGGAAGTTTTCTTGTCATGTATGAACAAGTTGTAGTCCCTTCCATATGATCTCAAATCCAGGTCCTCTTCCTTTTAAGACAGGGTTCTTACCATCTGGCTAGGAAATTGTTTCTATTTGACCCCACGAATTCCCTCTACTATGTATTTTTCTTGGTAAATATTGCTCCTCTGGCATATCCTGCCTAAGGGTTTCTTCGTCTTGTATCTCATAAAAGTTTTCTATTGCTTCTACATTCTGATTTTTCACCCTTGAACATGGTTGTCATTCTAAAACTGTCTATTGTTCCTTGCTTAATCACTTGGCTATCATTTATAATGCATATGAAGAAAAGAAAAAACATGTGGTTTTCTTTCCTCTGCATAGCTGAAATGATAGATGAATCTAATCAAATCTGATCCTTTTGTTCTATTGAGATGCTTGTATACCTATGACTTTAAAAGATGCACTGCTCTTCATTAATTCTCTATTTGTTACTATGGATGCACTTCCTTTCCAAGCTGATTTCCAAGCAAAAATGGACTTATAACTATTTGGCAAAAAGATATTGTAGCTAACTGTAAGGTTTCAAATTAATGTAAATGTGGCCCTTAAACAATTAGAAAATACTATGCTCTTTTCTCTCATTGATATAACTTGTTGTAGCACTCTTTTTTGTTCAAGAATAAAAGGTTTCATAAATGAATACATCCTTTTGATATCCTTACTGCACTTTTGATCAGCTCCGATGGTCCAACCTCTTATAAGCACACTGGGCTCAATAACCCTTGTGGGAGCCTACAGTTATATCCACATACTTATTAAGAGATTGGATGTTGCACAGGAAACAAACATGTTAAAAAAAAAATTCAGGATCTTAAGATTTTTGGATGTAAATGCATATGCAAGGTAGGAGGGTGAGTTTGTTGGCCATTGCTTAGATTGTTTTAATCTATTTCATCTTTGCACTTGCAGGATTTGGAGCGGGGCCATGGAAAAGCACGTCAACGGAAGCGAGCGCGTGGACAACCAGCAACAAGCCAGTCATTTCAGGCAATGGCTGGCACCTATGAACCCCTCTGCTTTTCTGTTCTTTCTTTTGGCATTTGTATTTATATGTAAAAATCAAGTGCTGATTTATTTTTCTTTACTGGTCAGTTTCACGGCCTGTGTGGAACACTATGGACATTTAATAAATAAAAATTACATTTTCAAAAAAGCTTATGATACTTGTTTTACATTTTCTCTTTCGTAATGCTTTTCGTCACAAAATGTAATTTATAGGCATAGAATACCAAGTGTTTGATAATAAATCATTTCAGCGGTACGACCTTCCTATTTGGGCTGGTAGGTCAAATAGATAACAAATTGGCGACCTCTACAGAGTGTCTACCTACTAGACATAGAAGAAAAGTAGCCTTAACACTTCCATTGGGCTAGGAGTCACGTCAAACATGCAAGCATGTGTGATTGTGTCTCTCAGAATGTTGGTATATGTATGATTGGTGATGATGAGATAGGCTCCCTTTCATCATTAGGAGTTGTATTTATAGTAGTAGGTTGATTAAACAATGGCGCATGCTTGCATGTATGAGACACATCAACAGAAAAGTAGATCAAAAAGGTAGAGCAATGCTAGATGTGTGTAAGTAGCTTAGCCAAGTATTCACATGTGTATGTATGCTTCATTGAGATCATTCACATCATCAAAACACAACATTTAAAGGGGTATATGTATGCATTTGAATATGCAGTTAGGATATTTGCATACATGTAGGATTGCCCTATCTTTTGCCCCTAAAAGAAAAAATAACAAATTCTGCAGCATCATAGAACCTTAAACAACAAAAACTGACCAAAAACACAAAGGCTCATGTATGCACAAGTATGTCAACCCACTAGCCATGTTTGTATATATGAGTCATTTAAAGAAATTGACCATTATTCATGTGTCGCTTGATGGATTGTATGTATGAATGTGCCTAGTTGGTTAGGATGTTTGCGTGTATGTGAGACTACCCAAAGTTTTCAGCTCCTCAAAAAACTTTAAGATTTTATTGAAAACAAAAATAGTAGGAAAACCTAGGAAAACTAGAGTATAACAAAACTTAGGGAAAACAAAACCACCCAAAACGTAGTGCAATAGCACCTTATTGAAAACTAAAAGAACAACTGTACAAGAACTCAAACCTCAAAACAGCGCTTGAGGTGGATTCCATTTACTAGAATTAGTAGCACGTCACTCACCATATTAGACAGCTCGAACGCATTATGCTCTTTACATTGGGTGATGATAAATGGACTGCTCCCGAAGTTATCAAGCTTCATATGCTTGCACGGCTTGCTTTTTAACACATCCCACTTCAACACATCTCCTTCAATACAATTCTTAGGAGTAGTTTTCTTATCAAAAACCCTCTTAGTTTAAAGTTGATGATATTCCAATGTTTCCATAGCCCTCCTTCTAGATTCCTCTAATTCCATCAGTTCTACATACCTTACAGTCATAGGATCTTCTCCCTCAAACATTTGTAGCTGATGCACAATATCCAAAGCTAGAAGTTCAACAGATAGTGATAACCGGGCTTCCTTCCCGTAGACCAGCATGTAAGGAGAATCACCTATGGACCTTTTAGGAATTATACGATCTGCCCACAATGTAGCCTTTAAATGAGAATACCAAACTCGTTGATTATCTTCCATTATTCATTTGATAATCCTTATTAGATTCTTGTTAGTGCTTTCAGCCAAACTGTTCCCTTAAGGGTAGTAGTTTGAAGACGTACTTAGGTAGATACCATTTTTAACAGCCCATTCTGTTATTTTCAAACCAACAAAAGCCAAGGCATTATCTAATATCATTGATTCCAGTACACCAAACCTGGTAATTATATCTTCATAAAAACTCAAAATAGATAATTCAATTGCATCCTTCAAAGCAATAGCCTCAGTCCACCCAGTAATCTGTTGCCGTGAGTACCCATCTATGTCCAACACTGGAAGGCGGGTTGATTGGTCCTATGAAATCCAATCCCCATTTTATGAAAGGCTGATCAACTTGAAGTGGCTATAAGGGCATGGCTGGAAGCTTCTCCTTACCTGCAAATAGTGCACACTTTAGACACTTTTTACACCATGCATAGTAATCTTTAAACAAATCTGGCCAATAGTGACCAACACGCATGATTTTCCATGTTTTAGTCCTAGGTGCAAAATGACCTCCCGAGTCCCCGTCATGAATTTCTCTAAGCACTCTTTCTACTTGATCAGAACCAATATACCATTGATATCCTTTTTGAAAAACACATCATTCAATAAGATATAAGGAATAGATTGTAGACAAAAATATCTTCGCTTAGCTCTGTCTAAATGTAGTGAGCATTCACAAGTCCTCAAATAATGGATCATGTCATGCACCCAATCTTCATTTCTTTGCAGTTCAGCAGCCTGCACACCATCACTGTTGAACAAAACAGCAATTGTAACTTCATCTTTTTCACCGCTTGGGCCTGCTGCCATTTCCTAACATAGTCCTTTATCTCTTATCAGTTTTGTGACATTGATATCCACATCAAACTCCATAACTTTAGTAATCCATCCAACCTATTTGTCATTCAAATCCTTGCTCAGCAAAAACTCCTTTACACTAGGATGAGTTACCAAAATGTGTACTTTATTGGCAGCAATCACAGGCTTAAATTTTTTCAAACTACGCACTACTGCAAGCACGTGTTTCTCAACAAATGTATATCTAGTTTCATAGTCAGCTAGAGATTGACTGAAAAAAGCTATGGGTTGTTCATAGTTATTGTTGTTCTTCTGTACTAGCATTGCAGAAATGTTATCAATGCTGCCAAAAGCATACAAAATGAAGTCTTTGGTAAAATATTTGGACTGACAAGCATTGGCGAGGTTGATAATGCCTCCTTGATAGCTTGAAAACTATCATTTCCCTCCTTAGTCCATTTGAATTCTATATTCTTCCTTAGCATTGTTACTAATGGTTGTTACAACCTCGCCATATTTGGAATCAATCTTCTAATAAAATTCATCCTACCCAAAATCTCTGCAAACCTTTCTTGTGGTTAGGTAGCGACAGTTCTAGGATAGCTTGCACCTTCTCAAGATCAATAGTGACTCCTGCCTTGGACACAATGTGTCCCAGCAGCTTACCCTCATGCATTATGAAAATGCTCTTTTTCGGATTGAGGGAGATACCAAATTATTTGCATCTTTCAAAAACTTGCCTTAAATGATGCAAATGTTCAGTTGTAGTTTTACTATAAATTGTCACATCATCAAGATAAACCAATAGAAAATTATAAATGAGACCTTGAAATGTGTGCTTCATGGCTTTCTGAAATGTTGCACCAATGTTAGACAGCCCAAAAGGCATCTGTTTGTATGCCATAGTACCCCATTTTGTTGTGAAGGTTGTCTTAAATTGATCAAGGGAAAACCTTGCAAAACCAGCAACCAACTAAAGAATTTGTGTGATGCTCTATTGAGATCACGGAAATCTACATACAGTCTGATCTCACCATTCTCTCTCCTCACTGGTACTAGATTTGATATCCAGGACGTGTGTTTGATGGGAAAGGTGATCCCTCCCTCAATGAGCTTGGTTAATTCCTCGATCATTAGCGGTTCCAATCTTGGATTTATAGGCCCTTTTTTCTGCCTTGCAGGTTTGGAATTTGAGTCCAAATCAATAGTATGTTCCACTATACTTGGATCAAAACCCTTCAAATCAGAATACTGCCAAGCAAAAACCTCTAAAAATTCCTGACATAACTCTTTAAATTGTTGTTTTTCTTTAGCTGAAAAAACTTTCCCAACCTTCAGAAATTTGTCTTATGTTACTTCCAGCACTTCTAAATGATCATCCTTTACCTGTATTTCAACTTTTCCCTTCCTCGGCTGATCATCACTGTTAAAATTGGACTCTAATGCAACTAGACCTTTTGGAACCTTGTTATTTTTGAGCTGAATGATCTGATCATCATATTGTTGTTTAATCTTATTCTGATTTGTAACAGTAAAATGTTCTTCCTCCAACAAGAATGTTAGAATTCGCTCATCACTATCAAAAACCTGCCAGTTGACATCATTATCAGCGATAGATGGTCGAATAATTAGTTTCACATGCTCTCGTACCTTCTCTCTTTTAATATCTTCCACTGGATCAAATTGAGCTCCAATAGTAGCTAGTCGATCTACGTGTTTATTCTGATTTCTAGGAATTGAAATAGCATTGAAGGCATTGAAACCTTCAATCAATTCCCATACCCTATTCCTGTAGCATTTTAGAGCATGGTTTTTTGCAACACTCAGGCCTTTAACCTGGTTTTCCACTAACTCACTATCTCCATAAACTTTCAAAAGGTTGATACCACATTTTCTTGCCTATTCAAGAGCAACTATTAATCCTTCATACTCAGATATATTATTCATACAAGAAAAAGCAAAACGGAAAGCTGAGTAATACTTTTCCCCTAAAGGTGATATAAGCATGGCCCCTCCTCTAGAACCATTTTTACTATGAGAGCCATCAAAGTACATTTCCCACAACTCATTATGTTGATGTTACAACTCTTCATTCCCCTTTTCCAAGTTTGGAATCACTACATCCAACTCATGAATGACATAATTCCCCATGCCAATCTCAACAACCATATCGGAAGGGTTGTCAATAACATTTTCTCCTGCCCATTCTCATAACAAAATATCAAGAATACTGCCATCCTCATAACTGTCATGAACAACAATAGCTGGATTGTTTATGACAGCGTGATTCACTATTGTTGCTTCTGAAATTACATTGACTGCAGTAGGAGAATAAGGTTCTATATGATCTTTGGCCAACCTTTCTAACTTAATAGTGACTTTTGTTCCATATCGGGTCCTAAACAACATGTGAGACCAATTGGCAGACAGATAACCACCTATTTTGGCTGTGAAATCTCTTGAAAGACACGTGGCAAAGTACGCAGGTAAATCAATTACGCAAATATCTTAGGGAACAGCAAAATTAGGGCAAGCGTGAAGTATAAGGTCTAACCCCTTAATGATCCCTAATGTATTGACTGTTGTTCCGTCTAACTGGACAACACCTTTCTCTAAATGTTGATACTTGAGTCCTAATTTATCAGCTATTTCTTTGGGCATAACAGAACTGCAAGCACCACTATCTACCATGCAGTTGTGGACTAGTTTATTACCCACAATTAATGTTAAATAGAAAGGAAGAGGCTTAGGGTCTTTAGATACCTCGTTGCTTGACACATTGTTTCTATCCTGCGGATGATTTGTAAGCACACCACCTCTTACTGTTGTTGCAGATTCACTCTCGCCTTTTAGTCCTTCCAAAGTGACTTGTAACATGTCTTTCTACCCTAGAATTGCCAGTGTGTCCCATACTAACATATTCACATTCAGCTTCTTCATACTATCCACAATATTGAATGGTGCAATAGGATTTTCCTTCTGATGAATTTTTCCCACATCACGATCAGCTTGTACATGAGGTTGTCCTTTTGACACAACGGGTGGCTTCTTTTGTAGCACATGTATTTGTGCAGTGGATGATTGTGCAACTATTTTACCTTTATCATTTGCTTTAGTTGTTGCTTGTGTTGCGTCGACTACTTTATCAGCTACATTATTGAGCTTAAAAGCTCTCTTTTTTGGTTCTAGTGTAAACAACAGTTCATCCATATTCACACTACAAAACTCCTCCCCTTGCAAGTTTAGAAGCCCAGTCTCATTTGGAGGTTGATTCTGATGTGGAACAGCATCATCATGTGGTGTACCTTGTTGAGCCATTGGCACACTCTGAACCATCAATGCTTGGTTGATCAAATCGTTTGAGCATGTACTTTGATTATGTGGCTGATTGCATGGAAAACACCACTCATAATCAACAGCAAGGTTGTTTTGAGCAGGAACTATATCCTTGGAAGTACTAACTACGACAGGATTATATGGTTAACATGGCCTTGAATTTACATTCTACCTATTCCCTTGATATCCACCTTGGTAATTTTGTTTGTAACCTTGATATCCACCTTGATTCTACTGTTGGAGGTTATTATTTGGGTGGTAAGGCCTTGCATTTTGAAATTATTGCTTCTTGATATTTGTCAACTCATTACCAAACATTTGTAGAATACCTTTGATCTCTTGTAAATCGTTTGGTTGGGCTGACACGCCACTTGCAAATACTATTTGCTGAGAATGCGGAGCTAGTAGTGCTGGTAATGGCGGTATCATTGCCAACAGAACCTCTTGTAGTGGTACAATGTGCTATACAACTAGTGCCACAAGAAAAATGGGCATTGGTGGCCTTGGAGCTATTTGACCAGCTTGTATCAAATTATTTTCTTCTCTAATAGCTAGCTAGTAAGCTGCAGGTAATGTATCGCCACCTAGTGTTTGGATCATAACAGCAATACTGCTATTAAAGGCTCTCAAATAATATAAGAATGCATGTTCAGCTGTACGCCTCACTGTTGCAAGAACCCTTTCCCAAGTCTTCTGAAATCTGAAATTAAAATCAGAGACTTGTTCATGTGGTGCTCTCTGAATAGTGGCCAGTTGTTGAACCAGCGACAAATGATCAAAATTGTCCTTGAAAAAGTCGCATAATGCTCCACCAAGTTGGTCCCAATTTGCTATTGACCTTGCAGCCAATCTTCTATACCATTCCAAGGCCTTTCCTTTGAAAGATGCAACCAATAGTCTCATGGCAACATTGTCTTGCGTAATATGGTGCAAGGCACACAGGTTTGCAACATCTTGAATGTGCTCAATGGAAGTAACTTGGTCTTTCCCTAAAAAAAAGGCAAGCTTTTAAGGGCAGTCACTAGTACATCATCATGTTGGGTCAAATTCAAGGGGCTTCCTTGATTGAATGCAGCAAAAGCTCTAGCCATTTGAGCTGGTAAAGTTCTCCTTCTTGGTATTTGGATTTGAACAGCTGAACTACTTGTTACAGTATTAGCTCTTGCGGCAGGAGGTGTTGACCTTGCTCTTCTTGTATAAACAAGAGTTTCTTGGACCTTCTCAAATGCCCTTTATCCTCTTATGTGGGGAGACAACTCTCTATACTGAAAGTTCTCTGATCTTCTTGTATGTCTTATGATAAAAACCTAACAGCATTGACTCCTCTAATTCTTCACCAATGGAGTCGCCAACTGTGCTGATGAAAACCTCTAAAAGGTCTAATTTTCAAAGGTTTGAACAATAAAAACCAACAAAAACGGAAACTTCAAAAAAAAATGTTTCCTCGACAATCCTGTCGGGCGTGCCAAAAATTGTTATCACTTGAAATTACACCCTTGCCAAATTCAACAATAACTTGACATTTCAAGATAACAATAGAAACACTCCTAAGATGTGGGTGACCTATAAATGGAGTGAATCTCTGGATAAGGTCGGCTCCTAACTTGCCCACACTTCAAAAAACTTAATTGAGATTCTAAAAACTAGGAAATACATAAACGTAAAGCTTGAACTGATATTAACCTTAACAAAGATGAACAACTATGAATGATAGTCTCAAATGCGAAGAAAAAGAGAATCACAACCTATTATGGACCCCAATGCATAAATATCTCATTAACTGGCCTGAATGATACAAACACTAACAAGGAAAGATGACTTTCACAAACTAATACTTGAAACACCTGTATGACACAACTAAGGCACAAGAAAGCCATGTGCACAAAGATGAGGATGTGTGAGACAAAAGCCATGAAACAAAATGTCCTTAAAAAACACTTTGTAATTTTTCCTTATCAATCACGTGACACACTAAACTGCAATAACAAGTAGGATGAAGAACTCTACAGATGAGATAAGACCTACAAAATATATTCAATCTTTCAGTAAAAACGAGTTCAGACAAATAATGCCAAAAAAAACAAGGATAAAAAATAATCACTCAGTCTCAGAACTGAACACAATATGAGTTCAAAAACTCATTAAGTACACATCAAAACAACCCTTGGGTTGAATACCAAAAAATAGCCACCCAAAAAAAACTCAGAAACCTCCAAAATAATGTCAAATCGATCCCTTAAGCCCACCAAGTCATAACAAGACCTATGACTCATTGTTAATTGTCCCTAAAAGGCTCAAACTAACCATAAAGACTTCTTAACTAACAAGAAAGAATCAAATTCGACCCTTACACCCCTATATTGTCTCCACATGTTCTCAAATTGAGACATAACTCACAAGTCAAACATAATATCCTAAGAAACACTAAACTCCACATGTCATGTTTGATCTTTTAATGTATTTGGAAATAACAAATGTATTAAATGGTTTATAAACACCATTAAATAATTTGTCTCACAAGATTGTAAATGCAATAAAACAATGACATAGGAAGACTAGGATATAAAAATTCCCTCCCACGACAAAATG
This sequence comes from Cupressus sempervirens, assembly GCA_028749045.1. Taxonomy (NCBI): domain Eukaryota; kingdom Viridiplantae; phylum Streptophyta; class Pinopsida; order Cupressales; family Cupressaceae; genus Cupressus; species Cupressus sempervirens. Next base: position 319,583,287 of record CM053791.1, read on the forward strand.
ATTAACATGGACTTAGCAATTTTTAAAAAAAAACAAAAAAAAAATCCACAATATGCTCGAACTCCAAGATATATGAAATACAATTTGGGGCCATATACATTGGCATCTTGCCTTGGAAATATTTCATTCTTGTCGTGAGGGTTTGCTGGAAAACGTGAGAGCTTCTGTTAGGGTTGAGATAGCCGCCAAATGTTGGAAAGGGTGAAAAGGTGGGACTAGGGAGGTGGGGTGAGATGGACAGGGGGTTAGCCAGGGATATTGTAGAGAGTGGAGGTATGGGTGGTGAGGGAGCGGAGATCAAGGGTGGAGGGCAAGGGAGAGGCAGCAAGGGAACAAAGTGCACCAAAAGAGCTTGGGGTTGAGGGAAAGCGTAGCACACAGGGAACGACACTCGGCAGCAATGAACATTTGTTTCTTGGAGAAAAGAAAACGTTGGTATGAGTGACGCATGTCAGTGAAGTGAGCTGAGCGAGGAACAAAAGGTGAGTGCAAGTGGCAGTAGAAGGACTTAGTGTCATCATCAAGCCAATGGTTCATAGGGAAAGTGTTACGGTGTAATGAACAACAATGGGGGCAATGGGGGATGGAAAGGAGAGCCAACTCCCATATTGCAACGGCCAATAAGTCAAACAAGGAGAAAACCTTGTTGGACTCAGAGAAACCACCATGGAGGAGGAGTCGATAGAGATGGAAGGCGAATAGGTCATTGTCACTCTCAAGGAAGCGGAAGCAAGCAAGGGTATTGGCCACCATAGACAAGGGGTGGGAGAGGGAAGCAAAAGGCAGGGGAAGGACCGAAGCGCAAGGCTAAGGAGAGAAAGATCAGCAAAGGGAAGGCAAGACATACTGAAGCGACGAATGGAAGGAATAAAGGAAGCACAAGTGATGGCGTAGTCCACAACACTTACACCCCCACAGTGCGGCCAACAAGTGAACAACTCAGAACCATGGAAGCAAGAGAGGCCATTCAGAATCACCAGGTTGGACGATTCACAAAGCTGGAGGAGGTGACGACCATAAATAGAGACTGGACCAGCACTGTTATCAAAGGTGTGTTGAAGCCCCAAGCCTGTGGGATTTGTCTTAGAAGTACAAGTCCAATCAAAGCTACAATCATGCATAGGAGTCTGCAAATATTTGGTTTGTGCAATAAAATCACCTAAAATGATTTGGTCACAAATTTAGAGATGCACACGTACAAATCCAAGAAACGGACTAGTGGTTCCCAAAACCACAGATTGGAATCCTGCGAGTGTTGCCAACTTGATGCTAGGATATCCAATTAGTTATGGCCAATGTCACAAGATAAATCAATTTGATCTTCTGCACTTTTGGCTCTACAAGGCCAAGGTGGGTGCACTTGATCGTGAACAAAACACTTAGGTCCAAGATACTTATAGTAGATCAATTTGAATATGAATACAAAAAAATTTCCTTAATGGCAAGAACTGTAGAAAACTTGCAATTTGCACAATAATGCGGAAATTGCTAAAATAATGTTGACTTTGTAACTTCAATGATGACTTCAAAAAGTATAAGCTTCAAACTTGTAGATTCTAAATTGAAAACAAAATAAATAATTATATAAATGTGAGATTATTTAAAATAAAGAATTATTATAAATTATTGAAATAAATGAATATATTCAATTTTCAAAGGAAAGATATGAAATAATTGCTAGCATATAGATTATGAATCATGAGCAATATAAAGACAAGTGCCAAAATTTATAGGGCAATAGAGTCAGTATTACAACTCTATAAAATTCTATGCACTTCAACTATAAACAATTTAGTAATCAAGACGTGATAGATCAAATATACATATGCAATTTCAAACTAGTCTGGATTGCGCTTTAACTCCTATAGTATGGAGACAAACTAGACACAAATACGGAAACAATTAAATATTTCACTATATCTATGATAATCGAGTTTAAAATGCTATAAATGATCAAATCCACTTATCTGATATTTAAATTGCTTACAGATTTTTAAGATGTTTATAAAGGACAAAACTATATAATATTTTCGACTATAAAGCTTTGTGCAAATAAATAAAATAAATATTTCTTATTGGTTATGCTAGAGATGGAAATACAATGAAGACACCTAATGATCAATCCACTGCAATCCAGTTCCAAAATCACATATAAATATTTACTCTACAATCCAATATCCACTAGCTTTGTTCAATCATTCAATCTTTGCCAATTAAGAATTTGGTATTATAAATCAGTATAAAGTATTTGCAAGTAAGAGAGTTGTATGAATTGTAAGTGTTGTCTCCTTCATTTGATTTACATTTCCTATTTAAATGTGAAGAGGTATGAACCAAACAATTGTCTCTATGAAAATTCATATTTTAAACAACACGCCTCTTCACCATAATAAGTCATTAACATATGTGTAATTTAGAAATTTTACTTCTAAATAATTATCGTCGTTGCCAAGCTATTCACATTTTTGCCGCCAAATGCTTCTGGATGTTAACATGGTGGATGTATCCTAACAGGGTATTGTAGGTTGGATAAGAGCGGAGCCATTATATAAACGGTCGCAATTCATTCCCTCTCATCAATATACCGGTTCTCAAGTATGTGAGCTTGTGTTACTGCGTATGTATTTGCTTGTGTCCAACATAAAAACTTTTGCTTCCATATTCTATTAAGGGATCGTAAACCGAAAAGCACCAGACTCTAGAAAACAATTATTGAACAAACCATTGATGATGACTTATATTTGCATGAGAAAGAAACATAGCCATTCATCAGCACAACCATCTCATAGATGAATTCCGCCATGATATCTTTCTATCCCCTCCATCAAATTCCATTCATAACTGAAACTCCGAATTCAATGAACATCATTCTGTACAATATCCAGGTATCGTGTTCTGGAACTAATATTTTTGTCCACAAAAAGACATGCGAACTCTTATTTCATCAGCAGGTCCTGATAGCGATGTTTGCATTGAGAAATATTTGGCTTGCAATACACTGGAGTCTCCTATGTCGTCTGTTTCCTGTATTTGTTCTCCAAATTCGCTGGAATTGGTTCATCCTTATATTCCTTCGCATGATGGTTCTTAAACCTGCAATCAAATACAAAGTAACAGATAAAGAATGTCCCTTGCTCCAACGGCTTAGTGAAATACGAGCACAAAAATCCCCATTATTGTGGGTGAAAGGCAAAACAAGCATCACGTCAAAACACCAAAATCCCCTGAATAAACCATTCTCCAACATCTAAGACTCGTGCTTTTTGAATTATCGTACCAATGATTTCTATGACATGAGTGATGAAAATAAATGAATACCATAAGAGATGCTATAGAAAAATGTTTAGAGGACCATAACATAACGGCACTCCATGCTATTTTATCACCATCGCTACAAGGCCAATAGTATCTTGGTGAACTTTAAAATTATGTGCAATATCTTCTATACTTGGTGATGTTAAATATATATACAGATCTTTATAGAGGAAAACAGAGATCCTTATATGTATCAATTTGATAATTGTAAGACTGTCGAATATATTGTTTTAGATTTAGAATATATATTATGACTGTTAATTGACCAAGTTATCCAAGAACTTAATTGTATTTAATCTGATTTGTTCCTGAGACTGCTGGTAGTCGATAATGCCCTGGTTATTGATTATTTCCTACAGCAGTCATCGACGATGGCTATATACTTATGATGAGAGTCAATGTCCACGGAGGGACATGACTCTCCCATGGCATATGCCACAAGGACTCATGGCCCTCCATGGCTTGACTCTTCACAACTCATAATCACCGAATGGTGACTTTACAAAATAAATTCGATAACCAATATCATTTCAATATTAAATTGAATTTACCATATATGTATCTTAAGGAGATTAATATAAATATATATATTTAAGTATATATATACATATATTACTTCACAAGTGCATATAAATAATAATATCAAAACAATATATTTTGAACCTATCAATTTGAAAGAGACTAAAATCTTAACACTCCCTCTTAGACAAATAGAGGATTGAGAGTGCAAACTTAAGACTGCACAAAAACAATTGAGGATAACAAGATCTTCTGTCTTACCTCAATTTTAACACAACAGTTATCACAACCTCTAACTAGATCCAGCGATAACACTATTGTCAATCAGGATTGCGCCTATAACAAGATGCAGAATCCAGCTATCCTATTGAAACATTGAAACTCTCTCAAGTGGTGGGTTGTCCTAAAACTAGAGATGAAGCTCCAGAAGCTAGGCCAATTCCTAAATAGTGATCACCTAAAACCTAAATTGTATGCGGGACAAGGGATGAGAAGTGAATGACAAATAATGAATACTAACCTAAATGAGGTGATACACTGATGATTTTGTATGTAACTTTAATCAAATCAACACAAATTATGCAAGATACAAATGATTCACAATATTCAGACAACATGCAACTACAAAGTGATTCTATGCAAGGACCCGAAATCTTCTGCTTCGAAAGGAAAACCTAGGCTTTACCAATTTTCTACAAAAAGAATAAGGACACAAACAAAGACCTATAATCACCTGTATCAAGATTCAAACCTACAATTAGGAATATAACTTAAATGAAGGACGAACACAACATAAAAGTAAAGAATCCACAATATTGCATGAGAATCAATAAGAAGGAACCACCGAATCTATATAACCAATGCTGAAAAACCTCTGCTACAAATTGCTCTTACAATCAACTCAAAATTTGCAATGTACCAAAATCTGAATCCGAAAGAAGATCCTCATAATGAGGTGAATATACAATAAATAGAGCTCATAACCCTAATTCAGATTTCAAGATCATGCATAGAAAAATGAGTCAAAATTGATCCAAATAATGAAGAAGACCCTAAAAATTGCTCTCAACCACTTGTCCAACTGATAGCTAACTAGAAAATTGCCTCTAACTACTCAAAATCATGCAAAAAACCCTAAATTGAATTTCAAAATGAACCCACAAATATATCTCGTAAAACTCATCAAAAATATGCAAAGTATGCATAAAACAGGTTCCCATAACAAATTGCATGCAAAACTGACCTTATTTGCTCCATATATTGCCAAAAATAGCACTAAAGTGCTCCATCACTGCATGGAAAACTCAAACTACCCTTAACCGAAAATGAAACTTATGTAACGTTTAGTTAACTCAAACATTCTATCTCTGCTAAAAATAGAACTCTTTGCCTTTACTGAAAGACTTAACTGAATATCACTTCCGATTTTAAAATAAACTCCCAGCTTTGTATTACTTCAATTTTTCCTTTCCCCCTTTTATAATAATTAATAATAACAAAGGTTTTATAATTATAGCCATTTGATATATTAATTTTACAATATTTATACAAATATTCTTCTTTTATTATATTTATCAATATTAATGTGTTTAATAATCAATGTCATTTATTTTACTAATTTTAAACATATTAATATTGATAAATATAGTAAAAAGTGGGTATAATAAAACATTTTATGAATTTTTATACATATTAAATGATAAAAATAGAACTTCATTTAATATGTATAAACATTTATAAAATGCTTTATAGTTTTAACACACTCCCTTTTACCATGGACCCGAAATATTATGCAATGTGGTGAAGGAATAAATAAAAAAGAAAAATAAAAGTCTTTTGGCATTCGAATGCTTTTGATTTTCTCAAGAAAAGTCACAGGAGAAGTTTCTTTGAAACCCTAGCCGTGAAAACGCCAGTTTTTTCTACAATTTTGCTAGATATTGTGAGTTTGGACGCCATTACTATTGGATATTTGCTTTACAGGCTTCTGTTGTGAGCTCCTTTCCATCATTTCGTGGTTCATTTGGTGACTGTTGGGATTTCTTGTGGCCACCGTGAGCTTTCTCCTTGCGGATTTCGTGACTCATTTGTTGGTGATGGCGTGAACTCCATTTGGTGAGTTGATTTTACCATTTCTTGCTTTGGTTATAGCCGTGAGACTCCACTTCTAATGCTGATGATGAATGTCGTTATTCTGCTAGCTGTATACGGGGTTTTATAGGTTCATTTCCCTACTAGTTTTTGACATGATATTCTGGTATTTTCCTCCATTTTGTGATTACTGCTGTTATGAAATTCATGAATTCCTTGGATCTGCTTCATGCTTGTTGTGACTAGTATTGTTGTCATTTCTATTAGTGTATTGGTTTGATGGCTCCATTTCTATTTCATTGCGTTTCCGTTGTTGATGCCATGGACTTCATCTCATTCACAGGTTCCTCCATTTTTGCTTGAGACATTGGCTACCATGATTGTATCTGCAGTATTTCTTATGATGGATGTTATGAGCTAGGTTCTACTATGAGGGTCATTTCTCCATGCTGTGACTCCATTTATACTTGGTTCTGATTCTTCTTGCTGAGTTTGACTCCTTGGATGCCAATGCCATGAGGATTCTTCTTCGCTTCATGGGTTATGGCTTTAGCTATGAAGGATGCTATGTCTTCTATGAAGCTTATAGTTTCATCACTCAATCAGATTTGGGGTTACTCAATCAGATTTGGGGTTTCTTAGCTCATTGCAGCTGTGGGCTATGGTAATTTCTGCAAGTTCTTTTACCTCTATTTGTGCCATATGGTCTCCATTCCTTTGAAGGTTTAAGGATTACTCTGTTGTTATCTTTTCCTCTCATGGTTTTGCTGTGAAAACTTGGAGATGAATGTTTATGTATTTGATACTGTGGCTACTATAGCTAAGTATTTTTCATGACATGAATAATTATATCCTATTGTTCTTTATGCCAGAAATCACTATTTACTTGTAGCATCTTTTAAATCTGTTATAACCTCCTCCATCCAGTCCTCAAACCATGCAATAGCAGCAACCAAGTCTTGAAAATCTATCATTAGTTATTTTGTCTGAACTTGATAGTTGAAAAGCCTTTTGCATCTCGTGCCATGTTTTGCTAGTGTATATGCTGTGATTTCTTTCTTAGTCCAGAAAATGAATTTCCAGATAGTTTTCTGTTACATTTATGCTCAGTGAATTAGGAGATGCACATGCTGTTCTGTGTCAAACGTATTGAGATTGACTTGATATTGTAAAGTTCTGCATGGAATTGTTTAAAAAAATTCCAGTTTTGCTGATTCCCCACTTTCTTCAATTTTTTGTAGATTTTGAAAAGTGTTTGGAATCTCTCCACTTAATCCAGCACTTTCAATATACAATTGTTCCAACACTTGGACTGTTTGCTCGGCTTATCCATGAAATATGTCTCATAATATTTATTTTATGTACATATACTTATCGCAGTCTTTTATGATATTTCAGATTTAATCATTGATAAATGAACGTTAATTACTTTGTATATCTGAACTATTTGTTGCAGCAATAAAGAAACACTTATGCCTTATTGCGTTAATTACTATCTCAGTTTATTATTCAGCATATGAGAGTTCAATCTGTAAAAAATGATTTCTTTTCAGCCAAATTTAAAGAACACAGAGCCTTATTGTTGCTTCTTGTAGCTTTATTCAGTTTCATTACATATCTCAATCTTTTCCATAAAATCCCTGTTGTTTGACACATTTTTACTTCCTACCTGTATACTTGTAGATTTTCAATCCCCCCATGATTCAACTGAAAGGTTTCATACCTATAATATATGTATGTCCCTTTGACAATCTCCTCATGTCTTCAGTCTTTTGCTATGGTTCAACTAGACGGTCCCATACTTGTAATTTACATATGCCCCCTCAACAGTTTCCCCATGTCTTTAGTCTTCGCCTCTACATGATTTGACCAAAAGGTTTCACGCTTCTAATTTATGCGTATCCCTTCAATAGTCTCCTCAGTCCTTCAGTCTTCGCCTCTACAAATCTCAGTCGAAAGGCTTCATGCGTGTAATTTATGCAAGATCCTTCAACAACCTCAAACTTCATACTTGTATCTACACATGAAACAAACTTATTAGCATAAAACCTGTTTTGCTTTCACATGTATCTCTCTTGCCTTCACATCTTTTAATGTAGTTATCTAAATAACCATGTTGTAGGAACACTAAGTAGTGTAGAGATAATTGGAAAGATTTGCACTGCTCAATTCGTATGAACTGACCCTTCTCTCTTCTTTTTTTTTTGCAGGTCTATTCCCAAATGGGGATGCGGGCTCAAGCTTTCAACATTCAGAACAACGATCCTTCCATTCAGGCAATGGAGGCCTTTCCCCTTATCTTTTCAGTACTTTTCTATTTATACAGTGTGTTTATTCAGATATTATGTTAGGAGCTAAGAATGCTTGTGTAGTATCTGAATGCATTGTATTAAAACTGTTTAAAATCTGATCACTTTGTACCTTATCAAAACAGTTTTGAATATCTCAATAAAAATGTACTATTTTGGTACTTGTATCTCAAATAAAAATGATCAATTTTTCTTGTTTATTCATTTATGTACTTTACTTTCTACATCCATTTCATTTTGTAATATGTATGCTCAACAACTTAAAACACGTAGCTCAGTATAAAAGCAAGCATAACATAGCAATTTAGGAGGTATGTTAAATTGGTAACAAACACTAGTATCAAGATACACAAGGACTTCACCTGAATGTAGTCAACCTTGATACATCTGTCATCAAGTGTTCAAATCAAATTATGACACATGATAACAGGTCAAGCTATTAATAAGATCATCACCTTATAATAGCAACCAAATCCGCAAGGGCACAAACATCAAACTTAGAAATGTCACGAAGACAACAAAAGAAAATAATATTTAATCGGATACTTTACTCATCAAATGGGCTCATATTTATAATCTCCAAATGGCACAAAGTTTCCCAAATGAACTTCACTTAAGAAGCTTCCCACACACAACATTAAAACATAATAAAGTGTCATTATAAACTAATTTATTAATTGTTTTTGTCTCCAAAATGACCTTTTCCACCATAACTTCAAATTCCGACACATAAGGCCACTATTTCTTGTTCCCATGATTTAAAACTTTTTGACTCGGTTCTGACAAGCTATGATACTAAGGTGACCAACCAACAACACCAACAAAAATAGCAACCTCAATGTATTTAGATGAATAATAATAATAATTCACCCGTCTTGCAAAAATAACCTAAGAAGCATCAAAATCAAAATGTGACCACCAAAGTGATCTTGATGATGAAAGCCGATGAATGAACCTGATGGGGTGACTTACTATAAATAGACACTCCCTCCTAGATTCCTGGAGCCCATAGCAGAGGCCCGAAATAAAAATAGAAAGCATTCTACAACTCCTCTGACTCAATTGAGCTCATTGAAACCAATAGATTGACTTACTATAAATAATAAGTCCCTAAAATGGAGCCAAAACACACCATAGGCTGCTGGAAAGCCTATAACCACACAACTAAGACCCTCAAATCCTACTGTTAGCTCACGAGGGTCACAATGGTGAACTGACCTGGCCAACTGTAGGAACCTGCAAAAAATGGGGACATTACAGAAACAATTTTATCCTTTGGGTTATATGCAAAAAGCCATTATGGATTGTCAGAATCTCAAGCAAGGTAAAGGGCAATCTGTGCAAGAGTAGACAATATACACAAGTGTTTAGGAAGAAAGCACTAACTCTTGGAATTCCTCTTCATACACAAGATAATTTATTAAAGCATATAGGTGGATCACATTCATATTTAAAACATACACTGTTGATGTTTAGACCATCTAACATTGACGACATGTGTGTTCAAGGAACCCATATTGAAGCAAGTGGAGGAAACACAAGTTTCACTTCAAAGAAGGAATTTGTTCCTTTTCAAGGCAACAAGAAGGGCAAGAAAGTAGCCACTATGAAGAAAGAGGAAGGTGAAAAGCCTACTTACTCACATTGTCAGAGGAAAGGGCATTAGGATGCAAGGTAATGGAAACTGCATCCAGAATTGAAACCAAAGTGATTTAAGAAGGATCCTAAAGGAAAGCAAAAGATTGCAATTGTTCTTCAGTATTTTGGATCAGATTCTGATAATTAAACAAAAATATCAGCTGTGGGTTTGAAAGGTAAAGCTTTTGTTGATTCGACCACTAATGTTTCATGTTCTACTTCCAAAAGTCATGTCGTTCCCAAATATAAAAGATGTAGATTATTTGATATTAGGGTGATTTCAAAAAACACTAAAATCAACACACTAATAGATAGTGGATCCCAGGCTAATTTAATTTCAGAGGAAGTTAAAATATTGAGATTGGAAACTAAGCCACATATGAAACCTTACCCATTGGGCTGGGTATGCAATGATAATAGATTGCGAGTAACAAGACAATTTAAGTTAAGATTTGCAGTAACATCCAAGAACATAAATGAACTTAAATTTGATGTGGTTCCACTTGACATCTGTGGGATTGTGTTGAGTAGCCCATACTTATATGATAAGCAAGCTACAGTCTATAGGGAACATAATAAGTATCATTTGTATAAATGGAAATGAATACATTGTGAAATCTCATCGTATGAAGAATGATAGATCAGTTGTAGACACAGGGCATTTGAAAAGAATTATAAATGCTAGCATCAAATGGACTCTCATGTCTGCATCAGCTAGAGGGGATCAGTTGCAAGCAGAATCAAGTCTTCAATCAATTATAATAATAAAAGATTTGAATGATTCATTTTCTAATGGCATTCCTATGCAGGAGATCCAGAGAGTTGATAGTTTTTCTTCAGTTTATCCAATGTTTTTGCTTCTTTTTCTACTAGTTGGTACTATGTGTGTGTTGAATGTAACAATGAATACCAGTGGATGTATGTTTAATTGTGTCAGCGGTGCTATTTCATTTCTCATGATGTTTGTGATGAGTCAAATATTCAAAATTACAATAGGTTGTACAGGTAACGCTGGAAAAGTGAGGGAAAAATGCCCTCACTTCTATTATATGTAAAACAAACTTTTTAAGGTCCAAAAGCTTCATAGTGGGGAGGAATGATTAAGACGGATCTAGAAAGGCCAAAAATTTACATTCTCAAAACCTCTCAAATGCAACTTGATTACAAAGAGCTTAGAAAATTGAACCCAATGAAACTTGAACAAGTGAAAATGGAGCTCATGTGCAGAAGTTGTGCTTGGTCAAAGCTCTGGTTGAAGTGGTGAACAAGAGGTTGACTAGAAAAAAAGGTGAAAAACTAATTGTCTCAAATCCATTCAAAAATTATACCAAGTTGTAGTTTTTAGGGTGTTGATTCCTGAACTATTTTCAATTTCGAAAACAAAGTCCTTATGCAGAAGTTATGGCCATTCAACATTACCCAGGAAAAGGGTTGACCGGATGGCATCCGAATGATGTCAACAGCCTAGTCAGCATCTTGATCCAATCTGAAAGTCACACATGGCAGTCGAACTAGAAATGAGGCAGTCAATAGTTGACACATGGCATCTTTATAGTAACATGGCATCATCTAAGTGGCATTGGATGTAGACGGATACACTAGTGATACATGTCACAAGTTAGACAAATTATCTTGTGCCACATAGTACCTTGGTGGCAGGTAGGTAGTTTATCAAAAGAAATATTGTTATGGGTTTCTGTAATGATCTGATCAAGCAGTGCAGTGTACGAGTACAAAACTAGTGAATGGTTAGGTATGAATGACAATCCATACGTTGCAAACAAGGGTTTGTACGGTAGAGGAGGTTGTGCTGAAACAGGTCGTACGGTGAAGAGGGGAGGATGTTGCAATACGGATGAGTCTGTACAATATAATGTAAAGGTCATACACTAGCAGAAGATGGGAGAACATACAATGGTAGTAGGATGAAGTACGATGAAAAGAGGACGGGAGAATGGTTGTACGGTAGACCAATATGACCATACAGTATACTCGAAAGCTGTACAGTTGAACTTGATGTCTGTATAGGGAGCTACTGGGGAGGAACGTTGGAGTTGGAGACCTTTAGGAACGAGAGGATCGCACTGCAATTGTTATCAATACAATATATTCACCAAATATGTTATACCATGACAAAATGAGAGATTTAATACAACTCCAGATATAGATATATACATATGCTACAATAAAGATAGTGCTCCGATTGCCAGACCCAAGCGAAGTATTATAGACAACGGAATAGGGTGAGGGTTGAATCCCACCAAAACCAAAGAGCCAAGTACGGAAGATCTTTCACTTCCAAAATGGCGAATAAACAGAGAATCCCAATAGGAACTCGTAGTACAAAGAAATAATCCAAAATGCATACCTAAGAACTACCTACATGTCATGCTTAAATACTCGTCAGGTAAACCTTCTAAGGGTGTACAATACTACAAAGATAGCCGACGACCACACCTACCTACGAAAACAATTAAATTAAAAATGGGTTCGAGATATCCTAAATCAATCGGAACCACAAATACACATATTATTAACTTAGGCCTCATCTTAATTAATTAAAGTAACTAATTAAAGGTCCTTTTGTTATATTATTTAAATCCTGGGACCAATTAATTAATTTAATTATTACATTCAAATTTGGGGACATGACAAATCCTCGTTGCCCAAAGATTGCTTGCCCTCAAGCAATCCTTTCATCAGACAAAATGCCAATAGCTCCAAGGTCCCAATTCAAACACGCGGGCAACACAAGTGAAATGACATCAATCCTTCGCAACACCACATTGTCATCAAACTTTTGCTGTGCAACTCTAATATAAATATTGTCATGTCCTCAACTCTAATATAAATATTGTCATGTCCTAAGTCACCAGGATCCCAAACCAAACACGCAGGCGAAAAGAATGAATTGTCATCAAATCTCCCTTGCACCACACTATTGTAAAGCATCCGCTACGCCACTCTGATATAAATATTGTCATGTCCTGCGTCACCAGGTTCCCAAACTTGAAATTCATCTGTGTAATCCATCATGATTGCCACCGAGGAGTAGACTTCATAATCAGCCAACTGTAAAGATTGCTCCTGCAAATAATCCTCGATCGAATCCGCATCACCAGGAGGTTGAACAACTACAGGTAGGGCTTGCTTATCCGGAGGGTCGCTGGTAGAACCCAAATAACCATCAAGTTGATCTCAGGCGTTGTTTCAATGATATTTGTGCAAGTACTTTCTTCCTAAATCATTTCTTTCATCTTGGTCTTAAGTACCAAGTAGATTATGTCTTTGTGGTAAATGATTTCACCAACCACCTTGTATATATCATCCTGTACTTGACCATCCAATAGTTGGCATGCAAAAGTATTCTTGGAATATTCGACTAACAGATGTGCTCTCCAATCAATTGGAAATTGAGCCATAGTGCAATCCAAGTCAAAGCTATCTATTCTCCCAACAAGCTAGCAAAATAACTTGTCTTTGATACCACTATAATGATCCGACCAAGCAGTGCAGTGTCCGAGTACACAACTAGTGAATGGTTAGGTACGAAGGACAATCCATACATTGCAGATAGAGGTTCGTACGGTAGAGGAGAGGTTGTGCTGAAATAGGTCGTACACTGAAGAGGGGAGGATGTTGCAGTACGGAAGAGTCCGTACAGTATAATATAAAGGTCGTCAATAGCAGAAGAAGGGAGAACATACAATGGTGGTAGGATGAAGTACGGTGAAAGGAGGATGGGAGAATGGCCATACGGTAGGCCAAGATGGTCGTACGGTAGACCAATATGACCATACGGTATACTTGAAAGTCATACAGTTGAACTTGATGTTTGTACAGGGAGCTATTGGGGAGGAACATTGGAGTTGGAGACCTTCTGGAATGAGAGGATTGCACTGCAATTGTTATCAATACAATATATTCACCAGATATGTTATACCATGACAAAATGAGATTTAATACAACTCCAGCTATAGATATATGCATTTGCTACAATAAAGATAGTGCTCTGATTTGCCAAATCCGAGCGAAGTATTATAGACAACGGAGTAGGGTGAGAGTTGAATCCCACCGAAACCGGAGAGCCAAGTAGGGAAGATCTTTCACTTCCAAAATGGCAAACAAATAGAGATTCCAACAGGAACTCGCAGCACAAAGAACTAATCCAAAATGCATACCTAACAACTACCCACATGTCGTGCTTAAATACCCGTCTGGTAAATCTTTCGAGGGTGTACAAAGATAGCCGACGGTCACACCTACCTACAAAAACAATTAAATTAAAAATGTTAAAAATGGGTCTAAGATATACCAAATCAATCAAAAGCACAAACACACATTATTAATTTGGGCCTCATCATAATTAATTGAAGTAACTAATTAAAGGTCCATTTGTTATATTATTTAAATCATGGGACCAATTAATTAATTAATTTAATTTAATTTAATTATTACATAAAAATTTGGGGACATGACAGTTTCAAACCCATAACCTCTCATATGTCACTTTGCCTCTTAACCAACATTCCAAACAACGACCTTTAAGTTTGAAATGAGAAATGTATATACCAAAATCAGCATTTCGAAAAGGAGCTTTAAATTAGGATCTTGGTGGGATTAGAACATCCGTCCTTATTCCTAAATATCCGCTCAACAATTGAGCCACCCATTGATTTCGGGATTAGCTTAGAGTTTGTGGTACACAACCAATTTATTGGTGGCAAACAGTAAAAGGAGGGGGTTTAGTTTAAACCAAACAATCCAAATATATTAATTGAATTTTTTTTACTTTAAACCGAACATCCGAAATGGCTTTGTAAATTTTTTTATGGATTATGGGCTTATAATTGGGATTAAGGAGGATTTTCACCCTGCATGGGAGATATGGGGAATTTTTGGAAATTTTATGGTTAATCCTCTTATAGTTCATGTAATTTAATATAAAGGGGGTAGGTTTTGCATTTGCGAAGGGAGGAAACTTGAAGAATTATTCAAGCAACGAATTCTAGTTTTGGAGAATTTTTCCGGGAGAAATATTGTAATTTTGGAGGAGAAATTTGCTGAGCGAATTTGTAAGCACAAAGACAATGTGAACATCTTCAAGTTCAAAGTACAAAGAGGGAGAGAGGCTATAAAGGCTTATAGCTTGGAATTTGTAGCAAGCTGATTTTGTTTCATAAATTTAAAAAAGTGGTCCCCGAATAGATAAACAAATCCAGAAACGTAGTCTTGGCCAAACGACCTCCGTTATCAAGTGTTTGCATCCTTTCAATTTCTTACTTATTCTCTAATTTCTTTTGAATTTTATTATTCTCTCTTTTATGTAATTAAACACAGTTAAATTATCGTGTATAAAGAATAATCCTTGTAATTTCAATGCTTAAAAACGCATAGCCACACTATTACTACCTGAATCAGGGAACTAAATATGTATTTTGGATTAATTTCATAAGCTTGTAAATCCTAGTTTACAGATCAAGTTTGGTATTAGACCCCGTTTTACAAAAAATTGTAGGAGGTGAGTGTTAACCAGGTTGAGTTCAATCTAGAGATTGGAAAAAGTATAACTTTTCCGCGAGTAATAGCATCTAAACAAAGACATTCTAAGTTTGACGAAGAAGCCTTCCAAAGAGCTTTTGTGGAATTGAAGGCATTAGTGGACATTCTTCACTAATTGAGAAAAGTGTACAAGGCTAGGAAAAGGGAAGATGCTAAATCCTCGCCAAAAGATGACAAAGGAAAAGGAGTAGGAGGTGGTAATAACCCTCCTGAACCTTCATCTCCATCTTCTTCATCATCTTCTTCTTCTTCTTTGTCTACTTCTACAAATAAACCTCTATGGACACCCTTCTTAAAACTTGATGTAAAGTTTGATTTACCTATATATAATGGTCGAATGGATGCAAAAAATTATATAAGTGGCTTAAGCAAATTGAAGTGTATTGTAGAGTTCAAAATATTTTAATTGATTCTTCTAGAATCCAACAAGCTACTCTCAAAATGGACGGTATTGTATTAGTCTGTTGGGAGAGTAAGATCCAAGATGATCTTGCTACACATGGCAAAATTATTTCATCTTGGTATTAGTTTACTTCTGCTTTGAAGAAACAGTTTTATCCTTTGGGTTATATGCAACAAGCCATTATGGATTGGCAAAATCTCAAGCAACGTGAAGGGAAGTCTATGCAAGGGTAAACAATATACACAGGTCTTTAGGAATAACGCACTAACTCCTAGAATTCCCCTTCATTCACAAGATAATTTGTTAAAGCATATAGGTGGATTGCATTCATATTTAAAACATACACAATTGATGTTTAGACCATCTAATTTTGATGAAGTGTATGTTCAAGCAACCCATATTAAAGCTGGTAGAGGAAACACAAGTTTCACTTCAAAGAAGGAATTTGTTCCTCTGGAAGGCAACTAGAAGGGCAAGAAAGTAGCCACAGTGAAGAAAGACGACGGTGAAAAGCCTACTTGCTCACATTGTTAGAGGAAAGGGCATGAGGATGCAAGGTGTTTGAAACTACATCCAGAATTGAAACCAAAGTGGTTTAAGAAGGATCGTAAACGAAAGCAAAAGACAGCAACTGTTGTTAACGATTTTGAATCAAATTCTGATGATGAAACAAAAATATCAGTTGTTGGTTTAAAAGCTAAATCTTTTGTTGATTCTACCACTAATGTTCCATGTTCTACTTTCAAAAGTCATGGTGTTCCCAAAGATAAAAGATATAGATTATTTCATATAAGGGTGAATTCAAAAAACACTAAAGTCAACACACATATAAACAGTAGGTCCAAGGCGAATTTAATTTCAGAGGAAGTCTTTAAACAATTAGGATTGGAAAGTAAGCCACTTAAGAAACCTTATCCATTGGACTGGGTATGCAATGATGATAGATTGCAAGTAACAAGACAATGTAAGTTAAGATACTGCATTAACAATCCAAGTACATACATGGACTTGAATTTGATGTGGTTCCACTTGACATTTCTGGGATTGTGTTGAGTTGCCCATTCTTATATGATAGGAAAGCTATCTTGTATAGGGAACATAACAAGTATCATTTGTTTAAGAATGGAATTGAATACATTGTAAAATCTCATCATATGAAGAATGATGGATCAATTGTGAACACGAGGCATTTGAAAAGGATTGTAAATGCAAGCATTAAATGGACTCTCATGTCTGCGTCAGCTAGCGGGGATCAGTTGCAAGCAGAATCAAGTCTTCCATCAATGATGATAAAATATGATTTGCATGATTCATTTTTCAATGGCATTCATGAGCAGGAGATCCAGAGAGTTGATACTTTTTCATCAGTTTATCCAATGATGTTGCTTTTTTTTCTACTAGTTGTGGGCGTTGGATCTAACAATGAACAATGGTGGATGTATGGTTAATTGTGTCAGCGGTGCTATTTCATTTCTCATGATGTTTGTATGAGTCCAATATTTAGAATTCCAATAGGTTGTATAGGTGATACTAGACAAGTGAGGGAAAAATGCCCTCACTTCTATTGTATGTAAAATAGACTTTTGGAGGTCCAAAAGCTTCTCAGTGGGGAGGAATGATCCAGGTGGATCTATAAGGGCCAAAAATTTACATTCTGAGAATCTCTTAAATTCAACCTAATTACAAAGAGCTGAGAAAATTGAACCCAATGAAACTTGAACGGTTGAAAATGGACCTAATGTGCAAATATTATGATTGGTCAAAGGTCTGGTTGAACTAGCGAACAAGAGGTTGACTCAAAAAAAAGGTGAAAAACGAATTGTCTCAAATCCATACAAAAATTACTCCAAGTTGTAGTTTTCAAGGCGTTGATTCCTAAACTATTTTTGGTTTCGAAAATGGAGTCCTTATGTAGAAGTTATGGTCAGTCAAAGTTACCCAAGGAAAGGGTTGACCGGATGACATCCGAATGACGTCAACAACCTAGTCAACATCTTGATCCAATCCTAAAGTGACACATGGCAGTTAAACTGGTAATGTGGCAGTCAAAAGTTAACACGTGGCATCTTTATAGTGATATGGCATCATCTAAGTGGCATTAGATGTGGACAAATTCGCTATTGACATGTCACAAGTTAGACGAATTATCTTGTGCCACGTGGTACCCTAGTGGTAGGCAGTTTGTTTGTCAAAAGAAATGTTATTATGGGTTTTGAACCCATAACCTCCCATATGTCACTTTGACTCTTAACCAACATCCCAAATAGTGACCTTTGAGTTTGAAATGGCAAACGTGTATTTTACCTAAATCAGCATTTGGAAAAAGAGCTTTAAATTAGGATCTCGGTGGGATTAGAACATCCACCCTCCTTATCCCTAGAAATCAGTTCAACCATTGAGCCGTGCATTGATTTCGAGATTAGACTAGAGTTTGTGGTATACAACCAATTTATTGGTGGCAAAGAGTAAAAGGAGGGCGTTTAGTTTAAACCAAACTCCTCAATATATTCATTGAAATTTTTTAGAGGATTAGATAAGGATTTTAAATGACTTTGTAAATATTTTTAAGGATTATGGACTTATAATTGGGTTTAAGGAGGATTTCCACCCTATACAGGAGATATGGGGAATTTTTGGAAATTTTATGGTTAATCTTATTATAGTCCATGTAAATGTATATAAAGGGGGTGAGTTTGGCATTTGCAAAGGGAGGAAACTTGAAGAATTCTTCAAGCAATACATTCTAGTTTTGGAGAATTTTTCAAGGAGAAATATTGTAATTTTGGAGGAGAATTTTTTTTAAAGAATTTATAAGCACGAAGATACTGTGAACATCTTAAAGTGCAAAGTATAAAGAGAGAGAATGTAAAGGCTTGTAGCTTGGAATTTGTAAGAAGGCGATTTTCTTTGGCAAATTTAAAAAAGCGATGCCCAAATAGAGAAGTACTCCCAAAAACGCAATCCTAGCCGAAGGAACAACATTATCAAGTGTTTGTGTCCTCTCTATCTCTTACTTATTCTCTAATTTCTCTCAAATTTTATTGTTCTCTTCTATGTAATTAAACAGAATTAAATTACGTGTTTAAAGCACAATCCTTGTACTTTGAATGGTTAAAAACGCATAGCCACACAATTACTGCATGGATCAAGGTACTAAATCTGTATTTTGGATTAAGTTCATAAGCTTGTTACTCCTAGTTTACAAGTTTGGTATCAGAGCTTGTTTTGCAAGAAATTGCAAGTGGTGAATGTGAACCAAGTTAAGTTCAATCTAGAGATTGGAAAAAGCAGAACTTTTCAGCTAGTAATAGCATCTAAACAAAGACATTCTGAGTTTGATGCAGAAGCCTTCCAAAGAGATTTTGTGGAATTGAAGGCACTGGTCGTCATTCTTATCCAAGAGAGGCATGAACGAAAGTTGAGAAAAGTGGGCAAGGCTAGGAAAAAGGAAGATGCTAAATCCTTGTCAAAAGATGACAAAGGCAAAGGAGTAGGAGGTGGTCATAACCCTCCTGAACCTTCATTGCCATCTTCTTCATCTTCTTTGTCATTTTCTTCTTCTTCATTGTCTCCTTCTAAAAAGAAACCTGTAAAGACACCCTTCTTTAAACTTGATGTAAAGTTTGATTTGCCTATATATCATGGTCATTTGGATGCTGAAAAATTAGATAATTGGCTTAAGCAAATTGAAGTGTATTGCAACATTCAAAATATTTTGGATGATTCTTCTAGAATCCAGCTAGCTACTTTCAGAATGATCGGTACTGCAATAATCCAGCGAGAGAGTAAGATCTAGGATAATCTTGCTACACATTGTAAAATTATTTCATCTTGGTATAACTTTACTTTTGCTTTGAGAAACAATTTTATCCTTTGGGTTATATGCAACAAGTCATTATGGATTGGTAAAATCTCAGCAAGGTAAAGGGCAATCTGTGCAAGAGTATACAGTATACACAAGACTTTAAAAAGAAAGCACTAACTCTTGGAATTTCTCTTCATACACAAGATAATCTGTTAAAGCATATAGGTGGACCACATTCATATTTAAAACATACACTATTGAAGTTTAGACCATCTAACTTTGATGAAGTGTGTGTTCAAGCAACCCATATTGAAGTTGGTGGAGCAAACACTAGTTTCACTTCAAAGAAGGAATTTGTTCCTCCTGAAGGAACCAAGATGGGCAAGAAAGCAACCACTATGAAGAAAGATGAAGGTGAAAAGCCTACTTCCTCACATTGTCAGAGGAAAGGGCATGAGGATGCAAGGTGTTGGAAATTGCATCCATAATTGAAACCAAAGTGATTTAAGAAGGATGGTAAAGAAAAGCAAAAGACAACAACTATTGTTCCAAACCTTTGATCAGATTCTAATGATGAAACAAAAATATCAGTTGTGGGTTTGAAAGGGAAAGCTTTTGTTGATTCTACCACTAATGTTTCATGTTCTACTTTCAAAAGTCTTGTTGTTCCCAAAGATATAAGATGTAATTATTTCATATAAGGGTGATTTTAAAAAACGCTAAAATCAACACACTAATAGATAGTGGGTCCTAGGCTAATTTAATTTCAGAGGAAGCTGTTCAACAATTTGGATTAGAAACTAAGCCACATAAGAAACCTTATCCATTGGGCTGGATATGCAATGACAGTAGATTGCGAGTAACAAGACAATGTTAATTAAGATTTGCAATAACATCAAAGAGCATAGACTAACTTGAGTTTGATGGTGTTCCACTTGATATCTGTGGGATTGTGTTGAGTAGCCCATACTTATATGATAGGAAAGCTATCTTCTATAGGGAACATAACAAGTATCATTTGTTTAAGAATGGAATTGAATACATTGTAAACTCTCATCATATTAAGAATGATGGATCAATTGTAAACATGGGACATTTGAAAAGGATTGTAAATGCAAGCATTAAAAGGACTCTCATGTCTACATAAGCTAGTGGGAATCAGTTGCAAGCAGAATCAAGTCTTCCATCAATGATGATAAAAGAAGATTTGCATGATTCATTTTCTAATGTCGTTCCTGTGGAGTAGATCCAGAGAGTTGATACTTTTTCATTAGTTTATGCAATATTTTTGCTTCTTTTTCTACTAGTTGGTACTATGTGGGTGTTGGATGTAACAAATTTCTTATGATATTTGTGATGAGTCAGATATTCAGAATTCCAATAAGTTGTACAGGTGATACTAGACAAGTGAGGGAAAATGCCCTCACTTCTATTGTATCTAAAATAGACTTTTGAGGGTCCAAAAGCTTCTTAGTGCGGAGGAATGATCCAGGTGATCTAGAGAGACCAAAAATTTACATTCTCAGAATCTCTCAAATTCAACTTGATTACAAAGAGCTATGAAAGTTAAACCCAATGAAACTTGAATGGGTGAAAATGGAGCTTGTGTGCAAAAGTTATGCTTGGTCAAAGGTCTAATCAAAGTGGCGAACAAGAGGTTGACTGGAAAATAAGATGAAAAACTAATTGTCTCAAATCAATTCAAAAATTATTCCAAGTTGTAGTTTTCAAGGCATTGATTCCGGAACTATTTTCAATTTCGAAAACAGAGTCTCTATGCAGAAGTTATTGCTGATCAAAGTTACCCAAGAAAAGGGTTGACCGCATGATATCCGAATGACATCAACAGCCTAGTCAATATCTTGATCCAATCCTAAAGTGACACATGGCAATTGAACTGGTAATGTGGCAATCAATAGTTGACACATGGCATCTTTATAGTGACATGGCATCATCTAAGTGGCATTGGATGTGGACAAAATTCGCTAGTGAGATGTCACAAGTTAGCAAATTATCTTGTGCCAAGTGGTACCTTGGTCTTAACCATCATCCCAAACAACAACATTTAAGCTTGAAATGGGAAACGTGTATTATACCTAAATAAACATTTGGAAAAAGAGCTTTAATTCAGGATCTCGGTGGGATTAGAACATCTGCCCTCCTTATCCCGAGTAATCTGCTCAACCATTGAACAGCCCATTAATTTCAGGATTAGCCTAGTGTTTGTGGTATACAACCAATTTGTTGGTGGTAAAGAGTAAAAGGATGGGGCCTAAGTTAAATCAAACACCCCAAATATATTCAATGAATTTTTTTTAGCCGATTAGATAAGGATTTTAAACGACTTTGTAAATATTTTTAAGGATTATTGGCTTTTAATTGGGATTAAGGGGGATTTTCACCCTATATAGGAGATATGGGAGATTTTTGGAATTTTTATGGTTAAACCTATTATTGTCCATGTAATTGTATATAATGGGGGTGAGTTTGGTAATTGCAAAGGGAAGAAACTTGAAGAATTTTTCTAGCAATTAAATCTAGTTTTGCAGAATTTTTTTAGGAGAAATATTGTAATTTTTGAGGAGAAATTTTTGAGAGAATTGGTAAGCACGAAAATATTGTGCACATCTTCAAGTGCTAAGTACAAAGAGAGAGAGACTGTAAAGGCTTGTAGCATTGAATTTGTAGCAAGGTGATTTTATTTTGCAAATTTAAAAAAGTCGTCCCCAAATAGAGAAGTAGACCCGGAAATGTAGTCCGGGCTGAACGAGCTCTTTTATCAAGTGTTTGTGTCCTTTCTATCTCTTACTTATTCTCTAATTTCTTTAAAAATTTATTGTTCTCTCTTTTATGTAATTAAACATATTTAAGTTATCATCTTTAAAGCATAATCCTTGTAATTTCAATTGTTAAAATTGCATAGTCATGCAATTGTTGCCTAGATGAGGCAACTAAATCTGTATTTTGGATTAAGTTCATAAGCTTGTAAATCCTAGTTTACAGATCAAGGTTGGTATCAAGGCCCATTTTGAAGGAAATTGTAGGTAGTAAATGTTAACCAGGTTGAGTTCAATCTAGAGATTGGACAAAGGAGAACTTTTCCGTGAATAATGGCATCTGAACAAAAACATTCTAAGTTTGATGCAGAAGCCTTCCAAAGAGCTTTTGTGGAATTGTGGAATTAAAAGCACCGGTGGACATTCTTCTCCAAGAGAGGCATGAATGACAGTTGAGAAAAGTAGACAAGGCTAGGAAGGAGGAAGCTAAATCCTCCTAAAAAGATGACAAAGGAAAAGGAGTAGGAGGTAGTAGTAACCCTCTTGAACCTTCATCTCCATCCTCTTCATCTTCTTCATCATCCTCTTCTTCTTTGTCTACTTCTAAAATGAAACTTGTAAAGACACCCTTCTTAAAACTTAATGCAAAGTTTGATTTGCCTATATATAATGGTCAATTGAATGCAAAAAAATAGATAACTTGCTTAAGCAGATTGAAGTGTATTACAGGGTTCAAAATATTTTGGGTGATTCTTCTCATTCCAGATCAGTCAGGCATTACACCAGTCTCCAGGCAGCAACAGTCTTACAACGGTCCTTCACGGCATTCTAGGACTATGGATCGTTCACGGGTGTACCCCTCTATTACTGATTTCTTTGTGGCAAGGAAGGACCCTTAGTTCTTACCTTGTCTTCTTTATTGTTTTGTCTCTTGCTTTTGTTTCTTCTTAGTCACTGTTTGGTACATCTGCTTTGGTCAGCTCTTCTGTTTGTATGCTCAGTCCCATAAACCGTGTTGGTTTTTTGTGGACATTAATAATATTATCTTATCTTATCTTATCTAGAATCCAACTAGCTACTCTCAGAATGGATGGTACTACATTAGTCCGATGGGAGAGTAAGATCCACAATAATCTTGCTACACATGGTAAAAGTCTTTCATCTTGGAATGAGTTTACTTTTGATTTCAAGAAACAGTTTTATCCTTTAGGTTATATTCAACAAGTCATTATGCATTGGCGGAATCTCAAGCATGGTAAAGGTCAGTCTATGCAAGAGTATACAATATACACAGTTGTTTAGGAAGAAAGCACTAACTCTTGGAATTCCTCTTCATACAAAAGATACTTTGTTAAAGTATATAACTAGATCGCATTAATATTTAAGACATACACTGTTGTTGTTTAGACCAACTAACTTGATAAAGTGTGTGTTCAACCAACCCATATTGAAGTAGCTAGAGGAACACAAGTTTCACTTCAAAGAAGGAATTTGTTCCTCGTAAGAACAACAAGGGCAAGAAAGCAGCCACTCTGAAGAAAGAGGAGGAAGAAAAGCCTACTTGCTCCCATTGTCAGAGGAAAGGGCATGAGGATGCAAGGTGTTGGCAACTGCATCCAGAATTGAAACCAAAGTGGTTTAAGAAGAATCATAAAGCAAAGCAAAAGACTACAACTGTTGTTTTCAAGATCTTGGATCAAATTCTGATGATAAAACAAAAATATCAGCTATGGATTTGAAAGGTAAACCTTTTGGTTATTCTACAACTAATGTTTCATGTTCTACTTCCAAAAGTCATGATGTTCCCAAAGATAAAAGAGGTACATTATTTCATGTAAGGGTGATTTCAAAAAACACTAAAATCAACACACAAATAGATTAATTTAATTTCAGAGGAAGTTGTTAAACAATTGGGATTGGAAACTAAACCACATAAGAAACCTTATCCATTGGGTTGGGTATGCAATGATAATAGATTGGGAGTAACAAGACAATGTAAGTTAAGATTTGCAATAACATCCAAGTACAGAGATGAACTTAAATTTGATGTGGCTCCACTTGACATATGTGGGATTGTATTGAGTAGCCAATACTTGAATGATAGGAAAGCTATCGTCTATAGGGAACATAACAAGTATCATTTCTTTAAGAATTGAATTCAATACATTGTAAAATCAAATCGTATGAAGAATGATGGATCAATAGTAAATGTGGGGCATTTGAAAAGGATTGTAAATGCAAGCAATAAACGGACTCTCGTGTCTGCATAATCCTTGTAATTTCAATGGTTACAAAAACAGAGCCACGCAACTACTACCTAAATCAAGGAACTAAATATGTATTTTGGATTAAGTTTATAAGCTTGTAAATCCTAGTTTATAGATCAAGTTTGGTATCAAAGCCCATTTTGCAAGAAATTGCAGTGTAATATCCCCAGTTAGGTAGGTGCTTGGATTTTGGATTTGTCAACTCATCAGCGCGATCCCCGTGAGTTGATGTTCAATTTTGGGGGTCTTTGTTATGGATTTGCTATTTTTGGACATACTATTTTTAGTAAGTCACTTCTAGCTAGTTCCTATTTTGGTCAAGGCAGTTCTAACATTGTTGAGTACTTATCATTCTGCATTCAGGCTCGAAGTGAATTAATCTGATAAAGTCATGGTTATTGCAATTAATTCGAGACTTAATGATTATTTAATAACCTTTATATTATAAAGTAAGTGGACTTCATATTATAAAGGGATTTTTAAGTGAGAAGTGTCAGGGTGAAGCCAAGTTACACAAAATCTTATAAATATGATTTCATTCGGAAAGAAAAGCATCTTGAATATTATATTTTGTTTGCTCATATCATCTCGCTGAGGGTTTGAAGAATTTTTTCTGAGTTTGTCATTAATGATTGTGTTGTGGTATGCAATTATCAGATCCTCCTATTGTGTTTACTGTTGCTTGGAGGTTGGGAAAATATCTTAAATAAGAAGAGTATCAAACTTGTTGGGAATTCATATTGGGCCAAATTCATATAGTGAAGTTTGTTTACTTTCACATTATCACTGGTTAAGACTAGGATGTGAGCTGGGCAAAGTCGTGAGTTTGGGCGGCAGTATTTGAGGACTTAATCCTACATCTGTAAGCCTACAAATGTGTTGTGTGATATACGCTGGTTAGGTATACTGAAGCGGCCGGCATTGGAGGTTTTGGAGGTCATGTCCCTGCAAACCCGTCACCTTAGACGTCCAACACCCTAGCCGGTAATTCTTACAACAAGGGTCCTCTGCAATCCCAAGCAAAATTTCCTTCTACAGTTTAAGTTGACGTTGGGGAACCAATGTATTGAATTTTGAAGATAATCACAGGTTACGGCTTGGCCATTTATACTACGAATAAGGTGCTCCCTTTTCAATTTGTAATTCAGTTTGTTGATTTCATTAATAAAGAATTACAAGGATTTAAATCAGTTATTACATGATACATCTTGAAATCGTGGATATCCATTCATAAGGAAAAATACACAAAAATTGAAATAAAAATCAGAAAAAAATTCACATATTGCCATACAACAAATTGTGTATCATTGGAAACCAGATCAGTTCTCTACATGCAAGTAGTGAATGTTAACCAAGTTGAGTTCAATCTAGAGATTAGAAAAAGGAGAACTTTTTGGCAAGTATTGGCATATCAACAAAGACATTCTAAGTTTGATGCAGAAGCCTCCCAAAGAGCCTTTGTGGAATTGAAGGCATTGCTGGACATTCTTCTCCAATAGAGGCATAAACGACAATTGGGAATAGAAGGCAAGGGTAGGAAGGAGGAAGCTAAATCCTCGTGAAAAGATGACAAAGACAAAGGAGTAGGAGGTGGTAGTAACCCTCCTAAACCTTCATCTCCATCTACTTCTACGAAGAAACCTGTAAAGATGCCCTACTTAAAACTTGATGTTAAGTTTGATTTGCCTATATATAATGGTGAATTTTTGTTGGGTGGATATTTTACAACTGACAGTTTTGGGTAAAAATTCAGTCACAAAATAAAATGACCAGCCATAACATGTGAGACAGAGTCTCTCCTACTTTAAAGGGAAGGCTCCCCCTTCTCACTGTTCCTTGGATCAACTCAAGGTAAGCAAGAAATTGAGAGATTTATAAAGAGGGTGTTACTATTATCCTTTCTTCTTAACTTTCAAGAAAGGATCCACTTATTCATAAGGCGAATAATGGACAAGGTAAATCTCTAACTACACTTCTATCAAGAGCTGGAAACAGTGATACCGATAAATTTTAACTAACTCAAAGGCTAGCCAAAACGTACCAGTTTGGCTCTAAATCCGATCGTAATTCTATATGTAAAAGTTTTACAATTAGGGCACAAAGACTCCTAAAAGTAAGAACAATCTAACTATTTTGCAAATTAAGACGAACACCCAAGCTACAGACAAAACTAATAGCTATGGATTTTCACAATTGTTCCTGGTCAAAGCTCGGGATTCAATTGTTTCTTAACTCTTTTCTATCAATCACAAGATACAATATCAATGATAAAAGATAGTACGAATCAAAGGTAACTTGAATGAATTATAGACAAAGCTTACAATTCACCCAAATAACAATCTCACTTAATCAAAGTTAAGTCTCAAATGCTCCTTTGTATTCACTTTCTCTCAAAATAGTGCTACACAAACAAAGTTCTGCTGGCACAATTTCTCCAAAGCTCTCTTACATAAAGATAATGATGATTTTACAATGAGGGGGCACTCTTTTATATAGGCAAAGAGGTTGAGAAAAAGGGGGAGAAAAAAGTGGAAGCAACTCAACCAACTTTGACCAAGTCTAACTACAAAAACTAATGGATTACATGCAACTACACATGCAACTCGCATTACATCTTTTACATACATGCAATTCGGATTACATGCAATTACACTATCATGTAATGCATCTTAAACAACTATGAAGTAGAAATTACATAACAATCTTAAAGATTGCTTCTTAATGCCTTGAATTTCACAATGATGTCACGCACTATAGGAAGATCAGCAATCTCCATAGTCTTTGATATGGCTTCGATTCTCACTGCATTTTCATATGCTGATTGCACGACTTTGGAATTTTCTGTTGTAGTATCTAACAAGTGTTTTGTCAAGGATTTGTACAAAATGAACTTGTTCATTGTGTGTGAACCAAAATCTTCGGAATCTACATCAACATCGATTCTTATTGTATATTATGAATTCACTCTCTTTGCTGCCAAAAGATTACCAAGATTATCAGTAACACGGCATCCCAATTGCTCCAAATCACAAGTAAGGCTTGTTTCAAGTGCTTGACAATCTTCAAGAGCCACTTGCAATTTTGTGATCAACTTTCTTAAGGTCTCTTCCTTGTAACCAATGAGTCCTTGAAATTTGAAGAACATTTCACATGACGGAAGAACGTCACATGAGACCATAGCATTTAGATCAAATTTTATCATTTCATCCCAATCCTCAAGGATTTCCTTCGGGTTATCAGCTTCCTGAGTCAAAGAAGGAATTTAAGCTTAGTTCCATTTTGTTCATCTCTTTGATACGCTTTAGAACTGCAAGTGTCTCTGTGATAGCTCGAACTCCTTTAACAATGATTTCCTGTATCCAAGACTTAGCAGCTTCAATCAACCTTCTCTCTTTAGATGTTTGTGATGCAACAACATTCTGAGAAGATTGCTTCTGGATGACCTCATTCAAACGAGCTATTTCCTGTTTCAATTGATTCTTCTTTTCCCAAAGTTCATGACTGCTTTTTGATACATTTGCCAATGCATCATGAGCATCTTGTAAAGAACTCAAACGAGATTTCTTTCCAACTTCAATCTTAGTAAATTTATAATCAGAGCTAGTGAGTTCTTCAACAAGTTTATCTACTAAGTGCTCAGCAACTTCAACATACTTGGTTTTGGCAGAATCAACCAAAATTCTAGAAACAATCTTGTCCTTCAGAGATATGGATTTAGTCTTCTTCACAGGAAGATTGTCAGGAGGAACAACCACCTTCCTTCTCTTCGTTGTTATTCTACTCAACCATGCAGGTAGGCTGAAACTTTCATCTGTAGAAGCAAGCACAGTGGAGACCATTGGCATTGATCCAGATTGTATATCTGTAGTGACTGAACAAGATTCAGTTTGCACTGCTGTAGGCATAGGAATATGTTGTGAAGATTTTGTCATGAAAAGTTCAAATCCTGTCAAAGATGTATCAAGTTGAGAAACTTGACCACTAGTAAGAGTCGGAAAATCTTCAAACACATTTGTTAAGTGTTCAAATTGATCATGTGCAGGAACACGAGGAGCAGCAGATGAAATCGGAAGAGCCATGGTATTAACTTCTGAGACGGGAATAGAGTGAGTGAAAACAGTAGAAAATGAATCTACATCATCATCAACCTAATTCAAAAAGGGCTCTTCATGTGGAGAAGACGTGCAAGCTTTTGCAGGCTTGGGAGGAGATATGATTCTAATTTCTCCTTCTTCATCTGAATCTTCTTTCTCGAATTCTGTTTCCAATTCTTCTTCTAATTCTATCACTGATTCTTGAATTGGTTCAGGAACTTGGGATGATTTAGTCCCTTTTCCGCCCTTTAATTTGAATTTGAGAGTATTCTTGACATTTGAAGATGAAGCACCATCTTTCCCTGTAATTTCCAATTGTGACTTCCTGCCAGGAGGACCAAAGCTTCCACAATCCAGACCCATTTTAAGATTTACTCTTTTTAGGCCTTTACTTTTCAACCACTTGTTAGTGTTTGCTAAGATGTATTGAAACCTGTCCATAATAGATGTACCTTCTTTTTGTTGCCATTGAATAGGAAAAAGACACATTTTATCAAAACCGGCTTGATGAAATTCCGGATCAAGGATGTCGCTGTCATCTTCAACTTGAAAATCTAGAGGGATTTCCAACATATTAAGATCGATTATTTGTTGCAAGGTTAACCTGCAATAATCCACTTCATAATATCAAGCTCTGTTCTCATGTCAATCCAAATGTCTTCAATGAGATGAACATGAGTATAAGCCCTCTTTATCTGAGAGTTCATCTCTCGATAATCAAAGTCAAATCTAGCCTTGAACCTCTTCAATGTAATCAATTGCAACTCTGCTTCCATATTCTTCGCTTTAGGCACAGAAACAATTGAATAATTGCCAATAGATAAAGGCCTAACTGAGGTGATGCCAAATCCAAGCCTATGTGACACATGCTGATCATTCTGCACGTCCATGAGTTGTCTGGCTAACTCCATTAGAATGATTCGATCTGTTGCATACCTAGATAAGGTATACGGCTCTCCTTTGAAATATCCAACTCTCAAGTATGTGAAAGTGGGAAATTGAAGAAAAATGCAGCCGTACTGGTTTACCTTTTCCCATGCTTGTAATGACCCTACTTATAAAGGCCACTGAAACCCTCAAACTGAACTTAGGAATTTTGTCAAACACTTGGCATGTAATGAATAATAACAGTAATAATATTCAGAATATGGCAATTTCAGATTTGATACTTTCAGATTATAATCGCAGAATTACAATATATATATAAAGCCTTTGAACGATATTTCAATTACAATGCAATAAATTCTGAAATTGTTTTATTACCAATTCTGGACTAATTATTACAATGACTGTATGACAGCAAATTTACCCAAAAATTGACATATATTTCAAAATGCAAGAACCTGGTTTGAAGAACTATGGAAGAACACCACGTTCTGATGCAAATCGTTGATGAAGACCTCCAACCGCACCCCCAAACTGTCCTTAATTTGCAGCTGCTGCCCAAACTAGCAGGGCCGTACCAGGCCGTACCTATACGGCTGCTAGATAAAAATAATACCAAGGTTTTGGGACCCCCAAACGCAAGGAAAATGGGCGCCTAGGGTTAGGTAGTAACCCTGTAAAACCATAAAAAATAACTCCAAGGGGTTGAGGAGATATGAGCAATTATGTGGTTCCAAACCCTGCTTTGCCAATTCTGAAAAATGCACCGATTCTGTCTTCAAACTCTTGTCAAATGCTTCTCCAATGATAGGGCAAATCTGAAATCCTTATTCCAACCAAAACAAACCCTAACAACGAATTCTCAATAAGCTCCAATGAGATGGCTGAATACCAACTCCAATTATGCAACAATTCAGGTGATATTTCACACCCTCAAAGTCGCCAATCCAAGGGAGTGATTCGTTCCCAAAGATCGAATAACAATTTGCAGATCCAAAGTCTACAAATGTCTTCACAATGAAGAAGTAGAAGAGTTCTCAAATCCAAGCATGTCCAAATGAGAGGCCCAGCCCTCTATTTATTCACTTTTCTAAGAAGTTGCTAGAACTTCTAGAAGCATCCTTTATAAATTCTCATTATAATGCACTTTTTATAATAAAGTAAGTTTATAAAATAAAAAGTGCAACTCAACTTAAAATTATAACATGTGGGTCCCCATATCACATAATGATAAAATATAACCTCTTAACACTTCTTCAAGAGCAAGATATGACCATCTGATCCGTAGAATTGACTCTCTTTCCACACCATTTGCCTACGAGAATCTGGAATAGGAAAATCCATGATCAATGCCAGGTCGAACTAAAGAGGGGACATTACAATGCTGCATCGGACACTCTTTTGATACACAATTGTTTGTCGAACAAACACCTGTAATGTCCAAAGAAAGCATCTTGGACTCTTCTATAATGGTATTTACTATTAGCCAAAGTAATTTGGTCATAGTTTTCTCAAACAGGTACTTGAAGACGATCACCTTTGGTGGAAAGCCCTGAAAAAGATCCCATGGCAGCAGCAATATAAACTATATATGAATTCATGTAAAAAAGTACTGATGTTCCTACATTGCATATCTGTTGACAAATCGCAGTACTGATAAGCTCTCCCCAAAAGATGTGTTCTTTGTTCTCTATGATTTGAAACATAAATTTGTACATCCATGGCTCAAAGTCAGAAGAATCCTTAAGACCACAGATCCTACTAAGAAGGATGATGAGATCCTTGTATTCCTGTTTAAAATTGGACCGATGAAGAGTCTTTGGCCACCTGAAAAAATTACTTCTTTTGTTGTCTAACTAGTAAAGGTTGGCATACTTCTGATAGTTGCTTTTTTGTTCATTCCAACAAGCCAATGACAAATCTTTGTCAAATCAACACATTCTGATTTTCGAGAAACTTTGAAGATTTGTTCAATCAGTTCAGGATCAAGGCTAATGATGACCTTGCCGTCAGCGTCTTTGATATTCCTTGTCTTCGGAGTGAATCACTGAGCGCATCCGTAAACAAAATTAGGTTCTATGGCCGCCATGGGAAATGTAGAAACCAAATGAATGTTGCTTCTTTTAATGCGTTTCATCTCATGCGTAGCTAAAAGCTTCAATCCTTTGTAGAAAATCGGCTACATCTACGTGACCAATCTTGGTGTCTAGTATGTTATCCAGAACAGACGTAACTGAAGAAGGAACTGCATGAGCCAATTCTTTGTCATATTGGTATTTCATCTTGCCCTTGGATTTGGAAGGTGAGGACATTTCTTGTGTTCGTACTGTAACACAAACATTCCAAAACACAAATACATCGTTAGAAGGAATCTCCATGTAAGTGGATTCCAGAGCAGCAGTGAAGATTCGAAAATGAGTGACTTTTGAAGAAAAACCGTATGCATATGCAACGGAATGTGAAATGAAATGAAAGTATGAATATGAAAAATGGAATGGAATGAAAATGCGCGAAGGTGAAATGCATGGGAATGCGTGCAAAGTGAAAGTTGTTGATTTCAAAAGTGATTTAAATGTTTTCAAAGCTTTATTGAATGAAACATGCATCTATGTAAATGCAATATGTAACGAAAGGTGGAAAGTGAAATCAGATGTGAGTGCGAATGAAAGGTACACTTTACGTGTACATGCAGGTGCAAATGAAGGATAACATGTAAAATATGTTATGAGGTGGAAACATGTATGGAAACATGTACTTACTCATGTAAGTGCGAATGCGTATATGAAGACGGAAATGAAACAATGGAGGTGAGATAATGAATTATATAGTCACTTTTGGAGGAAGAAAGAAGTCAAAATTCACGAAAAGCGAAAATAACATCTTTTTTGTCTTTTCAAAATATGACTTTTGATAAAAATCGGACCTTTTGGATGCAATTACACGTAAGGCATTTCGTGTAATCATGTCGTGCGAATGGAAGCGAAAAATGAGATGGATGAAAATGAAAACGGAAAATGGGATTACATGCATGTGTGGATGGCGAATGAGATGATAAACATGTAATCGCATTTGTCGGATGAGATGTGAGATGTAATGACATGGAAATGGAATGTGAAAAATGATAATGCTTTCGCATGTAATGAAGGAAAAACAAGTTTTTGGAAAAAAAAAAAAAACTTGCAACTTCTCCAAATCGAGAAAAAACGGCAAACAAACACACAAAACCAAAACAAAAGAAAAACATACCTTTGAAAACAACTCAAAACATGCCAAGATGCAATGCACTCCAAAGATGAAATTCGAATTTGGAACTTGGGGAAGAACCAAAGACATCAAAATGAAAAAAAAATTCATATTTAAAGGAAAAATGCATATTCTAAGGCAAAGATTTTTACAAATGGCATCCATTCAACGATTTCATGCATAAAATCAGCAAGGATAAGCATGAATTAAAATGTAAGAAAGAAGAGGTCCACTTACATGATGACTATGTGCCAAAAATGAAGGAAAAGATGCTCTTTGTTTGAAATTTTCTTTAAAAATGATGAGAACTCTTCAAATCTCCAAAATCCGAATGATGAAGGACAGCAAACAAGGAGATTATTTAGCAAAATGCCAAAACGTGCCCTAGATTAGCTCCTCCTTGCAACGTTTTAAAGATTGCATGTTCTTGAGCCGTTTTTGCCAAAACAAGCAAAAAACGTGATCTTCAAAGTAAAACGTTTTGATGATTTAACACCAAAATAATTATCCTCAACCAATGTAATCACCTAATGAGGTAAAAACGACTTGATCTCATGCAAAAACGTGATCAAACTTGGCAGATTTATGGAGTTTTATGCAAAAAACGTGCCTTAGCTTGGGAGTTTCAAACACGTTTTTGGGTGCAATAACTTGATTTTTGATGAGGGCACAATGATCACCTCTCCAAAACATGATGAATGCAACTGATTTCATTCAAATCCATGGAGAAAATCAAAAGTTATGAGCAAAATCGGAGGTTTTTGGAGCAAGAACATGTTTTCTTCACATAATAGGGCATTCTTATGTTCATTACATATTTTAAAACATGTTGGAAGGCAAAAGAGGACTTTTTTGAGTCCAATGCATGTTTTAAAATATGTCTTTGATCATAATCTCACTTTTTGAAGCCCATTACATAATTTAAAATGTGCAAGTCTCCAAAATCTCACTTTTTGAAGTCACTTACATATTTTATAAACATATCTCACCTTTTTCATGCACAAGTATGAAAACTCAACTTTTCATGTCATTGCATCAAAAAGGTCCACTTTTACAAGCTTTTGATGTAATGACTTGAAAAAGGTCCTCAAAATGAGTTTTCATTTACATTAGCATGAAAAGTTTTCACTTTTCATGGTTTTTTACATGCATATGCACATAAAATGTCCATTTTTAGGCTTTTAAGTTATCCATTTCACTTATTTTTATAAAAATGTCAACAATATGGGTCAAAAATAAAATTTATGCATTATATTAATCAATACAAGTCATAAACATTAAGTTAAAGTGACATTTATATAAGTATTTGATTTAAAAATCAAAAATTTAAAAAGTAACTATATAGTTCTATAGTCACTTTAAGTGAAAAATTAAAAAGTAACAACTTAAAATTATAACATAAAGTGCACTATAGTCACTTTAAGTTATAAATTTAAATGAAAAGTAATTTCAAAACATAACAAAAAGTGAATAAATGTTATATTTTTGAAAAAGTGAATGTCAAAATGAAAATATAACATCATTTTTTAATTTGTGCTGCTGCACCTAAAAGGTCCACTTTTTGGGCACTAAAATGACCATATCTCTTAACTGACAACTCTAATTGACCTCTAAGTTAGACCGAATCGAAGGGGAAATCAAAAGGCATAACATGAGAAAATTCAAAGGACCAAAAACAAGCAAACACAAACTCAAAAGCAAAAAACGGACTGTGAAGGCTTCAAAAATCAAGCAAAGGCTCGACAGAAAGCAAAACAAAAACGACTTGATGAAGGCCTTCAGTAAAACAACTTGATTTTCGAATTGAAATGGATCAATCGATCAACATTAAGCAATTGAATATCAAATTCAAGCTTAGAGAAACATGAAACTAACTTGGAAAATTTTCGTGCTGTTACCAACATTTTGTGGTGACAAAATGCAAGACAACAAATTTGATGCAGAAAAATTAGATAATCGGTTTAAACTTTAAGCAGATTAAAGTGTATTGCAAAATTCAAAATATTATGGATGATTCTTCTAAAATCCAACTGGCTAATCTTAGAATGCGAGGTATTGCATTAATCCGATGGGAGAGTAAGATCCACGATGATCTTGTTAGACATAGTAAAACTATTTCATCTTGTTATGAGTTTACTTTTGCTTTGAAGAAACAGTTTTATCCTTTGGGATATATGCAACAAGTCATTATGGATTCACAAAATCTCAAGCAAGGTAAAGGGCAGTCTATGCAAGAGTATACAGTATACACAGGTGTTTAGGAAGAAAGCACCAACTCTTGGAATTCCTCTTCAAACACAAGATACTTTGTTAAAGTATATAGATGGATCACATTCATATTTAAAACATACACTATTGATGTTTAGACCATCTATGTTTGATGAAGTGTGTTCTCAAGCAACCCATACTGAAGTAGGCAAAGGAAACACAAGTATCACTTCAAAGAAGAAAGTTGTTCCTCCCGAAGGCAACAAGAAGGGCAAGAAAGCAACCATTTTGAAGAAAGAGGAAGGTGAAAAGCCTACTTGCTCACATTGTCAAAGGAAAGGGCATGAGGACGCAAGGTGTTGGAAACTGTATCCAGAGTTTAAACCAAAGTCATTTAAGAAGGATTGTAAAGGAAAGTAAAACACTGTAACTGTTGTTTAGGATCTTTGATCAGATTCTGATGATGAAACAAAAATATCAATTGTGGGTTTGAAAGGTAAAGCTTTTGTTGATTCTACCACTAATGTTTCATGATCTACTTCCAAAAGTCTTGTTGTTCCCAAAGATACAAGATGTCAATTATTTCATATAAGGGAGATTTCAAAAAACACTATAATCAACATACTGATAGATAGTGGGTCCCAAGCTAATTTAATTTCAGAGAAAGTTGTTCAACAATTGAGATTAGAAACATTTCAGAGAATTTGTAAGCACGAAGATATGTGAACATCTTCAAGTGAAAAGTACAAAGAGAGAGATTGTAGAGGCTTGTATCTTGGAATTTTTAACAAAGCGATTTTGCTTGGCAAATTTAGTAAAGTGGTCCCCGAATTGAGAAGCGAACCCGGAGACTTAGTCCTAACCAGACGAACTCTTTCGTCAAGTGTTTGTGTCCTTTCTATCTCTTATTCTCCAATTTCTTTCAATTTGTATTGTTCTCTCTTTTATGTAATTAAACATAGTTAAATTATCATGTTTAAATCATAATCCTTGTAATTTCAATGGTTAAAAGTGGATAGCCACACAATTATTGCCTAGATCAGGGAATTATATTTATATTTTGGATTAAGTTCTTAAGCTTGTAATAGGTCAAGAGTTGTCAACAAGAGATGAAGACTAACGAGTAAGGGCAAAACCATGGGTAGAAGCAAAGGTTAGGACCAAGCAAACACATCAAAACAGGAACACGCAACACAAACATGGACTAGAGAGGTCGTCGATCAACAACATGCAAATCCATAATGGGTGCGGGAGCAGAGAACTAGTCGTGTGTGGGGAAGGATGATTGCATGAGGAGAAATCATGGTAACACTAGGAAGGATGGTCGCACGAGGAAGGAAGGTAGAGTACATTACTAATTTCCATCATACATAAATCAAGATTTGAGTTTAATATATATCATATATGAAGAAAGCAAGTTCAAACTTTGAATACATATGAATTTCAAATTTTGGTATCAATGAATATTATAAATTATTTCAAACGGAATCCTTTGATTTCATTTAGGCATGTAGGAATCATCATGACATTTTTAAATAAAATTGTACACATTTCTCAGTCTTTTGTGTAGAGCACTTGTATTATTTAGAGTTTGCAAATAAAAAATGAAGTTATATAATATAATTAATTTTATAAATAGTTAAAAATTAAAATGGTTAGGAACATATACTATCTTTAATCATAACCCATAATAAGAAAAAAATAACGATGACAAGAAAGATTTTTTATAACTAAAAGTCAAACTCTAACAAAAAAAATTAAGAGCCTACACTCGCATGTGCATAAGAATAATAATAATGATGATAAAAAGAGATTGTTTAACATTCAAAGAAGAATATTCTAAAAACTAAAAGTTTAAAACTATAACAAAACAATTAAGTGCATATGTCCATTTGCCCTAGCAGTGCTTCGTGTTCGTAAATCGCGCCAAGGAACAAATTTTGCATCTTTGATTCAAGCTTTTGTTTCTACATTCCTTACTCGAATTTTTTATTCCCGTTGACTACAGAGTACAAGCTTTGAAATTTCTTTCAACGTTGTCGATAATTTGAGAGAAAATCGTGTAATTCTCCAATGTTTTTCCTAAAAAGAGCTGCAAGTTTTAGGAAATATCAACCCCAATAGAATCTACAATTACTGACCTAGCATATCAAGATATCCACCCACAATTTTTTAGCAAATTTTTCAACAATGGTAGAAAGTAGAAACCATGCAAAACATTGAAAATAGCACAGAGATTCACCATATGTTTAATGAAAATCACGGCTTTGTTATAAACATCTTGGCAACAATTTCTTGTCTCTAATGGCCACTCTATTCTACTATGTCCTTTACAACTTATATTACAAATTAGAAGGCCTTTTTATTGACCTTGCAATTACAACTAAGGGCCCAAATTGATTTGAAATCAACTACCTAGATAGTTTCAAGTAATCCCTAATTAGGGTTGTTAAAACCATACATGTACTATTGGTAGAGTACTTACTCAGTGGCAAAAAAGAGAGGGGTTTTTTAGCCTATAGAGTTTTTACAAATTTTACTGGCACCAAAAACTCACTGAGTTTTTGGCAAAACTCGCCAAGTACTTGTCGAGTTTTTGTTAAAAAGTTGGTTGTAATTTTATAACACTTAAAAGAAATAAAATGACTCAAATTAATGTCATTTCTCATTTCTTCACTTGTATTTTGGTAAGAGGGGGAAAATAGTCTCCCAAATACTTAAAAACTGATTTCTATTGATCTGAAGTGGATTTTAGGGAGATTTTAAGCAGATTTGAGGTGGTTTTTGAAGAGGATGACAACAATGATTTGGAGAGGCAGAATATGGGGAAGCAAGCTGGATTTGGTTTCATCCTAGATGACATTGAGTTGAATGAGTAGTCATTGCTAGTGCTAGGAGAAGCTAGAGGCAGATCTACATCTAGGATTGAGGACGAGTCATAGTTAGACATATTGAGCGCAGAGGCACAGTCATGCCCAATGCAGACTTCTAGGACTAGGCCCTCTAGTTCTACCTCTTCCCTAGGTTTACTAGAACTAGGAAGAGGAAGATGTAATTGTAATGTTGTATATAGTTTTAATTTTACATAAATTATTTACTATTTTGCTTCCAGCCATCAGCATTCCTCTAGAAAATGTAATTTTGTACCAACTTCGTGTTCATATATATCTAGACTAAGTTTGTTTCTTTAATGCTCTCATTTATTGGATCATTGGATGCATCTTCTCATTGAAGTTTGCAAAAAAATGCATTTCTAATCACCTTAAGAAATTTTTTAAGTTGCTGACTTTTTGCCAAAACTTGTCGAGGTTTTCCTGAATCTTGTTTTCGGGGCTTAGCGAGTTTTTAGCTTTGGCGAGTTTGCCAACTATGAGAAAAACATTCAAGTGACTTACTCAAAATAGTAAGTGTGAATCAAAATGCCCTGAATGATCTCTGGAAGGCACACGATAAATAAAATAGGACACTGAGCTGAACAAGACTGAAACAAGCACCAAAATTTGGGGACATTACACTATAAAGTTAGCATTTCATAATTCTCTTTATAATCTGATTGCTGTTAGTGTTTGCGAGAAACAATTTTCCCAAGAAGGCTTGCTTCATACAATGGATCATAATTATAATGGTCTTTTAACATCAGAAATCTTTATCCCAAAAATTGATATTAGTAGTACATACAGCCTTAAGTTGTTATATTCAATTACTAAGAGTGATACATTCTATGTTTATTGATGCAGCCAACACAAAGGGCCATAGTGCTGATATCATTTATTCATAGGGATCCATTAGTATTCCAAAACATGTTCTCTGTCAGAGTTGGAAGTACTGAATTGCATTTTAATTGAAATTTATATTTACTACACTGTTGATTTGATGCCATAATCTTAACTTTATAATTTCATTATGGAAAATCGCTGTAAGAGATAATTCAGAATTTAAATTCATGCATTTCATTACTAGGGGAACTTCCAGCCATTGACTAGCAACTATCCAACCTTTTTGAAAGGCTTGCTGGTAATATCAATATTTTTTTCCCTAAAAGATAAGCATTCCATTATTTTAAACAAATTATGCATGTTCATATGAAAACTTAATATTACCAGTTCTTGAGTGACATCCTTTGCAGAGATTCCATAAGGGGCTATAACACTTTGAATCAGAAACTTATCCTTGCATTGCAAATCTGGTGGAGCCTCTCGCTGAGCTTGCATTGTCACTAGAAAATACCCATGATTAGATATTTTACCATGAAATATGCACGTAGGGAATCAAAGCATTCCTTCTTAACCCAAAAAAATATGGCATAAAGAATTACCAGTGATGTCGGTACTACTTTGAGGTGAAACTATTCCAGTATTAGGGCGTACACAATATTTTTTAGGAGATGTTGTCTTCACCTGTAGTAACAGTATAACATGACACAATTGTTTTCCAAAAATAAATGTATCAAAGTGAAGGGTATATGCTGTCCAAGGAAACCATAAAAATGGCACTCACAAAACCAAACTACTACCATAATTGTATAACATGTGTCTGATTGGCATGCAGAAGATATTTTTGACTATTTTTCTTGCAAGGAAATAAATTGAATTTTCATAAAGAGTGGACATAATTTGCTTGACCACAAAGGAATATCTACTGCTTCTTTGGAAACCACATATCATGCAAGATTTTCTGTAACAGCAATTAGATTAGCCAACTTTATAACAAAGAACAATAGGAAACAACAAATATAAATGCAAGAAGCAGAGGAATGGCAGTATAATGGCTTTTATGGATGATGATACTACAAGCAAACATTTATGTCTAATTTGTAACAGTTTCCCAGTTCTTACATACTGCTAAGTGTTTGGAGGAAGAAATTTGGGCCAACTAGAAGTTATTAATAAGAAGCAAAATTTTCTCATCAATTGGAAATTGGAGTTTGCCTAGATGCTAACTGAAATACACAATATTGAATTTTCAGCCTTCTAAATAGAAATAAAAAATATTATCTGGAACAAAGAACACCCTACACTGGACCTTCTATAAGCATCTAGGCCCCATACTGAAACCACAATGTTACCAATACCTATACCAAAATGTATGTAACAATGCATGCAATGCTCCCCTATAAAGTTGACAATTATTGTTTCCAGAGATGATGCCGTTTTTACTATTTTTCTTGAAATAAACTTAACACATCCTGAATTGTGATATTGCTATCTAGATTTAATTGTGTAGTTATTGAGTCAAACTCATTGATGGGGGATGACCAAGGGAAGTCTCCTACCATCTCTGTGTCCCAAGAATGGTAACAGAAATGAAGACATTGGGCTGGGAATGTGGGCACATCTTCAATGCGGCTATCTCAGAGACTGAATCCCCAGTATCCTGTCACTTCTACTTCTTATGGATGGATGAACAAATTGAATGAATTAGAAGGACTTGTTTCCAATTTTGTGACTCCTACTCCATGTATGTATATTGACAAAAACAACTATCTAGATGCAGCATAAGGTGAAATTCAGCAGTTAGTAAAAGACATATTTGGGAAAGCCTAGCATGTGAGCAACATATATCAATTAGCCAATATCCTTGCACACATTCAAAAAGGGGAGGAAACATTTACCTAATTAAAAGCATGAGTTTGAGAGGTTTGATATTAATTAGTCAAATAAATATTTGGGAAAGCCTGGCATGTGAGCAACATGTATCAATTGGACAATATCCTTGCACACATTCAAAAAGGTGAGAAAGCATCAAGAAAATTATATGCGTAAGTTTCAGAGGTTTGGTATGCAGTTCAGATGCAAATGCTTCAACAAGATTTAGTGGTTGTACTCTATGAACCTATAGTTGATTAATTTACTCAAATTATCCATGATAGGGTTGCTAACTAGCTATGTTTAGTCGCCTCTATTTTTGGCCATGTGTGCTTTTTAAGGATTCTATATTTGTATCTCTTACTTCATGAGATCTGAGGTTTTGGATTCATATCTAATTGATTTACTTCCGTGTGTCATGTCCCCTTTGAAAGATCCTTGATGGATGCCCTTGCTGATCTGCTGTAGTTTTTAAATTAATAAACTATATATTCCTGTGATTTCTTTGATGGTCTTTGAGAATAGACAGAAGTTGCAGAAGGTTTTGTTTTTGTTTTGTGTTTTTTGATAGTTTTCACAATAGTAATGACTAATGAACAATAAACATAAAAGGAGACTAAAAATAAATAAGAGCATAAAGCCAAATCAGAATTGCTATAAATCGTACCAGGCAGATTTCTAATTTATAAAGCCAAATAATAAATCCAATGCAGTTCCAAGGAGCTTACATCCAACAATGATGCCAAACTAGATGGTGAATAATGAACATGAATCAAGGATACATCTGAGGTTGAATACAAGCATTCCCTATATTCCACGTGGGGTGTACCTGCTGCAAATGGCGGCCCTAAGACTGCAAGGATCACATCCCAGCCGAAAGAATCAATCTGCAACGCTGAAACTATAGATCTACAACCTAAATCCACAATAAAGAATGGCATACTCTATTCCTAATAGCAACGCACAGTGTCTGAAAAATCTAATGCCAATAACTGCTGAGGGCTACGTCTCAGCCAATCCAGAACCTGGGGTTTGCGTCCCAGATGAAGAATTGCTCTCTTAGAGCCAATTCACAAAAACTAGTTTTTTAATATGCAAAAGATAATAAGAAATTAGGTCTCCATCTCCTTATATCCCCTTCCAACTGTAAATCGAACCCTAAAGGGAAATTACACTTTGCCCTTTAAATAAAATATAATAAAATAACATTTTTCCAATTAAAGTCGTCCATGCTATAGGAAAAACATTACTTTATTAAAATTTCATAGCTGAAGGCACCAAAAAGTCTACAGATAGTAAAAATCATGTATAATAATTTGAGACCTTTCCAACGAGCTATAACACATAGGTGTACCTGATCAACTGAAGCCAGAATCCCCTTATTACTCCAAAATGGTTATATTATTAACCTTATTTTAATTTATTTAATCACCAACTTAGGAAATATTTAAATATAATAAAATATTTCCCAAATGGTCCCAAAAGGCCCAAAATGACCAATCAAACATGAATCTGACCTTGTCACCTATCTATGACTGATGCCGGACAAGATGGGTCAACTGGCAGTCCATCTCTAAAATCTAGGGGTGCTCCTAAAAAGTAGGAGATAGCCCCAATCAACCAAAATTGAGTCCCAATGACTCTCCCCTACTGTGTGCACCTCTAAGAGAACTGTCACTAAACTGCGAGTTCCTCCTAAAAAATAGGATTGCCTCCTAAAAATAGGAGATGCACTCTAAGCCTCCAAAACATTTGCCGAGGTCTCCAAATGCCTCCTAGACCACTCCTAGTCAATCCCTACAAATTAGGAATCCCTCTTAAATTGTAGGAAACTGTTGTCTACTGCTCCAAACTACTTGGGAAGCTCATGCATGACTCTCAAAGCCCTTGGGTTGGTTCCCTCTACGCTTTGCTAGCCTATGGGAACCAGATAATAGACCAACCCTGCTAGAAATCTTGTCACTAAGGAAGGGCAGAAATTGGGGACATGACACCCTTCCAAATAACAAAATTAATAATAATTAATAATAATGAAACTAAAGTATTCAAATAAAATAATAATAATATTAATAAATATGTGTGGGCGATTCTAAAGCAAACATCATCTCCAATAAAGTAAACGAAAGACACTGAGCATTGTATCTCAAAGGTGCGGTGTAACCATATGCAATTATAGTGACAACAAATAAGATTAATTTGCATTGCTAAACCCATCATCAGTTACCAATGTTGGGTGTTTGCATTTGCTATGCCATATGATTGGTCATTATGGATGATCTGTTAAAAAACAAAAAACAAGTCCAATCAAGCAATGATTAAGTTGACAACAATTAGAACAGAAAAGGGGATCGTTCTGTAT
Organism: Cupressus sempervirens; assembly: GCA_028749045.1. Classification (NCBI taxonomy): domain Eukaryota; kingdom Viridiplantae; phylum Streptophyta; class Pinopsida; order Cupressales; family Cupressaceae; genus Cupressus; species Cupressus sempervirens. The sequence goes on from CM053791.1 coordinate 319,626,347, forward strand.
TATTAATGATAAGGTGTGTTGCTGGAGAGATATATCTATTCATACAATTTATAAATCATTGCTAGTATATGGGTGGCTATGAGAAGCTCTGGGGGGCAGTCCTTTGGGAGATGGCATTCCATGGAAGGCAACAGTTACATAACTTAATATCAGGCATTAAGAAGGTACGATTTCAAGCAGTGAAGGATGGTCATTGATAAACAAAATACACAATCCTCTATATCTGTGGTTATGAATACTTAAAGAGGTCAAACACATTTGACAATAGCATTACGGAGATGGCATGGTTGAGGAGGTGCTATTTGAGTAAACAGGCCAATCTGCTTTGAAAATGTGTGTTTAAGAAAAGGTATGCCTCTTATAGGATGCAACTCATCGGAGTTATGTCTCCTCATCACATATAAAAGATACTACAAATTCACTCCAATGGGGAGTACAAAGTTCATACGAGAGGAGTAAGAATCATAAATTGTTATATAGGGATTACTAATTGATTTAGAAGATAATGAAAGAAAAAGGATTATAAAATATAATTGTCACTCTTCACAAGGAAGAGATAAGAAAGAATAAGATAATCGCATAAAAAGGATACTCTAAATAAATCAGTAACTAGGCTGTCAGCATAGTGTAATAGTAAGGCAGGCTGCAATGTATTTGAATTAGATATTGATTTATAGGATGTGGAACATTAGGAAATTCAAAGTCAAATTCATGAATATTAAAATTGGCTTATGGGAGTTTAATGCTTATTTATAAAAAACATCAAATTTAATATTATAAAGAGGGTTAATAAGAGACAAAATGGTAAGAAGACAAGGAGATAGGAAAGGGAAGCTGAAGAATCACAGCTGGATGCACTAAATGAAGGATTGGAGACTCATTTGGAATGCTTGGATATTGGTTTGTTTTCTGATTTCTCTTGGAGAAATTGAGGAAGCTTCAGCCTCTATATGGAATCCTGAGGATGGAATCTTCAAGCTCTTCTTGGTGAATCGGACGCAAACCCGGTTCAATGACGGAGTTCACACTGTGCTTAAAAGTTCTTTCACAGCATTTTCCAATTTAGCTGTGATACTGTTTTTAAGATTGGAATATTTATGAAGTTATTTATTGCTGGTTTATTATACAATGACAGTTTTAAGATTGTTTACATGAGCATTTTCTGATTTATTTACTGGATAATCAGAAATTCACTGCATGCCTTTTACTGCTTAATTTTCTGAAAATTATTTGGTAGTTTTTGGGGAAGAATATCTAGGTGAGATATTACAGTGGTACCAAAGCAGTGTATCTTGCCATCCTATTAGGTTTAAAGAGTAACAGAGAAATTTTATTGAATTCCATAAGCTTTTGGGGTAAGAGATTATTAATCTTTGTTGGCAAAATATTGGAAGAATCAATGGATACACAGACAGATTATAATTCTTTTACTTACGTTTATTTGGAACATGGAGAAAACAAACATTGCCCTGTGCGAATGCGGAACGACTCTGTGACGGAACCTACAGGCTTGCAAGAAAATAAAGGGAATGTGTGCATATGAATGTTTAGTGCTTAAAAAAAATTATTTGAACTCTTGTATGGCCATGAATTCATGTTGTGAAGATAACTTTAATAATGTCATGGAGTAATATTTTATATGGTAAGCGCCAATGAGTTTGATTTTATCAAATATATTCTGGACAGGAGAATGTATCAACAGAGAATTAATGTTGTGTCATATTGGTCAATGAGGGTTGTTTCTACGTTAATTATTGAGGCTAATATTTTGTTAAGGCGGAGATATCCGTTGGGCCTCCATCCCATCTAAAGTTTTGGTAATTAAACTAAAATATCTGCACTTAAAGAAATAGATCAATAGTTAAATGCCTTATTAAAGGTTGCCATATCATCTAAAATTCAGATATTTGGAAGCTTTCTCCTCCATCAAAGGAAAATAATTATTATTTGCCATCTATTGAAGAATGACAATAAAACTTGATTGCGTTAATCATTTAAAGCTTTGCAACAGGCATCATAAAATAAGGTGCAATGAAAAGAAATATTATTATTTGGCAAATAGGATTACACAAAAAATATTATAAGAGCCTAAGTCCAAACTTTGGGATTTGATTATGAATAATTTTTACACTAGACTATAGTATATTGGAGGCTTCATTTAAATTAAATTGTGAGCTTTCATAAAGGATTTTAATTCTGTACTCCAGAATGCAACGGATTAATTTTATTCAAATATCGATTCCCATATTTTTGATTAATTTTAGCAGATGTGGAAATAGGAGACCTCGCAATACAAGCTTGGGCATGGAAAAAAATTTAGCAAGTCTAAGGTTATGTGAATGTACAGGCACTCAAACATGAAACACATATTCAATTTCTAGCAGGAGAACCGACATATTATAAGGGTGTGGTGTTGTAACGGTTTTTACCTCTGTCAAGACACAGCTGAAAAAATCCTTATTACAGACAAGTAACAGCTTGGGTGCGAAGAACACAAGATTAATTGCAAGGTATTCTTATTGAATTTTGCATGTTAACTTGCTATTGCCATGAGGAGCATACCCAACAGTACTATATATTAATTTGTGAATACAAGCAAGGGAATCTTCCTAAGACAACGATTATCAATAAGCATGTAGTCAACATCTCTAGTGCCAAACTATTAATATCCTTCTTGCCTATCATTTGCATCAATTAATTTTCAGGAATCTCATGACATATGCCCATGGATGATTATTGGTAATCAAACTGTGCATGGTGATCTAGTATACAATTGAAGAGATGGCTTTGTAATTATGGACAAGGAATTTCGCCTTGATTATTGAAGGGATTTGGTCATATTCTTTGTCTATATAGTTGCAGGCTTGGGATTTTTGAAATTTGAAATCATTTGGATTTGAGAAGGTTGGTTCAAATATTTGAAAATCTCGCTATTTGCAAAGAAGAGTTGTGCTTTCCATTTTTAATGGTTTTTGGTGCAAGCTAGGGTTTCTTCTGTTTTATTCTTGTTTAGTTTATATGTTTTTGTTTTTAAAGATCACCTTCAGATTCGTGTAGTCTTTTGAATGAGAGCATTGATTTTCAAGAAAGAAGCAAACACTTCCCCTTGAGGTGCAGCTACAATATGGGTTCTTCCCTGAATGATGCACATAAAGATGCAAGTTCTTCCAAAAAAAAAGAAAGCTACAAACATTCATCTCTCTTCCATATGCCGTTAGAATTCAAAACCCTGTTTTTAAAATTTCTCTACCCAAGAAGAAGGCTTTTCCCCTATATGTAATGCAAGCTCAAAAGCCCACTTTTTAAGTGTTTTGCATGTTCTTTTCCCCTCTTTGTCAAGGCTGTAAATGGACTTTAAAAATCCACTTATATGCTTTATGAGCTTTGAGTGCTTGTCAGTTGATATGTAATGGAACATAAAAATCCCACTTGTGAGTAAATAACCTTCCCATTTGTATATATACACATATGCACCTCATTTCCTTGCTCTAAGCTTGTCCGCTCATATGCAGTACTTCTAGAAAATCTCGTTGTCAAGCATTTCCCTCATTTTAAGAGTTGGTTTTTCCTAAAATCCTTCACCCTTCGTTGTTCAAAGGCCTTCCACTTATATCCTATACGCATGCTCTTCTAGATATGCAAAGTTCAAGCTTCAAAGACCATGTTATGGCTTCTTTTGGTGACTAGCATACAAAGAAAGGGATAAAAGATGGAATGATTGTAGGCATAGAATACTTTCAAGATAGAGATGGAAAGAAAGAAATATGTTTTTCAAGAAACAAACACCATTATATTGCATAACAGTCAAGGATGCAAGTTCTTGTTCCAGATCGAGATACTTCCACCAAACCTTAGCACACCAATCATAAAGCATCCATGTAGCAACATGAGGACCATTTTGTGGGGAAACTTAGGTAGTTAAGTAGTTTGGCATAACTAAGGGAGTTACACGGGTACGACGGTTCGCCTCACACTCCCTCAGACACTATATGTATGAACCAGAGTTTCAAGAATCACCATGAAATCGCCTAAATCGCCGGTTTGGCGATTCAATTCAACCTAGGTGATTTCTCATGAGTCGTGAATCGGATCAACTAATTTTTTCTCATGAATTGCCGATTCATGCGATTCATGGAAAAAACCACCTGAATCGGCTCCATGAATTGGCCGCGTGGCAAGGCATAAAGTGGACTTAGTTTTTTAATTTTTTTATAAAAAAAAAATTGGTTTCTTTTTGGCCTTTCCTCTTTGTTTTAACCCTAAAGGGCATTCTAATTGTTAAGCATGAGTAGAAGAGAGAAAAAGTGAGAGAGAAGAAGAGAAAATAAAAGCCATAGGTTTCCAACCAGCAAGAAGGAAGAGCACCAAAGAAATTAGAAGTCCATTTGGGGAGACCTGTAATTGCATTGGGAGCATTAAGGAGTCAATAGTAACACTTCTCAACTCATTTTCAAGAGATAAGTGCTGATTTTATTTTTGCATGTTAGCGTATTATGCATTTTTTGTTAAATTTTTTTAATTTTCATTTGCAAATCTTGAATGTTTTTTAGTTTTACTAAATTGCAAACTAGTGTTTGTTGTTTTGTAGCTTTTGTTTCTTAGTTTTAAACTTTGATGTTTTACTTGAATTTTCTTATTGCAGTAGCCCTTTGATTTCATTTTCCGCAATGGGTAAAAAAGATGAATGTTGGAAATATACCGAAGAGTTTCCTGGAAGAAACAAATTTCAAACGAAATGTATGTTTTGTAAAGAAATAAATTCTAGTGGTATTTATAGTTTCAAATACCACATTGCTGCTATACCTGGACATGATATTACAATTTGCACTCAACAAACTACTGAGGCAAAACGCACTTGTTTAGTGGCATTAGAAAAATATGAACAAGAGAAATTGAATAAGAAACGCAACTTGAAGGGTTAAGGGCTATTGGCTCCCATGCTCCCGTAACCACATCTGCTTCTGCATCAGCTTCTACATCTGTAGATTTTGTTGGATAGGGTTCTTCCAGGCCTCATTTTCGTCCTAGTTCTAGTTCTTCCAAGACTCCTTTTCATCCTAGTTCTAATGCTCATGCGAGTGCTTATGCTAGTCGGTTTTATACGAATATTGAATCCAACTCCAACCTATTGTGGCCTAGAGTGCGAAAAAACAGAATGGATAGTTACTTTGTGCCCTGCACTACTCCTGGCTCACAACCCACACTTGACGGCATGGGTTTGAATAAGGAGATTCATGATGCTGCCAGAAAAGAGATTTGCAAATTTTGGTACTTTTGCAACATTCCATTTGTTATAGCCAAGTAATTGATTTATTTTTCTTTGTTTTCTTTAAGGTTAAACTTTAATTATATCTACTTGTTTTATGATTCATTGATTCACTTTACAAGCTTACATAATGATTTGACATCTAAATTTCTAATCATAATCTATCTATGATAAGGCTCCTTATCGGCAAAACATGATAGATGCAGTTGCTATTTGTGGTTCGGGGTTTAAAGCCCCAACTGAGGCTAAGTTGAGTGGATGCCTCTTGGATGAAATGGTAGAGGATATGAAGGTTGAGCTTGAGGAGCACCGAAAGTGGATCGAAAAGGGTTGCACCATCATGACTGATGGTTGGACAGATAGGAGGAATAGAACACTCCTCCATTTTCTTGTTTCATGTGGATGTGATTGATCATTCTACTTTCCTACATACATAATTGTAAATCATGATTGAATATTTCAAATTTTGATTTGCTGATTGCTAATTTATTGATGATCCATTATAATTCATTGTTTTGTAGGATATACAATGTTCCTCAAATCCATTGATGCTTCCACTCATAAAAAACACCATATACTTATGTGAGGTTATTGAAGAAGCCAAAGCAGAGGTGGGGGAACAACATGTGGTGCAGGTGGTGATGGATAATGTGGCAAGTAATGTTGTTGCAGGTAAACTTTTAACTTTTCAACTTTTGAAAATAAATTTATTTGAATTTTGAACTTTTTCTAGCTCTAAGTTTCCTAAGTTCTAACATGTTTGAATTTCTAATTAATTTAAAATTGGTGTAGGTAAACTTTTGATGGAGAGGCACCCCACTATATTTTGGTCTCCTTGTGGGGCACGCTGCATTGACCTCATGTTGGAAGAAATTGGCAAGCTTGAGTGGGTCAAATCATGTGTCGAAAAGGCAAAAAATATATGCAAGTTTATTTATAATCATTCATTCGTCCTTAGCACAATGAGGAAGTACACAAGAGGCAAGGAGTTAGCTCGTTCAGACATCACGAGGTTTGCCTCGAATTTCGTCACACTGCAATCCTTGTTGACATCAAGGGACAATTTGAGGAGCATGTTTGTTGGGCGGGAGTGGATTTCATCTTCCTATGCTACGACCACTACAGGGGTAGATGTGGTCAATTGCATCTTTGATGATGGTTTTTGGAAACCTGCTAAAGAAATCCTTAAGATAAATTTATTGCAATTTAACATTTAGTATTTTACTATTTAGAATTTAACATTTAATATTTAATTGTTCAATGATTTAGTTTTACTTTAAGTTATATTATTTTATATTTAAGTTTTGACTCAAATATTTTTTTTACATTATATATAGGTCATTGAGCCCCTTGTATCTCTCCTACGAACTGCTGATGGGGAGAAGCACTCTATGGGCTACATATATGAGGGCATGGATAGGGCCAAGGACACCATTAGAGCCCAGTATGCAGGAGTGCAGGAGAAGTATGCCCCTATTTGGGATATCATTGATAGGAGATGGCAGAATTAGCTCCACGACCCATCCATATAGCAGCTTACTCTTTGAATCTAGCATTTCGTTTCCGTCCTGACTTCAAGGCAGATGAGGAGGTTGAGTAGTGATGAGGATAGTGCAACTGCAACCATTGAGCTCGACAAGTTCAATAATAAATAAGGTCCACTTTTCTCTGGCAATATGGGCATAGATGCTCAGACAACAATACAACCAAGTAAAAATTAAATAATATATTCATGAATCTAAAGTTTATGACTTATAACTTGTGCATTTTAATTGTTGATTATGTAATTTTAAAGTTGTAAATGAGACTAATTGTTTTTGTTTTCCCTTATTTCAAATAGATGATGGCAAATGTTTGGGCCGGCAACCCCAAAACTTCAAAAAATTGTCATCCGTATTCTAAGTCAGCGAAGCAACGCTTATGGATGTGAGCACAGTTGGTCCATGTTCAAGCACATCCACTCAAAGAGGAGAAATAGATTGATTGTGCAGAAGTTGAATGATCTTGTCTTTGTTCATTACAACCTTTGTCTTAGGATCAGATAGATTTTGGGTGCCGACTCCTCTACGATCATTCTGGAGGAGATTGATCCAAAATCAGAGTGGCTCACTGAGGCTGTGGATCCAATCTTCACTGAGGAAAACCATGAGTGGGTTGACAGGTGGATATAAAGGTTGAAGCTATGGCCACAGTAGAGGAGGCAGCTAGAGCACGTTCAGGCACTGGTAGACGCACACGCACACACACAGACAAAGGTTGTAGTGATGTTGTTAGTGAGCCCATCTTACATGCGGGGGATATGGCTCAGAAGTCCTCTAGGACCTACCTTAGACGCCTTTCTAGTAGGCAGACTGGATACTTAGAGGCTGAGGCTAAGGCTATGACCGAGCTTGAGGATGATGATGAGGATGAGGATGACGATGAGGCTTGAGTTGGAGCCTTGTTTTTTCATTTTGTTTATAGATATTGATAGACATACATTTCATGGATCTTCTGTTTACCATACTGGGTAAAGAAATCAATGCATACAAACAATGGATCAGACTAGCAGAACTTCTTATATTATTCGCATATGCCAAAGACATTACATTATGCTAATGATGATGATTACAATGATCCTGAAGGGTGTATAAATACTTTCCGAAGAACCTTCCCGAAGGGGTCCGTCGACTACATGACAATTACCGAAGGGCCCGTCGGCTACATAAAAAGAACCTTCCCGAAGGGACCCGTCGGCTAACACACACAATTTTATCGACGACATCTTCATCTTAGATTCTTACATACATTTATGATTTGATGTCTCATGGATCTTCATCTTACATACATTCTATGATTTGAATCATTATGATCATATGATTTCTCATAACTTACTAAGTGATGGATGTGTTATGTATGTGATGGATTTATCATTTGTGTTCCATGTTTATGTATGTTAACTTCTATTTGCTAATGTTATAGTGTGTTTAAGTTATATTCAATAAAGGGTGCATGAAATAAGTTTTAAACTGCTAAAATCTCTAAATTTAAAAGGTTTTTTTAAATTTGTCGATTCATGGCTGATTCACAATTCAATTCGGCCTTGCCGATTCCGGTTCTCATTACTTTGGTATGAACCTTCTTCATAAGCAAAGACATGTTGTTTATTACAAATGTAACCTTGCGTTTCGTGATTAATGAATATATGAATTACTTCTAAGTTCTCTATATTTCCTATGTAGAATATTTTGCTCATATATCTATGCATTAAGTTCTTGTTACCTCGTGAGGGTAAACAAACCAACAAAAGATGATGTAATAGAAGTCATGTCTTGTCAGGCACTTAGAATATTTTCACCATGTATTTGTGAGTTGTATTTGACTAATTACATGTATTTGTGAAAATGAGTTGTAATTGCATGTGATAGTATCACATGCAAAGCCGTAACATGTAATCATGTTGCAAGTGCTTTAAGCCTTGTTGCATTGAGTAAGTCAAAGTTGGTTGGTTACAAAATAACTCAATGTGGTTAAGGGTTTTGCCCTTCTTTCTCCATTTTTCTCTCCACTCTTTTCCTATATAAAGGAGGGAGCTCATTATAAATAATCATCTTTTGGCAATGCAAGGAAATTTTGCCAATTTGTAATTGCACTCTAAGACTTTGAGCTTGGATGTAAATTGAATTGCTTTCAATAAAAGTGTTGATGTTTGGCCCAGAAATAAAGATTAATAGCAAGAAAATAAAATAAAATAAAAGTGAGCACAAATACTCAAGAATTTATCCTGGGAAAACCCTTCAACTAATAGGGAAAAACCCAGCCACACTAAAAAAATCTCTTTTATTGATATAATAAAACATTCCAGTATAATGCTTTCACTTGATACAATATCACAAAGCAATCACAAATATATATAGAGACAGAATTGAAAGACTCTTCATATCACAACCAAAGGTCTCTTCAATTTCCAAATACAAGTCTTTTCATATTTCCAAACACACATGTCTCTTCATATAATATTATCATAAATATCTTCTCTAGTTGTAAACACAATACAGAGGTACTATCTCAATTTTAATATATAGCAATATCAAAGATAAATATCTCTATCACAGCTACAATCTTAAACATTCTCTCTTAGCAAGAGAAAGATCTTTAGCATGTCAGACACACATAGTTGCAAACAAAAGATGTCAATGATAGATTCTCATCACATAGATTCTCATTACAATATGCTATCTCAACATAACATAATTCATTGCAGTTAGTTCACAAGAGGATAACATTAAAGTCATGGAGTCACACACATGACTTCCACCATGCCTACTTGCAAAGGGTGGATCTACCATACCTACTCACAAAGGATGGAACGAGGGCTTTTACCTCAAACTTCTCCTAGAGAAGAATGTATTTTCACCATGCCTACTTACAAAGGGTGGATCCACCATACCTACTTAGAGGGTGGAATGAGGGCTTTCATCTTAGACTTCTCCCAAAGAAGAATGCATTTCCACCATGCCTACTCGTAGAGGGTGGAATGAGGACTTTCACCTCAGATTTCTCCCAAAGATGAATGCATTAACAAGGGATTTCACCTCAACCTTTTCTATCACAAAGAAGAACTCATTAACAACATGTACAAGACTAGCTGAGATCCTTTGTCAACAAAGACTCCCTCTCAATAGTGACCGCTTTGATCACCACAATAAGATAGCTGATTCTAATTTGACCAAATAAGCTTGCAAAGAATTTAAACATCTCCCTCTGTCATGTAACCTCCTTCTAAAGCTGAATAGTCTCCCTCTCAATATTATTTCCTATATATGATCTTCCTCTTTTTAATGAAGATATGTATCAACAATTCAGTCCCATGACTGCAAGCAGTGTCCCCATGCTCATTTCTACAGTCTGGATATAATATTTCATCATTCCGTTGCTTCTTATACTGCAACGAAGAGGGATTAAAAATAACTCAAAGAATCAACTTGTATAGAGATCAATGTTAAAAGAAACCACTATTCCCAGCACTATAACAAAAATCAATATTCAAGATGTAATCATGGAATGCTTGTCTCTTTGTAGTCTAGATGCTCAAGAACTCAGCTCTTCAAAAGATTCTCATGCTGAAAGACTGCATTCTCAGTAAAACATATGCAAATGATCCAATATTTTTGCTTGTATTATAAATTGTACCGCTCAGGAAGATGCACCTGCTGCTGTAGAAGCCTTCACTCAATGCCCCAATGGTAGGCACTGCTTTGTTCTAGAGCATTAAGTTTGTATGCTTCTTTACTCATGTTCTTCACCTCCCTCTGTGACAGACTTTTTTGTGATTTTACAATCAGATTTTTTGAATACTAAGTGAACAACTTTGATTCTTTCCAATTCCCACTTCTTCTACATCTTGAATCTGAAATGTTACCAACAACAATTGATAAGATACATGCCACATACAGCTGGAGGTTGTATGGCCCAAGAGGAGATGTAATGGACCTGCAACTCACTCAAAATCTGCCCAAGAATAGTCAATCTGCACTGCTGTAGAGCTGCCAATCCTTCTAATTGACAAAATTAATCAATAAGCTCTTCCTTGGACAATGACGATGGTAGATTATACTCGTACAGCTGAATGGAATGACTAGCAGCTTCCAGTTTGCACCAAAAGAATCGCGATCTGCAATTTATTTAACCTGTAGCTCTTTATTCAATTCACCCAAGTATTTCCACCCTGGTGCTAGATGATATGGAATCCAACCAGCCAGATTGGGGTTACGTCCCATCACAACACTTGAGGTTTGGTGTTCTCTAGCTTGAAGAAATGCTGCAAATGCCATTTGCAGCCTTCCAACACAATCGTCTACTGTTCTCTTTTCTCCAGAATTATTAATAGTTAAAATTGTAGAGACAAATGAAATACCCAAAACATTACAAAAATAATGATGATACCAGATAACATACACAAAATGCTTTACTGTCAAAAATAAGCTGACAAAGAGCATGATCCAGTCACACCATTGGCACTGTAAACATAGAGAAACACAGACATATGACACTCGATGGAGGAGAGATAACAATACATAATAATTTCGAATAATCCTGAATTATGCTCGCTAAATGAACCGTATCATACGGTGAATACCAAGAGACAACTGAAAAAATAGAGACCTACTGGCAGAAATGCGTACAGAAAAGATCATTGTTGAATGTACAATACATACACCACGAGTATCGGCACTTCCACAGTAATACCAAGAAAACTGATGACCCTTCTATTCCATGCTACGGTTACACATAAACTTTGATCAATAATAAATAACACCGAAATTAAGAGAGAAACACTGTGAAATTGCAAGACACGGAGGTTCAGGATTTAACATGTTGATAAAAGCCTCAAGCCATAAACAAGTCTGTTGTTATTGTAACCAAATCACAACCTGGAACTACAGAGCTTCATTTACCATAACGATATGGTGCCATAGAAAAGAAATGATAATATTTGAATAAGATATCAAAACAACTGAAGACTTTTCAACATTGGGAAGTCATCATCATGAATGTGGAAAGTATAAGAAACTCTTCCAACATGAAAGGACTGCGAACATGTAAGGAGCCAAAACTTAGAGAAGACATCGCACAACAGCAGGCATTATGAATATAGAACAACATCAGGAGAATGAATAATCTCTATTGCAGCTATCAGAACTTCAACATTCTCTTATTTGTTGTTATCAGCCTGGCTCTGGTATCACGTTAATGTTCTGCCAGAAATAAAGATTAACAACAATAAAGAAAAATAGAATAAAAATGAGCACAAAAGACACAAGAATTTATCCTAGGAAAACTCTTCAGGTAGAAAAGAGAAACCCAGCCACATCAGAAAAATATCTCTTTTATTGATATAATAAAATTTTCCAGTACAATTCTGTCACTTGATACAATATCACAAAGCAATCTCTCTCACACACACACATATAGAATTGAGAGACTCTTCATATCACAACTAAAGGTCCCTTCAATTTCCAAATACAAGTTTCTTCATATTTCCACACACATGACTCTTCGCATGACAGATGTCTCTTCATATAATATTATCTCCAAATTTATCATAAATATCTTCTTCAACTGTAAACACAATACAAAGGTATTGCCACAATTTCAATATACAGAAAAATTACAGATAAAGATCTCGATCGCACCTACAATCTTCAACAAAAACGAGCAACTTTCTTTCAAACTTTGTGCTGATTCAAGGTGTTATGTGACGATATTTTCTGGATATTGATTATGAGTTTTGGAGCTTTTCTCAAGAGGGTTTTGAATTCAATTTTGCAGACTTTGAGCTGCCTATTGCATTTAGAGCCAATTTGAATTTTCAAAGACTGTGTGTTGCAAGAGGGCAAATTGTTCTACTTGGTAGTGGCTGCAATTACTTAGAGATGACGACTTTGGACTTCAATTGTAAGTGTTTTTATTAAATTTGAGACTATCCAATAAGAGACTTTGTGCCTCACTGATTATTCTACTGAATCTTAATTCAGGATAATAGCAGGAGATTTTGGGTTCCTGTACTTATTCCACAAAATATAAGAAGTAAATTGTTGCCCCTGGTATTGTTCTTACGTCAATCCCAAGGTCACTGGTACTATTGTAGCAATAAGACACTTTTTGTTAAGTTGAAAAGTTGTACTTGTATGCAAATCACTCTTGAAAAAGAGGAATTAAATAAAAGAACCACCCTTCTTGTAATTTCAGTTATGTTCATGTTGAAGCCACCTACAATAAGAAGGGAGCCTCCCCTACTGCTGAGAGGAGAGAGAAATCTCATGAGATGTTGCCTAAAGTCACAATTTGCTGTGGTCACAATGACTTTAAAAATTCTTAGCCAACAAATAATTAAATTATTTGTTCTCCAAAAGTTGTGTTTTACCAAATGGTACAAATTGAAATGCTACCAAGTGAATCTAGTCATAGGTTAGCTGCTAACCTATACAACTTAGTACCCTCTAGTATCCTCTAAGCATCTTATTAAGTTTGTACCCTATGACAACTCCATATGAAGGCTTCCACATTTTGCATACATTTTTGCTGTAGTTGTATTGAACTACACCAGCAGACATGTATGCAAAATGTGGAACCATTCAGATGCATGTGAATGCTTAAAATTTAAAAAATAAAAACTTGAACCTTAAGACTTTCAGTGTCATTGACTGCCATAATTGTAAGCCTTTAAGAGGCTTAAACAACAACAAAAACTTAAAATAAATGTAATTGAAAAATTCATTGCAGTCTTATGTGCATATTTCATTCTTCAAAGGAACCTTTAGTCCTTCCAACAGGGAATGGAGAAGGAAAATAATGTTTAGTGTTATTTTTTATGCCTTTTATGTGCATATTTCAGCAGGAGACCTGTAGGAGATGCCTTGAAACTTGGTGGGAGATGAGAACATGGAGGGAGATGAGAACATGGTGAGGTAAAGTCTACTACAAAAATCAAAAAGTTCGAGCACACGAAAAGACATCTCGGGGGTGATGTGTCTCCCAGTTTCACTGGTTTATCGTAAACAAAAATAATGTTATACAGTTTGAACTTTGTTTGAGGCAAACAATTTGAGTGCCATTTTTTGCACAGCAAAGTTATTTAGGGCTGATTTCTTACAAATTTTGGCTGTAAACTTGCATAAAAAAAGGAGAGCCTTTCAGTCTTTCAGCATAGTCTAGCCTAGAAAAAAGTGATGAGGAAAAATATTAAGGGTTACAGAGTAGAGACAATTTCCTCTTCTATATTCATCCAAAAACACTGCAAAATGTGGTACTTTGTCCTCAGTTATCACTAATTCCAAGGTGTGTCAAATTGAGGTGTCATTCTTTTGTTGAAAAGTGGATACATGACGAGATATATAATATCCCCCTAGGATATTCCAGATTTTTACCACAAAAAGTTAAACAAATAATTTGCATGCAATTGATTTCAATTTATCCAGCACATCATACTGAAAATTTTTAAAATATCCAACTGAAATAGAGATTCTGAAATGAGATGAAAATTGAATTCAAATCTTCAGCAAAACAACAAAATTATCCAATTGTAGACACAAAACTTACACTCAAATCGGACAACCAAAAATATGAATTTGATGCACAAGTAATACACCTGAGAGATATCTCCAACAGCCCACTACCTCCAAGCTTGAGGGATTCCGCCCTCAAGCCTATTGAAATCCAAAGCTTCACATAATTCTCCAAGAGAAAAATATAATTACTACATATACCTAGCATGCTGAAAAAAAGCTTCTCCATGTTCTTTAATACCACATCCCTTTGAGACTTTGTTTTCTATATACCTATCTCTTGGATTTCATTTTCTGTCTATTTATTAGTCTCTTCTTTTTAATTAAAATGATTTTATTAATTTTCATTTAGCTCCAAATAAGCCATTTTAATACTTTATTAAGGTGTAATTTAATATGATTTGACTTGACAACTTTAAAACCTAATTATTTAAAAGACTTTTAATGTCCCAAAAAAAGAGACATTACAAGATACTTTGTTGTTTTGTATGGATTACTGAGAAACAACATAAATCTGCTATTTGATGTTCATTTCCAAGCTCAATATTTCTTAAATGAGAAAATGTTATATAGTTTGTTTGAGGCCGTCAATTTTTGTGCCAACTTCTGCACATTAACAAGGCTGGTTTCTTCAAAATTTTGTTTGTAAACTTGAATTAAAAAGGGCAGCCTGTTCAAGTTTTAATCAAAATCGAGTTGAGATAATTTCCTCTTCTATATTCATCCAAAAACACTGCAAACTGTGGTACTTTGTTCTTAGTCATCACTAGTTCCAGGGTGTATCCAATTGAGTTGTCATTATTTTGTTGGACGTGGCTACATGAAGGGATACTTCATTGGTTTTCATAGGGATACTGCATTGGTTTTCATGGATTATTGAGAGACATTATAAATCTGCTACTTGATGTTCATTTTCAGCCTCAAAATGCTTCTTAAAAGAGAAAATGTAATATGTATGCACCATAAAATGGTCACCTAGACTATGAGCCCCCATTATTCAATTTATCAATTTATCAATTTCGTGAATCAATGATTTGCAATATTTTATTAAATCAATTTCCTTGATCAAATTTGATTATTTCATTTCTAAGGTTGATCATTTTATCCTAAGTCTTATTTAATTATAAGAAAATCTCTCTTTTAATTAAATAAAATAAGTCCTCATTTAATTTTTGAAAAAAACCTCTCTTTTAATTAAATGACTCATCCACATTTAATTAATTAAGAGAAAAACCCCTCTTTTAATTTAATTAAATATTTCCTATTTAATTAAAAGAACTTGCTCCTTTTTAATTAAATAAAATTCTCACTTAAATATCTCTTTGTGATGAAAAAGGAAATAAAATTAAATAAAAAATTAAATAAATCTTTTTTTATTTTCTCTACACTTAAATGCACATATCTCTAAGTGGGAGTCCTCTTTTTTACTCTTTTCACTTTCTTCTCAAACACTCCTCTTTTCTCATTGGTGGAATTTTGTCTCACATGGATCATACTCTATTATCCCATATTGGTTGTGAGAAGCCTCTCACTTCCATATTTTCCTTTATAAAGGAGAGCCCTCTCCTCATTTTGGACATCCACAATTATACATTCACCATTGATCCACGATTATGCTATTGTTATGCTTTGGAGAGCGATTTTTGGAAGAGTTTAAGCATTAAAGCTTTTTGTGGAGAATTTCTATCTTCTTGTCTTATTCTCTCTTGCATCCATGGCTTCTATCATAAGGTTTCATCCTTGCATTTTCATATTATCTTAGAGTCATATTTGTTTTCATAGATTAATATTGCATTGTTATTTCCTTTCATAGATTAGATTTCCTTTCTTGCATTGCTTTGCATTGTTATCATATAGACTAGTTTTCATCTTCATTTGCATTCATATTTGGATCCTTGAATCTCTTGTTTCATGGTGTACTTCCATGGGCAAAAACTAGGTCAAACTGAGGGCCTCCATTACAAACCCTTGCACTCCATGAATAGAGAGCTATGAGCTGCCATTTGAGACCTCATTCTTGAGCAATCTTTTGGATATAATGACTCATAGAAGTGTTCCCACATTTTTGGCACCCACCGTGAGGCAGCCCACCTTACTTGCTGTTTTGAACATTTTTAGATCTAACCCCCTTGTACAGATTTGTTTGGAGACCAAAAACTCTAGATCTGAAAGATTTGATCATATCTCCCAAACGGCTAGGTATTTTGATCTAAATTGTTTTTTGCAAGCTGGTGACATATCAGTCAAGCTTCAGTCAAATTTTCAGATTTTTTCGAGGTATTTTTGATTTTTTATGATTTTTTCTTTATTTTCCATGAAAAATCATTTTTGGGAGCAAATTAGCACATTTTTCAAAAATAATTGCATTTTTGGAAAGGTCTCTGAATTATAAATAGAGTTGGTTCTTTGTATTTTGATTTTAGAGACCATATTATGGCTCAATAATTTGATTTGTAAATATTGGTCTGTTTTGACAAAATCACTCATTAGGGCACAAATTAAAAAATATTTCCAAAATTCTAACATTTTTGGAAAGCTCTCTGATTTTGGATAGGGGTCACTTTTCTACATTTAGGATTTTGGATCCGAATTCATATCATATAGGTCCAATCTTGTTGACTAGGTCAAAAATCATTATTAAATTGCACTTTGTTTGTACAAATTTCAATGCATGATATGAGTTTTCATTTTTCATGCAATCCAATAGCTCAATATATTTTCATGTGAATTTTCCTATTTCTTCATGATTTCATGCACTTGATTGAAGTTTGTGAAAGGTAATTTGGAGGTCTAAAGAGCAAAAAATGGAAAAAAATTGGAAAGCCTGAAATCAAGGTGCACACATTCCAAACCTTCTCATTTGAATTATAAAAAGTGATCATTGTGTTCTTTTTCATTGTGCAATAATTTTCTTTCTTTTGTCAAATTGTTTGGTGTGTCTTCCCAACATTGAAAAAGGGGCTTAAAATGAATCATTCACATTTGGATTTGCGCTTAAAATAAAAAAAACCCTTTTGTCTTTTAATCCCCAAGATTTTCTTATTGATGTTTTCTTCTTACATCCTTGTTAAGGAGTTTGAGGGGAACCTAAATAAGGGATCTTGATTTTTGTTTTTTTTAGGGGGCCTACCTAGGGCAGTGATCACTCTAGAGGACGACCTCAACTCCCATGTTCCGGCAGAGTATAAATAGCGTGACTTGAATCTAAATGCAGGTCTCTTGGAAGTAGCAATATTGTCAATCTTGGCCAAGCCCCAAAGAACTTTATACCTTTGGGAAGTGAAGGTAGAGATTGGATTACCATTTCCTCTCGGCTATTTGGCAGTATTCTCTTTCATCTATGGATTTAGGCCTCACGTACCTTGCATATATCGAGGACATCCCCTAGTTGAGCTTGTGCATCCTTATAGAAACCTAAATAGGTTGTTGGTGTGTCTAATGTGCTTGAATGTGTAGAACCTTCCCCACATTGAACAAAAGGGGACACATCCATCAAATCGAGCCTTAAGGATTCTTTCCTTTTATATGCTTTCAAAACCACTACGGGCTTCTAACCCCGTTCTATCAAACCTCAATTAAGTCTAGCTAGTTATGGGTTCTCTTGTGCCATTAAAAAGTATCTAGACTTACCTACCAAACCTCAATCAAGTTTAGATGATTATGAGTTCTCCTCAGCCATTAAAAAAGTATCTAGACTTACTTGCTGGTTTCTCTTTTTCAAGGTCTACATCTTCTACTCCAAGACATCAATTGTCTTCATCTTATAGATCCAAAGACCTCTTGAGAGAGAAAGTGAGTCATAACTCCTTTGAGAATATGCCAATATTTCATGATGGGCCTATCTTTGACCGAGATGAGAATGACAAAAATGGTCCTAGCTATACTTTTGAGAGAACTTTTACTCCTTTGGGATATTCATATGACATGGTGCTTGAGACCTTAGTTGCAAAAAAGATCATTACTTTACCATACGAATTTTCTACACCTTATGAACCTGAGGTAAAACCTTATTGGTGGAGAGATGATCATTATTGTGGCTACTATACATGTAAAGGTCATAAAATTGAAGATTGTATTGCATTTAAATGTATAATTCAAGATCTTGTTGATGACGGAATCATTGATGTTGAAATTCCTAAAGACCTGTGTAATGAAGATGCTTCTCTTGAGCAAGATCATGTTGATGAACCTATATCTAGTGATGATTTCTTTGATACCTCCATTTCTTCCAATACTTATTCATCTCCCAAAGCTTCAAAGTTATCCAACATTCTTCCATCAAACAAAGGTCCTAATTCTTATCATTCAATTCCCTATAGTTATTCTCAAGGGCTACCTCTTAAAGAAACCCAAGCTAATCTACACTTGGATGGAAACCCTTTTCATGCGTTTAAGACTAAACATCCTCAACCTTCATGCGACACTATGTCTACTATGCCCACTTCAACTAGTCCTTTATTACCCCTTCAAGATCCTATAATGCAAACCTCATATACTCCCTTGTCCTTAGAAGTGGATCCATGTCAAGAGGACTCTCAAAAAGATAAAAATAAAAATGTCAAGAAAGATCAAGATCAAGAACCCCTTCATCTCCTTCAAGATGCCACCCCTCCATATCCTATGTCTTATCCACCTCCTAACTATAATGAAGATACTACTTCCACTATTTCCCTTGAGCTTACTGAAAATTGTGAGCAAAGTTCTGTGCCTATTTTATCCAAAGAAACTTGTCAAGATCAAAGTCTTCCATCTTCTTGTTCTACTTCTCCATATTCACTTCAAAATTATGCTCAAGCTTCAAATGCTCCTATCAAAGGTGTTGCTCCTATTGAAGATAATCATGAGTCTATTGATGGCCTTGGTCACATTGCTCACTCTAAAGATGCTAATATCCCTATTCACTATCCCTTTGCATCTCCTAAATCTATCCTTAGTCCTTATCCATCAAAGATAAAGCCTTCAAACCTTCCATCTATATTGGGACCTTATGTTCCTCCATATCCTACTTTCACTCCTATCTCATCTCCTAGCTCTCCTATCATACCTCGAGATCAACAAAGACACACATCCTTGATGAATTCTCATTCATCTATCCATATGAACCAGTCATATAAACCTTATTCATATACAAATCCCAAGTATTTGGATGATCAACTTAAAAACAAACACAAGAATCCATTGAAAAATGAATATCACTATGTCCCATCTAATCGACATGTGAATGAAAAGAAAGAACATTTATTCAAGAGACCACAAAGATCTACTACCCAAAGAGCTAAATCAAAGCAAATATGGGTTCCTAAATCCATCATTGAAGAAATGCGTTCTAAAGCATCCAAAGGAAAAGAAAAATCTAAAGCTATATGGATTCCCAAGTCTCTTTTGAAAAACTTGAATATTGAAAATACTTCAAAATTGACATTCAAGCTTCCAAAGGCTTCCACTCCATCTTCTTCCAAAAATCTTCCTAAGAAGCTTCCAAAGATTTCCACTCCATCTCCTTCCAAAATTCTCTTAGTTCCTCATACATCTAAACCTCAAACTATTTCCTCCATGATTACTCCATCATTTCACAACCCTTCAAGTTGTGTGTCGATGTTGATCTAGCCTACTTTCTCACCTACCCTTATGCAATATTTTCAAGCCTATATTTACCTGCTATCCATATTTCTTCTATCTTTCCAAAGCATAAAACCTTGTCCTCCATATACATTATCTACCATCTCCTTTCCATCACCCTATTAGCATCTTTGAGCATACCTTTCTATGGTCTTGGCTTATCATGACTCATTATTCCTATAAGAGCACTATTTAAATTGAAATAACTTGAGCTCTTTTTAAAAATTCAAAAAGAAAAAATTGAAAAAAAAAAAAAAAAAAAATTTTGAAAATGTGCCTTGGTGAAAACCTGGTAATCAAGCACCTCGGTAGTAAAAGTAAAGAGCAATAATTTCGTCCTATGGTGAAAACCACTCCCTTGTGGCACCTTGGATAAGCACCATGATGAAAACCTGACAATCAGGCATCATACGTAGTTCTACATCTTTCATCCATTTTATCTTCTCTTTGATCTTGACAATGTTGACCTATACACAAACATTTGGCTATCTTGTGAGCTATCATATGATGATCTTGTTTTCATTCCTTTCATGTTTAGCCTTCATATCTATTTTCCTCCATTCATTCTAGTCTTTCGCTATCTTTTTCCCATTTACCCCTTTGGTCTTAATCTAATAAAAAAGAGTAAAATATGATGCTATGAAGCCTCTTGACATGTCTTCTCCTTTGGCTTGCATCTTTCCCACTTTTACATTATGTTTTTGTGAATTATCTTTTGTTGGCCTTTCATTTCTTGTCCAAATGTGCTTTACATGATATTTTTACCCTAGCTCGGGTACTGTTGAGGAGTTTTCCCTTGAGGATTTCTTCCCTTTATTCTCCTTCATTCTTTTGTCTTTCATTTCTTCCACCAGCTTGCTAATCACTCTTGTCCTCCACCTTGCTAGACATTGGGACTGCACGATGTGATCTTGCTTGAGAGTTTGATGCCCGTTTTGTCTAGAGGCATTGTATATTATTTGTATATATTTATCGATCCTGAAAAAATACAAAAAAAGATATATTTCAAAAATCCAAAAAAATGATACATTGTGAAAATTCTAAAAATTGGAAAATATCCTTAAAAAAATGATCATCTTGGTAATAAGCGCTTTGATGTATCTCCAACAAAATATATATTCCAAAAATACAAAAAAAATTCAAAAAATTCAAAAATTCAAAAAAAATAGAAAAAGGACCTTGGTGCAAACCTGGAAACAAGTGCCTTGGCGGCAAAAATACAAAAAAAAAAAAAAAAAAAAATTATAAAAAGTCTTGAAAAAAATTTTTAAAAAAATCCAAGTGGTGAAAACCTAGAAATGGGTGCTACTTGAGGCCTTTGCACCACTATTTCTTAGTGCACGTCCTCAACACTTAGCCTTTCTCCATCATGCCCTGCCCTTATTGCCTTGGTTTGGAATTGGTCTTTGTCTAGGGGGCATAACTGTGTTAGCTTCAGTCTCTTGGATGCGTTAGTCTTTAGGACACTCCGCAACCATTCCAATTGTATTTTTCAGTACAACCCCTGACATCGAGTGTTTTTTTCAACATTTATCGGTTTGGTCTTACCCAGTTTCGTCATACGATCTTACCTACTTGCAAGCATTCGATCCTTATCCTTAGAACTCAGTATCAGTTAAAACACTTACATTTTTAAACATAAACACTTAATTTTTGAGCTATGTCATGACCTTTTCTTTATGTGCTAACTGTTATTGATTTTTGTTGAGTGTCCTTGTCTGATAAGTCTCTCTGGGATGCATAGCTAGAGGACTTGGGGCATGGGGCATGTTTTTGCTTGTTTTCTGCTTGTGGGTGTGGTCTTGAAACTCTAGAGTGTCTCTTGTTGTCCCCTTGAAACACTTAGGAGATTTAAGGCATCATCCTTGACTGTTTTAGCACAACCATTCTTATGGTCATCTTGGCATCTATGCCTTGATGCGAGCATGGTTTTGCTACATTAAATGGATAAGCTAACATCGAAGTCATCTTCACCTTTATGTCTTTGATGCTTATGATAGAATTTTTCCACATTCCAATCCGATATAAATCACATTCATATTTTCATAGTTGTGTTTGTGACTAGTGATGACTGTGTGATTTTCCGATGTCCATTAATAATGGCCCAATGATGAAAATAAGTTATTTTACATTCTCTAATAAATGATGAACACAAAATTCTATGTTACAGTTGCTCTTTTGCAAGTACACCATTGCATTTTCATGAAGCTCGCATTATTAGACTTCATGTTAGTTTGAATTTTTAGGCTGCATTATGAATTTGAGAGGGTTTTCCCTTCGTCTTTCTTGTGGACTTTTAATCAACTATGGTCACGTTTTGATCTTCATTTTCTTATCTTCTTTCGTGATCTCAATCGAAATTTCTATCTTAAACAGTTGATTGATTTTGGAGCATTCTATTTCTTATGAAAAAAATTATTTTGTTCTTTTTGTTTCTTTTCATCTCTTCCAAACTTCTTTTGTTGTTTTTGTTTCTTTTCATCTCTTCCAAACTTCTATCTTCCATTTTCTTTTACCCTCTTCTTTTCTTCTGATTCAACTTTGGGGCATAATATTTCATACTTGATGATTTACCTTGGTTCTGTGATTCTTATATCTTTCATCTTACATCAAGAACTTTATCTTTTGTTTGATTTGATCAAATTTATCAATTTGTTGTTTCTCCTCTATCTCATTTCAATTTCAATCATGAGGGGGCAGTACTATCAATTTCGATCCTTGTTTCAGTTTTATCAATTTTATTCTCGACTTTTTCGAAGTCAAAATTTATTTGTATTCTTTGTCTTGATGTGTTCCAGAATCGGCCACACATCTAGGTTGTTTTGTGATCCCAAATCGATCTCACACTTCAATTTCTTTCTTTGACTACATGTGTTCCCAAATCAATCACATATTAGTCAAAGAGGGGCAAATGTATGCACCCTAAAATGGTCACCTAGACTATGGGCCCCCATTATTCAATTTATCAATTTATCAATTTCTTGAATCAATGGTTTGCAATATTTTGCTAAATCAATTCAAATCAATTTCCTTAATCAAATTTGATTATTTCATTTATAAGGTTGATCATTTTATCCTGTCTTATTTAATTAAAAGAAAATCTCCCTTTTAATTAAAAGAAAATCTCCCTTTTAATTAAATAAAATAAGTCCCCATTTAATTAAAAGAAAACCTCTCTTTTAATTAAATCATTCATCCACATTTAATTAATTAAGAGAAAAACCCCTCTTTTAATTTAATTAAATATTTTCTATTTAATTGAAAGAACTTGCTCCCTTTTAATTAAATAAAATTCCCACTTAAATATCTCTTTGTGATGAAAAAAGAAAAAAAATTAAATAAATCTTTTTTTATTTTCTCTATACTTAAATGCACATATCTCTAAGTGGGAGTCCTCTTTTTTCCTTTTTTCACTTTCTTCTCAAACACTCATCTTTTCTCATTGGTGGAATTTTGTCTCACATGGATCAAACTCTATTATCCCATATTGGTTGTGAGAAGCCTCTCACCTCCATATTTTCCTTTATAAGAAAGAGCCCTCTCCTCATTTTGGACATCCACAATTATATATCCACCATTGATCCACGATTATGCTATTGTTATGCTTTGGAGAGCAATTTTTGGAAGAGTTTGAGCATTAAAATTTTTTGTGGAGAACTTCTATCTTCTTGTCTTATTCTCTCTTGCATCCATGGCTTCTATCATAAAGTTTCATCCTTGCATTTTCATATTATCTTAGAGTCATATTTGTTTTCATAGATTAATATTGCATTGTTATTTCTTTTCATAGATTAAATTTCCTTTCTTGCATTCCATTTTTCATTGTTATCATATAGATTAGTTTTCTTCTTCATTTGCATTCATATTTGGATCTTTGAATCTCTTGTTTCATGGAGTACTTGCATGGGCAAAAACTAGGTCAAACTGAGGGCCTTTATTACAAACCCTTTCACTCCATAAATAAAGAGCTATGAGCTGTCATTCGAGACCTCATTCTTGAGCAATCTTGGATATAATGACTCATAGAAATGTGCCCACATTTTAGGCATACATTATATAGTTTTTTGAGGCCAGCAATTTGGGTACCAACTTTTGCACTCTAAACAAGGCTGATTTCTTTACAGTTTTATCTATAAACTTACAAACTTACATTGAAAATGGTAACTTGTTCAAACTTTAATCAAAATCTAGCCTTCAAAAAGAAATTTGAAGGGCAAAAACATGGCACACTCAAATAAGACCAAAAGTGTCGAAGACAAATGCAAATAGTTTGTTAATGCAATTGATGGATTATTTTTTTCATTCCAAATTTCCAAGTGAAATGAGAATTGCAATTTCCCCATTTTCAGCCCCGGTTTACATAGTGGAAATAATTTGATTGATTAAATTCAGTTGTTCAAATTTGCTTTTTTGTAGCAACTTGCATTTGACTAATCATGTTTTTAAGATAAACATCTTATTGACTTTCCTTGGGGCCAAAAGTGAAATAGTATAAAGTCCTTTTTTTAAAATTGAAAGGAATGGTATTTAAAAAGTGATTTTATAATTATGTAATGGCTATAAAGGAGGTTAAGAAAAAGAAACAAGACATTCAAAAGAGTGATGATTTTTTTTGCAAGATGTGTGCGCATGGCTAGATTTTTTTGGTAAGACAAGAACCCCTATGGGTCAAAACCCAATATGCTGAAGAGGACGAAAACCCTTTGACTACAACAAAGCGTTCCATCCAAGTACCAATGGTGAACTGAAGATTTTTAAATGGCAACAGAAATCCTTGTTTCATTGTGAGTAATTCTATTCAAGGATCACCTTTGGTACCGAATGCAATCAGTTTGAAGATTGCACCATTGGAAATCTGTCCAAGTATTTGACTTTTGATGTTCTCAGATTGTAAGTTGTTCCTAGCCACATAAGAAGATCGCACAGGTTGGAAAATGGTATGGATTAAATCTTGATAATACAGTTGAATTTGGTATAAAGCTACCAATATTGAGATAAATTAAAGTTTGGCTTGTATGGTGGTTCATTTTTTTGAGTCAAGTGGAAACTAAAAAATGTTGCCAGAAGCTCTACCGCCAAACTTGCTAATATCTTACAATTAAAAGAGAGCGTTGAAATTCTTAAAATCAGCTTATTGAATATCAAAAGGGGAGTGAGACATTGCTTTAAGTAGTAACCTGGGATTGTAGACTGTGCTAAGTGGGAAATTGACTTAAATTGAAGGCAACATCTGACTTTGAAGGAGTTTGAATTTTACTTGTACTCTACTAAGCTATCCTCTAGCTTTCCAATATATCTTATCATCAAGTTTGAACTAAGCTCTACAAACAATCATTGGGCCTTTTAAATGAGTCTCCTCATCCATTTAGAATTACTTTCATCCTGCTGCCAGCTCATTAAATTAAGGTTCGGGAAGTCACTGAATGTAAAAGAGAACTATATAATTAGCAATGTAAAAAGTAAGCCATAGTTTGGAACTCAAACACAAAAGGTGAGTTTTGAAGAGTCCTATCAATGGATGGAAAACTCTCACTTGGCAAAAACTTGCCCAACACCAAAAAAGAAACTTGGGAAAAATTCGGCCAGTTTTTTAAAAAACTTAGGGAAAACTCGAGAACCTAAATAACCACTTAAATTTAATTAAAAATACAAAATTTTGCAAAATTCAATGAAAAGATGCATCCAATGAGTTAATTAATGAAAACACAAAAGAAACAAGCACAGTTTAGATATATATAAATGCAAAGTGCGTACAAGATCACATTCTCATGCCAAATATTGATGGCGAGAAAAAAAATACTAAATAGTTTCTATAAAACTAGAAGTAAATACATCATTGCAGTTAGTTTCTGTAAAACTCTAAATAAATAAATCATAGTAAATATTTTCTATAAAGCTAGATGTATTTGAAGTAAATACACCATGGCAAAATAGTTCGAGAGTGAGTTTGAGCAATTTTGGCCTGCTGGAAAGTAATGCTTGCTTTGGGTGTGAGCAAGTGGTTGAGCTAAGTTTGTTAGGACTCGGGAATATAGAATTGAAACCCAGTGATTTGTGAGAAAATGAGTTAAGACTCATTAGAAAATTCTTGTTTCAACTTCAATTTGACCTCAAATAGCCAAGAAAGATTCTGGGAGATAACATTGTTGAAGGCATGCGGAATCCTGAAATATATCTAAGCCTAGAATGTTTTGAAAACCCCAAAAATCTAGAATCTACATTTTAGCTCCAATGAAGTTGAAACCTGTCTCAAACATCTTGACAATATTTATACAAATATAACTTAAAGTATAAGATGATGCAACTTATCCTTAAATGTTATATTTGTATAAATCCTCTTACCCCTGAACTGAAAAATGACTAAATCCCAAGGTTGCACGGAGATGGGGGTACTTTAGGTACTTAGGGTACTGGTACTAGTACGGCTATTTTTCATAATAGGGGATGGGGATACTTGGTTATAAAAGTTAATTTTTAATTATACTTTTATATTCATATAAAATCTAAAATTATGAGTCATGAAAAGTTTTTTTAAAACAAGAGCAGTGATAAAGTTTGCTAATGTAATGTATTGTTTTCAGTTTCAGATTGATGTATGTTTGTAATAATAATATATGATAACTATTTAGATGCATAACAAAGAAGGCAGACTTTAAACATGAACAAAAAGATCATAAATCACATGACAATGACATACTGCAAATGATAAACTTCTGACTTGAACAGTGATAAAGTTTATTGTTAATCAATATTGTATCAAAGTTTCAAACTGATTAGGTATTGAATTAAGCTTGATAAGCAACAAGCTGATACGCAAACAAAAAACCGAAAAAATAATCAGAAATCTTAATCAACGTCCTTAGCTATGATGCTCTCCACCGAGTACCCAATACTTGGGTACGTGGGTACGAGTACCAGGGGTGTGGATACGAGTACCCATGCAACCTTGATAAATCCTCATGCAAATAGAAAATGAACTTCAAAAATTAAGTTTTCTTGCTTTTAGACACTGAAAGAAATGCTGGTGGGAGTTTTTACTAAACACGCCATTTTTTTGGCAGCACCCCTGATCCTACGAGTTTTTCACAAAAAATCTCAGTGATCAAACAGCGAGTTTTCCATCTATGATCCTATCAAAAGTAAGACAGCATAAAGCTGCTGCTAGCTTTGTGCAGGTTAGAAAAGCATCATGCGAAAGAGTGTAACAAAGAGTTCTAACATTGATAGGATTCTACATCAAAGCTGCCTTTTTGTGTACATATGACAAAATAAAGAATAGCACCCAGGCACATGGGTCGGTAAAAAAGCAATGCTGGTTGGAACGAAAAAAGTATCTTGTTGAAGTTAATTGGACTCTACACATAAATTGACCTACCTTTTGTTTTCAGGAGAGCTTCACACTATTACATGCCATTTGATCATAAATATCTTCTAAGACATACTAGTTATTGCAGGCAGAAATCTCTAGTGACCAACTCTTACTATATAAATTTCAGATTTTGTCATGTCCCCTCTTTAATATGACTAGCAAAGTTATGTGAGTTAACCTATCATGGGGGTCTCGTAGGCTAGCAGTTGTGAATAGAAACTCATACAAGATATTCAGTGACCAAGCTTGACTTTACAGGCAATTGGGAGTCATTTCAATGTAGTTCCTTGATTTTAGGGGGTATCCCTACATTTTAGGAGGATGTAGCAATTTCCAGATGTGAGGTTCCACAGGACCCTTTCATGGTTTCAATTTTAGGATGACAGGGTGTGTTCCCTAGTTTCTAGGAGCATCCCTAGACTATAGGGAAGGGACTGCCAGTTGACCCATCTCATCCAATATCAATCACAGACAGGTGACATGGTCAGTTTCACATTTATTTGGTTGGAATATTTTAATATATTTAAGTATTTCCTAAGTTAGCATTTAAATAATTTATAATAGCGTTATTTATATAATCATTTCGGATTAATAAGGGGAATATGGCTTCGTTTGGTCAGATGTGCCCTTGTGTTATAACTCATTGGAAAGGTCTTGAATTATTATAAACTACTTTCACTATCCGGGGACTTTTTGCCGCTTTGAGTTATGACATTTTAATAAAGTAATATTTTTCCTATAGCCTAGATGTCTTTATTTGGGAAAATGTTATTTTATTATAAAGTGCAAAGTGTAATTCTCATTTAGGGTTTGATTTGCACTTGGGAAGAGTTATAAGGAGATGAAGACCTAATTGTTCATTATCTTTTGACATTTGAAGCTTATGATATTTGGAATTGCTCTGGGAGAACAATTTTGTGGCTTGGGACAAAACCCTCAAGTCTAGATTGTTGGGACGCAAACCTCAACAAGTCTTTGGGTATTTGAATTCTTAGATATTGGTAACAGTGAGATCAAAGGAGCAATCGGTTTCTTCCTAGACAACTTTGCATTTTTTGGAGACCCATTTTCAGCTAGACAGTCATTATTTGCAGCTGAGGCATCAATATTTGAGGCAGCAATCAACATTGGCAGTCTTTCTATTTGAATGCAGAAATCTGATTATTATTCTTGGAACAGTTTGAGGCATTTCCAGATTGTCAAGTATTTTCAATAATGAATATTATTTATTATATGTAGTTCAGATTTGTTTGTTAGTTATCTTTTATTTTTGCATATATTTTCAAAA
Source organism: Cupressus sempervirens (assembly GCA_028749045.1). NCBI lineage: Eukaryota > Viridiplantae > Streptophyta > Pinopsida > Cupressales > Cupressaceae > Cupressus > Cupressus sempervirens. The sequence continues at coordinate 319,654,936 of CM053791.1, forward strand.
ATCCAAAAACAATTGAAAAAACAGCAAGAAAACAAAAAATTCAGAATTGAGCAAAGTCTTCCAGAGATGCCAAACGCTAGCCAAAGACTCAAATTGTAAAACAAACAACAATTTTCAAGACCTCTGGTATTGGGGATCTTTCAATGGTATCAGAACTTACATCCTACCAACCTGTAGGGTTTGTGAGAAATTGTCACAACAAATTTTAGAAAAAGTCTTCATAATTCATTTCAACATCTGGGTACTGGGTAAAAAGTTTTGATAATTCATTTTGGCCTCTGGGTATTGGTTAAAAAGTTTTGATAATTCATTTTGGCATCTAGGCATTGGCTAAAAAGTTTTGATAATTCATTTTGTCGTCTGGGTGCTGGCTAGAAAGTTTTGATAATTCATTTCGGCATCTGGGTATTGGCTAGAAAGCTTTGATAATACTGGCTAGAAAATTTTGATAATGCATTCGGCATCTGGATACTAGCTAGAAAGTTTTGATAATTCATTTCAGCATCTAGGTACTAGATCAAAAGTTTGGATAATTCATATTAGCATCTGGGTAGTCACTTGTTAGTGGATTGAATACGTGTTATATGCATCCGAGGAGAGCAGACTTATACAGGTATTACACTCGTTGGAGAGCTCAGAACAATTTGGAAATTGATATAGAATAGGAACCCACTATGGTAGATGAACAAAGAGGTGTCAGAAAAAACCAGCAGATGGAGGAAGCGAGGGAGATGATGCATACTCTCATCACTACACAACCCAGAATAGTTCAGACCTTGGAAAGGTTACAAGGTACCTTGGAATGGATGGAGTTGGATAGATAGAGAGGCAAGCATGAGAGACAGGGGTGTAGAAAATCAGTTTCAGTTGCAGGAAGTCAGCATAGTCATAGATCCTACACATCATTTGGGAGCTACCTACCTTCATTCCAACAAACAGGCACGCCCTCGTACACCAGTTAGGGATAGACCCCTACTTTTGCAGTTTGTATTGAGTGAGCAACCAACACAAGTAGAGCCACCCAAGGTGGGATTCCAAGATACAGTTATGGTAGCCCCGGATGAGTGGAGAGCCCTACCTCCAGAGGTTAGCGATGCTTTTCCTCTTCCCCAATATTGTGCACAGCAGAAAGATGTTGGTAGGTTTAGAAGAGACAAGGGCCATACGCCACAGCAAAACAATGACCTCAATAGAGCTACTGAGAAGATCACATTGGCTACATATGATGGTACTAGTGTTATGAGTGCACGAGCTTGGGTGCACAAGCTGGACATATATCTATCTTTGAGGTCCATGCCTGAGCGTGATGCTATTCAGTTTGCGGTCTTGCATTTAGACGGGGTTGTCTACGACTGGTGGCACCATGGATTGGTCACCCAAGATCATACCATGGTTCACTCCTATGCAGAGTTCACTGAGCGTCTCATTACCTAATTTGACTGTAAGGACACAGAACTCTATTATAGGAAGTTGGCACATCTTAGATAGACTGGACATGCGAAGGCATTTGTTAATGAGTTCCAGCGTATTGCAACTATTGTACCTAATATGTCTAAAAGGCATAGGGTGATGTTATTTATTGAGGGACTACAGGATAGGCTTAATGGATTGGTGTGTGATTTCAAGCCGATTACTCTTAAGGACACCATTGATGTGACATTGAGATTGGACACCACCCCTACCTTATCAGACAGATAAGAAAGCCATTTAGGCATTCTCAGCTTCCACGGAAGGCCAACACTTCCCAGGGTAGACGTGGACCATCACCTTGACCTCCTAGGATGAACCAAGAGATGAGGAATGATTTGAGAAGGAGAAAGCTATGCTTCTCTTGTAAGGAGCCATGGGAGCCTAGACACCATTGCCTTGGTAAAGGCAAAGTTCATTTGATTGAGGTGACATCCGACATGGGAGATGAGGAGATTACTGACACTGATACTGAGAATAGTCTGGAGGAGATTGAGCAGGAGCATCCGCAGTTGGAGTCAAACACTTCTGAGCCCTTGGCGTCAATTAAGGTGACTATGGCTACTCTATCCAATTATCCTAGATTTCACGCGTTTCATTTGAAAAGAACACTTTAGGGCCAACGGATTACGAGTTTGGTAGACACAAGCGCCACGCACAATTTTATTGATCAAAAATTAGTGGTAAGCATGGCTTGCAGTATGAGGTGTTTGTTGGCTTATGGGTGAAGGTTGCAGATGGCGTAGTATTGGGTTGTACTAGTAAGATTCCTCAACTTAGCATTCAGATGGGGATTATACCTTGACAGATGGTTTCTATGTACTCCCACTGGATGATTATGACATGGTTTTGGGCATGCAGTGGTTACAGGGTATTTGATGGTACATTATTAACCACCACCATATGCAGTTAGAGTTCCTTTCTGAAGGGAATAAGACTATCTTGAGAGCAACATCAAATGGTGGACCTAGGGAGGTGTCTTCTCGCTAGATGGAGACTATCATTAGACATGATAACGTGATTTGGGCTACACATTGTTATGTGAAGATCAAGACACCTACACCTCAGGATGGCAAGGCATTTCATGTTGATATACAGTCAGTGATGGATCGGCATGGTCGAGTGTGATATACCCTCGGGTGTACCTCCTGATAGAGGATTTGAGCATGGGAAAGAGATGGAGGATGGAGTTAAGCCAGTAATCACCACTCCATATAATCATCCTAGAGCATACGAGGATGAGATTGAGAAGATCATTCATGAGTTGTTAGACATGGGGTTCATTCGCTCTACTTCTAGTCGAGTACTGTTATCATACTATGCACCACATGTCCATTGATATGTCTCCTTTTAGAGCTCTTTATGGCTACGATGCATTATCTTTTTTTGATTTGGCGTTGAGTAACAGCAGAGTTCCTTTGGCACAAGATTGGTTACAGGAGAACTAGGATATCATGAGTTCTCTCAGGGAGAGCTTACAACATGCTTGGAATCAGCGGACAATGTACACCGATCAGCATAGGACCGAAAGGGTATTTGATATGGATGACATGGATTTCCTAAGCTTACAGCCCTACCAACAGCGCACCCTTAAAGAGGGGGGGGAGCTGAGAAGCTCAAACCTCATGTTTACGGACCTTACCGAGTTCTTAAGCAAGTTGGAGTGGTTGCTTATGAGGTTGAGTTACCACCTAATAGTAGGATTCATAATGTGTTCCATGCATCATGCCTGAAGAAGGCACTAGGGCAGCATATTATAGCATCACTTAATTTACCTCCCTTGGATGAGGACAGTAAGTTGACTTTGGTTCCTAGAGAGATTTTTTAGGTGAGGAAACGACGGCTAAGAAGCAGGGTGATTTCGGAGTATTTGGTACGCTGGAGAGGTCTACCCATAAAAGATACCACTTGGGAGGGTGAATCCATTTTGTAGCACCCAACATTGCAGTTGCTTGTGGCAAGCATCTCCGAGAAGGGAGGACTGTCATGTCCCCTCTTTAATCTAATTAACAGAGTTATGTGAGTTAGCCTATCATGGGGGTCTCGTAGGCTAGCAGTTGTGGATAGACTCATATAGGATATTCAGTGGTCGAGCTTGACTTTACAGGCAATTGAGAGCCAGTTGGGTGTAGTTCCTTGATTTTAGGGGGTATCCCTACATTTTAGGAGGATGTGACAGTTTCTAGATGTGAGGTTCCACGAGACCATTCCATGGTTTCAGTTTCAAGATGACAGAGTGTGTTCCCTAGTTTCTAGGAGCATCCCTAGATTATAGGGAAGGGACTACCAATTGACCCATCTCATCCAATATCAGTCACAGACAGGTGACATGGTCAATTTCACATTTATTTGGTTGGTTGGGGCTTTCAGAGGCAAAATGGGGAATATTTTAATATATTTAAATATTTCCTAACTTAGCATTTAAATAATTTATAATAAGGCTATTTATATAGTCATTTTGGAGTAATAAGGGGAATATGGCTTCGTTTGGTCAAATGTGCGCTTGTGTTATAGCTCGTTGGAAAGGTCTTGAATTATTATAAACTATTTTTAATATCCGAGGACTTTTTGGCGCTTTGAGTTATGACATTTTAATAAAGTAATGTTTTTCCTATAGCCCGGATGCCTTTATTTGGGAAGATGTTATTTTATTATAAAGGGCAGATTGTAATTCTCATTTAGGGTTCGATTTGCACTTGGGAGGAGCTATAAGGACATGAAGACCTAACTATTCATTATCTTTTGACATTTGAAGCTTATGATATTTGGAATTGATCTGGGAGAGTGATTTTGTGGCTTGGGACGAAACCCTCAAGTCTGGATTGTTGGGACGCAAACCTCAACAAGTCTTTGGGTGATTGAATTCTGAGATATTGGTAATAGTGAGATCAGAGGAGCAATAGATCTCTTCCTCAACAACTTTGCATTAGTGGGAGACCCATTTTCAGCTGGGTGGCCATTATTTGCAGCTGAGGAATTGGTATTTGAGGCAGCAATCAACATTGGCAGTCTTTCTACTTGAATGCAGAAATTTGATTATTATTCCTAGTATGGTTTGAGGCATTTCCAGATTGTCAAGTATTTTCAATAATGAATGTTGTGTTTATTATATGCAGTTCAGATTTGTTTGTTAATTATCTTTTATTTTGCATATTTTCTCCAAAAATCAAAAACAATTGAAAAACCAGCAAGATAACAAAAAATTCAGAATTGAGCAAAGTCTTCCAGAGATGCCAAACGCTAGCCAAAGAGTCAAATTGTGAAACAAACAACAATTTCCAAGACCTCCGGTATTGGGGATCTTTCAGATTTGCCTACTTTCAATATATGCATACACTTATAACAGCAAACTGGTTAGAAATTTTCTTTGCTCCTGTGCATTTATGTTTGTCTGACCAGTACAGTTATTAATGTAATCTTACAGCAGTAGCAACAAACAACAGTGAATTCTAAAATGAGTCTTCTGCAGAAATCCATTTATCACTGTACAAACAAACATTTTATGTGCTTGGTGAATGCTTAAGATGATATTGGTTTCCATTTCTTTAAGAGTATTTTTGGCAAACATCTGTAAGTAAACAAATCAGCTTGGAGATACAGTGGAGGTTATGGCTTTACCATTAAAGCTCAAGCACAAATACATTTACCATTAACAAATGCTCAAACATCGTGTGCTAGGTGTATTCCTTGCCTTGTAATCATTTCCAATATATATGAGGTAAAACATTAATGACTGCTTACTGTGATAACCTTGAAATGACTATAAAACACACATCAAAACCCATGAAATAATTAAAAAGCTAAAAGCTAACAAATTCACTCATAGATGGAAAGAGTTCAATTGCCAGAATTATCAGAAAAAAATTATTATGAGAAATTTGGAGCATAAGATCTTTAATGAAATGCATAAACAATAGCATTAGCTAGAGACACTATACCCACATTGCACGATAGTTAAATTGAGAATTATTAATCTATATCTTCGATTCCTTGTATTTATTGTCATTTTTCAGTTCAAATGATCGATAATAATGGTGAAAAAATGAAGCTGATTTGATAACAGCCAACAAAAATTATGAACAGTGAGTCCTCACACCTCAAAACTTCACACAGTTTGTATGACCATAAATTTCTAACTATATAAACCAGTTCTAATTTATCTTAAAACCAAAAAAAGAAATAAAACTACAATAGTTTCTAAAATGGTAATTAAAATAATGATGAGTGCAAAAACCTTATATGCAACATAGTGCTCAGTAAGGTTAACGAGCCTCAGTGAACAAGAAACTTGCTTCTTCAGCTCAACTGCCAATATGAATCATAAAGTCACGTGTCAGAGAACAGATAAAATTAAGCACATCTAAATAGAATATGCAAAATGAAGGACGAGGAAACAAACACACAAAGACTATGATAGAGTTTTTTATTTGAGAAAATCTAAATGCTTGAACTGTAATGAGTACATCCAATGTCTTCTTCATCCTGCACGGTTCTAACTGCTCACTTCTTTCTAATCCAAACCCCAGATAAGAAACCAACTGGATACATTCTCATATCTCTGTTATATGATCAAGAAGCATCAACAATGAAATGCCCTACAAACACTCAAGTCATAAAGAATAACATAGTCACCATAAGAGGGACCTAAGGTATGGGGATTAAGACAGCATGTTGCAATGAGTTGTAGGAGTACATGGATAGAGGAAACACAAAATTACATTTAAATATAGTCACTGAGAGATGTGTATAAAGGTATTGAGTCTTCATCCTTTAACCCGTGATTGCTAAGGAGAGTATCAACAAGCCAATATATCAGGCAGTCAATTCTTATGGATTGAGACTAACGGAAGCAAGAAATCTGAATTATTTGCTAAAACAAAGATTAGATGAAGTAAAAAGGCTCAATTATGTAGAATTTTGATGCTTTTTTCAAAGAATATTGTCATGAGCGTCATTTTATATTTTGCTAATACTTGTAGGTCTAATTTGTTTTTTAATCCAATTGTCAGCTTAAGTTAGCACATTAGCAAATAAGTTACTAACAGTTCCCAACTGTGATGATCTAGCGGACAATTGTTGGCCCTTTAAGTAGGATATATCCTTAGTTTACATGTGATCCTCCCTGAACTACATTCTATGTAATTGACTTGAAAACTACATAGTTAGCAACGTCATAATTTGACTTGTGAAAAATGTCTCTTACCTATCTACTGATGAGCTAAAGGGGCTCTATAGTGAATGCTCCATCAAGCACAACACTTGCTGAAGGTTTTGCTAATGCGCTGACATCAGTGTTACCCAAGGACACGTCCCGGTCTAATTTGCCTCATCCCAATACGGGGGGGCATTTCAGAGACTCGGGGATGGCCAAGGGATGTCCCTCCAATCCCCCATCTCGGAAATTCTAAACCCAAGTGGGGATACCCCAAAAACTTGCAGACGGATGGTAGTTTCAAGGCTGGTTGAGGACGCAGAAGCGGTCCCCCAACTGTTGTAGGGACACTCATCACTCCCCAAATTTAATGACAAAGAGTCAAAAAAAAATTAAATGCATTTTATTTTGGCTTATCGCGGGTCAATTTGTAGACCCCACCTCCATATTTGCCCTAAAAAGCCAAAACCATGGCTTATAGTTGCATCTTCTCAATTATTTTTACATTGATAAAAAAGTTTAAATTTTTAACATCTACTCTCTCATTGACAACAGCAGGAAGGGTCTTTTGGAGTTTTTTTTATCATCTTAGGAAGCAAGGGCTTGGAAGGGGTAAGTTTAATCATCATTCCATGCTTGCATTTTTCATTGCTTGCATTTTGCATTTTGTTTTTAAAGTTTAAGCTTAAAATAGTCTGGTTTTTCTTTACATTGTTTTAGTTCAACTTCTTTCTTCAATTTCAAAAAAATATAAAAACCAAAATGAGCAGCAGTGAGAGTAGTGGTAGTGAGGATGAATATGGGGGTGGTCAAACTCAAAGTCATAGTGTTGAAGCTAGTAGCGGATAGCAACAACCTGATATATTTAAGTGCCCTTCAAAAATCTTGAACAAATATGCAAAGGGCCCTTTCAACAAACAAGAAAAGCTTGTTCTCCAATATGTTACAGATAGGGATCAAAAGAAAAAAAATGCAGGAGAGGCTAAGGTGTGGAATTATCATGTTTGTCAAGGTGATTTTAGGTGCAGCTATACAAGGGCTAAGTCTAACTTTTTGGGTATTGCATATTAAGGGGTTATAGCTTGTCCAAATTTAACTAAAGGGAGAATAGAGTGTCATAGGTTGCACATCGAGGCCAACATGCCAAAACCAAGTTCAACAAGTCCAACACCAACTTTATCAAGTGCACAATCATCTAGGTCATTGTCAACCACTATTGGTGCAGTCCTATTGACACGAGGGGAAGAGGAAGGTGAGTGATGGTGACAAGGAAAAGTTGAAAGCATGTTTAATGCACAAGCACAGGAAGCTACAGAGTCATCTATTGCTAGATTGTTTTTTTCTAATGCTATCCCATTTCATGTAGCTCGTTCCTCTTATTTCAAACAAATGATGAAACATGCAGCCGCTATGAATCCTTCATTCATATACCCTAGTGATCATAAAGCTATGAACTACCCTGCTAGACAAAGATTACTACAATATTAATGTGTTGTTGGAGGATATGAGATGGAAATGGGTTAGGACAGGCTGCTATATTATGATGGATGGGTGGGATTGATGTTAGACATTGGTCACTCATCAATATAATTGTCACCTTCTCTACTGATTCTTATTTTCTGAAATCCTTAATTTTTCAGGGAAGCATAAGGATGCAGAGTTTCAATTCATCATTTTGAAAGATATCATAGAGGAGACTGGGCTCACTAATCTTGTACAAATGATCATAGATTTGGGGGGGGCATGGCATGGGAGAGATATACCATAGTTGAAGGTGCTTTCTAGTCACCTCCTTCAACAATTTCCTAGTTCCTCTACCATAGAGAAGAACTGGTCTACATATGGCTTTATCCAGTCCCTCAAGAGGAATAAACTTACCTCTATACAAATGGAGAAACTAGTGGTGGTGCATAGTGCCCTTCGACTTCAGGATCATCAAACTCCAAAGTATAAGCAGACTCCAACATTATGGTGGGATATTGATCCTAAAGATGTAGCCCAGATTGATGAGGAGGAAACACCACCAAAATCGCTTGGGATTCCATTAGATGAGGATGCATTTAGTGTGGACCATGACTTTAGATGACTCTAATTCTAATGCAGTGTTGACTAAATTAGAGCAAGAGTAGCGATGTGCTTTTTTTATGTATTTTGATTTTTATATTGAACATGAAACTATACAACGACACTTAGCATTTAGGCATTTTAGTTTTGTATGTTAAACTTATTGACATATTTTTTGTTATCACATGTATAGATGATAGTGACAATGAATTCTAATTTCCAAACTATGAATGTCTATTGAGTATTGAAACAATGAAATGTTGTAAGCTTGTATGTTAAGGTTCTATGATGTTTAAATAGTATGCTTTATCTACATATTCATATGAATCTCATGTCTATTTACAAATTTCTCTATATTTTTTAGAATTTCCCTATATTATACAGTCATCCTCTTTGTCATTCTCTTGCCACCAACCTTCGCCCAAAGCCACCAACACCTTCTCACCTTCTCACGTGGGTTCTCCCAAATTAACTTCCTCCATCACATAATCATCAGGCGCAACGTCCGCTATGCTTGTCATAGGAGGAGGTACTGCAACCTATGTTTTTCATTTGTTGGTATCATCTTGCATTACATAGGACATCCTTTAAGCTACCCGGCTAGACTCTCCCTTGTGAAAGGATTGTCCCAAAACTAACATGTCTACAATTTCCTCCTATTTATATGTTCTTTTCCTTGGTTGCATGGCTTTTCCCAACCAAATAGGCTTAGAGGATGCATTCATAGGTCCATAGGGTATGACAGGGTTGTCAACAGTGTGCTAGACCTCTTGTTGCTCGAGCCCTTTCAACTATTGATTTCCTTCTCCAAAGTTTTTTCTCTATGTAGAGGAGAAGGGACATCTTCTTGTTGTTGCTTTGTTCTGGCTTGTTCCTATTGTTCAGCAGATTTCATTATCTCGATGTCAAGTGTTTTTTCTTAATCTAAGGATGAGATAGCCAATACCTCTACCCATAATCTAGTTACCGGTGTACTACTCTTCTTCTTTGGTATCCACTTATGTGACTAGGAAACTAAGGGTAGCAGAGGAATTTGCACCTAAGGTTGTTCCTTCAATATTGGCATTGCATCATCACCTTTAGGTTCCTCAGTAGCTTTTTCAACTTCTATCTCTCCTCCTAGTTCTTTACCTTGTTCTTCGACCTTGCCTCCATTTTCCTCCATGGTTGTCTCTTGACTTATCTGTGATTCTTAGTCCAAAGGGGGATGGAGGGGGACCTATATCTCTACATCAACTCCAAACACCCCATCTCCACCCACTCCCTCCAAATTTATATCCATTGGGGTTTGGAGAAGCGCGACTTCAATTTGTTCCTTTTCTTGATCTAACCCTTGTGCATTTGTCAGTTCTTGTACAGCCAAAAGAATAGAAATTAGGATTCACAAATTGGCTTGGTGGATCCTAAAACTTAGGGATAGATTTGAAATCAGACATATCAAATTCATCATAACCTAAGTCACCTTTCATCTCCCTTTCACCTTCTATCCTCTCATCCTAGTCAATAGCATCCTTGGGTGCCTCAGACTAAGAGGCTTCGGCCTGTTTTGCCTTTTAGTTGTTTTTGCAGCTGTGAACTAGCTAGTCTTGCGAAAAAGTGGGATATGTTCTTCCTCGTCATCCACCTGCTCTTCAGGAAAAGTCTCCAACTGACGAGATACTGAAGCATGCTTCCTTTTGTATACTTTCCCCTTATCCGTAGGCTAGACATCCTTCTGCCTTGGGTAGTGAGAGAAGAAGCTTTCCTGCCTCGCGATGTGGATGGTGCCTTAGAAGCAGGTGCATCCTCTGTCTCTTTCATCAAAGCCATCTTTTCTTAAACATTATCCGTTTTTCCTTTCTCCCTCTCTGCCCTTGGTTTCTCTACAAGACCGTACATTGTTGATCTTGTATAGTGATACATTGTCTCTATCTTCATAAGGGTAGTTGGTTTGAATGTTGGGACATTAATCTTCTTTCCCTTTCCTTTCTCCACCTTGGAGGGCGAGTCCAACTACGACTTCATAGGTATAGGATCCAATATGAAGGGTTTTGTGATCCACCTGATTGTCAGGTCTATCATATGTCTAGCCTGGTGGGTGGCATCATCATTTAAATCCCTAGCAATCTCCATATTGAGGATAGCATTGGTGTACACATTAATGTAAATATGATCGAGGATATCATCAATTTTCTTGTCCCAAAACTTAAGACGAATTCTAACGTCAAGGACATCATGCACCAAAACCAAGTCCATTCTACAAAGATCCTTGTTCTGACCTCATAATCGTCAACATAATTAATCCAAAGATCCTCTAAGTTTGGCTCATGTTTATAACACCTCCCTGTGATGTGGTTGTAGGTTCCGATGGGATCAAGCCTCGTTCTTATCAATTTAAATTCCTGAAGAGGAGATTCATCCCACTCTAAGTCTATTGACTTGGACACCTTAATATACTATACAAAGTGGGCCCCGATGAAAATGGGAAATGCTTCTTTTTGTTTTTAATGTGCTCATAAGCATCAATTAGTTGCCTAGCTATCTCCAATAACACCAACATAATGGAAGGGTATCAGGGAAGCTTCCTAGGATTGAGAGTACATTCGACCATATGAATGTATGTGAAAGATCAAAACTAAATTTAGTAGGCCCAAATGGCACATATCTTTGCAAATGCCTCTTTTAACAATCTCTTAGCATAACCCTGCTCAATAAAGCAAACAATAGAAAAAGGAAAGCATCATTCACAATCTGGTGCTCCAAACTTATGTCCTTAAGTTTCTCCTTTCTTACCAACTGCGGGTACACCAAGAAAGGCCATGCATTAGGGTCTTGGAAAGATCCCTTCATTGTGAGATCTGGGTACTCAGCCCTTGCTCCAAGCAAGTATACTATATACGAGGTCATGTAGGATAAAGCAAGTATACTATATACGAGTTCATGTAGGAACTCGGGTTATCCTAAACCTTTCTCAATTGATCATGCAAGTTATCTCTGATAATTGTGGCCCAATCTAACCTCACCTTCCTTCTCTTGATCCTCTCGATCATGTGAACCATCCAAGGCTCAAGATTCTACATTGTAGGAAGACCATACACCCTGCTTAGAAGAGTAACTACACTACTATTGATGTGAGTTTTGTATCACTTACATAACATATTAGGATTTGAATATTTGATATGGGATATCAAACATGCAACTCCTCTCTTGAAAAGTTAATGCTCATGAGACATGAGTATAACTCCAATGTTCCTTACACCGTTGGATACTTGCTCAGTTTTATCGATGTGATTTGCTAATAATCACGTAGGCGGCCTTACGCTATTCATTCGAGGATGACTTGGACTTTGGTGGAATGATGGAGATGACAACTCGGTTTGTGAAATGTGCTGAGGCAGATAATGTTGATGGTGGTGGTGATGGAGGATGTGTTTGCCAGTGATGATGTTGATGGGAAAGCGATGGTTGTGGAAGGTGAATGGGTGTGCTCTAATACTTAACTTACTCTTCTAACTTGCTTCTCTAAGCTTCGACTACCTAGCTACTTACTATTCTACTCCTGCTCCTATGAATGGAAGGTTAGCAAATGGACGGGGATCGAACCTAATGAGAGCTGACCAGTGGCCTCACTTCCATAGGTGCAATGATTCGAAGGAATAATAAACTAGTTTACCACACAAAGCTTCCCAACCAGCCGCTAGGATGCTAGTGGCCTAGAATTGATCCCTATCAAACACTTACCAATGCTACCATACAACTATCCATCTACTTAACTTCACTTAAACAACTTCAAATGCAACCAACTTTAACAACTTGAAAGGAAATCTAACTAAGTGGGAGTAGAAAACATGCAATAATACCCAATGTTCTTAATCAAAATGCAAATCGCAACAATGAAAAAGAGAGCAATTTTGGTATTATCTTCGCAACAATTTCTCCAACCCCTTTACAAATGAGAGCAAATGGCCTTTTATAGGGGCCAGAAATACAACGGACGTTGGAGATCAAAACAAGAGCAACGATCCAGATTGGATCCTCAAAACCCTAATTAGGGTTGCCACCCCATCGGCCAATGAGAAGCTGCCACCTCATCAATGGACCAATGAAAAAAGTGAAAAAAGTGGCAACCAATGAGAAGGCACCAAAATGGTGGCCAATCAGAAATAGACACTTGTCCTATTCTGGAAGAAAGGGAAATTGCCACTTGGGCTTACATCAAATGATCTTCTAATATAAATCTTCCCTTTTCTTTCATCTTCTTAGCTAAGGCAATGAACTTAGCTAGCCTTTCGTTAACTTTTTCCACAGAAGGATACGGTGTGTGCTTCGCCCTGAGTTCCGCTTACTTCGCCATGCCACTTGCTGCTTATAGTATCCTTTCGTGATCCTTCTCATATTCTTTCTCAAATCCAATAAAAGCATTGAGAGAGAAAAGGGTGCCCAAATGCTTCTTCTTGATAGCAACCTTTCCCAACTCATCCAACCTCGATCCAAAATATGTTTCATTGACATCCTCTTCTCTGATATCCTCAAAATCAAGTGCCACCTCAACGTTGCTCATCATGGTTGAAATGGAAGTGTCGACGCTTGGGTTGTGATGTGCAACTGCCTTTTGTATATCCTTTTATGGTACCGCCATTGGTATTGGTTATTCGCCTTATTTTTTGAGAAGAAGGGAGTTTTGGGCATCATATCCTCTTTGTCTTTCTTAGTGTTTGCCCGCTTGGGATTCTTACTTGCACTAACATCCTCCATGCTCGTCACCCTATTATGGGATGGTAGAGTGGTTGACCAGAAGGCAAGAAGAACCAAGAGGAGCAATCCTTAGACTAGAATGAAAGAAGGATGTCAACTTAAGGACCCCTTGCAACTCTAGATGATTTGAAATTACCTCTACCTATAGCCAAGGGGGATTGTCCTTCCTTTAGTCTGTCCTTCATCCGTATCATGTCCACTATAGCGATATTGGTGTCAATTATTCTCTTCATTTTCGAGAAGAAGGGAGTTTTGGGCATCATATCCTCTTTGTCTTTCTTAGTGTTTGCCTGCTTGGGATTCTTACTTGCACTAACATCCTCCATGCTCGTCGCCCTATTACGGGATGGTAGAGTGGTGGACCAGAAGGCAAGAAGAACCAAGAGGAGCAATCCTTAGACTAAAACAAAAGATGGATGTCAGCTTAAGGACCCCTTGCAACTCTAGATATGAAAATTCACCTTAACCAATAATCTTACAGTGACTTTTCGGAACCTAGGATGTGACTTCAAGAATTTCAAATCCCTTGCAAATCAGAAATTTATCATGCAATTCACCTCCAAATAAAATTACCCAACCTAGGAAAAAAATCGCAGCCTCTTAAAAAAAATCAGAATTTTATCTTCAACAAATTTCGGCTCCCACAAATTTCGCCCTCCACAAAATTCGGCTCCCACAAATTTCGACTTCTACAAATTTCGGCTCCCACAAATTTTGGCTCCCACAAAATTCGGCCCCCACAAAATTCGTCAAGCAAGAAGAGTGCAGATCTGCTCTTGCAAAATCACCAACACCTTGAGAAGGAGAAGTGAGAAGTGAGGAAGAAATGGGAGAGAGGCCTCCTCTTATACCCAACTTTCTTCTTGGACCCTGGGAGAAAGAAAAACAAATAATTAATGCAAAATTATGGCCCACAATTAAATACTTAACCAAAATTAATTTTGCCATGATGAAAATTAACTTTCTAAATTGCCAATTAGTTCTAAATTGCAAAAAGAAATTAAATAATGCCTTGAGGGTGTTAAATATTTCCATTTAATGGGGGGTTTGGTAATTAATACGTCATTAAATTTGGATTTTGGCTAACCAAAAGCCATTTTGTCAATATTAAATTACCAATTTCAGTAAAGGCAAAAAGTTTTCAAGGCAACTTTAATCTATTAAAACCAATTTTTTTGCAATTTTTACCCAAATCGATTTTGCTATGCCAACAAATAAAAAATTGACAAAAATAAAATAAAATTTCTTCTAGAGCCAAAAATCGATTTTGCAATTTTATTTCACCATCGCAAAAATTAATTTTCTTCATCAAAAAAAATAAAGATTTTCCAAAAGACCAAATTTAACAAAATTTTCATTTTTTGAAAATTATCCAATTTTATACGACTATATCCAAATTTTTATAAAAAAATGTCTAAGTACAAAATTTACAATTTTATCCTGCCAAGTTTTGCTCTATAAAATTTGTTCAGCCTAAGGATGAAATTGGTGGCTCTGGAAAATCAAGTTGAAACTGGGTGAAAATAAATCTAACCCTCTCCCCACCAGCCCTGAAGGTGTCCAAGACGTGAAATCTTCAAATTTGAAACCTCTGGAACGAAAATTGCTAAGGCAATCGAAAAAAAAGGGGGTCCCCAAAATTTTGGGGCGATGGTGTGAAAACCTCACAACAACTACCCATATCTTCTACCAAGTACCCTACCCTCATATTAATCTTCTCCAACCTATCTTGTTTAAGAGGCTTGATCAGATACTTCTCATTTATCAATTTGTAACCATGTGCCATGTTATCTTCGAACCATTTTGTTTCCCTTTCTATAGGGATTGGATAGGAGTCCACCTTGGAGATATGGAAGACCTCTGTGATGTCAAGCCTGACGTCCAAAACCGTCTCCAACCTTATTTTTGACCACCTTCTCATCCTCCACATAATGGTGTGCTAGGGTCATTATGAGATCAAGAGATTGAACCGACATTGGATGGGCAAAAGTATTGACAAGTCCGACCAAAACCAAGGTTGTGTGATGCACAGATTTGTTGTTAGACCAAGCACCCTATTGTAGAAATGCATCCCAGTCCATCTAACCAATGTTTGTATCCTTGAGTGTTTATTCCCCATCTTGGAAGGTGGTTTGTTGCCCATAAACTTATACATGACAAGTTGTGAGGACGACATCTTGATAATTTTTGTATGCAAAAAAAATTGTTAGTAGTGTTTTATTGAAAGCATAAAAAAAAAAAACAGAACTAATCTATCTGCAAAAACCAAACCCCAAAAAAACCTAAAACATTAAGACTAAACACAACAAAATAGCCAAAAGACAAAGAAAACCCAAATTCTCCAGTGTTTTAGCCCTTCTAAGTCCAGAAGGCCTTTCAAACTGAGAAAGTCTGAAACTGGGCCTTTGAAGCAACTAAGCCTTGCAATTGACTAAACGAGGATTTTGTATGACTTCCAGCGTTGCAAAATCTCTTGAAATCTTCAAAGTGCAAAACTCAAATGATGCAATTCAATCACCTTGCATGTCATTCACATTATGAATTTTATAAGCTCAAAAGATTATGGCATGCAAAACATCGACAAATCGCAGTTCGCAAGTTGAGGCTACCATTGAGGTGATTTCAGGGTTACAGAGTTTTCAAGGTTCGAAACAATGAAAGACAGTCACTTTTGCCAACCTCAACGACTAATAAACTACAAATAACGATGACAAACCTAGAAACCCTAATCTCAAAAATGAAAAAAACAAAACAAATGCAAAATTAAAAACTCTACCTCAAAAGGACATAGAAGACGACAAGATCTGCAATAAAACTAATTTACGCTTGAATAGCAACCCTAAAGAAAGATTTGACTAAGCACAATGAAATTTAATGCTTGCTTAAAGGTCGCTACACAAGAATCACTGCTTAGAACTCAGAAATCATCGATTGCAAAATGAACCCAAAAAATGCCCTTAAATAGCCTATTGAGGTGTTGACGTCAATGAACATCAGCAATTCTTCGAACTTGTAGTCTACGAAAGTTCGAAACTCTAAAGCCTCAACGGGTGGAAGTCTATGGATATTGGACCTTTCAGGGTTTCAGAGATCTAGAAGAAAAAAAAAAAAGGAAGACATAAGGAAAACAAAACAAAATAAGAAAATGCCAAGATCATAAGACTATAAGGACACACAAAGGCTACCAAAGACCACCAAAAGATACCTCCTAACTATCGGAAACACCTAGCAAGCACATACAATCTGACTTATTGAGTACCTAATCCAGCAAGATCTCAAAGAATTAAAACCACAAAGAACACCAAAAGATCCAAAAAAAAGGGGAGTTCCTATCTCAAGTAAGTGCTCGAAATGGAGCGTGTGTTATGGAACCACGACAATAACTCACAACTAAATTACAACCATCTTGAAACTTTCCCATTCAATAATAAATACAAGCCACTAATTGAAGTGTGTGCCACCCAATTCTTTCAATTTTGTGCATTCATAACACTTTGAGCCCTCCCTCCATTATTAATATGTAGTATCCATTTTTTTATCCTCACACCAACCACGTTGTCAGTAAATCTAGCTATAATCAAGACTTAGAAAAGTGAAGACTGGGTCAACAAGTTCAGAAATATTTGAGACACAATTCCATTTTTATCTTGACTTTGATACATGCAATGCCCCCTTTTTGTACTTTGTATGTTTAGTTTTTCATTATCCTATTCTCAAGTTCTTGTAGGCAAAGTTCTAATGTACCCTTCTGGATTTGCCCTAGCATTTGCCCCAGAATTCACAATTGCAACAAGTTAGGGGGTATATATATATATATATATATATATATGCACACACACTTTTAATTGTTAGAGCTCAATGATAACATGTAATGGACTTAAAATAAATATGCATACAATATTGGTATCACTCCCTACTATTTAAACACATTAGGTTTTGGAGGAAGAAGAATGATAGGTCCACCTGAAGCCATCTCACTAAGCCCTATAGCGAACACTCACTATAATGTCCATTTTTATCCAATATGAGATACTACGTGAATTTCCACACATTTGTAATTATAACTCAATTTGATGATGATAAAATGCTTTATAGTTTATACTTCGTTCAAAATACAAATGCTAAGTACAATGGAAAAATGCTAAGTGCAATGGAAAGAATATTAATTCCAAATGCTCATATGCTAAAATAGAATGGAGATAGCTATTAATACCAAAAGCATATGCTTCCAATTAATCAGAATGATTCCATAACAAGAGTCATAATGATTTGTATCTGATATTACAATGAAATATATGCTTGGTAACTTGAAATGTTGTCTCGAATATATGCAATTGATCTACATTAATATGCAAGCTATTTGCTCTAATATTGAGACTATTTGGTACAATAATGAATGGATATTGCATAGGGTGTGTCTAATCAATCTTTATCTCTACGCACTGACAATGAAGTCGTCCCTAATATATCTTTAGTTAATTATCCTTTAGGGTTGTGTCATCTCTGACATATGTGTGTGTGTGTGTGTGTGTGTGTGTGTGTGTGTGTGTGTGTGTGTGTGTGTGTGTGCGTGAATGCTTGCACCTTTAATTGCTCTAGCAACTGGTTCCTCTAAATAGAGTAATCCACAAGGGTCTATTATATTTTATATTCTCAAATCTAGATTTCGTCTTTCTCACAATGATATGATCTCCATATATACATGATCGCTCAAGTGAAGAGGAGGGATGGAATAGTCACCTCTTAAGATAATAATAATAAATGAAGTCACCATTATTCATCGCAGTTATCAAGATGATTATTGTGGTGAATGCAATTAATCAAAGGTTTGTTATGTATTGTTAATGCAGCCCGATTATGAGAATTGGCTTAGTGCGGAAACCAAAGAACCAAAACTCGGAATCGGATTGGAAATGGCAAGGCCTACTCGAATCACCTATGAATTGACTACGAATCGAAAAAGTGAAAAAGCCCTTGAAATTTAAAGATTTTAACAATTTAAAACTTATTTCATGCACCCTTCATTGCATATAACTTAAACACACTATAATGTCATCAAATAGAAGCTAACATACATAAACAAGAAACATAAATGATAAATCCATCACATACGTAAAATGTAAATTGTGGCCTAAGTAAATAGAAATTGATAATATCATATATCATATATCTGATCTAATGAAAGGTTTTAAATGTTGCATATGATTGAACGAGGTTAAGGAGAATCTCTTTAATCTTCTAAGAATGTTGGAGTTCATGGTATGTTCGATCAAGGAAGGTATTCTCAAAGCTATTTGTAACTATATATCTAATGTGTTTCCAAAACACCAATATCTACTGATCAAACAATAAAACATTTAAATAATCATTACTCATAATTGAGATGCAACCAAAATAAAGAAACCGACAAAAAAAATTATTTTTTAATTTATTTTTTTGTTGAGTCATAAAGCACATAACTCGGCGATTCAAGCAGTTTATGCCTCAAAAACCACCGTGGCAATTCATTGAGTTAGGCAAAATCAGGAGGGTCAAGTCGAATCGCAGAATTGCATGAATCAGACGAATCACAGCGATTCTCATTACTCTGGTGGAAACACAACATAATGCAATGATTGGTGGATTGGCTAAGTGTGAATACACATGATAATGCAATAATATGTGGATCAATTAAGTGTGGTAATGCAATGCAAAGATGTGATTGTGCAGTGATAATGTAATGCGATTATGAGTATGGCAATTATGATAATGATGTAGTTTTGTATATACAAACCGATGTAATAATGAGATGGTATGATCATGCAATTACATCAAGATGGATTTATCTATGCATGACATGGTTATGTACATCCATTGTGTCTGTTTGTATGACATATATAACTGTTACACAAATGTATATGATGGAGTGTATAGAATGTCACGGATGGATGCATATATGTTGATGGCATTTGCATAGTCCACAACATGATTATGGTCACATTATGATGGTTGCAAAAACTGATCATCAAGGCATCCATCCATCAAATAGCTCACTAGTTGTGGTGGTGAGTACAAGTGATCATTTTTGTCATCATATCTAAGGTGTCTACATGGTGAATGGATACCATGGTGATTGTCAAGCTCCATCTATTACAAATTTATTGCTATACTATGTGAAAAATCAGATTATATATAAAGCCAAGTATGTTCTTTTTCCATGCCCGTTTATTTACATTTCAATTGGGATATCACACTCACCCTCTTGTCCCCAGTGGCATGATGGGCATCCACTCAAGATGGTCTACATAGTGGGGTGCTTGTACCTACTTTCCCTATCCATGCCTCATCCCTTAAGGTTGATAATCCATCATGGTAGATGGTAAGAGGAGATCATCATGGGGACTTCTTAATCATCCTATC
The DNA here is from genome assembly GCA_028749045.1 of Cupressus sempervirens. Taxonomy (NCBI): domain Eukaryota; kingdom Viridiplantae; phylum Streptophyta; class Pinopsida; order Cupressales; family Cupressaceae; genus Cupressus; species Cupressus sempervirens. The sequence goes on from CM053791.1 coordinate 319,674,752, forward strand.
GAAGCCCAAGTGCGGATATTTTCCCTCTAGACCCCTATGGCAAGCAACATGGACATCCAATTGGGCTGGCCTGCTTAGATGGTAATCTCATACTTTCCTCTTCCTCGCAATTCTTTCCCTGCATGATGGGGATTTACAAACAAATTTGTTAATAGACAAATGCACTTTATATCCAAACAGACATATATGTATGTAGAGGATAAATATTGACAACTGAAGCATAGGCAATATGTATTTCACAAGAGAAAATGATCAGAAGTCTGCTATTTTTTTATGCTTGATGGTGATGTTCTCTTCTTGAGCAATGGTTGTATTTGCTTCGGTTTGATGATTTTCTGTACATGCTTACTGTCTTATGAGATCAATGTGCCTTGGAAATCATTGCTTGTTCCTTCAGTGTCTCTTGCTTGTCTTATTCTCCCTCCATGGCCTTCTTTATCTATACCATATCATTCTTTGAAGATATGTGATCCTTGGCAATTGCTGTCCCTTTGTGAGGGGATGTGTCTTCTTGATATCTCTAGGTTGATTGTTTACTAGAAATGGCTTCATTTTTTTAATTGCACCCCTTCATGTTAACACTTTAATTCACTCTTAATTAAGATTGTTGTTAATTAAGACTGCTTCTGTATTAATAATTTAATAGTGATCAATGCCTTACCTTAATTGTTGTCCCTTTGTGAGGGGAGACGTCTTCTTGATATCTCTTGGTTGACTGCTAACTAAAAATGACTTCTTTCTTTTAATTGCACCCCTTTGAGTTAACACTGTAATTCGTTTCTTAATATGATCATCGTTCATTAAGACCACAGCTATATTAATAATGATCACCACCTTACCTTAATTGTTGTTAACATACAAATTCAAATAATGATCACTGTTTTTTATTGCTATTAACATGGCATATGCATCACCATTTCACCATCAATTCCATCACCGTTCATATTCAGCCCAATCACCACTAATAGTGTTACTTATCTTTTGACATAGATATCCCCTTCATGGCAGAGGCAGGACATAAGTAGAGTTGGTTACGGGACTCAACAGCCTATGGAGAGCTCGAGCAGATGATTCCACTGTGTTCCAGCAGAGTTTCTATATTAGCATGTGGCTATTTTTAGTATGTGCCATTTTGCCCACTTGGTATCAGCCTGTCTCTTCTCAGTACAAAGTGAAGTGTTTTTGAAATCAATGCTTCGGTGAGTTCTAAGATTTAATGAGTAGCATTTAATTCATTTTGTTCAAGCATTTTATATAAAGTAACTTTATAACTTAAGTGAAACGAAATTTTGTATTGACTCCTAAGGCTATTGCCTAGGGAAGGGAGGCAACTTAAGTTCTTTTTAAAAAGCATATTATGACACCATGAGGTGATGCCAAGGCAAGGAGAAGACTTGAGAGCTTTAAATTTTTATTTTATCAGCTCAAAAAGGGACGCCACATAGAGGAAATATTGTATTGTTTTAAAAGATGAAATGTGAGGGAAATGAAATCAAATTTGAAGAGTTTTGTCCTAATTCTCCCCTCAACATTGTAAATATAAATTCTGAGCTCTCATTTGCATGTACGGATTTGACAACTTAAGGAGATGTTGACAGAATTATCTCTGAGAACTCTTTTTCTGGTTGAGGACAAAAAATCTATACACCTTGATGGTTTGATGGTGACACATCCACCCTAGCTGGTTGCTGTGATAAGCTCAAGTTTTGCAATGATTATTGTCTTGTGCTGAAGAGATAAGTTTGAAATTGATGAAGCTTTTTGAGGATTTCTGATATGGGTATTTAAAATTTGGTGTGGTGTGTTCATTTTGAGAGTGTTGTTTGAATTTCTAGTAGTATTTATGCTTTTTCAGTGTGCTGATCTTCATTCTCTAAGGACCCGTTTGGTTGTAAGAACTGTTGAATGTTGCATTCATCTATGCTGGAATAAGCTCTCTTCTAGTATTCACATATTCTTAAAATAAGTTCTAGAATATCATTTGGACCTATTTAGTTGTCATGGAAGAGGAGTCAAAAGATGCATATTCTATGTTTGGTTGCAACAATTGAAATAGGAATTGGAAAAAAAAAAAAAAATTAATTTATAATTTAACTTTTTTTTTAAGTTTGTTAATATTTTAAAGAAACAAGATTTTTTATTTATAAAAAAATGGTTTTTTTATTAATTTTTTAAAAGCCAAATTAAGTAGTCTGTATTTTATTTTTTAAATTGACTTTATCAGTGAAAGATACACCACAACTTTTGAAATTCTTTGAAATTCAAAGGACATATTATACTGTAAATTATAATTTTAATTCTAAATTAAATCAGATTATTTTAATGAGTATAGATCAAAACTAAAATCATTTTATTTTTAAATATATTAGAGAAAATAAAAAATATAAATAAGTCGAGGTCATTAATATGATATTTACATGATCTTTCAACATAGTCTTAATTATGAGACTAAACACAAGATTTATTTGTAAAGATAATTTTATGAAAGTTTATAAAAGATATCAAATCTGATATTAGTCTTTTTGGTCATTTTCAAAAAAACACATGTTAAACTTTAAATAATGTTGACCTAGTTTATATCTTATGATGAACAAAAGAAATAGTCAAAAAATGCATTCGAGCAGCAAAGTCACGGACATAACAACCCATCAAATTGGGTTTATTAAAAAATGGGATAAGAATAAGCTGTTCTTATTCCACCTTTTTCTAAGAATACCGCTATGCTCATTTTGGGGTCAAATTAGGCTAGGTGAATTCTAATTCTAATTTTGTATTTTGCAAACAAACGTCAGATTGGCAAATGCAAGTATTTAGATTTTCCTATTCCTACCCAATTTCTACAACCAAACGGGGCCTAAGTTCTAGAGAAACCCTTCTTTTATCATCTCTCTCAAGGAAGAATTGCTTGGTTTGGGCATTTGACATAGCTGGGCATCACATTTTGATAGCTCGTTTGTGATTTTCAGTGAAGTTTTGATTTTATAAGACGAATTGCCCTATCCAGGTTAGAGAGATGGAAACCCTCGGTGCCTAACATTTCTAATGAAGATTTGAACAAGCTAAAGCAGTTTTGGAGGAGTTTGGTGAGTGGGAAAATTAACTAGCAAATCCCCCTTATCATGTTTAGTGCCCAATTTGGTAGTAGCTGGTTACTTTATGAATGTTAACTTTCATGATCGGAAGATATTTCAGGTCTGCAACATGTTTTTAATCAGATTTGATTTGAATGAATTGAAGAAAGTTTAAATAAAGAGCTAGTTCTTATTTGCTCAATGCTTCTATCGAATCTTGCAAATTTATTATGCTCTCTGTATGTTCTTCCTTATGTGAAATCTGAAACAACAATCAGCAAAAAACATTATGTGGTTCCAAAAAGCTTGTACATTAGCCAGAAAAAAAACAGGGGTGGACATTTCAAAACTACATTTGTAGATTGTGTAATTTATAATAATCAATTTGGCATTTGAATGATCTTATAATTTTGATATTGTTAACAATGTAGCTTCAGTTGGATTGAAGTATATTGTAAATCATAATTAAAATGATACACACACACACACACACATATATACATATTTATTTGAGCATCCAAAACTGATTAATTAAACATAATAATAATGTGATTTACAATATTAAATGATCTGTTGAGAACAGATTGTATTACACCGTTATGACCAAGTTTATATTCATCAGAAATTACATATATTAAGCACCAATTATATTGTGATCGGGTCTATCTTAAATAAAAACTTATTGGGTCTAGTTTGGATGACAGTATTAATGTAATCGGGCTCCATGTTTTAGTTAATTATCACCGACGTAGGGTCATGACCCTACATGGCACAAGCCACGTAGAGTCATGCCCCTACATGGGTGCGACTTTTTGAATTAATATATAGTGTCTGATAGCACTGCATGGAAAAACATCAAATCAGTTCATGTGATTACCTGCAATGATATCTAAAGTGAAGTATTTTCTTCTTCAGTATATAGTATATAATATTTAATATAGATCGGTGATATTAGCAAAGTTACAGAGCTGTACCAAAGTGTAAAGAATTATATCAGAATTATCATTCAATCAGTTTGAATTGAAATAATAAATTTATTATTACACTCTACCTCTGATCTAAATTCCATAACATGGTATCAGAGCTAAATTGATTGAGTTCAAATAAATATATTGATTAAAATTACTATCCAAATTCAAACTTACATCAAAATTCTTCCAAAACAGAAAATGGTGAACGGAGTTAGATTTGAAGATAGACTCAAAGGTGCATCAAACTTTGTATCCTGGAGAATTAGAATAATGATCATTCTCTGAGAACTTGAAATAGAATCATATGTGGATGTAATGTCCCCTCTTTAGTTCGACATGACATTGATCATGGATTTTGCCTATTCTAGACTCTCGTAGGCAAATGGTGTGGAGAGAGAGTCAATTCTGTGGATCAGATCGTCATATCTTGCTCTTGAAGAAGTGTAAGAGGTTATATTTTATTATTATGTGTTATTGGGGCCTACATGTTATAATTTTAAGTTGAGTTGCACTTTTTATTTTATAAAATTACTTTATTATAAAAAGTGCATTATAATGAGATTTTATAAAGGATGTTTCTAGAAGTTCTAGAAAAAGTGCATTATAATAAGATTTTATAAAGGATGTTTCTAGAAGTTCTAGCAACTTCTTAGAAAAGTGAATAAATAGAGGGCTGGGCCTCTCATTTTGGACATGCTTGGATTTGAGATTTTTTCTACTTCTTCCATTGTGGAGCAAATTTGTAGTCTCTTGGGTCTGCAAATTATTATTTGATCTTTGGGAACGAATCACTCCCTTGGATTGGCGACTTTGAGGGTGTGAAATATCACCTGAATTGTTGCATTTGAGGAGTTGGTAATTCAGCCATCTCATTTGGACTTCATTGAAATTCAGTTATAAGGGTTTACTTTGGTTGGAATAAGGGTTTCAGTTGTGCCCTAGCATTTGTGAATTGATTAACAGGGTTTGAAGACACAGTTGTGCATTATTTTCAGACTGCCAGTCGAGGGTTTGGACCCACGTTTTTGCTCATAACTCCTAATTGGTTTGACGGATGAATTTCATATTTTAGGGGGTTATTCAGCAACCCTAGGCGCCCAGATTTATTGCTTTTGGAGTGACAAAAAATGTTGCAGTATTTTTATCTAGCAGCCGTACCAGGCCGTACCTGTACGGCCCTGTCAGTTGGGCAGCAGCAGCAATTTTGTGAGTCGGTTTGGGGCAGATTGTGAGGTCTTCGTGTGGCATTAATTCAGCATTCATATCCGGCAAAATTGGAGCTATTTCAGGTGCACAAACTGAAGTTTTGATTGCCAAAATATTGCATGTTATGGATTAGAACAATCAGCACTGTCATTGCATAAATAGTTATTTCCAGTCATTAATAACTGTTGTAAAAGTTTCGTCATTTGCATTCCAAATCTGAACTGGGTTATTGTTCATGTCATAACATTGCATTGTCAAGAGCTTGATGTATTAGAAGTGCATAGTTGTGACAGTCTCTCATTGTAATCAGTTCTATTTGCTGTCATAAAATCAGAATTGCATTGGACTTCATATTTGAGTTTCATATTGTCATCTATCTCTTAGATTGGTAGTGTTATAATCTGGAATTGTTGTTCATACATTATTGGCATCATATATTGAGGTTTCGTTGTACAACAATTAGTAATATTGCAGCCTTATTCGGTTACATGCCAACTGTTTGACAAAATTCCTAAGTCTAGTTTGAGGGTTTCAGTGGCCTTTATAGTGAGGGTCATTACAGTGGTATCAGAGCTATAAGTCCTGCCATCCTGTGGAGGTCTTATAGGGAATTTGGAACAGCTGGATAGAAGGGAAAGTGTTTGACGAAATGTCAAAACACTAAAATCAGAACATTTATGTTTGAGCATGCGACAGAGGCTTTATAATTTCCGCAATACCAAAGCAAGACAAGATAGGATTTCAGACCTGCAGAGCGAACAGTCTAGCTCATCTGTACAGGTGGACATAGAATCCAGTCATACAGACACAGGGGAGGTATTCTTTGATCAAGACTATGACTACAATATGGATAGAGGCGGGAATGTCGGTCCAGATCAGCGAGAGGAAAGATTTTTACAGTTATTAGACACCTTGGCACAGGGACAGCGATTAGCCGAACAAAGAGCACAGGAATAGAATCAAAGAATGGAGCTTATGATGCAGATGATGGCTCGTCAAATGGGGTTGAACGCTAACATAGGTGGAGGAAATAATCAGAATGGTAACAATCAGAATGGGAATAATCAGGATGGGATACATAATGGAGGCGAACAAATTGGGAACAATTTCGGTCATGCACCCTAGCAAGCTAGGGCAGTGAGTTCGAGACCTATGATTCCCACGTTCCTTCCTAGAGCTCCAGAGCAGCCAGTACCAGAACCCCAGATCACTGACATACAGGATCAGCTGAGGAGAGATTGGGAAGCAGGAGGTCCAGATTTTACAGCAGCAATCACCTTTAGAGAGTATATGGATGTGCGGATGAAGCATATGCCCCGTGGACATGACAGGACTCAGAGCTATAAGCTACGAAAGAAAGTAGGGAAACTTCAGTTACCATATTATGATGGCTCGGGGAAGTCTACAGCAAGAGCTTGGGTTCAAAAACTTGACACATACTTTCAATTGAACCCTATGTCTGAGGAAGAAGCTATTAAGTATGCAGCAATTCACCTGGATGGGTTAGCACACGAGTGGTGGCATCATGGTATGATCACTATGGGTCATGCACACATTACCTCATATGTGGAGTTTACAGAGAGACTGATTGAACGTTTTGATAAGAAGGATCCAGAACTCCATTTCAAGGAGTTAGCTCAGCTTAAACAATGGGGATCATTGGAAACATACATTTCAGAGTTTCAGAAACTTGCAGTGTTAGTAACAGATGTATCTGAACGGAGGCTATTGGTTTTATTTATGGATGGGCTAGTTGATCCATTGAGAGGCTGGATTAAAGCTCTCAACCCTCCCACTTTGCAGGAAGCCATTAAGAAAGCTCGTGACATGGATTCCTCTTCAGCTTCTAAAAATAAATTCCAGGCAAAGAGTTTCCCTTCAGGAAAAGATAGGGACAGGAAACCTTTTCATAAAGAGGCACAGCTACCTAAGGAGGAAAGTAAGAGGTTGGACAAGGAGACACTTAATGACTTGCGTAAGAAGAAGCTATGCTTCTATTGCAAAGGCCCGTATGAGTATGGCCATGACTGTCCTATGAGGCCAAAAGGGAAGGCCAATCGAGCAATGTGGGCTTATTACGAAGGCTCAGATTCAGATAGTTCAGAACATCATGATGAGGATCCTAATGAAGCAGAGGGAGAGCAGGAGATAGACAGTGCAGGGCAACAGCAGGGAACAGAGCTACATTTACAGGAAGCACGACTGTCTAGTATCCAGAGAGGGATCTTTCAAACTTCGGGGAGTTTTGGCTGGGCAGAAGGTTATTACATTATTGGACACAGGTGCCACACATAATTTCATTGATGCACGATTCGTGGAGAAGCGTTGACTCATTACTGAGGAGTTCGTGGGACTAAGAGTCAAGGTAGCTGATGGATACACTCTTCGTTGTGACAGGATGGTACGAGACCTACCTTTGCGCCTGAAAAACTATGAGTTTAAGGCGGACTATCATGTGGTCAACATGGGTGACATGGATATAGTACTTGGAATGCAATGGCTTCATTCATTGAAGGTGGTTACCCTGAGACTAGAGGATATGGAGATACAATTCGAAGTGAATGGTAGGACTCATGTGCTTAAGGCTATCCGTAATGGAGACATCAGGACTATCTCATTTAGGCGGCTGGAGAGATTAACTAGGCATAATGATATAGAGTGGGCAGCAGTTTGTACTTTAACACCTACACAAGAGGAGCAACATAAGACGGAATATCATCCTGATATTCAGAAATTGAGGATTAAGTACGAAAAGGTATTCAGTGAGATTCCACCAGGCAGGCCACCGAACAGAGGCATTGAGCATGTTATTGAGCTGCAGGAAGGTGCTAAGCCTATCATGATCACACCATATCAACACCCAAAGCGACTCAAGGATGAGATCGAAAGGACCATCGAGGAGTTGCTAGCTATGGGGCACATCCGACCAAGTAAGTCACCTTTTGCATCTTCTGTTGTTTTGGTAAAAAAGAAGGATGGAACTCTTCGGATGTGTGTTGATTACAGGAAATTAAATAAGAGAACCATTAAGAATAGGTATCCCATTCCTCGCATTGATGAGTTGATAGATGAATTGCATGGGGCTTGTTATTTCACGAAAATTGATTTGAGATCAGGATATCACCAGATCAGAGTCCGTGAACAGGATATTGAGAAAACTGCTTTCAGATGTCATTGTGGGCACTTTGAGTTTGTAGTCATGCCTTTCGGCCTGACCAATGCACCTGCCACTTTCCAGTCCACTATGAACAGAGTTTTCCACCATCAGTTGAGGAAATTCGTGCTGGTGTTTTTTGATGACATTTTGATCCATAGCCGATCATGGCAGGAGCATCTAGAGCATTTGGAGACAGTGTTGAGCATTTTACAGAAGGAGTCCTTGTATGCAAAAGAGTCCAAATGTGACTTAGGGATGACCGAGCTGTTATATTTGGGACACATTATTAGTGCAGATGGAGTGCGGACGGATCCTGAAAAGATTCGCGCTATTGTTGATTGGCCTCCACCAGAGAACCTTACACAGTTGAGGGGGTTCCTTGGTTTATGTGGTTTCTATCGCAGGTTTGTCAGTGGCTACTCACGACATGCAGCTCCCATGACAGATCTACTGAAAAAAGGGGAATTTGTGTGGACTCAGAAGGCACAGGACTGTTTTATGAGATTTAAGGAGATAATGACTACGTGCCCAGTTCTAGCATTACCTGATTTCACGAAGCCATTTGAGCTTCAATGTGATGCATCTGGAGAGGGAGTAGGTGATGTACTTATGCAGAATAAGCACCCCATAGCTTATGAGAGCAGGAAGCTCAGAGGCCTCGAGCGTTCATTCAGTATATATGATAAGGAGATGTTGGCCATCATGCATGCTTTGGCCAAATTCAGACAATATCTTGTGGGTAGCAAGTTTTGTATTAAAACTGATCATAACAGTTTGAGGCATTTCTTGGGACAGCGGGACCTGAATGATCGCCAGCAAAGGTGGGTAAGTAAGTTGCAGGCATATGATTTTGACATCTCATATGTCAAGGGAACTCAGAATGTTGTTGCAGATGCTCTTTCTCGAAGGTCACACCTCACTCTTATGGTTCAGATATCAGAGGATTGGCGACACTTGATTATAGCAGAGTATGCCAGGGATACATGGGCCTCCGATATAGTGGAGGGAACAGTGATTGATACCAGATACACACTTGTAGATGATTTAATCATTTACAAGAACAGGATTTACCTAGTTCCAGGATCGAAGGTTAAGCAACTGATTTTGAGAGCATTTCACGACTCACCGACAGCAGGCCATCCCGGGTACTTCAAGACTTACAGGTCAGTTCGAGAGCAGTTCACTTGGAAGGGGCTAAAAGCTTATGTTTTGCAGTACGTTCGAGAGTGTCTTGTTTGCCAGCAAAACAAACAAGAACACACCTATCCGGCAGGGTTCCTACAGCCACTTCCGATCCCTGACAGGAAGTGGGAGTGCATCTCCATGGACTTTATCACAGGTTTGCCCAAGGTACAAGGACGGGATTGTATTTATGTGGTGGTAGATAGATTAACAAAATATGCTCATTTCTTTCCTATCACCACTACCCACTCAACAGCTCAGGTGGCAGAGGTTTTCTTTCGGGAGGTTTTCAGATTGCACGGATTGCCTCGGAACATTGTGAGTGACAGGGATAGCCGTTTCATGAGTCATTTTTGGCAGGAGGTATTCCGGTTATGTGGCACGGAGCTTACACCCAGCACTAGCTATCACCCACAAACCGATGGTCAGACGGAGATTGTGAACAAATGGGTGGAAGGGTATTTAAGGAATTACGTGGCAGCTCAGCAGCGAGCTTGGGTCAGATGGATATATCTCTACGAGTATTGTTACAATACTACATATCACATCACTATACAGATGACACCCTTCATGGCACTTTACGGTTATGAAGCACCTAGTTTATTGGATTTGTTGTTGGGCGACAGCCGGGTACCCAGTGCAGGAGAATTATTACAGGAGAGTAAGGATATAGTTGCTACTCTCAAAGATAATATTGCGAGAGCTCAGAACCAGCAGAAGCAGTATGCAGACCAGAAGAGGACTAAGCGTAGTTTTGAGGTGGATGATATGGTTTACCTCATGTTGCAGCCATACAGGCAATCTACTCTTAAGAAGAGTGGTGCAGAGAAACTCAAGCCACACTATTACGGACCATTCAGGGTTATCAAGCGAATTGGTGAGGTGGCTTATGAATTGGAGCTTCTGGCAGACAGCAGGGTGCACAATGTGTTTCGTGTGTCCCGCCTCAAGAAGGCGTTGGGTCAGAATGTGGTACCTTCCGCAGTATTAACTCCTTTAGACGATGAGGGAAAATTGATTTTAGTGCCAGAATCCATCCTGGAGAGCAGAGAAAAGCAGCTTTGCAGAAGAGTGATCAGAGAATACTTGGTTAAGTGGAAAGATCTACCTGTTGAAAATGCTACTTGGGAGGAGGAAGCTATTTTGCAGCACCCGGCGTTGAGATTGCTTGAGGCCAAGCAATTTCAGGAGGGGCGGACTGTAATGTCCCCTCTTTAGTTCGACATGACATTGATCATGGATTTTGCCTATTCCAGACTCTCGTAGGCAAATGGTGTGCAGAGAGAGTCAATTCTGCGGATTAGATGGCCATATCTTGCTCTTGAAGAAGTGTAAGAGGTTATATTTTATTATTATGTGTTATTGGGGCCTACATGTTATAATTTTAAGTTGAGTTGCACTTTTTATTTTATAAAATTACTTTATTATAAAAAGTGCATTATAATGAGATTTTATAAAGGATGTTTCTAGAAGTTCTAGAAAAAGTGCATTATAATAAGATTTTATAAAGGATGTTTCTAGAAGTTCTAGCAACTTCTTAAAAAAGTGAATAAATAGAGGGCTGGGCCTCTCATTTTGGACATGCTTGGATTTGAGATTTCTTCTACTTCTTCCATTGTGGAGCAAATTTGTAGTCTCTTGGGTCTGCAAATTATTATTTAATCTTTGGGAACGAATCACTCCCTTGGATTGGCGACTTTGAGGGTGTGAAATATCACCTGAATTGTTGCATTTGAAGAGTTGGTAATTCAGCCATCTCATTTGGACTTCATTGAGATTCAGTTATAAGGGTTTACTTTGATTGGAATAAGGGTTTCAGTTGTGCCCTAGCATTTGTGGATTGATTAACAGGGTTTGAAGACACAGTTGTGCATTATTTTCAGACTGCAAGTCGAGGGTTTGGACCCACGTTTTTGCTCATAACTCCTAATTGGTTTGACGGATGAATTTCATATTTTAGGGGGTTATTCAGCAACCCTAGGCACCCAGATTTATTGCTTTTGGAGTGACAAAAAACGCTGCAATATTTTTATCTAGCAGCCGTACCAGGCCGTACCTATACAGCCCTGTCAGTTGGGCAGCAGCAGCAATTTTGTGAGTCGGTTTGGGGCAGATTGTGAGGTCTTCGTGTGGCATTAATTCAGCATTCATATCCGGCAAAATTGGAGCTATTTCAGGTGCACAAACTGAAGTTTTGATTGCCAAAATATTGCATGTTATGGATTAGAACAGTCAGCACTGTCATTGCATAAATAGTTATTTCCAGTCATTAATAACTGTTGTAAAAGTTTCGTCATTTGCATTCCAAATCTGAACTGGGTTATTGTTCATGTCATAACATTGCATTGTCAAGAGCTTGATGTATTAGAAGTGCATAGTTGTGACAGTCTCTCATTGTAATCAGTTCTATTTGCTGTCATAAAATCAGAATTGCATTGGACTTCATATTTGAGTTTCATATTGTCATCTATCTCTTAGATTGGTAGTGTTATAATCTGGAATTTTTGTTCATACATTATTGGCATCATATATTGAGGTTTCGTTGTACAACAATTAGTAATATTGCAGCCTTATTCGGTTACATGCCAACTGTTTGACAAAATTCCTAAGTCCAGTTTGAGGGTTTCAGTGGCCTTTATAGTGAGGGTCATTACAGTGGAAGAAAACAAAACCATGCCTAACAGTGAACCAGATAAAACTATATAGAAAAGGCATAACAACAAAGCCATGAAAATCATTATAGAAGTTGTGAAGGATCATATACTACGGGCTATATCATAAATGGAAACTACCTACCAAATGTTTATGACTCTGAAAAACACATGAAATTAATAATGCTAGCAAGGTTCTCACCTTGAAACATCAATTCCTTCATATCAAGATGAATAAAGGGTAAACAATTATGTCATATTTTATGAGAATTACAGAACTGATCAACTATAAACTATTGGAAATCATATAGACGAAGAAGAATTATCATTGATAGCCCTAAAAAGGTTACCAACTTCTTGGCAAGGCTTTATTCAAGGAATTAGTGCACGGCCTATACTCCCTAAATTTGATCAACTTAAGAAAGACTGCACTCAAGAAGAATCAAGATTAATTACGAGAGCAATTGGTCTAAATGAAGAGGGAGAAATACAAGCCCTACATACAAATACGAACAATAATAGGAAGAAAAGAAATGTCAAATGAAAAAGGGGGAAAATAACTCTAAACAAACCTTCAAGAAGAGAGATATGTCTAAAATACAATGCTTCAAGTGCGACAAATTTGGACACACTCACATGTATTGTCCGGAGAGAAACAAAACTCGTGCCTTTATAGGTGAAGTCAAGGAAGCTGAAAATTTTGAGTTCTTAACCTTATCAAGTGAACTAAACACTACCAAGAATACTAGGATAATCATAGTGGTGCATCTCGACACATAACCGAATTCAGAGAGTAGTTCGAAACTTTTGAAGGCCACTCAACTGAAGAAGTTACGATAGGGGATAACTCCAACTATCCAGTAAAAGTAATTGGGACCTGTCCAATACAATTGAAAACCAGAGTTACCTTACAACTAACAAATTTATTATTTGTGTCAGGCATTAAGAGAAATTTGGTCTCCATTTCTGCCCTAGCAAACCAAAGGTACTCTGTCACTTTTCTAGAAAATAAAATTCTATCTTGGCCTATGAATTCCAACATTAAGAATGCATTCACTATAGGATTTAGAGATGGAAGCTTATATAAACTTTGTAATACTCAAAACCAAGCACTAAATCATGAAGCTTCCAATTCTAATGAAATTTGGCATAGAAGGTTAGAACACCTCCATTTTCGTGCACTACCCTCTATAGAAAGGATTATGACAAGCTTACCTAAATTAAAATCTGGTCATTTTGGAACTCGCAAAGGATGTGCCTTAGTAAAGAACTCTAAAGAATCTTTTCCATGTAATGAACATAAATCAAAAATTATACTTGAACTTATTGACACCAATTTGTGTGGTCCAATTATAGTACCCTCATTAGGGGAATTCTTGTATTGCGTGATCTTTGTTGTGTAATGTTCTGAAGGCAAATTCGGCCTGAGGGCAATCTCGACCTGAATGCAATATTAGCCCAAAGGGGATTTCGGCCCGAAGGGGATCTTGATCCAAGGGGAAACTCAATCTGAAGGGAAACTTGTTCCGAAGGGAATCTTGACCCGAAGGGGAAATCAATCTGAAGGGGATCTCGACCCAAAGGCAATTGCTCTAATACCTCTATAATGTTTCGCTCCCCTATGTCTTCTCTAAAACAATCTTTCTCCCGTCCGTCATGGTCAAGGGCAACCGATGGAGCAATTTGACCCACTGAGATGTTCCAATCCTCGTTGTTGAAGAAGAAGACAATGTTATGGTTTAGCAAGGAGGCTGTACAGTGGCAAATCTAAGAGGCCCTATGGTACAACCTGAGTGGTCATACGATGGCAGCAAAGAGTCGTACGGTGCAGATTGAGTGGTCATGAGGTTGCAAAGGAGAGGGTCGTACGGTGCAGATTGGATGACCGTACGGCTGGAGAGGATGACCGTATGGTGCAGGAGGCAACCGTACAAAGTGCAGTTGGAGGTGTGAAATGGCGTACGAGGGAGGCAAGGAAGGTCGTACAATGCAGAGTCAATTGTACTAGAGATGCACGAAGGTATACGGTGGAGGCACGGAAGGTGAGAAGAACCTACAAGGAAGTTAGTAGCACATATCTGATAAATAAGATACACAAAAAAGATCGAACACGCACACGACAACAGTTTGGTATCCAAACTATATTATAGTTGCAAATAATAATAACGCTCCGATTTGCCAGATCCAAGCTGAAACATACAGATGGAATAGGGTGAGGGTTCAATCCCACCGAAACCGCAAGAGCCAACAAGGGAAGATCTTTCACTTCCGAAATGGCGAATAATACTGAACTCCAATAGGAATTCGCAGTACAAAGAAATAATCCAAATCGCATACCAACTACTACCTACATGTCATGCTTAAATACCCTTCGGAGAAACTTTCCAAGGGTTTACAAAGATAGCCCACAATCACACCTACCTATGGAAACAATTAAATAAAAATGGGTCCGAGATATACTAAATCAATCAGAACCACAAATACAAATATTATTAACTTGGGCCCCTAATTAATTAATTGTAACTAATTAAAGGTTCTTTTATTATATTATTAAAATTTTGGGACCAATTAATTTATTTATTTAATTTAATTATTACATTAAAATTTGGGAACATGACATGTTGATGACTACTCCAAAAAAAACCAAGATCTATTTTCTAAAACTTAAAGAATCAAATGAAGTATTATTGAAATTTAAAGAATTTAAAGCATTAGTTGAAAATCAAATTGGAAAGGATAATAAGAATCTGAGATCAAACAATGGAGGAGAATACATTTCCAAAAATTTTAAAGAGTTATGCACTTTTGTTGGGAGTAAGAGGGAGTATACAGTACCTTATAATCTGCAACAGAATATATACCAACTTTATGACATTGTAATTGTAATGGCATTCCATTCCAATGTGGCGGTGGTTTGCTCATTAGTGCTAATGTATACAAACTTTATGACATTCTAATAATGGCATTCCATTCCAATCCCCATTTATCATCTACAAGAGCCTATGGTAAATAATTTCACTGATTATATTGAGAAGATAATCATCAGATGTTGATATAATTAACCTTTGCTTTCATTGAGAACTATATATGTAATTTAAAATATTAGTATTTTGATTTTTTTAGCATTTTATAATTTCTCATATTGTCTAGCCATTGTCTAGTTTAATTCTAAATTTAAGTATTCAATTATATTTGTCATCTGCAAGTACCCATCTACGATTTTTTGGAAAATTATGTATCATTACCCATTATCATATACCATACAAATACCAGTCCTGCCGTGGTAAATATATTTATGTATGGACAATTTTAAAATGTTAACTGAACCACTTTTTTTGTCCAAGTATGCTTTATCTTTTCTACTGGAATAATTTGACTCCTTTAGAGGACAGGGATCAATTCTGTTCCAAAAAGAAAAGGCCAAGATCTTGCTAAATGAATTTCTCTAGTCACCATTTTGATGTTATTTTATATGCGTCTCTTCAAACACACATCTAAAGATGATATGAAAGGACTTTGGTACGTAGGCATCTAGAATCACAGAAATCATGTCGGTAACAAAGATATACTCCATAATTTAACTATGCAATGCAGTTGGGTTCCAGATAGTAATGGTTCAAGGTCATATTTCAAAGAAGGATAGCTCTTTCAACAAGTGGTGCACAAGTTTGTGCACTCCGACAGTTAGGTTAAGTAGCAGTTTCTACTTTCTTCTTCAACTCCAGTTGTTACTTGTGATAATCCACCACATAGCTGAGGAACATATTAAAGATTATGACTAGAAGGAACTTGAGATAAGCAAAATAATTCTGCTGGTGATATTTGTAAGCCCTGTAATGTTCATTGTGACAAACTGGAGAATGGGCTTGATTGCATTGCTTGGGTTATAAAAGTGTGATGTCCCCTTCTAATGAGACCTTGAAATATTAATATTTAATAAAGTCATAAAAATAAATTATTTAATACTATCCCTCAAAAGTAAATCATAAGGCTAATATTATTTAATTAATTAATGAAGTACTAAGCAACTTAATGGTAACTGAAGTGAACAGTCAATTAAAAAAAATTATAATTGTTATTTCCCCAAGTTCAAATCAAATTAAAAAGAAGGGAAAATGAAGACACAAGTAGAGGGAAGGCCAAAGATCTTTGCAGTTATTATAAATAGGATGAGAGGCTCATCATGACCATGCTTGGTTTATGAATTTCTATTGGAAAAGCTCTCAGAGCTTCTATTTCAGTTTCAATTTCCTGAGGATGGAAACCCTTGGTTCCATTTTTGAATTGGATGAAAACCCAAGTTGGAGATATTATAGAAGTATCTCACTTGTATTCACAATCAATTACAAATATGCATAGTCTGTTGTCACAAGTTTAGAGAAAATTTGAGATTCATTATAATCGCAAAGCTTCAGATAATAAAATTCAAAGCTTTAACTGTTTTGGAAAAAAAAAAAATCTTGGTGTCACTTTAAGGAAGCTTCACGATTTATATTAAATTTTTAAGGGGAGATATATCTTGGTCGTTACTTTCCTTCATTTCATCCGTTGAAAAAGTCTACTGGCAAAAAGAATCTGACACACTTTATTGTTAGAACCCGAAGCTTCATTTTTTATGTGCATAAAGCATCCTCACAGTAGGCTTTAATTAGAATCAGGAATACTTATTGTTTTGTGGCTCAAGGATTCCAAAGTTCTAAGGCATATTATTTCCCTTGCTGGCACTTAAGAGAGTTCAGAAGTCAAGACTGTGTCGGATCCTTGGTGTCCACGTAGAGAAGAGTATATATGGTTTTCCTGTACAGGGCAGACAGCATTTTTGGTATTGATTGGCACGGGCACTCTTTGCAACGATGTGAGCCTTCATGTCAATAGAAACTTGGTGTTCCCATTGGCAGTCGAACTGCATCTTGAAACTACCGCTGGAAGTAAGGACTCCTTGTAGGCGTGTGATGCCTTCTTTGTTTGTGGGTTGCAAAAATCTACCTGTCACAAAGAGTAGATTTGGCATATGCGAAATAGCTGAACTAGAAATGACAGAAATATTGCCAAAAATATTGAGTCAGTCATTAGCTATCATGACAGGGGGACTTCATGGCAACTCTATTAAGTTGCAGATACTGGGTCCTAGCTACTTGAAGCTGAAGTATTGTGTGACTGTTTTTTATAGGCCCAGAGCGATATTAAAGTATTGGGTGGATATTAAAACTACCAATTCTTGAGAATTTTGTGGAATGTAACCTGGGAGATTGAATGTCTTTGATATGTAACATTTACTATGAACGGTTCTTGGAGTGTGACTTGGGAGATTGAATGTTTTTGTTATGTAACATTTACTATGAACAGTGTGGAAAGTATATACTGAAGTATTGGCAGCCACAACCATTCCACAACCATGGAGAAATGATATATCATCTAAACTTGTCAAAAATCTGTGTTGTTGGTGATGGTTTTAAGTGTCAGCTCTATCTTTCAAGCTGAATATTACCCGTGGAGTTTCCGGAGATTGGTCATTGGTAGGACATTGGGTGTTGTGGGAAGAAGCATATTGAAATTCTTGAAGACATTGGTTTTAAGTAGAGTATATTCAATCACTTAAGGTACATGAAGATGGTGTAAGGGTTGATCCCACTGTCGTTCTGAACTTGAGCTTTGCAACCTTGGCTCATTTGAAGACTAAACTACCTGAAGAAGAAACCAGAAGGACAGTATGTTATCCCAGAGGTGCATTATTCAATATTGGAGTTTTCTACCAGGGTAATCTTTAAGAAACACCCCTCCAAAAAATGATATTAAATATTGGCGAATTTTTCATTATTTTGAAAAAAAAAAATTATTTCTATTCATGAATCTTTCAAATTTTTTATTTTAAATATTATTTATATTGGCAATTATTTTGGAATCATAATTTTTGTATAGAAATTTCATTAATCACCATAGAATATTACAAATGAAAATTGAATATTTTTTAACTCATGGAATATTATGAGGATCATTACATTATATTTTTAATCAATAGTGAAAACTAAATATTGGTGATATATCCCTAAAGTAACTAATAATTATGATAATTATTGGTGAATTAATTTTAATTTCTCCAATAATATATAATATTTAGGTGAATCAAATCTAATCATATATCGAATATTATGGCAAATTTTTGAATATAATTTTTTTAATAAAATAAATTATTGAGCGATTTTAAATATTTTAGAGCTAAAATTTTTTTTAAAATTGCAATTTAGGTTGCGTCAAATCTTAAATTATTAGCCAAATTACCAGCCAAAATTTTCTAATATTAGCCAATTGACGAATATTAGCCACTGAAAAATACCTTGTTTTCTACAAATAATATTTTATAGATGGGTGTCTGGAGGTTCGTAGGCCAGTAGTTCCAAGAAGAATTTCCTTGTTGATTGTTGTCGCATTGTAACATGTTAGACAACAATTCAAAATTCTCTGCGTTTCGAGATCAGAATTCCATATTTACACAATACATTTTTGAAATTTCACAGAACTATACAGCCACCTATACATAACAAGAAAAGAATAAGCAGCAACAAGAGTGGTTATTATAGTGGTATCGAAACAGGTGTATCTTGTCATCTTGAAGGATCCAGTAAAAAAGATGAAGACGAGGGCAGATTAAAAAAAGTGATTTCTTCGAAAGAAATTAATGAAACATTTAAAAGTGATCAGTTGAAGGACTAACACAAAGAAAATGAAATAAGAAATTGGCCCTATGTAATTGAATTACAATTGGAGGCTATGAAATTTCCTAATAGTGTTCTCTCTAAGTTGGAGAAATTAGACTCATATTTTTCAAAGTAGACCAATCAGATAGGAAGCTTCTGAATAGGACAGCCCTTGATGCTCACTTTGGTCCAACAGAAGTTTATGGAACATCCTCATGAAGAGATAAGACTTGCAATTTCATAGTGAGATCATAAGAATAACAAATCTTGTAGCACCTTATAATGATGACATGTTGAAAAAGGTTCTACAACTGATTGTGGAGAGACTAAATTGGCTACAGGATGGTGAAGCCCCTACTTTTGGTAAGAGGACTAAGATTTTTGAACTAGCACTTGCACCAACAAGAGGTGCAATGGGTATGCCGATAGTCAATTCTTAAATCTGCTTGGGTGATGATTATGGCCATAGTTAAAATTGTACATAGAACCCAAAACTTAAGCAAATTCAAATCTTAATATAACACAGATTAGCTCTAGCTATAATATTAAGCCTTATTATAATGCTAAATATTACCCTTTTCCTTACACTAAGTAACTCCAAAGTTATATCTAAGGAACTCCAAATTCGATTATGATTGAAACCTATTCTAATCCTAACATACACTCAATTGTAATCCTTAATCCCAAACTTCATCTTACATTGGTCATTCTATTTTTGGATTTTTTGGCCAAATATCCTCAAATCATTTGATATTATGATGATTTTAAATTTTAATATTTTCTTGATTGAACCCTAAATACAACATTTAAATACATACCAAAACCCTAAAATTTTGTCCCAGGGATAATCCTAACCAAACCTAACAAGATATGCTTTGTGTAATATTTTCGAGAGTAGAAGAAATTTGGAAACAAATTGGTATACCTTGGTTAATATTTGGGGGTGTTGAAAGGCGGAATATTTTCTTCCGTAACTTTACGTCATTCCATTAATCATTCTCATGAAAGATGGGTTCTTGTGAACACTCATGAATGCTAGTTAATATTATCATCTACTCAACTCTTCTAATAAAATAAATTATTTGTAACGAAAAATAAAACAAAATTGCTTACTTTATAATAAACTAAAACATTTTACCGATCAAAAAAATAAACTAAAACATTTACAACCACAAAATAATCTAAATATTAAAATTGTAAAGATCTATTTATGTTGTATAAGGAATTTCTATTTGAACAAAAAATTGATGAAAAAATTAAAAGTAAAAAATACTATTTACAAAAAGATGAAAAACATCTATGAAAAATTATAGTTAAAAAAATAGATGAAAAATGTTTCAAAAAAAATGCTATAATTTTCATAACTATTTTTTAAAAATGTAAAACTTAAAACAACTAGCTTCAATATTGCATTAAAAATGGAGCACTAACAATGCCTTTTCAATATGTGTTTCAAGTCAGTGAGCTAAAGTGATGATATGAAATAACTACGGAAAGATTAAATAATGAAATCTCACTTTCAGACTTCGGATGAACCCAATTCCCTCAAATTTACTCCCAAAATTCAGACTACTTTAAATTTCTTCAGCACTCTGCAAGATTTCCATGCCATTATCAAATAGATTCATCCATTCAATTTCTTCTTCTTGGAAAACAACTATACAAGTAGCATTCCATTAACATATTAGTAGCCTCCCATTTAACATATAGGAAGGGCTGCTTGTTTGAATGAAAAAACAATTAGGGTATGAATTGATTGAATTAGAGGGGAGAAAATTGAAAAAAAGGGCAAAGAGAGGGGGGACTACGTGTTGGAGCGGGAAATTGGGTCAGGCTCCTTTGCTGGTCTGTTTTTTCTTTTCTTCGTAGAATATATATCGGCAGATGGGGAGAAGTGAAAGACGAGAACAAGGGTTGGAAAAGTGGTTGGCATGTTTGGCCATCATTGTCTACTCCGCTGAATGGAATAGGGGCCCTGTCAGGCCACACCGTCTACCTCTCCAAAGCTTGCTTCTCACCTCTGTTTATTTCTTTGATTGCTTCTCGCGAAATGTGACCTGCAACTGCTTCATTATCCATTACAAAGGCTCACCATTACTCTTTGTTGTGATTGGACTAAACAATTATTTTTGCTTTGAACCAATTTATATGGCATGGATGTAGCATTGCTCAAAGGCTTGGATGAATCAAATCATTTCTAAGCGCAACCTCTATTCTCTACTGTTCATTCATGTCTGCATGCTAAAAATTGTTGACTGCTAGAAGAGATAACGCTAACACCCATTTCATAAAACATTCTTGTCGTTGTAGGCATCGATGTCACTAAATAGGCCTACCCATTCATTGTTGGGCATTGCTATAGCAAAGAGGAAGGTTTTTTGTGGAGTTGAACAGTACAAATACAGTCACTGAGAAATACATGAACCCTCGAACAGCTACTTGGGTTTCACCAAACCAACATCATTGTTGAGGATCCTACATAGTTGGACATTACAAACAGTTTTTTTTCTCACCAACACCATGATCACGCTAAAATTGATGGAATGAAGGGTCGTGAAAGTTATCAACACCTATTGTCGACAACTTCTTCTGCTTAATGGATCCTTTAACATAGTTAAGCAAACGTTCGAAGACAGAAACAATGCGCATGGGATGTATGTGAAACAGACGGTGGTGAAGGGAAATCATGTCGAGATTTAGTAGAATCTCACGCTCTAGGAAAAAAAAAGCACTACCATTAACCAACGCCATGTATCCAGTTTACTCCAACCACTATGTATTCAGTCCGGAAGTCTGATACCAAGCAAAGCAATCACAGTCGACTAGGATGGAGAGGTACTCACACAGGACACTACACCTCTGATGATTAATGACTATTCTGCCCTTAAATTGTTTCAAACTTAAAGCTCCCAACTGACCTGTATGTGTTACCTTGGAAGGTCGCCAAATACCATAAGTCTCCTTGATGCTGAACTCCCAATATTAAAAGATCTAATGCATCAATTTGGAATTATAACTCTAAAGTGCAAATAGTGAGAGGCTAGGTTTGTGTCTAGACTCACTTTTTTCCTTAAGGGGTTTCATCCTTAGGAAATACCCAGTCACATTAAAGCAACCTTTAGGATTTATAAATAACATATATTCGTTCTTTCTATCCCAATGTAGCTCCACGCTTTTATAACCTTGATATGAGGGAAGACACAAACAACTAGGCAATGTGGGATTAAAAGCTAATTTCGTCTTTTAGTCACTTAAGTGACTTTATAACATTAAAATATTTAAATAAATCACTTAAGTCACTTAAACTTTAATATCTCTTGAAATACTTGTTTGATTGCCATGCCATCTGCAATAGGAATCTCTCCTCATAATTCCCCATGTGACCAAATACACTTTCTAAAAATAGAAAGGCTCCATCTCAATTACCCCTGACCTACTATACATAGTAATTATGGCAAATGGAGTCCAAATGACATCGAACGAAGGCCAAATCCATAAATCGCTGAATGTTGGAGATGAACCAATCCTCAAAAGACCCTCTAACCATCCTCATTAGCCTATGAGGATCCAATATTAGGCTAATCCCTGAAATACTGATGCTGGCAACCAATGGGGACATTACACTCATCCTTAATAATAGAGAATAGTTGATTCTTCAAAAAGAATGCTCTACTTTTATTTGATGTCTCATGGAGATCTATCAATGTTTTCCAAATCTCTGCAACTGTCTTGCCAAACAACACTTGAGGTAGCTGATATTCAACAACTAAAACCTTAACAAGCATAACTGCTTCACGATTATGCTCATCAAACTTCTCTTGAGTAGCATCGACAATGTCTCAGTACCCTAGACAAGTACCTCAAGGCAACGATACTCAAAAATCATCATCAATCTATGCTTCTAGGTGTTGTAGTTCTTTCCATTGAATAATTGACTACCTTACAAGAGTAAATTGGTGAGAGATGCCATGACACATTTTTTAATGCAAAAAATGTAAATATCAGAAATGGCACGAACTTTGAGGCAAATTGACAAAAGACCTAGAAAAAATGAAAGGACACTCAGAAGAGATCTCGAAAAACACATAAAGAATATGAATTTGATTTTGATTCTGCTAGCTCAAAAATTGAGTCATAGGCACCCAAAAAAAACAGAGACCGACCCAATTGAGATATGCACAAACCCACCAAGGATCTACAAAAAGATTTTGAATCGGGTATGAAAACCAAGAGCTTCGAACGAAAACCTAGCCTCTGTTAAAAACCTTCAAAAATAGCAGATTGCTAAAAAAAAATGGTGGAAATAGGTGGTTTGTTCGTGTAGCAGAGATAGAGGGGTTGTAAAAACCCTCAAAGGAGCAGAAATCAACCATTATTTGGGTTGAAAAACTCATAAAATGTAAGTGGAATGCAAAAGCGCTTGCAAAAAAAATAAAGGAACTGAGAAATCACAAAAAACGAAGTTCATTTTTCACAATTGCAGGATGTTTGTGCCAAGATGCAAGACTATGGCCACGATTTTGCAAAAATCATGCACAACAATAACCGTTTCGCAGAAGAAACCGCTCAAAACAATGGCGCCCAAAAAAAACGTGCATGAAAACAATGCCTAGAAATACCAAATAGAAGATTCCCGAAAAAACCAAACACAAAATGATGCCCAGAAACCCTACTTGGGTTTGAAGAAAAAAATGAATTCTTGCAAAAACAAAAAAATAAACACACCCAGGCAAAGATTTCAAAAATCCACGAGTCTAAAAAATCTGTGAAGAAATTATAGATATTCAAAAACTATTTCGAAATATAAATTAGAAAATTTCAATAATGAAATTATTTTTCGAAAAAATATAGCTCTGATACCATATTATGGTAAAATAATGAATGTGTTATTAAACAAAGATCATAAATTATCTATATATACAAGTTTACACAAGAATGTTTCTATAACGAACATATAGAGGGAAATAGAAACATTCTGAAGAGAGAAAGAGAAAGTTTCCATATTGAACAGAGAGAGAGAAAGTTTCCATATGGAAACATAGAAATTAGAGCGATTTTACACTAATAGAATCTTCAGTATCTATGGAAGTTGTACTAGTTTACATCATTAGCTTGGAATTGGTTGATACGTCTTTTCATGTACCTATGAGGGGTCTTTAGCACTTCCATGGGAGATCATTTGGAGTTGGAAAGTTGTTTGGTGTTGATAATTCCTTGAGTTACTTCTATTTCCTCATAGTTGACAATTGTGATTGTGTGATGATTTAGGATCTCAAGGCATTTTTGGTGAATTACTTCAAAAGGATCTTGATGAGTTGTTTCGCAACTCCGAGCATGGTGATGTTTACATCAGAATAGCACAATGGATTCGCGGAGCAGCATTCTTGAGGTTGATATGCGATCCAATGAACCAAATTATGATTGCTTGAGGATGCGTTCTAGTGTGCGGATGCAGGAGGATACACGGAGGATGCTGCCAGGAATCACGCCCTTCTCCTGTGGATGTGCACAGAGTGCTTGGGAGAGCATCTTGAGAGCTTCGGTTGAGCATCGATAGAGCATCTAGGTGCATCTAGGTGCATCCCGTGAGCATCCAAATGCTTTGAGTGGCCAGTGAATGGCCCTAAATGGCCCTAAAAGAGGTCATTCATTACCGATTCTTCCCATTTTGTTTGTAGTTGGGATCTCTTCTCATTTGGTCTCCATTTTGACATTTTGAAAGCAAGTTCATTAGTTTTAAAGAGGACAATTCATCGGGTGTCTATTGAGCTTCCACAAAGGACGATTAAGCATCTAAGGTAAGCATTTGATCTATTTCATGAGCTTTTTTAGTATTTTTTTAGATCTTCGTGAACTTTTCAAGTTTTGGTAGAATTTTTTCAAGATTTTTCGTTTTTATTTTAAAGAAATGAAGGAATAAGTGTAGCCATCTTTTTTTAGTATTTTTGTATTGTATGTTTCACGTTCATAGTTTTTTTAAACATTTCTAAATAATTTTTCCTATTTTCTTATTAGATGCATAGTTTCTATTGTGCAAGAATGACCACTACTGATAGTCAAAGTTCAGCAACAAGGCAAGCTGAACAAAGTGATAACTTCAATATCATATCGACGTGGCATCTCCATTATGGAGACACACCACAAGATCATCACAGGTTTCCAAAGGTGGGTCATACATTTGAAATGCAATGTATGTCATAGTAAACCATTCAACAGCTCATATTCTCGGGTCAAAGCTCATTTTATGGGCCCTACTGGTAAATGAATAGCATTGTGCAAGGGAGGCAAAGATGGAAAAAGGTTGAGCGATGCACAATTAGCCGGATTCATCAAAGAACAAGAGGTTGCTGATCGTTTAGTGAGCAAATCAAAAACAAGTTTATACAAACCTTCATCTACAAAGAGCAAAGTGAATGTGTTCACCGATCATGTTGCATCCTCCAAACATCCATTCTTGGAAGTGGGAGAGGAGGATGATGAAGTAGAAGTTATTACCCGCAAAAGAGGTCCATTGGATCAAACATTCAAAATGGAAGCAAGAGAGATTGTTGATAAAGCAATTGCATGTTGCCTTTATGCCAATGGTCTTCTTTTCAATTGGTAAGATCGCCATATTGGAAGGAAATGGTTGCAGCCATCCTTAGAGCACCAGCTGATTACATTAGCCCCAGGTTTGAAAGGTGTGTACTACTCTTTTGCAAAAAGAAAAGATTTCTATAGAAAAAGCTCTTCAACCAATTAGGACATCTTGTAAAACTTGTGACATAAGTATTATGTCTGATGGATGGAAAGACACAAGAAACCGACCATTGATAAATGTGACTGCAATGTCCTCCAAAGGGGCAATGTTTTTTAGGGCTATTGATTGTCAAGGACAAGTTAAGGATTCACAATTCATTTCTAGAATTCTCATTGAGGCAATAGAGATGGTGGGTAGTGAGAATGTGGTCCAGGTGGTCACAGATAATGCCACAAATTGTAGGGGTGCAGGTGCTTTGGTTGAGTCTCGATACGACCATATTTTTTGGACATCATGCACCGTAAACTCTCTCAACTTGGTCATGCAACAAATTGGCACCCAAATAGATTGGGTGAAGCAAAGATACCAAGAGGGAGAGGAGATACAAATGTTTGTGACAAACCACCACATGTCACAGTCTATATTCAAATCATTCTCCAAGTTGGAGTTGTTGAAGGTAGATTTAACATTGTAATTACTTAGCTTCAATTATTTATTTATTTTGAATAAGTTATATATTCATGTTCAATAATCAAATTTCTTGTTTATAACTTCATTTTATATTTGATGTCATATTGTCAACTTGCTTATAGGTTGTTGAGACTAGATTTGCATCTCATACTGTTGTTCTGAAACGACTCCTCAAGGTGCAATCAGCATTGGGCCAAATGGTTATTTGTAACTAATGGGCTATATGGAAGGTTTCAAATTTAGAGAGAGCCTTGAAGGTCAGGGGTATGGTCTTGGATGAGCATTGATCGGCTCATGTGCAATTTGTATTGGATTTCACCGAGCCTATCATGACTATGCTACGCTTTGTCGATACAGATGCACCTTGCTTGGGGGATGTGTATGATGGCATGGACACCAGGGTAGAAAAGGTAAAGCTTTCCATACAAGCACATGAGACTAACCCTACAGAATGTGAAGCCTTGTGCAAAAGCGTGGAGGATATCATTCATCATCCTTGGGAGAGGATGACTACCCCATTGCACCTCCTTGTATATGCATTATCTCCAAGGTACTATAGCCAGGAAATACTTGCTATGTCGGATAGAATTGCACCATATGCAGATGAAGAAGTTGCTACTGGGTGCTACACTACATTTGCAAGACTCTTCCCAGATGATGAAATGCACAAAAAGGTGAGTCTAGAATTTGGCTTATTTGCTTCAAGATCAAAACTTACTCCATATGCAATAAAGGACCAAAATGACATGGGAGTTGTTAAATGGTGGTACATATATGATCAACCAGTCAAGCATCTACAACCTCTTGCAATCAAGATCCTCTCACAAGTAAATTTTCATTTATTTATTTATTTAGCAATTGAATTCTACACTTTAGTGTTTGACATTCTCTAATTTGCTTTTCATTTGTATGTTTGATTGTAATTTTTTATGAATAATATTCAGGTTGCAAGTTCTTCTGCTGAACGGAATTGGAGTACATACTCCTATATCCATTCAGTGAAGCACAACTGGTTGGGCTCAAAGAAAGCTGAGGACTTGGTTTATTTACATACCAAGTTGCGTCTTTTGTCACATAAGGAGGATGGATACAAGGGTCAACCAAGCTTTGGGATGTAGCCCCTGAATGTGCACACTTGGATGCAACACTTCAGGATCTCACTGTGATGACAGATGATGATGTCGATAACATCATAGCACATGCATCTAGCACAATTGGAACCGTGCATGGTTGAAATAAACTTGCAAGTGTTCCAGCAAGAGGAGACGATGAGAATGTGGATTTTTTTGAGAATCCTTAAGATTCTGAATGACTGAATGTGATTTGTGAATCTTAAGCCTTGACTCTTGATTGATCAACACTAAACCATGAACTATGTTTTGATTTTTGTAATTCGAATTGCATTGAATCTTGAACTTGAGTAACATACTAATTAGACATTACAGCTATTGCAATTTGATTATGATAATGATTCAATGAATGGTTTATTTTTGTATATTTCTTGTATTTCTTGGCATACATAAATTATAGTTGATAACTTTACATACATACACACACACACACACACATATATATATATATGGACGCATCCAAAATCCCAAATAAAAAAAAATCCGCACATCCACGCATCAGCACCCCACACCTGCATCAGCATCAGAACCAGAATCGGTAACTTAGGTCTTAAGCAGAGCTTATCAGATCACTGAAGGTAAATGAAGATGGTAAAAGGTTGAGCCCGTTGCCATTCTGGACTTGAGCCTTGCAACCTTGGCTCATTCAAAGACTGAACTGCCCAAAGAAGAAACCAAAATGAGAGTCTGTTATCCTGGAGGTGTGATATTCAATATGGGTAGTTGTCTACAGATAACAATTTCTGGACAGATATCTGGAGGGTCCTGGGCCAGTAGTTCTAAGAAGAATTTCCATGGCAATTAATGTAGCATTTTAACACATTGGACATCATTTCAAAATTCTCTGTGTTTCTAGATCAGAATTTCATATTTATAGAAATCATTGTTATTCAACTTATTCTTGCTTGGTAGTCTTCATATGCATTGAGTTCTTCAATGCAAACTATCTCACTCAAACACAGATCTTTGTGAACTTTCAAAGAACTGTACAGATATACATAACAAAGAAAGAATAAGCAGCAACAAGGGTGGTTATTACAAAGAGAGAGAGAGATCATTGATGTTGCTAAAAATATGGTCAAATTGGAATGGGGTTAATCTTTTCCGGGCCCTTGTGTAGCTTCAGCTAAGGATCTAGAAACTGATAAACATCAATTTTCACTGTCCATAAGATCATGTAGAAGAGCTTCTAGTAAAAACTATATCACAAAGTTAAAACATGTTTTTTTCCCAAAGCTCTTCTACCTGATTTAAAAATTGTTAAAGAGGGTCTTAAAAATTATATTACTTGTTCTGCTCGGACTTCAACTTTGCAGCTATTATTAATAGCTATCCTCCTTTTCCAATTTGTTTCATAATTTTTTTATTATTTCAGTTTGCTGTTAAAAAGCAATTACACAGACTAGATTCTTTATGTTTCACCGCTTTAATGAGTTTCTGAGCTGCCCAAGAGTGAAGTCATTTGAATATACTTATTTATTGATATAACAAAAACATGCAGCTAGCATCGTCCACGGCAAATTCTCTGAAACAAAATGCTTCTCAAATGGCATTTTTAAAAATCACATGCAAAGCTGCGGCCTCTTGAACCAATCAAAGCCTGCCTACTATCGCTTCATGCTAGAGCGACATCTAATATTAAGGGACGTCAAAATAACCAGCTTCAAGGGTGACAAATAAAAATTCCAGCTTTGGGTTGAGTATAACAAGTACAAGTGATTTTCGGTTGGTTTTGACCTGGTAAGATTATATACCAAAGCTAATGAGAGCATTAAAAAGTTTACCGGCCCAACAATTAGCCGCTCATAAAATAGTCATTGGAGAAAAGGCCGCTCATTGGAGAACAGGCAAGTTTGTTTACACCTGATCACACTGATCGCAGAAGGAAATGGTAAAACCTTAAAACTCTCGTCCTCGGCGTAACCTACAAGAGGGTGAGTTGAAATGGCAGAAAGTGGACTTGGGTAAAAAGAAACAGCTAAAACATTCTTTGCAATTTGGAATGCACCAAATTAAAAACAACATCCTAGCTGTTTAAGCTTTCAGAAGCATAAGAGCTACACCACTGAGAACGATGATATGTAGTCAACTCTATGTTATGTCGTTACCATTGAAGGAGAATGAATGAGTCAATTAAGTTTCTGGGCATCATATTTAGATCCGACTGACCTGACGTGGGGCATCAAAATCAAATATAGCCCGTATTACTGACAATTGCATTTAAAAGGCCCTAAAATGCGAGAAAAGTGACGTCTTATCCACAAGATCGCGAATATAAATGCAAAGCTTCGACTACTGCAAACTGGCAAAACGCGCTAGTGTTATGTCATCTCACAGACTATTAAAAGCATCACCGCATGATATAGAAAAACATACATGGAAACATGAGCTCGCTAGGCTGAATGCTTAACAGCTCCGTCGGCATGATTGCTAATTCTTCCTTATTCCCCGCAGTCAATCCAGAGACGATTTCAACCACTGGCGACAAAAATGGAAAGTAGCCAACGCGTAAGGCAGAAAATACAGAGGGAGTCGCAAATTAAGGCATTTCATGCGATCTCATATGTATTTTGCGATGCAGACACGGCTTAAACATTAGTCCAGCCAGACCTGTGGAGCTTTCGCCCTCAATTATTTTATTTTTGATAATTATGTCAGCATAACGTAAATTTGTCGTTTGTTTAAGTCATCTCTTTTGTTGGTGGGAGGGTACAACGTCCCCATTTTTTGGGGGTACGATTTGAAGTCTAGATCGCTTGCCTTTTTAAGTGAGGCGAATACTTCTACAATGAAATGTCAAAGGCTTACAGAAAGTAAAATTGACACATTATCGGTTACAAAAAATCAGTAATTAGTAGGAAATAAATAAGGTTTTCAAGAAACAAATAGTATTTTGTTGGGAGAGGTTCTTTTCGTAGGGAAGATGGAATGGTAGAACATAAAAGTTGATGAATGATTTAATAATGAAAAATAGAGATGTGTTGAGGTTTATGATAGATCATAAAATATTCAACAATGGAAATAGAGATGTGTTAATTATAAGGCATAAGATTACTGAAATATTTTTGGTCTCATGGAAATTCAATTTGGGTGAAAATCACAATAGAAATTAGTAACCACAAATGGTTCACTCTTCTAAAGTATGTTATGTTAGAAGCTTAACTTGGTTAAAAGTTACAAAGACACTATTAAGTGTCATTTGGTCAAATGATTTACCTCTAGCCTTTACCCTGTCAAGAGTAGCTTTGTTAGAGGACTCAAAACACTAATTGAAGTGCCACCATATTAACGAATTTACAATAAGGAACATGTTAAGATCCACTTGGTTAAGGAATTTTATTGACAAGTAGAATGATTTGTTGAATGGTATTGTTAGGATTACAGAGACAAAAATAACAATTACGTGCATATATAACAAATATCAGAAAATAATAAATCGTACAAAAGAGAACACAAGACACAAAGATTTAACACGGTTCACCCAATCCCCAACACCGAGTCCAATATTCTTATTATCCAATGATTACAACCTAACTACAATCTACCATCCCTTATAGCTCATATTGCCGCAAGAAGTTACAATCTCATCATACATAATGAAATCCCTAACCCTAAGCCATTTTATACAAGTTTTTTGCTACTTACAAATTAGGGCTAGGATAAGTCAACCAATAGAAAAATATAACTTCGACGCATTTTACAATAGTAAATTCATTTTTGCCTTTGGGGGCGATGCCCCTCGATCCCGCCTTGTATCGTGACAAGGAGTGTGCCTAAGGCCACTAGCCCCAGGACCCTACAAGGGGTGCTACCCCTTGACCCCACATAGGGCACTGCCTTAGGAAACCACAAGGGGCATTGTCCCCAAACCCCAGTAGTAAAATTCGGAGGGAAATTGCGCCAAATAAAGTGGGAAAAATTAATCTCTGAGTCTGATTAGGCTCCACATCACAACAGGTACCTCCTTTGCTTGATCAAATTCAATGTAGCACACACAAACACTTCATCTCATTCCAACTATCTTCTAGCTTGATTACACCTTCACACTTACAACCACACTACGATCGTCACATAATTATTTTGCCTTCGTCAAATATGTAATGTTCTACAAAACCCTAAAACACTTTGATGCCTTAAACTTGCCTAATATGTTTCACTTCGAAACTCTAACTTGTTAAGTCACATATTACATGCCCAAAACACATCTCAATTCACACAATGAATTTCATATATGATGTCATCCCACAATTAACTTTACATTTGAATTCATGAATAGTCAAACACGTTTTGATCAAACAAACCTTGATCTTTATGACACACTTGCATCAATCCTTGGAATGCCAAATCATCACCTACAATGATTAAGATATGTCACTACATCATGTCCAGCTCAGCCGAATTCACTACTTCATCCATACTAATCATTGATCCTTGATCTACCATCAGTAGCTCAAGAGCACACACAACTTATCCAAAAACTTCATTTATCTTCTCAATACTTGCTCACTAATCATCCAAATGAATTGCAATCATAACCACAACATCTAACAGTCGTGTTCCACCTACTCATAGATTTAACAAAAAATCAAATCACTTATTGTCTAATACTAATTGTTCTTGCAGTTGCACTATCACTTCTTTATCTGATCATACCTTACTCAAACTTTCACATTGAGAGTAATGACCATACATTTGATTGACATAGACACCCTTAAGTCTCCTATAAGGATAGAAACCTAATGCAAGTAAGGTTGAACTAAGGACTAGGTAAAGTCCAAACTAGTCTAGGTGAGTTCTTCAAGCCAAAATGCTTCCCAATTCAGGTTAGGACATAAGGTAACAGGTGATGATCCTTTTTCCCAATCCACCTAACACTCTTGAACCCCTTGTTCCTACTCCCACACCCACAACTCCACCTAACTCCAATTTGACTCCTTACCCTACTTTAACCCTCACAAACACCCCCTGGGATCTTGTCAAAATTAAAACTACAAGACAACCAAGAGGCATTAAACATCATTTCCATCTAGTTTCTAACTACTCCCATGGTTACAAAGAAAAAATCCAGTACCCATACTAAGATTTTTCTTCTTGGCCTACAGCAGACCTAGTAGAATTAGGCCTCCAATCTTAGTTTTTGCTTAATAAATTTAATTGCTCCACACCACCCATGATAATCATATATTTGGATACCCATTTGGAAGGATTGCAATATTGCAAAATTTTAGTTTCTTAAGTGATTTCTAAGACCCAAATCCCAAATTTGGTCAATTAATGAGGGTTTTAAGTTGACTTAGCTAGGGCTTCCAAAATCTTTAGGTTTCAATGACAACCAAAAAAAAACACTTCCTCAAACCCTTAAGAACACTTCAAACATCCACCTTCCAACATCTTCCTACACCTCCAAAATCCTCTACTGTTATAAATTGTTATGTCCATCAAGCTAGTCACATCCAAATGCCTAGCCTCAAACTAACCCCATTTTGCTAGAAAACTAAGTGGCAAGAAAATTGACCAAATAATATTTTAATATACATTTCTATCCTCCAATAGAAAAGAATTAGAATTTTCCACAAGTGGTTTTAATTATGAGGAATAGGCCATTATACTTAAAACACACACACACATATATATATACATACATGTGTATATTTATGTACGTATGTATATATACATATGTGTGTGTGTGTATACATACATACATATATATATATATATATATATACACACATACATACATGCATATATATACATACATACATATACATACACACACATACATACATGTGTATATTTATGTACATATGTATATATATATAGACATACATGTGTGTGTGTGTGTGTGCGCGTGCGCGTGTGTGTATTGTGTGTGTGTGTGTAAGAATAGGACCAACAAACACAAATAATTTGATCAAGCCCATCGTTACAACTATCTCATTCAAATAACATATTTATAACAAGTGTAACAACATCCACCACATATTCAAACCATCAACAAGTACTAGTGTTCAATGAAACTACAAGTTGCAGGTCAAAATGCTCTTACCAGTTATCACAGTCATGAATTTGCATACCAAAAGTTTTACCAAATGTTCATTAAACATTGAAAAATAGCTTAAAACACCTTAAATCACTATGGGAGATGTCTTTACAACTTCCCACACGTAGAAATCAACCAAAAATCCAAGGTGACCCTTCATATTTTGCAATCTTGCAAAAGTTGCAATTTTGCATCTTTGTAACTTTTTTTTTTTGGCAATTTTGTGGGATTTATGAATTTTTTTGAGAAAAGCACCACAAGACCCAAAAAAACACACCTAATTAGATTAAAATCATGTCAATATCAACACTATTGACTCGGATGCCTAAAATGCAACTTTGACTACCCATTGACCAATGTTGACTCTAGTTGACTAGTGAGCAAACCATGCACAAAAGATGCAAAAACTTATCCAATATTTACAAGTTATTGAGAAATAACTCAAACATGCCTAAAACACCTAAATGCATCCAACTCATGAAAAACACCAAAATTGAGGGAATAATGATAGGATCATGCATGATGCACTAGGATCATGCATGATGCACTTGCATCATACTACCCATGACAACAAAACTCAAGTCCCTTGTGTTGCTAGCTCTTGCAAAGTAACTCCTTGTTTGATTATGTCATGCTTTAACATCCATACTACCTCAACTTCAGGAAGACCATGTCATTTGATCAAATACTCCCAATAGGCTCCCTTCCTTGTCTTTTTTATCACCTTAGTGTCAAGAATGCATTCCAGTTTCATGGGCTTGTCAAGTGAAAAAACCTTAACCCATTCCACATCTTCTGAGATGTCTTCTACCTTATTTAGATCACTGACCTCATTATCCTCTTTGTACAAGGTTAGATCTATCATGTTGAAAATTGGTGATATCCCAATATCAGGTTGGAGCTCTATCTCATATGTGTATTCACCCAAAAATGGTCATCTAGACTATGAGCCCCCTTTCTAGCATTTTTTATTGATTTTTGTTTATTCTTGATCAAATCATCAATTAATCATTTATTTGATTATAACCTATGGTTGGACCACCTTATCCTAAGTTTGTACTTAATTAAAAGAACCTGCTCCTATTTAATTAAATAAAGCCTCTAAAATTCCCTTATCCTAATTGTGCACACATAAAGCATTATTCCTATTTTAAAAATAAAAGAAAAGGCTTTTTGTCTCACATGAGGAGCATGATTTCCAATATGGGTGGGATCTCTATCCTCTTCCACACATCCTTCTCATTCTTAACCTTATGCTTTGTACTAATGTTATGCTGCAAGATTTCTAGGTGACTTGGAGCATCCTCATTCTTTCATTTTGCATTCTCACACTTGCATTGTAGCTTACTTTCATATAGTTTTGTTTCCTTTTATAATTTAGATTAGCTCACATATTTTAAGGAGGGCTTGGTAACAATCTCATTTTGTTAGCTTAGCTTGCATTTATATCTCTCATTTAGCTTTCATCTTGCATTGCGTTCACATATTGATTCTTGGATGCTAGCATTCTTTCTCTCATGTTTGAATCTCTCGTTCTATAGTGCATCTTTCAAGGGTTGCATAGCTAGGTTCACTTGAGAGTCATTCTACTTCTATTTTCACCTTTGCACATCATAGATAGAGAGCTATAAGCCACCTCTTGAGATGCTCTCTTTCATGGGTATTCTTGAGAATAACATTTTATAGAAGTGTGCCTATTTTTTGGTATATAATATGTTTTATCACCAGACTTATGAATAATTTTGTGTGGCCCATCTTCTTTATGAGAAGCTTATTGTATTGTGCTCTATCAAGTTTCTCCTTCCTCAAATATGCCAACACCAGGTCACCAACTTTGAAATGTTCATCCTTCCTTGTCTGATATTCCTTCTCTTTGTACTTTGCTATTGATTTTTCCAATTGATCCTTGAATTCTTCATGAGAAGACTTAATAGATTCTAGAAACATCTTTCCCATGGAACTTCTACCCTGCATGTTAGTAATATCTCTCAAATCCATAGGTCCTCTAGGATGGTACCCATACACTACTTCAAATGGAGTCTTTCTTATTGACCTATTAATTGAGTCATTGTATGCATAGTTTGTGTGGCCTATAATCAGATCCCAAGTTGATCCTCATTTCTTTGTTAAACATCTTAGTAGGTTGTCAAGTGTCCAATTGACAATCTCTACTTAGTCGTCTGTTTGTGAATGATAAGGTGAAGAAAATGTAATTTAAGTCCCCAATTTCTTCCATAGGGTCCTCCAAAAGTGGCCCATAAACTTGTTATCCCTATCGCTCATAATGGTTTGTGGTTATCCATGAATCCTAATCACTTCCTTGAAAACTAAATTTGCAATTTAAGATACATCATGGTTGTTTTGACATAGCACAAAGTGAGTCATTTTGTTACATCTATCTACCACCACAAACACCATATCCATACCTCTAGCATTTTTAGGCAATCCCAAAACAAAATCCATACTAATGATATCCCAAGGCTTATTAGGAATTGGAAGAGGTTGATATAAACCAAAATTAGAGGACGATCCTTTGGATATTTGGCAATCCCTCAATATTCAACATATCTCCTTACTTCCTTCTACAAACTAGGCCAATAATCGAACCTTGTAACTTGTTTTGAGGTTTTATTTGGTCCAAAATTTCCACCTAGAGCCTCATTATACTTTTATTCAATAATGGTCCCCCCATGGAATATTTAGGAATGCACAATCTGCTTCCTTTGAATGGAAGCCCTTCCCACAACACGAAATCAAAGAAGTCGCCATGAAAAGTGTTAGCAAAATTAGAACATAATCTATAGGCCTCCTTGAAATCCTCCTCCTCATGGTATAGTCCTTTGACATGGTTCATCTAACACTCTACAATTGAATTTATTGAATCTCCAACACCCTCATACTTAAAACATCAACCACCTTATTAGTTGTTCCTTCCTTATGTTTGATTGCAATGCAACAAATTGAAGTTGCTCCATTCATTTGACAGGTCTATGATTTAATTTGTCATGCCTATTAAGGAAACTCAAATCATGGTTATCTAAAAACACTATAAACTCCTTGAGGAGATAATGCATCCACTTTCTTAATGTTTTCACCATTACATAGAGTTCAAGGTCATAAGTACTATACCTCTACTTGACATCATTTAACTTTTATGAGAAATAGGCTATAGGATGCCCTTCCTAGCTCAAGATTGCTTTGATAGCTTGTTTTCTAGCATCACATTCAACCTCAAACACATTATCAAAATTTGGTAACAAAAGAGAAAATAATTCTTCTACCTTCTTCTTATGGTGCTAAAAATTGTCATCTACTTCTTTAGTCCATTGAAACTTACATTTGACCCTGCCTTTGATTGTGTTGTAGTTCCCACTTTAGTGAAAGTGTGGACTCAATCCAAAATCTTAGTAAAGTAGAGCACAAAGCATAAGATACTCTCATTAAAATAAAGGAGACAAAGAATTCATCAAATCTCCAAGGGAATAAGATTTTTCTAACTCCCAAGTCATAATAAGAGAGAAAACATTGACTGAGGATAAATAAGAGAAGAGTGATTATCTCACGTAGTAGAGTTTCCATCCTACTATGAATCATCGATAGAGCTATTGAAAAATATGACATCAAAATAGTCTAATGGGTGGTAACACACTAGTCAACCCATCAGAAGGCCTACCCATAGATCAACGTAAGATTGTATTACCTGGGTATAGGACTTATCAAATTGTTATGTGTTATCCATAGATGAGATTTAGCAAATGTGCATATAAAAGAAAGAGAGATCCAA
This sequence comes from Cupressus sempervirens, assembly GCA_028749045.1. Taxonomy (NCBI): domain Eukaryota; kingdom Viridiplantae; phylum Streptophyta; class Pinopsida; order Cupressales; family Cupressaceae; genus Cupressus; species Cupressus sempervirens. Next base: position 319,711,849 of record CM053791.1, read on the forward strand.
TATCAAGGATTCTCACTTCCTATATTGAATGTGTGCATTGAGAATCCATTCTTTAGGATTGTGTATAATCCATAAAGGGATTCATAAAATGTGTGTATTAAAAAAGAAGATGAAGTAGTAATGCATAAATTTGAGGATAACTTAGGAAGCATAATAAGCATCTAGGGCTAAAGTACCCCAATCTATACCTAGAATCTGAATTCACTACCCCATTATTGGAATGTAAAAATGAGTGGAGTGTATTCCCCCATGTTAAATTCATTGCTAGTACTTTAACAGGAGCAATGGATTTAACAGAGTATATATACAATCATTGAAAGATATTTCTGTATTGTCTTAAAATGGAAGCACTTCCATCTTGATATGTTTAACACCCTCTTTTAATGCATTTATCATGATAGACCTACATTTAGGATGCATTTGCACTTGATTCCTTCATTCTAGGTGAAATTAGGGTTAGGATCTCGAGGATTCTCCTTGATTTCTCTTCATTATGGCCCTTTTTTTTTAGGCAAGATCTAGTTATAGGTCCTCCTATCCTTTATCATATTCATCATAGGGCTTTGTTCCCTTCTCTGGCACTCTACCCTATTTTGTCATCATTTCCAAGTCTTTAGGCATCCCTAGGACCTCCTCTTTTCAAAACTGGTTTGATCTGGACCCCTAGGTCAAGGTCAAGATCAACTTTGACCTAGGTCAAGGTCAAGGTCAGCTTTGACCTAATTCAAGGTCAAGGTCATCCTTGACCTCTATTGGGATTTGATCCCAAATTTTGTTCCTAAAGGACCTCGAAATTAATGTCAGGCTTCTAGATCCAAATGTGGGAGGGTTTTAATTTGAAATTCATTTAATTACTTTCCATCCTTGGTTGGTTATTGTGATTGGATCATAATTCAAGGTGAAATTTGAACTATGAGCCCTCACGTTGCCTAAGGAACCTCACCTTGAAATCTCTATATAAGGATTCTCTTTTGCCTTCATTTAGATGCGACAAGAGTGGGTATCCATTAGCTAGAGACACAATTGATTCAAGCAAGTAAGTGATGGTGAAATGATGATGAAAGATTGCAAGAGGATAATATAGAAGATCAAGTTCTTGTCAATGTCAAGCATTTTTGGACAAACTATTATGGACATCTCTTTGGAGCAAGAAAGATCTCTTCTTCCTTGATCTGCCATTTTCAACACTCAAGCATTCAAAGATACAATCATGGGGTAGCAATTATGGATTATGAGTTTGGTAAGATTACTTTAGCCTTAGGGGCTTGGTATGCTTTCTTTATCATATTCAAATCTATGCATTGCTCTCTCATATCAATTCATGCTGGGGTTTTCAATCTAGAGGATTAGATCTTGGCATTACATATTCAAATAAACACACACATTTTCTATTATTTTTCGACTATTCGTGGAGGGGGAGATCACCAAAATGGGGTTTTGACTAAGGCAAAGCCCTATATAGCCACCCCTAAAACATCATTCTTAGATATCGACTATCATTGTTTCAGGAGTTGTAGAGTAGATTTGAGTACCCTTTTTGCCAAACTTTTGAGATCTATGAACAAAATTTCCATCGGAGCAATGCACGTCAAGGTTGGAAATAAAGTGGCAAGATATTACTTTGGCTTTAGGTCAAGGTTGACCTTCTTCAAAAAGACAAAATATTTCTAGATTTTCTTTATTTCAGAGTTCCCGAGCTAGATCTAGTTGCGGAATTTCTCAAAAATGAACATAGATGCCATAAAATAGGTATTTGTAGATCAACATTATAATGAGGTAAGTATCCGATCTTGTTTAAATTCAAATCATTTCTAGATTTACTTTATCAATTCATATGTATCATGTAAAATGTGGACTTACATTTTGGTGAACCCATTTATGACAACTCTTTGTTTTTGGTGTTAGATTTCCATCTTGTATTAGATCTTGCATGTTTATAAAATTAGATTTCTTTTAACATTCTTGCATTTATATTTCAAAAATACAATTTTTTTTGCAGAATTCCTTTAAATGTACAAAATTTTTTTTACATCTTTCATGCTTTTAGAGTCACTTTGTGTTCATCATGTATGATTCTTGTTTTGAATACTTTGATGAAGCTTTTATTGTACAAGAAGATAGATCCCTTAATAAGGTACATGGAAGTGAGGCTGAAAATTGTTCAGATGAGATCTCTATTGATCCTATTCCTATTTCACTCTCCTCGACAACCTTTTCAATTGGCATTTACCATAGAGTGTGTGAATGGTTGCCTTCATGTTCCACTATTTGCAATATTGATAAACCTAAAATGATATTTCCTAAACCCTTTTTGATAGTAAAACGATGTCCTAGAATAAAATTTAAGGGTAAACCAAGAGATCCTTTATATTTCTTTAACAACATAGATTCTGTTCCACATGCTTATCGCACACAGAATAATCCTCAACCTATTGTTCTTGTTTCTTTACCACCTTCTCAACCCATGATTCCTCAAGCTCCTAGGTTTCCTTCTACCTTTAAGTGGTATGACTTAGTTGACCAATTACGTAATACTCCTACTAAGATATCTTTATGGAAATTACTTCAAACTTCCATGACATATCATGAGGCTTTGCAAATAGCTTTATCAACCCTTCGTGCTTCACCTCCTAATCATGAGAACATTCATTCTATTTTGGAATGCATGCATACTATGCCTTATGTAACTCCTATTGTGTTTACTAATGATGATCTACCTTCTCCTGAGGTGCATAATCTATATGATGCTCTTATGGTTGTTGTTTCTATTAATCAAATTATTATTCATAGAATGTCAATTGAAAATGGATATGGGCTTAATGTTTGTAGCATGGATATGCTTAAAGCAATTAAATTTGATCTTACAACTATTCAACCTGATAATGTCCCTATACATGGATTTGACAATATTGCAAAAAGAATTATGGGCATTATTACCTTCCCTATTAAAGTGGGTCTAGTTATGTTAAATACACACATTCATGTTATGCCTAGACTTCTTAATTATAACCTTCTTTTAGGAAGACCTTGGTTACATACTATGCATGCGGTTCCTTCTACTCTTCATCGCAAGGTTAGGTTCATTCATAAAAATTTAATGTATACATTACATGCGAATGATGTGTCAAATCCTTTCTTATATACAAAATATGTTAAAATCTCTGAGCCTCTTCAACCAAACAAAGAGATTGCACAACAACTTGAGATAAAACAATTGGAAGCCTCATCTTCTTCTTGGACTAAGGATGATCAGAGAACATTGGACTTTAATCCTACTTTCATTAGAGAATATAAAGTCTCTAATTTGGAATTTATGCACCAACCAAGTGAATTTGAAAAATAAGTTTTTACTCCTTCCCTACTTTCTGAGGAATTAAAAAGTAACTTTGTTGCTGCCTTAATGGAAGAAATGATTAAAACAATAAAACCTAATTATTATGACATTGTGACATATGCCACTCCTTGGACTCCATTTGAGATGGTTGATACATATGGTTCTAGTCATCATTTGCTCACAAATTTAGGATTTAATGGAAAAGGATGTGGTAAATATGAGCAAGGTATACAAGTGTCTTTGGATAATGAAATTTATGATCCTACATATGGATTGAGATTTAATCCTTATAGACAACCATTGATTTTTCCTCTCAATGTTAATCATATTTGTAGTGAACATTTGAAGTTGGTTAACCCATTCCTTCTTGACATTCATCAACAATCTACTTTGGATATTTTTCCCGAAGATGAAGCCTTAACAAACTTTTTAGGGGTTTATGAGGACTTACCTATGTTTCATCACAAATGACAGAAGCCTTATTGCTTATGTATTGATGCTTATTTTGGAGAATATGATGAACCAAATATCTCTTCTTTACCAAAATATTCTTTGATACAAAGTGATTTTCTAATAACTGAGACTACTGATATTCAAATGGATGAAACTAACTCTAAAAAGGTTATAAAATTTGGGAGATGTTTGAATGAAGACAAATGTGATCAATTGGTTTCCCATTTACTTGAATTTAAGGATATTTTTGCTTGGACATATTTGGATATGCCAGGTATTGATTCTAAGATTGTTACTCATAATATTGTTATTAAATCAAATGTGAAACCTATGAAGTAGAAAATTCAAAAGATGAATCCACAAATTTCTTTATTAGTTAAGGCTGAAATTGAAAAATTATTGGATTCTGGATTTATCCATTCTATTGATTATTCTGACTGGATTTCAAACACTGTGCCTATTTCAAAAGCAGAAAACAAGATAAGGATGTGTACTAACTTTAAATATTTAAATAAAGCATCCTTGAAAGATGATTTCCCATTACCTAATATTGATATGATTGTGGATTCAACAATGGGTTATGCTTTATCATCTTTTATGGATAGTTTTTCTGGCTATAATCAAATCTTTATTCCTCATAAAGATCAATTTAAAACTACATTTATAACACCTTGGGGAACATTTTGTTGGGTCATGATGCCTTTCAAATTAAAAAATGTGGGAGCAACTTATCAACAAACTATGACTTTGATTTTTCATGATTATATTCACAAGATTATTGAGGATTATGTGGATGATATCTTGGAAAAATGTATGTAAAGAGAAGATCATGTTACTATTTTACGACCGATATTTGAAAGGATTAGAAGTTACAACATGAGGTTGAATCCTAAGAAATATGTTTTTGGAGTTAACTGTGGAAAATTATTAGGATTTATAATCTCTAAACGAGGCATAGAAGTAGATACTGAAAAGATTGACGCTATTGTTAATATGCCTCCTCCTAAGAATCTTTCTCAATTATGAAGTTTATAAGGAAAAATTCAAGTTATCATTGCTTTGTTTCTAACTTAGCTGATAGAATGATTCTTTTTACTTCCTTGCTTAGAAAAGATACCACTTTCTTTAGGAATGACAAATGTAAACAATATTTTGAGCAATTTAAGGAGTATCTTGCCAATCCTCCTATTTTGTAGCCAATTAAATTTGATAAATCCTTTCATTTGTATACTTCGGCCACTTTGAAAGCTGTCAGTGTATTATTAGCTCAATATGACAATGAAGGTAAAGAAAGAACCCTCTATTACATTAGTTAGACTTTACTTGATTATGAAACAAGATATGTAGATTTTGAAAGATAATGCTTAGTTGTAGTTTATGCTTGCTAGAAACTCATGCATTATTTACTAAATTCTAAAGTCAATCTGATTGTTAAATTTGATCCTTTGAAACATATTTTCTCAAAAACTGATCTTTCTAGCTGTTTGGCAAAGTGGGTGATGTTACTTATAGAATTTGATCTTAATTTCACATCTTAGAAGTCAATTAAGGGAAAAGCTACTTTAACAGATAATTTGGCTGAAGCTTCTTGTCCTCATTCTAATATATGCTCTACTTCAATAGAATTTCCTGATGAAATATTCTAGTTATTCAACAAGATGATGTTTGGGAATTATATTTTGATGGGTCTAGATGTAAGACAAGTTCTGGTGTTGGTATTATCTTGATCCCTCCTACAAAGATGCTTATCCCTTTATCATACAAAATAACCTTTCGTTGTACTAATAACATTGTGGAGTATGAAGCTCTTATAGATGGCCTATGAGTAGCTTATCCCTCAACATCAAATACTTGCAAACATATGGAGATTCACAATTGATTGTTGAAAAAATTAAAGGAGGTTATCAAACTAAGAATGATAAAATGACATAATAAAGATATTTAGGTATTGAAGTGCTTTCACAATTTTCTTCTTATAACATTCAAACTTTACCTAGGAAAGATAATTGACATGCGAACACCATGCCAAGTGCAACTTCTTTGGTTTGTCTTGAAAATAATGCTAAAATTTGAAAATACAATCTCTTAAAAACCCTACAATTTCTAAGGTTACTTCTAATCATTTCAATTTGCATTTGGATGAATGCTATTCTCATATCATTTTTTGAAAGATGGTACTTTTCCTGAATCAACAACAAGGAACACACATAATCATATTAGGAAACTTGCAACACATTACATCATCTTACTAGATACACTTTATAAGCATTCTTATGAGGATTTACTATTGAGATGTTTCAATAGAACTAAGATTCTGGTAGCTTTAGTAGAAGCTCATTCTGGTTCTTGTGGGGGACATTTTTGGGGAAAATCTTTGGTCAATAAACTACTTAGAATGGGATATTATTGGCAAACAATTGAACAAGATTCTTTTATATTTGTTAAGAAATGTCCTCAATGTCAACAACATGGAAATTTGATTCATGCTCCTGCTTGTGACCTTTGTAATCAATTTTCTCCATGACCTTTTAGTATTTGGGGTTTTCACCTTATTGGAAAAATATGACCACCTTCTTTTTAAGGACATGTGTATTGTTTGACTACAACAAATTACTTTACAAAGTGGGTAGAAGTTATTCCTCTTTGTTCAATAACTGTGAATGTTATTTGTGATTTCATCCTTAACAACATTGTAACACAATTTGGCATCCCTTTGATGATAGTTTTAGATAATGGTACTTAATTTAAGAACAAAGAAGTTGTAAAATTCTTGGAGAAATATTGAATTCAACATAGATTTTCAACTCCTTATTATCCTTAATCTAATGGTCAAACTGAAGCATGAAATAAAATTATTAATTTTTTTTTGATAAAAAAAGTTAACAAGCATGCAAAAGATTGGCATATCCAATTGACACATGCTTTATGGGCTCAAATGACTAGTGTTCATATTGCTATTGGTACTTTTCCTTATAATCTTGTCTATGGTATTGACACTATTATGTCGTTGGAATTAGAGATACCTTTTTTACATTTTTCATTTCATGGCATAATTGACAAGGATACATTTTGAGAGCAACACTTACAAGAATTAGAAATGTTGGATGACCAATGAATACATGCTTTAGAACATATAAAAGCTTACCATAAATCTCTTCAGAAACAATATAATCATAAGGTTGTGAAAGATCATTTTCAATAGGTGATTTAGTAGTATATGAGAATCAACGAAATGTGAATGCTTTACTTGACAAAAAAGGAAAGTTTACCTCTAATTAGCTTGAAACTTTTGTTGTGATTGAAGACTTTGGTTTAGGTGCTTATAAACTTGCTGATATGGATGGTGTTTCTCTTAAGTAACCTATCAATATTATGCATCTTAAATGTTGTTACCCTTAATTTATTTTCTTTATTTCTTGTGTATTTTTGTATTCCTTATAAAATAGTAATTATGTTTGTTTTATAGGTTATGTGGTTCTAGAAAAATTACATTTGAATACATTTATGAACCTTCTTTCTTTCTATTATGTTTTATATTGATGAAAATATAGTAATCAAACATAGAACTACTAAGTACAAATTTTTTTTTATTTATAAAATCCTTTTAGTTTTTGATACATATGTGGCCCATGGCCCTATCTATCACTCTTCCTATCTCTATGCTTTGATGGCCGATGACTCCCCAATCTCTCTAATCTATGATGAGTGGCAGTAGATCTATGACCAATAGTTCGTGGGTAGCTCCTCGATATGCTAATCTCACACATGCACTCCTGGGCCCTCTATAATAGGTCCATCAAATTATCCCTCTATTTCTTTGCATAATCTCAACTCTCGTTGGACACATGCAAAGATATCGACATGCCTATTGGGATCTTTGTGACCAATGTAAGACTCTTGCTTACTGGTTGGTAGTTGGTAAGATATACATGTATCCTTTAGAACCTCAAATACAAAACTTCTCCACTCTACCACACTAGCTGCAAGATGAAAACATATTTATCAATTTAATTCTCTTTATTCATCAAGTTGCATTTTCATTCAAATTTCATATTTTGTACCTACATCTCCCTCCTAGGAATCATTGGAGGATCTGGATGGTGGGGGCATGGAGTGAATACTCTCTCCATGCTCACTTTACCTAGGTCTTCATGGTGGTGTCTCTGTGTGGGTGCATGGAGGTCATCATGATCTTGGTCATGATGCATGAAAAATGTGTACATCCACACTAGTATCACTGGTTGGGGGTATCTCCTCTACTCTCTCCTCCTCCATGGGGTCTCCTCAGAGATGTGCTCCTCATCTCTGATATCCTCATCCTCTTCTACCATACCACTATCCTGATGTGTCCTCTTTGATAGACCTAGATCACCTATAGGGTAATCCTCAAGGAAGATGGGGTGGGTTCCCTTTAGACTCTAGTACTTGATGTAGTCTCATCTCATGCCTGAATGTAATACATCTGGTGGTACCTCTATATCCTTTGTCTCATCTGTATCACTATCTACTATGTCTTCTATTGATGGTCGGTGTATGGTGTCAGGTCTCTGATAGTACCTCATTAGATGTGCGTAACAAGGTACTACTTTAGGGACTCCCTGTAGAAGGCCAAATGATCTCATCACTTGATTATAGTAGTATGGCATCACTATATGACTTTGAGTGTCTTATTTGGTGTCTTGTATCAAGTCATTCTATCATCCAATAGTAGGGTCTCCATATCACATCTGTATCTGAAATTCGATCTAGATGTACCCTACAATAGAGGATATCTCCACACTGCTAGGCATCTTTTAGAGGATAAGAAAAGCCACTTAGTGTACTAGCATCTACCATCATTGGAACACCCTATGGTTGTGTACATGCAAAATGCTCAAATGACCAAATTTGCAAAAGTGTGCATATTGAAAGACTATCTCTTTGATATCTCATCAGTTGGCATAGCTTGTGGTATAGGTGGGTTAACATGCTATGAACCCACGAGAAGACAATCATTTTGCACTCCATCCTCTATTCAAGATGGGTGAAAAGTTCAAAAAATACTATACCCTTTGTGTTGGGTACCACAACCAAGGACAATATACATAACATCATTCTCCATATCAAAGGTGTAGGGCCTGCCAGTATGGATGATAAAGTGATCTAATCTTCTTGAGTTTGTATCTATGGAACCCATCCCAAACAATACTCTGCATCTACTAGGATATCATTAGGACCTCATTTTTTTCTTGGTTTGACAGGCTTGCCTCAAACCAAAAGCTACAGGATTATGTAGACACCCTCTAGCATCACAGTGATCTCACCCGAGGGAAGATGGAAGGAGCATGTATCCTCGTCCCACCTCTCTATCAGAGCTAATAACATAGCTCGATGAAGTTTGACCTATGGTATGACTACTACCTAGTACAACCCTATGTCTCATAGAAACTGAATCTGATGCTTGTTATGCTTGAATAATTTCTCTCTGACAACCCCTAGTAATCCTCCAAAGGGATGCTCTTGGAGATGGACCAGGTCCTATAAGAAAAAAAAAACATCATATCAGCATTTTGCAACATCATATTTGTAAATCCAACTTGACTAGGTCAAGGTCAACCTTAGCTAGGTCAAAGTCAATTTTTTGGTAAAGGTTGACCTTTTTGGGTCAAGGTTGACCTCATCCCAGACAAAGTGGAGACCATCCAATTCATGTTAACCTTTTTGGGTCAAGGTCGACATAACTGGGTCAGGGTCAATATTTAAGGGTTAGGGTTGACCTTTCCTATAGAAATCAAGAATTTGTGAAATACAAAAGCCAATAACAACAAAACTCACCTCAGGAAGTGGTTGTCGAGTAGCTAGGCACTGTCTCAGGAGCTCCATGCATGTTGCTCAAAGTTCTTCTCTCCTCAACATCTTTCTTTCTCTATTCAAATCTTAAAATCATAAGAATGAGTAAGTATGAGTTCTTTTTCCTTATTTATACTCAAAATTAGGGTTTTCTTAGGGTTTACTCATGTTATATTCAAATTTCCCTTTATATTCATTTAGACATACATTTACTCTTTTCATCATATCTGAGTTTGGTAACTCCATTTTTAGTGTCATCAGCAGCATTGGAATTGTGATTTAGATACCTAGCTCCTTAAATCAGTTTAGGAAGCATAGAAATCATTATAATTGGTTTAGGAAAGGACTTTTCAACAAAGTGCATATCTAGTGTAAAAGGTTATCTTTATGATCTTGTTTCACCCCTTAGAAGTAAAAATTTGAAATAGGAGGGCATAAGGGGATTTATGCACTTATTAGTTTTCATTTAGTAAGTTCTAGGTGATTTATGGATTTTTATTAACCTTGTGTATTTTAGGTTCTAACAGTTTTATGCAAGATCTCTACATCGAGGACTTGGCTATATCCTTTTTATTTACTATGATATTTTCTTACTTTAGCTTGGATATTCACATAATGTCATATCTAAGCTAAAGTGGGGTCTAAATGTATCATCTTAAAATGGAAGCACTTCCATCTTGATAGGGTTAGCACCCTCTTTTAATGCACTTATCATGATATACCTGCATTTAGGATGCATTTTCACTTGATTCCTTCATTCTAGGTGAAATTAGGGTTGGGATCCTGAGGATTCTCCTTGATTTCCTTTTATTATGGCCCTATTTTCTAGGTAGGATCTAGGTATAGGTCATCCTAGCCTTTTTCATATTCTTCATAGGACTTTGTGCCCATCTCTAACACTCTTCCCTATTTTGTCATCATTTCCAAGTCTCTAGGCATCCTTGGGACCTCTTGTTTTGAACACTGGTTGGATCTAGACCCCTAGGTCAAGGCTGAGGTTGACTTTAACCTAGGTCAAAGTCAAGGTTTTCATTGACCTCTATTGGGATTTGATCCCCCTTTTCAAATTTTGGTGCTAGCGGACCCAAAAATTAATGTCGAGCTTCTGGATCCAAATGTGGGGGGGTTTTAATTTGAAATTCATTTAATTATTTTCCATCCTTGGTTGGTTATTTTGATTGGATCATAATTTGAGGTTAAATTTCAACTATGGGCCCTTATATTGCCCGAGGAACCTCAACTTGAAATCTCTATAGAAGAACTCTCTTTTGCCTTCATTTAGACACGACAAGAGTGGGTATCTATTAGGTGGAGACACAATCAATTCAAACAAGTAAGCGATGGTGAAATGATGATGCAAGATTGAAAGAAGATGATGTAGAAGATCAAGTTCTTGTCAATATCAAGTATTTTTTGGCAAACTTTTGTGGGGATCTCTTTGGAGCAAGAAATATCTCTTCTTCCTTGATTTGCCATTTTTAACATTGAAGCATTCAAAGATACAATCATAGGGTAGCAATTATGGATTATGAGTTTGGTAAGAGTACTTTAGCCTTGGGGGCTAGGTATGCTTTCTTTATCATATTCAAATCTATGCATTTCTCTCTCATATCAATTCATGCTAGGGTTTTAAATCTAGAGGATTAGATCTTGGCATTACACATTCAAATACACACACATATTCTCTTATAATTAGCTATTTGTGGAGGTGGAGATCACCAAAATGAGGGTTTGACTAAGGAAAAACTTATATATCCACCCTAAAAACATCATTTCAGATATCTATAGTCATTTTTTCAGGAGTTGCAAAGCAGATTTGAGTACCCCTTTTTCCAAACTTTTGAGACCTACGAACAAAATTTCTATTCGAGTAGTGTAGGTCAAGTTTAGAAATAAAGGGGTAAGATCTTACCCCAACTTTGGGTCAAGGTCGACCTTCTTCAGAAAGACAAAATATTCTCAAGTTTTCTTTGTTTTGAGGTTTCCAGGCTAGATCTAGTTGTAGAATTTCTCGAAACTGAACACAGAGACCAAAAAATAAGTATTTTTAGATTAGTATTATAATGAGTTAAGTATTTAATCTTGTTTAAATTCAAAGTATTTTTAGATTTTCTTTATCAATTCATATGTATCATGTAAAATGTGGACTTAGGATCTCTATTTGGCACCTTATTAAATACCTTACCTATAATCATATTTTATATCTTATAGTTTCCACTATAAGATGCCCCCCAAGAAGAAGGCAAGTCAAGGGAAATAAGATGTACTATATGTAAGAGCACAAAAGGGATCTAATAACTTTGGGATCTGTATGATCATACGATAACATGTATCTATTATATCAAGTATGAAATATCATCATCTCCCAAAGGAAGTAGAACTACAACACAATGGAACAAAAATATGTAAGAGTTACAAAGAAGAGTCTTTTTGGACTACCACTATAGAGACCAAAAACAAATCTGTGCTGTCATGTCACAAATCCAAGCAGACAACATAAGGATACAAGTATGAAGAATATATCATTTACAACATAACATGTAACAATAGATAGAAGAGGTAAGATACAAAGATAAGAATGATACAGAATGTATGATTCCTTTATTACCTTGTATAAATGGAGCATCAAGAGCCGTCTAAATAAATAAATAAAAAATAAAAATAAAATATGAGATAGGGGAAGCATATAACAACAATAAAAACACAAAAAAAGCTACTTTTCTAGTCTTAGTGCAAGCATGTTTCCCTTCTCCCCTATCTCAATTAGCATTAATAAGACAAGGCGGGTAACTTGCAAGAGGATTTATATCCAACACAGTTGGAACAATAGCTAAATCCAAAGAGGAACTCTTAGGAGAGTCACTCTGCTTATGTATGGATGTAACCATAAATTGCATAGAAATCATATTAGGTAAATCAATATCAAGATCAATAATCGCATGCTCATCATCATCTAAAGTATATTCTTCATCTAAGTTAATATCAATAGAATCCAAAAAAGGAATATCCATCTCGTTAGTATGACTAACTTCCTCAATAGACATGGGATGATTAGAAACATTCATATGAGCTTTAGGATGAACTTGACGATTCTTTCAATGTTCATGAGAATGACAGTTACACTTAGTTTTGTTAGAGGTTTTTTGAGAAGGAGGATCAATGCATACCTTTCCTTAACTTTTGATGGCAAAAGAGGAGGAACAACAAGAGGCTGAGAGGTCAAAGGAGGAACTACACTAGGAGGATGAACCGCATTAGAAGGATCCACACTAGAAGAATAAGCCACACAAGGGGGACAAATCACACTAGGAGGGTCGGTAGATGCAAGAAGTGTTTGACCATTAGAAATAAAATAATTAGAAGAAATAGGCATATAAGGTGTAGGTAAAAGACCACAATAAATAACCTATAGAAATACTTAACTCAATAATATTTCAACATTTATGAGCATGATAAGTACAAAAAATATAATCTAGATGAGTAAGAGGTTTAGTAGGAATATAAGGCCAAAAGAAATAAAGAATGGCACAATTTTGAGGTCTAGAAGGATGATAAATACTATTATTGATCATCTTAAGCCCTCCATCATAAGGTAATTTCACACACTTATGAATAGGAGAAGCAATGGCTTGTATGGTAGTCAACCAAGGTAAACCAAGCTTCACTTGGAATTGATCAAAAGTAGGAATGACAACAAAGGTACTAGTCACCACTTTACCACAAAGCTCAATAGGAAAAAAAAATGGAACCTTCAAGAGAATAAAAGAAACCATTACAAGTTTGAATCCAAGTATCAGTTGAGTCATAGAAATCACAATGTCTTTATTTAGCATATAAATATTCTATAATACTAATGTTAACAATGGAAGTAGGATCAACAAGACACGCATAAGAAGGATATTTAGAAATCTGAGTAGTAATATAGAGAGGACCATCAGACTACGAGAAGTATCCCTAGGCATACTTAATAATCTTTCAACATTTATCAGATTGATGAGTATGAACAATATAATCTTGATGAGTAAGAGGTGTAGTAGGATTAGAAGGCTAAAATAAATCAAGAGTAGCACAATATCAAGGTATAAAAGGATGATAAAGACTATTATTGATCATCTTAATCTCTCCATCATAAGATAATTTAATCCATTGATGAATAGGGGAAGAAATGGCTTACATGGCAGTCACCCAAGGTAAACCAAGCTTCACTTGAAACTGATCAAAAGTAGGAATGACAACAAAGGTACTAGTCACCACTTTACCACAAAGATCAATAGGATAAAAAGTGGAACCTTGAGGAGGATATAAGAAAGTATTACAAGTTTGAATCCAAGTATCAGTTGAGTCATAAAAATCATGATATTTAGAAATCTGAGTAGTAATATAGAAAGGACCATTAGGAGCCTTGAACTTATCAACATCAGTTTAGGTTTAGGTTGATCATTAGATGTAGATGGAATATCTTCCTTAGGTGGAGGTGGAGGTTGAACTACACATTCCATAACATTAACAACATTATCATTCTCTCATCGTAAGTTACTATAAGAAACATTCACTTTAGGAGGAGAAGAAAAAGGAGGATGTTGAACAATAGTATTAGTTGTACACTAGAATTATGCACTTCTCTAAACTATTCTATCCAAGGTATCCCATAGAGTGGAACACTTTAATGGTGGCTTAGAGATCCCTATCCATGGAGTGTAAAGGTGTGTGTTTGTGCATATGAGGAGCTCTCAACTTAACCTTAGAGACACAACCCTTGCTAGTAAACCATAAAATGGGAGATTCATTAGACAAGAGAAAGAGTGTGAATATCCAAGAGATCTCTCAAACATGAAATGAAAGAATGAACTATGCTATGATGAAATGCAATAATGCAACTAAACTAAGCAAGATGAGCATATTACAACCATTTTACTTAAACTAGGTGATCTAAGATATTGCAAAAGAAACTAGACTATTTAAAATAAATATAAACTAGTATGAGGATGACAATGCAAGAATTAGACAAGAAGAAAGAATTTCTCCACAAAGCTCTGAGAAAAATCTATCAAGAAACATGCAACATAACATTAGCTCAAAATGGCGAGCGAAAGTGGGAGTAGAGAGAGCTTAGGCGGGAACCAAATTTTGAAATCCTCTGTACTTGATGTGCAGTATGGGGATTCCCTTGTCAAATATGGGGATGGTGTTTCTAGAGATGATGACGATGGTAGGTCCTTGGCAGATGCAGGTAAGGGACCCAAATAGACGGGTGGGGGACCCAAATAGAATAAAAAATGGTCTAATCTATTTGGGATTCGACCCACTGGAAAGTCTGCTTTCCCACTGGTCAAAGATATCTCTACGAAGGATACAGGTAAGTTCTCCATTGAAATTCTTGATCAGATCATAGATAGAAATATTTCTTGTATGGATTCCACCTTGGTTGGGTGCTTCATTGTAGCGCGACCAAATATTGAAGACGTGTGTGCTTTTGTCTAGAGAAAATGGTGTTTAAAGGGTCAAGTGGACATCTCTGCTATGGCCAAGGGTTGTCTATCTTTTTGTTTCTCCTGTGATGAGGATAAGAGAGATATCTTGTGTTATAGCCATTAGGTTATGGGGAAGCATACCATGCTGTTACAGAAATGGGCTCCAAATCTTTACTCTCTGGATGATTCAACTATTCAAGCCCCTGTGTGGGTTAAGCTTTAGGGTCTCCCTCTTTAGTTTTGGGTGGAAGATATTTTCAGGGGCATTGCCAATACTTTCGGAGAACTCCTCTATTTAGATCTAGTGATGGTTTCAAGGAGGAGACTGAACTATGCCTGATTTTGTGTTGGGGTTTCCCATGGGGTGGATCTTTTGGAATCCATTGCACTGAAATCAAAACTAGGTGTTTGGGACCAAAGGATAGAGTATGAATTAATCCCTTTCGCTTGCTTCCTTTGCAAGAAAGTAGGCCATTAGGCAAAGCAATGCCCATCTCTGAAAGGAAAAGCTAAAAAGAATGCAAAGAAGAGTAAGAAAATTTGGGTTAAGAAAGACCTATCTAAAGATATGGTGGCTACAGCTGAGGGGCCTGCTCCTCCAAAGGACCAAACCCAAAAGGATAGTTGCTCTATGACTGGAATGGAAGGTGCCCCCCACTTTGATCTTTCAGCATGAAAAGATGTTTCTAAGGAGGCTAGAAAGATTATAGACCTGACAAAGACTATTGGGGAGAATACTTGTTTGGTTTTCCCCTTGAAGGATCTTAATAAGGACTCACCATTGATGGTGACTGAGGGGACTTCCCCTTCTCAGGTTCCCTTGGTTATCCCTAAGATTTTTTGTTCAAAGAGGAATCAGGAAGCTTTAGATAGTCTTTCTATGGAGAATCAAATTTCTATTTCTTCTGCTTGGGTTCCTGTGCTGAAGAATAATTCCTTTGTTAGTGGAGTCGTTGAGGATATTCTCACTATCTCCCATATTGAGGAAGTAGTTTTGGAAAAGGATAATTCTGAGGCCAACTGGACAATAGTTGAAAAAATTTCTAAGGGTAGGAAGAAAAATAATAAAAAAGAAGATGAGGATACTGCCCCAGTAAAAAGCAATAAGAAGGGTTCCAAAGTTGATTCAAAACCTATTAAGGGTAAGTCTGGTTAGTCTAAGAAAGGTGGAGCCATTGTCAAGAATGGTGATGTTGGATCTTCTCCTTCTCCTATTGGTAGACATTCAAATCAAATTATAAGAACAGTGGAGGCTATTAAGAACATTGCAGATGGTAGTTAGAGAACTATCCTTGACTCCAAACATTTTGTTAAATTATGAAGATCATTTCATGGAATATAAGAGGGCTAAATAATCCTCACAAACATGACGTTTTAAGAAACATGTTTAGGGATAATAGATCTGACATTTTTGTTATCTAGGAAACTAAGATGCTAAAGGAGAAGGTGGAAGGTCTTTCTATTTTTAAGGGAGGAAAGATTGTTGGCAGTGATTCTGATGGAGCTTATGGAGGCTTGGTTGTATTTTGGATTAATAAATGGATTCAGGGGGATCTCATCTATCATAGTAGAAATATGATGAATGTGCATTTTGTTAATACAAAAGACAACTTTAGTTGGGTTCTGACTAATGTTTACGCCCCCAATACCAAATGGAGAAGGAAGGCTTTGTGGGAAGAAATTTCTTATCAAAGAAATTTTTTTGCTAAGGATAAGTGGCTAGTGATTGGAGGTTTTAATACCCCCTTAAAGGATTCTAAAAAATGGGGAGGTAATCAAACCAATCTGGATAATAGATTAGATCTTATGCAATTTATTGACTCTCATATGCTTCATGACATTGAGTTACATGGGATTGAATACACTTGGACGAATAGGAGAATAGGTAAGGATCTTATTCAGGTCAGATTGGATCGAGCTCTTATTAGCAATGAGTGGATTTTGAATTATAAATGTTCCTTTAGTGCCCAGGTTAGGGTTGGGTCGAATCATTATCCTATTTTCTTCTCTGCTGACCAATGCTTCTTCAAGAAGAATTTCCCCTTCAGATTTGAAAAAATGTGGACCTTACATCCCAATTTGGAGAGTCTCATTCAAGAGTGGTGGAACATTAATGTTGAGGGTACTGCTTTGTTTAGAGTGGCAGCTAAATTGAAAAATGTTAAGAAAACCATCAAAATATGGAATAAAACCACCTTTGGTAAGATTTTTTAGAACAAAAACAAGATTGTGGAGGAACTCAAAGACATTCAAGACAAGATTCAAGCTAATGGTTATGAGCTGGTATCTAGGGAAGAGGAGAGTGATAAGTTGGTTGAACTTCATGATATTATTACTAAGGAGGAAATGTTCTGGAGACTGTGATCCCAAAAGGTTTTTCTTAAAGAAGGTGACAGGAATACCAAGTTCTTTCATATGACTACCCTCAAGCATAGGATGGCTAATAGAATTTCCAAAATTAAGATGGATGATGGAATGATTGATAATGAAGATGTTATTAAAAGGGAGGCCATGTTGTTCTTTTCTAGCTTGATGCAATGTGATCCTGTCCTTAATACTGAGAAGCAGAATTTGTTCCTAGACTGTATTCCTTCATGCATTTCTGAAGCCCAAAATTCTTTTCTTTCGTCCATACCTTCTATGGAAGAGATTTCTAAAGCTGTTTTCTCTTTTGAAGGCAATAAGGCCCTAGGTCTTGATGTGTTTCCTCTCCCGTTTTTTCATAAATTCTCGCATATTATTGGTTCTGATGTTTGTAATGGGGTTTAGGAATTTTTTGGCTCAAGAAACCTCCTTAGAGAGCTTAATGGTACTTTTATTGATCTTATTCCTAAGAAGCCAGGTGCTGATTGTATGGATCAGTTTAGGCCTATTAGTTTATGTAATTCTTTATATTAGATCATCTCCAAAGTTTTGACTCTTAGAATTCTCTCTATTCTTCCGGTTATTATTTCTAGACAGCAAAATGGTTTTGTTCCGGGCAAAAAGATTTTGGATTCCATTATATCCATTCATGAAAACATTCATTCTCTTGTGGTTTCTAAGAAGAAAGGGTTTCTTCTTAAGCTTGACCTTTCTAAAGCGTATGATAGAGTTGACTGGAACTTCCTTCTAAGGGGGTTGGAAGCTTTTGGCTTTAATAAGAGATTTAGTGATCTTATTTTTATGTTAATTTCTTCAGCTTCCTTCTTTGTGCTTGTTAATGGCTCCCCTTCCCCCATTTTTAAGCCTTCTAGGGGCCTTAGACAGGGAGACCCTATTTCTCCTATTCTTTTTATTATCTTGGTTGAGTGCTTGGGAAGATATGTTAATAATATGGTTGTCAAAGGAGACTTTGTGGGTCTTAGTCTGTCTTCCTCACCTCTTGTTTGCTCACATCAGCAATTTGTGGATGATTCTATTGTCATGGGGGAGGCCTCAATGTGTAATGCAAGGAATATTAAGAGGGCTTTGACTGATTATGGAGATGCTACTAGCCAGATCATTAATTGGAACAAAAGTGTGATTTACTTTATCAATGTTAGTGATGCTAGACAATTAAAGATTAAAATGATTATTGGGTGTGACAGTGGTTCTTTGCCAGGCACTTATCTGGGGTTACCTATGGGTTTATCCCCTCCTAATAGCTTTTGGAATTCTTTGATTGATAAGATTCATGTCAAACTTGTTGGCTAGAAGGGTTCTCTCCTTAGTTAGGCTGGGAAGGTGATTGTTTTGAAATCTATTCTTCAAAGTACTCCACTTTATGCCTTGAGTGTCTTTAAGATTCCAAGAAAGTTTGCTCTTGCTATTGAGAAAATTCAGAAGACCTTTTTGTGGATTGGTACAGAGTCTAAAAAGAGACTCCCTCTTATTGCTTGGGAGAATATTTGTATTCCTAAGGGGAAAGGTGGGCTTTGGCTATGAAGGATTTCTACTATGAACAAACTTTTATTGGCTAAACTTCTTTGGAGATGGCATAAGGAAGAGGGGGAATGGAGGAACATTTGGGTGGATAAATACAATTTGGATAACTTTGATTTTTAGCATTTCCTTTTCTCTGATGCTGATCAAGGGGGATCTTAGATATGGAAGAATGCTAAAAAATTTAAACATATATTAAGGAAAGGAGTTAAATGGAAGGTTGGTAATGGATTAAAAGTCCTTTTTTGGGAAGACATTTGGATTTTGGATCACCGCCTTTGTGATGACCCTAGATGGAATGGGTTTATGGTGCAGTGCAAGAATTAGTTTGGTACTTGGGTTAGTGATTACTGGAATAACGATATGTGGGTCAATCTTCTTAGGGTGGACCTAAATCTGGTGGAGCTTGCTAAATGCCTAAATGCTTGTTGTTTGAATCATGAAGAGGATGTTCTGATTTAGAAAGATGATCCTAGTGGAGAATACTCCATTTTGTCTACCTTCACAAATTCTTTTGAGGATCATGATGTACCTTGTTGGGCTACGGTTTGGATGAAAGGTATGAATCCTAAAGTTAATATATATTTTTGGATTCTTTTGCAAAACAAAATTTTAACTCTTGACAATCTTAAGAAGAGGGGGTTTTTAATTGTCAATCGATGTGTCCTCTGCAAAAATGATGGGGAGTTAGTGGACCATATTATGCTCCATTGCTCCTTTACTAAGCAGGTGTGGGATTTTATTTGGAGTTTGATGAACATGGACTGGGTATCCCATGCTACCATCTAGCTGTTCTTTTCTTCTTGGAGAGCTCCTTCCAAGAATACTTTAATTATCAAATTGTTGTAACTTATTCTTCCTTATCTTTGTTGGGGTATATGGAAGGAACGTAATGACAGAATCTTTAGAGGGGTGGAATCCAATCCTACTCAAGTTTTCCATAAAATCAAGGTCCTTTTGCATGAAAATATCAAAAATTGTGGTAAGGGATAGGAACCTTTTAATGAATGGGATGTTGGTTTGATGAATAACTGGAATATCAGGAATATGATTTTGAATACTAAAGATCCCAACCCTAGGGAAAGTGCTAGATGGGACTACCCTCCGACTAATTGGTTCAAAATTAACTTTGATGGGGCCTCGAAAGGGAACTCAGTCATTGCTGGTTGTGGAGTGATGATTAGAAATTCTAATGGGGACTTTGTTGGTGGTATGGAAATACCTTTGGGTCGTCAAACCAATCATGTTGCTGAAGCCTCTGTTGCACTTTATGGTCTTATTTATGCTAAAGATCTAAACTTGAAGAACATTTGGATTGAAGGTGATTCCCTCAATATTATAAACTACTTAAAAAAAATTTATCCACCTTCATGGACCATTAGTAATATTATGTCTAAGGCTAGTTATATTATTAACTCCTTTGAAAATTGCATTATATCCCATAATTATAGGGAAGCTAATGGTTTAGCTGATTGGGCTTCGAATGTGGCGTGTTGTAATGATCAAAAAATCATATGGGATTCATATGAAACTTTACCTATTGATGGCCGCGAGCATATTAAGCAGGACAAATGGAAATCCTAGTAAAAATCCTTTAATTATAATGTTGTCAGAGAAATATGATTTTAACTCCTTTGACGTGAGGTGGGCAATTATTTTTAGAAATGTGGGAAAAACACATGGTTTATGGGTTGCCTCTTTCTATCTGTGCTCAGGTAGTGGTATTCGCAGAGTTTTTGGGGGCTTTTAGTGCATGAAAACCAGTGCTTTTGTTGCAGAGATCATGGGAGGTAAGAGGAAACAGGTTGAACCACTTAGCTACGTGGATTGGAAGAAGAAAATTGAGGTGTGGGATATCCTTAAGCATGGAAATTTTACTGGTTACATGGAGAGACTCAAAGGTAACAACCCAGCTATTACGCACCAGTTTGTGAAATCTTGAAAGGATGCTTCTATTATGGTCGGGAACCAGAGGTTGGAGGTTATGGAAGAAATCATTGCAGAGGCTATGGGTTTGGAGTTGGATGGGATGAATTTCTATAGGAAAAGGAAGTTCTCAGATAAGGCAATTGATGAATTTGCTGAGACCGAATAGGAAAGAAATCGACTGGTTAAAATAGGTACTTCTTATTTTAACCCAGCTTCTGTGTCTCGTCCATGGTAGTTTGTGTTCTATGTTATTATGGAATATCTGACTTTGGATGGAAGATATACAAAACTGTATGGTTACCATTTTGTGTTAGCAAATCATTTTTGTCATGACATTAGGGTAAATTTTCCTTCATACCTGTTGCAATCTCTCTCCAATTCTACCCTAGCTATTCAGCGTGACCCGACTGGTGAACATTTTTGTCATGAAGGATTAATGGTTTTGATTATGAATGTGCTGAAATCTAAAAAAATCTTGAAACCTAGAATTTTTAAAGGGGAAGATCAAGATACTGAAGGAAGTATTTAGGAAAAGGGCTATGACTCTAAGACACAAGATGAGGCAAAAGGGGGTCTGGTTAGTCCTAAAAGAGGTTCGAGTGGTAGCACTAAAAAGAAAAAATAGAGTGTTGAGAAGGATGATTCTGATTGGAAGAGGGAAAGTGATTTTGTTGATGAAATTGTTAGAGAACATGCAAAAAACAAGGGATGTAGTAAAGGGAAGGGGAAAGGTCATATTGATGAGAGGGCTTCTCCTCTGTCGGATGATGAGCCCCTTGCTAAATGTTTGGAAAGAAAAAGAAATTCTTTACGGCGACAGGAAAACAAAAATGTGCAAACAAGGATTGAGGCTTCCAACTTTACTGATAATGGTGAACAGGGGTCCAAATCTGACAGAGGTGATTGTGTTGGTGGTGGAATCGGGCCCTCTAAAGGCTTATTTGGTAAGCTTGGTTCTATAAAGAAGGACATTGACATTCTTAAACATAAAATGGTGCTGTTGAACAAAGAAATGGAGCATCTTAGCAAGACGGCTAGAGGGGATAGAACATTAGGTTAGCATATCGGCAAGCTCTCAGAGGTCATAGGTAATGCAGAAGAAGTGAAAAATTTGATGCACAAGATCCCTGTGTTGGAAACCAAGTAGAAGGTGATGGACAAGGACATTAGCAGTATCTAGGGGAAGGTGTCTAAATTTGAAACTAGGCTGGGTAACATGGATAAAAAACTCAGACAATTGGGGGATAACATGACCAGCTTCCTGAAAAAGAATGAGGCAAATAAAGGTCAGGTTTCTCCCCTGGGGGTAGACTCTCAAGGTCCTAACAAGCGTACTTGGGCCAATTCAAAGAAGATGGAGGAAACCACTAAGGAGGACGAGGTGAATGTTGCTACTAAGATTATGCATTCTTTGGTGGACTAGGTTGTGCATCTGATTAATACTCCTTAGCTGGTTGGTTGTTGTTCCTTTGCTGTCTTTTCCAAAAATGTTGTCTATGACCTCTTTTTGTTTTCTAAGGTCTATTTCATGTTGTTTGTTTGTTCTCTTTTCATGATACTTTCTTAATACTCTGCTAATGTAAGGTTTCAGGTCCTTTAAAACCTATTTTTACATAATCAAAACATTAGCTCAAAAACAAGATCCTTTGAGAAGGAGAGAGATCTCTATTTTTAAGGTATATGAACATTTGAGATCAAGATGAAGAAATGGATGATCAAGAGTGGGAGTTAACTTTTTTAATGATCCATGTGTAAGAGAACATCAACCAATGAAAAGGAGTTGACTTTTCATGTGAGACAAAAGCCTTTTCTTTTAATTTGTAAATAGGAAAAAGACTTTATGTGTGCACATTGAGTGGGTTAGGAGAATGTGTGCACATTGAATGGGTTAGGAGAATGAAGTATTTTATTGAATTAAAAGGGGACATTTTCTTTTAATTAAATATGAACTTAGGCTATTATAGTCAAGCTATAGGTTGATATCAAATAAATTGATTTTTAGCAATTTGGCCTAGGCAAATGATTAAATAATTTAGCCAAAATGTTGAGAAGGGGGCTAATAGTTGAAAATAATTTTTAGGTGATTAAATTTGACCCTCTTTGAAAAATGTGTGATCAATCTGAGAACACATTATGTCAAAGAATAGAGAAGCCAAGTAGGGAAAAGTAGGTAGAGAGATCTAATTTTGAAGAACAAAAATGCAGAATGAGATAACAAGTCCTGAATGCATACCCTGGTAGTGATAGTACTAAACATTAGGAGATAGAGGATATTAGGACTCAAGAAGAGTGCTAAAACCAAGAAAAGCATATAGATCAAGAGAAAATAGAAAGGTCAAGTATATGCTCCTGAGAAATAGATAGCAATAGTAAGCAATGAGTGATAAAATATTTTTGCCCCCCCAAGATTGAAATCAAAATGAGGTAAAGGGAATGCATAAATGAGTGAGATATGACCAAATCAAGATAGAACAAGGTTCATTATGATAGATATGTGATTAAAACAAAAGAGTGACCATAAGAACATGATAGAATGCCTCAATTTGACTAGAGTTGACCAAGAAGGATAAAGCCTAAAAATTAGATCAAATCAAGTAGAAATATGAGATGTGGTGAATTAGAGGAGGTGAGAAGTGTGAAATAATGAAGACAGGAAGAAATAAAGATGTCCTAGTGAAGATTCAAAGATCAGACCTCAAAAGGTCAGTCAACTGCATAGAAGGAAACATACTTTTAAAACATGATTTTGACCATCGAGATGAACTCAAATTTTGATTTCGATTCAAAAATGGATCCATGACATAAAAATTAAGTTAGAATAGGGTCAAATGGTTATATAGATGTGATGAAAGGTATAGAAAAATCAAGAAAGTGGACATGATCGATAAGGAATGAAAGACATGATTGGAAGAAAAAGCAAGAAGAGATGAACGTAGTTAGCTGACGTGTTCATTTAAGGATGAAGAGAGAGCTCTTTCCATATGGAAAATGAAAGAATAAGCTATAATGAGCCTATAATGTAAATTAGTATGAAATATGGTTTACTTGTAACTGACACATTTAACATTTAGACTCTAATTTCATCATTGAGCGTGATTAGGGACATCAAAACATCATAAAATTCTCACTAGTATAAATATGAGGATATGAATATGATCTATATTAGATAGGTATGTGGAAATCCAACCTAAGAATCAAAGACCTTTAAGTCAAGATGACTAATGCAGTTAGATTTCATAAATTTAGAATAGCAAGATTACACCTATATCAAGGCATACGTGCCAGGATAACCCCTGAGTGTAGTCATTCAAAAATAAACAAAGGTGATACCTTGGATTAAAAAAGTATACCCAAATGCACAAAGTAAGTAAAACATTCCCCATGCCTCCAATCTTCTAGTCCATGACATCCTCTAAAGAATATTAGGGAGGGAACACTTAATAAAGAAATCATCATAGATAAAACACAAAGAAGATAAAGTTCATCATGTCTTAATGAGTTTAAAGTTTAAGTGTGTGTGTATGTGTATCAAATGGCCATTGCTTTGAGACTCAAATATGATAGTGAGAAATATCATGGCATCCTAGACTATAGGTAAGGTATCCAAAACGTGTTGAGAAACACTCGATGTTAAGGGGGGTAAGTGTTGAGAAATATTGTTTTGTATGATTTGCTAGAGAAACCCTAACACACAAGGAGATCCTAATAAGCTAAGTAGTCATGCCCCTAAGATGAGGACAAGAGACAATTCCAAGATAGGAAATGTGTTGTGGAGTGAATGAGTGAGATTGATAGACATAGATGTGAGGGTCTCAAGTAGTGCCTATTTCCAGGTTTTCACCACTTCACTGGCTTTTTTAGGACTTTTTCCATTTTTTTTTGTATTTTTTATATTTTTTGATTTTTTTTGGTGATGCATCAAAGCGCCTATTGCTAGGTTTTCATTAAGATGATCATTTTTTCAAGACATTTTCTACTTTTGATGATTTTTTTAAGACCATAAGATATATACAGAAAGATGAGACCAAAGAGCCTGAGGCATAAAACTTTTTTAGATGTAGAATGTTGATAGGCTCAACAAGTTGTTCTTCTTCAAGTGTAGAGAGCTAATCTGCACTAGATCCAAACATTGTTGTGACGATGTAAGGACCCAATTAGTTAGGCTAAAATTTCCCTTTTTGTTCTCTATTTTGTTGATTCTTAGGGTTCTCTTGAAGAACAAGTTCACCCACTTGGAAGTCATGAGGATGGATCTTTTTGGTGTAGGTAATTTTTATGGAAATTTTGTTCTTTGTTCCATAAGCAAGACATTTTAACCACACACATTTCAAAATGTAATGCAACCTAATTCATGCTCTTTGATCACAAATTAGAAGAAATAACAGAGCCATAATCAGGAGACAAGATTCAAACTGAACTTCAAACTTTTGCTGCACTTTATTTGTTTTCCTTGAAATCAAATACATGAAATGTACAGAAAATAACTCATAGATCACCTAACAGAAAAGAACTATCTGCATAAAACTTAGAAATGCTGTTCAATACAAGAAGAAAATGCTAAAGAATGGTCTCTCAGTGCAAAAACTGGAACCCCCTCAAAGTATCAGAGAAAGAAAGATATAGACAAGAAAGAAATCTCGGATCTGTTATGAAAATGACAAGTGTCCACTTGGAATCCCATCTTGTGCAACTGAAAACCTCTTTCTTCTTTCATCCCTTCTGATTTGATTTTGTTTCATCATTAATCTGTAACAAACTTGCAAAATATCCTTGCCTAATGATGAAAACCCTTTACTTGCTAAAATATCTGATTGCCTCATTAAAAAGCCAGTGAAAATGAGTTTTTACTGAGTAAATCAGAACAAATTCGACCCTAACTGCAATTCCATTGCCTTCTACTGATATCCAGGTCATTATCTTGACAAAAAACAAATCTGAACTTCCTGGTATGAATATGGTGGCACTTTAGGTACCCGATAGAAAACCTTGTGTAGCTCAATTTGACTGATACCTATGCAAAAAATGACTCCAAAATTGGAAAGTTCGTCTTCTCTCGATTTCGGCGATATATAACATCTCCTATCTGGCCTCTCGAAAACCTCCAGAATCTTATTTCAAAAAAAAAGTCCTCTGCTAGAAATTTCAGGTTGCACATCTTTAAAATTTTAAATTTCAAAATTTAAAATAAGCTAAAGTTTTAACTTTAGCTTATAAGCCCCTTTAGATTTAAAAGAATGTGCATGTCACTTCCTTTTGGGAAAATAATATAAATATTATTTTTCAAACATATCATATTTCTCCATCTCATTCCATTCGGGTCAACCTAAAGTTTGACCGAGTGACACGTGTCACTTACTAACTGGTCCTCTGTTCTGCCACCTCACTATGCCAAGTCACCCACGCCAGATCAGCGTCGCCATCTCGCTATAGTTAACTAGCGAGCATCTTCGCATGGCAAGGTAACGATGGCCGCACGATCAAGACAAGTGTCGCAATCTCCTTCCCTGAGTCCACCTCAGCGCGCATGCGTCTTTGCTCAAAATTATGCCCTTTCGTGCATCTAACGTCATGAGCGGACCCCACAGCGATGACAGGTAGGCCCACCCCAAACATCATGCGCTGGCTTCAAACAGCCCATGTCTTTAGATAACATAATGAATGCGTGCATTGTTATTTGAACATTAGTAAAGATGTAAACAACATGAATGTGGGATAATACATGCCTTCTCTATCTCTCTCTGTTGAATACGTGGGCTTCTTCTTTAAATGTTGCGGCTTCCTCTACACTCAAGGATTTGATCTTTCCTAGAACTATTGCTCCCATCTTATTGGCAGAGCGCTTTGAATGTGTGATTCAATCCATGTGTATGGTGGTTCCTTTCAATGCCACATTCTCCATGTCTACTACAGCTGCTCTTTGTGAAGTGCGTAGGATTCTTTATCGCCATATAGCCTGAGCCTCTTATATGCATTGGTTTCTTCTTTCATTGATGGATCTTTGATTACATGCATGAATGCTCATTTTATGTTGTGACAAGGTCTTAGTTTGTGCCTTGACGATGATGACTTCTCTGTATAATGCGTGATCTTCTACTATTGGTTTCATGAGTTCCATTCCTTTAATTGGATGCTCCACTATTGCATGATCCTTCTCACTGGCTGGCTGTTCCTTTTTATTACTGGTGCTACATTTTATATTGCAAGCATCGTGTGACACATTTTTGGCCTTTTGCAGTGTACGAAAGACCTTTTATTTCAATGGCACTATGTTTACTTCCAGCATCTCCTCCTTTTCATTAACTGGCTGCTTCATGAGGCTCCCCTACCTCCCTCCAACATACCATTCTTCTGCAACTTTCTACAGGCTAGGTGATGGCTTTTCCTTGTGCAGGGGCTGCTTCCTTGCGATTTTGCATGAGTTTCTTTGTTTGATTCCTATAACCTCCCTTGAGTTTGTCCTCTTTGGGCTGGTGTCTTCTTATAATGCGTATCTTTTAAGAAAGCATGGGCTTAGCTATTTCAGTCTGTGTCCCCTTTTTAAAAATGCATTGAGCTCCTTCAAACATTCCACTAAACATGCCATTATAGTTTTTATTTATCATATGCCATCATATGCCTCATAGTTGCTCTTAAATCTTGCGTTGGCATTCCACTTAAATGATATCATCTTCTAATGTGTGGACTATTGCTTGTCTTTACCTTTGACTGGTAACAAGTCCCCTTTTCTTTATATAAGGATATATGAACATATCCATCCTATTCTTTGAATAATCTGAAGCTTGGATTTCTAAAATAATCACATATTAATAATAGGTCATCTTTTATCAGATAGCAACACCCTTATGATCTTGAATCAACCCTTCAACCTGGAGCATTCAGTCGGATCCCAAAGCGGGTTTGACTAAAAAATTTTCATTTCTGAACAACTGAAATGCTAGAACGATCAACTGCACACCTTGAACTAATCAGAACCAAATTTGACCATTGACTAATCAAATAAGAATCACTTTATCATTTTCTTGCAGACTGTCAAATTTGCGCTAGGAGGTCCGTTGACTGCCCTTGAAAACTGAACAAGACACCTAATCGGGCTCTTAGAGCTAGCACACTGACTCTTTGTCCTACATAATCTTATTTTTTTGAATCTCGTCTCATGAAAAATTCGGGGTCAAAAGATATTCATTATCAAAGTTGCCTTCTCAGATTTACCTGCAAGAAAACACGTCAGAAAAACAACAAACAAGGTTCTGATTTGGCTTGGAAAACTGGGTAAATGAGCACATGGGGAGATGAAAACTGGGGCGTTAAAACTCTGTCATGAGGTGAGTATGACTATGCAATTTTGGCTCATGATGAATAACTGGGCGCAAATGGCGAGCGTTGAAAGTGGGCTACTCAGAATTTTGCAAACTGGACATGCTGAGAGAACATTTTTTTTTTTGCGAATGGAATTGACCTGGAAAAATGTGAAAACGAATTCATCAAGACTTGAAAACTGACAAACTTAAAGTATTTTTGGAGGACAACATAATGGTACAATTCATTTGATCTCACCAATCACGGATTAAGAGTTATAATGCCACGAATAGGGGTACTGACAAATCTGCAAATGCTGACACCAGTAAAAAGTTACAAATTGAGTTTGGAATCGCGTTTGAAAATTGATCAAACGGATTCGTCATGATATGAAACTTGAAACATAACAAGTCTCTAATTCCTATAATGCAAAGCAATAGGAATTTCAACATTTGGATCAACTGGTCAAAAGTTATTACTCGTCAAACAGGGCTTCCTAGGATTTTGAATAAAATGCATCAGCATGAAAACAATAACTGACCAACTTCAAGGGATTCAAAACCTAGTCAGAAGAACTCAAAATGACTCAAAATCTGAAACGTAGGTTTTTAGATATGGATATTAGGTACTCTCAAAGTTGTGAGTTATGATACAATTCTGGACAAAAGATATTCGGGTTCAAACACAGCCTCCTGTCGCTGTTTGACACTAGGGCAGAATTGTAAATTTGACAAAAGCTTGAAACAGGACTTCGCCAAATGACTCAGAAACTCAATTTAAATTCATGAAACACTTAGGCATGCTGAATGAAAAATGCTAGAAGCACAAAACACCTCACATGGTTCAAAGGTACAGCTATGTACATAGGCTTCACAAAGCATTTATAGGCCTCAAATTGATTGATAGTGCTCAAAATTCAGACTACAATTTTGAGCGCCAACAGACACCCTTTTTTGATAAGACCTCTTGTGATCAAAAGCAGCCTTGCAGTGCTTATCAAGGGTTTCTATCTCATGTATCCTCATAGCCCTATGGTCTTCATTAGTTATTAACCCATGTAGAGAGAATCGTAGTGAGGAAATCTCAACTTTTGAAGGTAAGACAACTCACAACCATAGACCAAAGAAAAAGGTGTAGCCCCTATAGGAGTATGCGTAGTGGTCCTTTAAGACCAGAGTGCTAGATTGATCTATAGGTGCCAATCTCTACGTAATTTTTGGACCATTTTATGTAAGATCTTGAGCAGTGTCTTGTTAGAGGCCTCAACTTGGCCTTTCCCTTGAGGATAGTATATTGAGGACCAATGTTGTTTGATCTTGAATTTATTAAACAATTGCTTAAGGTTCTTATTTTTGAATTGTCCTCCATTGTTAGGATGAGATACCATAGTGACAGATAATACGATTGAGAATAAACAAGGCAACATGTTTTCCCATAGTAGTAGATAAGGGCACAACTTCAACCCATTTTGTAAAGTATTCAATTACTATAATGATGAATTTGTGGCCACTAGATGAGTTTGGATGAATTGTTCCCACCAAATCCTAGGCCCACTACTAAAAAGGCTAGTATGTGATAGAAGGGATAAGCTCATGCCTAGGAGAATGAATTAGGTTACCATGTAGCTAACATTTCTTGCAAGATTTAGCATATCTAAAAGTGCTAGCTTGCATAGTTGGCATATAGTAGCTTTCCTTAAGTAGTTTTCAAGAAAGTGTAAGGCCATTAGAGTATGCCTAGAAAATTTCATTGTGGACTTTGGCCAATTCTTTTTTAGACTCTTCTACTTCTAGACACCTAAGAAGTTTTCCACCTAGACCCTTCCTATAGAAATTACCAGAGACAAGGGTATAGTGAGAGGCATTTCAGATAAGTTGGCATTTTTGGTTGCGTGTGAGATTGTTAGGAATTATCTAATCACACAAGTAGGAGAAAATGGAGTAAAGGGAGGAGTTATGACCAGCAACAGTGTAGATCACATGATTATCAGAGGAGTCATATGTGAGGCGACATAATTCTTCCACCAGGAACTCAAAATGTGATTCATATTCTTGTAACTGACGAATAGATGGTAGAGTGGCCATAGCATCCACAACCTTATTTTTTGCTCTAGGAATTTGCTGAAATGTCACAAATGTGAAGTAGTTTTATAGGGCATCAATCAATTTCTTGTTAGAAATAGGGATTATTAAGAGGGGGATGGGTGAATCAGTATTCTACAAATTTTAGTCGCCAACTAGATATTATTACTTACTTTAAATCATGCATAACATATCAGTAAAGTAATGCTGAATAGTAATAGTAACAATGCACAAAGATAACTCATATCACCATATTTTGTTAACTTGGGAAACCCTGGTCAAGGGAAAACCCTGGTGGGGATGATACCCACTAGATAATATACTGATATATAAGTTCCTTGTTAGAGGATGGACCATGTTAGGAGTCAATGAGAAAAATCAGTATAAGTAGTTCCTGTTAGGACATTCCAACCTTTTTTAGGATTTTTGATATAGTAGATGCAAGATGAGCCCACTGCCCAAACATGCACTTTCGATCACAAGAAGAACTCACTACTCAAACAAGTAATCAGACTAGATATAAGTACTATATCTTCTTCCTTGACTGATCTCTAATCTTCAACTCGATCTAGGATCACCAAATAGCTCATATAAAACTTTGCATATATCTCATTCACAAAAGTTTTCTCACTTTGCAATCTTACAAGATAGCACTTTCAAGCACACTCTTCACAATATTATCGCAAAAAGTCCTTTGCATAAATACCATTTCTTTACACAAATTACTGCTAGGTCAGCTAAAACCAAAATCCACTTTTCCAAGTTAGAGTAAACATCTAGGATGTCGACCCTAATTGGACAAGTAATTATTTTGTAAACAAAACAATTCTTTCCTTTAATTCCCCTGTCCTGCTTCATCAAAACACAATTATCTTTGTTTCGTACAGTTTGTAAAAAATTTTGAGCTAATACATGTCATCACCAAAATGTATACTATCTCCATGTAACTTCACTAGTCATAATATGACATCTGCAACATGTTATAAACAAAACAATACACTGCTATAAACCAAATTCTATAGTTAGACAATTTTTTGATAACCAA
Source organism: Cupressus sempervirens (assembly GCA_028749045.1). Lineage (NCBI taxonomy): Eukaryota > Viridiplantae > Streptophyta > Pinopsida > Cupressales > Cupressaceae > Cupressus > Cupressus sempervirens. Next base: position 319,743,190 of record CM053791.1, read on the forward strand.
ACACTAATTATATTTATTTCCAAGGTTTCTTGTGAATATGTATATCATGTGTTGCCATAAATGAAAAAAATTACATATCAGTGTTAGCCAATTGTCAACAACCTCCCCCTTTGACATTGATGGCAACAAAATAGGGAAAATTGGCTAAGTGACAAAAACAAAAGTAAGTAGCACCTTACATCTATTACAACTTGTTCAACCTTACATATATGCTCCCCCTATTGGAAATATTAGCAAGCTAAGTTACTAAGAGGGGAGGGGTGAATCAGTAACTTCTAAAACTTTTATCCCAATTAGTAATTAATCCTTTATATGAATTCTGATCCAACTTCATGCATGAGAAACTGAAAAACATGAAAGCATACATAATACTTTGACACAAGATTTCATGACCCATAAACCTTCCAAATAGAAAGTAAAACTAGGGTGGGGATGATACCCACAAGCTTTAGTACTACAGTATAAAGTTGGCCTGTTAAGGCTTACGTTGACCACTTCTAATGATATTCCCCGTTAGGAACAATAAGGACTGCTAGGTCCACCTTGTGAAAGGATTTACAAACATACAATATACACTCGGTAAAGAGATTTGCATAAGACTATTAGGTCTACCTTGTTAAAGGATTTGACTGATCCACCTATTAGGATGAAATAGTAGCTGATCTTTGATTAGCAACTTAGTTTGCTAAATGAGATTCCTTTGAGTGTATAAATCACCTTGTTGTGATAGATGAATATTTGCCGCTCTTTATATTGTTGTAGCCTTTGCATTTTTCTCTTCTGCTCTTCTCTAATGATTACATTCCTTCTATTTGATACATACATACATTGGATGTGATACAATACATTACATATATATCAATCCAATTACATAATTACAAAGTTAGCCACAATAGAAGTTTACACAAAATATTACAAAGTTGACCAAAGTGTAGAAACTCAAGCTCTAAAGACTGACTCAGTGAGGTTCTAATACTTCACATCCACTATCACTGCTCAACATCATCATGCACTTGGTAGACATAGAAGCTCAATCCATACTGATCACTTCTAAGTAGTCTTGAGCTTGGTCTACAATGGTGACTCGGTGAATACTATGAAATTTGGCATATAAACTAAATCACTTGATTCATACCATATAGCTTGGTAAACAGTATCACCTCAAGCTCGATATAAACTGAATCTCTTGGTTAACATTGAGTAGCTTTATCAACACTGGACTCACATCACATCAACTGCAAACTCAGTAACCACTGCATAGCTTGGTTTACACTAGTAAACTTCAACTCTATAGTAACTGCTCAGTTCAAACTAAAATCTATCCATAGAACTGGGTAGCAATTGTAGTACTTGGTAGCAACTAAAATGCTTGGTTAACACTATTAACTATACAATATGCTCAGTATGAACTCACAATCTGAATAAGTGAATGTCACTAATAACAAACATGACTAGAATTCCAACAATCTCTCACTTTGGCATTAGTGACAAAAACACTTATGAGTCAAAACTGAATTATCCATCACCTTGTATCTCCAACTCCGTAGAGTATACTATTTTTGAGATTTTTCAATTTTTTTTTTGTAAAGGATACATTTATATGCATGGTAATTCTTCCTCCAAAGATAATATACAATATACTATACATACAATATATATTTCTCCACACTTTCTTACAATTTTCTCCTCCTATATTTTTACATCTTTCTCCTTATGACTTCTATAGATTTTCTCCTTTATATCATCTTATATATTCTCCAATATCTTCTCAGCCTTTTTGACATTAATGCCAAAGATTTATAATCTATGTATTTACATAGTAATGCCAAAATGAGACAAGAAATCTGAATGTACCTTTAGTATGATTGCCAAAGTCTTATCCCAGTTCTCTTGCAATACCTTGCATGCATGCAATGCCACGTGCACTTCTACTAAAAGTTGAATCATATGGTCTACAATAGAGAAATTATTACCATGGATTAGATTTTTTGAATAAGAATTATGCATTTATAGTGCATCCATATTAGGGAGTATCATATTTTGAATATCTACTAATGTAGATCTAATTCTGGCCTCTTCATTAAGCAATTCTGCCTGCATATCTATCCAAAAATTGATCCTTTTGAAATGGGCAGAGATTGAACTTGGGTCAAGCTACAATTGCTGAGCACTTGCCTTTAGATCTTCATTAATCTTAGACAATTTGTCTTTTATTTCCTTTGTAAATCTTGGAATATCACATAGTTTACCAAAAAGTAAAGTTACATTTGTACAAGAAGTTTCAAGAGAACCCAAAATAGTAGATAAATCTACTTGTTAAATGGCAATCTTTTGAGCAATCAGCTCTAAGACCTTATTCTCAATCTTCTTCTTCACTTTTTGTAATAACTTGTCTTGTCCATCTAGATCTTCATTAACTTTTGGACTGTTTTTGCCAACTGATACAAAACTGGTTGAGAAGAATCAATCTCTACACCTATGGCCTCTGCCAAAATATTCTTGGCATCCTCAATAATTTTAACTTCTTTATCTCTTTCCTCTCTTAGCCTCTACTGCTTGGCTTTCTTTTGGAGTATTTCTCCAAAGGTTTGCATTTGATCAGGATTGAGCTTTGAAATATCCCAGTTAGGAATCACAATTTATTCAACAAGATCAACATCCTCCTCCTGTTCTTTACCTTTTTCCAAAGATTTTGTGCTTGGTTGAGGCTTGGTCTCAACTTTCCTTGCACTTATTTCTTGTATACTTTGAATGGAAACAATAGTAGAGATAGTGGGGCTTGCTGCAAAAATTGATATTGCACTTATTATAGAAATATTATAGAAGTACCTATTGAAGCCAAAATTGATGTATCCAAAATTGATGTATTCGAAACTGTTGAAGATGGAAGAGTCTGTAGCTTGGTTGATGAAGTAGTTGACACTTGAGTCAATGATGTGCTGAGCTGAATTGGTGCAAGGAATGATTGGATGCTTGTGCTTTCAGTGCTAGACACAATCGATCCTGTAGATGTTGTCTTTGTACATGATGTTGTCACTATTTTACTTGGAGAGTGAGGTAGTGAGACAATAACTATTGTAGCAATCTTGACTAGATCAGTTTCCTCAACTTCTTGTACATCTTCCTCGGTAGCCTCTTGCTTCTGTTCCTATTCATCATCCTCATTATCAAAATGTGTTACCTCTTCATCATATTTTTCTTCATCCTTTTCTTGATCATTATCTTCATCTTTATCACTTATTCTAACTAGAGAATCACTCAGTTTATGAAGAAGATACATATTTTTCCATGTGTTTGTTGCATTCTTCACAACATGCTCTATTTCTTTCAACAAAATAAGACAAGTGTTGAATCTTAAAGTCATATTTTCTTCATTTTTCTTCAAAGATTCCTTGACTTCCTTGTTAGTCAAATCTGGCATCAACTGCCTCAGGGTCATCTCATAAATGTCCTTAGCAGTTTGCTTTGCATGTTCCCATCTTGGCTTGATTTTATCCATTAAAGCATCTGGAATTTGTTGAGTGCGCTGGTCAAGTGAGTATTTCTATTTGCCCATTTTAGATATCAAAATATCTTCAATCTACCTTTGCTCATCAGCTATTTTGGTCTCATATTTTAATGCTTTGAAATTTGTTATCCCAGAACTTGATTTCATTTCCTTCATCCTCTCTTCAAATGTGGGTGGAGACCTCTTGAAAATCATGTCTCCCCCTTCTTTGTCTACCTTCTTTCTAGAGGATCTCCTAGTGAATACTGCAGTGGATGTCTTGGCAAGCTTAGTAATGATTACCTTGCCCTTTTTCTTTAGTGGTTCCTCTTCTTCTAATTCTTCATCCTCTGCTTCTTCATCTTTACATTTGCCCTTAGTCAACAAAAGACTAGAACTTTTTTTTAACTTGGCAAGCATTTTCTTGCCTTTGCTAACCGCCTAAGGGAGCTTGATCTCTAGTTCTATCTGGGCCTTAGCTTCATCACATGTTCCAAAATATGTAGCCTTGGGGTCAACTGGTTCATTAATTAGTGCCTCAATTATATCCTTGGTTTTATCAATATTTACCTCATATCCTAGAGGTTTCATCCATGCAATTCTAGGCCTAACTACTTGAATGTATACCTTATCACTATCCACCATAAAATATACATCATCCTTATAATCTTCAACTAGTTTCTTGGGGATTTTGTATCTATTATTCATTTTCTCCTTGAAAGAATCAAAACAATTATCCATAATACTGGTGTAATTTTCTCCCATTTCAACAATGTATTCATTAATTTGATGGAGTATTGGCACATCTTTTCTCCAAACAATAATGCCTTTTGATGGAAAGAATTTTTGAACATAAAAGAATAAGCATGTCAATAGAGAGCCAAACTTACATGGATTATTCTTTGATGTTTTTATGCTCTCCATGTTCTTGTTGAATTGATTCAATAATAGCTCAGCAAGGTCAAGAGAAAGGTTATTCTTGACAACTTTGTATGCCAGGTCAACTGCTTCACACAACACACTATTCAACCTGATCGAACTGTAGATCTTGTGTGTAATGGCATGAATGCAAAACTTCAATTCCAAGTCAGTGATACTACTAATTTTTATTCCCCTACCATCCCACTCAGCTAGGGTTTTCTTCTCCAGTTCGACCTAACCTAGGGTTTTTGTCATTTTAGCTTTAGCTAGCATAGGGAGACCAATGATCTTATGAATCATCTTCTTGGTAATCAAAATAGATTCTTCCAACCAAAACTGCCCATTATGCACACAATTGAGAATATACCTAATCCATTTGACTTGGAAATCATGAGGCATGTGAGGAATATGGGTTAATCCTTTAGCCTTGAGATGTCGGTGCTCAAGTTTCAAAATGCCATCAACACATAACTCTTTGAAACATTCATCCATTTCTAGGGTGCCAATATCTTGAGTCACACATTTAAAATGAGAATGGATGTTATTGATTAACAATACCTTGGAAGGGATTTGCGACTATGCTCCACTCGGGTATAGGGTTTCAATTATTGTAGGAGTGAGCTTGAAGTCCAGTGCCTTCCATTCTACACCTCAAACTAGCATGTCTGACGCTCGCTTTTCCTTGCTACTGGTTGCTACCATCTACACTTGGTAGGGTTTGAGAGAATTCAAAAAAAATTGGTGAAAATTCATTCAAATTGCTTGAATACCCTTGAAGATCACTTTGCACAATTTTCTCTAAAAAATTCACGGTGAAAATGCCTTCGATTTCATTCGTTTTATCAATTTTTTCCATAAATGCCTAGTACAAAAGTTAGATGAATTTGATAGACTGTCATCCACTTTTCTTGGATTGATTACTTAGTAAAGTCTTTCATCATTTGATAACCACATGTAAAGCTTAGTTACTCCCGACCTCACTTAGTAGAGTTTGTGACCCAACCTCACTTAGTGAGGAAGATAACTCAGTAGTAACTGGTACCTTTTTCTTGGTGATCCCTTTCACATCTTCAATGCTAATATGGATCTTTTGTCTTGATAGCTGAAAGTTATTTAGATGTCTTCTTTGGTAACCTAGTTCTAGTTTTCCTTCTGAGAAATCAAGTTGAAATGGTGGAGTCACCCAATTCTTGAGTGACTTCATCATCATTGCTCGGACTTGTATTTCAATAGACATTGGAACCCATTGTTGTCTCATTTGTTTTCTGATGTTATCAACTTTTGCCTTCTTTTCATCTTCTATTCTTCCTGTATTCATACAATTCTTAGCAATGTAGCCAAGTTTTCTACAGATGAAACGTCTTTTCGTAGTATCTCTCTTCCTCATGTGATGTTTTACATAATTCATACCAATGTGTCCAAATTCTCCATAGTAATGGCATCTGCACTAGGTGCTATAGTCCCAACCAAATATAGCTTTAGCAATTTGTTCTGCTGGATTCAATATCTTGGTTTTGCATTCTGATGATTTGTGCCCATGCTTCTTACATTTGTGACATTTACCTTCAAATTTTGGTTCCTCTTTGCATGCATTTTCTCTATGACCATGTTGATTACAATTGTAGCATTTTCCATTTAATTTTGTATTCCTATACATTTGTTTGAAGTATGACCTATCTTACCACAGTAGTTGCAAGTAGGTTTTTGGTTCCTTTGAGCTCATTGCTTGGATGATTCTCCTTCTTTTGTATATCTAATTCCTACTTTTCCTTTTTGTCTGACGTGACTTTGTTCATTTAACTGATTCATGTCTACTTGGGATTTCAACATTCTTTCATTGGTTTGCCTTTCAATGTTTAGATCATTCTATAATCTTTCATTCTCCAATCTTAGGTTCATAATTTCTTCATTTGCATTGGTTAGTTGATCAATGAAGTCTGCTTGTTGAAGGGATAGGTGCTGAATTTCATTGTTCTTTCCTCCTATCTCTTCTCTTATCTTGTTTTTCTCTTCCATGACTTCACAAAATCTTACTGACTAAATTTCTTGCTCTCTTCTTAGTTTTCTTACTTCTTCTTGAAGAGTATTATTCTTTTCTAGCAGTTCTTTGATTGCTTCATCAGCTTCATCAGAATTGCTTGGAATAATGTCTTCAATTCTTTCTTCAATGTAGAGCGAATCATTCATCTAGATTGCAAGATATTTTCTTCTTTTCAAGGATTGGGAGAGTTTCTCTTTTGCTTTCTTGAGTTGTGCAATGGCCAATTCCAAATCTAACTTCTCATTGGCAACAGCCTTGTCAAGTCTGAATACTTCCATTACCTTTGATCTTTGCTCAAGTTGTTAAAATTTTTACTGAGAACCACAAAGCTCTGATACCAATTGTTGAAAATATTATGACAAGCCAAGTTACTGAGAGGGGAGGGGTGAATCAGTAACTTCTAAAATTTTTATCCCAATTAGCAATTAATCCTTTATATGAATTCTAATCTAACTTCATGCATGAGAAATTGAAAAACATGAGAGCATACATAACACTTTGATACAAGATTTGATGACCTAGAAACCTTCCAAATAGAAAGTAAAAATAGGGTGGGGATCATACCCACAAGCTTTAATACTTTAGTATAAAGTTGACCTATTAAGGCTTACATTGATCACTTCTGATGATCTGCCCTATTAGGAGCATTAAAGATTGCTAGGTCCACCTTGTGAAAGGATTTACAAACATACAATAAAGTATGCACTCAGTAAAGATATTGATATAAGACTGTTAGGTATACCTTGTTAAAGGATTTGACTAATCCATCTATTAGGATGAAACAGTAGCTAATTTTGATCTGCAACTTGGTTTGCTGAATGGGATTCCTTTAAGTGTACAAATCACCTTGCTATGATAGATGAATCTTTGCTACTCCTTATACTGCTGTAGCCTTTGCAATTCACTCTTTTGCTCTTCTCTAATGATTACATTCCTTCTATTCAATACATACATACATTGGATGTGATATAATACATTACATATATATCAATCTAATTACATAATTACAAAGTTGACCACAATAGAAGTTTACACAAAATATTACAAAGTCAGCCAAAGTGTAGAAAATTGGGCTCTAAAGACTGACTCGGTGAGGTTTTGATACTCAAAATCCACTATCACTGCTCGACATTGTCATGCATTCAATAGACGTAGAAGCTCAGTCCATACTGATCACTTCCAAGCAGTCTTGAACTTGGTCTGCACTAGTGACTTGATGAATATTGTGAAACTCGACATATAAATTGATTCACTTGATTCACACTATATAGCTCAGTAAATATGATCACCTCAAGCTCTATATAAACTAAGTCTCTTGGTGAACACTGTGTAGCTCGATCAATACTAGACTCGCATCACATCAATTGTGAACTCAATAACCACTACACAACTCTATTTATACTGGTAAACTTCAACTCTATAGTAACTACTCGGTTTAAACTAAAATCTGTCCATAGAACTTTTTTAGCAACTAAAATGCTTGGTTAACACTGTTAACTATACAATATGCTCAGTATGAACTCACAATCTAAATAAGTGTATGTCACTTATAACAAACATGACTGGAATGTCAAAACCCCCTTACAATATACTTTACATTTTTACAATCTTTACATGTATTTCTTTCCATTTTATCTCTCCCAACAATATCTCTTTTGATAATTCAATTATCACTAAGTATCTATCCCCCTTTGACATCAATGACAAAGGTAAAAATGTCAATATACTAACCAAAAATTGTCAAAGATGTTGTCCTTCCTTATGCTAATTCAATGATCACTAAGTATCTCTCCCCCTTTGACATCAATGACAAAGGTAAAAATGTCAAGATACTATCCAAAAACTATCAAAGATGTTGTCCTTCCTTATGCTGATATTGTCTTCATACAATCATCAAAAATAGACTTTAGATTGTCCATACCTTTTACTCCATGTCTCTTTAGTAGACTGAGTTGATGTGAGAATTGCACATAAAGCATATGATACAATCTCAACTGCATTAATATATGAATACAAAAATTTTGAATATGTGTCGTTGGCCTTAACACATTCCTCTATCTACTTCTCAAAAAAAGAAAATTTTAGAGCAGTGGATTCTCCAAAATCAGCTGTTCTCTTCAAGATCTGCTCTTTCTGAAGTTCTAGTTTCGTGATATCCCTGTGAACACTGGCAACTTGAATCTCAAGATCATCTATTTTACTAGATGGATGCTGGATCTGGCTAGATAAAGCCTCTAGCTCATTCATCTTTATCTCTATCTGATTGTTCAAGCCTTTATTTAGCTTGTATGATAAGGTACACTTAACATACAAAGTTTTCCCTTCTTGCTAACATTTTTGAAGTTCTTTTATACAAGTATCAAGATTGACTGAGTCATTCTTGATATTCTGACAAATGGTGCTAAACAAGCTAGCATCATGGGAAATTTGAGCCTTTACCTCTACAACACTCAATAGATTTGTAAACTCTTCATCAAAATATTTTAGCACTGCTTGTGCTCTTTGTTCATGATCTAACTCAATATGTTGTACTATCAAAGTACTATGTAGTCTATTAGTTGCTTGCATTAATGATCTCTATAAACTCTTCACTATTTTATTTTTTTGTATAAGTTTAGATAAGGATGAAATTAGATTAGTTTGATCATCACCATCAGTGGCTAAACTAGCAAGAGAGAGAAGTAGATGAATTAGATGGTTTAGTCTCATCCTCCCTCTATTTCTTTGCCACTTCTTTAGTTCTTTTCTCTTCCTCTTCTAATCTTTTATTCTTTTCTTTCATAGTTTTCTTTATCCTCTCTTCTTCTACAATCCTTCTCTTGCCTTTATCTTCCCTTTTGTTTCTATCTTCCTCAACTAATTGCTTCTTGGCTTCCTATATTTTCTTTTTTTCTACTTCTAGTAGCCTTTTCTCTTTCTCAATTTGTTTCAACTTTTCTTCAATATCTTCAGTATCTGGTTCATTTGGTTTGGAACTACCAAATGGATTGGTATCATCAATGTTAAGAGTAACATTGGTTTGATCAATCTTCATGGTGTCACCACTTACTGACGATTCTAAGGTTCTAGGGGCTGAAAGAGATGGTGCCTGTGACTCTGTCAACATCTTATTGATAATTGTTGTAGTCTCTAATCTCAACTTATCCTTTTCACCAACCATGAATAAGAATGGTCTCAACTTATTTCTCAAGTATGGTGTGAGGTTATTCAACAATCCTTTTATTTCACTTTCATCATCAGTCTTGCAGATAGTCCTCAACATAGGCTCATAAAGTTCAAGGTCTTCTTCTCTTGAAGTAGTCTTCTTATTTATAACTCTCTCATAGACTTTCTAGTTTATGACTCCAATATCCTTCAAACTTAGATCATTTTCTATGATATATCTCACAGTAGATATATCTATCTAATATTTCTCAAAATTATTATATAAATCATAAAACTTGTTCATCTAAACAAAGCTTCCCTCATTGGCAATTACTATGTTGATCTTCTCAATCTTCAGCTTTCAAGGTTATTGAGCTTTGCCTGCTGCTTGCTTAGGTGGAGTCACCTTTTCTTCTTATTTAGTTTCTTGCTCCTCATCTTCTTCATCACTTGACTCAATTGTCAACAATGTTTTCCTATCTCTTTCCCAGTCTTGTGGTCATTTGTTTGACTCTCTTTGTCTTTGTAGACACTGCTTCAACTAATCTCTCAGACTTTCTTTTTTCTTCACTCGGTTGAACATCATACACTACTACATATGGAATGCTCTATTCCAAAGATGTCTTAATGACTAATATTGAGAAGGTTGTATGTTTAGTACACCTTGATTCATTGTCTATCTCATGGCTTCAGATTCACTTTCTATCATTTTGGCCTCTGATATTGCCTTCCTCATTATTGACTCAATCTTCTTGTGAGATGCCTTCTCTAAGGTTGCTTGATGAGCTTGCTGAGTGATCTCATCATAGATTCCAAATCTATTATTTGATTTGTCTTTATCTAAATTTAGCAACAAATCAATGTATCTAATTGCTACATCATCATTTAATTCATAGCTCAAGGGATCAAGAAATGTCTCCCTAGGTTCCACTACTTGAATATATGTATGATTTATATCAACTAATATACAAATATCTTCCTTGAATCTACCCACAATTGCAGGACCAATTCAAAATCTTTGCTTCATTTCATTTTGAAATATCTTGATTATTAAGTTTCCACTGTCCAATATCTTGTCTTCAAGGTGCCTTCTACATACCTCTGAAATATTCTCCATAGTGCATCTATCACTACTCATTATTTTTGTGACTAATAAGTAGGGAAATCTCTTAAGTACATGGAAGAATATGTGATTTATCAATGACTGGAATTTAAACACAGTACTCTTTGTTCTCTTAATCTTTTCCAAGTTTTCCAAGAGATGCATTCTTAGAATCACTTAGATTTACTTGTTCTTTCTCAACACATATCTTATATGCTGCATATATGAATCCTAGTGAAATTTCATCAATCTTAGAACTTGCATAGATTGAATAAGCAATAATTCTACTAAGAAATCTCACATCATCTTTCTTGACACTACTGATTACCATAGCCTTGCCATTGTATACTACCTTAGTCTAGCTTTCAACTTTCTTCTTTACCAACTTCTCACCTATAGGTACACTTCCTTGTTTACTCAAACCAATTACCTCATGAATAAAGTTGACAAATATGTCTACCACATTATCTTGCATCCACAATTTACCATCATGTATCTTGCTCAGTATAATTTGAGTCCATTCATCTGTATCTAACGCATAGTAGAAGTGATACTTAAACAAGTCTAATTCCCTTAGATGTTCAAATCCAGGCTTCACTGTCATGTCATGGCTGAAAACTAGTTCCATATCTTTGTTCATGAATTCACTACCAATCCACTCAAACTTGCAATTCAAATAACTTTCTACATCTTCAAGGTAAACTACATTGTTTAGAGTGATAGACAACACTGAGTTAGGGTTTCTATCATTAGGTTTTATGAAAACTATCTTAAACTTAGGTCTATCTTCATTCTCAACACTATGAACTACTGACATATCCATGATCTTATCAAACAATATCTTTTTATCGAACAAATCTGCAGAGAAATGATAAAATACCTCTTTCCAAAAATAGGGTTTTCTTCGATATCGCTCTAACAATTTGTTTCTAAATGTTCTTCACTTTGGATGTATTCATAATGAAGTGAAAAATAAATTATGTACTCCATTTATTCATCAACTTGAACTTTCATTAATTTCATACTTCGCAAATATGAAAAAACTGTCAATTATGTTCTATAATCAGATAACTCCTCAAACTCATCTATCCAATCTTCAAATGTCACCTGATGTTTACTATAGCCTCCTTCCATCATGGAAAAGATCCTCAAGACTTTGCATCACACAATTCTCTGCAAAAACATACTTTTCATCTTCTACTATAGAATCAACCTTTACTGCAATACTAGTAACTTTGAATTTCATCATAACTTGTTTAGATGAATTCCAAATTACAAGTGAGCTGTTGTTCAAAAGAATGGTCTTGAAAATTATGTGTTGAGAAAATCGAGATATAACAGGTGCCAAGCAAACCAGAAATGTAGTAGATGCTAAGCAATCCAAAAATAGTATGTACCGAGCATCAAGAATACAATATGTGCCTAGTAACTCAAGATTAGAATAAGAGTTTGTGCCATCACAAACTAATATGTGAAATAGTTTTTTCATGACTCATGAAAGGATAAGAAGATAAGATTGAATCCTTGCAATTACCTATGAAATCAACATGAAACCAATCGAAAAAATGGAGAAGGCATGCAACCAATGAGAAAAATGCAAGGTATGAGCAAGAATTTGAAATTCAATGTGGATCATAGATCCATACCTAACCCTAAGTCTTTAAAATCTTTAAAAGGAGGTCAAAAATCCATTTTCAAGAGGATGAGAATAGTGTATGGGGAGATTATAGAAAAATTTCAATAGAAGAAGGAAAGACTTAGAGGAATAGAGCATCAATTTCATATCCAGTTGATCAGAACAACACAAGAGACAAGGGACAAGATTAGATATCAGATCTCAGAGGATCAAGATTAGAACGAGAAGAGCAGATCTAGCACCTAAATCTAATAATTTGAGATTGCATTCAATTAGGTTAAATGTTCTAATACTCTCTCACAATTGTATTAGAGGTTGAAATCCTATGTTGATAGGTTAGCTTAATAGCTAGGTAGGAGAACCTTTGGAGAAGGTCATGAAAGTCCTATTAAATTAGTTGGGTTTAACAACCTATTTTAAATCCTTTAACAGGGTGGCACTTCATGTAAGTGTTTGTAAATCCTCTAACCAGGTCACTATTGACACAGTGTAAAGTCTTTAATAGGGCAGACCTTTCACACAGCAAACCATCAAAAGTGGTTGAACATTGATTGCTATAGTAATTTTTGTGGGTGTCATCCCCACCCCAATTTTACCTTCTTATTCATGGAGGGTTTCTGTGTTATCAATTTTGGTGTTATGTGTTGATGCATGCTTTCATTTCATGTTTTCTTGTACATTGCTTTCAGTTATGTGTTGATAAGGGTTTAAAAGGATAAAAAATGGTTACTTCTAATTTACCCCCTCTCCCCTCTCAGAAGTACTCTTCCCATTTGAATATTCCAACAATTGGTATCAGAGTGCTGATTCTCACAAGAAGAAGCCTAACTACTTGGAAAAAAAGGTTAGAAGATGGAAGTCTTCAAACTTGGGAAGATCATTGACAATCAGGTGATTGATGTGCAAATAGCTCTACACAAAGTAGAGGAAGCTAGGGAGGAACTGAGAAAATCCTTGAAAATAAGGAAGGAGATAGCCATAGTTGAAAATGATATACACTACAAGGAGATTGACACCACACAAGTGTTTTGCAATGGAGATTCCAAGGAATTTGATGCAGCAATAGTAGAATTAATGGAGTAAAACATAGCACAAGTTGAAGAAATCAGATTACTCAAGCTTGAAAAAGAATCAGAAGCCATAATGCTTTGTGAAGTGACTAAACAAAAGAAAAGAGCTATTGAAGACAAGGCCAAGATATAAGATGACAAGAGAAATCTCACCAATAGGCTAGAAGAGAAGACAATTGAATTTGAAAAGATCTCAACTATGCAGCTAGACACCTTAAGCCAGATGATGAATGCTCATCATGAGCTAAACATAAAGGACATTGAGATCTCCACCTTGAAGATGCAGAATGAAAAATTGCAGAATGAATTGAAGAGAGAAAAGGAAATAGCAAAAAGTTACAACAAACCCAATGAGGCCATCAAGTACTTTGAACAATTGCTAAAATCACCAAGGGCTAGTAATGATACTTCAAGACTTGGTTACATCAGCACTGAACAAGGAGAATCATCCAATATTGTAGAAGAAAGAAGCAACAAAGGTAAGAACACTAAACCTACTTGTCATTTCTATGGTAAAAAGGTACATACCTCTAATGTGTGCAGAAACAAGAATAGTCATCAACATCATAAGCCTACAAATGCAAACTTTTGTCACAAGTGCAAAAAGAAAGGACATTCAACACAAGACTGCAGAACCAAGACCATGAGGACACCAAGATTTGATGGTCACTGCTACAACTACAAAAAGTATGGACATATAGCATTTGAATGCAGATCAAAGCCTATGTGGACACCTAACTAGCTTGCAAGAGGAATCAATCATGCACATCACTACAATTGGGATTAAAATACCAGGTATAGCTGTCACTATTGTCAAGAGTATGGGCACATTCTTGAAAATTGCATAAGGATATATTTCAAGGGAATTTAAAGCAGGTGGCTAAACCAAATTAAATGTTTAGTTGTTTGAAGACTGGTCATATCAACAAAAACTGTCCTACAAAATCAAAACCACAAAAGATTGAAGTCAACAAAGGAAAAGAGAAGATTGATGTTGAACAAATAAGAGGAAAAATGATCAAGACATGGAAGAAGAAAGGTGAATGCAACACATCAAATGGAGAGATCACTTCACCCAAGAGATCAAGTGATCACACCTCATCCAATTAAGCACAAGACAGATACATGGGGTAGATACATATAAAGATGTATCATACATTAGCCCAACAAAATATAGAAGTGTTGCAAAGAAGAAATATGCATGAGAAAAGATGCCAAGTTAAAAGTTAGAAGATGATGCCGAGCTACCTTTGGTTGCCGAGTAAAACTTCAGTGCATGCTAAGTTGAACAGACTAGTGGATGTTGAGTAAGAGATGTTAGTGGCTATCGAGAAATTGAAAAGTTTAGTTGATGACGAGTGAAATTAGATAGTAGTTGCTGAGTAGATGAACTTCAGTGGAAGTCGAGGTGATAAAATATTTGGAAGCTGAGTGTACAGGTGCAAGCACAAATGCAATAAATGCTAGGTTTTGAACCTAATAAAGGTGAAAATCATTCATTTTCAAGAGATTCGAACAAAGAGAAAAGTGAAATAGAGCGAATAGGTGATCAACTAGTGATTTGCAATAATTCCAACCATGATTCAACTCTAGTTCATCAATCAACAGGTATTTCACTCAAGTGCTGAGCTACACAAAACTTAAAAGTTTATTAAATCTTAAACCCTAGTTCAGTAAACAATGGCATCTAGGTCAAAAACCACTAAGGAGAAGGAAAGTCATGAAATTCAACTTGTCAGTAATGAATTCAAACAACTAGAGTTTAGGCCCATCTCTAAAGTTGCCTATAAAAATGACCCTATTGGTGCTTTGTCAGTCATTCTGGACAAAGTTGTAATGGTCCAAGATGTCAGAAAATGCTATAACTATAAGATTGGAGCCATAGGTGACTTAAAAATTTTCAATGCCTTTGATAAGTTATGTGACAAAGGTATATTGAAGGACAAGTTTCAAATAGTTGAAAAGAAAGGTTTAACTAAAGCCCTAGTTTTCCCCACTGTGTTTAAGACTTAATGGATTCATATAGTGTTGAGTTGAATTCATGATGGATCATTCTGGTTAGAAATAGGGTAGTGAAGGTAATGAAGAAAATTGTTCATAGGGTGACTGGTTTCCCAACCCTAGATTGGCCCAAGACCTTGAGAAGTGATAAAAAGGAGGCCATAGAGAAGAACATTGGTGCCAAATGGAATAAAAGGAGAGTGACCATTGATACCATTACTGATCCACTACTTGATTTCGTTGTTAGAGTTATATCTCACAAATTCTATCAATCAAGTAGATTGAACAACATGCCATGCATAGTAGTGGATGCAGCATACAAACTTGTGAAGAAAGACCATACATATGATCTAGTAGAGCTCATGCTACAAAAAATCAATAAAAATTTGGGAGCCATAAGGAAGTCAAAAGGATCTTAGTGCAAATTCGGATCACTATTGGTCTGCATATTTTTCTATGTTATGAAGGAATTTCCATCAGTTGGCAAGGTTAGGTGGGATCCTAACAAGACAATTTTCACACAAATCAATGACTTCATTGATCAAATGGGAGACAATTTTGACGCTCAAATGACAAGTTACTTTGAGGACTTCAAGAAGTCCATGAAATAGACAATGAGGATAGTAGTCTCACTAGTTGAGAAACATGTAAAGGACATTTTCTTTCTTGTGGATATTGATTATACTTATATACAAGCAGTTATACCTAGAGTGAGATGGCTCAGGCCACTAGGTTATGAACTTGATGTTGATCAGGCCTCAACAACAATAACAACACTACTTACAAAAGATATTGACAAGGCAACAAAATATTTTGGAACTTATGATGTTGTTAAATCTAGATTGGTCACAGACCTTAAAATGGCCACTGTAGTGAAGAAGAAGGACAAATTGATCAAGAAGATCAAGAAGAGATTTGGTGTTGAAGAAGTAGGCACAACAGAGGAAGAGGAAGCAGATTAAGAAGAGGATGATAGTGAAAATGAAGAAGATGAGCCTAGACAAGAGCCTCTACAACTAATACAAGGCCTAAGAGAGGACAAGGAAGAAGGTGAAGAGGAAGAAGAAGCCAAGGAAGCACCTATCAGAACCAAGGTCACTAAAAGAAAGGCTAAAGCTCAACCTGCTCCTTAACCCAAGGCAAAGAAAGTGACAAAACCTATAGCAAAGAAGCCTACCACCAGAGCCACTACTCAAAAGGCTAAAGAAGAGGTAGAAAAGAAGAAGATAGCCATGAAGAAGACTGATGAGGAGCCAAGAAAGAGAAGAAAATATGTAGCTCAACTTGACTCAGATGAAGAAAAGACAGAGTTAGATGATAATAGTCAATTTAGAGTGGTAAGTCACCCACCTAAGTCTTCAATTGATAAATTATGTGCAAAAATTAGGAATGGAGATTAAAAGATTTGAAGAATTTAGATTTCAATAAGCTCACAAAAGAAGAGAAAAAATAAAATAGAGGAATCTGTGTATATAATGATGGCAGAGTACAAGCACACACCTCTAGAGCTAGATGGCTCAATGCCCAAAGAGTTGTATAAAATAGTAGAAGACAAATGGCATTTTTGCTTGCAAATGGAAAAGGAAATAAGGGAGTCTACTTTAGCTAGATTGTTGCTTGATTTGACTAAGGGTCAAATAACTAATGTAGTCAAGAGGCACAATAGTAGATTTACTCCAAAGGATAGGGCATTTAGTATTTTGCAGAATAAAATTGAAAATGTTGTGAACAAATCCACACAATTGTAGAAAAAAAATTATAAGAAAATTGATGATGTTTTTGATGAGGAATACAAGGCAGAAGCAAGTGCCAAGATAAAGGAAATAAAAAAAACAAGAAAGAAGGGAGAAGAAAGGAAGGAATAAGAGAAGGTTGGGGAAGAGAAGAAAGTGGAAGAAGAAAAGAAAGATGAAGAGGAGAATAAAGAGGAGAAAGAGGAAGAAAAGGGTATAGATGAGCAACAAGAACAAAGTGTACAAGATGCACAACTGTCACCTCCTAGCCCTCCTCATGATATTATCACACCTGCAGAGAATATCAAAATAAAGGATGTTATTGACACTTCTTGTCAAAATATCAATCCATTGACTGCAGAGGATCTCACAAAGATCCTTGACCAATCAACCTAAGCAGCTAGACTATGCACAAGTCCTATATTGGTCAGTGTTGATGAGTTGCAAAAGGCAATAGTAAAATCAAAGGAAGTCAAGGTGAAAACACAAGAACCACCTTCAACCACTCAAACTACTGGACTCCTATTCCTTCCTCCACCATCTCCACCAAAAGTAGTCACAGATGCACTTCAAGTGCCGAGTGCAGTAGTAGGGGAAGACAAAGAAAAATTAGTATAGTCAGTAGGTACACTCCCAACCATTGATAATGAAAAATTGAAACAAATAGAAGAGAGGGAAGAGACAAGAGATGAGGAGGAATCTACAATACAAACTTTGGTTCAACTACCCAAAATAGGTACTCCCACTCAAACTCTTCAGAAGCCAAGCACTGAAATGCTAGCATTGCAAGTTAGAACACTAGGCTTGAGCTAAACAAGGGTAGCCAAGACACTTCATTATGGAAGTCTTGACCTAGATGAAGAAATTAAAATACCCTACCATGAATCTAGCACCCTCACTGAGGAAAAGATTAATAAGATACAAAGTGCATTAGATAGAAGAAGTAGACAAGAGGTATTGAGAAAAGAATAAATATAGGCAAGCACTAAATGAGATAAAGGACATCTTTATGGATGCCTCCAGCTTACAAACACCTGATGAGTCAAGGCCAATAGTAGAGCAACTATCTAACATAGTTGACCAGGTGACAAATGAAGATCATGATGCAAATGCCAAATTAATGGAATGGTCAAAAAGGAAGTTCCAAGGTAAAGTTAATGAGAAGATATCTGGTGATATAGCACTATCTCAAGTTGAGCTGGCTAAGAAATTGGAAAGAGTAAAGATTGTACTTGGGAATATATTCTTCCTATACAAAAAGTTATGTGATTTTTCAAATTTCACATTGGAGACTAGGCAGAGAATAATGAGCTTGGAAAGAAATCTAAAGATTTCTTGTATGCAACTCACCACCAATCCAGCTCAAAGTGAGAAGCATTTTGCTCAAACACTTCACACCTAAAGAGAATTAGCTGTATTAACAACATAGGAGGCTAATACAAAAGCTAAGTTGATGCAAATCTAGTCCTCTATAACCCCTCACTTGGAGGTACTCCATAAGGAGCAAATGTATGTAGAAATAGTCCTCAATAAAGATAAAATCTTTCTACCTTAGATGGACTTGTACATCTAGCAGCAGAGATTGCCATCCAGCATAAGTCATTAGACATTGCACTAGCAAATTGGGATGCAGCTCTAAAGATACTCCTAGAGGTAAATAACACATTTTTTGCTAAAAATGGTATTACTCTATAGAACCCTTTGACATCAATGTAAAAAAGGGGGAGAAATATGTATAGGGGAAGAAATAAGGAGATATGTATGTAGAAATATGGGAGAATACCAAATTTTTGAAAATTTTGCTCATTTTTGATTACATTCTTTAATTCATTTTGAGAATAGAGTGGAAAGTTTGTAAATAGCCAAAAAGGGGAAGTCAAATAATAAGGAGAAAGGGGGAGATGCAAAATTTTGAACTTCACACAGATCAGATACAACATACAGGCTTAGAATGCAGAAATAGGACAAAGGAGAGAGAGGATCAGGCACTTAAGCACATAATTTCAGTTTCAATATTGGACAGGGCATAATCAACTCAAAGGGAGTCATAAGGTATATTGTTACTAACAATATTTTTTGAAATTTTGCATGAATGCCAACAAATAAATAATGTACTCAATAAGGTTAAGTTCATAAATGCTTAGTTAAGTGTTTTTGACACTCATGTCAAAAGGGGAGATTGTTGGTCAAAAGAATAGTCTTGACAATTGAGTGTCAACACACTTAACCATTTTTCACTATATATGCCGAGTACACAATGTATGTCTAGTGATCTAGAAACATTCATGTACCAAGCAAACTAGGATACAACAGGTGCCGAGCAAACCAAAAATGTAGTAGATGCCAAGCAATCTAGAGATAGTATGTGCCGAGCATCAAGAATACAATATGTGCTGAGTAACTCAGGATCAACATAAGAGTTTTTGCCATCACAAACTAAGATGTGAAACAATTTTTGCATGACTCACCAAAGGATAAGAAGATAAGATCGAATCCTTGCAATTACCTATGAAATCAACATGCAGCCAATCAGAAAAATGGAGAAGGCATGCAACCAATGAGAAAAATGCAAGGTATGAGTGAGAATTTGAAATTCAATGTGGATCGTAGATCCATACCTAACCCTAAGTCTTTACAATCTTTTAAAGGAGGTTGAAAACCAATTTTTAAGAGGATGAGAATAGTGTATGGGGAGATTATAGCAAAATTTCAAGAGAAGAAGGAAAGACTTAGAGGAATAGAGAAACAATTTCATATCCAATTAATCAGAACAACACAAGAGACAAAGGGCAAGATTAGATATTAGATCTTAGTGGATTAAGGTCAGAACAAGAAGAGTAGATCTAGCACCTAAATCCAACAATTTGAGATTGCATTCAATCAGGTCAAATGTTCTAATACTCTCTCACAATTGTATTAGAGGTTGAAATCCTATGTTGATAGGTTAGCTTAACAACTAGGTAGGAGAACTTTGGAGAAGGTCATGAAAGTCCTATTAAATTAGGTGGGTTTAAAAACCTATTGTAAATCCTTTAATAGGGTGGCACTTCATGTAAGTGTTTGTAAATCCTCTATCTAGGTCACTATTAGTGTAAAGCCTTTAACAGGGTAGGCCTTTCACAGGGTGGACCATTAGAAGTGGTTGAACATTGATTGTTGCAGTAATTTTTGTGGGTGTCATCCCCACCCTAGTTTTACCTTCTTATTCATGGAGGGTTTATAGGTTATCAGTTCTGGTGTTTTGTGTTGATGCATGCTTTCATTTCAAGTTTGCTTATATGTTTACATGCATGTACATTACTTTTAGTTATTTGTTAATAAGGGTTTAAAAGTATAAAAACTGGTTACTTCTAATTCAGCCCCCCCCTTCTCAAAAGTACTCTTCCCATTTGAATATTCCAACAAAAGCTTAGGTATCATCTAAACATAACTAGATACACCTCTTTCCAACTTTGCTACCTCTAATTTAGCTTTTGAATAAAGTTCTCAAATTCTAATTCTGTGATCAAGCTTAGTTCAAATTAATTTAATCAAACTCAACAAATGCCTTCGATCTTCTTGTCTCATCATCATCTAACTTTTCTTTTGATATATCTATTCCTTTCACAAATGCTTCATTAAGTTCTTTTGGAAGTTCACTTACAATTTTTCTTTGTTCTTCATTGTCTCTGCTAGTTTCAAAATTCCTTTCCTAGTTTCTTCTGTCATTCCTAATGTTTCTTGCATCATTCCTTTTGTTCCCAAAGTTTCTTCCATTGTTTCTTCTATTTATGAATTTTATGTCCATTTTGTAGTACCTCGCTGTGTGTCCAAAGTTATTGCATAATGACATATAGGTGCTTTGCTTCTAGGATTCTGCTAATCTATAGGTGCATGACAATTCCAAGCAATGTGTCCTAAGTTGTTACACTTATAACACACAATTTTTCTTCTGTCTTCATAAGATATTATTTCTCTTGATTTCCTTTTTTTTACATCTTCTTCTATCTACAGGGTCAATATTTCTAGACATTCTACTATTTCTTCTATTATTATCATACTTAGGTTTCCTACAATCAATTGCATTATGACCCATACGATGACAATTATGACAATAAAATTCCTTAACATGATTAAATGACTTATTTGTACAATCTCTTTTCATATGACCCATTTCATTACATAAAAAATACTTACCTCTAAATTCATACCTGGTTGTCTTAGGAGTTTCCACTCACTTTGGTTCATCCAAGATTTCAACTTCCTTGTTTTTCTCAACTTCTTTAGGTTTCTTAGAAGATTGACTGGATTCAATCTTATCATTAGATTTATCTTTTTCTTTTGGATCTGATCTAATCTTAGGCTTCTTTGTAGACATGTTAATTAGATAACCAAGACTAGTCTTATCATAAGTAGGTCTCTTATAGACATTCAATCATCAAGCTTTTCTATGCTAGAATAAAGCTTCTCAAGCTACTATTTGCACTGTGTCAATTATCCTTTCATAATAGTATTGTAATTATAGAGTTATTCACGATCTTTTTTCGATGTTTGAAACTCATATGTTTTCTTTGCCAGACTTGCTCTCAGATCTGCATTTTCAGGCCTCAAATTAGATTCAACTTTGCTAGGATCATTTCTCAAAGTCATCTTTAGATTTGTAATCTTCAACTCATGCTTCAAGATCTTGTACTTTGTCTTCAACTTTAAATAGTCATCATCACTAGTTCCAAATTTAGTAGATTCAGGCTTTGATTTCAAATGTTCAATCTTTTCCCTCAATTGACCAATGTATACTTTGGAGTCTTCATATTTGTCCTTTAGCTTATCGCTTTCTTTAGTAAGGAGATCAATTTGTTCAAGAGCTTCTTTGAGGTTTTTTGTCAATTGTTCCATATCCATAGGGATCTTACTTAAGCTGTTAAGCCTCTTCAAAGTAATTGTGCTTTGATACCAATTGTTAGAAGTATGGATTACTGGGGGGGGGTGGGGGTGAATTAGTAATCTACAAACTTTAGTCACCAACTAGATAATATTACTTACTTTAAACCATGCATAAAAAATTAATAAAGTAATGTTGAATAGTAACAATAACAATGCACAAAGATAATTCATAATAGCATATTTTTTTAACTAAGGAAACCTTGGCCAAGGCAAAATCGGGGATGATAACCACTAGATAATATACTGATATATAAGTTCCTTGTTAGAGGATGGACCCTATTAGGAGTCAATCAGAAAATTTAGTATAAGTAGTCCCTGTTAGGAGACTTCGAATCCCTATTAAGAGATTCCAACCCTGTTAGGAGTTGTGGTACAATAGATGCAAGATGAGCCCACTACCCAAACATGCACTTTCGATCACAAGAAGAGCTCATTGCTCAAACAAGTAATCAGACTGGATATAATTACTGTATCTTCTTCCTTGACTAATCTCTGATCTTCATCTTGATCTTGGATCACCAAATAGCTCATATAAAAATTTTCATATATCGCATTCACAAAAGTTTTCTCACTTGGCACTCTAACAAGATAGCACTTTCAAGCACACTCTTCACAATCTTATCAGAAAAAGTCCTTTGCATAAATACCATGCCTTTCACAAACTACTGCTAGGTCAGCTAAGACCACAATTCAATTTTCCAAGTTAGAGTAAACATCTAGGATGTTGGCCCTAATTGGACAAGTAATTATTTTGTAAACAAAACAATTCTTTCCTTTAATTTCGCTGTCCTGCTTCATCAAAACATGATTATCTCTGTTCCGTATAGTCCATACAAACTTATGAGGTTATACATGTCATCACCAACATGTATAATATCTCCATGTAACTTCTCTAGTCATAATATGATGTTTGCAACATGTTATAAATAAAACAATACATTGCTGTAAACCAAATTCTATACTTAGACAACTTTCTGATTACCAAACACTAAGTATCTTTATTTCTGAGATTTCTTATGAACATGTACATCATGTGTTGCCATAAATGACAACATATACATATCATTGTTAGCCAATTGCCAAAATTTCTTGTATAGTACAAGCTTTTCATCATTGGTTTGATAATCATTATTAACTTGGTCTAATAACATCCTACATTAAGCTAGTTGCTCATAGTATACTAGGTTCTGATCTGTTTTGCACTTCCTTAGGTTGCATAACATACCTTAACCTATAAAATCCAAAAAAATTTCATATCTTGCATACCCACTTCCAAATTATCAAGTTTCAACCTATTTTACCATTTGCACCCTTGTTTTACAAACTACACACCCTAGTTGCGCACTTGGTAGTTTTAGAGCACACTTGCTAACTAGAAAGTTCACCTTAGGTTCCAAAACCAAAAACTAAATTCTCACACCTTGAATTACATCCCTAAACCCTAAAAATTCCCTAAAAACACTTAGATCATTCATACTCTACATATTTGTCACCCAAACACCTCCTTTACCACATACACCCTTCTGGATACCAAGTGCACACCCCTAGGGCACGCTTGGTACTATTAGAGTGCAGTTGGTAGTTTAGGTACACATTTGGGAGGCAAAAAATCCATTTCAAGGTTTCACCATTGCATCTACATCTTTAGGTATCATGTTAGCACTCACAAGGACATAATCAACTCAGAGACCAGAAGACTTGTATCAACCCTTGTTTTTTGAAGTACAAACACAATTAAAAGCTCATCTAAGAGAAAAGAAGAATAAGAAAGCTCAAGAAACATTTGATATAGATTAATTTGAAGTATCATGACCCATACATGTGGACCTAATAAGCATGTATCCACCAAACACTAACCATCAAGAAATGAGACAACCAACCCTCAACAACATGTCTACCATGAAGTTCCCTCTTAACACTTCCTGAACACACAGAATGGTTCAATGAAGTCCTGATTTCAAAGCCATATTCACACCTATACCAATTGAATGTGGAAGTGTACCTATGACACCCAAGGATGAACAAATCCACTCATTTCAATTCAAAAAACCTAACACAAGTACATTTAATCCTTCAAACTTGCAACAAGGTACTTTATACCTAAGTGATGATTATGACATAGACTATATCACTAATGAAGAAATGGCTAGGGTTTACCAAGGCAAAAATTTTCAAAAGAATTTTAAACTCTTGGTGACCCAAGAGATAGTCAAGTTTGATCCCAATTTAGAAGGACCTAAGTCTAAACATCAAGACAATCTCATGTTTGAAAACATACAACCTATGATTAACTTAGACTTGAACAAGGGAAAACAACCTTTGAAATTTTCAAATACAAAGGTAACACCGATGAGATCTCACCAAAAATTAACCATTTAGATTTTCCAAGGTACCTTTGAACACATTAATATCAACCACTTATTTGATGAACCTACACCAATCAATGGCAACAAGACTCTTCCAAAGTATTGCAAAAGGATATTAAGATTTGACCTCAATTAAATTATGCAACAAAAAGAAGTGCTTAAGGGGACTTGCACCACGGGGATGCGTAACATACCTCCTCTGAATGAAAATCAACAAAGTGCACCCTTGCTCCTAACTTTACCAACTACTATGACATCAGATACTATGGAGCCTCCTATGAGTATGCCATGTGAAGCATCAACACTTATTGCAAAAACCCCTATCAAAACACAAAGGAAGAGTCTTATCGACATTTCACCAATTCCCCAAAGGAATATGGCTAATTTCCAAATTGATATGATGTCCCAAGGTGAAGCGTCCAACCCACAAATGTATCAAAGAAATGATCCTAACATAATGCTCACCACTAAAGGACATAACCAACTTCCAAAACAACAACAACATCAAGTGATGTAAGGACCCAACATCTCTAACACACAACCAAGTCAAAATCCACTTAACATACATGTGACATATCAACATCCTAAACAACAAAAATAACCTCAAGTGGTACAAGGACCCAACATCCCTAATACATAACCTAGTATAAATCTACTTGACTTACACACAATGTATTAGCAATAATTCCAACAATAACAAGAAATGTTTGCTAAACAACAAGAGCAACTAAAACAATAGTTAGAATATAAAAAATGATTAGAGAAAAAAATTGACCATCAACAATAATTGTTGCAACAACAACATGTGCCACAACATACTCAATAGATACCTTTACAACAACAATCACATACATGGGCTTACATTTAACCAATAGAGGTATCTCAACAATAAACACAACAAATGGGACAAAAAAAACCACAATCCATGATACAAGAATCAAAATCAATGCCACAAAAAGTACCAAAAGGACCTTTCCATCTTTGAGGTGCCAACATATCTCCACCTGCCAACAATACATCACCCTATTCTTTAGATACATAAATGTTAGAACCGAGTAGATATAGTTCTCACCATGGAAAATTATCTACTCAGAGACATAAAAGACTCAAAGAAAGGACTACCACTCAATACCCTAGTGAGGACTTACTACACCAATTCAAACAATTATCCAAACAAGTTAAGATTTTGGGAGTCCAGAAGAAACAAGTTCTATGAAATAGATTTATGTTCTAATCACTTTGAAAAAAGTTTGTATATGACTCCATTCCCAAAAAATTTTGAGGCACCAAGATTTAAAAAATATTGAGGAAAAGGCAACCAATTGACTACATTAGAGAACTTTGTGCCTCTTTTACTAAGCTCAATGACGAGCCCATGTATCTTGTGAGACTATTCTCTCATTCTCTTAGTGGGCCGACACTTGAATGGTACTCCAAACTACCGAGTAATATAAAATCTTGGTTAGAATTAGTAGACAAATTCATTTCCCACTTCGCCTTCAACATAAAATATTGGGTGAAACCATCTAATTTATGCTCAATGAAACAAAATATGGGAGAACCATTTATAACATTCTTATTATGGTGGAGAAACCTTGTCAGTCAATGCTCACTGGATATTCTTAAAGAACAACAAGTTAATGTATGCATCAAAAACCTAGTCCCTAATTTAATGTACAAACTTAAGATGAAAATCCAAGTACCATTGCTAAGTTAATGAAAAAGGAAGCTAGCATTGAATATTTCCTCATTCATTAAGGCATGCTAAAAACAAACAAGGAAAATACGAATACAAACTTGTCTAATGATAAGGCAAAGTTTTCCTCCAAGAATAAGAATGTAATGAATGATGGTATTATGGATGCATGGATGATAAATACTTCAAAAATCAAATGAATCTTAAAGATGCAAACCCTACAAACTCATAAAATCCTAACAAAACTCCACCTCAACAATAAAGAACTAAATCCTTGACAAAGGACAGACTGTGAAGACACCCCATAAATAAAAAAAGAAAAATTTACACCCCTTAGGATACTACTCAAGATTGCACTTCAACAATTACATACAAATAACTTCTTGCAATCACCCCTGATCAAGGATGAACCATCAAATAAACCCTCTTGGTGGGATGATAACAAATTTTGTGATTACCACTGTGCCAAAGGACACAATACCACTTCATGTTTCCAACTTAAACATGAAATCCAAGACCTTATTGATGATGGTGTGATAACTGTCAACCCTTTGCTAATAGCATCCAGTTCTAATCATACCATTTCAATTATCCTTTGGGTAATCATGACAAAGAGAAAGCCTCTAGTTCAAACTCAAGCTTGTAGGTTAGTGTAAATTATACATGCACTAGATATGACTACACCATCAATTGTTTTAATGAGTTTGACTCCTGCATATCCACATTCACTTTAAATGCTGGGGACTTTTATTGTGCTATCACCACATGTCATACTCATATTACCTTACTTGGAGCCCTAGCTAGACCTAACGAAGGGAAAATGATGATAACTAGGGCCAAAGGCACACCTAGCTACCAAAGCCACCTGTAAGAGTAAACATAGTGGAAAGCCCAACATGGAGAACAACAACCAAAGGAGATAGAAGAGAATTTTTTTTATAGATTCATCAAATTACCAAATACATGTCTAGCTGTGAGGCCTACTAGGTTATGACCAAAATTACAATTCAAACTTTGACCTTCAATGTTGATCTTCACATTCTAACCCTACTTCTTACTCTTCTTCATCAAATAATAATGAATAAGACTCTACCTAAGACCCCTTTAAATACATGCACAACCATAAGTTGACCTGTTATGAATTACCTAGTGGAGCTCAATATTTTATAGATATTTTTCACCTTTTATGTGCTTTGATTAGGATAGATCTTCTTGACTTTCTCTTCGCGTTGCAATTTAATTTTCCTTTACATACCTTAGGTTGATTGTATGGTTATAATCAAATAAAAGAATCACTTACTACATTTCTTTGTGTTGGCAAAAAATTGCAATTTATCATCTAAAGTTAAAGGCTCCTATTTGAAATTGTATTCCTAGGTCTTACTCATCACATGGGAATCCCTATCAATTGATCTTGGTTTTGATTTTTATGAAATTCTATGAGATATTTAATTTTTGCATAGATCTCTATAGCTACAATGATGAAGCATCAAGTATTGCTATATGTTATAGTGATAACAAAAGGGTTAGCTTCAAAGTTCGGTAAGGTATTGCTATAACACATAGTGATCAAAGTTCATCTCTATGTGGGCAAGACGTAATAGAGACATAGCGATGAGCAATAAAAATAAGCATATCTCTATGACCTTTAGCGATCATTAGATGTTGAAGAAATAAGATTTGGGTTTTGGAAATTAGTGATGAAATGGACGATGTCACTATGTCATGTAGTGATCAATGCTTTTGGTGATTGAAGGAAGGCATTTTTCGTTGTAGTGATCAATGATGAAGGAGGTGATCACCATGTTCTACAATGATAAAGTAGTAAGATTTTAAAAAGGGTCGCTATGTACTATGGCAATAGATTGAGAATAATCATGGATCACACTAGGAGTAGTAAAGACATAGAGATAAGCAATGAGATTTTGCATATTGCTAAGAGTTATAGAGAAGGATAAAAACCCATATCAAATACTAAAGTTCTTGATCACTACACCCTGTAGCAAGAACATCCATCAGACATCGCAAATAGAGGATTTTCCACATAGCAATGAGTGATGGAGTTATCTCCATTTCCTATAGCGATAAAATGAAAATGAAACATATCACTATTGAAAGATATAGCAATCAAAAGTATGCATACATTTTTTGCCAAGGGTAACAATGATCAAATATTTGAAAAAATACTTTATGAAATAAAGAAGTAATGGCAGGAAGTGACCGCTGATAGTCTGTGTTGTATTAGAATGATAAAAAACTTTATGACTTTGATTCATGTGGGAAAATAAATGCACAAGCACAAGACATTTTTTGTTAAAGAAGTAATCACTACTCGTTCTGAACATAAAGAATTTTAGAAGAAGCTGTAAGGATTTCTATTAGTCTAGAGTGATAATATTCAGAGAGAATTCTTTAGAGAAGTAGAGAGGGTTCTAGCTTAGCACAGAAGAGAAAAAGTTGAGAAAGTGAAAAAGAGTAAGGTAGAGAAGTAGAAAATGAAGGATGAAGTCCTTCCTAGAAAATTAAATGAAGATTTGATTGAGCAGATGGATTTTTCTGGTCCAAAATCTAGAAGAAGCAAGTTTTCCTCTCCTAACAAATTAGAAGACAGATACAATGAGGTAGGAGATATATGGATGAGGACAAGGGGATATGAGCTTCTTCTATACCACTATGTTAGAAGGAACCATAAAGCACCTATCTGTCATCCATGGGAAATGAATTTAAGAAAAATGACAGTGTCTAATGTATTTGTGAATGTGGAATTACTTAAGGTCATTATCAGTAAATATAATGATGATCATAGATGTATCTATGATAATGCTGGGAAGAAGTTTATGGAGATATCAATTGATTCTTTGAATGAAGTTTTCAAATTAATAGATGATCTCACCAAGAGGTTATCATTTGCTGAGTTGAAGAATGATATTAGAGGTCAGATATTTCCTATATGTAGTGGAAATTAATGTTACACAAAATAGTTAGGGAGCCATAGATTGTAGTAGATGGACCTCCATTTAATATTAGCATGTTCAAGACATACCTTGACATGACTTATCAGTCTTGTGGACAAGTGGGAGGAATGGGAGTTCCTGATTTAATGGAGATTGGACCTATGGTGTTAGCATTTGACATTCAAATGTTGGAACCTAAGCCTTCTAATTATAGTATGTTATTGATATCATTCGTACTTCTTTTTTGAATTTCAATGATGTTGAGTATCCTACTTTTAGGAATTACTCTTTGCTTATGCATATGATTTTGTATTATGGTCAGTTAAGAAGTTTATGGCATAAAAATTTGAAATTAAATGTGTGCAAAACTAATGGAGATGAAAGACTCGTTCAAATGTGGACATCAGTATGGGACTATAGATACAGTGCATCCTACTACCTCACTTTTGAGGATCACTTTGTCTAGCCCATGTACACTTTATTTGGGCATCAAGATTTTCCATCTATTAGCCTTGATATCAAGAGGTTTTTGAGACCTAAAGATAATAGACTAGGAGAGAGATTAAGCATAATTGGGGAGATTGGTATGCCTATGATTATTTCACTTGTTTTAGAGTTTTTAGCTTTGAAGGAAAACCATATAGACTGCCACTCTCAGTGCCTGACAAAATTGCATATCTGAAGATTATAAGGAAAATGTTAGAGTCGAGCAAACAACACTTTGGAGGGAAGCAATTTTTTTTCTTCTTGCAACTCTATCTTTTGGAACCTTTACAATCTATGCCACCAAGTCTTATGATAAGATTGGGGGAAAAATTACTAAATGAGTATCACATGTATATTATGGATCCATAGAGTCATTATGATCTTAAAGGATACATTCATGCCTACAAAAAATCACAAAAAATGGGTGACTATATCGATCAAGTCATTGAATATGAAGAAAGTTTCAAAAATATGGAATGGTAGAAGGTTCAACAAAAGTTGCAGGATCAAAATAGAGAACTGGAAGAGCAAAGACAATAGGCACTGGAACATTTTAAAGATGACATTCAAAATATACCAGACTCCCCTATTCTAGTAACTAGACCTTGGATAGGCCAACACTTCAAGTACTATAACATGATGTTCAAATACCTAACCGAGTAAATGATAAAAAGGATGAAAGACTCCTTGAATCTAGTAAGTTTGTAAGTGATGATGAATTTGTTAAGATAAAGGAATTTATTTCTGTGTTGTACAATTTTAGAGGGAAGAGTTGAGGTAGAGTGTCCAAAACATCACTCCAGAGAATGAATAGGAGTTGATGGCCAATTTAGAGAAAGATATTAAAAAGGAAGTAGAAAACATGACTCTAGCAAAAGGGAGACAATTACTCAATGAAGCAAGAATCATGGTTCTACCAAGCCTGGATTTAAGTGCATCTTATATCTTTGATAGCCTGATCAAATCTGAGAAGAAGGATATGAAGTTAGATGTGTAGGGTGTGAAAGATGTAATCATTGGTTCTAGGTTTGTTGAAGATGAAAAATCTATGCTATTATGGGCTCTATACCCTCCACAAAAAAGGCCACATATCATAGATGTTGATCATGCTTTTGGACATTTGAAGACATTAAAAGTAGGGGTGATAGACCCTAATAAGTCAACAAATATGGAGTTTGACATGGCCCTATTTAACCAAGCTCAAATGAAATAGGTAACATTTGAAAGAGACAATTGGAGAGCAATGTATGAGAGCTTGCTTGAAGTAGGGAATCCACAACTGTAGCCCATGATTCAATCATCTGATGATGCACTAAAGACTAAATTGAAGAGGCTATGGGAAGAAAATAAAAGGCTGAATGATGTATCTATGATTCAAAGGGAGATATTTGGCTCCATACTGAGAAATCATTTCAAGATGCTATTGACCAAGTTAGGTCAGTTTTGGGATTTTTATAATGCATACAAACCTTTAGCCCTCTAGCATAATGAGGTGTACAAAAAAATGGTTGAGGAAAAGAATGAACTAGCAGAAGATGAAGACATCCAAGAGGTAGATAAGTTGATCCATGATCATAGCATACACACTTGGGAATTTAAGACCACTTTCCAGTTGTTTGAAGAATTGGTATTAGAGGATGGAGTCTTATCTTGGCATGATGCAATTAGAGAGACAATCAACTAGGATACATGGATGGGGATGTGCCATGTGATGCAAGATCAAGCCCTAGAAGTGGCAAAGAATGAAGACTTGGATATGACAAGAACAAGAAAATAAATTTAGAAAATGATCGAGTTGGAGATCAAAGTTCATGAGGTGATTGTCAAAACTGACCTTCTTGAAGATGACAAATACCAAGAACATATCAAAAAATGCAATGAATTTACTGAAGAATCATCATCAAATTTGGCACAATGAATCTTTTTCTTTATAAATTTGTTTTACTTAATCAACAATTGTTATTAGTTATTCGATTAGTTTACATTTTGTAAATGAAGGGTCATACCCTTTTGTTTTGTAACCAATTTGATGTCTATAATTATAAGGACCAAATTTTGAAATAGATATGATAATCATCACCATATATTTCATATATACATTTTATATAGAAAGTTAATACTTTTGTTATACTTTAGATTGTGTTATCTGTATGCACCAGCAATACATGTATTTATTGTGAAAGAATTTCAAATTCAATACAAGAATTCATGTGATCGATTGATCTCTTCATGATATCATTTTTGTCTCATGCATTTTGTTTCTTCAGATCAAATTTCAAGTTTTCTTTAATTGTCTATTTAATTGATTGAATGCAACAAGTTATTTCTAGTGTTTGTAAAACAATGATATTTTATTTATAAATCAATCTTTATTGTTGTCTTATTGGGCTCTTTAGGGGAGCTAAATTTAGTAAGACTTGGTGTTGAAATTTACTTAAGCATTCAAAAACTCATACATCATTAAAGTGATAACAATTTATCTCAAAGGGATTTATTATTTGTCTTTGAGGGTTACTCTAAACATTGTGAGTGATTTATATATTAATGATAAAGATTCCATTGGTTAAGGAACTGGTCTATTGATTATTGTTTTGAGTCTTCATGCTGATTGTAGAAAGGATATATATTCAAGTGATAAATGTCACCAAATTCACTATACATTTATATATTATACCTACAAGTATTTATCAACTTCCTAATCAATTTCCCAAACACCCAATTTACCCAAGTTATCTTCTCTAAAAGGCCTCGAGGGTGTGAGGTATAGGCCTGCCAAACTTAGTTCTATAGAGCCATAATTTTAGAGGTTCACATTCATTTGGTGTGGAACTTATCAATTGGAAAATTTCTATTAGGAATTCCCATAATTGGATCATCATTCCATAGGAAACCTAATCTATCAATTTGGGAACCAACATTATCAGCTAAATAAATCCTTACATTAAATGCATAACCAAGCTACAAGTCGGCTCTCAAAAAATATCAAATACAAATCATGAAACAAATGTGTAAGGTCAGCTAAAACTAGAACCAGACAGACAATTCGACCAAAGAAGGACTGAGGAAACATTTACAATCGACAATGCTTGACACATACTCAAACTCAGCACCAACAAGAACTTGGCATCAACCATGAACTTGACATCAACCATGAACTCGACATCAACTACAAACTTGACATTAACTAAAAACTCAACATCAACCATGAACTTGACATCAACAGAGAAGTCGACAACAATAGAGAACTCAATAGTAATAGAGAACTCAACAACCAATAAGAGATTGATAGTAATAAGGAACAAGAAAAACATGTGGGGTAGAAATGCAACCCAGGATGCTCCTGCATCAGACAATCGATGTTGAAAGAAATGATTATCCTAAATCATGCAAGTGACACAACCTGAGCTAAATCCAACTTATATTGAGAAATCCATGTAGCATCTTCAACTAGTCTATTCTTCCACTTCACCAAATACTCATAGTAATATTTTCCTCGTTTACCAACTCTTTACTCCAATATCTGTTTAACCTCTTCAATCTATTTCTTAAGATAATCATTTGATACAACAACTTCATCATCTGACTCATAGTACTTATGAAATGAGCAACATTGAATATAGGAGATATATCCACGTCATTAGGTAATTCAAATTCATAAGCATTACCACTATCAAACTTCTTCAAGATCTTACAAGGTCCAAACTTCCTCATCTTCAACTTACTATATGTTCCATTAGAAAAACTACCTTTCTTCAAATTAACCATCACCCCATCACCAACTTCAAAAACATGATATCTTCTAGACTTATCAACATTCTCCTTATACTTCTAATTACTTTGTTCCAACCTCAAGTTCACTTCCTTATGCAAAGAATCCATAAAATCAGAAAATTCTACCACTGCAACACTTCTCTTTTCTTTACTAGAAACATCCCTCAAATATAATATTCCTCTAGGCTGCACTCCAGTAACAATCTCAAAAGGTTTTTTTCCTATACTCTTATTCACAAAAAATATAATATGCAAACTCAGCTTGTGTCAATACCAACTCCTAATTATGTGGTTTATCTCCAATTAAACATCTCAGCAAATTACCCAAGCTTCTATTTACAACCTTTTTCTGTAGATTGAATGTAGAACTAAACTTCAACTTAGTACCAATCTTCTTCCACAAAATCTTCCAAAAATAAACAACAAACTTACTATCTTTGTCAGAATGATAATCCATGAAATCTAACAATCTCTTTAAAGAAAAATTCAGCAACATGCTTGGCATCTGATGTCTTATTACATGGTATGAAATGAGCCAACTTAGAAAATCTATTCACAACAACAAATATAGAATCATACCCTTTTTTTTCTTAGGTAATCCAAGAACAAAATCCATACTGATGCCACTCCATGGTTTCTCAAGAACAAAAATAGGTGTATACAAACCAATATTTTGACTTACTCCTTTTGGAACTTGACAAACTCCACAACTCTTTACAAATTTCTGAACATCCTTATACATATGTTGCCAATAATACTTATCCTTCATTAAACTCAATGTCTTATCAATTCCAAAATGTCTAGCCAATCCACCACTATGCTTTTCCTTGATCAAATTAACTCTCATAGAACTTCTAGGTATACACAACTGAATTCCTTTGAACAACATACCTTCTTGAATTGAATACTCATCATACTTAGTCATGTGATATGATAGATTTGGTGCTTTGCACTCTCTCACACCTCAGAAAAATTAGGGTCAATATCATACAACTCTTTCATCTCATCAAAACCAAGAAATTCAACCTTCATCTCAGTCAACAAAGAATGTTTGTGGCTCAATGCATCAACAACTCGATTAATGATTCCACTCTTATTCTTAAGCACAAATGTGAAACTCTGTAAGTACTCAACCCACTTCATATTGTTAGGATTTAACCACAAATAGAAATAAAAATTATTTGCAAATATAAACAATAATAGAAAATAATAGATCACATAGAAGAGAACACAAGACACCAAGAATTAATGTGGCTCACCCAATCCCTGGGCTACATCCACCAAACAAGAAGTCCAATATTATTATGATCTAGTGATTAGAACCTAATTATAATCCATAATCCCTTACAACTCAATGCCGCTATAAGAACCAATTTTTGCATCACACCTTATGAAACAATCCCTAACCCTAAGCCATTTTATACAAGTATTTTTGCTGCTTCAGGGTTAAAACATGTCAACCATAAATTGTTGAATATAAGCAATTGCTAATTGGTGATGTCTCAAACACCAAATAATTTATGAAGTATGTGCAATACTTCCCTGATCAGTCACCATAAGCTAACAATCTCCCACTTGGAGACTAATCCTATAGCAATACTGTTACCACATGGGGCTCCCACTGGATCAAATCACCCTGGACTCTGTTGTTCTTTTATTTTGTTTAGTCTAAAAGACCAACTGAACTAAAGAGGAATTCAATTTCTCCCTTTTCACTACCTTTGTAAACATATCCACTAGATTGTCATATGTATGTATCTTATCTAGCTTTAACTATCCATCATCCAAAACTAATTGAATGAAATGGTACCACAACTGAATGTGTTTTGTCTTTGAATGCAAAGCTGAATTCTTTACAAGATGAATGGCACTCTAACTATCTATAAACAAATAATCATCCCTCTGAGGGTGTCCGAATTCTTCTAAGAGGAACTAAAGTCATATCATCTCCTTGGTTGCCTTTGTAGCAACAACATACTCTGCCTTTGTAGTAGATAAAGCATTAACCTTCTGTAACCTAGAAACCCAACTCACTACTGCCCCACCAACAATAAATACATAACCTATAGTACTCTACCATGTATCAATATCCCTTATCAAATCTAAGTCAACATAGCCCTATAAGTCAGTAATAAAGCCCCCAAAGTGTAAACACTTACTGGATGTTCCTCTCAAATATCTAAGAATCCATTTGAGTACATTCCAATGCTCAATTCCTGGATGACTCATATACCTGCTAACGACCCCCACTGCATGTTCCATATCTGGGCTTGTACATACCATAACATACATCAAGCTTCGTACAACTAAAGCATAGGGTAACTTGGACATCTTATCCCCCTCTTCTTGTGTCTCTGGAAACATCTCCTTAGTCAACTTCAAATGACTAGGTAAAGGTGTGCTGACAACTTTAGTATTCTCCATAGAGAAATGTTGCAACCCCTTCTCAACATAATCAACTTGAGATAGCATCAATTTCCTATTCTTCCTATCTCTGCAAATCTTCATACCAAGGATTTTTTTTGTTGCCCCCAATTATTTCATAGAAAATGCATGTGCTAACTAGCGTTTCACCCCCTTAATGTGATACATGTTAGACCTAGCTACAAGCATATCATCAACATATAAACATAAAATAATGTAGCTATCATCATCCAAACTCTTAAAATAAACAAAATGATCTAAATGACACCTATTATATCCATGCTCATGCATAAAACTATCAAATTTCAAATACCATTGCCGAGGTGCTTGCTTCAAGCCATATAGACTTTTTTTCAATCTGTACACTAAGTTCTTTTACCTTTGACCTCAAATCCCTATGGTTGTGCCATATATATCTCTTCATCCAAATCACCATGAAGGAAAGTTGTTTTAACATCAAGTTTCTCTAAATGCAAATCTTCAGTAGCCACAATACTTAAAACAATGCAAATAGAAGTCATTTTAACAACATGAGAGAAAATCTCATCAAAATCAATGCCTTTTTTTTGTGCAAATCCTTTCACAACTAACCTGACTTTAAATCTTCTTTTACCTCCATCCTCCTCTTTCAACTTGTAAACCCACTTATTCTGTAAAGCCCTTTTACTTGCAGGCAATTTGCATAAATCCCAAGTCTTACTTTTCAACAAAGAGTCCATTTCATCTTTCATTGTAGACTTCTACTAAATCTTAGTATCCACCTACACAACTTCATCATAACATTTAGGTTCACTAACATTTGTTAGTAAAATAGAATAGAAAGAGGGAGAAAATCTTTCTGAAGGTCTAATTAGCCTTGTTGACCATCTAACATTCACTGGTGTGTGTGGTATTTGTTGTTGCAGTTGTTGCACATCATGAGCAATTTTTGGAACATCATCTTTTGGAGTATAATCTAGCACTACATAATCATCTTCTTTCTTCTCATGTTGTTGCAACAAATCTTTGTAGAACACTTTTTCATTGAATATGATATCCCTGCTTCTTAAAATTTTATGATTTTCAAAATCCCAAAGCCTATAACCAAATTCATTAATTCCATATCCAACAAATATACATTTCTTTGACTTAGCTTCCATCTTGGTTCTATTTTTAGAATCTATATGAGAAAATTCTTTACAACCGAAGGTTTTGAGAAAAGAATAACTTACCTTCTTACCAGTCCATGCTTTCTCTAGAATACCACAACCCAAAGGAGTAGAGGGACCTCTATTAATCAAATATATAATAGTATTGATAACCTTTTCCCACATGTGTAAGGGCAACCCAACATGCAACCTCATGCCCCTTGCATGCTCCATTATAGTCCTGTTCATGCGTTCAACCACTCCATTTTTTTGTGGAATCCTTGGAATAGTTTTCTATCTATGATCTTCAAATTCATGACTACAATACTCACCACCATTATTAGATCTAAGACATTTTAATTTCTTAACAATCTCATTTTCAACCAAGCATTTCCATTTCTTAAAAGTTTGAAATACAACAAATTTTTGTGTAAGGAAATAAACCCATACTTTTCTAGTTGCATCATCAATAAATGTAACATAATAATGAGAGCCACTAAGGGAAGATACTTGAGCTAGTCCCCATACATCTATATGCACAAGCTCTAATTTCTCCCTTTTTTTTCCTTCCTAGTCTTCACAAAACTCGCTCTCTTTTATTTTCAATGCACACAACTTTCACAAAAATCCATATTAACACATTTCAAACTTGGTAAATTTTTTTTTAAATGAATTAATTTCATACCTTTCTCACTGATGTGCCCAAGTATGTTGTGCCACAATATTGTATCATAATCCACAACAACTATTTGTTTTCCTTGCTCAACTACAACAACTATTCTTGAACATTCATCTTTGTCTAAAACAATTAAAGTAGAAGGAACAATATGACATGTACAAAGATATAAGGTGCCTACTTTCACACCTTTTGCTACTACAAAGGAACCTTTTGAAACCTTCCAATTTTTATCATTAAAAGTAATTACACAACCCTCATCATCGAGTTGCCTTACTGAAATTAAATTCCTATTCAGCCTTGGAATATGTCTTACCTCATGTAGTAGCCAATGATTCCCATTCTGTAACTTAATCTTAACTTTTTGCTTTCCAATAATCTATCAAGGTTCATTATCCCCCAACTAAACAAGATTAAAATCCCTTTGGACATAATCAATGAAATAACCTCTATGAGGTGTAGCATGAAATGAAGCAACTGAATCTAAAATCCATGAATCATCAACACTTTCTAAAGACAGAAGCAAAGCATCCTCTTAGGATTTGTTACTTACCACATTTTCCTCGTCTCCATCTTTCTTTTCTCCTTCATTTTTCTTTCAAGTCCAATAGTCATTCTTCTTATGCCCTATTTTACCAAAGTACCACTAGTCATTTGGTCCTCTCAACTGAGACCTCCTCCCCTTTGACTTCCTCTTGATTTCCCATGATTTTTGGAATTACATCCTCTTTCAGTCGTTCTACCTCTTCTTTGTGCATTCAAAGAACTTCCAGATGTAGATTCACTTGAGGATTTCCTATGAGTTTTCTCACTCAGAATAACACCAATCACATTATCATATTTTAGGGTATTAGATCCACAAGTAGAATTACTTATAGCCTTTACCAAGACATTCCAACTTTCAGGCAAAGAACAAAAAATCAAGAGAGCCCTAATTTCTTCATCAAAATTAATATCCATAGAAGATAACTAATTAGTAATAGTATTAAACTCATTTAAATGATCTACAATAGATCCATGTCCTACCATTTTCATATTAAATAAATGCTTCATGAGAAATACCTTATTTGAAGCGGAGGGCTTTTCATACAAATTTTTTAGGGTTTCCATCAACACTTCTATCATCTTTGATTTTTTAATATTAAATGCTACTACTGGTCCCAGACATAATCAAATGCTTCCAAGTGCCTTTCTGTCTAAAAGATCCCATTCGTCATTTGACATAGATCCCTGATTCTTGGTTTTTCCTTCCAATGGCTTACATAAATCCTTCTGATAAAGATAGTTTTCTATTTTCATCTTCCATAACTAAAATTTCAATCGATTAACCTTTTCAACCCTTAGCTTACCCTTGTCTTCCAAAGCTCCCACTCAACCATGAGATTCCCACTCAACTATGAGACTTTCCTGTAAAGGATAACTGAAAAAACAACCTTGCTTTGATAACACTTGTTAGTATTTAACTACGGACAAAAATAAAAATTACATGCAAATATAAACAATAATAAAAAATAATAGATCATATAGAAGAGAACAAAAGGCAACAAAATTTAACGTGATTCACCCACTCCTTGGGCTACGCCCACCAAACAACAAGTCCAATATTATTACAATCCAGTGATTACAACCTAATTACAATTTGTAATCCCTTACAGCTCGATACCTCCATAAGAACCAATTTTTGCATCACACCTTATGAAACAATCCCTAACCCTAAGCCCTTTTATACAAGTAATTTTGTTGCTTTAGGGTTAAAACATATTGGCCATAAATTGGTGAATATAAGCAATAGTTAATTTGTGAATAGTAGCCCAAAATTTTGTGCCATTAGTGATTCCTTGAGCCTTGTACAATACTTCTCTGATTAGTCACCACAAACTAACAATCTCCCACTTGGAAATTGATTCTGTAGCAATACCGCTATGACATTGGGCTCCCACTAGATCAAACCACCTTGGACTCTATTGTTCTTTTATTCTATTTAGTCTAGAAGACCAACTAAAACTAAAGAGGAATTAAGATTCTCCCTTGTCACTACCTTTGTAAACATATCTACTAGATTGTCATCTATATGTACCTTATCCAGCTTTAATTGTCCATCATCCAAAACTAATCAAATGAAATGGTATCACAACTGAATATGTTTTATCTTTGAATACAAAGCTAAATTCTTTGAAAGATGAATGAAACTCTAACTATCTATAAAAAAATAATTATCCCTAAACCCCACATAATTTATGAAGTATGTACAATACTTCCTTGATTAGTCACCTTAAACTAACACATATGTCTCTAATTCAATTAATGTTGACTTCCCAAGTACTATAAATCGTTATGATTAGTATACAATACAAAATCCTTAGGAATCAAATAATGTCTCCACTTCTTCAAGGCTTGAACAATAGCATAAAACCTTGATATTACACATAATTCTTCCTTCTAGCATCATTCACTTTCTCATTAAAGAAAGCAACATTTTTACCTTCTTGACTCAATACAACTCCTATTGCACTACCACTTACATCACATTCATGTTGAAATACTTTATTGAAATCAAGAAAAGCTAATACAAGTAACTCAACAACCTTCTATTTCAAAGTCTCAAAACTATTATCAACTCCATCTGCCTACTTGAAATCCTTTTTGTCTCCTCTCATTGTCTTAGTTGTAGCATTAAAAACACAACCAAAATTATTTATAAAATTCTTATAAAACTAGCCAAACCATGAAATGATCTTACCTCACCCACATTCTTAGATGTAGGCCATTCCAAAATTACTTTAACCTTCTCAGATTCCATTCTCAAACCATCATCTAAAATCATAAATCCCAAATACACAATCTCCTCTTGCATAAAAGAACACTCTTTCAAGTTAATCATCATTTTCTCCTCTGTGAATCTCTATAATACTTGTCTAACATGCTCAAGATGTTCTTCCGCAGTCTTACTAAATATTAGAATATCATCCAAATAAAAAATCACAAACTTACCCAAAATCTCTTGAGAACCTCATTCATCAACCTCATAAAAGTACTAGGTGCATTAGTCAAACCAAAAGGCATTACCAACCATTCATACAAACCATCTTTTGTCTTGAAAGTAGTCTTTCCTTCATCACCATCTCTAATTCTAATATGATGATAACCACTCTTTAAATCAATCTTGATAAAATACTTTTCTCCACTAAAACAATCCATTATGTCATTCATCCTCGGTATAGGAAACCTATATTTCACTATGATCTTGTTGATAGCTCTCAAATTAGTACACATTCTCCATTCTTCATTCTTCTTAGGTGCTAATACAATAGGTACAACACATGGACTCAAAATTTCTTTGAGCAAACCTTTCTATAACAACTCATGCACTTGTCTATTAAGTTCTTCATTCTTAGTAGATGTCAATCTATATGGTGCTTTATTCAACAAACTAGATCTAGGAGTTAGATGCACACAATGATTTATACTTCTTACTAGTGGTCAACCATTAGGAATATCTCCTACAATAATTTATTTGTACTCATTAAGAAACTTTTTTATTTTTTTCTAGTACTCAGCTTCTACCAATTTCTTCTACTCAGTCATTACTAGTTGTTACTCTGTCACCACTATTTTATATCACTCGGTTGCTACTAGTGCAACTCAGCTTTCTAGGGATTATAGCAAAACAAACTTGATTCTTCTTCATTTCTTTTTCAAATTGCTTTGGATTTGTTGGCTCCTAATTTAACAATTTTGAAAATGACCAAGAAACTAGATGAATTCATCTAAGGCTAGCAAATTCCTATGACAGATACACGTGACTGCAGTCTTGGGCCAACTATAAGGCATAACTCCTTCTTCACTTTAGGCTCTGCAAAACCTAAGCAGGTGAACCTTAGATTCAATTGATATCATACCAGTGCAAAAACATATCCCTGAATCTATTAAGCAAATGCAAACCCCTTATATCTCCTAATAACTCATGAAATGACATAGATCTATGGTAGCTGAATGAAAATATATGAATCTCATAAGTTGAGTGAGGGTTAATCCTTTTTAGCCCACTACAAAACATGAAAAATTGAACTGATTTGATTAAAATATTTTGAATTCAACAAAACCCCTAATATGCAGTAGCATGAACAAGTGATCCTATAAACGATTAGTGCCTTATCTATTGGGAAATTCCATGAATTAATCACATACATATAGATATCTGAGACATATTTGTATCTTTAAATATATGATCTATCCATTCACCTTGTAAATAGACATCCATGTTCAATTTGAATCCTATTCTTACATGATATCCTTCTTAATAAACTTGCAATCCTGTTGATTCCTTGAAGCATTTACATAACTCCTTGAGTCATAAGCAAAAATAAAACAACATACAACCTTAAGGGATTGCAACTATGACCTAAGCTCTTTGTTCAAAGATCATAAAACATTCAAAATTCACTGAGACTGCAGATGAGAATCAGAATGAAACTAATGAAATTCTTGCTCCTTTGTATTCATTTCCTTGAAACAATACAATCAAATGCATGCAATCAAAACATGAAAACACCTAACATATCTGAACTATCTGTATTATCCCTCCTACTACTATTCATACAAGAGAGATTTGCTGAAAAATATGTGGTATCATAGTATGGGAATGCATCAAAACTGGATTCAAAACATGGTATCATAGCAGTGACTGGTTTTTTCTCCAAAAACTGGAACCTCTGGTTTCTTAGTGACAAAAATTGGAGCCCCTACAAAAGATGAAAGAGAGAAAGATATAGGAGAAGAGTTCATTCCCATATTTGATCTTAACATGACATCTATCCACTTGGAAAACCTTCTCAACAGGTTAAAAACATCCTTCAAATCTTTTCCCTCAACTTGCATGTCAAATTTTTTTTATTTTGGCCTTCAAGTGCATCAAATGTCTCAGAAATATGATCATGAAAGAGAGTAACTAATTTTTAATGTCAAAAAATAATTCACGGTAAAAGTAAAAATCAATTCAATGTAACCTCTAGAATGCAAGAAAACTATTTAAAGTTGATTTTCTTCACATCCAAATCCTAAAAAGTCTTTAAAACTGCCCTCTAACCAATTCTAATGCTCCATGATTAAATCTACCTGTTATGTTGAGAATGCCCAGGAAAATACAAAACTGCTTATAGATTGGACCAGTGAATTGCTGTGCAAAATCTGATCCCAAATCTAGAAA
Organism: Cupressus sempervirens; assembly: GCA_028749045.1. Lineage (NCBI taxonomy): Eukaryota > Viridiplantae > Streptophyta > Pinopsida > Cupressales > Cupressaceae > Cupressus > Cupressus sempervirens. The sequence continues at coordinate 319,785,954 of CM053791.1, forward strand.
ATTCATCTTCTCCTGATTCCAACGGTATATTGAAGTGTCTAATTTGGACAAAAAAGTCCTCCTGGTAGCATTTTGAAAAATTTAGACCTGGACTGTATCTTTGCATTAAAAATGAAAAATTTAAAAATTTACATAGTTTGAACTATGCAAAAATTCACAATATTTCAATTTTTCATTCTGTTCGTTGATCTTCAATGAATTTTCATTTTAAATTCATTTCTCCTTATCCCTCCAATCTGAAGATGCCACATGGTATGTCCCTATTTGTTGTGCAACACTTGAAATACTTTTAATTAATTAATATATTAATATTGTATTAATTTCTGGGAAAGATTGTGTAAGAGTTTTTTCATCAACGTTTCGGATCATACTATATGATCCATCATCAGGATGCCAAAGAGTCAATGAGGACATTTTTTTCTCTCATTGACTCTTTGGCATCCTGATGATGGATCATATAGTATGATCTGAAATGTTGATGAAAAAACTCTTACACAATCTTTCCCAAAAATTAATACAATATTCATGGATTGTGGAAATCTGATTGCTTTAATATATTAATATTAATTAATTTTTTAATTCCTCTTTCACGTAGCATTGAGAAGCAATCAATCTTCTTTACATTTTTATGCTCAGACCCACATGAATATTATATTAACATTTCATTGCATCTCATACAATTGGGCCCTTTCAAATTTTCATTTATGACCATACGCCTATGTGCCTTTATGTCCTCACAGTGAACGTAAGCCCGAGACTCTTGAAAAATTGTTTTACACTCTTATGAGTAGCTGAATGTTTTAACATTTTCTTTTATGACCATACGAGCACCAGCGTGCCACCAAAAGGTTTTATTTTCAAACATACGCTCTTACGAGGGCACTCAATTTTGGAGCAGCGTAAAGTAATACAACTTCACTTCTCGACCATACAGGGTGGTCATAACATTGAAAGGCTTCTCAAATATTTCTTCAGTCATACGCTTAGGCCAAGCATTTCGCAGGTCAAAATGATTTGACTTTGGGCCCACAGGCCCCTCCACGTGGTCATGGCTTCTAAAAGCCTTTGTCTTAAGACATTAGACAGTTTGTGTGCATTAGCATTTAAAGACAAAATGTTTCTTTTCCACAACATATATGGGATAAATGGTTTTAAAACAACCTGTGCCTCTTCAAATCTACTCACAGCTTTTCCAAGTGGAGGATTGTCTTTGGACAGCTCCCTAGCTCCAACACTGGTTTCTCCCTTTTAATAGTAGATTTTGACTGCGTGAGCTTCATTTTTAAATGGTTTGGGGTCTTTTTCCTGACTACCATTATATATGCCAACCCCTATTGCTCTTTCAAATGGTGTCTTTCCTAGCTGGTTGCATGGGACGGCTTTTTATTTGCATGGAATCCTTTTTATAGCTTGCCATCAATTTCTTGTTTGCTAACTGGCTATTTTGACTTCATTTGGCATGAACGCTGGTGTTTCCTATTAAGCGTGGGCTTTTATCTCTATCTCACTGCCGTGAGCTCTATTCTATATCAATGTGCATGTCTTTCCTTATTGTTGTAAGTGGCCTTGAACTGGCATGGGGCTCCCTTTTTAATTGTGTGGGAGTTGTTCCTTTCTTTCGACGTCTTGATCTATAGCTCCAAAATTATCTGCTACTTACATTATGGTTGTCCAATGAAGTGGGATTCTCTCTGGACCATGATTATCATGAAGAAGGGAATACAAGCTTCCATTTGCCATATACTCATAAACAAGCAACTCTTTCATTTCTTGCATAGTAATATACCTTCAAGCATACCATATTCAAATGCTGTAGCCTTCTTGTGAGTTCCATATGCTACTCAAAGCTGGCTTCCCATCCCATCCTCCATTTTTCAATGCTGAAGGCTTCTCCTTTCAATTGCATGGGAGTTGTTCCTTTCTTCTGATGTCTTGATCTGTTTAAAGCTTCCAAGTTTGCTGCTCACGGCTTTCTTTTTAAACAATGGAAACTCCTTTTGAACCATTCGGCTCCCTCACGTTTGGCATTATTTTCTATATTATAAACATACCACTATATATACCATCATGTCGCTTTGTCTTCATTTAACTGGAATCTCTTTTTATATGCCTGCATGGGATGCTTTTCCCCTTGTGATTTGTGTTGGTTCCCTTTCTAACATGCATGAGCTCCTTTTAAAGGTGAATGTGTGGATTCATGCAAGGCGTGACATTCTTTTAAATATAGCTGCTCTTTTTGTTTGTTTACGTGCTCCTCCAAGGCAAGCCTTGCGCCCTCATCTGATGTTATTGGTTTTGACAAAAACATCTTTTTACTACCTTTTGAACCCATATAAAATGAGGTAGACGTAGGATGCCATCAAAATCTAGAGCAATTTCAAGAGGAAGCTCAAGCAACTCAAGTTGCACTTTTGGTGTTGAAATATGAGCATGACAAGATATTGCTAATTCTAACTCTCCATCAAGTGCAATCCCTTGAATAGCACCAACAGAGGGCTTCTTAGCATCTTCAATTCCCTTTTTTACATCCACCTTTTTATATGAGGTAAGCCTATGTAGAATTTGCAGAAGACTATTGGGCATGCAAGAAGATTTAGCCATCTTCAACATAAAATAGAAACACCTAACATGAGCACATGTCATGGACTTTGCAGGAACACCTATCATGCATTATTGGCTCATTGTATTCTCTCATTCAATCATTAAACACAAGTGTGCATATAAAAGAATCAAAATGAGTAAAAATCATTTCACTACTACTTTTAAGACCAAAGCAGAATCAACTTTGGTGGAATTAGTCGAGCCCCCAAGTGGGTCCAGCTAAATTTTTTTTCCTTTTTGAACAACTAATCTCTCAAAATGATCCATTCATCACTTGAAACAAATCCAAATCAAATTCGACCCTTGAATCAACATTTGAAATTCTAATTCACCCCTTTCTGCAACTTGTCAATTTTATGCCAAGAGGTCCTTTGACTGGCTTTAAAAACTGATCCAAACCTCTGATCGAGCTCTGAAAATTGGCACGCTGAATCTCTGTTCTACATACTTTCACCCTGTCAAATATCATCTCATGAAGAATTCAGCGTCAAAAGATATTCATTTTCAAAGTTTCCTTTTCAGAATTACTTGCAAGTAAACATGTCAGGAAACAATAAATTGGGTTTGAATTTGGCATTGAAAACTTGGCAAATGGACACTTGGAAAGACGAAAAATGGGGTGTTGGTTCTTTTTCATGAGCACATTATAAATCTATGATTTGGGATCATGAAAAATAACAAGATGCAAATGGAAAACGTTCAAGTGAGCTACTTGGATTTTATAGACTGGAAACAATGTCTGAAAAGCAATTTTTGCAAATGGAATGGACTTGGAAAAGTGTGCATATGGATTCATCAAGACTTAAAAACTAACAAACTTGGAGTATTTTTAGAGAACAATACAATGGTACAATCTATTTGATCTAGCCAATCACGGGTTTCAAGATAGAATATCACAAATAGGGGTCCTAACAAATATGGAAATGTTGATACCAGTAAAAAGATAGAAATCCCATTTGGAATTGCATTTGAAAACCAATCAAATGGATTTTTCATAAGCTGAAACTTGAAACATAACAAGTCTCCAACATCTTAAATCCAATGCAAAAGGAATTTTAGCATTTGGGTCAATTGGGTCAAAATTATTAATTGTCAAACAGGGCTTCCTAGAATTCAGAATTAATTGCAAAAACATGAAAATAGTAACTGACCAACTTTGAGGGATTCAAAACCTAGTCAATCGGATTTGAAATGACTCAAAATATGAAACATTTGTTTTTTGGTATGGACGCTAAACACTCTCAAAGTAGTGGGTCATGACACATTTCTAGGTGTGAGATATTCACTTGCAAACAAAACCTCCTATCGCTGTTTGACACTTCAATGAAAATGCAAATTTGGCAATTTCTCAAAATGGGGCTTCACGAAATGACTCAGAATGTCAGTTCAACTTCACAGAACACTTAGACAGGTTGAATGAAAGGTGCTAGAAGCATTGAACACCTCTTAGGCCTTGAAGGTACAATGAGGTACAAAGGCATTTAAAAGCATTTATGGGGCTTGATTTGACTCAAAATTCCCAATAGACGCTCAAAATGAGAACTCAATTTTGAGTGCCAACAACATTAACCATGAAAATTCTCATAGAAGTACAATCAACCTCATCTGGACTTTCAATCAAAGGCAACAATATTTGCTTTCTCCCATTCACCCAAAGAGTATATTGATTCAATCTTCCATCATGTATAACATATCTATCATATTGCCAAGGTCTACCCAACAAAATATGACAAAATCCATAGGCATAATATCACACAAAACTTCATCAAAATAATGTCCAATCTTGAACTTCACAATACATAGTTCATTGACCAATATCTTATGCTCATCTTTGAACCATGAAACATGACAGGGTTTAGGATTCTTTAGCCTCTGCAACTACAACTTTGTAACCAACTCTTCTAATACCAAATTTGTAGAACTTCTACCATCAATGATCACCTTGCAATATTTTCCAACCATCTTCATCTAGTCTTGAAAATACTTCTCCTTAGGATAGGTTCCTCATTACTTCCCTTATTACATAAGATTTTTCTCACTATCAGATTTTCTCTAGCCTCAAGTTCACTTGGTGAACCCTCAGTGTCTCCTTGAATCACAACATTTCTATTACCTTGCACATTTTTAGAGGATCTAGAGTCAAAGGATCTATTCCCTTCTTTAACACATCTGAAACAATTACTATGAAAACCACCTCTATAATAAGAATTACCTCTTCCTCAACAAGAACCAATACCTTCTTGTTTAGAATCACCACCTTTCCACTTAGTCTTTCCTTTGTCATCACTCTTCCATTCAAAAAATTATCCTTATCTTGCACAAAATTTTCAGATCTACTACCTTCTCCATAAGATCTACCTCTGCCTCTCTGGAATCTACCACCTCTACCTCTTTGTCTTTGTTCATGCTTCTTTGGTAAGATCTCCTCAACTTTCAAGGCATATTGATATGCTTCTTCCACACTTTCCAATTTTGGAAAACTTATCTCATCTTGAATCTCAGATCTCAATCCATTTATGTACCTTGTAATTTTCTCAACATCATTATCCACATGTCCAAATTTGATGTCCAATCTAATGAAGTCTTTAGTTTACTCCTTCACAGTCATGTCCCTTTATCTCAAATTTTGCATCTTTCTTAGCAAGCTAACTTGGTAATTATGAGGAAGGAACTTTTTCTTCACCTTGTTCACCATTTTCAGCCAAGTCTTGAAATTCTCCTTTCCTCTCCTTTCTTTATCAGTTTGCAAATTCTTGCACCATAGTGAGGCATAATCCTCCAACCTATCAATTGCAATTTTCACCTTTCTATTATCAGGAATGTTTTCATACTCAAAGAACTTCTCCATATTAGAGATCTAATCCAACACAACATTAGTGTCCAATTTTCCATCATAAGGAACAATTTCTATAATGGGCTTTGAATTTCTCTAGACAATACTCTTAACAATCTAGCCTCATCTTGATCTTCTTTAGGTTCTAGATTAGGGTTGGTGCTATTGCTTCATCATCACTCCCATCATCAAGATGCACTCCTCTCCTTTGGGCTATCTCTAAAACATCTAATCTAGCTTCAATTTGTCTCAATGTATCTAATACAACATTATCAACATTTCCTCTACCTTAAACCATCTTTACTATCAGGTTCTTACAAGATCGTAACCCTCTATAAGTTATACATCAAATCTTTAGACCTGCTACCCTAAAACCAAATCAACTTAGGGTTCTACATGATGTAATCTCCACAAGGATGAACCTCAAGCTTTGATACCACCTGACATAGGGAGAATGATGATAACTAGGGCCAAAGGCACAACCAACTACCAAAGCCATCTACAAAAGTAATCATAGTAAAAAACCCAACATAGAGAATGACAATCGAAGGAGATAGAATATAAAAACACTGTATAGATTCATTTTATTACCAAATACATGCTTGATTATGAGGCCTTTTAGGTTATGACCAACATTACAATATAGAATTTGATCTTTAATGTTGATCTTCGCATTCTAACCCTACTTCTTACTCTTCCTTATTGAATAATAATGACTTAGACTCTATGCAAGACCCCTTTAAATACATGCATGACCATAAGTAAGATTTTTATAAATTACCAACTAAATAAATCCTTACATTAAATGCATAATCAAGCCACAAGACGGTTCTCAATAAATATTAAATATAAATCACAAAATTAATATGCAAGGTCGGCTCAAACTAGAAGCAGGCATAGACAACTCGGCCAAAGAAGGACCAAGGAAACACTAGCACTCAACAACACTCAACACATACATGAACTTGATATCAATAGACACTCAACATCAACCAAAAAATTGACATTGAATACAAAATTGGTATCAATCATAAAATCGACATCAACCATGAACTTGACATCAATAGAGAACTTGACATCAAAAAAGAACTCAATAGTAATAAAGAACTTAACAACCACTAAGAGCTTGAAAACAAGAAGGAACAAGAAAAAAATTCACGATAGCAATGCAACCTAGGATGCTCCTGCATCAGGACCTATAGCCTCTGCTAGATCCACAACCCTTGGTAGACCTACTATTCCTACTTCTTTAGATTACATCCTTGTTGACCATCTTGGCAAAACCCCTATACAAATATCCATCCTAGATTTTTTGCGTGCATCACCCCAACATCAAAAGATCCTTGACCAAGGCCTAAAAGAGTTAGTAATACTAGATAACATTGGTGTTTCCTAATTCCAAGCTATGGTTGGGAACCTATCCACATCACAAAATATTAGATTTTCACCTCGGGATGTTCCTAAAGATAGACCTAACCACAATGACCCCCTTTATATTGAAGTCTTTATTCATAACGCCAAGGTCATACATGTCTTGATAGATGGCGAAGTAGGAATGAACATCTATACCCTTAAAGTTGTTAAGGGTCTTGGTTAGTCTGAAGAAGACATGGATCCCTCCCACAGAATCACAAAAAGGCCTATAATGATGGTGAACACTTCTCCAAGGATGTTATTACATTAGCTGTTAGATTTGGTTTGACTACTAAGAATAGATTATTTGAGGTCATAGATATTGAAATGAACTGCAACATGATACTTGGATGTCCTTATAGCCATGCCATAAAAGAAATTCCCTCTATATATCACCAGTGTCTAAAGTTCACCTACAATAATGTGGAGGTTACCATCCTTGGTGATCCAGATCCTTTCCAATTTTATGCTAATATGAGAGATCCTACTACATACCAAGTCCCAATAAACAATAAAGCACAATGCATAGATTCCTCTAAATATGTGGAACCTAATATACTCCTTAGTAAGACCAATAAAAAACTAAAGATTGAAGGAAAAAAATATTCAACATTAGGGAGTCACCACTTTCTCCCCAATCTTATGATAAATCACAACTACTGCAAGTACAACAACCCAAGATCAGTACACAAAATGCCACTTCTATCAATTTCATTAGCAGTGGTGGCCTACATGAAAAACATGTCTATGAGAATACATCCATCTATATTGATAAAACAAAAGAAAAATAAGAACCCACCTCAATATCTCCTAACAAGTATGGACCTAGGTTTACTATCATGTAGAAACAAGGCTATGATGGATGTAGTGATCTTGGATATCAGAAACAATGAGTAATTGAACCTATCACTATAAAAGGACAATCTCCTAGCTTGGGTCTTGGATTCAAACCATTGCAAATAGGTCCTCCTATTATTCAGGCACCCTCGTGTGAGACTGCACATGTTTTTAATGATGAAAAGGAATATGAGGACACCTAACCTAAAATAATAATCTTGATAGTCCTAATGCACTTGATTGTGTCTTTTTTCACCCTAATAGCCTACCTATGGAGAATAAACATGTTACTATAACTCCACTTGTCACTCAAACTAGCTCTACACCTTGGATTGAAATATTCTAGGATTCAAGTCCCCTAACCTCTGAACATGATCCCAATAATACCATTGAATTTAATAGCCATATCTATATCTTTGACTAGAGCCTAATCAACACTGATGATGACATCCCCTCAAGCTATCCTGAACTAGTGGATTGGGACCAACGTTGAACACTAATCTTTGATTGATTTGACAATGATGATACTCTTGTAAATGCCTTCAAACTCTATGAAGGCATTAAAATTTATGACCATAAAGAAGAAATTTCTCCTAAAGAGAACACATTGGCATATTTTGGGGAGTCAAATCTATCTCCTAGTAGAACAACTAAAAAAAAAGGAAAAAAAGGAAAAAATGACAAGAATAGGTCTCTTGGTGAAAAACAAAAGGAGCCATTAGACTGTGAAAGGGAAAAAGCTAAGAAGCTCCCAAGGATACAAAATGAACAATTGATTCCATGAATATAAGTGTTTCAATGTTCAACATGCCACAAAGTCTTTTTGAGCTCTCTTGATCAGCCTTCATGTGGGAATTCATTGGTCTCAATCCTCCTAGTTCTTCCTTATATCCAACTATTTATGCCAAAACCCGACCACCTGACTTGTCCAACACCAAAAATCAAACATCTATCCAGAAAGCCTTTGAGTACATCATCATCAGTAACATCCTATACATAAAATCCTTTGACCTAACTATCCTTAGATGCCTTGATTTGCAAGAGCTAGACACTATATTGCATATGGTATATGATGATATATCCCAAGGTTATTCTAGTGGTTTGAGTTTAGCTACAAACTTGGACCAAATCCTATGTAGTTATAGTCACTCATGTGTCCAAAAGTTATCAACTAGCAACTTCAACAATATATTCATTTCAACATTCGTCAAAAACATCTATGATCTCTATTTAAAAGTCCCAAAAATAGAAAAAAATGGAAAAAAGTCATAGAGAAATATAAAAATATGGAAAAAGGTCCTGAAAAATGAAGAAAAGTCATGAAAAATGGATGACTTGATGAAAACCTAGCAAATAGGTGCCTCGGCATGAAAATTTGAGTCAAGAGAAAAATTTTGTTCGAAAGTGAAAACCTAGCAAATAAATACTTTGGACAAGTACCATGGTGAAAACTTGGCAAACAGGTGCCATATGTAATAAGTTGTTGCTTCTCCATCTATCAGGATTCCATCTAGTTCCCTTCATATTTCCAGACATCCCTAGTCCTTGATCATGGCCCATGAACTGGATAATATCCATTGTTATCTTACCCAAGAATCACTAGTCTACACATACTCTATATTTTGCCTTTGTACATAGTTCAAATCTTGTTTGGGGGCATATTACCTACACAGTTTACAAGTTTGAAGTTGAACTAGGGGCATCTCCCTAAACACACATTATCCATTGGACTTATCACATATCGGATTGGAGCTAACACTTGTGAATCCTTTATGATCCTGAAGAAACATTAAAAATCTAGATATGATCTTGAAAAAATCTTAAAAATTTAGATATGATCCTAAAAAAAAACCTAAAAATGACAAAACATTATGAAGGAATCCATAAAAATTATAAAATGTCTTGAACAAATTCATAAAATCATAGAATTTCTAGAGAAAATTGATAAAAATCATAAAACGTCCTAAAATAAACCCTAAAAATCATAAAATGTCCTAAACAAACAAACAACACAAAAACATTAAATATTCTCAAAAATCCTAAAAATAATAAAACCCACTGAAAATTTGCAATAAACCTTATAAATAGTCACCGTGGATAATCACCCCCTTTGCTTAAACACTTACACTTTCACAGATTGAAATTCATAACACTGCACATACATGAGAATAATACGTTGACCTATTATCTGAGCAATGTGAACCAACAAGTATTATGACTTGTCACTATGATCCTATCAACTGAACCAACAATCAAACCTATCACATCACAAATTTGACACAAACCAAAAGACACTAAAAAGAAAGTAATAAAGGATGAGAATAGTTGGTTACTCACACTATTTAGTGAGTGATTTTTTTATTTTTTATTTTTCTTCAATCATATTCCCATGCTACTCGATAATATAAATTGATCTATGAGAGTGGTTAGGATGGTTCATGGTCATCTTTTGTTTTTTTTCTGTTGAATGTACCTTTGAAAGTCTGGGACATGTATATATGCCTTAGTAGAGACAAGGTCATTTTCTATTTGCATTGTGCTTGTTTATGCAAAAGGTTTTGTTGGGCGGTTGTTATGCACGGGGTCAATGGCAAGAATCTATTGCACAATTCCTCTCTTGAAAAACTAATCTTTTTGAGATCAACTCCAAGGTTCAGTATTTGTCTTGTGACATACCAAAATTTTCTCAGTTGAAGATAAATGTGATTGTTCACAAGGAGGCCTTTGCTAGTTCTATTATGATCTTGAAATGGAGTGAAATCTATTCATTGTCTCAAAATAACATACTAAAGAACAATCTTTTTTGTAGTTTCTACTTTTTTGATGAATACAATTCTAACAATGCAACTAAAATGAGTTCCTATTCTAACAAAGGGTTAGCAAAGAAAATAACAAAACTGAAAGAAAATAAAACGAAATTAAAAATCCTAACAGACATAAGCTACATAAAATAACACACTGTGAGTTAAGCTTTCGAATAAATTGGTAGGAAACCAATGAAAATAGGAGCAATGCTTCCTAGAATCCACTGATGCAATCATCGGTGAGAAAATTTAACAATCATATGACATTTCACCTTTCATTAAATTGCAAGGCCATAAAAAGTGTGCTCATGTGAGATGAAAAGTTAGGCAGGAACAATTCAATGATCTCTTCTCGAGCTCGATACATCAGTGGAATTCATAAATCTGTAGCAAACACCAGAACCAAAAGATTGCACAACAAGAAATAATGCAATAAACCTTTGGCTCAATCACAGTCTCATGAACAAAATTCACAAAATAATGACACATTTAGGCAAGAATAACTACACTCCAAATGCGAGCACCAAAAGCATAATTTTATTGCATAATAATGGTGACCTTTGTTACATATTACAATGGGGTATTTATGCAATAAAATGCTTTTAAAACATTAAAACAAACTAAATATACACAATCTAACAATTAATCTGGTGCTTAGAGGGACTTCATCCATATTTTATTCATTAATTGGATGCATGAGCTCTTTACATGTCAAAAATAGAAAAAATATGAGAGAGAAAATAGGAGGAAGCCTTTAGTCGAAGTAGGAGTGTCTAGAGGTGCCAAAAAAAGAATCTGGTTCTTTACTAGGCGTGTGTCGAAGTTAAACTACCATCAGAATGCATTTTTGATGCATGGAAAGCATTATTTTTGGAACAAGCAGTTAACTGCTGGTGCACCTCTAAATTATGGATCTGCATACCTATGGAGCTGCAAACCTATGTACCTACAGAGCTACAGACCTATGGACCTCAATAGGGTCAAAAATCTAAAATTTTACTGAGTGTCAAAATTGAAATTCTAGCATCTGGGTTTTGTTCTTCTTCATCCCAAAGCTATGTTTGGATGTTTCCCCTTGAATTTCTCTATCATCTTAGCAATCTTAGTTGCATCCAAAAGATCTAAAGCCTCATACTTATCTTTTAGCTTCCATCTATAATTATCTACCTTAATCTGGGTGTCAACAAAATCCCTGAGTTTGGTATCCAATTCTAACAGTGCTTCTTCTTTCCTAAAGGCTTGTCAGATGTCCTCATCATTAGAAACCTCCACAAAAATCTTCTTTAAATTCTCCACTAATGTCTCTATAGGTAACAACTTTTCACATTCCTCATCTTCAAAAATATCCAAGCATGCATCACTATAGTGTCTCTCTACTTCTAAAATTTGCACTCGGGCTTGGTCCTTGAGTCGATGAATCTCCTCATATAATGCTCCCATTACTTTATTACTATCCACTATTTTCTCTATCCAATCATCGATTATATCTAATTCTTCTTCAGTATATACATCAATCAAAACTTAGTATCTTTGGCCCTTTATGGCTTGTAGAGTTTGCTAATCCTTACTCCAAGCCTGTAATTCATCCATAATACTGAAGTCCTACTTCAAAATTGCTACGATCTTATTCACATTCTCTTGTGTAGCATGCAGTAACTTCAAATTCCCTATGATGATGGTAACACCTTTCTCATCAAAACTTTCTTGCCACTCTTGACAAGCCTTCAAGAATGGGTCAAGTTGCACACCTTCCCCTTCTCTAAGTATGGTATTTAGAGTTTGCTTGGGGTGCTCATGATCAAGAGGACCAACAACTTTAGTTAGATATCCTTTTAGGATTTGAAACTACCTTTGAAGTGCTTGGAGTTCAATCTCATCTTGCTCCATGTGCTTAAGAACATCTTTGACTCCCATAGTCATCATTTGTCAGGTTGAATCTTGTGTAAGCCTTCCCAACATAACATCCTTTAATTCATAATCCTTGAGGCTAAGGCCTTCTATATTTGTCCCTTTAGGAGGGAGAGCCACTTGTGCAAATAAATCCTAGTTCCTTATGCTAGTGACAAATGCGAATGGAGTTTCCTCGTGTGATGGAGACTTAGGTTTATTTAGGATCTTTGCAAAATCACAAATTTCTTCCTCTGAAGCATAAAATTGAGGCTTACTACTCCTCATTATTTCCTTTCAGATTCATCGAGGGATGCATCTTGTTGAGGACCTAGCTCTTGATGATGAAGGGGTGTGTTTTGCTATCTCCTTCCCCTTATCGCTCCTTCTTGGAGTTGTACACTCAAAAGTGTCCCACTCTAAACCCTTCTATCCAAATGATTCCATGAGTTTGGAATGCTTGGATGCCGGCTTAGAGCTCCCTATCCATGGAGTGCAAAAGAGTATATTTCAAGAATAAGAAGGCTCTTAGATGAGCCTTAGAGATACTCTTCTTGCTAGTAAACCATGCAATGGGAGGTTCCAAAGACAAGATGCAAGAATGCAAATGTCTCAAGGAGTTCCTCAAGAATGAAATGCAACTAAAGATTAAACTAGAATGAATATGAAAAGTGTAGCTATGCTAAAAAATGTATGAGAGTGTTACAATCCAACTATTAAACTATATGATTTAAGCTAAATGTGAAAATGAAAGCTAAGCTAGGCTAGAATGCCATGGATGAGAGAATGTAGACAAGAAAGAGAAGTTCTCCACAAAGCTCCAAAGAAACCTATTAGAAAACCTGCAGCATAACAATATTCAAAATGAGGATTGATCCTTTGAGGGGGAAAGCTCTCTCCCTTTTAAAGTCATATAGACGGTAGAGATCAAGATGAAGATGGTGGATGATCAACGGTGGAATTCAAAAATAGGTGTGATCCATGTGCACACACAAGTCAACCAATAGAATATAAGTTGACTTGTCATATAAGACAAAAGTCTCACAAGCCTTTTCTTTTAATTGTAAAATAGAAAAAGGACTTTATGTGCGCACTTTAAGTGGGTTAGAAGAACGGGGTGTTTTATTTAATTAAAAGGGGACATGTTCTTTTAATCAAATAATGAACTTAGGATAGCATAGTCAAACTATAGGTTATAATCAAATAAATTAATTATTAGCAATTTGGTCTAGGTAAATGATTAAATTAATTTAGCCAAAATGTTGAAAAGGGGGCTAATAGTCTAGATGACCATTTTTAGATGATGACATTTGCCCCTCTTTTACTAATGTGTGATCGATCTGGGAACACATTATGTCAAAGAAAACTGAAGCCAAGTAGGTAGTGGTAGATATAGATGTCTGATTTCAAAGAATGAAATGCAGAAATAGATAGCAAGTCCTGAATGCACAGCCTGATAGCGATAGTACTGAACACTAGGAAGATGATATTAGGATCCGAAAAGAATTCTAACACCTAGCAAAGCGAATAGATCGAGAGCAAGTGATAAGGTCAAACAAATGCTCCTAAGAAATAGATAGTTGTAACAATCAACAATAGAGTATTTCTGCCCCCTCGGGATCGAAATCGAAATGAGGTAAGAGGAAGCAAAAACTAGCTAGACATGAGAAAATTGAGATATAGCAATGTCTGAGATGACAGATAGATGATTAGAACCCAAGAATGACTATTAAAAATTGATAAAATGTCCTAGTTTGACTAGAGTTGACCTTGAAGGATATAGCATAAAAATTAGGTCAAAATGAGTAGAAAGGTGATTTTAGACATGAAACAGTGAATTGAAGTAGATATGAAGTATGGAAATGATGAAGACATGAAGAAATGAAGATGCTCCAGTGATGATTCAGAGATTAGACCTCAAAAGGTCAGCTAACTTCTCAGAAGAAAGTAGAATTTTTAAAAGACAATTTTGACCATCAAGATGAACTCAAATTTGGATTTTGATCCCAAAAATGAATCCAGGATGTCGAAATTATTTAAGAGGTCAAAAATTTATATAATGTGATGATAAGATAGAAAAGAGATGAAGTGAAAGATTAAGAAGGTGAAAAGACATGAACACGAAGAAAGTAAAGAAATATATGAAAGTTGTTAGCCAATATGTCTGTGAAAAGATGAAGAGAGAGCTCTCCCCATATGCAAGAATGCAAGACTAAGCTAGAAAATGAACCTAAAATGCAAGCTAATATGCAAAGTGGTTTACCAGCAAGAAGCGCATAACATTTAGACTCTTAATTTCATCATTGAGAATTTATTAGGGACATCATGAGATCATACAACCATCACTAGTATAACTACGAGGATATGAATATGATCGATATCAGATAGGGATGTGGAAATCCAATCTAAGCATCAGAGACATGTAAGTCAAGATAACTACGTGATTAGATTCCTTAAGTTTAATTTAGCAAGATGACACCTGTATCAAGGCATAAGTGCCAGGATAAACCCTGAGTGCGGTCTTGCAAAACAATCAAGGATGATACATTTATAAGTCAAAATGTTGAATAGGTCAAGCATAAATGCTTACAACACTATAGAAAAACAAAGTATACACACAAGAAGAAATCAAGAAAACATGTCCCATGCCCCTAGTCTTCTAGTCAATGACATCCTTGAAAGACTATTAGGGATGGACCATATTGTAAAGAAATCGTCATAGACAATACACAAAGTAGATAAAGATCATCATAGCTCAGTTGTTTAAGTGTTAAAGTGTGTGTGTGTAAGTCACTTGACCATTTCCTGAAGACTTGATTTTGATAGTGAGAGATATCGTGACATCGAAGATCGTAGGTAAACTATCTGAAAAGTGTTGAAAAACACTAGACGTCAAGGTGGGGGAAGTGTTGAGAAACACTGTTTTGTGAGTTGTCCAAGAAACCCTAATGCACAAGAATACCTTAATAGGCTAAGAAGTTGTGCCCCCAAGACGAGGACAAGAAACAATTCCAAGCTAGGAAATGTGTAGCAAAATAGGTGATTGAGACTGATAGACAGAGGTGCAAGGGTCTCAAGTAGCACCTGTTTGCAGATTTTCACCACTTGACAGATTTTTTCAGGACTTTTTTCAATTTTTTGTATTTTTGTATTTTTGATTTTTTTGGTGATACATTAAAGTGCCTATTGCTAGGTTTTCACTAAGAAGATCTTTTTTTCAGGACATTTTCTGATTTTTAGGATTTTTTCAGGATCATATATGATTTTTTTTATTTTTTAGAAGGTTTTAAGAGATTACTAGTTCTCGAGCAAGATCACATCATTTTCTCCCAATGTCTAGAAAGGTATAGGATATGATGGAGCAATGAGCCAATGGATAAGCAAAGATGGATGAAAAAAGAGTATGAAGCAAGTGAAAGTGATCCTCAAGGACGCACTCCTCAAGAGTACCCAAGCTAGGGAAAGATAGCCATATAAAGTAGGTTTTGGATAAGAAATGGAAGAAATGAGCAACATAGCGTGTAGGATAAGTGGTGAAGCCAACAAGTGTGATAGCATATAAGATAAGTGATGGAAGCCAATGAGTAAGATAGCATGTAGGATAAGCAGTGGAAGCCAATGAGAGAGATAGCATGAAAGCGTACAATCCAAGAGAGTAGACATGTCAAGAGGCCTATGAGAACCATGTTTGATTTATTTTGATCAAGACTGAAGGGTCAACTAGATAGGATAGTAATGGGATAGAGCAATAAGAATAAAGTTCAAGATAGAGGCTATGAGTGAATGGGAGAGCATAATAGAAAATCTTCTGGATAAGATAGCCAATATGCAAAGATAGTTCAACATTGTCAAGATCAAAGAGAGAAGAGGGGATAGGTGGATGATGGAAGAATTACGCATGATGCCTATTTACTAGGTTTTCATCATGTTACTTATCCAAGGTACCACAAGATGTAGTTTTCACCATAGGATGCATTTATTTCTCTTTACTTTTGCTAGCAAGGTGTCACAAGAAGTAGTTTTCACCAAGGCACATTTTCACTTTTTTTTTTTCCATTTAAATTTTTTTTTTTTGAATTTTTAGAAAGAGCTCAAGCTTTGTCAATTTAGATAGTGCTCTTATAGGAAAGATAAGCCATGATAAGCCAAGACCATAGAAAGGTATGCTCAAAGATGTTGATAGGGTGATGAAAGAGAAATGGTAGTAGGAAGAGTATATGGAGGATAAGAGTTCATGTATAGAAAGTAAGTGTAAGCTTTAGAGGATTTCATGAGGGTAGTTGAAATATTGGACAAGATCAACATTGGCACACACCTTGAAGGGTATTGCAATGATGGAGGAATCATGGCTGAAGTAGCTTGAGGTTTAGAAGTATGAGGTGGTAGAAGAGATTTGGAAAAAAGTGGAGTGGAAGGCTTTGGAATATTTTTAGAAAGATTTTTGGAAGAAGATGGAATGGAAGCCTTTGGAAGCTTGAATGTCAACTTTGAAGTATTTTCAATATTCAAGTCTTCTAAAAGAGACTTGGGAATCCATATAGCTTTAGATTTTCCTTTGGATACTTCAAAACACATTTCTTCAATAATGGGTTTATGAACCCATATTTTCTTTGATTTAGCTTTTTTAATAGTGGACCTTTCCGGTCTCTTTTGTGCATTCTCCTTCTTAGCATTCACATGTCGATTAGATGGGACATAGTGATCTTTCTTTTTCAATGGATTCTTATGTTTATTCTCACTTCCAAAGGACTTGAGATTTGTGGATGAATAAGGATGATATGACTGGTTTAGATGGATAGATGGGTGATAATTCATCGAGGATGAGCGTCTTTGTTGATCTTGAGGTAATATAGGAGATCTAGGAAATGAGCTATGAGTGAATGTAGGAGATGGAGGAACATAAGGCCCCAATATGGATGGAAGGTTTGAATGCTTTAGCTTAGATGGATAAGGACCAAGGATAGATTTAGAAGATGCAAAGGGATAGTGGGAAGGGATATCAACATCTTTAGAATGGGCAACAAGGTCAAAGCCATCAATAGACTCATAAGTACCTTTGATAGGAACAACATTTTTAATAAAAGCACTTGAAGCTTGAGCACAATTTTGAAGTGGATGTGGAGAAGTAGAACATGAGGTGATGCTTTGATCTTGACAAGTAGCTTTGGATAGCATATGAAGAGAACTTTTCTCATAATTTTTAGTAAGCTCAAGGGAGATAATGGAAGTGGTATCTTCATCATACTTGGGGGGTGGACAAGATATAGGATATGGAGGGGGAAAATATTGAAAGAGATGAAAGGGTGCTTGATCTTGATCTTTCTTGAAATTTATAGCTTTTTCTTTTTGAGAGTCCTCTTGACATGGAGCCACTTCCAAGGACAAGGGAGAATGAAGAGTGAATGGAGTAGTGTTTGGATTAGGTATAGTATAAGTGCATGAAGGTTGAGGATGTTTAAGATTAGTAGCACAAAAAAGGTTTGCAACCAAGTGAAGGTTAGCTTGAGTTTCTTTTAGAGATAGCCGTTGAGGATACACATAGTCAATGCGGAAAGCATTAGATTCTTTATTTGATGGAGGCATGTTGGAAAGATTTGAAGTGTTGGGAGATGCATGAGTGTTGGAAGAAGTGGAAGATGTAATAGAGCCACTACTAGACATAGGTTCATTAATATAATCTTGCTCAAGAAAAGTATCCTCATCGCATGAATCATTAGAGGTATCAATAATTCCATTATCAATAAGATCTTGGATTTTATGTTTTATCTCAATGCAATATGAAGTAATATGCTCATTATGTTGATGATAAGCACAATAGATATCCAAGAATGGGTTTCCATATGAGCTAGACTTTGGTAACATGATGATCTTATTGCTAAGAAATTTTTGCAAAGTGTCATCATAAGAATATTCCAAGGGAGCAAAATTTATATTAGAAGTATGTCTAGGATATTCTTGTTGTTTCTCAAGTGAATAGAATGCATTCATGTCTTCATCATTATCTTGGTCAAAGATAGGTCCATCATTAAATTTTGGAATAGGCTCAAAGTAGGTATCACTTGCTTGTCCTCTAAAGAGGTCTTTAGATCTAGAAGATGAAGACATTTGATGTCTTGAAGTAGAGCATGTAGACCTAGAAGAAGAGGATGACCTCAAATAAGGTGACTCACATGCATGTAAAGACCTTAAGGAAGATTCATGTAATGATGCAATCTTCTCCTCTAACCTTTTCTCAAGTTTAGACTTCATTTTTGTCATGCGCTTAGAGAGATGAAGGTAACAAATATCATTTGTCTCTTCTAGTTCTTTGTATTACACATATAGATCTTGAAACTCTTTAGTGATATGGAGGATAACATGATCCTCTAGATTTGGTTGAGGTTTGGTAGCACAAGATTTGAATTCCATAGTGGTAGATGTAAAGCCAAGAATAAAAGAGCCTAGAAGATAACTTGATGTTGAAACTATAGGAGGTAGAGTGTTTACTTGCCAAGATAGTAGAGAGAGATTAAAGTGACTTGTCAAAAAATATTTCCAAGAAACTTACGACATGAATGACTCAAGTCAATAGCTAGGCAAGATGCCCAAATAGCCAAATGGATAGAGCAAGCAGGGTGGCAAGTGAACAACTCTCCAACCCAAGAGTGTAGTCAAGAAATCAAGGCAACCACTGCAACAAAAATATAACTAGCAAGTGGGCATAGACCATAAAGATAGAAAGACCAAGAGCACCAAGACCAAATAGTCACTTTAAGCGTGTTCAAGAACTAGAGACATAAAAAATAAAAATCAAATGATGAGACTCCCCTTAGCAAGCAACACAAGAAAATGTTTGCATTTGATGTTTTGACTTGGTTGACAAAGTTTGACAATAGTTGATAGCATAGCAAGTTTGATGTTCAAAAGAAATTTCTTTCCAAGCAAGATAGCAACACATGGAGTAGTCTTCAAACAATCAAGCAAGGGACAAAGAAACCTTGCATGATACAAGCATATGTGAGGTCTTAAAAGAAAGCCATATAACTATCATCATGTGTATGTTCCAAATATTTCCACAGGTCTAGCACATTCGAGAACACATCAAGCAATATCTACCTAAAGGACATGGTTCATTACTCAACAACTTGGTCCACGCTTGATGCTCCTTCGCCTCACACCAAGTGGTTGCCCACAAGAGATATTGGCTTTGTCATGGAAATGCCATAAGCATAACCAAGGGAACATATATGGTGAGTGTAAATCTTGGGGTGATCCGGGTAGTCCACTAGGATCAATCCTTGCACCAAGAAGTTGAGCAGCTAAAAAGGGTAGTTACTAACTTAGGATGTTTAGATAGGGCTTCCTTTCATAGTGTTCCTCTTGCTCTCAATTACAAGACACCTCACCTTGTGATGAGTAATTGATCTCGCGACCACAAGAGTACCTTAAGAATTCTTGCCTAGTGATCTCCCTATGGTCAAAATTCCATAAGTGATCACACTAGGCGAAGACAAACACTATGTCTACCAAAATTTTGTGTCCTTGATAGCCTTGAGTTTATAGTGGGTTGCAAGAGCTGGGTAATCTACTTGCCCCCACTTGGGTCGTTCCTCTCAGGTTGTCCGAGAGAAAGCCCTCTAAAGGATTCTAACTACACAAAGAGTGGATCAACTTTTAAAAGTCAAGATTTCTGATTCACCACACCCAAACATGCCAAAAAGATTCAGTTGCCTCTTACTCTTGAAATCAAATGGTAAGTCAAGATTTCTGATTCACCACAAGGGTGAAGAGCATACTCTCCTATCACCAAAAGATCCTAATTGTAAGTTTTAATGTTCTTAAAAATAAACAAATAGTATATTTCACACATGTAAAAATAAAAAACAAGCAAAATTGATTTTTTATGCGTTGGGCAGCCCTGCAAACAATCGTTAGTAGCCCTTGTGCATTTGAAGCTTTGACATGTGTTCTTTTTATGCAATGTTTCAATTTTTTTCACAAGGATGGCAACCTGCAATCACAACTTGTTAGCACCACAATTTAGTGTGAAATAACATAAAAAAATAAAATAAAAAGTGGTTAGTTGCCTCAAATATCCAAGTTATCTTCCAATCAAGTGTATGTAAAGAAAGGGCAAACTAATCACAAATGCTCTCATTTTTACTCTTTGCTTTTGATCTAGTCAACAAGATTATACTTTTTTGCTATTATTTCGAATCCAAAAATAAAAATTAAAAGAAGAAACCCCTACTAAAAATTAGAGAGATTTCCAAAAATGCAAGAAATTCAAACAAATATCTTCATTTGCTCCCTAGAGACCGATTTTGTCAAAACAGACCAAATTTATCAAATCAAATTTTTGATCCCTAATATGACCTCAAAAGTCAAAACACAAAGAGAGTACCCCTCTTATAATTCAAAAACCTTTCTAAAAATGTAATTTTTTTTTGAAAAATGTGCTGAGTTGCGATCAGAAACAACTTTTTATGAAAAAAAAGAAAAAAGAAAAACTCCCAAAAATCATGTCAAAATGCTTTTAAAATTGGATGGAGACATTTTGAACACATACCCAACGTGAAAATTTTTTTTTCAGAACCAAACTCCAAGCGGTTTAAAAGATATGATCAAATCTTTAAACCAACTAAGTTTTTGGCCTTCAAACCAATCTACTTATGGGTTGGCCTTAAAACCAAAGTGATAATTCTAAAAAAGCACTTGATTAGATCCAATATGCTGCTATAAAAAACAAGAGATAAGAAATGAAAGAAAATGGAACTAGAAACTTGATTCAAGCCCAACGGTGGGCGCCAAAAAAGGTACACTTGAAAGTGTCCCACTCTAAACCCTTCTATCTAAACGATTCCATGAGTTTGGAATGCTTGGATGCCAGATTAGAGCTCCCTATCCATGGAGTGCAAAAGAGTATATTTCAAGAATAAGAAGGCTCTCAGATGAGCCTTAGAGATACTCTTCTTGCTAGTAAACCATGCAATGGGAGGTTCCAAAGACAAGATGCAAGAATGCAAATGTCTCAAGGAGTTCCTCAAGAATGCAATGAAACTAAAGATTAAACTAGAATGAATATGAAAAGTGCAGCTATGCTAAAACATGTATGAGAGTGTTACAATCCAACTATTAGACTATATGATTTAAGCTAAATGTGAAAATGAAAGCTAAGCTAAGCTAGAATGCCATGGATGAGAGAATGTAGACAAGAAAGAGAAGTTCTCCACAAAGCTCCAAAGAAACCTGTTAGAAAACCTGCAACGTAACAATATTCAAAATGAGGATTGATCTTTTGAGGGGGAAAGCTCTCTCCCTTTTAAAGTCGTACAGACGGTAGAGATCAAGATGAAGATGGTGGATGATCAATGGTGGAATTTGAAAATAGGTGTGATTCATGTGCACACACAAGTCAACCAATAGAATATAAGTTGACTTGTCATATAAGACAAAAGTCTCACAAGCTTTTTCCTTTAATTGTAAAATAGAAAAAGGACTTTATGTGTGCACGTTAAGTGGGTTAGAAGAATGGGGTGTTTTATTTAATTAAAAGGGGACATGTTCTTTTAATCAAATAATGAACTTAGGATAACATAGTCAAACTATAGGTTATAATCAAATAAATTGATTATTAGCAATTTGGTCTAGGTGAATGATTAAATTAATTTAGCCAAAATGTTAAAAAGGGGGCTAATAGTCTAGATGACCATTTTTAGGTGATGACAGGAGTCATCTCTTGTTGGGAGGGCTCCCCTCCTGTAGCCTTAGTCCTAGTAGACCTTGTAGCCTAAACCTCAATGTCTCAAGAAAGTGGTTGAGAATATTCCACCATTTGTCCATCTAATACTTCATCAGTCACCATTTTTTCCTATCTCTCCTCTGATGATAACTCCTTCTAAACTTATTCTTCCTCTGAAATCTAAGGTGGAGGAATCATTGAGCCCTGTTCTACCACTGTAACTCATGGTGGAGATGGAGGAGTAAGATTAGGACCTTGTGTATTTGGTAGCATTTTTTTCCAATCTTCTTGTTGAGTTTCACTTATAGGGGTGTCCCTGATCTTATCCCCAATCAATTCTATACCTATATGCATGAAATCAAAATCTGACATTGAGAAAACATCATCGCTCTCTTCAATCTGCTCGTCCACCCAATGCTACACTTTATATTTCAAAGAAGAAAGTTTTAAGGGTTCTGCTTGAGGGAATAGTTGGGTACCTATGGCACTCTTCCTCCTTTGCAATTCTATGGCTCTAGCTAGCTGAGTTCTTCCCTGTAGGGGAACTTGTGTCTCTTCCTCTTCTGATTCTTCTTCTTCCTCCTCTTCATGTCTTTCTAGAATGCTTTTAGGAATAGATGGATTAGGCACTAATCTTCTACTAACCCTTTGCCTTTTCTTCATCTGAATCTTAATCCTCTTCTTTTTTTTCTTGGAGGTAGAAGGAGAAGGTGGCTCATCTTGCACATGAGGAATGGAGACTTGTGGAATCTCTCCCTCTTTTGGTTGGCTAGACACAACGAGAGGCAACTGTGGTTCATCCTAGACTTGGGAAACTCCAGTATCTTGGGACCTTTATGGACTCTATTCCTACTACTAGGGATGCACCTGTTCTATCTAAATCCTCTGAAGGGAGGTCCTCTTTCTTTTGTTTTTTCCTTTTCTTTTAAGAGGGTGATAATATACAACTGGGTGATCAAGCTGGTATACTATTTCTGGCCTGATAGAAGACTGAGTTGTGAAGGTAGGAATTGCTACTTTCTTTCCTCTACCTCTTTTTGGCCCGACATGTGCATGGAAGATCACTGTGTCAAGAATTGGATCAAGTAGAAAAGGTTTCTTGATCCAATCCTTTGTCATTCTGATGACATGCCTTGCTCGATGATTAATATCATCAATCTCTTCCCTGTCAACCTCAACATTCATAATGGGTCTTTCACCAATTTTGTCAGCATTGAATGGGGGGTCCAATAAATCTTTAGAATCCTATTGCTTTATTTCCTCTAGGATGTTCAATTGAAGAGCCTTCTCTACCAGATACAAAGTCATCCTACAATAGTCTCTAATGTGGACATTATAGTCATTTTTTGCATTCATCCAGTGATCTTCAACAACATCCTCATGATGGAAGTCCTTTCCTACCAGACTCTCCACTCTCCCAACATTATCAAAATTGGGTTGGAGAGAGTTGTATTCTTCAAGGGGATAGTTCTCCCACTCCCACTCAAAGGACAAAATATCCTACTTTTGCTTCACCTAATATGGTCCAATGACCAATGGCCATGCCCAACAAGGTCTCCATTATCTCTTTATCTTCTCATAGGGTGACTCAATTTGCTAGGAAATCTCCAATAGCACCATTTTGTCACTTGGGTATCTTGGGAGCTTCTTAGGACTGATGGATGCACCAGCTACCCATAGATAGGTGAATGTTTTGAACTAGATGAAATAGGCTCTGAGAGCTATGACTTGTGCTTTTGCTTCATCGAATAACCTCTGCCCATAGTCTCCCTCAATTAATTAAATGATCACAAAGATGAATGCATCATTCATACTTATATTTTTTAGCTCTGTGCTGAGAGTTTCTTCTTCACCAATTGAGGGTAGACTATGTATGGCTAGGCATTGGGATCCTACATACTGCTTCTTTTGTACAAACTAGGATAGTTTGTCACCCTTGCTACAAGTAGGTACACCATGTAAGAAGTCATGTAAAATTTATTATTGTCCTTTACCATCCTCAATTTCTCACACAAGTTTTCACTTAGTGTGGTGGCCTAGTCCAGTGGTATCTTTGCTTGTCTGATGGTCTCAATGAAGTTGACCATAAAGGTGTTGAGGTGACTTGCGGTGGGTAAGACCATGACTCTACTCAAAATAATGATGGAATAACCAATATCCTCCTTCATATATCCTCCGATCATATCCAATTTTCTTATTATCTTTCCCTGAGGAGGCTTCTCAATAAGGTAAGAGGACTGAATGATGTCAATTGCTTCCTACTAGTGTTCCCTATACCATCTCTCAACTACTTCATATGAGAGCCTAATGAATTGATATGATCTCAGAAGATGAAATACCCTTTCAATGTTGTTGGTTCATAGTTCCAACACAATGTCTCCTATGATTCTCTTGACTACCCTTTCATCAGGAACAAAATGCTGGGACAGGGCCATGATTACTTTAGCTGATTGTACTGACATGGGATGTGAAGCTGCATTCACCAACCTAGAATGAATGAGTAAAGATACTAGTGCAGATCTCTTTGTTGGCTTATTTAAATTTTTGAGGAATTCTCCTAGATCCATGTGCCCCAAATTAGTATCTCAAATCTCTACATAATCATTGTGGAATCTCAACTTAGAGGTTACACCTTGCAATTTGAGGACTATAGGTTTGGGTGCTACTTCAGACGTGGACACCATTTAATCACCTGCACATAGTGAGAAAAATGTTTATTAGTCCAAAGATAAAATGTAAAAGCTATAAATTGAAATAAGCATAAAAAAAATCAATTTGGGCATTTAATTTAATTTTTTTAAATCCCTTTTTATTTCTTTTTTAATTTTAATTTTAATTTTTGAAAATTATATATATATATATATTTCGGCTTTTGGGTTTATAAAAATAAAAATAAAAAATAATAAAAAAGTGCAACTAGGAATGCAAGCGTGCAAACTGCCGCGCGTGGTTAGGGTTTAGAATGAGGCATAGTTTGGTTGTGCATGGCTACGTAGGCGCAAAGCACTGCCGCATCACGAAGTTTATTTTTGGGTGCCACGGGCACTCTCTTTTTAGCACCATAGGCACTTGTTTTTGTGGCACTGTGGGTGTGTATATGGCACTACAAGCTCTACCTTCTATGGCATCATGAGCATGTTGCATAGTGGGGGGAGGACGATGTGGGGTGTGTCACTTGAGTGTCGTGAGTACCTCAGTTATTGGCGCTGCTAATTTGGAGTTAATGGTGATGCCATGGGTTCATATCGTCACGCCAGTGCAAAGCACTGAGCAATGCTGCACAAGGTTTAGTGCCACCATTGTGGAGGGGTGTAGGGCTTAGTGCCAGAGTGGAGGGTTTCATGGTGCCATCGCACAAAGGGGCATAGGGTTTGATGGCACCGACACACGAGTTTACCATTATATGTTTGTGAAGCCTCAATGAAAATAAACTAAAAAATGCTAAGTGCCAAAATGGGGGTGTGGGGTTTTTATAACCCCCCACCACGCTTGCAGGGTGCACGACGTGCACTTGACATTGTTTTTTTCAATTTTTTTGTGTTTTTCTAATTTTCTAACTTTTTGTGTTTTTCCAATTTTCCAATTTTTTTATGTTTTTCCAATTTTGATGACTCTAATACTTTAACTTCTGATATTTTCTCCCAACTCTCAAATTGTGAGTCTGGGAGTCAAAAAAAAAGTAGGGGGTCCCCATTCCTAGTGAGGAATGGGGTGTGTGTTGTGGGCACCACAACAGGTTGCATGTGCATTTTGACCCTTTATGTCATGATGTTTTGCATCCCATTTTCCATATTAAAATAAAGCTTCTTTGACATATTACACACTTCATGAAAGAAAAAGTTCCTCACCTCATTCCAACTAGTTCTCATCTCATCACCTCTATCTTCTAACGTCCATCTCATTCACCACTACCATGGTCTAGTACTCTAATACACCAAAATCATTGTCATCCTACATTCCGGCATAATCATACACCATTTGTCAACCTTTTGTGGCTTTCTACCAAGTCTAGCCTAAGTTTGACCTAAGTTTGA
The DNA here is from genome assembly GCA_028749045.1 of Cupressus sempervirens. Taxonomy (NCBI): domain Eukaryota; kingdom Viridiplantae; phylum Streptophyta; class Pinopsida; order Cupressales; family Cupressaceae; genus Cupressus; species Cupressus sempervirens. Next base: position 319,812,084 of record CM053791.1, read on the forward strand.
CCAAGATTGACCTAGGTTCAACCAAATTTTGCAACATTTAACCATGTTTTATTGGGTTTACCTATGTTTTGATCTCTTTCTAGGGTCTTGAACATGCATACCAAATTTTGTGTCATTCAGAGTTCGTTTCCATTCTTTTCGACACTCTATAGAGCTCTCTATCAAATATCTACCAAGTCAGACCTAAATCTAACTTATATTTGACCAATTTTGACCTTGTTTTACTAGGTTGACCTATTTTTGGATCTCTTTCTAGTGTTTTTAACATGCACACCAAGTTTTGGGTCATTCTGAGTTTATTTGCATTGTTTTTGACCCTTCGCCTAACTATTTGTATACTTTTCACCAAGTTTGACCAAATTTGGCAACATTTGGCCATCTTTGACTGAGTTAAACTATGTTTTGACATCTTTCTAGGGATTTGGGCATGCACATAGAGTTTCAAGCCATTTTGGGTCCATTTATGATGTTTTCTGACCTCTGGAGCCTCTTGGGGTGCACTTGTTCATGCAAAGTGTTCCCTATGCACACTTGGGTGCTTTTTGGGAGAACTTGGGGTAGTTGGATTCCTAGTAATTCTCTTGGGGCCTTGATTGACCCTTGCTTTATATTCTATACCCATAATTTTTGCATTTGAGCTCCAATTTTTTGACCTGTTAGTTGCTATGGATTCATCTCTTCATTATCAACAAATTGACCTATCATTTTTATTATTTTTGTTAATGTATTGAGGGGGTACGCATATATACCACCCCTACTAGGGCATGCTTTTATGAATTTTTCATCAGTATTCTTTGACATAATTGTCTAAATCACATTGTATCAAAGAGGGGCAAAATGTAGACACTCAAAAATGGTTCACGTCTATTATTTAATCACATTTTCATACTAATCCATCCCATTTTCTCATTTCACTAATTTTGATCTTTTGGCCAACTTGATTGTCATTTGAGTGTATTTGTGACAACATTTTTCATCACTCACATCCCTTTTCAAAATCATTTCAACATTATAATAATCACATCCAATCAACCCAAAACCATTTTAATATCATCAGAATCCTTTCTAATCAACCCAAAATCATAAAATATTGACTCAAAACCATCCTGAATTAACCATAATAAATCCAAAATATGTCAAATACCCCAAATCAATCATCATCTTTCCAACCCTAGCATTGTTTTCTGCCTCAATGCCTTGGAAATCTAGCAAACCTATCAAACGTATCAGAATCCTTTCTAATCAACCCAAAATAATCAAAAATTAACTCAAAACCATCCTAAATTAACCATAATAAATCCAAAATATGTCAAATACCCCAAATTAATCATCATCTTTCTAATCCTAAGCATTTTTTTGTGCCTTAGTGCCTTTGAAATCTACCAAACCCATCAAACCTATCAAATCCAACCTTAGCACTGTCATGTCCCTCAGTGCTAGGTGAAATCTATCATTTTTATTATCTAATCATTAACATTGTTGAGTCCCTCAATGTCATATTATGGCATTATCTAATCAATTTCATGACATTGACAACCTCTTTCCATGTTATTATGATCAATCTTATTAATCAATTTCAATCATGTGGCATTTAAAATGTCTTTTAAATGTGACATGTTCTTAATCCATGTCATGTGTCCTTGGCATGTTATCAATCCTAATCATTCAATCAATTTGATCATGGATTTGATCTATCGACCATAATCCTAGTTGATTTGCATAACCATTACATTTCATCAAAAGGATAATCATGCATTTATCTAATCAAATTGACCAATCATTTACTAATTTATCCTATAGGATTAGATAACCCATAATCTATCCCTATGTCATTCCAATCATTTTCACCCAACATTACTAATTATCCTTGCTAACCAAAATTCTCAATTAATTGATATTTATTAATTAATTGATTCACCTTCACAAACTATGGGAATTCTTTATTTCCTAAGTCCTATTTTCCATTTCTAATTTCTATTTTACTAATTTCCAATTGTGTTGAATTATGAATTTTTAATTCAAATATTCTGCCTAGTCTTGGTACATGGACATCATACATCATAGATACCCTCTCTACACTTAGCTAATATGTGTCATATTTGACATATATTATTCCTTACACATGACTATAATAAGCTACCTTCGTCATAGATTCTTGTCTACAAGTGACTTGGATGTGTCATAGGCACGTCACAGATTCTCCTCCACTTTTAGCTATGTTGAATTTTATGCATCATAGAATCCTATATTTTGCATATTGTGTCATAGTTGTCATAGATATTCTAAGGAATATCATGCCAAGTTTCATATTTGAATTGACAAGTTTCCATCTCCTTATTCATGTCTCATATCTTACATTTTGGCTATAAATTGAGCCATCTTGCTCTCATTTTCAATCCTTAGAAAATCTTTACAATCTCTATTCACATCATGCTCAAGCCATACTTCTAGTATTGTTAATAGCATTAATCCTATCATTGTCATTTTCTTTCAATTGTGTGCACTATAGGTAATTGGAGCTACATCAAAATGGAGAAGAAAGAAGGACATGGGAACTACAATGGAAAAGGGGGTTTTTCTTATCCCAATTCTCTTTATTTTAGTTTCTTTTCATGATAGATTAGAAGGGTTTAGTGTATGTTGATTGATTTTTGTGGTTGCTCATAGTATGCTAGGTTCTAACCCATTTTCTAGTCCTACATATAGATGTGTAACTCTGTGATCCTCCATTGTAAAGACATATTAATCTCATTAGTTAAGCTCTGATACTTTGCTATATTGTTGGTGCATGGAAACAAGAGTTTGTAGGACTTAGGGATTGTATACCCATGATGAGTGACAAATAGGATTCCTGCACTAGCTCCATTTAGTGACATACATGATGGAAGCAAAAAGAAATTCAATCTACATAGGAGCAATATCTTGTAATGGAAAATTAGAAATTTGATAAGGTATGGCTTTCTCCTTAATTGCTTCATGTTTGATGTATTGAATGTCAAATTCAGAGATAATAATCATCCATTTAGCAAGATGTCTGGTAAGCACAACTTTACATAGTAAATATTTGAGTGGATCAATCTTTGCATTAAGGTGCACTATATGGGAAAGCATGAAATGCCTAAATTTTTGGGAGACAAATACCACTACAAGGCAGTTCTTTTCAATGTTTCTATAATTCACTTCATAAGCTACCAAAGTGTGACTAATGTAGTAAATGACACTTTCTTTTCTATTATCATCACTTTGTGCTAGTAATGTTCCTAGAGAAGAATATGTAGCTGAGATGTATACAATCAAAGGTTTCCTTGATATGGGTGGCATCAATATTGGAGGTTTATCCAAATAGCCTTTGATTTGATCTAAACTTTCTTGACATTCCTCATTCTTGATTTAGGTGGAGCCTTTGTTCAAGTTCTTATTGAAGGATTTTGCTTGATCAACTAGCTGAGATATAAATCTCCTAATGGATTGAAGATGTCCCTAAAGACTTCTTAATTGACTGATATTCCTAGGAGGAGGCATTTCCATGATGGGTTGCACCTTTTTTGGATCAACTTCAATTCCTTTTGCATATATGATATAGCCTAGATATTTTCATGACATGACATAAAAGGAATAGTTTTTTGGATTCAACCTAAGCTAAAATCATTCCACACGGTCCAATATCAAACTCAGGTCATCAAGCCATGTATCTTTTTTTTAGATTTGGCAAATGTGTCATCAACATAGTCTTGCATATTTTTATGTATCATGTCATGGAAGATAGTGATCATGGATCTTTGGTAGGTAGCTCCCACATTCTTTAACCCAAAGGTCATGACATTCCAATAGAAAGTACCCCATGCAAATGAAAAGGTTGTTTTCTCTTGATCCCCAAGGGCAATTTTGATTGGATTGTATCTTGAGAAGCCATCAATTAAAGAATACATTTCATAACCTGCTTTCATATCCACTATCATATCTATGTTGGGAAGTGGAAAGTCATCCTTAGGGAATGCTCTGTTCAAGTCTCTGAAGTCAGTGCACACATGAATAGACTTGTCATGCTTGGACACAGGTACAATGTTGGAGATCCACTTTGCATAGTTAGTGGCTTGAATGAATTTTTCACGTAACAACTTTTCAAGCTCAGCCTTTACTAGTAATGCCACATGAGGGTAAATTTTTCTCATTTTTTTCTTAATAGGCTTGACATAAGGAGAAATGGATAGATGATGCATGATAAGGTCAGTGCCAAGGTCAGGTGTATTTGAATAGGTCCATAAAAAGTTTATATTTTTTCTTGGAAGAACCTAGTGAATTTCTCCTTTTCTTCTATAGATAGTGATTGAGCAACATGAATGATTTTTGGGGACTCTTCTATACCCAAATTAATAGGTTGTGTAGGCTCGATGAGAACCAAAGATTTGTCCTATAGATATATGAGTAGACTACAAAGTACCTCATCTTTAGGTGCATCATAGAGGTTTTCACCCTTAGATACATCTTTATTTTTAGTTTTTTGGGGTTCAAACACTGTCACAAAGTGGTTTTCACCATCTGAATGCTTTTTTTAAATTTTTCTCTTAATTTGTGACTAGGGTACTTGATATCTATTTCTATCATGGTAATTGCGGGTTCACTGGTGAAAGATATCACAAGTTCAATGGCATTGAGGTAGCAAGTGATCTCATACTCATTTTGAAAAGATGATAGATATGGTCTTTGGTGTTGTGCAAACCAATCTATAAGATCATGGTGGATTAATGAGAGGGAAGTGGAGGCTTGAAGGTTTTTGATGTGGAAGGAGTCATCTCTAGTGACATGAGAGGTCGAGCCTATAGGGAAAGACCCAAAAGAATCCAAATTAGGAATATACCTAGAGGGATTATCATGATAGTTTGCTAACCGAAATCGTCAGACCCTAGAATAGACTCATTGACTATGTCTAGTTGGGTAGCATAGGCATGGATGATAGCCACTTCCAACTCACAAGATGCATCGGAAAGGGATTCCTATTCATTTTCACTGAAATGTGTACTGTAGTTCTGTGCTATCAAGTGAGAAATTTTTTCTCTCATCTTTCCTTTGTTAGGATCTTCATGACTAGATTCGTTTGATTCATGTTGTCTAGAGGTGGAAGCCTCATCATCATTAGAGGTGGCCATTGGTTCTTCTCCCCAAATGAGAGAAGTAGGAGGCATGAAATCCTCTTCTTGTAGAATTGTAGTAGCAAAGGATGTCTCATCATCCTCTAAGTTACTAAACACGAGAGCCCTTCTACTGAATCTAGGTAAGTTAGATTCTAACCTAAAGCTGAGTTCAATAGTATCTCTATTTTTTCATCCCTTAGTATGACTCGAGGGTTCCACAAGAGATTTCTTGTCACCAGTTAGAGACCCTTGGCCATGATAGCTTATGTTTTTCATAAATTTGTAGCCTTTTCCCTATCACTTAGGAGAAATTAGAGTAGTGACTGTAACTTCCTCCACATCTTCCTCCTCCCTATAGATCTAATATCTTATAACTTTCTCTTCTTTTTCTTCTTCCAAGGGAATAAAGGACTAAAAAAGGTTCTAAAAATGATCATAGTAGAAGCTAAAGGCTTTAGTTTCTTAGAAGGTTTCCCATAAGATCTAGGACAAACCAAAAAAGTAGCAATAGAGTCCAGAGTGTACTCACCCATACCAAGGTTTATCATTTTAAATTTCTATTCGCACTCTTTGAGGGAGGATTTGAGCCCATGAGAAGAGCAATTGTGAGGGACTAACATTTCAGCAATAGAAAATATGTTGATAGACATTAAATTATCCCCTAGAATAACTATCTTGGTACTATTGAACATAAATTTTATACATTGATGGTAATTTGATGGCACTATTTGCATGTCATGAATCCATGGTCTTCCTAGAAAAAATTATATGCCAATGGAATGTCTAAAACTTGAAAGACTGCATCTTTTTCAATAGGACCCACATGGATCAACAACACAATAAGGCCTTTAGAAGGCCATTCAACCTCATCATAGGCTTTGTTGGTGATCTTTTTCCTAGGATTGATAGAAAATTTAGACATGCCTAGCTATTGAATAATATTGAAGGAGATGATGTTTAACCCAATACCATCATCTATGAAGAGTTGATAGATACAAGTATGAAAGCTTTGGACTTTGATGTGTAGGGTGAGGTTGTGGGGATGACTAAGTGACTTGTCATCTTCTTCAAAGAATGTGAAGTAGTGAGGTGAGGAGATATGATTCACCATAGATTGGAATCACTCAAAATTAATATCCATGGGAACATTGGGTGTGCATATTTTTTTTTCAAGAATTTCCTTGTACAAAGGAGATAGTTCTAGTAACTCAAAGATTGAAATTTGTGTAGGGGTTCATTGCAACTGACTAACAAGATCATAGCTGGATATAGCTAGGGTAGCCATTTTTTGTATGAGGAAGCATGCTTGGTATCATTTTCAACTTCTAGGACAACCTTGGATTACCCCCTAGTAATAGCATTGAGTGTCTCACCATGCAAAGAGGAAGGTTCCACCACCCTAAGAACTACTTTTTGCCTAGCATCCTTATGATTTTTTTGAGAACTACACATTTTTAGGACTACCTTAGGTCTTTCATCATCCATATCATAATTGGGTTCCTTGTAAAATTTAGGACCCATCATGCAAAGATGCTCAACAAGTTCTAGCATGTTTATGATATTGTCTATGTTAGTGTAGGTATAGTTGATATTTGAATCATGATTCTTCTTGTTAGCCTTGGATGATTCCCCTTTTTCATATTTAGGTAACAATTGTTTGAAGGCTTTGTGATCAAATTTTTTTTACTAGGTCATCTATTATGACTTATCCTCCATCAATGAGGTCTTGGATAACATCTTTGAGCTTGAAGTAGTTTTCAGTGTTATGTCCCTTGGTCCTATGGTAGTTTCATAAATGATTATCTCACCACCAATCAAGTCTGAAAGGTGTGTTATAGGGCCGAGAGTTGTTTGGAAGCATGATAAGTTTATTTGTGAGAAATGTATTTAAGACCACTTGATACAATTCTACCATTGGTGTATAAACATGCTTTGGTTTAGAAGATTTTTTGGTTTTGTCAAATGTTTGAGACTTTGAAGTCTCTTGTTGTTTTGCAGCATAGATAGCATTGGAAAGATTAAATGCTAGTTCCTTGGTGTTACAATCATCCACTACTCCATCATTGACAACATACTTGTTTTTATTCCAAGGTTTATTCTTTTATTTTCCATTCCCATTGCAATTTTCATATTTTTTCATCACAATGTCACCTTTTCTAACAACAATATCCTCAATATGATATGCACTTTTGACCATATTATTGAAGGATGTGAACAACCATTTCCTAAGGTCATAATAGAGTTTAGGTACAAGTGTATTGACCAAAATTTCAATCTCCTTGATCTTAGGAATCTACCGAGGATACCTAGATTGTAAAGATCTCCATCATTGGGGGTATGTGATAAAAGGTTCACCTTGTTTTTGCTTATTGTTGTACAAGTCTAGCATAGTGATGGGATGTTGAATGTTATAAGAATATTTTTGGGTGAACTATTGTGTAAGTTTGTTAAATAAATTGAGAAGAGGTGATAGATTTGTGAACCATTTCATAGCTTGGCCTCTCAATCTCCTAGGTAATAACCTCATAAAGTAAGTGTCTTCATGCATAAAGTCCATGCTAAGAGCATAGAAGTGTCTTACATGATCATGAGGATCACCATTTTCATCATATTAATCATATTTGGGAACTTATATATCCCTAGGAAATGGGATCATGTAAATAATCATATCAAAAGGAACACCACATATTGATATAAAAAAAAAGATCTTGGGCTGTTCCTTGGAAACTTGCAATTGAGCAAGTTGATTCTTGAGTTCTCGCATTTCCTCTCTCAAGATCTCAGCTTTAGTAGGTTCTCATTTTTAGATAATTCTTTGCACATAAAAATAATGAGGGATTTTCCATCCCTTAGTTGTTATGTATTGAAAATATTGGTCCCCATTTTGTTCTAAGGATTTGGGCATTAGCCTTTGGGAAACCTCATCTCATTGAAATCTCATGAGATCTTCACTAGTGATTTCATCACTGGTCTCACTTTCTTGATGTGACTATGAGTGTCTAGGTGGTAATGGACACCCTCCAAAATTTATTCTAGGAGTTCTAGGTGGCATGTTGTTTCATTAATTACCACCAAGAGGAATATTGTATGATAAGAACCTTCTCTAGTGACCATGTGTATGACCTCTTGGAGTCTTTTCATTTTTTAGACATACTTGTTCTTCTAAGTGGCATTTCCTCTCCTTAGGATGCATGGTGAGTGACACACTATCTTCATCCCTAGGTGTATCAAAGGGCATATAAAATGGGTTCTCAAAGCTATATAGTGGGTTATGCCAAGTATTAGCCACTTGTGGCTTATTAGAGGCAGGTTCCTCCACACAAGGTTGTATACAAGGATGCCTAGTTGGAGTTTCCAATTGTTCAAAGGTGAAAGAAGGAAAAATACCTTTACTAGCTTGGAACCTATTCACAACTGACATATAAGGGTATGTCTTCATATAATAAGATGATGTAAAGCATTTTAGATTTGAAGCTTGTAAGGTCAAGAATGATCACTTATTAAAGATATAATAAGTGAGTGGCTTGTCAAGAGTGCTCAAGAATTTACAACACTAATGACTCAAGCTAAGAGAGTGATCAAGAAGCTTGATAGAAAGTAGCTAGATATATAGGTAACCAAATTTTGACAAGTGACCATTAGTGATGTTTTAAGACTACATTTGATGAACTAGACCCATCTTTTCAACTTAGAACAATGCTTAACATGAAGATTTTAGATCTAATTCAGGTAGGATGAAGTGAAAACACCCCTAAATCAGCTAAGATGCAATTTTGACTCTATTTTGGAAGCAAAAGAGACTGGGTGATAATTCTCAGAAGGCCAGATGATACAAGGTCAACAAAAAGTATCATACAATATACTTCACAATAGTTGGGCGATACTTTTCTCTTATATGATTGTTTCTCTCAAATAGGGCAATAGAATTTACAACTAGTAGATGATATAATTTATAATATTTAGATGATACTTTGATAGGTGCAAAATATTGCACAATATTTCTCAAAAGGCCATGCAATAAAGGGCTAGCAAATTGTGAATGTAAAATACTAGGGTGATCTAGGTAATCCCCTAGGATCAATCCATGCACTAAGATGTTGAATGAAAAAATAAGGTAGCTTATAACATAGGGTGTTTAGAAAGGGCTTTTGTTCATAGTGCTCCTCTTACACCTAATTATAGGACACCTTTCCTTACAACAAGTAATAGACCTCACAGTCACAAGAGTACCTTAAGCATTCTTTCTTAGTATTTTCCTCATGGTCTTAATCCCACGAGTAGTCACACTAAGTGAAGACAAGCATTACATCTACTAAGGTTTTGTGTCCTTGATAGCCTTGAGTTTATAGTGGGTTAGAATAGATAGGTTCTCTTGTCCCAACTTGGGTCATTCCTCTTGATTGCTCAAGAGAAGGCCCTCTAAAGGATTCCAAAATACACAAAATGGATCCACTTTTGGAGGTCAAGATTTATGATTCATCGCAAGGGTGAAGAGAATACTTTCCTATTCCAATCGTTTCCCCCAAACATGCTAAGAAGCTCAATTACCCCACTTACTTTCAAAATCTAAAGGTGGGTCAAGATTTTTGATTCACCACAAGGGTGAAGAGCATACTTTCCTACCACCAAAAGAATCTTATTGAAATTTTTATGTGCCTAAAAATTAACAACTAGTAGAATTCTGCACACAAAAATAAAGGAAATACAAGTACACTTGTTTGTTTGTTTTTATGCTTTTAGGCATCCCTGCAAACAATCATTAGTAGCCTTTTTGCATTTGAAGATTTGACATGTGTTCCTTTTAGAGAGATTTTTTCCAGTGTTTAGAGCATCCCTAAAAGCAAAAATGTTAGTCCAACAAGAAGGTTAGCCCAAAAATAAGGTAAAACCTACAATAAAACCTCTGTCAGATAGTAATAAATCTAAAAAACTTGAAAAGAAGATTATCATAGACCAAAAATTGACTAAAGAAATCAAATAGTAATAAGTTCTAGGATGGGTGATAGTTTTCTACTAACATAATATCATAAGATACTTTTTAGTATAGGGGTACTATACTTCTATTCTGTGTGATATTTTTCCCTATAACCATGCGATAGAACTTTGTATATTGATGTGATAGAGTTTTGTGTAGATGTACGATACTTTTACTAGAAAATTATCACTCAAAAGTACTAAGAACTATCATATAACACTGATAAAGTATCACACAAAAATTTTGACTATGGAAAAAATAGATTGAACAAGAAGTGGAAAATGCAAGATAAAAATGTAGATTCAGAGGAAAAAGTATGATGATTTACCCCACGGTGGGTGCCAAAAATGTACACTAGAATTGTGCATTTCACTAAACCCTTTTGTCCAAGGTATCCCATAGATTGAAACACTTGAATGATAGCTTAGAGATCCCTATCCATGCAATGCAAAGGTGTGTGTTTGTGTATATGAGGAGCTCTCAATTGAGCCTTAGAGACACAAACTGATGGGGACACAACCTAAGCTAAAAATGAATGCAATAGGAAAAGGGGAATATTATTATCAAAAGTGATATGCTATTACATCTTGTACAACAAAAATATACTCCATGACATGCCCTATGAGCTTACAATGTTATCCGATTCTGGAGAAAACCCTTCTTATAGTACCTTCTCCTTAACTCCACCAAAAACTGGCTTTACAATTCTAGAAATGTCCTTAAGTAAACCAAATTAGCTTTAGGGTTAGGAATAAATTTTAGAATATGCCATTTGGAATCCACCACCAAAATAGAAGGTTCTAGAAATCACATCAGAAGTCAGTGTAAAATTAGAAGAATGCAGAAATGGTAGTCCAACTTTTGGGATATGTAACTTTTGATTTAGGATTCTGATTGACGAACTGTTTACATTTCCAAAAAGTTCTCTAAGTGCTGTATTTCCCTATGGAAAATATTTTCTCATCCCCCATTTTTAATCCTATATGAGGCCATTTAGTGTCTCAAATCTGACTTTAAAGTTCTCTTAGGAGATCTCTAGGCAACTTAAAACTACAATAACTTTCAAGCCATAAAGCCTTTTGGCATGATTCTTTTTTTGGAGTGCTTTAAATTACAAGTATCATCATCCCTACAATTTAAACCCTCTAAGTCATTGTAATTATTTCTCAATTATAAAGTAACCTATTTTCTATATTGGCATGTATCCCAAGGTACTCAAAAACTCTAATCAAGAAAACCAATAGTGGAACTATGAGAGTTGGAATATTTATTTGACCCAAATGGGTATCTAAAAATGAAAAAAATTTAAACAAAAACTAACACTAAGCATATTTTTTGGTGATATAGGATTACCCTTACACCATTGGATGCTCTTGCATCACAAACCTTGCTAGTAAACCATGCAATAGTAGATTACTTAGATAAGAGAGATAGTTCAAATGTCAAAGAGAGCTCTAAAACATGAAATGAAAGAATGAAATATGCTATTATGAAATGCAACAATGCAATTAAACTAAGGAAGATGAGCATATTACAACCATTTTACTTAAACTAGGTGATCTAAGCTATTGCAAAAGAAAATACACTATTTGAAAATGAATCTAAACTAGTTTGAGGATGACAATGAGAGAATCAAACAAGAAGAAAGAAGTTCTCCGCAAAGATCTAAGAACAATTTGTCAAGAAACCTGTAGCATAACATTAGCTCAAAAATAGGATCCTTTGAGAAGGAGAGAGCTCTCTCTTTTAAAGGTATACAGATAGTTGAGATCAAGATCAAGAAATTGATGATCAAGGGTGGGGGTTGTCTTTTGGCATGATCCATGTGTAAGATAAAGTCAACCAATGAGAATTAGGTTAATTTTCATGTGAGACAAAAGCAATTTCTTTTAATTTGTAAATAGGGAAAAGAATTTATGTGCGCACATTGAGTGGATTAGGAGAATGGGGTCTTTTATTTAACTAAAAGGGGGACATGATCTTTTAATAAAATATGAACTTAGGATATTATAGTTAGACTATAGGTTAAAATCAAAATAAATTGTTTTTTAGCAATTTGGCCTAGGCAAATGATTAAATAATTTAGCCAAAATGCTGAGAAGGGGGCTACTAGTTTAGATGACCATTTTTAGGTGATTACATTAGTAGTATGTCGAGGTAAGGGATTAATGTATATTTGAAGATTTTGATTAGGAGGTTCCATAGATCTATTCCTATTATCATGACTATGAATATATAAGGCATTAGAATAAATCAAATCCTAAATCTTATGCTTCAAAGAATAATAGACCTTAGTATCATATCCAGGTTGGCGATCAAATTGATAAAAGGATTTATGATTAAAGTGTGGACTTGATGTAGTGTGGACTTGATGTCATAGAAGGAAGAAGTAATTTAACAAGAGGAAGTGTAATCATATTATTACTAACTAACCTACTCCTAATAGAATGTTAATACTTAAAAAGAGGAGTAAACTTACAATTCATCCAAAAAATAAAGGAAGAAATAGTGGCACCAAGAGCTACAACAGCAACTTGATCATGTACTATATTCATGGCTTTGTTAATCTTGATGTAGTTGTTAGGTTTTTGATTTTTTTAAGGATTAGGTGTGACATAACTCTTATCAATAGGTACACGAGCCATTGGAGTAGTACTCTCAAGCTGACTTACTTGTAATTGATAATGATGAAGCATTGTGCAAGATTGTGAAAGATGAGTAAACTCGATAAGAAAATTCTTATCTCTAATGTCTTTTTGTAAATTTGAAAAAAACATATGTTGAATATCAAGATTAGGCATAGGATAAGAAATATGAGCATGCAAATTCTTAAATCTACCAATAAAACTAGTCACTTTCTCCTTAGAACCTTGGTTACAATGCATCAAATCAGTCAAAGAAAAAGGACCAATATTATTGTGAAACTATTATATAAAGGCATTAGCAAGTTTATGAAAAGAATCAATAGAATAAGGTGGAAAAGATAAATACCATTGAAAATATTTGTCACAGAATGTGCAAGAAAACAATTTAGCTAAAATCATATTGTCATGATTATGGTCACTACATAGAACTTAGAAAGTCTTAGGATGTGTCACAAGATCACCTCTACCATTATAAGTGTCTAGACAAGTCATAACAACTTTTCGAGGAGCAACAATATGGATAATGTCAAAAGAGAAAGGACTAGTCATATTGCATGTAGGAACATTAAACTTAGATTGAGTAAAAGAAGTAAGTTATTGTTGTAAAGAAGACATAGTTTGAGGAAGACTAAGTATAGTGGAATCACTAAAAGGAATAGGTGGCATAAGAACATTCAAAATACTAAGAAGGGTGTATGAGTTAGAAAAAAATAGAAGGAACCATAGGTGGAACCCTAGGAACCATAGTAGGAGGATTAGGATAAGTAAAAGGAACACTACTATATGAAGGTTGTGAAGTTAGTAATGAAACAAGTGGAACACTCACATTCAAAGAAGGAATAGGAAAACTACCAAGGGGATTAGGCATTGGAATAGAAGTAGTCACAATAGGAACAAATTAAGTAGAAATGATAGATATAGTTGCCAAAATTGGAAAAATCTGCTTAGGAATGGAAATAGGTGGAGCCATCCCTAAGGTACTTAGACATGACACCTGAAGAGGATACCCAAAAAAGGTCCTAATTAGGGGAGAACTATGACCATGATTGTTCATTAGGGGTACATTGTGCTCCTGATAACCAGGTCCCAAAACCTTCATGATCCCTTCAAGATCACAAAATAGGTCCCAAATCTCTATAGCATGTACAAAATCTAAGGTATAGTTATTACAGTGTGAAGAGAAAATTCCAAGTGGATAGTAGAATGGAAAGGGGAGACTTAGGAGGATAGATCCTACATTAATATTAATGCCATGAAAATAGGATCTTTAAAGTGGATCTAGTAGATTTTACCCCAATTCCACCTAGGTGGAAAGATAAAAAAGGGAAGAATAAATGCAAGGTGTAAGAAGATTGGAAATCTCACATTAAATAGGTAATAAACCTTCATTAAATTAGAGTGCACCCAATTTAAGTTAATACATACATCATTCAAAAATTTTTAGAAAAAGGTTATAGGATGCCCTTCCTAGCTCAAGACTACTTCCAATGACATCCACCTTAGATGGATCTATTATCAAGCTACCTTGAGAAATCACAAAACCCAAGTAAACTAGTTCATTTTAAAGGAACTCACATTTCTCCAAGTTCATTTTCAACTTCTCCTCCTCAATATTTTTCATTATGAACCTTAAATTCTCATGATGCTCCTTCTTTGACCTACTAAAGACCAAGATATCATCAAGACACACAATAAAAAAAATTACCAATAAATTAGACCAAAACCTTATTCATCATCTTATAAAGGTTCTAGGGGTATTTATTAACACAAATGGAATGACAAGACATTCATATAACACTTCTTTTTTTTTGAATATTTTCCTCCATTCATTAGTATGTCTAATCCTTGTCTAATGGTAACTAGATTTGGGGTCAATCTTTGAGTAGTAGCACGATCCACCTAACTATTTCAATAGGTCCTCTATCCTTAGCATTGATAACCTATATCTTATTGTTATTTTGTTTATGGCTCTTGAGTCCACACATAACCTCCACTTTCCATCTTTCTTAGGACCCAAAAATGATGTCACTGCACAAGGACTTAGGCCTTTCCTTATCAGTCCTTTGTAAAGCAACTCTTGCACTTGCTTGCTAATTTATACATTTTTTGTGTGCTATCAACTTGTAGGAAACCTTATTAGGTAATGTATCACCATGAATTAATTCAATTCAATAAATAATGCTTTTGATTGGTGGAAAACTTTTAGGTTGTTCCCCTGCAACTATGCTAGTATACTATTTTATGTAAATTTTCTACCTCCTTGGGAAATGGATCATGATTCTTAACATCCTCCTTAGGTTTACCACCAATGCATACCCTTGGAAGCATCTTCCTTTTTCATATTAAGAAAATATTTATCCCCCACTAACATCAAAGAAGACTCACCCTTCCCCTTACATTATTGTTTATGAAGAGGATCCATTTTGAATTTCTTACCATTCTTGGTAATTAGATATGTATTCTTTTCTCCATCATGTTGGGCTTTTAAATCAAATTTTCAAGGCCTTCCTCATATTAAATGATATACATCTATTGGAATTTCCTCACAAATAATCATATCCTTTTACTCACCTATTTCAAATTCCACCCAAGCCTACTCTTCAATAGTATAACTCTAATTTTTATTTAGCCAAGAGATCTTATGGGGTGATGTATGGGGAAGTATCCTAAGATTTCACTTCTCCACCATTTCAATAGAAACAAAATTCTCATTGGATGATTCTAAAATCATTTTACCTTGTTTTCTAAACATATATTTTCTCTATGGTGACTCTTTCTTCAATGAGGCCTTTAAAGGTGTCCTCTTGATCATTATATTTAACGGTCCATGTCACAATAGGTGTGTGGTAATCATACTCAAGGCCTTACTTAGGAATAGTATATTCAATCTAAGGATTACTCTCCCTACCATGAGGTGCATTTAATTTTTCAACCTAGGGACATATACTTGAAATGGTTGGAAAAATATGTGCATTAGGCTTCTTAAAGAGTCATTTCGCTTATGCTGCAAGAAAGTAAAATGCAAGGAAAGAACCTACACTAGTGCTATAGGAAATTAACACATTTAACTCTTCACTAAAATGAATGTTGGAAATGCAATTATGTTAACCTATATTCCAACTTAGACAATTCATTGTAACTATTCTCATAGATGCTACAGGAACACTCACAAAGTATGATGCTATAGGAAGAAACTTACAACTTCTACTTGAAATACTAAAAATGCTGGAAGTAAATCTACACTACTCTAGTCTAATCCACCTCCCAAGTGCCCCCCCTTGGTTAGATTCTACTAATATACTAACACATAATGTAAAACAAGGATTATTTCATTATGTTCCAAAATTCCTTACATGTGAACAATACATAAAAACTATGGAAACAATTCACCATGGGAGTCAACAATTTCTTTTCATAAACTTTTTCCAACTTCTAAAACTATCGTCCAATCCCTATAAATAGAGGATCACCACTTATTCTGAAATAGAAAACAAACTAATTACAAATCCACTAGAGAAAAATAAGGAAACACAATTGTTCGTGGTACAAACAATAAAGTCTGAATAACCAAGTCAACACAATAATAAACACAAAGGAAATATAGCAACTTTTTATTCCTGCATTATGAGATAATGACTCCTCCTTTGTAGCGGCCATGTCCTCTAATACCGTTATGGTTCTTCCATCATGATTGGACTTTAATGTTCCTCCTTGAATGTTGTCGACCATCTCCATCTTCTTCCCTATCAAGTTAGTTATGATGCAAAAATATTTACAAACAAGCATAATCAAATTAAATCCAAATATTAGAGCACACATTTTGATGATTTTATGAAATACTACATTATATATAATATTTGAAAAAGATGACATACTACCTACCCATAGGTTAATGGCTTTATTTGGACTTAATCATAGGTTCAACTAAACACAAGTTCACAAATGTCTTAGCAATGTTAAAATGGAGTATTTTAAAATTATTATAAAATAGAGGTAATAATTAGCCTCATCATCTGCTGCTAATAATTTTGATGCTTGTCCTCAAGCATTGTACTTCTTTTCCATGGCTCTGAAATCTCCCACTATAATCGTCCCTTGCTTCCCACTTCTAAAAGTGTAGAAATATCCTCTAGTGCATCTCCAATGTTCACCCAAGTGTTCTTCAATGAATTGGTCTAGTCTGGTAGCATTATTTTTCATATAGAGGCCAAAGAAGGGTAGGAGGTTGAAAGGCTAATGGCATCCATTACTCTTTTTTGATTTGCCTTTCCAGTTGCATATATTTAGCCACCCTATTAATTGCTACCTCATAATTGATAGGGCTATGTGGTTTAACCTTTTTGAAAGCTTCTAGTAGTTGATTCCATCAATTTCTAAGCCCTACAATTTCTCTTTGCTATGTAAAATTTGGAAGTGTTTGGTATTCTCTATAAACCTTTTCCCTTTCTACAAAAACTTTCTCCTTGATTTTTGGTTTTGGTCTCCCACAGGTTAATCTAAACCAATCTCTCAAAAGGTCATAAGGCTTATGAGATTTAGCCTATAGTGGTAATGGTTCAGATTTCTCAAGTTCTCTATAGGTATCCAATTGCCTATCATAATTTGTCTCATTATGCATCTAGGACATTAAAAGTCTAATGTGAACATCCCCTATGAAAAGTAGAGGGTTCCACTCTTACTCATGTGGAATTATGAAATTATACAAATAGAGTTCACACAACAAATTATTTTGCCATGAAGGCAAAGTCTGGTACACATTATAAAAATCTTGAGCATTTTTAAATTCATAATCAATATCTCTCATTATCATCATTAATTGAAATAATAGAAACTATTCCTTCAAAAAAATGACATACACCCTTGGTGGTGGTCTATAGGCCATTACTTGGTCAGCTAGGTTTAAAGCTTTATTCATCTCTTGTTTCTATTTCTCAAGTTGCTCTTTCAATAATTCAATTTCCTCATCTCTATCAAATATTGCCTTCTGCATTTGGTCTCTTTCTTGCCCCCACAAGGATTTTTAAAAAATGAAATGATTGTATAGACCAAACAATATTGATTGAACTGTAGATGAAGGAAATTCTTAACTTGCTATAAATGTTGGGTGTACCAAGAGGATTTATAAGGTATAAGAGAGACATTAGAATATACATGGATTGGAATCATGGTGGGTTGTTCATTGTTAGGAAATTTTTCTAGAACAATAATGGGGTTTGATTTACACATTTCTCGATTCTCTTGCGGTATCTCATTGATAGGCTCATTTTCATGTGTTTCCACATTTTGGGGTTCCAATTGCACAAGAGAGTCATCCAAAAAATTTTCAACTATTGATTCTGTATAAGACTTTGAAATTGGGGCATTTGGGTTGTCAGTGGAAATTGAGGATACTTGAACTTGTGTATGAGGACCTCTACGCATGATAACCTCCTTATCTTCAACCATTTTATGGGTCTTCTTTGGTTTAGGCATGACTGGAGTAGATGCTATAGGAGTGGTTATTGTAGGAGCATACCTTTTTCTCTTTGTAATTTTAATAGAGGCTTTTGTTTTTCTACTATCGGAGCCAAGGTTTCTTCTTGCACTTCCTATTTCCTCTTTGCTCTCGTAGAGGTAGGTATATTTCTCTATAAAGTGGGTAAAGGCACATTTTCTTGCACATTTGTAGTTTCAACATCTGGGGTGCTTTGCTCAATAGTTGCATCAATGGGGACTACATTTTCTTGGTTGGGCTACTCATTAGGGGTAGCATAAGGTTGCAAAGTTTTACATTGGACAAATTTGGCCCATGACATAGGAGAGGTATCCCTAAGAGATCTCTTTATAAGTAATTTGATTAGGGCATGGTGAGTAACAAAATTGTCTTTCCCTTTTTGGGTTTCCTCAGCACTAATACATAACATATTGTACAAGAAATTGGGAGAATTCATAGGAAAATTATGCCTTAGATAACTAGGAAACTTAAAATGATGTCCATGAAAATATGAAAATCTCCCTTCATAGGTAAAATACCTAATAATGTGTACGAATAACTCATTATATGGTGGTAGAAGAGACATTCTTTTGCAAACCTGCTTGGTTATATCTAGTGGAGGGTCAGTTGGTATGAAAAACTAGACTTTACTTGACCTTGCATCATGTGCATTAGGGTAGTGTTCTCCCGCTACTGGTAAGCTAGTTACTTCTGCCATCCATTCTTCTATGGAAACAACTATCAACCCCCATACCATTGCTTCTCCTTCCTTGAATGTATGTATAAATTCAGTGGCTACTTCGTCATCAAACTTTTTTAGTTTTAGAAATACCCTAACCAGCCATGAGCATTAAATCTTCTCACTACCTCCACATCTGAAAGTAAAACACTATGCTCCATCGATTCACATTATTGCAATTGTCCTCCCATTTTTGCTTTGTCAATTTAAGACTCTGCTCTACTTGCACTATTACCTTCTTCCCTTCTATAAATTTAGGCTTCCTTTTATTTTTGAAAATCACAAACCTTTTCACATTTCACATTCTTTTCTACTAATTTTTGTCATGAACAATACATCATGAGTAATAATAATGTGTGTTCAATGAAAATAAATCATATATACATGAAAAAATTCTCAAAATTGAATTCGTGTCACATCAAAATTGAATTTGGGTCATATCATAGCTTGATAGTAAGGAATTATTTTGAGAATAAGAGTACAACACATTATGTACTTGTGTACTATGGAAATTGGGTTTTAAAGAGGATGTACGGACTTGAAGATCTATAATAAATAAATAAGTATATCATTGGGAATTAGTAACCTTCCCTACACCCTACAAAACATGGACAAGTGTCCTCACTTGTCATAATTGGCATGGGGTATGGAACTAGCATAACGCCATAATAATATGTATAAGGTAGTAATAAATATAACTAATGAAATCTATGTTCTATAAATGAATAAAATTTTGAAAAGCTTATATTTGATTAATTGATCATTGCATCTGTCAAAAGGTAGCAAGAGTTGGAGGTCAGCAGTGATAACATACATCAGCGAACTCATAGTGTTATTGAAAACATTACAAAATGATGACATAGAAGATGGGTGGATGGAAGAAAGAAATGAGATGGGTTGAAAAAGAAGAAATTAGAAGGTGAATGAAGAATTTGAACTTTATGTGGACATAAAGTGTTATTATGGGCATGCTCCGATGAGTTGTTATTGAAGGGTTGTAGGCAGGAAGTCAACACCTTCTGCTATAGGAAGTGTGTCAGCTAAGAAATTGTGTAGTTGGAACTGCTGGAAAAACTCCTCTTTAGTTTGTGGTTTGTGATAGAGGCACTATCGATGACTGTTTACAAGCAATTTTAAGTGGACAGGATCAATAATTGTGAGCTGGATTCCTCTATTGTTAAAGACATACTAAATTTCATAAGGCCCTAGCCATTAAGTTTGCAACTTCCCTAAATTCTCTTTGAAATGAGAATTGTATAGAAGAGCCCAATCTCCTACTTGGAATTGTTCATTATAGATATGTGCATCATGCCACTTCTTTCGCTACCGCTAAATGATCTCTATTCTTTCTAATGCTATTTTTCTCATTTCATCTAGTGAGTTCAAGTGGAGAAGTGTCTCTTGTTGTGCTACAAGAAGACTGATGTTTAATTCCAAAGTAGTGTATAGGTATTTATATTGAAATTCAATAGGCAACATTGCTACTTTTTTATACACAAGTTAAAATGGAGTAAAGCCAGTGATTGTCTTCCACGTAGTTTAGTATGCCCATACAACTTTAGTTAATCTACTGTTCTAATCCTTCTTGTGTATGTGCACTATCATAGTCAAAATGGCTTCAATTTCTCTATTGGTGACCTCTACTTGCCTATTTGCTTGAGGGTGATAGGGACTAGATTTGTGGTGCCTTATGTTGTATTCTTTCATAACATCAGTGATCAAGTTTGATGTAAATTGGGCTTCTTGATTTGTTACAAGCTCTCTGGGAACTCCATAGCGAGTGAATATTTCTACATATAAGAATTTAGCTACCTTCTCATCTCTTACAATTTTCATTGCCTGAACTTCCTCCCACTTGGTTACATAACTATACATACTATGATGTAGGATTTTCCACTTGATGGTGGGTCAATTAGACCTATGAAGTCCACACCCCACTTGTCAAAAGGTGTTACTAGAATCTATGCATTGAGTGACATGTCATTAGTTTTAGTTGGGTCGCCCATCCTCTAGCATTTTTCATAGTTGGTTGTAAAAGTTATTGCATCCTTATGTAATGTTGGCCAAAAATATCCAGTAGTCAGTAATGCTGTCTTCTTTCCTACAAAATGGCCTCCACATGGTTCATCGTGACAAGCATGTAGTATATCATATATTTATCTTCTTTGACACATCTCCTCATGATCTAATCTGGTCCACTATAGAAGATATTGTTATCTATCCATGAATAACGAAAACTCTTCTCGACTAACTTCCTTTAATCTTTATGAGAAAAGCATGAGGGCATTCTATTTGTAGCTAGATAGTTTACTATGTTTGCATACCATGGTGTATGTGTTGCTATATGGAACAGGTGCTCATTTGGAAAGGTATCTTCAATAGGAGTTAGATCTTCATTAGCAATGTGTAGTCTAGACAGATAATCATCAACTATGTTGGACTTGGTTGGCTTATACATAATGGTAATATCAAACTCTTGTAACAACAAGAGCCATCTTTCCAATCTGCTAGTTAAAATAGGTTTGTTCATTAAGCAACTTATAACTGAGTGGTTAGTATGAAAAAAAAAGATATCTAGTTACATAATGTTTGAATTTGTTCAATGCATAGGCTACAACTAAAAGTTCTTTTTCAATTACCATGTAATTCAGTTCATGTCCATGAAGGCTTTTACAAATATAGTAGATGACCATTTTAAGATTAACGGGTTTTTGTCCTAATACAACACCTACAACATAGTTTGATGCATCAGTATGAATATGAAATGGAATTGATCAATTTGGTCCCTTTAGAACTAGTGATATAGTAAGGAGTTTCTTAAGCTGCAGGAAGGCTTCATTACATTTGGGTATCCAACTAAATTCAACTTCCTTAGTCACCAGTGTATATAAATGACTAGCTATTTTAGTGAAATATTTTATGAAATGCCTATAATAGCTAGCATGACCTAAAAAAGATCTTACATTCTTTGATTTTGTAGGTATGAGCAATGTTAGAATTACCTCTATCTTAGTTAGATCCACTTGTATTCCTATAGCTTATATGAAATGACAAAGCACGACTCCTTCCTGCATGAGCATGAAAAATTTCTCACTATTAAGTGATAGATTATGTTCTTTGCATCAGAAAAGAACCTTTTAAAGATTCATCAAGGCTTCTTCAAAGGTGACTCTAAATTTTGTGAAATCACCCATATATATTTCCATACAATCATGTGATATATCAACAAAAATGCTGATGATAGCTCGTTGAAAGGTTGCTAGGGCATTACACAGGCTAAATTGCAAGATAGAATATGTAAAAGTACCCCATGGGCATGTAAATGTGGTTTTATCTTGAGCTTTAGGAGCTATACCTATCTAATTATAACCACTATACCCATCTAGGAAAGAAAAATATTTCTTACCAGCCAGAGTGTCTAGAACTTGATCAATGAAGGGTAAAGGAAAGTGATCCTTCTTGGTTACCTTATTCAATTCTTTGTAATCTACACAAATCTACCATTTCCCTCCCTTTTTAAGCACTATGACTAGAGGTGAGACCCATCTACTATCAGATATAGGGTATATGAAACTAACATCAAGCAACTTTTGCAATTTAGTTTTGACTATTTCTTTGAGGGTTGGATTAATCATTCTTTGGGGTTGATGGAGTGGTAGAAATCCTTCATTAATATATATTTTATGGGTGCATAATGTAGGACTTAACCCTTTCATATCCCCATAGTCCTATGCAAAAGCCTTTTCATGTTTTTGAAGAAGCTCTGTTAACTATTTCATTTGTGTGGAAGGCAATTTTGGATTGACATGGAGATTATGACCTTTTGAAAACCCAAAAATGGTTGTGAGATGAACCATAGTAGCTTTAGAGATTGGACTTGTATCTAGTTCACATGGTAAAAGTTGATGGATAATGTTTGGCTCCTTGGGTAGAAAATAACTCTCATTACATTCTTCATCTGTAGTTAACTCTAACACAAAACTGTCAGATACATCTTTTTCTACCACACAAGTATTATTAAGAATACTCTAAATTACTAAATCTTTTTCTTGCAACTTCTGAAAAGACTATCTATTTAACATCATAAGTTTTTCTATAGAGCTTAACTCTTCTTCTCCATCCCCTAAATCTCGCCATACAGATGTACTCAAATATGGTTGTGGTTGTGCTGGAGGATACATATCAAATTTCTTTGTTGTCTGTCCATCTGATATGGTCATACTCCCTGATCTACAACTTATATTTGCATCAACTGTAGCTAACCATGGTCATCCTAAGATGACAAGGTGAATAGATAAATTGACTATTGGGGATAGAATCATGAAATCTGTAGGGTACTCTAGAGAGTCTAAGGTTACTACTATATCTTCTATCATCCCATCAGGAGTGACAATAGAACTATCTACAAGCTACAAAATTGTTGGGGTAGCTCTTAACCCTTCTATATTCAGCTTTTTCATAGTATCTTTAGTCATAATATTTATAGCAGTACCAAGATCAATCAAAGCATTTTTTACAAACTGACCATTTATAATCACATTCACAATTGGACTTCCTAGATTAGAATATTTAGGAATAGTCAATTTTCCTAACATAATATCAGCCAATTTTCCTACAATATGGACTGTGCTTGGGTCCTTTTTCTTTCTCCTAGGCTTTTTAAAACAGGGTTCTCTAATGGCTTTTCCATAAATAAGAACATCTTTAATAGCTTGGAATAAAGGAATTTGGACATGCATGTTCTTTAATTGATTAATGATTAGAAATAATTGTTCCTCTATTTGTGAAGGTGTGTGGTATGGGCTTTTTTGGAAAAGGTTCAACTACTATTTGGGTTTGAGCTGAGCTAGTTATATTGGTTGGGTCAACCATTTGTAGCTGAGAAGTTGTGGATTCTGTTGTTGTAGGAGTATCTAGTATTTTAGTTATTAGAGGTGGTTTAGGCATTGGTAGGGTTGTACCAGATCTCAAATGTATATCTGCAACTTTTAGAGCATAAGAAGGGTATTGTCGAGCATCAGCAAAATACATGGTTTGTTGTGGCTACTGGCTATTTGGATTTGGCCGAGGTTGCATAGGCAAATAAGTCTACTTTTGAGGACCAAAACTCTTAGATGGTGGCATTAGTGCAGGTTGTTGGACTGGAGGTGGTAATTGTGGATTACCAGTATTTTGGTTAGGCCATTGTTGAGGTCCTCTCCATTGGTTTGCAGACTGCCAATTCCCTTGGGGTGGTTGCCACTAGTTCTGCTAATTTTTCTACTAATTATTTTACTGGTTTGGCCAAGAAGGTTGGGAATTTTGAGGCCATTGAGACTATTGTGGATTATTTTTTTAGGCATTATTCCAATTGGATTGACTATATTGTGGAGGACCTTGGGTACTACGATTTTTCCATTGATTACCATATTTATTTGAATTTTGTAAAGGGTCCTAAGGCATATCTTGACATTGGGATGATGGCCAACATTGAGCAATGGAGAATACTTAATCATCCTATCCATCTATCTTGATGTACTTAGTTGGAAGATGCTGGGTCTCCACGCTAGCAACCAATTTGCATATGCAATATTTCTTCTACTTTTGGTAGTATGGATAGTACTTAGCTTTGAAATACCTTGACTGATTCCTTTAGTGGCTATAGTCTAGTGTCGTCTTCCTTTCTTCATAGTTGGCCTTGAGTAGTTAAGATAGATTTTCTTGAGGTCATCCCAAGAAGATTGATATACATCACCACTGGCCAATAGGTCTAGTGCTTCTAGACAATTATCATTAACCCCTCTCAAGAAGACTAGCTTTTGTGAATCATTCGCCAATACATGCTGAGGGTTCTTCTTCAATGTATTCAAGAAATGTGAAACATAGTCTTCTAATGTTTCATCCACCTTTTGTGATATTCTAAAGGTATCATCTCCTCTTGAATCATTTTCCTTGCAATACTCTTTGTATTTATCCAAAAATAGAGTTTGCATTTCATCCTAGGTACCTGTTGCATTGGCTCCTAAACCCATGAGCCATTGTAAAGCTAATTCTTTTAGTGTTGCTGTAAATAACTTGAACTTATCAGTATTAGTGTCATAGTCAAAGCTATGAAAAAGTATGTCAAACTCAAACAAGAAAGTATCATGATCTTCGGTTGCAAGGCCATAGAATTTTAGAAGAGCAACTGCAGGTATGTTTTTGAGATTAGCGTTGGTGATGAGGCTTGGAAGAGCAAATGGAAAAGTAGTTTGTGCCATTATTGGAGGTATTTGATTATGGGGTTGCTGCTTAAAAGGAACATTTGGTACTGGATTATTAGCAACAAGTGGATTTGGAGCAAAACTACCAAGAAAACTGGCCAAAATTTCAGCAAAAGGTTGAAGACCACTAGTGTTCAAGGGTGGTGCTCTAGAGGAAGATTCTATAGGAAAAACAAGGCTTGCATCCTCAAATGACAACTCAAATTCTTTAATTTATTTGTTCAAATTAACAAACTCCCATGGAAGAAATCTACCATATTCATCTTGTTGTCTTCCTCTTTGATGCATGCAATTTAATTCTTCACGCTTGTGAATAAAATTTTAGGACTGCAAATCTCTAAAAAAAATTTAACTAAAAAAACTATGACTCAAAAATTTTCCTAGCTTTACACCATCCCTGACAAAAACACCAAAAATGATGGTCCATCACACAATAGGTGTGTGATAATCATGCTCAAGGCCTTACTTAGGAATAGTATATTTAATCTATGGATTATTCTCCCTACAATGAGGTGCATTTAATTTTTCAACCCAGGGATATATACTTGAAATGGTCGGCACAATATGTGCACTAGGCTTCTTAAAGATTCATTTTTCTTATGTTGCAGGAAAGTAAAATGCAAGGAAGGAACCTACACTAGTGCTCCAGGAAACTAGCACATTTAACTCTTCACTAAAATGAATGTTGGAAATGAAATTAAATGCTAGTTACCTATATTCCAACTCAGATCATTCACTATAACTGTTCTCATAGATGCTGCAGGAACACTCACAAAGTATGATGCTATAGGAAGAAACTTACAACTTCTATTTGAAATACTAAAAATGATGGAAGTAAATCTACACTACTCTAGTCTAATCTACCTCCCAAGTGGTCCCCCTTGGTAAGCTTCTACTAACATAGAATGTAAACCAAGGATTATTTCATTATGTTCCAAAATTCCTTACATGAGAACAATACATAAAAATTGTGGAAACAATTCACCACAAGAGTCAACAGTTTCTTTTCATAAACTCTTTCCAATTTCTAAAACTATCAATCCAATCCCTATAAATAGAGGATCAAAACTTAATCTGAAATAGAAAATAAATTTATTACAAATCTACCAGAGAAAAAGAAGGAAAGATAATAGTTCGTGGTACAAAAAATAAAGTCTAAAGAACCAAGTCAACACAATAATAAACATAGGGGAAATATAGAAACTTTTCATTCCTCCATTCATGAAATAATGGCTCCTACTTTGTAGTACCAATTTCCTCTGATATCATTATGGTTCTTCCATCATGATTGGACTTTAATGTTCCTTCTTGAATGTTGTAGACCATCTCCAACTTCTTCCCTATCAAGTTAGTTATGATGCATAAATATTTGCAAACAAACATAATCAAATTAAATCCAAATATTAGAACACACATTCTAATGATTATATGAAATACTGCTGTTGATCTCAAAGTGGTTTTGACAATTGAGTGTCAACATAGTTAAGTCATTTACTCAGTTCATGCTGAACTAGTAATGCATGCTAAGTACAATATGTAAATAAGACCATGCCGAGTTGTAATGAGTGTCGAGTCACTCAAGTGCTAAGAAAATAGACCATGCTAAGTAATTCAAGTGCCAAGTGAATAGTAGATGCTGAGCAATTCAAGTGCTGAGTCAGAAGTAGAATTATAGAATATGCTAAGCATTAGTAACTACATATGCCAAGTAACACAGATTGGACATATTTGTTTGTTATGACACAAAAAACTATATAAACCATTTTTCAACTAACCTAAGGATAGATTTTGATTCTTTAGAGATAAGGATGAATCTACATATATATTCCCTATTGTAATGTCCCCTTTAACTAGGACATTATAATTTTGTGTTGCTAGCTCACTTCGCCTAGGTTGTGGGGGCAAAAAGGTTCTCTACAGGGTTTAGTTTGAAGTTTGGCCTAAACATTTCCAATTTTAGACCCATCAAAATAGTTTTGGCAGGTCATTCAAATTCTTACTATTTTGTAGTAAGTAAACAGAGCTCAGTATTCTTGATATCTTAGTGTTGGTTTGGAAGCGTCTCACCAAGAGCTTTCCAATGAGCTATTGCACCTGCTTATCCAAGTTCATTTGATCAGTTATTTTAATGCCTACTGATTAAATGGTTTACTAACTAAGTAACTAGTAAAGTTCATTTAACTTGTCACTTTATTTTTAAAAAGGTACTATGTTCACTTAAGTGACTAAAGGACAACAAAGGTTCTTTATCCCACGTTGCTTAAAAGAGCGTGTAATACATTGGGAAAAGTGATAAAGGTACAACAAGCTCCACATGGGAACTTATGAAGAATATAATATTTAAAATAAATTTTAATCTGGGAGTTGGAAACAGTTACTAGTTATCTCTTCGAGGACACAGACCCTTGAAGAAGCTTTTGGAGGTTGGATGCAAACCTAGCCTTCTTACATGTTTTATCTACATTTTCTAATCTAATTGTTATTTCTATTTATAAGATTGGATTATTTGGGTTGTTGCATGTTATTGTATTGCTGTTGTATTATACAAAAATGTTATTTGGTAGCTATTTGCGTTAATTCTTGGTTTACGTATGTATTTCTAAATATCAGAGGAGTAAATTTTTTTTTTTGAGTTTTCTTGTATGCAAATCTGTTGGTTGCAAATCAATTAAAGTTCTAGTATTTGTATCAAATATTGGTTTTTTGTTCAGTTTTAACTATGCACTTTTATATCAAGGGGTTTTATAGTATATATCCAGAAAGGGATATTATGGTGGTATCAGAGCTAGTTTTCCTACCAACCTACAAATTTTTTTAAAGGAATTTCTTAATAGAGACAAAGTTTGCATAAAAGATGTCAGCTTTGGTGTGAAAACATTTGATCAATTTGTGAGTTTGTTTACCTTGAATCCCTATCACAACAAAGATTGGGAAATAAATTAAGGTTTAAGTCAATTTATCTTACAATAGAAAAATTTATTTGGTGATAGTATGGGGCATAAGTATCCATCCATTATAATAGTTTGGAATTTCCTGTGTTGTCTCAATACCATACATCCTGTGGCCAAGTATGGAATTGATGGAAATAGCCAATCAGTGGCTTAGACTCTCACTTCAATAAGAATATTGCATACAAATACATTCAGGGGGGTAGCAAGCAATTGTCGTAATGTCTTCAAGTAACTTAGTGTCTGAGCTTATCCAGCAAGAGTATGGTCAGGATTGATATTAACATTTTTAAGGGAAACTAACTCATGGTTGAAGGAAGAAGTACTAAGTCTTCACCCTATGCTTGGTAAAGCACTATCTTATTAGTAAGAACACAGGTTCTAGAACAGTTAGAGGTCAAAACTACTAAAAAACCCTAGTTAGGAAGGATTAACGAGTAATGGATACATGGTTGGGCATAATGCAAGGTTTGCAGCTAGAGTTTTATGCAGAAGGATGTTTCTAAGGATACCCATGGCATGTGCAATGGACCACAACAGTGTATCTTTCCCTTTCATAGGTTGAGATGACTCCATCCATCAACTAGACAAATATTTAGAAGACAACATACTTCTTTTATGAAATATTATAAGTTTGAGCCTAGAAACCATAGAGATTTAATTACAAAGGTTGCTTTCCATTGTCATAGAAATACTACTAGATACAAATAGCAGTAATGAGAACAAATATTCTGGGTATGTAAAAAACCAACAACAGAATATTGTAGATGCAATTGATTTACTTCCTCATCTTGCAATTGGGATAGATGTGAATGTCAGGTTCAGACATATACATGATTTCAATTTTACAAGAGATCGTGTGATATTTGACTTGCCAGATATCAGGCTTGTCCATGGCTAGATTATTGATCCCCAAGATGAAGAGACTATGGGAGTAATAGGATCAAGTTCATCCAATACTCTTAAGGAAAAGATTGTAGCTTTGAATGAGAGAAAAACACATGAGTTGAACACTAGAGTTATTGAAGAATATTCTGTTGATTTTGCTATAGGTACAGTGGCAACATTAGGGGTTCCTTCCCCATGCCTTTCAAGAGGAAAGTCATTTGAAGATTCTCTAGTTTCAACTCCTCATGAACAAAAGGGAAGAAAGGGTGATGTTCAGGAAGTTGAAGAGCTTATAAAGGTACTAAATATATCAAAATCTGATTCATTAGATGGCACCCCAATTGACATGAAATAAATTAGTTAATCTACTACTATGAACCCTTATATGGGGTTTGATAAGTCTGTACATGAAGGTTCTACTGATCCATTAGAGCATTATGCTCAAGATGTAGATCAATTAGGTTTTATGAGTGAAGAATTGCTAGGGAATCACAATACAACTATGGATAGTGAAATTGGGGTTTCTACTATTTATTCAAATAATTTAAATGATTCAATTGGTAAGGCTCTTGAAAATGATTATATAGAGCAGTCCCTGTTGGATAGAACTAGTGCTAGCAACATAAAATTTGAAGATGATGTACTTGCTAAAGTAAAAGATTTGGATACACAATTTTCTTGTGAAAAATTCATCCTCATTCCTTGAAATGCACGATAAATTTAGTGTGGATGAAATTTGTAATGAGGAAGTAAAGATGAAGAGCCCTTGTCAAGAAAACATCATTCATTCTGACTCTAGTGAACTAACTGAGGGTCTTTAGGAATAAGAAAGTAGTGCTTTCAATAATGTCTTTTCTTAATGGGGACTTCCTCTCTCATACAATAAGAGAGAACCAATTGACAACTTAGAGGATGTTAGTTCAATTCTAGAAGGCATTGAACTTATATATAAAGGGGAAGAGTGCATTTTAGCTGATAATGTGCTTCCAATGTATGAAAATAGGGAGCCTCTCTATGAGGATAAAGCACCCAAAGATGCAGTTGTAGAGAAACCAAATTATTTCTTGAAAGACACAAACAGGTAGCACCAACTAGCCTAAGACTTCCAACTCGATATTAGAACTAAAGTAAGGAGATTGTATGATGATTATAAAAAATTCTCATCAAAAATTCAAAAAGAATTTCCTTTCATTGATTATGTGAACTTTCAGTTAGAGCTGCAAAATAAGATGAATATGATAAGAAACAAATACTATAAATTGGCTTGAGTTCTTCTTGCAGAGGATAGTTACAAAAATTTGCATACTGAAGATATCAATAAACTTGATAGTAGTACTAATAATGACACAAGTATAGTAATAGGTAATTGGGAGATAGAAGTATCTTAAGGAGCCATTTACACTAGTCCTTTTGCTGAGCATATTGATGGCCCAAGTAGAAGAGTTGACCAAACTGCCAATGTTGGCAACTCCCCATCTTATTTAGACATGAAAAACACCAAAATCTTATTTAGTGACATGGAAATTAACTTGGATGAATTTTTTGGTGACATTAGGTTGGAAATTATTTCAAATATTGAGGAGATGCAAATGGACTACAATATTGGTAGGATAGATGATCTAGCACATGTTGAGTTAGAGGATATATCTGAAAATGTTGTGTCCCTAGGTGATGAAAAATCAAAAAATTCTATGAAGAAAAACCCACTTGTGTTTGAAGGAGATGATAAAAAGCCTTTATAACTCTTTGACTTATTGGATATGCTTTTGGTCAAAGAGGACAAGGTTATCCAAGTGTTGATGAGGATGGATGATTCTTCCAATTTGATTGATGATCTCATGTAGAAGATTGTAATAGAAAAGAGGTAGGGGAATGTATGTGGCGTCACAAGTCCTCTTTTACATACTATTTTTGAAACTTTGAAAATGATGAAATATGAGTATTTGCAACTATTAATGGATAGAGATCTAGCAATAAAATTTGGAAGAGACAAGGAGAGTGAGGTAGATGAGCTATGCCTTCAATTGAGCTTAACACATTATTCCATCCACAAAGCTAAAAATCAAACAAGTGGGGCAACCACTTATGAAGAAGATAATAGGGGTCCAAGGGCATAAGAAATCATGCAAATCATTGAAGAAATTCATAAATCCAAAAGATGTGAAGGAAAATAATGTAATTCAATCATGTGTTCCCTATCTGAGACCTTCTATGATGAGAAAGATTCTATGGATTAGCAAGTTGATGAGTCTAGAAATTCTAATTTTTATAACAACATCTGTACATCACACATGAGCACATAGTTAGTGATATAACAAGTGAGGATAATTGAGAGATTTCAATTAATGGTGAACCATCCCTTTACGAAGACTTAGACATAAGCAAGAGTACTTATGGTGGGGTAGGAAGTTCAAATTTATCCTTAGCATGCTGTAAGGGATTTTTTAGCTTACTCAAAGATTTATCACCTAGCTCTTATGAGTTGGCCATGGCCTACTTGTTGATTGGTGATTTTTCTTGTTGGTATATTTCTACTATCAGTGATTTTCATGTGTATGTTGGTAATATATTTGCTGATTCTATTTGGTCTTCAAGAGTCAATGAGTCATTTGTAGATGAGCTGGGAGATCACACATTACCCTATGTTCCACATGAGGTGTCTGCATTTTTTATTTAGCAGAATATTTATGAGGTGTTAGCACTCATGATGTTGGTGATTCACCAACTACTCTTTCCTTTACCCAAGATCATGTTGATTGGGTAATTGGGGATCCAGGTGTTAATAGTATCTTACATTTGGTAGATTATGCTATGTTGTTACATAATCACATGATTATGATTTGTGTTTCAGCCTTCTTACACATCAGAGTTCCAGATATTAGGATTACTTCATTTTCACCAGGCTGATATGATGGTGGAGTTAGATTGGTTGGATCTATCATTGTCATTGATACAAATATTACAAGAGTGGTAAAATGGTTCCATGGTACATATATTACAGGAGCTAGTTAGGGGTATCTTAGATAGCACATGATTTCTCACGTGGGATCCAGGTGGAGCATCCCTATGTATTGCTTTTTATTAGGAAGCTTGTTGGAGAGTTTGGTTGCTATCATCTTGGAGTGGATATTGGTATATTGTCAAGCTCCCATATTCACTTGATAGTAAAGACTCGTAGAGTCACTCATGGAGTGAGACATTCATGCTGACTGTGGGTATTGGCACACAGGGCAACAACACATGGTACTTGGTGTCCCTTTTTGGTGAGACTTGGGATCCTAGCATTTAGTTATTTGGCACATCAATTTGTATTGTAATGTTTTTCCATTCTAGATTTGGGATGATTCATGCTAGGTTACATCAGCTGAGGAGTAGAATCTCATTGTCAAGGTGAGTATGGAATCTTGGCATTTGGTTTTTGCAGGTATGAGCAGATTGCTTAAGGGCAAGAAATCTTTGACAAGGGAGGCTTTGTAATGTCCCCTTTTTCTGGGACATAATTTTGTGTTGCCGACTCACTTTTCCTAGGTTACAAGGGTGAAAAAGTTCTCTATGGGGTTTAGTTCAAGGTTTGACCTAGACATTTCCAGTTTCAAACCCATTAGAATAGTTTTGGTAGGTCACCCAGATGCTTACTATTTTTAATAAGTAAAAAGAGCTCAAATTCTTGATATCTCAGTGTTGGTTTGGAAGCATCTTACTGAGAGATTTCCAAAAAGCTATTGCATGTGCTTATCTGAGTTTGTTTGATTAGTTATTTTAATGCCTGATGATTAAATGGTTTATTGACTAAGTGAGTATTAAAGTTCATTTAACTTGTCACTTTATTTTTAAAAAGGTACTATGTTCACGTAAGTGACTAAAGGAAAAAAAAGGTTCTTTATCCCACATTACTTAAAAGAGTGTGCATCACATTTGAAAAGGTGATAAAGGTACAATAAGCTCCACATGGGAAGTTATGAAGAATATAATATTTAAAACAAATATTAATCTAAGAGCTAGAAATAGTTACTGGTCATCTCTTCGAGGACACAAACCCTTGAATAAGCTTTTGGAGGTTGGACGCAAACCTAGCCTTCTTATAGGTTTATCTACATTTTCCAATCTGACTGTTATTTCTGTTTATAAGATTGGATTATTTGGGTTGTTGCACATTATTGTATTGCTGTTGTATAATATAGTAACATTATTTGGTGGCTATTTGTGTTAATTCTTGGTTTATATATGTACTTCTGAACATCAAAGGAATAAAACAAAATTTTCTAAGTTTTCTTGTATGCAAATCTGTAGGTTGCAAATTAGTTAAAGTTCTGGTATTTGTATCAAATATTGGCTTTCTGTTTGGTCTTAAATATGTACTTTTATATAAAGGGATTTCACAGTAAATATCTGGAAAGGGATATTACACCTATGCAATTACATGTAGCCAATTAGAAAATGGGAAGGTTTATGCGGAAAAATGGATGAATCTCAGTCATAGATTCATACCTAACCCTAAGCCACCTTAGTCTTCTGAAGGAAGATGAAGCCCTAAATTTAAGAGAGAGTTGAGAGCATTGTGAAGGGGTGAATGATCAAATTAGAGGAGTGAACAATATAGTTTGTAGAGAATTCAAGGTGACTTAGCATTAAGAGTGAATTGTAGAATTAGTTAAGTGAAGAACATAGGATAGAGGATACAACATTGATACATGAGATCGTGAAGGATTAATCAGAGATTGGATAGAGGTGATCTATTATCAGGTAAGTAAGTGCCAACCACAAGATCTATGTTGAGACATTTTGACATGTATTTTTAGTTAAATTTCCTAGGTAGAGTAGTCCTAACAGGCTTTACCAAATCCTTTAACAGGGTGGCATTCCAAGTGAATGATCTAAAGTCCTTTAACCAGGCACACTTCTAACAAGGTGGGACTTAAAAATCTTTCTAAGCCTTTAACAGGATAGGCCTTCTATAGGGCAGACCATGTTTCATGGTCAAACCATTGTAACCTTAATTGGCTACACTTTATTGCTATAGTAGTGAAGATTTTTGGGTGTTATCTCCACCCTAGTTCTACCTTCTCATTGGAGGGTTTTTGGATAATCATATTTGGTGTCAAGTGTGTGTGTGTTCGATTACTTACATGTTTTAGATGCATTTACTTTACATGTTATTTTAGTATGTTAATGCATGTGATGTATGAATGGTGAAAGTTTAATGGGTCCAAGTTTAAAGTCCTGATTCACTTCCCCTACCAGAAGTTTACCTTTTCCACTTGCAAGTCCAACAATTTGTATCAGAGTGTAGTTCTTAGAAGGAGAAGCTTTGTAGCTTAGAGGAAAGATCTTGAAATGGAAGTCTAAAAATTGGAAAAGACCATTAAGAACTAGGAGATTGAGATACATCTTATACTACACCAACTAAATGAAGCTAGATATGCTTTTAAGAGTTCCTTGAAGAGAAGGAAAGAAATTGCTATAGCAGAAAATGACACACAATACAAAGAGATTGACACCAAAAAGCTATTTGTAGATGGTAACTCCAAAGAATTTGATGCAATAGTTGTAGATCTAATGGAGAAGAAAAAAATCCAAGCTGAAGAAATCAGAAATCTCAAGTTGGAGCAAGAATCACAAGCTATACTGCTATGTGAGGTGACTAAACAAAAGAAGAAAGCCATGAATGACAAGGCCATGATTGAAGAAGACAAAAGAATTTTGGAAAATATACTAGAAGAGAAGTCAATAGAGCTAACTAGGATCTCAAACATGCAATTGGACACCTTGAGCCAAATGATGAATGCTCATCATGAGTTGAATGTCAAAGACATTGAGATAACTACATTGAAGTTGTAGAATGAACAAATGCAGAATGAACTAAAAAGAGAACATGAATTTTCTGAAAATTTCAACAAGCCAAATGAATCCATCAAATACTTATAGCAATTACCGAGATCCCCTAGATCCAACAAAGATACATTAGGATTGGGCTACATAAGTACTGAAGAACGAGAATCATCCAAAGTTGCTAAAGAAGGAAACATCAAAGGTAAGAATTCCAAACCTACTTGTCATAATTGTGGAAAGAAAGGACATATTGCTAATGTGTGTAGGGGCAATAATAAAAATTAGAATATCAAGCATAAGAACATGGTGCACTGTCATAAGTGCAATAAATAAGGACATCAAGCACATGAATGCAGAGCCAAAACCATGCATGCACCAAAATTTGAAGGATATTGCTAAAACTATTAGAAGTATGGACATAGAGCCTTTGAAAGTAGATCCAAGTCCAAGTGCTCATCAAACAAGCCAATCAAGGTAAGAAGCTATGGAAACTCTTATAATTGGGATTACAATACAAGATATAGCTACCACTATTGTTAAGAATATGGATATATTCATCAGAATTGTATTAGGACTCACTTTAGTGGTAACTAAAAAAGGTGGTTGAGTCAAACCACATGCTTTAGCTATTTGAAGATTGGTCATATTAGTAAGCATTGTCCAACTAGGTCAAAGGCACCAAGTTGTGAATTTGATAAAGGCAAAGGCAAGGCAGATGTTTAACACATCAAGAATGAGATGAACTAGACATGGATGAAGAAATATGGTTGAGTACATCAAATGGAAAAGGGATCACTTCACCCAATGGGTCAAGTGGTCACATCTCATCAAACTAAACAAACAAGAGGCATGTGGGACCTATACTTAAAGTATTTTATCATGCATCAATTCAAAAAGAAGTTAGTATTGAAAGGACTACATTAGCATGCATGAAGATGCAAGATGTTAAAAATTCAAGATTAAAATTTTAAGTTTTCGTGTTGTTGCCGAGCATGAAAAGATTTCAATGGATGCTGAGTGGAATACTAGTTAGTGCTAAGCTGCCAGATTAACTAGTTGATGTTGAGTCTGTAGTAGATGCCGAGTGATGGTAATATCTATAGATGTTGAGTGAATCTAAAGTCATGTTGATGCCAAGTTGACAACTATACAAGCACTAAGCATTAATTGCAAGGGTTTTTAAGGGTATATGGTCATTTTTACTCATTTTTAATCATTTCAAATTCGAGCAAGAGTTAAAAGAGCAGAAGACAATTCAAAAATTTGTTCGAAGTGACTGCAAAGATGGTGCAAGAGCACCTAGGAAAACATCTAGGCACACCTTGGAAGAAAAAAAAAGCAAAGGATCTATGGTATCCTTGAAAGTGGATTGGAATGTATTGAAGCCTATAATGGTTAAATGTAATGAACAATTTAATGTTAACTTGAAAAGTCCTAAAGATCCGGATAAAGGATTTAGGCATAAAAATAATGTAAGGGTGGCCAATAGTGCCAACAAGGGATCTAGATTGGTTATAGAGATAAAATAGGTCCTAGGGGGTTATTATAAATTTAATAAGTGGTAGAAACAAATAAAGTATGAGTTAAAACATTTTAATAAGGTTTTAAATTCAAATTTAAAGTCTTTACGACTATATTTTGAATTAGGAGAGAAAATTAGTGTTTTAACCTTTGTTATGGATTCCAACCAATGGAATATGGTTGGGGAAGTTGTATATTTTCCTATATAACCTAATAAAGGCATAGGATCATTAGATTGAAGGCATTGTACGATTTCCATCAGTAGTGTATAGATTGGGTAGTTGGAATGCAATAAAACTCCTTTTTTGAGCATTTTGCATTAGATCTTTTGTTTGGATTGGTTTCTAATTTCTGTTTTAATGTTTTTAACCTATTGGAATGATATATAAACCATTTATGGTGCATTAATACAAATAGGCTTTCATTTTACCAAAAATGCTGATTTCAAGCAACTTTTGCAACAATTTGTGCAAGTTTTGGGCACTTTGGAAGCATTTGATCATTCCCTGGATGTAAGAATCTGATTCACATGGAATGAACCTGTATTATAATGTAAATTATCATTTTAACAATGATTGGGCAGGAGTTTTCATGAATGGAGGCTTCTAATGGGTTTTTGGTGGTTGTAGGTGCATGAAATGCATGCCTGGAGTGTAGTAGCTAGAGATCTATCCATTGGAGAGGGGTATTTTATGGTAGATATCATCTAAATATACCTTGGAAATGGTCAATCAACCTTCATTTGGTTGGTATTTTCTTGGGAGGTCACACATTGCGAAAGACCTAGATTTGTGTGTTTATAGGAAGCCAAATTGGGGGTTTCTTATTTGTAGAGGTTGGGGAGTCAGATTGATTTGATTTTCCTTTGATTGGGATAATCTTGGAGGACTTTTGAAAGTCTAAAGCTTTGGATGTACAGGAAGCATATACTTACTTTGTAAAATTGTCCTATTTTATGCCTAAAAAGGGTGCCAAGTCTAGGGATCTGGTTGTTGGTCCAAAACAATCTATACTAAGATTAACATATGTTGAATAAGGCTGAAATGGGTATTTGAAAGCCCATTTTTTTTGAGGATTTCTTTCAAATTTTTTGGAGAAAACTTCATATCTTTCTCATTGCAAACCTAATTGGGCACAATTAGGCCTACTAGGCAATATTGAAGGATTTGAGTGCTAGGATTTGGTTGGGGGTCTGAAACCACTTGAAGCCTCTTGAATCCATCTTAGATCAGTGAAATAAATCCACCATAGACATTGGGAGGGTGTAGGAGTTGAAGAGTGGTTAGTTTTTATTTGTGGGTTTGGGGGAACATAGCCTTTCCCTTGCACATTTTCACTTTGTGAACTTGGTTGGGCCACATCAATCTCATCCATTGCATCAATTGGTATCATAGCCTAGTAGAATCCGAGGTTGAAAGAAGAAAAGAGTTATTGGGGTCATTTTTGTATTCTATCCTTGTTGAAGCCTTTGAGCATCCCTTACCTTTTGAGCATTCCTAGTGGGTCTTGGTACTTGAGAAGATGTTAGAAGGAGAGGATGAGGGAATCCCTCAGAGGGTCACTAATGCTGAACTTGAAAAACTTGTGAAGGAACAAATGGTAGAGAATAGAAGGATAAGATCAAACCTTGAACAAGAAAGAAGGGAAAAGCTTGAGAAGGACAAGGAAATGAAAGCCTTGATTGGTAGATTAACCATGTTGGAAAAAAAAGGAAAAAGTAGATTGGAAGAGGAAGATGACTTTGAAGAGTAGGATGAAGAAGTTGTCCCTTTGAGAGAAGAGACATAGTTAGATCCCAAGGAGGAGAGGATGGCTAGGTTTGTTAAAGCCATAAGGAGTAGTTATGAAAAAGGAAGATAAACTTACCTTTGTATGTAGGTAAGATGGATAATTAAGAAATCATTGACTAGTTTAGTGTTATGGAGAACTACTTTGAGTTTGAAAATATAGAGGACAAAGAGAAAGTAAGAATTGATAAGACTAAACTGAAAGGGCATGCCTTACTTTGGTGGGATTGTATATAGGCTGAGAGATGGAAGAATGGTAGACCCAATATTACTTCTTGGTATACTATGATGGACAAAATGAAGGCAAAATTTTTACCTAGTGACTACAAGGTACAAATTTAGAAGAACATGCAAAGTCTTAGGCAAAGAGACTTGGATGTACAAGGGTACACTGAAGAATTCCATAAGTTGGATATTAGAGTGGGTCATGATGAGTACGTAGAAGAGAAAATGGAAAGATACTTGGGGGGGCTTAGATTCAAAATCCAAGATGAATTAAGTCTTACAATCCCTAGATCTATTGAGGAATGTTACAATTTGTCCATAAGGGTTGAAGAGAAGTTGAAGAGAAGAGAAAAGATAGTGGTGGTAGAGGAAATGGAAAAAAAGGTAGAGGAGGAAAATCTACTAATGAGAAGGAATGAGCTAATGAGGACAAGAGCAAGAATGCTGATTCAAAACAAAGCGGAAGTGGCAGATTTGGTTATGAGAGAGGTAGTGGTACATTCACTAGTAAGTGTTTTAATTGTGGAGTCATTGGGCATCAGCTCTTTATGTGTCCTGAGAAAGAGGCTGATCACAAGAAGGTAGAGAAGAGAGCTCACTTAGTACAAGGAGGGGAAGAAGAATGGGAAGACAAAGGCAAGGCTATAGAAATTAGACCATATGAGGAAGGATAATCATTGATGGTGAGAAGATTGCAACGACAAAAGAAGGCTCCAATATCCATCTTTAAGACAAATTGTGTAAGTCATGGTAAGGCTTGTAAAAGGATCATTGATTCTGGATCATTTGATAATTTGGTTTCTTATGAGATGATAAACAAACTAAAACTGCAAAAAGTTTCCCATTGAGAGACCATATGAGGCTTCATGGGTGAGTGATGAGAAAAACATTATTGTTAGAGAGCAAGAATTTGTTGATTTTTCAATAGGATCATATGCTGATAGAGTTCTTTGTGATGTGATTCCTATGACATGTTGTCATATTATTCTTGGAAGGCCTTGGCAAGCCTCTAGGGATACTATACATCATGGATTGGAAAATGTGTACATTGTGCATAAAGATGGTCTGAAATTTCTCCTTAACCCTTTACCAAGTAATGATGGTGATGGTGAAAGGATTGTATGTGTTGGTGAGAAGAAGTATATCACCTTAGAAGATCAAACAACAAGTGGTGATGATCTGAAACACAAGGCTTCCTTGGTAACAATGAAGAGTCATGTTGTTGATCACAAAAGTTTTATGAAAAGAGGATATTAATTGGTTCTTTTTGGTGTCCATTAGTGATAATCAGCAAGCATAATGATTGACTATCCTTAAAGGGCAGAGATAAGGGTCTTTTGGATCCTCAAATGAAAGAGAAAGGGTAGATTGAGAGGGAAAATGATAAATTTCCTAAATGTAATGTTTTTATTTGTTCTAACATTTTAAATGTAGCAAGTACGTGTGGCAAAAGTGGAGGATTGCTAAAGAAGAGTTGTAGACATCTATCTAGGAGAATGGGTGGCTTGAAGACAACTCCCCTTCACTCTTGCGGCAAGAGTTTTTTTTGACGTGGGGTGTATGGTCAAGAGCACCTAGGCAAACATCTAGGCACACCTTGGAAGCAAACAAAAGAAAAGGATCTATGGTATCATTGAAAGTGGATTTGAATGTATTGAATCCTATAATGGCTAAATGTAATGGACAATTTAATGTTAACTTGAAAAGTCCTAAAGATTCGAATAAAGGATTTAGGCATAAAAATGATGTAAGGGTGGCCAATAGTGCCAACAAGGGATCTAGATTGGATAGAGGGATAAAATAGGTCCTAGGGGGTTATTATAATAATTAATAAGTGGTAGAAACAAATAAATTACAAGTTAAAACATCTTAATAAGGTTTTAAATTCAAATTTAAAGTCTTTATGGCTATATTTTGAATTAGGAGGGAAAATTAGTGTTTTAACCTTTGTTATGGATTACAACCAATGGAATATGGTTGGGGAAGTTGTATTTAGTCCTATATATCTTGGTAAAGGCATATGATCATTAAATTGAAGGCATTGTATGGATTCCACCAGCAATGTACGAATTTGGCAGTTGGAATGCAATAAAAACTCCATTTTTGAGCATTTTGCATTAGATATTTTGTTTGGATTGATTTATAATTTATTTTTTGATGTTTTTAACTTATTGGGATGATATATAAACCATTTCTAGTGCATTAAGACAAATAGGCTTTCATTTTACGAAAGGTGTCAATTTCAAGCAACTTTTGCAACAATTTGTGCAAGTTTTGTGCACTTTGGAAGCATTTGGTCATTCCATGGATGTAGTAATCTGATTCCCATGGAATGAACTTGTGTTATAATGTAAATAATAATTTTAACAATGATTGGGCAGGAGTTTTCATGAATGGAGGCTTCTAATGGGTTTTTGGTTGTTGTAGGTGCATGAAATGCATGCCTAGAGTGTAGCAGTTGAAGATCTATCCATTGGAGAGGGGTATTTTATGGTAGATATAATCTAAATATACCTTTGAAATGGTGAATCAACCTTCATTTAGTTTGTATTTTCTTTGGAGGTCAGACATTGAGAAAGCCCTAGATTTGAGGGTTTGTAGGAAGCCAAATTGGGGGTTTCTTATTTGTAGAGGTTGGGGAGTTAAATTGATTTGATTTTCCTTTTATTAGGATCATCTTGGAGGACTTTTTAAAATCTAAAGCTTTGGATGTACGTGCAGAATATACTTTCTTTGTAAAATCACCCTATTTTATGCCTAAAAAGGGTGCTAAGTTTGGGGATCTAGTTGTTGGTCCAAAACAACCTATACGGAGTTTGACATATGTTGAAGAAGGAAAAAATGGGTATCTAAAAACCTATTTTTTTAAAGGATTTCTTTGGAAATGTTTTGAGAAAACTTTAGATCTTTCTTGCTGCAGACCTAGTTGGGGGCAATTAGGCCTACTAGGCAATATTGAAGGATTTGAGTGCTAGGATTTGGTTGGGGGTCTAAAACCACTTGAAACCTCTTGAATCCATCTTAGATCAATGAAATAAATCCACCATAGCCATTGGGAGGGTGTAGGAGTTTAAGAGTGGTTAGTTTTTGTTTGTGGGTTTGGGGAACATAGCCTTTCCCTTGCACATTTTCACTTTGTGAACTTGGTTGGGCCACATCACACTTTTTTTTTGTTGTTAGAGAGAAATAATTTGTTGATTTTTCAATAGGATCATATAATGATAGAGTTCTTTGTGATGCAATTCCTATGACATGTTGTCATATTATTCTTGGAAGGCCTTGGCAAGCCTCCAGGGATACTATACATCATGGATTGGAAAATGTGTACATTGTGCATAAATATGGTCTAAATTTTTGCCTTAACCCTTTACCAAGTAATTATGGAAGGATTTTATGTGTTGCTGAGAAGAAGTATATCACTTTAGAAGATCAAACAACAAGTGGTGGTGATCTGAAACACA
The DNA here is from genome assembly GCA_028749045.1 of Cupressus sempervirens. Lineage (NCBI taxonomy): Eukaryota > Viridiplantae > Streptophyta > Pinopsida > Cupressales > Cupressaceae > Cupressus > Cupressus sempervirens. The sequence goes on from CM053791.1 coordinate 319,853,949, forward strand.
AGGCTTCCTTAGTAATGATGAAGAGTTATGTTGTTGATCAAAAAAGTTCTGATTTGAAGTAAATGTTGTATGAAAAGAGGATATTAATTGGCTCTCTTTGATGTCCATTAGTGATAATCAGTAAGGATAATGATGGAAAAAATGAAGGCAAAATTTTTAACTAGTGACTACAAGGTATAGATGTACAAGAAAATGCAAAGTCTTAGGCAAAGAGACTTGGATGTACAAGGGTACACTGAAGAATTCCATAAGTTGGATATTAGAGTGGGTCATGATGAGGATGTAGAAGAGAAAATGGAAAGATACTTGGGGGGGCTTAGATTCAACATCCAAGATGAATTAAGTCTTACAACCCCTAGATCTATTGATGAATGTTACAAGTTGGGCATAAGGGCTAAAGAGAAGTTGAAGAGGAGAGAAAAGAATAGTGGTAGTGGAGGAAATGCAAACAAAGGTAAAGGAGGAAAATCTATTGATGAGAAGGAATAAGCTAATGAGGACAACAACCAGAATGCTAATTCAAAACAAAGAGGAAGTGGTAGATCTGGTTATGGCAGAGGTAGTGGTACATCCACTGGTAAGTGTTTTAATTATGGAGTCATTGGGCATCAGTCCTTTAGGTGTCCTAAGAAAGAGGCTAATCAAAAGAAGGTAGAGAAGAGAGCTCACTTAGTACAAGGAAGGGAAGAAGAATGGGAAGACAAAGGTAAGGTTATAGAAATTAGGATATGCAGATGGAGAAGAATTGATGTTTTTATGTTGGAAGATGCTTTGTTTTGCCTCATGAGATGCCTCTAATTAATGGAATTATTTTGAAGGGATAAGGATGGATCCCACTGATTGGTAAAATCTGTTCGAAGTGATTGCAAAGATCTCAGAGATGATTTCACACCAGTTCTACAAGATCTTAAAGGTATTAACTCACAAGTTGAGCTATGCAGTTTGCATTTATAAAACCCTAGTTTGTCACAATGGCATCTAGCTCAATAAATGTAGAAGGGAAAGAGGTATTGAATGTGAAATTAATTAGCAATGAGGTAAAATAGCTAGATTTCAAAGCAATTCTAGATGTTGCTTACAAACAAGATCCTTCAGGTTCACTGTCCATGATTCCCCCAAAAGTCATTATGGTCCAAGATGTCCGAAAATGCTACAACTACAAGATAGGAGGAATATGTGACATGGATTTCAGAGAATTCTATGATAGATTGTGTGATAATGGTATCTTGAAAAAAGAATTCAAAATTTCTGAAAGGAAGGGTTTGATGCGTTCCCTAGAATTTCCTATTGTATTCAAAACTAAATGGATAAGAAGAGTATTGAGTCAAATCCATGATGGATCCTTATTTCTCGAAGGTGGACCAATAAAGATATCAAAGATAATAATTCATAGGGTTACTAGTCTTCCAACCTTAGATCAGCCAAAGACTCTGCGGAGTAATTCCAAAGAGGCAATATAGAAGAATACATGAGAAAAGTGGAATAAATGAGGAATGAAAATTGACACCATCATAGGTACACTGATAAAATTTGTAGTAAGGGTTATTACTCATAAGTTTTATCAATCTAGTAGATTAAATAGTGTACACTATATTATAGTAGATGTTGGATACAATATTGTGAAGAAAGATCATACCTATGATCTAGTTGAGCTTCAATTGCAATAAATAATGGAAAACCTTGGAGCAGTAAGGAAGACTAAGAGTGCACAGTGCAAATTTGGATCAATTCTAATTTGCATATTTTTTTATGTACATAATACATTCCCATCTTTTGGAAAAATAGGATGAAAAACAAATAGGTCAATTGTTGCTCAGATAAATGAGTACATTGAGTAGATGGGTGAGAATTTTGAAACTATTATGACAAGTTATTTTGAAGACTTTAAAAAGTCTATGAAGCAAAGGATGAGGATACCTATTTATTTAGTTGAAAAATATTACAATGATATATGTTTCTTGTAGATATTGATTACACATATGTACAGGTTGCTACACCTAGGGTAAGATGGCTAAGACCCTTACGATATGAGATCAATGTTGATGAATCATTAGTAGCTATCACTGCACTTCTAGTTGAGGAAGTTGATAAAACAACAAAAATCTTTGGAAATTGTGAGGTGATGAAGTCAAAGGTGGAAATGGAATTGAAGACAACCTTCACATTGAAGAAGAAGGACAAATTAGTAAAGAAACTCAAGGATAAATTTGGTGAAAGTGCTGAAGAGGAAGAAGAGGAAGGAGATGAAGAGGATGAAGAGAAAGAACAAGAACAAACTAAAGAACCTCTTGCATTAACCCAAGGCATGGGTGAGGACAAAGAAGAAGAGGAAATAGAGGGTTTCAAGGAAGAAGAAGCCAAGGAATCACCAACACATGCTGAGCCAAAGATGAGAAATGCCAAGGCACAACCTGTGGCTATAGCAAAAAAAGTTGCTAAACCAAGCCCAACAAAGCCAACAACACCTACCACCAGAGCTAGCACACAAGCCAGCACACAAAAGGCCAAGGAGAAAACCAAGAAGATAGAACAAGGGGGCCAAGTGGAAAAGAAGTAGAGAGGGAAATATATTGGTCAACTTGACTTAGATGATGGAAGAACTAAATCAGATGATCAAAGACAATTTAAAGTGCTAATTCATACACCACTTTTTGATCTTGAAAATTTGTGTGAAAATCTCAGAAACAATGTAGATCTATCTAGCCTTAAAAATTTAAATTTTGATAATTTGGAAAAAGAGGAGAAAAAGTTAGTACAAGAAGCCCTATATACAATGATGTCCAAATTTAAGAATATGCCACTAGAATTTGCTAGCTCAGTACCCAAACCATTATATGATTTAGTTGAGAAAAAATGGCACTATTGTTTAAATTTGGAAAAGAAAATATGGGAAACTACTTTGGCCCAACTAATGCCAGAACTAACAAAAGGGAAAATTGCTAAGGCAAATAAGAAATATGGAGGAAGGTTCACACCAAAGTATAGGAGCCTTCAACATTCTCCAAAATGACATTGAAGATGTTGTCAAGAAATCCACTCAAATGTGGAAATTGATCTATGGATTAACTACTATGGAGCAAGGAGAGAAGGACCCCTTTGAGGGTAAAAATGATGATAAAGAAGAAGATGACAAGGAAGACAACAAGGAAGAAATAAATATAGAGGAGGAAATTGAGAAAATGGATACTAAGATGGCAACAATTGAATAGTAGCATGACCAATAGAGTGTGCAAGATGCACAAATGCCGAGTGCCAATTCTCCTGATGACACAAGTGTACCTGCTAAAACTATCATTGTCAAGGATGTCTCTGATACATTAGCTCAGAACATCAACCCATTAACTATAGAAGATCTGAAGAAGATTCTAGATCAATCTACACTGCAAGCACAATTATTTACAAATCCTATTTTGATCAGTGTATAAGAACTTTAAAAGGTAGTAATAGAGGTTACAAGGGATAAGGTGAATACACAAGAACCACCTTCTACCATCCCTTTAGTTACTACTGATCAACCACAAGAAATGCTTAGGAAGGAGTATAGGTAAACACAAGCATTGCAAGAAATTAAAGACATTATTTTAGATGCATTCAACTTGCCTACTCTTGAAGAAACCAAGCCACTGTTGGAAAAATTGTTAGATATTATGGAGAAGATTAATAATGAAGACCTAGATACAAATGCTAAACTTTTAGAATGGTTTGAAAGAAAGTTTTAAGGAAAAGTAAATGAAAAGATATTTGGTGACACAACACTGACACAAGTTGCATTGGCAACCAAGGTTGAGGATGTGAAAAAGGTACTTGAGAATATCTTCTCATTGTACACCAAATTGTGTGATCCCACACTCTTCACCCAAGACACCAGACATAGAATTCTAAGCCTGGAGAGGAATCTAAACATTTTAGGTACACAACTACCTAAGAACCCATTTGAGAGTGAGAAGCATTTCCATAAATCTCTTCAATCGCATAGTTGATTAGCTGTGTTAATAGTAGAAGATGCTAACATAAGAGACAAGTTGACACAAATTCAAGCCTCTCTCACCCCACACATAGAAATTCTCTATAAAGAATTAGGCTATGTAGAAACATTGTTAAAGAAACATCCCAATATTTCTACACTAGATGGCCTACTGCATCTTGTAGCCAAGCTCACTATCCAAGTTAAGTCATTGGATGTTGCATGTGACAACTGGGATGCAGCTCTGAAGTGGAAGTCCATAAATCCTTTTTGGACAAATATATTATAAGTGTATAGCCCATTTGACATCAATGTAAAAAAAGGGGAGATAGATTAAAAGGGGGAGTAAGTATGCATCGAGTTAAGGGAAAGTAAATAAGAAAGGGGGAGAGATGAATAAAGGAATAGGGGGATTTATCAATTTTGACCCCAGTGATATACATTTTTGAGAAATAAAATGCAAAAATATAAATAGAGAAAAGTAGATATTAGCTAAGGCAGAGCACAAAGAGTATAAGTGCATTAAAGTCAAAGAGTACTAGTCAACATAGACAAATATACTCAGAATGGAGAATAGATTTGGATACAGAACAAACACATTAACTCAGGGGGAGTTATAAATTTTGAGGTATATAGGTTATTGCAAAATTTTGAAGTTCTGTATATAAGTCGAGTCATGGATATGTTATACTTGAGAAGATCAGATTGATTATGAATATTCAAGTGTTTTTGACACTCATGTCAAAGGGGGAGATTGTTGATCTCAGATTGGTTTTGACAATTGAGTGTTAATGCACTTAAGTCATTTACTCAGTTCATGCCAAACTAGTAATGCATGTTGAGTACAACATGTAAATATAAGACCATGTCGAGTTGCAATAAGTGCCAAGTAACTCATATGTTGAGGCACTCAAGTGTTGAGTAGATAGACCATGCCAAGTAATTCAAGTGCCTAGTGAATAGTAGATGCTGAGCAATTCAGGTGCTAAGTTAGAAGCATAATTATAGTATATGTCGAGCATTAATAACTACATATGTCAAGTAACAAAGATTGGACATATTTGTTCGTTATGGAACAAACAAATATGTAAACCATTTTTTAGCTGACCTAAGGATAAATTTCAATTCTTTAGAGATAAGGACACATCTACATGTAGATTCCCTATGCAATTACATGCAACCAATCAAAAATAGGAACGTTTAAGTGACAAAATGGATGAATCTCATCCATAGATTCATACTTAACCCTAAGCCACCTAAGTCTTCTTAAGGAGGAAAAAGCCCTAAATTTTAGAGAGAGTTGAGAGCATTGTGAAGGGCTGAATGATCAAATTGGAGGATTGAATAAGATAGTTTGTAGAGAATTTAAGGTGACTTAGCATTAAAAGTAAATTACATAATCAGTTAAGTGAAGAATAGAGGATAGAGGATACAAAATTGATACATGAGATCATGAAGGATTAATCAAAGATTGGATAGAGGTGATCTGTTATCAGGCAAGCAAGTTCCAACCACAAGATCTATGCTGAGACATTTTGGCAGGTGATTTCAGTTAAATCTCCTAAGTAGAGTAGTCCTAATAGGCTTTACCAAATCCTTCAATAGGGTGGGATTCCAAGTGAATTATCTAAAGTCCTTTAACCAGGAACACTTCTAACAAGGTGTTGAAATCCTCTAACAAGGTGGGACTTAACAGTCTTTGTAAGCCTTTAACAGGGTAGGCCTTTCATAGGGCAGATCATGTTTCATGGTCAAAGCATTGTAACCTTAATTGGCTACAATTTATTTCTATAGTATTGAAGATTGGTGGGTGTCATTCCCACCCCAATTTTACCTTCTCATTGGAGGGTTTTTGGGTTATCATATCTGGTGTCAAGTGTGTGTGTGTTCAATTACTTACATTTTTTAGATGTATTTACTTTACACGTTATTTTAGTATGTTAATGCATAAGATATATGAATGGTGAAAGTTTTATGGGTCCAAGTTTAAACTCCTAATTACCTTTCCCACTTGTAAGTCCAACAACTACATTATATAGATAATATTGGCAAAAGATGACATACTGTCTACGCATAGGTTAATGGTTCTATTTGGACTTAATCATAGGTTTAGCTAAACATAAGTTCACAAATGTCTTAGCAATGTTAAAATAGAGTATTTGATAATTATCATAAAATAGTGGCAATAATTAGCCTCATCAATATTCTCACCATCAATGACTAGTGTTGCACTTCCAACTAGAGCATTCACACTACTACTACTTCCTTCATCCTCCATTAGTAGTTGGCTTTTTACATATCTACTTGTAGATGAAGTGGTTGACTTGCTTGGATAATTAAAAAACTTAACATTGAAGTTTGCACTCCCTCTTTTGGAACCTCCAAAATTTACTCTACGTCTATTGAAGGCCCTTCTTTTTCCTCTTAAATTTTATCCCCCTTTGCTAGTATTTTCACTTCTGGTTTCATTTTTCTGATTCTCATCATTCCTACTGCTATGAAGTCTACCAAAATTGCCTTTGCTCCTACTGGTATTCCTACCTCCTCTTCCTCTACTTCCATGATTACTCGTCCTTTTGAGATTCTCCCCAACCTTGATGGCTAACTGGAAACACTCATCCATTACCTTAGGAAGTAACAAACTAATTTCATCTTGAATATTGTATCTTAAATTATTCACATACCTCACTACCCAATCTTTTTGGTCTTCATTATGGTGTGACCTCATGCTCAATCTATGGAATTCCTTAGTATTGGTGACAAAATCTTGATCCCTCTTCCTAAAGTTAAGGAAATTCTAATCACTTTCACCTCAAAAGATATAGGCATAAACTTTACTTTCATTATGGAAATCATTCTATTCCATTTGGTAATGACCTTCTTACCTTTCCTCTCCCTTTCATTTGGGTATAATTCCATCAAATGAGAGAAGAAGCATTGAGTTTGGTTCTTGTATACTAGACTATATTTTCCTCTTCCACATCATACAAATCAAATTAAGTATCCATATCTTCTATCTAATTAGTAAACTATTCATCATCCATCTTGCCACTCAAAGTAGATACCTCAACTTTGAAGTCCTTTTTCTTTGAGTCCTTGATAGAGTCAAGAAAGGCTTGTCTATAATCTTCTAAATAGAAAAAACCCTTGGATAAATAAGTCTTAAGCATATTTAGGGCCTTCTTCTTTCTCTTCTTCTTCATCCACCTCTTCTTCACTATCCAAATCACTACCCTTCTTCACCTTCATCTTAGCCAACATATTTTTCAACCTCTCTTCCCACTTATTCTCAATTATCTTTTCCATCTATTGAACTACTTTCTCAAAACTATTAACTCACTTTGGTGGCATCTTTATTTACCAATATGAAAAAATAATCAAAAATCACTTTGTATGAATTTGGAACAAGTTTGATGCAAGTAAGGTTGAACTAAGGACTAGGTAAAGTCCAAACTAGTCTATGCAAGTTTTTCAAGCCGAATTGCTTCCTAATGTAGGTTAGAACAAAATTTAATTAGTTATGGTATTTTTTTTTGAATCCATCAAACACTCTCAAACCCCTTGTTCCTACTCCCACACCTACAACTTCACTTATCTCCAATTTAATTCCTCACCCTCCACTAACCTTTATAAGCACCCACTAGGATCTTTTCACAATTGAAACTAGAAGATAACCACGATGAATTAAACATAATTTCTAACTAGTTTCCATCTACTCCCAAGGTTACAAAGAAAAACTCCAATATTGACATCAAGATTTTGCTTCTTGGCCTAAAATAGACCTAGTAGAATTAGCTTCAAATCTAATTTTTTTCTTAATAAATTTAGGTTTTTCCAAAACACCACCCAAGATAATAATATATTTTTATAACCATTTTTAAGGACTACAAGATTTAAAATTCTCAATTTTCCAAGTGTTTTCTAAGACCTGGAGCCCCAATTCGGTCAATTAATGAGGGTTTTGAACTGTTGTAGCTAGGGCTTTCAATAGATTTAGGTTCTAATGACAACCAACATAAAAAATTCCCCAACACCTTAAGGAAACTTCAAACATACATCTTCCACCTTTTAATGTCTTCCTATGCCTCCAAAATCCTCTACTGTTATAGATTGTTCTGTCTGCTAGGCTAGTCATATCCAAATGCCTAGCCTCAAACTAACCCCATTTTGCTATGAAAAAATAGTGGCAAGAAAATTGACCAAATAATATTTTAACTTAAATGTGTATCCCTTTGATAGAAAATAATTAAAATTTTCCACCAATGGAGTTAGGAGGAATAGACCATTATAGTTAAAAACCTAGTCTTGGGCTAGAAGAGGGCCAACAAACACAAATAATTTGATCAAGCACATCAATACAACTATATTATTAAATTAATGTATGCAAGAAAAAGTCTAATAAAATCTATCACATATTAAAACCATCAACAAGTATCAATGTTTAATGAAATTGCAAGTTGCATGTCAAAATGGTTTTACTATTTATCACGATCATGAATTTGCATACCAAAAGTCTTGAAAAATCTTCATTAAATAATGAAAAATGACTTGAAAAACCTTAAGTAAATATGGGATATGACTTTAGAACCTCCCATATGCATGAAATAACCAAAAATATAAGGCAACCCTTCATATTTTGTAATCTTGCAAAAGTTGCATTTTTACAACTTTGCACTTTTGTAATATTTGTGAAAACTTTCAGAAAACCACCATAATAACCAAAAAAATACACCTAATTTTCTTCAATTCATGCAAAAATCAATATTATAGACTCACATGCCTAAAATACAACTGTAATTTCCCATTGACAAATTCTAACTCTAGTTGATCAATAAGTAAACCATGCACAAAAGATGCAGAAACTTATCCAATGTTTACAATTTATTGAGAAATGACTCAAACATGCCTAAATCACCTAAATGCATCCAAATCATGAATAAAAAACAAAATTAAAAGAGTGATGATGGGATCATACATGATGAGCCTATATCAAGACCACTAACACTCACTACAACATTGTATTAATCACTTTTATACTCAACAACCTACTAGGAACACTAGGTCAATATTTGACATCAATGATAACAGAATAACCAATCATCATGTGATAAAATTTATAACATAAAAAATTCAAACATCTCCTACCATCACCACACCAACTATGCCAACAACATATTGAATTCTAAAGTTTTTTTGACTAGAGTAAAGCTATTGATAAAAAAAAAATCTAGAAGTGAAAGAAAGTGAGGAAAAGAAAGGAGTTTCTACAAAAACAATGACTCTTCATCATAAATTTATAACAACACTAATAGTTGAAAAATAAAAAAATATTGAAGTTAGTGATATAAAAGTTAGAAAAATAAAAGAAAGGAAAATTAGTTTAGAAAATGTAACTGTGAGAGGAATGGAGGATTGTGGAAACAACAAATGCACTCTTGGTCTTGCAAGAAATTTTTCAAAAGACAAGTGGTTGTGGAAAGGATAAATCTATCAAGCATGGAAAAGTGTGGGAAAGCTTATTGATGAGAGAGCTAGACCTATAAAAATCATCATTTCAAACACATGTGACAAGAAAATTCTTCCAAGAAAGAAACAACTCTTGACAAGTTCTCACTTTTATCTAGATGAATATCTAACTATTACACAACAAGAGATAAGAAGGGTAGAATTATAAAAGGTTATAAGGATGGGAACAAGGGTAAAAGGGAATGGTTATACAAAGACAAAGTTTTTATTGCCTCATTTGGTCCTTGTTCTCAAAGAGAACAATAAGGTGGCAACAAGGAGATAGTGGCAAACTCTTTGGTAACTTCAGAGGAAGAGTAGGATGGACAAATAAAGATGAAGACTCAACTTTACCATTGTATGAGAAAAAAAATTAGAGATAATCTCCTACCCAAGTTTCTCTTAATTTTTTTTTTGGAATTATAGAGGTTACCCTTAGAGGAGTGGATTAGGGTTATGAACTATTATAGAAAATAGAGACATAATTTTTTCATAGAAACACATGACCATGAAGGGTGAAAAACACCTTTGTTTGAAAGGTATTTGAATATAGCAATGTGGAATACAATAGAAATGAATGAAAAAGGACACAGGGGGTATTGTGATCATGACAAGGGAAAAATGAGGTTTTTATAATGGCTAGAAAATGAAGATTCAAATAAACAATTTCTTTGGTTTAAATACTCATTAAATGAAAATCTTATGAGGACTATATCATTTTATTTTACTCCACAAGTTTCAAAAACCCATGTATGTAGGGGAATTGACCAAAAAAACTCCTTGTAATTGTAATCACCCAAAACTGGTCATCTAGACTATAATCCCCCTTTTTAGCATTTTTTTCATAATTTATTAATTGCTTATCTTGATCAAATCCTCAAAAATATATTTATTTAATTAAAACCTATGGTTTGACCACTTTATCCTAAGTCTCTTATTTAATTAAAAGAACATGCTCCCCTTTAATTAAATAAAAAGCCCCACTTCCTACTTAACCGAATTGTGTACACATAAAACATTATTCCTATTTTAAAAATAAGAGATTTTTTTTTGTCTCACATGAGGTGCACACTTTTCAAGGTGGATGAAATCTTTATTCTCCTCCATGCATCTCCCACATTTTTGAACTCCACCATTGATCTTGATTAGGTGAGATTCTTGTGCACATGGATCAATTGAGATGCATCATCTATCCTTGATCAAGCCTCTCTTGGATTTTGATCTCAACCATCCATTTTTCTTTAAAAGAGAGGGATATCTCCTCATCCTCCATCTTTTTTTATTCACACTAATGTTATGTTGCAATATTTCTAGGTGCTTTTGAGGTTTTGAAGATTTGGAACATTTTTCAATCTCATAGTGGCATATTAATTTTAGCTTCTTCACACTTGCATTATGACATTTTAGTTTAAATTTTGTTTTATGCTTTATATTAGATCACCTAATCTAAATAGGAGGCTTTGTAACCTTTGATACTTTTTTTCTTGCATCTTGCATCTCATTTAGTTTAGTTTTCATTTTGCATTGTATCACATAGTGACTCTCAGATGCTAGCATTCTTGTTCCCATATTTGAATCTTCCATTCTGTGGTGCACCTTGCAAGGGTTGCATAAGTTAGGTTCATTTGAGAGCCATCATCTCATAGCCTTTTTATGTTATAGATAGGAAGCTATAAGCAACCTCTTGGCATACTCTTCATCATGAATTTTCTCAAGAACAAGGGTCTTTAGAAGTGTGTCTACATTTTTGACATACATTTTTTGACACCCACTATGGGGCTAGACAACCTTGTCTAACTCTTTATTCAACATTTTTGTCACTCTATTTTCTTTCTATTCTAGGAATTTTATTTTTATAGATATAAATATCATATGATACATTTTTGGTATCATGCAATGCTTTCTCTAACTGTAGTGTGATACATTACCATTTATTTTGTCATACTAGTTTGTGTATTCTGTCGCCCTTTTGTTATGCACTTTATCACACTATTTGGTAAAGAGTATCATACTAGGTAGAAATATCATCTAGTAATACAAGGAATTAACATAATATCATGTTGCAACTAGAAGTATTACCTAGTCTATCTAGTTAGCTAGTTTGGTTCTCAATTTGCATTTTCAATTTTCAAAGCTTTCCATTTTAGATTTTTGGTTTTCTAATAGTTTTGACAAGTGGTTTTGTAGGGTATATTTCAGATTTTGCTAAGCTTGTGGTTCCCTAAAACTTATTTTTTAGGTGTTATTGCTTTCTTTGCTAAAAGGAAAATTTGCACAAATAAAAAAGGGGATACTAACATTTATTGAAGGGCTTCCCAAGCAAAAGAAAATAAATGATTTTGTGTGTCTTCTATCTTTTTCAAGTGTGATATTAAACTAGTTTTTTCTCTTCATTAGGCACATGAAACTCATAAGGGTTCATTTTTGGTAGGAGAGCGCTCTTCACCATTTAGGTGAATTAGAAATCTTGACCCTTCATTAGATCATGAAAGTGGGTGGGATACTCCATTTTTTTAAATTTTAATTAACATTCTTGGCATGTTTTGGGGGAAACATTAGGGAGTAGGAGAGTATTCTCTTCATCTAAAGGGTGTATAAAAAATATTTTCCTTCTTGGTGAGGAGTCATTTTGTTAAAATATACTAGCAAGATTTATACCTTTAGAGGGCCTATTACTGGTGGAAAGATACCAATAGGATTGACTCAAAATGGGAACAAGCAAAAATGAACTAACCTGACCTACTATAACGAAAAACCCCTTGAAAAAGGCCAAAGCCTTGGGGGCATAACACTTGACTTCAATTAGTGAGATTACTTGTGGGGTTGGGACCATGAGGAAATCACTAGGTGGGTATGCTTAATGTACTCTTGTGGTTGTGAGGCCTTCATTCTATATTAGGTGCAAGAGGGCTGTTATGAATGAGACCCTTACTAGAAAGTCTAAGATATAGAGGCTACCTTTTATAGCCTCTCAATATCTTGGTGCAAGGATCAATCCTAGTGGAGTACTCAAATCATCCAAAGATTTTACACTCACTGTATGTGTCCCTTTCGTTGTGTTAATAACAATTCCATGAAAAAGCTAATAAATATTGTGGGCACCCACTTTGTGTGAGGTGAGGGGGCATCAAGTTTGGGCCAAGGTATTGAGTAATGAACCATGACCTTTAGGTAGATATTGCTTGGTGTGTTTTCAATTTTTTCTAGACCTATTGAAATGTATTGAATATACACATGATGTTAGGCTTCATAGGATTTTTTTTGAAACCTCCCAAGTGTTTGTATCGAAAAGGTTTCTTTGTTCCTTATCCAATTTCTTAAAGATGTGTGTTTGTGTCACAAATTGATTTCAAAATACTACATTAAAATTACCAATTGAAAACACTTTGCTGCAAAAATTAATTTTTTCTAAAATAATAAGAAAAGGAGTCAAAATATAGGTATTTTAAGCACAAAGTCACAAAATATTGTCTTTGTTGATCTTTTTTCATAGTTCTTTTCTTAGAAGTATTGTACAATACTTATGGCACTAGAAAACTATCAAGCTATCATACACAATATATTGCACAACTATCCTACATTTTGTTGTACTATATCTGAAAAACTATCTCATTTTCCTATTATATCATGTTGGTTTTCTGTAAATTGTGGCACAATTTTATTTTCTAAACTTGTATCATCTAGTCTTTTGAACTCTATCTCCTGAGTCTATCAATTGTAAAATATGATCTTTGGCTACTTTCTGGCTAAATAGAGGTGTTCGTGCTTGGTCCTATTGTGTCCCTAGGCTGAAACTTACATGTTTGGCTATATTCTAGGCTGAAAAGATTAGCTTTGTTCCTTGGATGCAAAATTAATTTCATAGATTTCTCATTTGTCAAAAGCCATTTATCCTACTTCCTTGGCTATTTTCTATGGGGCTTCTTGCCTAGCTCCCAACTCAAGTCACTAGTGTGATAAATTACTTGGATACTTTTGACAAGTGAATGTCTTGACTTTACAAGTTTAATTCCAAGTTCTTTGCGTCATCTTATCAAGCTAAGAGTTTTCTTTTACATGCCAGTTAACACTAGGCTATAATTTGGTCAAGGTAGTTGTCCTTCCTTTAGTTTCAAATAATTGGCTTCTCCAACTAGGCACCCACATAAGAAAAAATCAAAGGTGAACATATTTTTGATAAGGTTGAGGAAGATAAGTCCTCCACTTGGTATGACCCTATTAGTTACTTTGGTAGTTCCTTTGATACCCCACTTGATACTCTTAAGGCTGAAATCAATGTGTCTCTCACCATGAACCAAGAAGAGAGACTCCATGGCTTAGATGAGTTCTTCCATATTAGGAGAGAGGAAATTGAAAGAGGAAAAATGATCATTCAAGATGAACAAGATAGACTAGAACAAGGGAAACTTGAACAAGCTCGATGGATAATGTATAGGATAGCTACACATGCCCATGAAGGAAATGATACCCACAACAATAACTCTCAAGGATTTGGAAATACTTACACATATGGCTATGAGAATCAAAATGCTGACACTGCTTTTAGAAACCCCTTTGTAAATCATGCATAATTTGGAAACAATGGAAATAATACCACACCATGAACTCCAAGGTCACATGTTGAATGATATGTATCACCACCTAGATGCTTACAAACTTCACATCATGAAAGTGAAGTGGATAATAAAGTTACTAGTGAAGACTCATTGGGTTCCAACAAGATGAAAATATACAAGGGCACATGCTTAAGGCACTAGAAAAGAATTGTGATTAATATGTTGCATATATGACAAATAGAGGTTGGAGGATACCCCACGAATTTGATGTCCAACAAAACATTTAGAAGAGAGATAAATGAAAGTGATATCTTGAAGAAGCAAGTCCAAGACATACAAAGTCAAGTTATGCACATGCAAATAGAAAAATAAAAACCTAAGACCCCATTTGTTGAGACCATATGTGCTCTTCCCTTTGACAAAACTATTTACATGATATCATTTCCAAGGGATATAGAGGTTCCCAAATATGATAAATATGATGGAAATCATGATCCCCATGATCATTTTAGACAATTTTATGCACTTAAAATGGAATTTGTCCAAGAAGACACATATCTCATGAGGCTATTTCCAAGAAGTTTAAATGAACAAGCTATGGAATGGTTCACTAAGATCTCCTCTCCTCTCAAATATTTTGATGACCTTGTGCAATGATTTATTCAACACTATTCTTACAACATAAAACATCTCATCACCATGCTAGACCTATGTAACATTAAGACAAAAATAAGGGGAATATTTTGTTACCTACTTGCAAAGGTGGAGGAGATTACATGCTAGATATCCATGACAAATGATCAAGAATGAAAATATTGATATCTTTGTTAACACTCTTATTCAACGATATGATTGAGAGTGCTTATCATATTGAATATGTTGTTATTAAGAAGGGTGAAATAGTATTGAACAAGGAAAAAATGTCAATGGTAATGGAACTAACAAAAATAAGTCTTTGAATAGAAAATATGTTGTCAATGATGGGGTGGTGGATGTTCCTAAGATAAAAGAACCCACTTTTTACTTGGCTAATCCTATTCTTGCCACAAAATAACAAGAGGCAACATGATCTAATGGATCTAACAAATCTAAAATGTATGACAAGCCCAAATTTACAAAGTCCTTATTGTTCTATCCACAACACACGCCCCATTCCTCACTAGGAATGGGGACCCTCCTACTTTTTTCCAACTCCTCAACTCACAGTTAGAGAGTTGGGAGAAAATTGTAAGAGTCAAAAGAATTAGAGTCGTCAGAAATTAGAAAAAAAAAAAAAATATAGAAAATTAGAAAAAACACACAGAAACATACAAAATTGGAAAAAATACAAAAAAAAAATTTAAAAAAAAAAAAAAAAAAAAAAAAAATATATATATAATCAATCATGTACATGCATGCGTGTGTGAGCGAAGTGCGCGCCGCGCTCCCGACATAGCGCAGGGGAGGGGGTTATAAGACCTCCCCTCCATTACTTTTCACTCACACATTTTTTCATTGTAGAGTTTAGTTCTTTGGCACATTTGAGGTAATACATTAATCTGCCTCCTCCACCATTATGCGGTGGGCCCTTTGGCACTGCAGTGCTTTTAGCATGCCACACACTCTTTCAATAATGCTACACCACTCTTATTACATCGCATCGGGTGCTGCTTTCTGTGCATCGCACCACCTTTTGTTGCACCACACCACTCTTTGTTACATCATGCCACTCTTGTTACATGGCATTGGGTGCTATTTTTCGCATGTCATGCCACCTTTTGTTGCACTGTGCCACTCTTTGTTACATCATGCCACTCTTTTTACATGGCACTAGGCACTACTTTGTGTGCACTCCATCACTTTTTTTTGCACTGCGCTGCTCTTCTTACATGGTGTCAGGGGCTACTTCTCATGTGCCATGCTGCTCATTAGCATCGAAGTACCCATGCCCCATTGAGACACCACACACCCTCACCAACTTCGGTGTCACACAAAACCCTAATTGTGCCCATTATGTCTATCGCGCCCACAACGTGCCTCTCATGCTTGCATCGCGCTCACACATATAATTTACATTTTTTAAATTAATTTAATTTAAACAAAAAATAATAAATAAAAATGATAAAATTCCAAAAAAAACATAAAAATAAAAATAAAAATAAAAATGATAAAGCTTAAAAAAGAAGAAGAAGAATCCCAAATTGGGATTTTCCTTTCTAGTTTTTACATTTATTTCTAACTCTTTTTGTTGACCTAACTAACGTTGCTTTTTTCTCACAATGTGTAGGTGACTAAATGGCATCCACATCTAGAGTAGCACCCAAACCTATCATATTCAAGTTCCAAGGCATACCTTCAAAGTCTAGATTCCATGATGATTACGCAAAGATTAGAGATACCAACTTCGGACACACAAACTTAGGAGAATTCCTAAGAATTTGCAACAAGCCAACAGAGAGATCAGCCATGATGTCCACATTGATCTATTCTAAATTGGTGAATGTAGCATCACATCTTGTGTCTATACAATCAATTGAGCTAATCATGGCCTTATCAAAACATTTTGTTTTTGATGAAAGGGTCCCCAAGAGTGTCACCGGAGAGGTGGTGTTGGATCTATGACCCAAAAACATTGAGAGGGTCTTCCATCTTCCTAGAGTAGACCAGTTCATTCAAATCTCATATGAAGTAGCTAAGAGATGGTACAGGGAGCATCGGCAAGAGGCAATTGACATCATACAGTGTTTACCTCATTAAAAGCCTCCTTAGGGAAAAATAATAGCTAAAGTGGATATGACCCAAGGATACATGAAGGAGGATATTTGGTACTCTATTATTCTCCTAAGTAGAGTCATGGACTTACCTGTAGTAGGAAACCTTAGCATCTTCATGGTCAACTTCATTGAGGCCATCAGAAAGGCGAAGATACAATTGGACTGGGCCACCACACTAAGTGAAAACTTGTGTGAGAAATTGAGGATGGTGAAGGACAATAAGAAGTTTTACAGACTTCTTACATGGTGTAAATGCTTGCAGCAAGGGTGACAAACTATCCTAGTTTGTATAGGAGAGGCAGTATGCAAGACCCGAATGCCTAGCCCTATATAGTCTACCCTCAACTAGTGAAGAAGAAGCTCTTAGAATAGAGCAAGCATTACATAATTATCAATGATGCTTTCATCTTTGCGATCATTCAATTCATTAGGGAGACTATGGGAAGAGGTTATCCAATGAAGCCAAAGCATAGATTATAGCTCTCAGAGCCTACTTCATCCAATTCAAGACATTCACATATCTATGGGTAGTTGGTGCATCCATCAATCCTAAGAAGCTCCCGAAGATACCCAAGTGACAAGTTGGTGCTGTTGGAGATTTCCTAGCAAATTGAGTCAACCTATGAGAAAATAAAGAGACAACGAAGACCTTGCTAGGCCATTGGTGATTGGACCATATCAGGTGAAAAGGAAGCAGGATATTCCATCCTTTGAATGGGAGTGGGAGAACTATCCTCTTGAAGAATAAAACTCTTCTCGACCATATTTTGATAATATTGGGAAAGTGGAGAGTCTGCCAAGAAGAGACTTCAATCATGAGGATGTTGTTGAAGATCACTGGATGAATGCCACAAATGACTATGATTTCCACATTAGGGACTATTGTAGGATGACTTTGTATCTAGTAGAATAGGCTCTCCAGTTATACATCCTAGAGTAGGTAAAGCAACAAGATTTGAAGGAGTTACTGGACTCCCTGTTCAACACAGACAAAATTGGTGAAAGACCCACTATGAATGCTGAGGTTGATAGGGAGGAGGTTGATGATATTAATCATCGAGCAAGGCATGTCATCAGAATGATGAAGGATTGGATCAAGAAACCTTTTTTGCTTGATCCAATTCCTAATACTGTAATCTTTCATGTACATGCTTGCCTAGAAAGGGGTAGAGGGAAGAAAGTAACAGTTCCTACCTTTAGAGCTCAGTCTCCTATCAAGCTAGAGATAGTGTACTAGCTTGGTTACCTAGTTGGATATTATCACCCTCCTAAAAGGAAGGGAAAGAAAAAAAGGAAGAGGGCCTCTCCTCAGAGGATTCAGATAGAATAAGTACCTCCCCAGTAACAAGAACAAAGTGTACAAGGGTTTTAAGATATTGGTGCTACCCAGGTCTAGGATGAATAGTAGTTGCCTCTTGTTGTGTCTACTCATCTAGAAGAGGGAGAGATTCTAAAAGTCTCTATTCCTCCTATGCAAGAAGAGCCAACTTCTCCTTCTACCTCTAAGAAACATAAGAAAAGGATTAAGATTTAGATGAAGAAAAGGCAAAGGATCAGTAGAATATTAGTGCCCAATCCATCTTTCCTTGAAAGTATTCCAAAAGGAGATTAAGAGGAGGAAGAAGAAGAATCAGAATCAGAAGAGGATCAAGTGCCCCTATAGGGAATAACTTAGCTAGCTAGAGCCACTGAGTTGCAAAGAAGAAAGAGTGCCACAAGTACCCCACCATCCACTCAAGAAAAACCCTTAGAACTCTCTTCATCGAAAGATGAAGTACAATAGTGGGTGGATGAGTAGAGTGAAGAAAGTGATGATGGTTTCTTAATGTTAGATTTTTATTTCATGCTTGTAGGTATAGAGTTGATCGGGGATAAGATTAGGGACACCCCTACAAGTGAACCTCAACAAGAAGACTAGATGCAAATGCCATTAGATACATAGGGTCCTAATCTTACTCCTCCATCTCCCCCATGAGTTACAGTTGTAGAACAAGGCTTGGTGATTCCCCCATCTCAAAGTTCTGAGGAAGAACAAGTTCATAAGGAGTTATTATTAGAGGAGAGACCAGAACAAATGGCCACCGTGAAGTGTCAGAAGGACAAATGGTGGAATATTCTCAACCACTTTCGCAAGACACTAAGGTTTAGGCTATAGGGTCTATTGAGACTGAGGCTACAGAAGAAGAGCCCTCCCAACAAGATACAACTCCTAGTAGGAGTGACAAATGGAAGGAAGTTGCAGAACATACTCCTTCCTCATCAAGAGCTAGGTCCTCAGTAGGACACATCCCTAGATGGATTTGAAAGGAGATAATGAAAAGTACTAAGCCTCAATTTCATGCTTCAAAGGAAGACATTTGTGACATTGTAGAGATTTTGAATAAACTTGAGTCTCCATCACATGAGGTAGCACCATTGGCATTTGTCACCACCATACAGAACCAGGATTTATTTGCACAAGTGGCTCTCCCTCTTGAAGGCATAGATGTAGATGGCCTTAATCTGGAAGATTATGAATTGAAGGATGTAATTTTGGGAAGACCTATATGGGATTCAACCTAATAAATGATGACTATGGGAGTCAAAGATGTCCTCAAGTACATAGAAAAAGAGGAGATTGAACTCCAAGCACTTTGAAGGTAGGTTGAGATCCTAAAGGGATATCTAGCCAAAGTTGATGGTCCTCTTGATCATAAGCACCCTGAGTAGACTTTGAACATTATACTTAGAGAAGGGGGAGGTGTCCAACTTGACCCATTTTTGAAGGCATGTTAGGAATGGTGAGAAAGTTTTGAGGAGAAAGGTCTCACCATAATCATAGGGAATTTTAAGTTACTGCATGGTAAATAGGAGAACGTGAATAAAATTATAGCAATTTTGAAGTAGGACTTCAGTATCATGGATGAGGTACGGGCCTAGAGTAAGGATTTGCAGACTCTACAAGCCATAAAGTGCCAAAGATATCGGGTGTTGATCAATTTATATACAAGAGAAGAATTAGACATGATTGATGATTGGATAGAGAAAATAGTAGATAGCAATATAGTAATGGAGACATTACATGAGGAGATTCATCAACTCAAGGACCAAGCCTGATTTTGGAAGCAAATAGACACTATAGTGATGCATGCTTGGATATTTTTGAAGATGAGGAATCAGAAAAGTTATTACCTATAGAGATAGTAGTAGAGAAATTTAGGAAGGATTTTGTGGAGGTTGCTGATGATGAGGATATCCAACAAGCCTTTAGGACAGAAGAAACCTTGTTAGAGTTAGATACCAAAGTCAGAGATTTTGTAGAGACTCAAATTGAGGTAGACAAGTATAGACAGAAGGTAAAAGACAAGTATGAGGCTTTAGATCTTTTGGATGAAGCTAATATTATTGAGATGATAGAGAAATTCAAAGGCAAACATCCAAACATAGGTTTGGGATGAAGAATAACAAAACCTAGATGCCAGAATTTCAATTTTGACACTTAGTAAATTTTTGAGATTTTTAACCCTATTAAGGTCAACAGCTCCACAGGTGTATAGGTCTATAGGTACATAGATCCACAATGCTATAATTTAGAGTTGTGTCAATAGTTAACTACTGGTTCCAAAAATAGTGCTTTCCATGCATCAGAAACACATTTTGACAATAGCTTATCTTTGATACATGCCTAATAAAGGACCAACTTCTATTTTTGGCACCTCCAGACACTCCTACTTCGACTGAAGTCTTCCTCCTAGTTTCTCTCTCATAATTTCTTTGTTTTTGACATGTAAAAGGCTCATGCATCTAATTAATGAATAAAATATGGATGGAGTCCCTCTAAGCACTAGATTAATTGTTAGTCTGTATATATTTAGTTTGTTTTAATGTTTTAAAAGCATTTTGTTGCATGTAGATATCTCTCACTCTCAACACAAATTGAGGAGATGATTTCTTATAAATACCCCATTGTAAAATGTAACAAGGGTCACCATTATTATGCAATAAAATTATGCTTTTGGTGCTTGCATTTTTAGTGTAGTTATTCTTGCCTGAATGTGTCATTGTTTTGTGAATTTTATTCATGAGATTTTAATTGAGCCAAAGGTTTATCACGTTGTTTTTGGTTGTGCAATCTTTTAGTTCCGTTGTTTGCTATAGATTTATGAATTTTGCTGATGTAACGAGCTTGAGAATAGATCATCAAATTGTGTCTGCATAAATTTTCATCTTGCATGAGTGCACTTTTTGTGGCCTTGTGATTTGATGAAAGGTGAATATCATATGATTGTTAAAGTTTTGCGCCGACGATTGTATCAGTGGATTCTAGGAAGCGTTGCTCCTTTTTTCATTGATTTCCTACAAATTTCTTTGAAAGTTTAACTCATAGCGTGTTGTTTTCTATAGCTTATGTCTATTTAGGATTTCAATTTCAAGTTATTTTCTTTGTTAACCCCTTGTTAGAATAGGAACTCATTTTAGTTGCACTGTTAGAATTGCATTCATTGAAAAAAAACTAGAAAATACAAAAAGCATTGTTCTTTTGTGTGTTATTTTGAGACAAAAAATAAATTTACTTCATTCTGAGATAATAATAGACCCAGCAAAGGCCTCCTCATGAACAATCACATTTATCTTCAATTGAACAAATTTTGGTACATCACAAGACAAATATTGAACCTTGGAGTTGATCCCAAAAGATTAGCTTTTCAAGAGAGGAATTGCACAATGGATTCCTGCCATTGACATTGTGCAAAATGACTACCAAACAGAAGTGGTGCTAGAAGGAGGGCCCCTTTAGACTACTAGAAAGGGAGAAAATTTGTCAAAGTTTTGGAATTTTACACTTCTATAATAATCTGCGCTTCACAAAAGTTCAAAAAATTTCTTGAGTTTTTTGATAAATATAGGTGCATAGCTCTGTAGCTACAAGGTCTACAAATCTGCAACTTTGTAGGTGTGGAAAACTTTGTGGTGCACAAAATTCAGAGAGGTGAGAAAGTGTACTATTGCAGAGGTTTTCTTTTTCTAGAATTGATGCAAACTAGAGGATATTAATCCAAAATCCCCATTTTAGTGAGCATTAAGGTCTATGCCAAGTGCACACGAGTCTCTCAAGCTCAGCTACTTGTGCAAACTACGTAGTGACAAGGGAACATCTCGAGTTCAACCACTTCCATTCAAACTTTCATCATCTTCTTCAACTCTACCTCCACCCCAACCACCTGGTGGACCACCAAATATTCAAATAGCTACTTCTTAGCAACCACCATTGGGTAAGCCAAACCCTCCAATTTCCTTTTTCATGAATGTCATGGACTCACCAATAAACTTGAGAGGTGCACTCCATGAACTCCCTAAGAATCCCCATAAGTTTTGCCCCAAATTCATCTATGGTGAGACTTGAACTACTCAAGATCATGTCAAGGTATTGAAGGAAATTTGCAATCACAAGCAAGTTGCTAATGAGGATGTAGTTCTTCGTTTATTCCCCTACTCTTTGGGGGAAATTTCCTTCAATTGGTACATTAATTTTCCACTCGGATGCATTGGAGATTGAAATACTTTCAAAAAATTATTCTTGGAACAATTCGAGACATTCATCAATCTAGCTGTGATACATCAATAATTCATATCAATCAAAATGGATATAGCTGAGATAGTTTCATGCTTCAACCATTGCTTTCATATGGCCTACTACAAGTTGGAAACACCATACACTATACCGATTGAAGCTGCTATTCAAATTTATCTGAATGCTATGGACCATCTTAATGCAATTTTTTTGAAAAGACTTCCTGCAGAAAATATCGACACTTTGGATAATGTCTTTGTAGAAGCGATCACATTCACAAAGCAAGCCAATCCTAATGGAGGAGGGATGATGCTTCCAATGCAAGCAGTCATTGCAATACCAACATACCTAGTGGGAGCACCCATGGTACCTAGCCAGTTCATACTATGAATCCAGTTCCATTACAATAGGCACCTGCTCCATAGAATCATGCGATAACATATCCAGGGTATGAGCCTCAAAAAACAACTTTCTTTGAATAGAAGGCTACAATTCCCATTGAAACAGATAATAACCTTATTTCAGAAGTTGGTCAAATGAAGAAGACTATGTCACAAATGAATAATGAATTGGCATGTCTTAGATTATCACAAGGACAAAATAACAACTTCCAAAGAAACAAAACTAGCCCCTACAACAACAATTTTGGTCAAAATTACAACAGGAACTTCAACAGGAACAATAACAACAACAATGCAAGAAACAATAGCAAAGGAAACAACTTCAATCCTCTTGATCACAACAATGGCTTCCAAAGGTAGAACCAATAATGGAACACCCATTCAAACAATGGAAGCATTCCTACTAATAACAACAAGAACAACGTTCGATATTCTGATATAAATCAGTATGATGATAGCCAAAATGTGCTCAACAATGATGGTTCTTACTATAATGGTAATTAGGAGATGAATCAAAATTCACACGTAAATGACAATCCTCCTCCTATAAAATTCAATGCTATGCTATTGGAATCCTATGATTCTACACATAATGCATGAGTGGAACAACTAGCAAGTGAGGAATCCTCATTCCCATTTAGTCAGAAACCTAATATTCAGCATGATGAGATGTTTTCTTTTTGCAATGACAATTGGAACACATACAATCTCAAAAATAGAAAGGAACCTTTGACAGATGGGATTCCTCCAAGTTTACAACCAACTTCACTTGATCCAAGAGCAAGTAATAATCTACCACCAGCAAGACTGGTGCATGGAGGAAAACATAATTAGAATCAAGTGAATGTACCAACAATACTAAAGAATCCCACTTGGTCCACTGAAAGGTACAATGCGGTAAAGGATTTAAAAAGGACTAAGGCCAATATATCCATGTTTGACATGTTATAGAATTTTCCACAACAATGATAAGCTCTTATGAAGACATTGGATCATACAAAGGTTTCCCACAATACAAATACTATTCCTCAAAAGATAATATCTCTACAAGTGAATGCTGTAGAAGCAATGCCCACTATGTTCAAAGACAATGTTGAGGTAACCCCATTTTTTCTTAGCATTAGGATATATGGGAAGAATATTCACAATTTCCTCATTGATTCAGGAGCTTCATGTAATGTAATGCCATTATTAATAGCTCAAAGGTTAGGAGTTAGTCCTCAACCCGCTAATCAAGTGGTGATACAGCTGGATAAAATGGAGGTAAAATTCATTGGTGTATTAAAAGACACGTGATATAGTTGATAGTTGACCCTAGGATTCAAGATGTTATTAACATACATGTGGTTGATATCCCAAAAACATATGGGTTACTTTTGAGCAGAGAATGGATAAAATGTCTGAGAGGATGGTTTTCTACAAACTTCACTCAATTGTGGTTGCTGTGGAAAGGATTGAACAATAAAATCAAGATAGATGTTGAGCCCAAATTGAAAACAATGATTATAGATTGCAATGCCTCGAATGAGATAGCATTCTTGCAATCAAGTTTGGGTTCATACAAAGTGATGGCATTTGACACTATTCCAATCAATACACGTCAAGATTAGAATGAAGAACCTAAAGTGCCAGTGCTAGTGAAACCATGATACAGTTCATAGACAGTATGGTGACTAATTTAAAGTATTTAGGAGAAGAAGTTGATCCCAGAATCCTCCTCCTTCTAGGATTTTTTTAGTTGTATAAATTTAGTCACTTAGAATTTGAATGTTCATCATGTCAAGAAGTAGTAGACAAGGTACTTACACACATAATGGAAAACAAGGGTAAAAAGACCTCAACAAATGAACTCACCAAAAGCCAAAATTCGATGAACTCATCCCACCTTGTTGAAAAGATCAAAGAAGAAAGTGAAGATCTAAATGTGTCATACAGTAATACCGCTTTAGATGGTAGAGGTTTGTCTTCTCCTCCTCTAGGGATTATTAAAGTTCAATGGAGAAGATGATATGTGAAAGGTAAAGAATGTGTTAGGATTAAACCACAGACAGAAAATAAAAATTAAATGCAAATATAACCAATAACAAAAAATAATAGATCACATAGAAAAGAACACAAGGCACCAAGATTTAATGTGGTTCACCCAATCCCTAGGATACGTGCACCAAACAACAAGTTTGATATTTTTATGATCTAGTGATTACGACCTAATTACAATCCGTAATCCCTTACAACTCAATACCACTACAAGAACCAATTTCACATAAAAACTATGTAAAACAACCCTAACCCTAAGCCTTTTTATACAAGTATTAAACTACTTTAGGGTTACTACATGTCGGCCATAAATTGGTGAATATTAGCCATTACTTTAGTGGCAAATCTATGAATAGTACCAAAAAAAATTCCCCAAAGAGTTTATGAAGTATGTACACTACTTTCCTAATTAGTCACCCCAAACTAACAATCTCCCACTTGGAGACTTATCATGTAGCGATGTCACTACTCCATGAGGTTCCCACTGGATTAAACCACCCTGGACTCTGCTGTTCTTTTATTCATGTTCAGGCTAGAAGACCAACCAAAGCTAAAGAGGAGTTTAGCTTCTCCCTTGTTACTACCTTTGTCAATATATCTATTGGATTGTCATTTGTATGTATCTTCTCCAATTTTAACTATCCATCCTCCAAAATTGATCGAATCAAATGGTACCACAACTGTATGTGTTTGGTTTTTGAATTTAGAGCTAAATTCTTTGCAAGATGAATGGCACTCTGACTATATATGAACAAATAATTATCCTTTTGAGGATGTCCCAATTATTCCAAGAAGAACTAAATCCATATCATCTGCTTGGATGCCTCTGTAGTAGCTACATACTCTACCTCTATAGTGGATAAAGCATTAACCTTTTATAACCTAGAAACTGAGCTCACAGCTGCTCCACCAATAGTAAAGATATAACCTATAGTATTTCACCTGGTATCAATATCCCTTCCCAAATCTAAGTCAACATAGCCTTGTAAATTAGTAGTAGAGCCCCCAAAGTGTAAACACTTATTGGATGTTCCTCTCAAATATCTGAGAATATATTTGATTGCAATCTAATGCTCAATTCTTGGATGACTCATATACCTACTAACAACTCCCACTGCATGTGCAATATCTAGCCTGGTACATACCATAACATACGTCAAACTTACTACAACTAAAGCATAGGGTACCTTGGACATCTTATCCTCTTCATCTTGTGTCTTGGGACACATCTCCTTAGTCGACTTCAAATGAGCAGGTAAAGGTGTGCTAATAGCTTTAGCATTCTCCATAGAGAAACATTGCAACACCTTCTCCACATAATCAGCCTGCTATAGCATCAATGTTCTGCTCATCCTATTTTTGTGAATCTTCATACCAAGGATTTTTTTTTCTGCCCACAAATCCTTCATAGAAAATGCATGTGCTAACTAGCATTTTAGCCCCTTAATGTGATCCATGTTAGACCCAGCTACAAGCATATCATCAACATATAAACATTAAATAACGTAGCTATCATCATCCAACCTCTTAAAGTAAACATAGTGATCTAAATGACACCTATTATAACCATGCTCATGCATAAAACTGTCAAATTTTAGATACCATTGCCGACGTGCTTGCTTCAAGCCATATAAACTTTTCTTCAATTTGCACACTAAGTTCTTACCTTTGACCCCAAATTCCTGTGGCTAAGCCATATATATCTCTTCATCCAAATCATCATGAAGGAAGTTTTTTTAACATCAAGCTACTCTAAATGAAAATCTTCAGTAGCCATAAGACTTAAAATAGTATGAATATAAGTCATCTTAACAATAGGAGAAAATATCTCATCAAAATCAATGCCCTTTTTCTGTGCAAATCCTTTCACAACTAACCTGACTTTAAATCTTTTCTTACCTCCATCCTCTTCTTCCAACCTGTAAACCCACTTATTCTGCAAAGCTCTTTTATCTGTAGACAAGTTACACAAATCCCATGTCTTATTCTTCAACAAAGAGTCCATTTCATCTTTCATTGCAAACTCCCACTGAATCTTAGTATCCATATGCACAACTTCATCATAACTTTCAGGTTCAACAACATCAGTAAGTAAAATAGAATACAAAGAGGGAGAAAATCTTTGGGGAGGTCTAATTTTCCTTGTTGACCATCTAACATTCATCGATGTGTGTGGTATTTTTCGTTGTAGTTGTTGCACATCATGAGGAATGGCTAGAACACCAGCTTTTGGAGTATCATCCAACACTACATAATCATCTTCTTTCTTCTCATGTTGATGCAATAGATCTTTGTACAACACTTTCTCATTGAATATGACATCCTTGCTTCTTAAAATTTTCCAATTTTCAAAATTTCAAAACCTATAACCAAATTCATTAATGCCATATCCAACAAATACACATTTCTTTGACTTAGCTTCTAGCTTCGTTCTATTTTCAAAATCTATGTGAGAAAATGCTTCACAATCAAAGGTTTTGAGAAAAGAATAACTCATCTTCTTACCAATCCATGCTTCCTCTAGAATATCACAACCCAAAGGAGTAGAGGGACCTCTATTAATCAAATATATAACAGTATTGATAGCCTCCACCCACATGTGTAAGTGCAACCCAACATGCAACCTCATGCTCCTTGCACATTCCATTATAGTCCTATTCATGTGTTCAGCCACTCCATTTTCTTGTGGAGTCCTTGGAATAGTTTTATGTCTATGAATACCAGTATTGGAGCAATAATCTTCAAATACTCACCACCAGTATCAGATCTAAGGCATTTTTATTTCTTACCAGTCTCATTTTCAACCAAGCATTTCCATTTCTTGAAAGTTTGAAATACATCAAATTTCTGTCTAAGGAAATAAACCCATACCTTTCTATTTGCATCATCAATAAATGTAACATAATAGTGAGAGCCTCCAAGGGAAGATACCCAAGTTGGTCCCCATACATCGGTATGCACAAGCTCTAATTTCTCCTTTTTGTTTTCCTTCCTAGTCTTTACAAAACTCACTCTTTTGTTTTCCATACACACAACTTTCACAGAAGTCCATATTAACACATTTTAGACCTAGTAAAACTTTCTTTGAATGAAGTACTTTCATACCTTTCTCACTCATGTGCCCAAGTCTATTGCGCTATAATGTTGTATTAGAATTTATAGCAGCTATTTGTTCTCCTTGCTGAACTGCAATAATTATTCTTGAACATTCATTTTTCTCTGAAACAATTAAAGTAAAAGGAACAATATGACTTGTACAAAGATATAAGGTGCCTACTTTTAGACCTTTTTCTACTACAAGGGAACCTTTTAAAACCTTTCAATTTTTATCATTAAAAGTAACTAAACAACCCTCATCACCGAGTTGCTCTGCTGAAATTAAATTCCCACTCAACCTTGGAACATGTCATACCTCATGTAGTAGCCAATGATTCCCATTTTGCAACTTAATCTTAATTTTTCCCTTTTGAAAAATTTGACAGGGTTCATTATCCCCCAAATAAACAAGTCCTAAATCTCCTTGGACATAATCAATAAAATAACCTCTATGAGGTGTATCATGAAATGAAGCACCAGAATCTAAAATCCATGAATCATCAACACTTTCTAAAGATAGAAGCAAAGCATCCTCTTCAGATTTATTACTTACCACATTTTGATCCTTGTCTCCATCTAGTTTATCTCTTTCATTTTTCTTTCAATTCCAACAATATTTCTTTCTGTGCCCTAGTTTCCCACAATACCGAAAATCGTTTGGTCCTCTCGATTGAGACCTCCTCCCTTTTGACTTTCCTCTTGATTTCCCATGATTTTTGAAATTACTTCCTCTCACAGTTATTTTGCCCCTGCTTTGTGCATTCAAAGCACTTCATGATGTAGGTTCACCTAAGGTTTTCCTATGAGTTTTCTCACTCAAAACAACACCGATTATATCTTCACATTTTAGGGTACTAGATCCAGGAACAAAATTACTCATAGCCATTACCAAGCCATTGCAGCTTTCAGGCAAAGAACACAAAATCAAGAGAGCCCTAATTTCTTCATCAAAATTGATACCCATAGAAGATAACTAACTAGTAAAAGTATTAAACTCATTTAAATAATCTACAATAGATCTATATTCTACCATTTTCATATTAAATAAACACTTCATGAGAAATACCTTGTTTGAAGCAGAGGGCTTTTCATATAGTTTCTCTAAGGTTTGCTTCAATTCTTCTGTCGTCTTCACTTTTGTAATATTATATGCCACTAATGATGCCAAGCATAATCAAATGCTTTGAACTATCTTTTTGTCTAAAAGATCTCATTCATCATTTGACATAGATCGCTGATTCTTGGCTTTTCCTTCTAATGGCTTCCATAAATCCTTCTAATAAAGATAGTATTCCATTTGTATCTTCTATAACTAGAAGTTCTACCCATTAAGCCTATCAACCCTTAACTTACCCTCATCTGCCATCACTCCCACTTGACCGTTAGACTCTGACTGAACTATGAGACTTTCCTGTAGAGGATAGCTAAAAAACAACCTTGCTCTGATACCACTTGTTAGGATTAAACCAAGGACATAAAATAACAATTACATGCAAATATAACCAATAATAGAAAATAATAGGTCACATAGAAAAAAACACAAGGCAGCAAGATTTAACATGGTTCACCCAATCCTTGGGCTACGTCCATCAAACATCAAGTCTAATATTTTTATGATCCAATGATTACAACCTGATTATAATCCGTAATCCCTTACAGCTCAATACCACCACAAGAACTAATTTCTCATCACAACTATACAAAACAATGCTAATCCTAAGCCCTTTTATACAAGTATTAAACTGCTTTAGGGTTATTACATGTTGGCCATAGATTGGTGAATATTAGCCATTACTTTAGTGGTGAATCTACAAATGGCGAATCTATGAATAGTACCAAAAAAATTTATGAAGTATGTATAGCACTTTCTTGATCAATCACCACAAACTAACATGATGGACATCAGTAGTCATTCATCCTGAACCTAAAGTTGAGGAAATCAAATAATTGATGGGGAAATTCAAGATAAAGAAGGAAAACACACACTTCCTCTATCTACAGATTATGAAGGGGACTCATCAAGTACTACACAAGGAAAGTTACAATGGGTTACTAAGAAATAGTCATTCAAGGCTCAAGTGAGAGACAAGTTAAGGATGAATAAGCATAAAGTCAAAAAACCTAAGGAAAATGCAATTTGGACACTCCACTTTGATAGTTCTAGGTGCAAGATGGGAGCCAGTGTAGGTATCGAATTGGTCAACCCAAAAGGTAGGTCTTTCTATACCACATATCAATTACAGTTTAGATGTACTAACAATGCTATAGAATACATGGCATTAATTTGAGGACTTCTCTTTGCACTAGAGAAAAGAGGCACAACTCTCATAATCAAAGGGGATTCTCAGTTGATTATATGACAAGTAAAATCCATATACTCTCGCAATGATAAAAGATTACTTGCTTACAAAAAAAGAGTATGGGATATATTAGATGACTTTGAAGCTTTAAACATCAAATCTATTCCAAGAAGAAAGAACATGGTAGCAGATGCTCTCGCCATTTCAGCAAGTACCTTGCAACCAGTTGAAAGAACCAAGTTGAAAAGATTTTTAGTGGAATTGGTTGTTGTTCCATCCATTCCTAACAATATCACAAAATTTTAGGTCTTTCAAGATGATCAACATATACTTGAGTTTATTATGTGTAGTTGCCATTTTGAAGGACAAGAGATTGATGATACACCACATGATAGACCTAAAGATGATGGGCTTGAAAAGGAAGATGGGATTCTTAATTTGAAAACTAACACTATTCCAAAAGGAATAGTTGAACTAGAACACATCTTTGATCATGATGAATCAACACTCAATAGAAGGGTAACCCAAGAAAGGGGAATTGAAGAATGTGACTCATACAATTTAGGTACTGATGAAGAACCAAAAATGGTATAGATAGGAAAAGTGTGAAATTAACAAGAAAGAGAAGATATGCTCAAATTACTCACTAAGTATAAGGATGTCATTGCTTGGAGCTATGAAGAGCTGAAGACTTATGATCTTAAAATTATCACACATGACATCCTGCTAAAACGCGATGCCAAACCATTCCAACAAAGACCAAAAAAGTTCTCAACACTTTGCAAATTTAAAAATTTGATTGTTTTGGGTGTTTTTGAATTGAAGTTAAAGATGATGAGAGATGATCCAAACTTTAACTGGTTCAAACAGGAGGGGTCTCCTCGATAGGTTGCTAAGATCATTGTTTGGCATGAGAGTTTCTAAAAGTTCTAAATGAGGAATGCAAGGGATGTTCGCAAGAGATCGAATCCAAGAAATGAAATTGATGTCCTGACTACATAGTATAAGCATAGTTGGGATATAGAAAAAAAAGAAAAAAAGAAAAAAAGGAAATAAAAAAGAAAGTACAGTGTTAAGATTGAAGGATTCCAAGGATTTGAAATGGAAAATGATATGTTCTCAAAACAAAGTATCTTATGTTCAAATTATTGCTTCATCAAAAGTAACATTGTGAAGAACATGGACCAATTATTCAAATTGTCAAGGAAATTAAAAGAACATGACATCTTGCCAAGAGCCCTCAAACTGATTCTCTCATCTAGTCAAGCAAGTGATCGATGAATAGCCTTCATGGAGATTCTGAATGAATGAGCTAGGAGGAGTAGAAGATTGTTTTAAGTTGTCAAAAAACTTTGATAGATGGCATTCTAAGGCATCAAAGGGAATGAATACACAATGCACACACTGAGTTTGAAGGTTTCAAATCCTGAGATTTTGATTGTAAAAGTCATTTGAAAGATGCTCGAGATGTTTAAAGTTTAGTTGGTGTTTGACACATGTTGGAGGAATATTTGCTGATGAAGAAATGCCTTGGTCATTTCTTCCTTTTTTTAAGGCTATTTGTTGTGGTCTCCACAACACATGCCCCATTCCTCACTAGGAATGGGGACCCCCTACCTTTTTCCAACTCCCAGATTCACAGTTGGAGAGTCAGGAGAAAATTGTTAGAGTTAAACATATTAGAGTTGTTAGAAAATTAGAAAAAACACAAAAGAATAGAAAATTAGAGAAAACACAAAAAAAAATGAAAATTTGAAAAACACAAAAACATTAGAAAAATTTGAAAACAAAAAAAAATAGAAAATTGGAAAAAATACAAAAAAATCAAAAATTAAAAAATTAAAAAAATAAAAATAAAATAAAATAAATAAAAAATATAAAAAATCAATCACGTGCATGCGCGCACGTGAGCATCTACACTTGTGCCGAGGTGCGCTGCGCTCCTGGCCCAACATGGGGGAGGGGTTTATAAAACCTCCCCTCCCTTCATTTCTTTTCACTCACATATTTTTTCATTGTAGAGTTTAATTCTTTGGCGTGTTTGAGGTAATACATTAATCTGCTTCCTCCACCATTATGCAGCAGGCCCTTTGGCACCGTGGTGCTTTTAGCGCACTACGTACTCTTTCAATAATGCTATGCCACTCTTGTTACATGGCATTGGGTGCTGCTTTCCACATGCCATGCCACCTTTTATTGTGCCATACCACTCTTTGTTACATTACCCCTCTCTTGTTACATGGCACCGAGCATTGTTTTCTGCATGCCGTGCCACCTTTTGTTGCACCGCGTCACTCTTTGCTACATCACGCCACTGTTGTTACATGGTATTGGCTGCTACTTTCCATGCATTGCATCACTTTTTTTATCACTGTGCTGCTCTTGTTACATGTCGCTGGGTGCTACTTCGTATGAGCTGCATCGCTCATCAGTATTGAAGCGCCCGTGCCCCACTAAGGTGCCGTGCATCCTCACCCACTTCAGTGTTGTACAAAATCCTAACTGTACCCATTGTGTCTATCACACCTGCGGTATTTTAAATTTTTAAAATTAATATAATTTTAAAAAAATAAAAAATAAAAAATGATATAATTCCAAAAATAAATTAAAAAAGATAAAATAAAAAAATAAAAAAAAATTTAAAAAATAAAAAAATGATAAAACTTAAAAAAAAAAGAAAAAAAAAGAAGAAGCCCAAATTGGGCGTTTCATTTTTAGCTTTTATGTTTATTTCTAACTCTTTTTATTGACCTGACTAACATTACTTTTTTCTTACAATGTGCAGGTGATTAAATGGTGTCCACATCTGGAGTAGCACCCAAACTTGTCGTATTAAAGTTCCAAGGCATACCTTCGAAGTCTAGATTCTACGATGATTACGCAGAGATTGGAGATACCGACCTAGGATACAAAGACTTAGGAGAATTTCTAAGAATTTGTAGCAAGCCAATAGAGAGATCAGCCATGATGTCTACATTGATCCATTCCGAATTGGTAAATACAACTTCACATCCTATGTCCATACAATCTACTGAGCTAATCATGGCCTTATCACAACATTTTGTTCTTGATGAAAGGGTCATCAAGAGTGTCACCAGAGAGGTGGTGTTGGATCTATGACCCAACAACATTGAGAGGGTCTTCCATATTCCTAGAGCTGACCAGTTCATCTGGCTCTCATATGAAGCAGCTGAGAGATAGTACAGGGAGCATCAGCAAGAGGCAATTGACATCATATAGTCTTCATACCTCATTGAGAAGCCTCCTCGGGGAAAGATAACAAGCAAAGTGGATATGATCCAAGGATACATGAAGGAGGATATTGGGTACTCTATTATTCTCCTGAGCAGAGTCATGGGCTTACTCGTAGTAGGACACCTTAGCATCTTTATGGTCAACTTCATTGAGACCATCAGACAAGAAAAGATACCATTGGATTGGGCCACCACACTAAGTGAAAACTTGTGTGAGCAACTAAGGACAATGAAGGATAAGAAGAAGTTTTACATGACTTCTTACATGGTGTACCTACTTTTAGCAAGGGTGACAAACTACCCTAGTTTGTACAGGAGAGGCAGAATGCAAGACCCCAATGCCTGGCCCTATATAGTCTACCCTTAGTTGGTGAAGAAGAAGTTCTCAATATAGAGAAAGGAGTACACAATCGTCAATGATGCTTTCATCTTTGTGATCATTTGATTCATTAAGGGAAACTATGGGAAGAGGTTATCTGATGAAGCCAAAGCACAGATTATAGCTCTCAGAGCCTACTTTATCCAGTTCAAGATGTTCACATATCTACAGGTAGCTGGTGCATCCATCAATCCTAAGAAGCTCTCAAGATACCCAAGTGACAAGTTGGTGTTGTTGGAGATTTCTTGGTAGATTGAGTCAGCCTACAAGAAAATAAAGAGACAACAAAGACCTTGTTGGTCATGGACATTAGTCATTGGACCAAATCAGGTGAAGAGGAAGCAGGATATTCCATCCTTTGAATGGGAGTGGGAAAACTATCCTCTTGAAGAATACAACTCTTCCCGGCCATATTTTGACAATGTTGTGAAAGTGGAGAGTCTAGTAGGAAGAGACTTCCAACATGAGGATGCCGTTGAGGATCATTGGATGAATGCCACAAATGACTATGATGTCCCCATTAGGGACTATTGTAGGATGACTTTGTATCTAGCAGAAAAGGCTCTCTAGTTGAACATCCCAGAGGAGATAAAGCAACAAGATTTGAAGGAGTTAGTAGACCCCCTGTTCAATGTAGACAATATTGGTGAAAGACCCATTATGAATGCTAAGGTTGATAGGGAGGAGGTTGATGATATTAATCATTGATCAAGGCATGTCATTGGAATGACAAAGGATTAGATCAAGAAACCTTTTCTGCTCGATCCAGTTCCCGATACTATAATCGTCCATGCACATGCTCACCCAGAAAGAGGTAGAGGGAAGAAAGTAACAATTCCTACCTTCATAGCTCAGTCTCCTCTCAGGCCAGAGATAGTGTACCAGCTTGATCACTTGGTTGGATATTATCACCCTCCTAAAAGGAAGGGAAATAAAAAAAGGAAGAGTACCTCTCCTTAGAGGATTTAGATAGAACAGGTGCCTCCCCAATAGTAGGAACAAAGTGCACAAGGGTTTTAAGATATTGGAGCTACCTAGGTCTAGGATGAATCACAGTTGCCTCCCATTGTGTCTACTCAACTAGAAGAGGGAGAGATTTCAGAAGTCTCTATTTCTCCTACACAAGAAGAGCCAACTTCTCCTTCTACCTCCAAGAAACATAAGAAAAGGATATAGATTCAAATGAAGAAAAGGAAAAGGATCAGTAGAAGATTAGTGCCCAATCCATCTATCCTTGAAAGTATTTTAGAAGGAGATAGAGAGGAGGAAGAAGAAGAATTAGAAGAGGAAGAGGAACAAGTGCCCCTATAGGGAAGAACTTAGCTAGCTAGAGCCACTGAGTTGCAAAGAAGAAAGAGTGCCAGAGGTACCCTGCGATCCACTCAAGTACAACCCTTAGAACTCTCTCCTTTGAAAGATGAAGTACAATAGTGGTTGAATGAGTAGAGTGAAGAAAGAGATGGTGCTTTCTTAATGTCATATTTTGATTTCATGCCAGTAGGTATAGAGTTGATCGGGGATAAGATTAGGGACAACCCTACAAGTGAACCTCAACAAGAAGACTAGATGAAAATGCCACCAGATACATAGGGTCTTGATCTTACTCCTCCATCTCCAGCATGAGTTACAATGGTAGAACAGGGCTTGGTGATTCCCCCATCTCAGAGTTCTGAGGAAGAACAAGTTCATAAGGAGTCATTATCAGAGGAGAGACCAGAACAAATGGTCACTAGTGAAGTGTCAGAAGGAAAAATGGCAAAATAATCTCAACCACTTTCCCAAGACACTGATGTTTAGGCTATAGGGTCTACTGAGACTGAGGCTATAGAATAATAGCCCTCCCAATAAGATACAACTCCCAGTAGGAGTAACAAAGGGGAGGAAGTTGTAGAACATACTCCTTCATCATCAAGAGCCAAGTCCTCACTTGGAAGCATCCCTAGATGGATCTAAAAGGAGATAATGAGGATTACTAAGCCTCAATTTTGTTCTTTAGAGGAAGACATTTGTGACATTGCAGAGATTTTGAATAAACCTGAGTCTCCATCACAGGAGGCAGCACTATTGGCATTTGTCACCACCATATGGAACCAAGATTTATTTGCATAAGTGGCTCTCCCTCTTGAAGGTATAGATGTAGAAGGCCTTAGTCTTGAAGATTATGAATTGAAGGATGTTATGTTGGGAAGACCTACATGGGATTCAGCTCGACAAATGATGATTATGGGAGTCAAAGAGGTCTACAAGTACATGGAACAAGAGGAGATTGAACTCTAATTACTTTGAAGGGAGGTTGAGATCTTAAAGGGATATCTAGTTAAAGTTGTTGGTCCTCTTGATCCTAAGAACCTTGAGAAAACTTTGAACACTATACTTAGAGAAGGGGGAGGTGTGCAACTTGACCCATTTTTGAAGGATTTTTAGGAATGGTGAGAAAGTTTCGAGGAGAAAGGTGTCACCATCATGATAGGGAATTTGAAGTTACTGCATGGTACATAGGAGAACGTGAATAAAATCATAGAAATTTTGAAGCATGATTTCATTATCATGGATGAGGTATGGGCCTGGAGTAAGGATTTGCAAACTCTACAAGTCATAAAGGGCCAAAGATATTGGGTTTTGATCGATGTATATACCAGAGAAGAATTAGACATGATTGATGATTGGATAGAGAAAATAGTGGATAGTAATAAAGTAATGGAGACATTACATTAGGAGATCCATCGAATCAAGGACCAAGCTCGAGAGAGATTTTGGAAGTAGAGAGACACTACAATGATGAGGATATTTGACAAGCCTTCAGGACAGAAGAAGCCTTGTTAGAGTTAGATACCAAACTCATAGATTTTGTAGAGACTAGAATTGAGGTAGATAATTATAGACAGAAGGTAGAAGACAAGTATGAGGCTTTAGATATTCCAGATGTAGCTAAGATTACTGAGATGATAGAGAAATTC
Organism: Cupressus sempervirens; assembly: GCA_028749045.1. Classification (NCBI taxonomy): domain Eukaryota; kingdom Viridiplantae; phylum Streptophyta; class Pinopsida; order Cupressales; family Cupressaceae; genus Cupressus; species Cupressus sempervirens. The sequence continues at coordinate 319,890,702 of CM053791.1, forward strand.
AAGGGTAAACATCCAAACATAGCTTTGGGATGAAGAAGAACAAAACCTAGATGCTAGAATTTCAATTTTGACACTTAGTAAAATTTTGAGATTTTTGACCCTATCGAGGTCCATAGCTCTGTAGCTCCACAAGTACGTAGGCCTGCAGCTCCACAATTCAGAGCTGTGCTGATAGTTAATTGCTTGTTCCAAAAATAACACTTTCCATCATCAGAAACACATTCTAATGGTAGCTTAACTTTGACACACGCCTAATCAAGGACCAACTTCTATTTTTGGCACCTCCATACACTCCTACTTTGACTAAAGGCTTCCTCCTACTTTCTCTCTTATAATTTCTTTGTTTTTGACATGTAAGAGGCTCATGCATCCAATTAATGAAAAAAATATGGATGGAGTCCCTCTAAGCACCAAATTAATTTTTGGTATGTATATATTTAGTTTGTTTTAATGTTTTAAAAGCATTTTGTTGCATGTAGATATCTCTCACTCTCAACACAAATTGAGGAGATGATTTCTTATAAATACCCCATTGTAAAATGTAACAAGGGCCACCATTATTATGCAATAAAATTATTCTTTTGGTGCTCGCATTTGGAGTGTAGCTATTTTTGCATGAATGTGTCATTATTTTGTGATTTTTATTCATAAGATTGTGACTAAGCCAAAGGTTTATTGCATTGTTTCTGGTTGTGTGATCTTTTAGTTCTGCTGTTTGCTATAGATTTACAAATTTTTCTGACATAATGAGCTTGAGAATAGATCATCAAATTGTGCCTACATAACTTTTTGTCTCACATGAGCACACTTTTCATGGCCTTCCGATTTGATGAAAGGTGAAATATCATACGATTGTTAAGGTTTCTCACTGATGATTGCATTAGTGGATTCTAGGAAATGCTCTTCCTGTTTTCATTGGTTTCCTACCAATTTATTTAAAGTTTAACTCAAAGCATGTTGTTTTCTATAGCTTATGTCTATTTAGGATTTCAATTTTATTTTATTTTCTTTTAGTTTTGTTATTTTCTTTGCTAACCCCTTGTTAGAATAGGAACTCATTTTAGTTGCACTGTTAGAATTGCATTCATTGAAAAAACTAGAAAATACAAAAAATATTGTTCATTTGTGTGTTATTTTGAGACAACAAACAAATTTACTTCATTATGAGATCATAATAAAACCAACAAAGGCCTCCTCATGAACAATCACATTTATCTTTAACTGAGCAGATTTTGGTACATCACAAGACAAATACTAAACCTTGGAGTTGATCCCAAAAGATTAGCTTTTCAAGAGAGGAATTGCACAATGGATTCCTACCATTGACCTCATGGAAAATGACTACACAACAGTCCTCTTAGCCTAGGTGTAGCTTTACCCCATTAGTTGATTCATATGATGTGATCTTGAAGATATTGCTTGCTAATAAGCTCATAATGCTCCACGACAACTTAAGACCCTATGAATCCACTGTCAAACCTTCTTGGTGGAGAGATGATCACTTTTACAATTACCATAGAAATAAGGGTCATAATACATAAAATTTTCTTAAGCTTAAGGATGTGATACAAGATCTCATTAATGGGGGAAAGGTTGTTAGTGATGGGTTGGCTAAAAAATTTGATCCTAAAGCATTCAAGGACCCTATCCCACATTATGAACAAGGATAAAATTCAAAAGAAAACAAAAAGTGCATTGATGCTAAGATCAAACACACATATACGAATACTAAAAATGTCATAAACATGCTTGAGCCTATTGAAGAGAGTGTCTACATGATGCAACCCAAATTTGATGAAGAGCCTAACTCTGAAAAAAATGATGAAAGACCTAAGGTAATCTTGAGGACCCATGACCCTTTCCAACATTTTGATAACAATAGGCTGATGGTTTCACTTAGGGTAGTGGATCTATCTTCTTCTTATGATCAGACACTAAACATTGTTACTAGAGGGTAGTCCAAGGTTGTCCTTAAAGTGGAAAATAATTTTAAACAAGATTCATCTTCTAAGAAACCTATTACTTCTAATATATCCAATTATGATCTTGTGAGGTAGTTGCAATGAACCCCACTCAAATATCCATCTTTGAGTTGCTAGAGTTGTCTCCTTTGCACAAGGAGATCTTAGAAAAATCCTTATGCATAGTGAGTGTTCCTATAGATATTGATGCAAATAAGTTCCAAGCTATGATGAACCATATATCCTTACCACATTATCTTACGCTCTCTGAAGAAGATGAAAAATTGCTTAGTCATCCACACAGTCTTTCACTACACATTGAGGTTCAAATATCCATACCCAAGTTAGATGAGTATTGATAGATAATGGTGCAGGGTTGAACATTATTTATTTTAGTTTTTCTCAATAGTTAGGGTTATTTGAATTTTCTATTGACCCTAGGCACAAAATCACTATAAAAGCTTATGATGAGGTTGAACATTCTTCCAAGGGTCTTATTGTGCTACCTATTTCAGTTGGTCGTATGGAGAAGGATGCATTGTTTCAAATCCTTAACATTCCAATTGAATACAAACTTTTTCTAGTGAGACCATGGATACATGAAATATAAGTCGTACCATCAACCTTTCATCAATGTATAAAATTTACCTTTAATGGTATTGAAGTTGTGATTCTAGGTGATAATTCTCTATCCATAAACATGCTTACTACCATATAACTACTAGTTTCAAACAAAAAGCTTTCTAATGAAGCTAGATCCTGACTTGCTACATGTGAGAAGAAGTTAAAAATTATGAGCATTGGTAAGGGGGAGTATACTTTAGACTCTTTTTCTCTGTTGACATTTCCCCATGATCTTATGGAAAACCATCTCCTAACATGAAGCCCACATCCTTAGCTATAACCATTTGTATTACATTTGTTCAATCCTTAGTTTTATTAGAAGATGAAAAAGACGAAAAAGCTATTAGGGATTAGATATATAGAGAGGAAGATCTAGTTGATGAGGTTATACTTTCGACACCTATTTCTCCCAAGAGACATGGAAAAGGTTACCAATTTCTTAAGAAGATGAGCTACCCTAGACATGAACTTTAGGTAATAGTAAGCATGCCCTTGTTGAACCTATGAGTCATACCAAAGGTTGCAGGAGAAAGGACACAACTAGCTTAGCTTATGGAGTTGAGAGTAATCTTCCTATCTATGCTGAAGAACTTTCTACAACTAGTGATTCTGATGATGAGGTTAAACTCTTAGTTGTTACTACTTGAGGGATGACTTCATTCTATCTACCTCCATTATTTGGGGAGAGTATGAGCTACTTAATGATCACAATGCTAAGGTTTCCACTTCTAGGAAACTTGAATTTGATGAGTCTAACATAGAAGATCCTTAAAGAGAAAGAATTAGAAGAAATATTGCTCATCTTGTGGTTTGTAATCAAAGCACTGATTCAAATGAATATGAGTTGGACTTTCTTTCTAACACCTCTCATGAGGTGGGAATGGATGTTATGCATGCTTATACTAACCAAAGCAACTGATACAGGAGCATCCTAGGTGTAAGAGCAATCTTTCATCACACAAAAATATTTTCTATTCAGTCTTTTCTATTTTAATAAGGATAGTAGGAAGGGTTGTTACTATTTATAGGAACTTTCTATTTTTAGCAAGTTTTTCATATGAGTTTGAAATGTTCTCATTTTCTACTGTAAGGTTCATTTTAGAGTTATAAGCTTACCATAAAAATCTCATTGCTCTACCTTAAGTATCAGAGAAGTTATTGTAGATTTTCAATGGAAAAATTTATAGAAAAATTGTCAGGCTCACCATTGGAGGCCTTAGAGTGCCCAAATGAGGTCTAAAAACTCGAAAGAAGGGTGCTTGCACAGTTATGAACCTATAGATCATGAGCTAGTGTTTTTGAAAAGTGGTTATAATAGGAAATCAGAGAAATGGTTCAAGAGTTATGGCCTTTCAAAGTTGAGCTACCAAAATTTCTAAAATAATTGTCAAAAATATATTTAGCTGACTATATGTATTGTTAGGGCCTATCAATCCTAGGTATTAAGTTTGAGCATCTAGAACCTTCCTAGGCAGTATAAAATTTCCTATTTAAGAGAGGCCCTAACATTATCTAGAACAACTCTGGGTGATAGTTCATAGCTTGTCTTGCAGATTACTGTAATGAAGGCACCCATGTGGGTTAGCATATTGTACTTATGAATTCTATAATTCTGCATTTGCGGTGCAAATAAGAAGTCCATTTTTTTTTTCACACATTTGATATTGTTTCTTTGTTTCTATTATGAGTTTATGGTATTAAGGAGAATATGACTGTGGTTTGGGTTGAGCATGTAGATAGATCACCGATTGTGAGGTAGTTTGCACTAAGGTTTCAACAGAAGCATGAAAATGCCTCTATAAAGAGAGCATGGTAGAAGAGCTATAGTTGTTACACCTAGGGGTTTCCAAGCCCTCCAAAGACAAATGCAAGCATTGGAAGAAAAAATGCATAGAGGAATAAATCATGCTATAAGAGATGAAAGTGAGGATGAGGATGAAGTAGAATAAATTGCTAAAGTAGAGGTAGTTCTAAACCCAGAGGAAGAGAGGCTTTTTAGGGCTATCTCCAAGATTGGAAAAAGACCTAAGTTTGAGGTTACCACATTTTTGGGAAATCTTAACCTAGACGAGTTGATTGATTGGATCAATGAACTGGAGGAGTACTTTGAGTACGAAGTTATTGAGGATTCTAATAGGGTCAAGTCTACAAAGGAAAAATTGAAGGGACATGCGAAGATCTAGTGGCATGAGGTTTAGTTGGAGCACAATAGAAAGGGAAAGGAAAAAATCACTAGATGGGATCAGATGATATCTAAATTGAAGAGATAATTCATTATGAGCTTGATATGTTGAAGAAGATGCAAGGGTTGAAGCAAGTGGGAAAATCTATTCAAGAGTATACTGAAGAGTTCTATCGAGTTCTCATCAAAATCAGCTATGAGAAAACTAATAAAGAGAATGTTGCCCGTTATCTTAATGGGTTAAGGCCAAGTATTCAGGACAAGCTAAGTCTAGTTCAAATGAACAGTATTGAGGAGGCATACTAATTTTCCCTAAAAGTTGAGGAGAAATTGAGCAAGAAGTTTGACAACAAGAATAGAGGAAGAGGTCATGGTGGAAGATCTGGTAGATGATCTTATGGAGGTTGTAATGATGATTAGAAGAACAAGGATGAGATTGGAATAAATAGTCAGAACTAGAGGGGAAACAATTTCATTTTTTTCCATTATCAAAACAATAGAGATTACAGAGGAAGAGGTAGAGGACACAGATCAAGAAGAGGAGGCTTCCATGGGAAATGTTTTCACTATAGAGAAGAAAGGCATAGAGCATTTTGAATGTACCCAACACCAAGGAAGGATAGATCAAAGAAAAAAAGGCCAGACCAGAGTTGCACATGTTGATAAAGATGCCAAATCCTCACATTCTAAATATGTTGAAAGAGAAGAAGTCCTCATTAACAAAAGAGTCCTACTGAGTGGTGAGAATGAACCTAATCAAAGAAGGAGCTTGTTTCACACAAGGTGCATATGTGAAGCTAACTGTTGTGATGTGATCATTGATGGTGGAAGTATTGACAATCTAGTCTTAGAAATTATTGTCACCAAGTTGAAGCTGAAGAGATAAACACTCGAATCTATATCATATTGCATGAGCATAAGATGACAACAAGGTCATGGTCAATGAGTAGTGCTTTGTGAAGTTCAATATTAGAAGCTACCAGGATGAGGTACTATGTGGTATTATACCTATAGACATATGTCATATGTTGTTGGGTAGGCCATGGTAGTTTGACAGGCATGTTGTACATGACGGGCGAGAAAATACCTACACTCTGTCTAAGGATGGAGTGAAACATAAGTTAAAACCATTGAAGGATAAAGAAGAAATGGTATGTAGTCTTGCCAAAATATGTTTTGTTGATGGAAAAGAGTTTCTCAAAGGTATGGAGTGTGAGCATGTGTGTTTTACTATAATTCCAAAAGCTAGTAAAGAAGAAATAGAGGAGGTACTTATAGAAGTTGCATATATGTTGGGAGAGTTTCTTGATATTGTATCAAATAATCTACCTAATGGATTACCCCCAATGAGGAAGATCAATCACCAGATGGATTTGGTTCTAGAAGCTAGTATTTCAAACAAGGCAGTGCACATAATGACACCAACAAAAAGTGAAGAGTTGAACAAACAAATTCATGAGGTGTTGTAGAAGGGGTTGATTCGAGAGAGTCTGAGTCCATGTATTGTACCAACCATATTAGCACCAAAGAATAATGGAGAATGGAGGATGTACAAAAATTCTTGTTCTATCAATAAGATCACAATCAAGTACAGATTTCCATTGCCAAGGATGGATGATATTATGGATTGTTTGAGTGGGGTTGAGTATTTCACAAAGATAGATTTTAAGAGTGCGTACCATCAGATTCATATTAGAGAAGGTGATGAGTGGACGACTACTTTCAAGACAAGGGAAAAACTATACAAGTAGTTAGTCATGCCTTTTGGGTCAATGAATGCACTGACCACTTTCATGCAACTCATGAATGAGGTACTAAGGGAGTTTCTAGGTAAGTTTTTCATTGTTTACTAGATGATATATTGATCTTCAGTAAGACATTAGAGGAGTATTTGATTCATATTTACAAGGTGTTTGATAAGTTGAGGAAAGAAAAGTTGCTAATAAACCTAAAGAAGTGTGGTTTTGTAAAGGAGTAGGTGTACTTGGGATTTGTAGTCTTAGTAGAAGGTCTAAAAATAGACCTAGAGAAAGTGAAGGCTATCCTTGAATGGCTTACTCCAAGGATTGTGATTGAGGTAAGATCTTTTCATGGGCTAGCTAGTTTTTATAGAAAATTCATAAGAGGTTTTAGTAGTATCTATGGACCCTTGACTAAAACAATGAGATAGGATAGGAAATAATTTAAGTAGACTGTAGGAGTAGATAAGAGTTTTAATCTATTGAAACATAAAGTTACTAAGGAATCTATTTTAGAAATTCCTAATTTTAACAAGGTGTTTCAAGTAGACTATGATGCTAGTGGTATTGTAATATGAGCTGTTTTAAGCCAAGAAAGTAGACCTATTGCTTAATTTAGTGAGAAATTGAATGATGCAAAAAGAAAATATTTTGTTTATGATCAAGAAGTTTATGCTATAGTTTAAGCATTGAAGAAGCAGAGACACTATCTTCTTCCTAAGGAGTTTATTTTGTATACTAATCATCAAGCCTTGCAATATTTGAATAGTCAAGGAAAATTGAACCAAAGGCATTTAAAGTGGGTTGAGTTTTTGTAGAGTTATACATTTGTTTTAAAACACAGGAGTGGGAAGTCTAAAAAAGTTGTAGATGCTCTTAGTAGAAGACAACTTTTGCTAACAAAAATGCAAATCAAGGTGGTTGGGTTCAAGGAAATTAGTACTTTTTATCCAAATGATTTTGATTTTGGTGAAGCATGGAAGGATTGTACAAAACCTATTACACTTGAAAGGACAAAGTGGTTGGATTTTATGGTCCAGGATAGTATGCTTTTCAAATAAAGCCAGTTGTGCATTCCTAGAAGTTCAATGAGAGATAATCTCATCAAGGAGAAGCATAGTGGAGGATTGGCTAGACATTTAGGCAGAGATAAAACCATTGCTTTGGTTGCTGAGAATTATTATTGGCCACAGTTGTAGGAAGACATGAAGAAGTTTGTATAGAGTTGTAGAGTATATTAGATGGCAAAAAGAGTAAAGCAGAATACAGGGTTGTATCAGCCATTACCTATACCAGAGAAGTCATGAGAGGATGTCAGCATGGATTTTATTCTTGGATTACCAAGGACACAACATGGTCATGATTCTATTTTTGTGGTGGTTGACAGGTTTTCAAAGATGACACATTTTATTCCTTGCAAGAAGACTAGTGATGTTATTCATGTGGTAGAGTTATTTTATAGAGAAATAGTGAGACTACATGGTCTTCCAAAGAGCATAGTTTTAGATTGAGATACCAAATTTTTAGCTTATTTTTGGTGTACATTATGAAAGAAGTTGAAGATAGATTTGAAGTTCAGTTCATCATATCATCCATAGACTGATGGACAGATAGAATTTGTGAATCATAGTTTGGGAAACTTGCTGAGATGTTTGGTTGGGGACAAGCCAAAAGGATGGGATATGATTTTACCATAAGCAAAATTTGCATATAATAATTTTTTCAATAGGAGTACTAGTAAATCACCATTCTAGATTGTATATGGGAGCAATCCCAGAAATGCTTCTGAATTATGGTAGTTAGATAAAGGAGAGATAAGTAGTGCTGAAGTAGAAGATTTTGCTAAACATTTAAAGAACATCCATGAGGAGGTGAGGAAGCACATCATAAAGATGAATACATAGTATAAGGCTAAGGAAGATATAGAAAGGAGGTATAAGGAGTTTCAAATTGGAATGAAGTTATGGTTCATTTGAGGAAGGGGCCTTTTCTAGTGGGTACATATAATAACTTGAAGATGAAATTTGGATCATGAAAGATAATGGAAAGGCATGATTCTAGAAAATGCTTATGAAGTGGATTTTCCTATTGAATTGAATATTTCACTAGTATTTAATGTTTTAGATTTGATAGAGTATTACGAAGGAGGTGACAAAGATGAAGTTGCAGCAACATAGTGGAGTATTTCAGCAAGTAGTTCCACTACAAAAGAGATTGAGGAGATACTAGACAATCATGTTGGAAAAAGTACCAGGAAAAAAATTTATGAGGAATATTTGGTCAAATGGAAAGGGAGGCTAGTTGAGGATTCATCATGGCTAGCAAAGGAGGAGGTTAACTATCTTGGTTTTCCTCTAAATACCTGAGATGTGATAGAGTCACTTCTCAAATTACCCTAGGTGTCTAATGCGGGAGCATCTGAGGTGTAAGAGCAATCTTGCATCACGCAAAAATATTTTCTTTTCAGTCTTTTCTATTTTAATAAGGACTAGTAGATAGGGTGGTTACTATTTATGAGAACTTTCTATTTTTAGTAAGTTTATCTTATGAGCTTAGAATGTTCTCAATTTTGTATAGGAAGGTTCATTTTAGATTTATAAGCTTACCATAAAAATCTCATTGCTCCAACTTAAGTATTACAGAAGTTATTGCAGATTTTTGGTGGAAAAATTTGCAGAAAATATTTAGGCTCACCATTGGAGGCCTTAAAGTGCCTAGATGAGTTTCAAAAACTTGACAAAAGGGTGCTTGCACTATTTTTAGCCTATAGATCAAGAGTTGACATTTCCAAAAAGTGGTTATAATAGCCAATTGGAGCAACGGTTCGGGAGTTATGGCCTTTTGAAGTTGGGCTGCCAAAATTTCTAAAATAATTTGTCAAAAATATATTTAGCTGACTCTATATGTATTGTTAGGGTCTATCAACCCTAGGTATTAAGTTGGAGCATCTAGAACCTTCCTGGGTGGCATAAAATTTCCTATTTAAGAAAGGCCCAAACATTATCTAGAACAACTCTGGGTGATAGTTCATAGCTTGTCTTGTAGATTATTGTAATGAAGGTGCCCATGTGGGTTAGCATATTGTACTTATGAATTTTGTAATTTTGCATTTGTGGTGAAAATAAGAAGTCCATATTTTGTTCTCATATTTTCTATTTTTAGTTTGTTTTTGTTATGAGTTTATGGTATTAAGGAGAGCAACCTTCATCACAATGTAGTTAACAAGTCTCTTGTAGGGTTTGATTAGTCAAACTCAACTTTCTTTAGTGGATTATGTTGATGCTCCTAGATCTTACCTTGATTTGAGTACCTTTGAAGATTTCCTCATAAACTTGGACTCTCTTGTCACCAGAGACAATTCCTTCTACATCAATAATCTTGAAGATTCCTCATCACTATCACTGATGCATCCCAACCTCATTGATTGGTGCATGAAAAACCAAAGACTTGTGCTTGCATTTGTTGGCCTGAATTTTTGTATAATAAGTTTTTGTCTTGCCCAGATAAAATTTTAGGTTGTGATCCTTTAGTGATGATTAGGTTTCTAACTAATTCTGTGTTTTTCTTGGGCTAGTTCCTTTTTCTTTTTAAATTTTCCTTGGCGCGAAAATTTTAAAAAAGGGGGAAGAAAGTTACGCAGATGTTTTTTATTCACTTATGTTGATTTTGTTGTTTTAATTCTTGTGAAAGTTTTTTACCTAACCGTCGGATTTCTTTTAAATCTACAGTTGTCATTGATTCACTAAAGAAAAGTGCTCGAAAGCTAAGCACAATGAGTTGGCAATGTGATGACACGTGTCTATGGTTTTTGAGAATAATAAACTTGGCATTAAATTACTCCGACAAGTCGCTAAGTTGCTATCAAAATATACAAGTGATTTTCCAGTAGCGACATAGCGAGGATGAAATCATTGCTAAAGGCGGCCTTCTTTTATGACCCGAGATGATTTGGAAAGTCCCAAAAAAATTCCTTGCAAGCTGTGCCACTTTTCCCGACACTGGTTTTCCAGTGGGTTGTTGCATCGCTAGCCGGATATTGTTGTGTTTTGTCGGTAGCGACATAACGACTGACCCAAAAGTCAAAAACATGGCAGAACCTAAGATAAAGGATGATTAAAATATCTATGTGTATTCCAGTGCATCAGGCCAGCTCAACAATAGCAGTACCCTGGACCCACTTCCTAGGAATGTAATTCAAGGTTTCCTGACCATGAGATTGGGCCAAGATCAAGGGTTGTCGTTAGCTCGCTATATAGAAGTGCTCAGAAGTTAACCATAGCGAGTTAGTGAATGATGGCCCACCATTGATTCCTTGTAAAGTCATTTCAAATGTATGCCACATGATTGACATAAGATCAACGGTCGTCGCTACCTCGCCATGGAAAGATGCTCGAGGTATAAGTAAAGCGAGTTAGCGACATGATGACACCTGTCCATGGTCATCCATGGGCCCAGTCTAAAGCGCCAACATTGAAGGAAAGGCATAGGTGGAGCTATCCTATTGGTTTGATTGCAAATATGTCAGTAAGGAAATGAGTCAGCTTAGTTGTCATTACCAGATTGTAAGTTTTTCCAAGAATTGACGGCGCAAGTTTTTAAAAGAAAAGGGGAAGTGTGGTGACATTTCGTCTCACGCATTTATGATGAACGAAGACTTAGCGTGTGAGAAAAAAGAAAAGTATAATTTGTAAGATTTTCTTTTATTATTCATTACAGTCCACTCCAGAAAAGATTACATTTTCTCTGAGAATAGGCACCCATCGATCACATTGTGATTAAGCATTGGTGAAGACGTGAAAATAGTTTCATATCTATTTGAAAGTAGTTGCAGAAGTTCAAAAGAGGATAATTTTGGCAAAATCAAGTAAGTAATTGATCATAACCTCTATAACATTCCAATTCCCATTGTTATAATCAAGATGCCTCCTAAGAAATTATTCTCTGGGAAAGTTAATTATATGAATAGGAATATCCATGATAATTTCCTAGAGTTACTCCCAAGATCCACTATAGAGTCTGCACAGGTCAAAAGATTAATTTCATTAAGTCGTAGGCTTAAAATTGCTGATGGCTTGTATGACAAGGGGAACTGGGTAAGGGATGCAGTAAACAATCAGACTGGTCTTGTTTTGTTTAAAAAGTGGTTTTCAGAGAGGAATCTGTTTGCCCCTCACGCTAATATATGGAATTTTGACTTGGGAAAGTTAGTAGTTCCTAGTGTTTTCATGGACTACAACTTGCTAGAAGATATTGCAAAAAACTATGACCAAGCCATTAGGGTTGTGAAAAGAAATGAAGGTGTGCCTCTAGTGTCAATTAGCCCTGAAGAAATTAGAGAGGTTTTTCACTTAGAAGCATTATCAGATTTCCATGTGCCAATCAATTTGCTGGAATTAGAAAAGGAATACAAAGTGAAAAGAGATATAATTAGGGGAGGTGCATTGAGGGCACACATTGGCACTATAGGAACTCTACCAGTAATAACTATAGCCTCTAAAGAACCTTTTAAGAAGAGCCTTTTCACCTCCTGAGCTGCAGAGATATACAGGACCCTGTGCCGTGTTCTTGGTGAGGATGAGTAGGATTTCATGCCCATTGACCTTATGTATATGATGATTCAAATTGCCTCTTTCGGTGTAGATGTCATTTTTGATTTTTCCTCCTTTCTAGCTGAAGAAATTCACATCGATTTGGTTGGAATTACGAGAGGTAAGGTGGAGAAAACTTTTGGACACTATTCATTATTAATGCATATGTTCTTGTTCAAAGTGTTAACATATTTTGGAAATGAGATGAAATTGAACAAAGAAGAAAATGGGGAAACATTACCAGTTAGCTTTATCGGATTTGATAGATATTTTGCCTCTAAGTTGAGATGTCTATTTTTGAGTGATAATCCCAGGATCCCTAAAGTATTAATGAATCTCATAAGACCTATGGATAGTCCCCATAATTTGAAAATTTCACACAATTGGGGAGATATTATTCCATACCCTGTTTCTACAGTTTTCAAAATTTATGGTTTTAAAGGGAGCGCTCATGTCTTGCCTTACCAAGTGCCCCTAAAGATAGGGATGGCAGAAGTCTTATGGCAACTAGGAGGAGTAGAGGAAATGTTCTTGTCAAAGAGGCAACTAGGGTCGATTTTCCCTACCTGCACAGTGGCCCATCAATTTGTGATTACTAAAGGAGGATGGCTTTTTTTGTAAAAAATTTTGGATCAGTATATGATGGGTGTCTCCCACCCCCATTTTTGTGATTATGAGGGATTTTTCAATTAGACTCTGAGGCATAGGATCAAGCTAGGACCGGTAAAGCATGATTCATATTACCTAGAAGAAATTATAAGAAATGAAATTTCTTTACAAGAACAAGAAACTAAAAAAGAAAAGTGGAGAGTTTACTCCCGGGTCCTAGAATTTATTCATTGTTTTGATCAAAATTATAGTCCTTTAGACAATGCTAATACAGAGGCTTATAGGATAAATAAGCTCATAAATAACTTCCCTACAATAATGGAAACCATGAATGAGAAGAAACAATTTTTTATTAATTCTTCTCCTGATAAGGCTAGAGAAGCCATGAAGAGGTTAGCTTTCACTCCTAATATAGGGGTTGGTCAAATAATTGTATAGAAGAAGCCTAGTTACACTATAATTAAGAATAAAAAAGCTCCTATAGATAAGGGCAAAAAAAAATGGGATCCACCAGTATAGTTTTGGAGGAGAGACCTGATGAGCCTAGCCCAAAGAGGTAGAAGGTAATAAGAGAAGGGAGATCTCAAGCTGAGGAATATTCACCCACCCAATCTCCTTTGAGAATTGGAGAAGAGCAGCTCACAGGTGAGCAAGTTGAAGAGATTGGATCACAAGGAGGTGTTTTTATTACCCAAGCAGAATTGGATGAAGGTAACCTTCCAAAGCTTCCTATCCCAAGTCTGGATCTAATAAGAGCTGATTATAGAGGCATGTAATTGGACCTTATATTAGAACAAGCAAGTCATCAATTTTTGACTGATGACAATTTTGTAAAATCAAGAGCTTTTCAGCAATTTGCATGGAGAACAAACATGAACATCTTTGAGGAGAAATGTAAAAGGATGAAGACAGAGCATCCAAAAATGGATGAAGCTTCCATACAAGAAAAAATTAAAGAAGAAATGATGAAGGAATTCCAGAACATTACTCCTGAAGAAGGAAGGCAAATGGTAAAAGCCTCTAACATATTATTGTTGCCAAATTGGGATATTGCAGATGCCTTAATTTTCAATTCTATTTCAAGTAAATTGGAATTGCAAGACCCAAATAAAAAGGATTTCCAAGGATTTGCGTTCATGGAGGATCAAGCTACTTTGGTCAGTTGGTCATTGAAAAAAGGATCTAGAGCCACATCCTCACAACCAGATGAGTCTGAACTGACGGGCAACATACTTGTAAGAAGGGTTACTGACACCTCCCATGTACAGGCAGCCTATTGGAATGTGGAGTCTTCCCAGTTTCTTTTGGCCATTGCTAAGAAGGAGGAACAGGTTATGTTTGAGTTACAAAGAAAGTATGAGACAATGGTGGATGCATACAACAAAGAGGTAAAGAGGAGGATTGAGCTTGAAAATAAGCTATTGGAACAATCCAGCAGGCCTAGAATAACTTACCCTCGTCCCCCTGTAGAACCTTTTAAGTCTACCCCCCTCATTGAAATGCTAGATACACCCCAGGGGCAACGATATTACACTGTTGAGGAATTTGAAGAAGAAAAGGCTAAACTATGGGCCTTACATATAGAGTTGAAATCTAAGTATGAAGATAAACTAAGAAAAGCTCTTACATATCTGGGAGACAAAGTTGAATGGCCATTAATTCATCATCAATTGGTTAGGTTGATTAACATTTGGGAGGAATTAAAAGGAAATGATGAGGCTCTAAAGCCTATTGTGGATAAGTGGGTAAGAAGGGAAAAAGCCTTAACCTTTTTGTGTTTATCTATTATAGATACTTCCCATGATCAGATTGAAAAAATCTTTGATATTGTTTTTGACCTTGCTGATTTTGATAATAAAAGGACACATTTACAGAAGATAACAATAAATCACTTGGAAAAATATAGGATTCAAAATTTCAAATTATTTCCTCATGCCCTGGATAAGAAAAATAATTTAAAAAGAAAAGAGGAATGGACGAAAGAACTTGATGACGCATTCTGTTTAAGAATGAATCAAGTAGTAAATGAAACTAGGCATGCATGGTGGACCGCCACAACAGAGGAGATGGTGAAAGCCAAAATACTCTTTGATTCTTTAAAATAGGATTTCATTGATATTAATAATGTGGCTGATTATGTAATAAAAAAATAGAAGGACATTTTGCAATTCAACTGGCCAGATGATGCATTATTTGATAGGTGGATGACAGAAATGGTTTCTAGTGAATAGTTGGATGCAGATGAAACTGACAGTGATAACGTGCAGGATGAGGAATTCCAAACTACTGATGCTATCATTTCTCAAACCCAATCAGAAGAAGACAAGAGAAACATATCATTTTCAGTTACAAACTCGAGACCACAGGATGCTGATAAGGCTAGAGAAGAGGACAAGATAGAAGTTGTTCCTGCCACTTGAGATAAAGATGAAGAAAGCCTACAGGTGGAAGTTAATATGCCATCATCAAAACAAGCTTCATCGTCGGCTAATTTGGCAGTTACTTGTACAGAGAAAGTAGATCAATAACCAATCATCAACACAAAATCATATTAACAAAAGCTGACTCATTTAAGAGAATGTTTTGATCTAGACATCTTCTTTTGTCTTTTTGTGGTAGGTGTATGTAAATATTCTTTGTTAAGGACACGTATCATTTCTTTTAGCCTGAATCTTGTTGCATCTCACACTATTTAAGTGAGATCCCAAGGCTAAAAAATGGTCTGAGTTCTATTTTTCTAAGTAGTATGCTTAGTATTTTTTTGGTCCAAATTTTGAGAGCAAATTTATAATGTATTTTTCTATCAATTCTCTGAGAATACATGAATATAGAATGAGCTCTATTTCTTTCTGAAGGTCATTATGAGTCTATTGTAAATGATATACGATTTTGAAAGAAGATGAATAAAAAATTGTGAACTATCCCAATACCAGTTCTTTCTGAATCTTGTCTCCTTTCAATTACTTGGTTGTCTTGATATTGTATAAGTAAAGGCTTGTGCAATTGAATGCAATCTATTTAGGTTGTATACCTATTTATCACTGCTGTTAATTCAATGGATTAAATAAAAGCTCTAATGAATGTGATAAGGTTTCTTTAGTAGTGGAAAGGGTTTTGAATGATGAATTCTGATAAGAATTGCTGATAGAATTTGTTGTAAGGCAACAATCTAGATCTAAGAAATTTCTATAGACTCTGAACCCCAATGGATTAGGCACTGATCAAGTTGATACAGCTGAAGGAGAAATATATTATAAATGGTTATCAAAATGCAGCATTAAATCAAACTTTACTTTGATTTCCTGTAGATCTTCAAAGTTGGCCAGCACTTGTCTGCATGGAATGTTTTAGCTTCAGTTAGCCACTATTGTTAAGAACATCTGCAGATCTATAGAAGAATTCTTGGCCATATCTATTATATGGGATGTGTTTACCAAGTTAGTAAGAAATATGTATATGTCTGAGGATTTTGAAATGAGAATCAAAATGAAATGAAGATTAATCCTCATACAGTTGTTCTAGTTTTGAATGATCCCTGGGTACACCCACCCTAGTTTTGCAGAGCCAAAAGAGTAGAAAACCGTTTGTGGTTTTGTTGAAGTTGGGTCCAAATACTTTGCATATGCAATTGTTAATAAGAATTGGCTAGTCTTTAGATTGTGTATGTACTGTCATTCTGGTATTAAGCATTTTTTCACTTAGTAGTTTTAGTGCATTTTAAAACACCAAAAAAATGGTGACTCTGCTGGGGAGTTGTCCAACACATTTGTGAGAAAGTACTGCAGTTTCTTTGGTCCTGATGTGTACGTGTGTGTCATGTTATCTAAGTTTTTCCCATGGTTATAAGGGAATCTTTTAGTGACAAATCTTGAGAATTTTAAAGAAGATAAAGCCCAAGTACCATTGCTACACACTAACGTATCCAGCCTATCCAAGTGTCTTATCTAACAAGCAAGAGTTGCAATCTTACAACATCAGTGATTGGTCTGTCTATGCCAGATATTTTTGTTTCTACTTATGTATTGTTTTCCTTCAGTCAGCATAAAGAGTCATTACATATTTTCCCCAAATAGGGTGGTGACTCAGTCAAGGTTTTGAAGCTAGTGCATGTTGTAATAGGAGGTGAATATGGCTGACAAGAGAAAAGCACAAGAGCTTACATGAGAGCCAATCCTGATGTATCAATGTATACTGATCTAACCCAAGGTGGTAGGAAGAACCAAAATAAGAAGAAGATAGATCCAAATCCCACTTGGAAACCCAGAGGTAATGCATCCATCAATTCCCATTATCAACCAGTAGTAGGAAGAGAGTCTTCTTCGCTTAGTTCTGAATCTGAAACTACAAGACTCTTAGGAGGCATTTTCAGTACCCCATTACCAGATGAGAGAATCTTTCAAGACAAAGACATGTCTACTATGGCAATTGCTTCATCAAGGAAAGATCTTGTAGCAGATATGAACTATAGGCTAGGATTTAGGAATTCATTTGATAATATTTTTAATCCCAGAGCGGCCTCTTATGTAGAGCCAAATCTTATAGATCTGGATGACCGTGCTGATTCAGAGGCAACTTCTGCAAACCCTAAAGAAGTGCACTTTGAAATAGAATTTCTGAAGAAATGGATTGCTGAGGAAGAAGCTAAATGCATTCGTCTTGAAAAAGAGTAGGAGCAAGCCACCTTGGATGCCATAATAGAAAGGGATGCTTTGCTAAGAAGGATGACTGCTTTAAAGGAGCAAAATAAAAAGTTAGAAGAAAATACCACAACTCTCGATAAGGATGTTTTTGGAGATGTTGATAATTTGAGAGCTAAAGTTCAAGAACAAGAGAAATGCCTAAATCAAAGGCAAGAACTAGTTATTGCTCAAATCCAAGCCTATAAACTTGTTCAAGTGGATCCTGTAGAGCCCATTGCAAAAGCTCTAGATAAAGGGAAAGGCAAGGCTATAGGAATCCAAATAAATGAGCCTCAAGCTATACCAAGCAAAACTATACAACCCTCCATGTCAAAATTAGATCTAGATCTTGAGAAGGCTCGAAAAGAGAGGGAAGATCTTGCAAAAGAACTTGAGAAAGTTGAGAATGAAGCTCAAGCTGCAGAAGTAGGAGAAAAATCCAATTCATAAAATCCAATTTTGCATTGGCTTCATGGCCCAATTTGTCTATCGCACCTACAATTCTTACACTAGATAGTGGTCCAATAATCTCAACTCAGGGAGTACCCCAATTTGCTCCTACCTCATCTTCCACTATTGGCACCCAAGTCCCATTTGTCCCACCTCAACAATCCCAAGCTATTACTCTGAATCAAGCTAATATAGCTAGCACCTCAAATGTTCTTGGTTTCCAAAAGAAACCTATATATCTGGAAAAGTATAGACAAATATCATTTGCTGGTATTCCTGGTGCTCCACATCCCATATTGTTTGATTTAAGAGATAAAGTGGTTAAGTTCTCTTGGAATAATGCTGTTACTGGTGAAGAACATTTGAGAATTTTCATTGATATGTTGAATGATTATGAAGTTGAACATGAAGATATGGTAATGAAATTGTTTGTGCATTCACTAACAGAGGATGCAAGGGATTGGTTTAGGAGGTTGCCTGATGATAGTATTACCTCATGGAGTGATTTGGAGAAATTGCTCAAAGAGAAATATGGAGACAACACTAATGCACGATTCATGTTGAATGAGTTCAACAACATCAAGAAGAATCCAAATGAGTCTACATTTGATTTCAATGTAAGATTCCAGAAAGGTATGTATAGACTATTTCAAGTTATGAGGTTAAATGAAGATGTCTATCTCACAAAATATTTCAATGCCTTTGATAGAAAAATGGCTTATCAATTGAGGGATAAGGATCCTAAGACTTTAAGGGATGCATATAAAATTGCAGTAAATATAGAGAATAATAGGAAGGCATCTGGTAAACTGGGTAGGAGGGATGATCTGAAGCTTTTTAATCTCAAGAACAATAATAAAAGGGAGGTGACAAAACTCCTATAGGAAAGAAGCCCGAAGAACCTACTATAGGCCAGGTTTTGGAATTGCTCAAGAAGATGAATCTCACTAATTTCAATAAGCCAAATGTTGCTAAAAGACCCCCTGTGAATAACAACAATTTCAATAGGCAGCCTAGAATGCAAAATTACCCTTACACCACTCAGTGGAAAGATGGTAAGCCAGTTCCCAACCAGACCCACAATGTGAAGGATAAGGGTACTCCAGATCCCCTGCAAAGGAACATCGTAAATATGAATGGTGATGTACCATGGTGCATTATATGTCAATCACCTCATTCTGCTGACTATTGTGCTATTGCTCAGTCATTTGCCCAAGGTCAAGGAGTGCAACCTGAGGAAGAAACTGAAGAGAAAAGCCATGATGATATAAGTTGCAATATGGTAAGCATGTGTGATGATTTGATAGATTTTGATTCAGAAGAGCTTGAAAATGATATTACTAGCCAGAGAATTGCTTACTAGCTACATCATCAACAACTGTTTTCAGATGATGAAGGTATGATAAAGATAAGGTATGCAGTACATTTCCTGATGTAGGTCTCACAAGCTTAAGAATGCCCTCCAAGGAGAAAATTGATAGAATTACAACAGAAATGATTTCACAAGTCCATAGTAACTACAATTTGAGAAATAGAGCAATAAATAATGATGCAAGAAGCCATCTAGTGTATTCATCAAAGATATCACTCATAAGATGAATGATCAAAACAAGAAAGTCAATATAGATGTGCCTAAGATCAAGGAAAATAAGGGTAAGAAATGGGAACCAAAGAAGAAGGTTCAATTTCAGATAAGTGAAGCAACAAAACTAGTTGTGCAACTAAAGAAATCAGAACCTGATACTATCAAGCAAATAGTGGTGCCTATTGCTCAAAAGATTCCAACTCCAGGTACTCTTGTAAAACCCACTGTTGATGAACCTATTGATATGATATCTATGTTGTCTCAAATCACTGTAAAAGTGCCCTTGCCTAAACTTTTTAGAATTGAAGAGCATAAGAATAAGGCTTTGTCATGGTTGGGTGGAATAGCAAACAATAATATTGTTGTAGATCAAACTGTGTCCCAACAAACCCCATTAGTAATAGAGGATAGTGGTATCATATCCCAGATTCCTCAAATGTTTTTAGATGATTCCTCAGTGGCATTTATAGAAGATATTGATCCTTTTTTCCTCAGTCTAATCATAAAAGGGAAGACCTTAAAAAATTGCATGATAGACTCAAGAGCTTCCAACACTATAATTCCTTTCAAAGTAATGGAAGCTTTAGGTTTGAAGATGGATACCAAGTAGGGTAGATGTAGAGGAATGGATGCTAGGGAAGTCCTAGTCATAGGTACCATAAATGCCTTACCATTCAAATTGGTTGCATATCCTAAAGTAGAATTAACCATGTCTATCCTTGTGGTAGATATACCTCCACACTATGGAATGTTACTCTCTAGAAAATGGAGTGCTGCCATGGGGGGAAGCCAACAATGTGATCTCACTTATGCCACTTTTCATATACGGGACAAAGCTGTTAGGGTAAATAGGGAGCCAAGGGTTAACCACATTTTAGGAGAAGAAATTGACAAAGATACCACTTGTTTCCTAGATACTAGGATTAATGCTTTAAGGGCTGAATTAATTATTCAGGAAGTTGAAAACTTACCTGCTATCATTGAACATGAAGTTGAATGTTGCATGAATTCACCAAAATTATGGACAATGTTCTTTGATGGGGCTAGTTCTAAAGAGGGTGTAGGGGCAGGTGTAGTTTTTGTGTCCCCTGAAAATAACACTTTTAGGTATTCATTCACTTTGAAGTTTTCCTGCACTAATAATATTGCAGAATATGAAGCATTGCTGCTAGGACTCAAAGTTGCCATACATCATAGAATTAAGAAATTATGTGTCATAGGGGTTTCTAAACTAATTATCTCTTAGATCAAAGGAACCTACTCATCCAAGAATAAGAGACTAAAACAATATAGAAATGCAATTTGGGATCAGATAGAATTCTTTGATGCATTCAGGATCTCATGGAGAGATAGGACTCAAAATAAGATGGCCGATCTGTTAGCAAATGTAGCAATCAAGCCAAAAGAGATATCATTTGTAGGAATCTCTTAGATTGAAGTGCAAAATAAACCTTACATACCTGATAACATTGAAAATTGGCAGGTCTTTGAAGATGACAAAGATATTACAATTTTTTTGTTAAATGAAGACAAGTACCATGGTCAGGAAATGGATTGCAGTGGACTGATTGAAACCATAAATGGGAAGGAAACCATTTTTGGTCAAGAGATAATGCGATAAAAAAAAAAAAAGATGCCGAAGGGGTTAGTGGTCTTGGAAAATATTTTTGATAACCAAGATAGAGTAAAACCAAGAGTTAATGACCCCAAACCTCAGGAGTTAGAAGAAATAAACTTGGGTACTGATGAAGTTCCTAAAAGGGTTTATATTGGCCAAAATCTGCCTGTTAAAATCAAGAAAACATTGATTGACCTACTTAGAAAATACAGACATGTTTTTTCTTGGTCATATGATGACCTTAAGGCTTATAGGGAGGATCTGTTCCAACATGTCATACCATTGAAGGAAAATGTAAAACCTTTCAGGCAAAAACAGAGACCAATCAATCCTACCCTTGCCCCAAAAATGCAAGAAGAACTGACAAAACTAAGAGATGGTGGGATAATCAAACTAATCAGGCATTCCACCTGGGTTTCAAACTTGGTTCCTATCAGGAAGAAGAATGGAGATATTAGGCTATTTGTGGATTTTAGAAAATTAAACATTGCATCTTTGAAAGACAATTATGGCTTACCTAATATGGAAGCCATGTTGTAGCAAGTGACTGGCTCTAAATTAATGTCAACGATGGATGGTTTTTCTGGATATAATCAAGTTCTAGTAAAGAAAAGTGAACAGTTCAAGACAACCTTCACAATCCCATGGGGAACATATGTATATTTGAGGATGCCCTTTGGCCTGATCAATGCAGGAGCTACCTTTCAAAGAGCCATGGATGTAGCATTTCATGATTATATTGATAAATTTATGGTTGTGTACCAAGATGATCTTACAGCATATTCTAATAAGGCTGAAGATCACTACAAACATTTGGAAAAAATCTTTATCAAAGCTCTAGAATATGGAGCATCTCTAAACCCAAAGAAATGCACATTCGAGGTCACAGAAGGAAAACTACTAGGACATATAGTGTCTAAGGATGGGGTGAAAATAGATCCTGAGAGAGTAGCGACTATTGACAAAGTCCCCAAGCCAAAAAATGTAAAAGGAATTCAATCTTTCTTTGGCCAAGTTAATTTCCTTAGGAGATTTGTTACAAATTTTGCTGAGATCAGTAGACCTATCTCAAAGATGCTCAAAAAGGGAGCCATTATAGATTGGAATGGTGAGCCTTCATAAGCATTCTAGGATATTAAAATTGCAATAAAAAATGCTCTAGTATTGAGAACCCTAGATTATTCAAAACCCATGCATATTTTTCCTTTTTCATCCTTCCATACCATGGCTGCAGTCTTATTGCAGAAAAATCAAGAAGGATATGAGCAGCCTATTGCCTTTTTGAGTAAGTCACTACAACCTTTCTGAAATTAAGTATGAAATAAATGAAAAGCAAGCATATGCTTTAGTAAAGGCTGTAAAAGCTTTCAAATGTTACCTGGTAGGTGCTACTGTTATCGCTTTTGTACCTAGTGCTGCAGTCAAGGATATATTTTCTCAATAGGAAGTATCAGGTAGGAGATGTAGATGGATAAATAGAATCCAAGAATTCAACATTGATATACAAATAACAAAGTTAATAAGGGGTCAAGGTTTGGCCAAACTCATGGCTGAAGCTAATCTCGAGGCTAACCAGATAAATCTGGTAAATGATGATCTCAAAGCTGACTTGTGTGACATGGACTAGTGTGATTGGTACACCAATGCCATATATTACTTGCAACACATGGAAGCTCCTCCCCATTTTCCTAAAAATGAAAAGAGGAATATTAAATTGCAAGCCATCAGGTATGTAATTGTCCAAAGCAACCTATGGTGGAGAAATTTTGAGGGAGTATTATTGAAATGTGTTGATAAGGAAAAGGCAAAAGAGGTTTTGAAAGAAATGCATGCTGGAGTGTGTGGGGGGCACTATATGGCCAAAACTACAGCACATAAGATAATGAGGGCTAGATTTTGGTGGCCTTCCCTTTTCAAAGATGCTCAAGTTATGGTTAGGAAATGTGATCCTTGTCAAAGGTTTGCTGGAAAGCTAAAGTTCTTAGGAAATACCCCATTGAAGCCAGTGGAGATTCAAGCACCTTTTCAACAATGGGGTCTGGACTTCATAGGAGAGATTTTCCCCAAGTCTAGCACTAGCTATTCTTGGATTCTGCTTGCTACTGACTACTTTACAAAATGGGTAGAGGCTATCCCCACAAGAAATGCAACAAGTAAAGTGGTCAATAATTTCCTACTAAATAATATTATTTCTAGATTTGGCTATCCACAAAAAATTGTAATAGATAATGCTATGTGCTTCAGGTTTGAGGAATTCATCAAATTTTGTGATAAATATGGAATAAAAAGGTCATAATCTACTCCATATCATCCACAAGGGAATGGACAAGCTGAGTTCACAAATAAGATCCTGTTGAAGGTCATTAAGAGAACCTTGGATGATAATAAAAAGGCATGAGATTCCAAGTTACAGTTGGCAATATGGGCTGACAGAGTAACTATAAAGAAAGCAATTGGTGTAGCTCCATTTGATTTAGTGTATGGGATTCAAGCCAGAATGCCTCAGAACAACTTGGTGGGACTCTACAATTACATCCAGTTGTATGATCAAGATACTACAAATGAAATGCAAGAAAGAATGGATGAATTG
Source organism: Cupressus sempervirens (assembly GCA_028749045.1). Lineage (NCBI taxonomy): Eukaryota > Viridiplantae > Streptophyta > Pinopsida > Cupressales > Cupressaceae > Cupressus > Cupressus sempervirens. The sequence goes on from CM053791.1 coordinate 319,914,327, forward strand.
GTAGGACTGGTAGAAACCAAAAGAGAAGCATCTCTAAAGAACCAAAAGTTGCAACTACAAGTTAAGACACTATATGATAAAAGAACTATAAGCAGAAAGTTCGAAGAGGGAGATTTAGTCTTAATGTGGAATGCTAGAATTGAGGATAAAGGAAAACATGGAAAATTTGATCCAATTTGGTTAGGCCAATATCTAATTGAAAATACTTGTGGTGAAGATTCTTATATCTTCAAAGATGTATTTGACAGTATTCTTGAATTGACAGTTCATGGACAGTTCTTGAAGAGGTATTTTTCTTGAAAAATACTTATTTTTCTTGAAAAATACTTATTTTTCTTGAAAAATACTTATTTTTCTCCATGAACAGTAGTTTTAGGGTTTCCTATTGTTTTGTACATTTTTTATATTCTACAAGTCCTTGTAAGTATCCTTGTGCAGTCTGGTTCCTTGTTTTTATGTGTTTCCCTATGCTCTCTGAAGTTGTCATCTTTAGGTAGTATGTGGTCTACTCTCCCATAGATTCTAATTTCTTGCATAGACTCGAATAGTCTATCATCCCCAGATAGAGCCACTATTGGCCTGAATTTTTGTATAATAGGTTTTTGTCTTGCCCAGATAAAATTTTAGGTTGTTATCCTTTAGTGATGATTAGGTTTCCAACTATATTTGTGTTTTTCTTGGGCTAGTCCCTTTTTCCTTTTAAATTTTCCTTAGCACAAAAATTTTAAAAAGGGGGAAGAAAGTTACGCAGATGTTTTTTATTCACCTATGTTGATTTTGTTGTTTTAATCCTTGTGAAAGTTTTTTACCTCACCGTCAGATTTATTTTAAATCTATGGTTATCGTTGATTTGCTAAAGAAAAGTGCTCAGAAGCTAAGCACAGTGAGTTAGCGATGTGATGACACATGTTCGTGGTCATTGGGAATAATAAACCTAGCATCCAAATTACTCCAGCAAGTCGCTAAGTCACTATCAGAATATACAAGCGATTTGTTGGTAGTGACATAGCGAGGACAAAATCATCGCTAAAGGCAACCTTCTTTTATGACCAGAGATGATTTGGAAAGTCTCAAAAAATTCCTTGCAAGCTGTGCCACTTTTCCCAGTGCTGGTTTTTTGGTGGGTTGTTGCATCGCTAGCCAAATATTGTTGTGTTTTGCTAGTAGTGACATAACGATTGACCCAAAAGTCAAAAACATGGTAGAACCTAAGATAAAGGATGATTAAAATATATATGTGTATTCCAGTGCATCACACAAGATCAACAATAGCGGTACCATGGACCCACTTCCTAGGAATGTAATTCAAGGTTTTCTGACCATGAGATTGGGCCAAGATCAAGGGTTTTCATTAGCTCGCTATGTAGAAGTGCTTAGAAGTTAAGCATAGCGAGTTAGCAAATGATGGCCCACCATTGATTCCTTCTAAATTCATTTCAAATGTATGCCACATGATTGACATAAGATCAACAGTCGTCGCTAGCTCGCCATGGAAAGATGCTCGAGGTATAAGTATAGCGAGTTAGTGACGTGATGACATGTGTCCGTAGTCATCCATGGGCCCAGTCTAAAGTGCCAACATTGAAGGAAAGGCATAGGTGGAGCTATCCTATTGGTTTGATTGCAAATATGTTAGTAAGGAAATGAGCCAGCTTAGTTGTCATTACCAGATCACAAGTTTTTCCAAGAATTGACGGTGCAAGTTTTTAAAAGAAAAGGGGAAGTGTGGTGACATTCTGTCCTGCGCATTTATGATGAATAGAGACTTCGCGTGTGAGAAAAAAGTAGAGTATAATCTATAAGATTTTCTTTTATTATTCATTATAGTCCACTCTAGTAAAGATTACATTTTCTCTGAGCATAGGCACCCATCGATCACATTGTGATTAAGCATTTGTGAAGACGCAAAAATAGTTTCATATCTATTTGAAAGCAGTTGCAAAAGTTCAAAAGAGAATAATTTTGGCAAAATCAAGTAAGTACTCGATCATAACCTCTGTAATATTCCAATTCCCATTGTTATAATCAAGATGCCTCCTAAGAAATTATTCTCTGGGAAAGTTAATTATATGAATAGGAATATCCATGATGATTTCCTAGAGTTACTCCCAGGATCCACTACAGAGTCTGCATAGGTCAAAAGATTAATTTCATTAAGTCCTAGGCTTAAAATTGCTGATGGCTTGTATGACAAGGGGAACTGGGTAAGGGATGTAGTAACCAATTAGATTGGCCTTGGTTTGTTTAAAAAGTGGTTTTTAGAGAGGAATCTGTTTGCCCCTCACGCTAATAAATGGAATTTTGACTTGGGAAAGTTAGTAGTTCCTAGTATTTTCATGGACTACAACTTGCTAGAAGATATTACCAAAAACTATGACCAAGCCATTAGGGTTGTGAAAAGAAATGATGGTGTGCCTCTAGTGTCAATTAGCCCTGAAGAAATTAGAGAGGTTTTTCACTTAGAACCATTATCAAATTTCCATGTGCCAATCAATTTTCTGGAATTAGAAAAGGAATAAAAAGCGAAAAGAGATATAATTAGGGGAGGTGCATTAAGGGCACACATTTGATCTGGGGGATACTTTCGTCAAAATTGAAGTATCTCCAAAACTCCAACAATCAGCATCAAATTAAACTCCTTGAAATTCTGGACCCAATGCAATTTGAACGGACAAAAACAGAGTCCATATGCAAAAGTTATGGTCAGTCAAAGGTTGGTCAAACTGAGAATGGAGGTAATCAAAAAGGTAAAAAAATAATCATCTCCAAAGTGCACAACAATTGATTTCAAAACAAAGAGCTCATCGAGAGCTTTCCGATGGTGTTTATTTTGTCAAAAAAGGAGCTTGTACGTGGAAGTTATGACATTTTAAAGTTCGGCATGAGAGATGAATATTAATGACGTCATCATGATGTCAGCAAAGTGGGAAATAAAAAGGTTTATGGTCGGATTTAAACCCATGACCATTTATTCCCAAAACTCATGCTTCCACCACTATGCCACGCATGGTTTTCAAAATTTATTGGCGGCAATTGATATTTAACCATTAACTAGCTCCCCTTTTTAAGTAAGGTGACCGCCGGCAGGATTGGAACCCCCGACCGGCAGTAACCACAAAATTTTTTTAATCGTTGCACCATTTTAGTGCTTAAAGACTATTTTGTGTGAGTTGCTATTTGACTTTATCCAAAAAATCGCCAACCTTAGTAAAATAAGGTTATTAGTTATTTTTGACCCCAAAATTGACATGATGCTGAATCTTCAAGAATAGCTAAAGGTTAATTCGAAGGGGGGAATTAATTAAAAGGTTATTTTTGTAAAATTTTGTTATAGCCTTATTTTGGCTAATTTCATGTATAAAAAGGGGGTTAGGAGACTCTTAGGGGCATTCAGGAAAAGGAGAGAATGTCCAAGTGCTGAGTATAAGGGAGATTTGTTGAAGTGTTTATTCCTGTACTTTGAAACAATGTGATGTTGTTGTACTTCAAAGGAATGACTTTGTAAACATTTGTACATGATTTTTGGAGATAATCGGATCGGTCCCCCTATCGGAGCTGGACCCGGAGACATAGTCCATATGGATGAACTCCGAGATCAAATTGTTTGCGTCTTCTTTCTCTCATTGTCTCTTTTATCAGCTTAATCTTGTTGTTCTCTTATTTCATTTACGTTAATTTGATTCGTTAAAAGTTTTAAATTAATTCTATGTGATAAATTAGCATTCCTCTGTAATAGTCCTAGATCCTAATCAGGTCAACATTGGTACCATAGGAACTCTGCTAGTAATAACTACAGCCTCTAAAGAACCTTTTAAGAAGAGCATTTTCACTTCCCGAGCTCACATGCTCACATTGCATGAAAGAAGGAGAAACCCACATGCTCACATTGCAAGAAAGAAGGGCATGATGATTCTAAGTGCTGGAAGTTACATCCTGAAAATAGGCCAAAGTGATATGGTGGAAACAAAGGTAAACATAAAACTGTTGCTGTAATTGAACAAGATCTTGGATCTGACTCCGGAGATGAGACAAAGATTGTTGCTACTGGGATTCAAGGTAAAGAAAAAGGTATATCTCTTTCATCAGCTCCAAGTTCTTCTAGCATAAGTACAAGTACAAGTAAAGAATCTTGTCCTAAGAATGATAAGCAAAGGAATGAATTATTTCACATTCGAGTTGTTATCAAGCATAATAAGGTTGATACATTATTTGATATGGGTTCCCAAGTTAATTTGATATCCGAGGAAGTTGTTAAAAAGCTTAACCTGACTACAACACCTCATCCAAAACCATACCCTCTTGGATGGGTTTGCGATGATGCACAGTTACAGGTAACTAAACAATGCAAGTTAAGATTTGCTATCACTGCAAACTTTGTAGATGAGGTAGAAGCTGATGTAGTCCCTTTAGATATATGTGGTCTTGTACTTGGGAGTCCCTATTTGTATGATCGTCAGGCTATCTTCTAAATGGGGGAAAATAAATATCATTTGTTTAAAGACAAGATTGAATACATTGTATGGGCACATAAGGTTAAGACTAATCTGGCACTAGTTAATGCTGGTCAGATGAAAAGGTTAGTCAACTCTAGTAAGAATTTTGTGTTAATGCTTGTAAAAGCCAAAGAAGATGAAACATCTGAGGCATTTAAGGGATGTGATCCAAAACATAAGGCTGAAATGGTCAAAGTCGTTTCCGCTTATGATGACTTGTTTCAGGAACCAAAAGGATTGCCTCCTAAGAGAGAGATACAACATGAGATTCAGTTGCAGCAAGATGCACCACTTCCTAATATCAGCATGTACCATTTATCAGTCTTGCAGAATGAAGAAATCAAAAAGCAAGTTCAGGAGCTTGTTGAGAAAGGAGTTATTCATCCTAGTACTTCTCCTTGTGGTTCTCCTATTGTGTTGGTTCCAAAGAAAGATGGGACTTGGAGAATGTGTATTGACTACAGGGCTCTGAACAAGACAACGATAAAGAACAGGTACCCTCTTCCTAGAATTGATGATTTACTTGATCAGTTGAAACATGCAATTTATTTCACTAAGCTAGAATTACGTAGTGGATATCATCAAATAAGAATTGCAGAAAGTGATATTTGGAAAACTGGTTTTAAGACAAAACATGGACTTTTTGAGTGGTTGGTCATGCCATTTGGGCTTTGTAATGCACCAGCTACATTCATGAGATTCATGAATGATGTCTTTCATCCCTTTATTGATGATTTTGTCATAGTCTATTTAGATGATATTCTTGTATTTAGTAAGTCTTGGGATGATCATGTAATTCATGTAAAGAAAGTATTTGAAATACTGAGAAAAAAAAAACTACATGTAAAGATGTCATAATGTGAATTTGCAAAGACATCCTTAGTGTACTTAGGCTATGTCGTAGGGAATGGTCAATTGAAAGTAGACCCTACAAAGGTCGAATGTATTGTAAAATGGCCTAAGCCAAGTACAGTTACAGAAATCAGGAGTTTCTTAGGTGCAGTTCAGTACTGGAGGAAGTTCATTGCAAATTTCTCTTTCATTGCATCACCGTTGCATGCATTAACCAGTACCAAGGCAACTTTTTAGTGGGGAGGTCCGCAACAGAAGGCTTTCAACACTTTGAAGGAAAAGTTGAGCACCACACTAGTTCTAGCTCTACCTGATTTACATCAACCATTTGAGATTGAGACAGATGCAAGTGGGTTTGCCATGGGAGCTGTACTCATGCAAGGAGGTAAACCAGTCTGCTACCACTCTGAAACTTTTTCAGGAGCAGTAAGTAACTATCCTACATATGATAAAGAACTTTATGCTTTAGTTCAGAGTGTTAAAAAATGGAAGCACTACTTAATGGGAAAGGAAACTGTAATCCACACGGATCACCAACCACTACAATACTTGCACTCACAATCTAAGTTGCAACAAAGTAGGCACTTTAGGTGGATGGGTTTTCTGCAACAGTTTCATTTGGTAATTAAGTATAAGAAGGGTTCCCATAACAAAGTAGCAGATATGCTCTCTAGGCCTCCTATTTAGAATGCTTTGATAATCCTTCAAAATAGTTCTATGGTTCATGAAAGTTTTTAGGAACAATATGCTAATGAAGAGAACTTTAAGGATATCTATGCAGCGTTAATCCAGGGTAAACATGTAGAAGAGAAAGATTACTATGTGCAGGATAATTTGTTGTACCACTTGGGAAAATTATGTATTCCTAGAAATGAACAAGCACATGTAATCCGTGAAGCACACACCTCATTGATTGCAGGACATTTTGGGGTAAGTAAGACATTAGCTCAATTGCAGAAATATTGTTACTGGCCTCGTATGCAGGAAACTGTCACCAAGTATATAAAAGGATGTGTAATGTGTGCAACTAGTAAACCAAGTAATAGGAAATTAGGTTTGTACACACCATTACCTGTACCATCCCGTCCATGGGAAAGTGTATCTATGGACTTTGTGGGAGGTTTTCCTATTTCTAGGAAGGGTCATGATTATTTGTATGTAGTAGTTGATCGGTTCAGCAAAATGTGTATTTTAATGCCTTGTAAAAAACAAGTTACTGCTGAACTGACTGCTCATTTGTACTTCCAAAATGTATGGGTTCATTTTGGGTTACCTACTTCTATTGTATCAGATCGAGATTCTCGATTCTTAGGGGAATTTTGGTCATCTTTATGGGGACTCATGGACACCAAGCTGAAGAAGAGTACAACCTTCCATCCGCAGACCGAGGGACAAACAGAGGTAGTGAACAGGACAGTTGTGCATCTACTTAGAGGCTACTGTAACAAACATCCTAAGTTGTGGGATGAAAGTTTTCATTATGTGTAGCATGCTTACAACCATGCGGCACACTCTTCTACAAAGAGGTCTCCTTTTGAGACTTGCTTCGGTTACTTGTCTAAGACACCAATGGATTTTGCTTTTGGGAAGGACGATGTTGTAGATGGATGCCATGATGCAGAAAAGGCTTTAAAGTTCATCCAGAAGGTCCAAGCAATCCATCAGGCAGTAGAAGCACAATTAGAGCAGAGCCAAGCAAAATACAAGGCTCGCCATGATAAGCATCGCATTGATCACCAATTCTAAGTTGGTGATAGAGTTTGGTTACATATCAGCAAGAAAAGAATGCAAGGTGAAGGAAGGAAGCTCAAAGCTATCAGGTATGGTCCTTTTGAGATCTTGGAAAAGATCGGTACTAATGCTTTTCACCTTAATCTTCCTCCATACATGCAAATTTACTCAGTTGTCAATGTTGAGAATCTGAAATTGTATGGGCCTCCAATAATTTTGGATGAAGACATCAGTGTTCAGGTTCCATCAGTTGATGATCTTTCACCAGAGTATATGTTAGAATTGCCAAAAGATGTTATCCTAGACAGGAATGTCAGAACTTCACGAAGAGGACCAGTTGAATACCTCCGAGTGGGATTGAAGGGGATGCATCCAAGCAAGGCAAGATGGATGGAGATTGGTAAAGTGAGGGAACTATACCCTCACCTTCTTTCTGAGTAAGCCAAACTTTTGGTGGTCCAAAAGCTCCTCAGTGGGAAGGCTTGATCTGGGGGATCCTTTCGTCAAAATTGAAGTATCTCCAAAACTCCAACAATCAGCATCAGATTAAACTCCTTGAAATTCTGGACCCAATGCAATTTGAACGGACAAAAACGGAGTCCATATGCAAAAGTTATGGTCAGTCAAAGGTTGGTCAAATCGAGAATGGAGGTCATCAAAAAGGTAAAAAAAATAATCATCTCCAAAGTGCACAACAATGGATTTCAAAACAAAGAGCTCATCGAGAGCTTTCCGATGGTGTTTATTTTGTCAAAAAAGGAGCTTGTATGTGGAAGTTATGACATTTTAAAGTTCGGCATGAGAGATGGATATTAATGACATCATCATGATGTCAGCAAAGTGGGAAATAAAAGGGTTTATGGTCGGATTTGAACCCATGACCATTTATTCCTAGAACTCATGCTTCCACCACTATGCCACGCATGGTTTTCAAAATCTATTGGCGGCAATTGATATTTAACCATTAACTAGCTCCCCTTTTTAAGTAAGGTGACCGCCGACAAGATTGGAACCCCCGAAAGGCGGTAACCACAAAATCTCATTAACCGTTGCACCATTTTAGCACTTAAAGACTATTTTGTGTGAGTTGCTATTTGACTTTATCTAGAAAATTGCCAACCTTAGTAAAATAAGGTTATTAGTTATTTTTGACCCCAAAATTGACATGATGCCAAATCTTCAAGAATGGCTAAAGGTTAATTCGAAGGGGGGAATTAATTAAAAGGTTATTTTTGTAAAATTTTTTTATAGCCTTACTTTGGCTAATTTCATGTATAAAAAGGGGGTTAGGAGACTCTTAGGGGCATTCAGGAAAAGGAGAGAACGTCCAAGTGCTGAGTATAAGGGAGATTTGTTGAAGTGTTTATTCCTGTACTTTGAAACAGCGTGATGTTGTTGTACTTCAAAGGAATGACTTTGTAAACATTTGTACATGATTTTTGGAGATAATCAGATCGGTCCCCCTATTGGAGCTGGACCCGGAGATGTAGTCCATACGGATGAACTCCGAGATCAAATTGTTTGCGTCTTCTTTCTCTCATTATCTCTTTTATCAGCTTAATCTTGTTGTTCTCTTATTTCATTTACGTTAATTTGATTCGTTAAAAGTTTTAAATTAATTCTATGTGATAAATTAGCATTCCTCTGTAATAGTCCTAGATCCTAATCAGGTCAACATTGGTACCATAGGAACTCTGCTAGTAATAACTGCAGCCTCTAAAGAACCTTTTAAGAAGAGCATTTTCACTTCTCGAGCTGTAGAGATATACAGGTCCCTGTGCTGTGTTCTTGGTGAGGATGAGAAGGATTTCATGCCTATTGACCTTATGTATATGATGATTCAAATTGCCTCTTTCGGTGTAGATGTCATTTTTGATTTTGCCTCCTTTCTAGCTGAAGAAATTCACATCGATTTGGTTGGAATTGCGAGAGGTAAGGTGGAGAAATTTTTTGGCCACTATTCCTAATTAATGCATATGTTCTTGTTCAAAGGGTTAACATATTTTGGAAATGAGATGAAATTGAATAGAGAAGAAAATGGGGAAACATTACCAGTCCAGTTGTGGAGTGCAGATATGACTTGGGATGCAAATAAAGCTAGCTCTGTTAGATTTGATAGATATTTTGCCTCTAAGTTGAGATGTATATTTTTGAGTGATAATCCCAGGATCCTTAAAGTATTAATGAATCTCATAAGACCTATGGATAGCCCCCCCATAATTTGAAAGTTTCACACAATTGGGGAGATATTATTCCATACCCTGTTTCTACAGTTTTCAAAATTTATGGTTTTAAAGGGAGCCCTCATGTCTTGCCTTACCAAGTGCCCCTAAAGATAGGGATGGCAGAAGTCTTATGGCAACTAGGAGGAGTAGAGGAAATGTTCTTGTCAAAGAGGCAACTAGGGTCAATTTTTACTACCTGTACAGTGGCCCATCAATTTGTGATTACTAAAGGAGGATGACTCTTTTTGTACAAAATTCTAGATCAGTATATGATGGCTGTCTCCCACCCCCATTTTTGTGATTCTGAGGGATTTTTCAATCAGACTTTGAGGCATAGGATCAAACTAGGACCGGTAAAGCATGATTCATATTACCCAGAAGACATTATAAGAAATGAATTTTCTTTACAAGAAAAAGAAACTAAAAAAGGAAAGTGGAGAGTTTACTCCCAGGTCCTAGAATTTATTCATTGTTTTGATCAAAATTATAGTCCTTTAGACAATGCTAATACAGAGGCTGATAGGATAAATAAGCTCATAAATAACTTCCCTGCAATAATGGAAACCATGAATGAGAAGAAACAATTTTTTATTAATTCTTCTCTTGATAAGGCTAGAGAAGCCATGAAGAGGTTAGCTTTCACTCCTAATATAGGGGTTGGTCAAATAATTGTATAGAAGAAGCCTGGTTACACTATAATTCAGAATAAAAAGGCTCCTATAGATAAGGGCAAACAAATGATGGGATCCACCAGTATAGTTTTGGAGGAGAGACCTGATGAGCCTAGCCCAAAGAGGTAGAAGGTAATAAGAGAAGGGAGATCTCAAGCTGAGGAATATTCACCCACCCAATCTCCTTTGAGAATTGGAGAAGAGCAGCTCACAGGTGAGCAAGTTGAAGAGATTGGATCACAAGGAGGTGTTTTTATTACCCAAGCAGAATTGGATGAAGGTAACCTTCCAAAGCTTCCTATCCCAAGTCTGGATCTAATAAGAGCTGATTATAGAGGCATGTAATTGGACCTTATATTAGAACAAGCAAGTCATCAATTTTTGACTGATGACAATTTTGTAAAATCAAGAGCTTTTCAGCAATTTGCATGGAGAACAAACATGAACATCTTTGAGGAGAAATGTAAAAGGATGAAGACAGAGCATCCAAAAATGGATGAAGCTTCCATACAAGAAAAAATTAAAGAAGAAATGATGAAGGAATTCCAGAACATTACTCCTGAAGAAGGAAGGCAAATGGTAAAAGCCTCTAACATATTATTGTTGCCAAATTGGGATATTGCAGATGCCTTAATTTTCAATTTTGTTTCAAGTAAATTGGAATTGCAAGACCCAAATAAAAAGGATTTCCAAGAAACTACATTCATGGAGGATTAAGCTGCTTTGGTCAGTTGGTCCTTGAAAAAAGGATCTAGAGCCACATCCTCACAACCAGATGAGTCTGAACTGACAGGCAACATACTTGTAAGAAGGGTTGCTGACACCTCCCATGTACAGGCAGCCTATTGGAATGTGGAGTCTTCCCAGTTTCTTTTGGCCACTTCTAAGAAGGAGGAATAGGTTATGTTTGAGTTACAAAGCAAGTATGAGACAGTGGTGGATGCATACAACAAAGAGGTAAAGAGGAGGATTGAACTTGAAAATTAACTATTGGAGCAATCCAGCAGGCCTAGAATTACTTACCCTCTTCCCCCTGTAAAACCTTTTAAGTCTACCCCCCTCATTGAAATGCTAGATACATCCCAGGGGCCATGATATTACACTACTGAGGAATTTGAAGAAGAAAAGGCTAAACTATGGGCCTTACATATAGAGTTGGAATCTAAGTATGAAGATAAACTAAGAAAAGCTCTTACATATCTGGGAGACAAAGTTGAATGGCCATTAATTCATCATCAATTGGTTAGGGTGATTAACATTTGGGAGGAATTAAAAGGAAATGATGAGGCTCTAAAGCCTATTGTGGATAAGTGGGTAAGAAGGGAAAAAGCAGTAACCTTTTTGTGTTTATTTGTTATAGATACTTCCCATGATTAGATTGAAAAAATCTTTGATATTGTTTCTGACCTTGCTGATTTTGGTAATAAAAGGACACATTTACAGAAGATAACAATAAATCACTTGGACAAATATAGGAGTCAAAATTTCAAATTATTTCCTCATGCCCTGGATAAGAAAATTAATTTAAAAAGCAAAGAGGAATGGACGAAAGAACTTGATGATGTATTCTGTTTAAGAATGAATCAAGTAGTAAATGAAACTGGGCATGCATGGTGGGCCACCACAATAGAGGAGATGGTGAAAGCCAAAATATTCTTTGATTCTTTAAAATAGGATTTTATTGATATTAATAATGTGGCTAATTATGTAATAAAAAAATAGAAGGATATTTTACAATTCAATTGGCTAGATGATGCATTATTTGATAGGTGGATGGAAAAAATTGTTTCTAGTGAACAATTGGATGTAGATGAAACTGACAGTGATAACGTGTAGGATGAGGAATTCCAAACTACTGATGCTATCATTTCTCAAACCTAATCAGAAGAAGAAGACAAGAGAAACCTGTCATTTTCAGTTACAAACCTGGGACCACAAGATGCTAATAAGGCTAGAGAAGAGGACAAGATAGAAGTTGTTCCTGCCACCCGAGCTAAAGATGAAGAAAGCCTACAGGTGGAAGTTAATATGCCATCATCAGAACAAGCTTCGTCATCAACTAATTTGGCAGTTACTTGTACAGAGAAAGTAGATCAATAACCAATCAGCAACACAAAATCATATTAACAAAAACTGACTCATTTAAGAGAATGTTTTGATCTAGACATCTTCTGTTACCCAATTTTTGTCTTTTGTGGTAGGTGTATGTAAATATTCTTTGTTAAGGACACCTATCATTTCTTTTAGCCTAAAGCTTGTTACATCTCACACTATTTAAGTGAGATCCCAAGGCTAAAGAATGGTCTGAGTTCTATTTTTCTAAGTACTATGCTTAGTATGTTTTTGGTCCAAATTTTGAGAGCAAATTTATAATGTATTTTTCTGTCAATTCTCTGAGAATACATGAATATAGAATGAGCTCTGTTTCTTTCTAAAGGTCATTTTGAGTCTATTGTAAATGATATACCATTTTGAAAGAAGGATGAATAAAAAATTGTGAATTGTCCCAATATCAGTTCTACTACAATATGAAAACATATTTCCCTATTTATTTTGAACCACATCATCTATCTCATGGTACTCCCTCCTCTATGGTCACTAATAAAGTAGGGAAGTTCAAGAATAAGGACCTTAGGAAATTATGTAAAAAGTTCAAGATCAAGTAGCATTGGTCCTCTATCTATTATTCCTAAGCGAATGGTCAAGATAAGGCTTCAAATAATACATTTCTAAAAATATTGCATAGAGCTGTATACAAGTTTTAGAGAGATTGGCATCTGTAGATTAATCCCACACTTTGGAGATATTTAACTAGCATACACGCTCCCACTAGGGCTACTCCTTTTTCTCTATTTTATGGTTTTGAGGTTGTTTTACCACTTGAGGTTGATATTTGCTTCTTATGAGTCTCCTTGAAAGGGCTGATCACTAATGAAGATTATAGAACTATGAGAATACATGAGCTTGATGTCCTTGATGAATATTGTAAGGGTACTTTTGATCACACGAGGGCTTACCAAAAAACACATGTCTACCAACTATAATAAGAAAGTTCATCCTAGAGAGTTTCAAGTTGGAGACATTTTCGTTAAAGAGAATCTAAAAAATTAGAAAAATAGGAAACAAAAGGGAAAGTTCAAACCCAATTGGCTAAGTCTCTACATTGTCATGACCAGATGTGGATTCAGGATGTATCAACTCTCTACACCTATGGGAGAAAAACTCCCTAAGTCCATCAATATATTACACCTAAAGAATTTCTATGCTTAGAGTTTTTGATACTTAGCACTTGTACATAACTTATAATTATGAAAAAATATATAAAAATTATTTTAAAAGTCCTGAAAAAAATCTTTCCAAGGGGTGAAAACTTGAAAACATGTGCTACTTGAGACTCTTGCATATATGTTTATCAACATCTCTCTTGTGCTCACAAACTATCCATCTCACTTTTCTTTTACTTGTCTAGGTTAGAACTGAATTTCATTTAGGTCTAAGGGGCATAAACTATCTATGATTATCATGGGTCTCCTTGCTGCGTTGGTGTTTCTTTGGAAACTCGCTAAACAATTTTTATCAACACTTTCCCCTTAAGATTGAGTGTTCCTCAACACTTATCAGATGCTGTAGCTATAGTCTAGGACATTTCCATACTTATCATTGGCAGACTTGAGTCCTAAAGAGATGGTGATGTGACTTTCACACACACTTTTAAACTAAACTGATTGAGACTTATTGACTTATTTTACTTTATGTGTTGTCTATGATGATTTATTTGCTGAGTGTTCCCTCCTTAATAGTCTTTCTATGATGTCATCGACTAGAAGACTAGGGTCATGGGGCATGTTTTCTTTTATTTCTAGTTGTGGGTATATCTTGTTGGTCTTGGATGTCTCAAGCACCTTGCTTGTCCTACTTGACACTTAGGATATTTAAGGTATCATCCTTGATTATTTTTCCACAAATGCATACTTATGACCATCATAATAGTTTGTGTCTCTATGTGATTATAAACTTCCTTCATTAAACCTAAGAAAACTAATTGCATTGATCTTCTTGACCTATATGTCTTTGATGCATAGGTTGGGTTCCCACATACCTATCTAATATTGATCATATTCATATCCTTATAGTTGATAATAGTTATGATTATATGATCTTTTGATGTCCCTAATATTGCTCAATGATAAAAACTAGGACTACCTATATAACCCTTATAACTGTAGCTTTGCATACTAGTTTGCATTCCAGGGGTCATTTTTAGTTTAGCTTTGTATTTTGAATGTTGAGAGAGTTCACTTTATCTTTTGTGGATGTGTCAATTGATTGTGTTCATCTTCTCTCATTTCTTCTTGATCATATTTAGTCATTTCTTTTTGGATTTTGATCTTATCATTGCATCTATCTACCCTCTTGTGCACCTTATATCACCTTTTGACCTCATTTTGATGTAATTTTTGAATTCCTTGGATTTGTGCAAAAACTATATCCCTAGCTAATTTTGACATCCTAGATCCAGTTTCAGGATCAAAATAAAAATACAAGTTCATATTTATGGTTAAAATTGCACATTAAAATTCTTCCTTCTTCTATGTACTTGGCTAACTTTCTAAGGCTTAATCTCTGAATCTTGTAGGGGCAATCACCATTTCTTCATTTCTTCATCATTTTTACTCTCTCCTTCTCTTCTCTTTCACTACATTTTATTTCATTTCATCTCTTATACTTGCTTTGACCTAATGATCATGCTTTATCTTCTTGGTCAAATTTAGTCAAATTGGGGCATTACTTCATTGCTTGGTGGTCACTCTTTGGTTTTCATTGGTTATAATTTATCTTGAACTTTTCTTTATCTTGATTTGATCAAATATATCTCATTTTGATTTTGATCCTAAGGGGGCATGAATATTCTATCATTGCTGCAAATTTCTTTTTTTGCTATGGCTATCTATTTCTTAGGAGCATATACTTGACCTTTTTGTTTGTTTTGGATCTATTTACTTGCATCTTGGATTGAAATATTCATTCTCATTGTGAGTACTACTACTATCTATTTCTCTCTTGAACTAATGTTCAATCTTGCCACTAATAGGCTGAGCATTCAAGATTTGTTATGTCTCTATGCTTCATTCTTTGGATTCAGATTTTTCTATCTACTACTTGCTTGGCTTCTTCAATCTTTGATGTAATGTGTTTCCAAATGGATCACACATTAGTCAAAGAGGGGAAAATGTAATCAACCAAAAATGGTCATCTAGACAATAATCTCCTGTTCTATCATTTGTGCTTAATTTATTCATCACTCATCTTTGATCAAATCATCAAAAATCTATTTATTTTATTATAACCTTTGGTTTGACCATTTTATCC
Organism: Cupressus sempervirens; assembly: GCA_028749045.1. NCBI lineage: Eukaryota > Viridiplantae > Streptophyta > Pinopsida > Cupressales > Cupressaceae > Cupressus > Cupressus sempervirens. The sequence goes on from CM053791.1 coordinate 319,929,669, forward strand.
TAAGTATTTAATTTAATTTAAAGAACCTACTCCCTTTTAATTAAATAAAATTCTGGAATACCACTTATCCTAAGTGTGCACACATAAAGTATTATTCCTATTTTAAAAATGAAAGAAAAGGGCTGTTTGTCTCATATGAGGTGCACATTTTCCAAGGTGGATATAATCATCATTCTCCTCCACACATCTCTCACCTTTTTGAATTTCACCATTGATATTTATTAGGTGAGATTCTTGTGCACATGGATCACTCAAGATACATCCTCCACCCTTGATTAACCACTCTTGGATTTTGATCTCAACCATCCATTTTTACTTAAAAGAGAGGGCTCTCTCTTCATTCTCCATCTTTTTTGTGTGTTCATGCTAACATTATCCTGCATGATTTCTAGGTGCTTTGGAGCCTTTGAATTTTTGGAGCATTCACATTCTTATATTTTTATATTCATTTTAGCTTCTTCACACTTACATTATGGCATTTTAGTTAGATTTCATTTTATCCTTTAGCTTAGATCACCTAGTCTAAATAGGGGGTTTTATAATCTTTCATACATGTTAGCTCGCACCTTGCATCTCATTTAGTTTAGCTCTTATCTTGCATTTTATCATAAAGTGATTCTTGGATGGTAACATTCTTTCTCCCATATTTGAGTCTTCCATTCTATGGTGCACCTTGCAAGGTTTGCATGAGATAGGTTCATTTGAGAGCCACTATCTCACTATTTTCACCTTTTTACATCATAGATAGAGAGCTATAAGCTGTCTCTTGAGATGATCTCTTTCATGGGTATTCTCGAGTATAAGGGTTTATAGAAGTGTTTCATATTTTTATCACACAATAATGTTATAAATGGATATTGTAATTAACTCTTAGTTGGATAAAGTTCTTTTAGTAAGGATCTCAATGATAGGATTGCAAATGAATAAGCTAGCATTCCTTCTTCTATGAAAAAATTCAATCATGAACTTGGCTTATAAGAAAAAAGAATCATTAGTGAGAAATAATTTCAAAAGACAAAAAAGGCTGCAATATTTTTTGGGAGAAGATGCTTACTCTTTTCATAGTGAGAATGATTTAGTCATTTGTAATGGTTTGGCTCGATGCATGAGATCTGACAAAGTTACATGCAAAAATTAAATGGTGCAAGTGTGGTGGATTATGAAATTTTATCATGTGGCCTTTGTAAAGATATGGAGGATGTTTCAATTGGTGGACAAGTTTGGGGTTTAAATTCTAATCTTCAGCAAAGGGGTGAATTATTTTAGAACAAAAAATTATAGCATATTCAAGTTAGAGCTTGAGAAACTTTATAAGAGGGAGAAAATCTAGTTGCATGGCCTTCATAGTTCATCTGATAGTAGATTTGATTCAAAGTTCACTTGTTGAATGCAAAAGGACAAACAATAAGAGCTTTGAAATAAATTATTTTCTAGTTAATGCTTGGTTTGATCAAGAATACAAAGAGACAAGCATAACTTTGAAATAGTCAAACAAGGAAAACATAAACATCAAAGTTACAAGCAAAGTTTAAGAAAAAAAAATGGTTTCATGATCACAAGATAAGAGGAGATAATATTTATTGGGAACAATAATCCAAAGTTATTTTGGAAAGAGCTCCAAGCAATAAAATAAAAAATGAAAAATAATATTACAAGTTTTTAGTGGTTTGAATATATTTCAAGGCATCATTATGAGTATAATTCTAAGGTTGACAATCCTTGGCCCTAATATTAAACTTTTAACTTTCCATGAGATCAATGTGGGTATCAAGAAATTAGGTATAGGTAAGGTAAAATATCTTGTAGATACTAAAGAAGAGTATTTAAATTGGGGGTGTGTAAAATATTGCATCCCACATTACAAAGATCTTAACAACATCATTTTGCAAGAATTCCCTTTAGATTGATAACTAGCCTTTCAACTTCTCTTTTCAAGAGTGACGATGTCAACAATCCTTCCAATTATAGAACCTTTATGATAAATCTTTTATTTCCAAAGTTATTATAAGAATGCTAGAAAATAGAATTAGCATGTGGGTAAAAAAAAGAATAAATGTGATAAAGGGCAAGGAGACTTTAGGTTTAAGAATTCCATGATTGATCATAGTATAAATTTAAGGCATCTTAGTGGAAATTTTTGGGAGATTTAAGGGCAAAAATGTTTTGTTGTTTTGTTGATTTCAAAAAATATTTCAACACAATTCCTAAGGATAAGATTTGGTATGCATTAGAGGAACTTGGGGTCACTGTACATCTTAAAGAAGTGGTCTATAGGTTGTATAAGGAGGTTAAATTCAAAATAAAAACTCTAGATGACATGTCCAAAGTTTTAGAAGTGATATAGGTGTTAAAAAGGGATGTTTTCACCTACTCTTTTTGGTTTATATATTGACAAAATTGAAGAGTTGTTAAATATACAAGGAGGTGATGGTGTCCATTTGGGTGAGTATATTATTAGAATTATTCTATATGTTGATGACCTTATTCTAATCTCTAGTTTTTCTCTTGGCATTCAAGAACACTTACGCTCCCTTGAGCAATTTTTTAGTATGGTGCAGATGCAAGTCAATATTAAAAAAATGAAAGTGATGGACTTCTTGGACAAATAAAAACATAACTATTTTAATTTGAAGCTATTTCTCTTGAAAAGGTCACTGATTACAAATAAATCAGAAATGACTTAAAAAAGAAGAAAACTTTAGGAGCTTGGAAAGTAATTTATGTTTTCTAAAATACATACAAAGAAGTAGATTTATGTGATTTAAAAAACTACCCAAACTCTTTTTGGTCTTGTAGTGCTTCCACTTGTTTTTTATGGTTTTGCACTATAGGCTAGTAGTATTTCTAATCTATGACAAAAGGAAATTGATAAAATCAAAAAAATACATGATTACAAAAAAGTTAAAAATTAAAGTTCAATCCCATATGATATCATGTTGACTGAGGTAGGTCCTACCCCTATTGAATCAATTGTAATAGTGAGGCTCATAAGATATTTAAAATTAATTGAATAGATGGCCTAAGATTGTCTTCAATGAAATTTTGTACAAAAAAAAACCTTGGATGCAAAAAAAAAAGTTTGGTAAATAGGATATTTACTTGAGTTTGTGCTCCACAAATGGTAAATAGATAAAGGCTTTGTTATGGATAAGTACCAAAAGAGCTATTGGGATAAAGGCCCAATGAGAAAGAACGAGTATTATATTTAAGAGTTTGATCCCTCTTGTTATCATCATCAAAAAACATACATAAGGGTCGATATCTTATGGAGAGCCAAAATTATGATTGACTATCTAAGGACCAAATCTCATCAACTTCATTTTGAAACCTGATATTGGAAAAGACTAGAAGAAGTATGGGAAGAAAGACAACATTTTCTACAATTGTTAAAAAGCAGAAATAGAAAAAAAAATCATTTTAGAGTGTGATTCATTCAAAAAAAAAAATGTAAAGCTATGTTAATATTTTGACAAATAATACTTGAATTGATTTATTCAATTAGAGGATGGTTAAGAAGTTGGTGACAATCATTATCAAGTTGCACAATTAAAGGGTTGAAATGCAAAACTCAACATATATGGTGGTTTTTTTTTTGTCTCATATGCTATCTCTAGCTTTGTGGATATCAAAATTTATTTCTTTCTCTAAAAAGATGAAACTTTAGCGGAAGATTGATATTTTTCATGTTTTAATTATTATTGCACCTTGTTCACTTAATTCCTTAATTATTAACTTGAAAGAAAAAGGAAAAAAGACGAGATTCTAGGGGAATATTAGTTAGTGTTTATGTTTCAAATGTCATTATGTTTTGTTCACTTTATTTATTACTAACTTGCAAGAAACCCCCCCAAAAATATCAATAAATATTTTAGGTACTAATAGCCACACACTTGTAGTCCTAGTAGTTAGATTTTTTGAGCAATTTTAGGGACAATTGTGTATAATTATTGGTAATTTTCGAATGAATACTAGAACATTTGTTCATATATATTGACATTTTTTGAGGTGGTTAGACTACACTGTTACTTGGATATCCTTAAGTCAATATTGAGTGACACTTTAAAATGATCACTTTTTGATTGTTACCCACACTATAGATCCCACAACATGCATCTTTACTAGCTAGAGGCTAGAACAATAGCTATAAGTAAGTAAGTCACACACAAAGCCAAGAAAAAAAAGCTATTTAAATATAATATATTCAAACTAATAAGATTTCCACAGTCCATTTGAATATTGCATAAATATAATTCTAATTTTTTATTGTATATTTATTTATGCAATAATCTAATATACTATTAAATATTTGTGACTATGGAAAGTTAGCTATAGAATTTACTGATATGCTTCCTCTAACTATTTTATTCATAGAACATCAAAGTGCAAAAATGATAGATTGTTAGGTCAAAATATATAGGAAAATAATTATGATTAATTAAGAAATTGTGGATATTGAGAAGTGGGTGGTAGAATTTGTTGATTATGTCTCTTAGCATTTTATTATTTTCTATCTTGAGTTCCTTAGACTATATCATCTTGTTAACATCATTAAAGATTCATTTCATTTTATAAAATTAGATAAAATACTAATAATTAAAAGTAATAATTTTAATTATTGATTATAAATGAATTACATATCTAGTAGTATAAATTTTGATGATAGAAATATACCATGGTTGATATAAGAAATTAATTTATTGAGACATTTTAATTACAAGTTTTGGTTAGATGATTGATTTTCCTTTCATCTAGAAACATGTTGGTTTAAGCTTCACCAATATAAATCTAAATTCTATTAGAATTATACTATAACTTGTAGACTTAGAATTGTTAGATATGGACTATATAGTTTATTTTCCACAATTTGTTATGTATAAATATGTCTAAGGATAGATGATACACATGATCAAATGTGAGGAATATATTGAATTATGAGGATCTTCATTCTCTTCAACTAAATTAGTAATTATTTTAGTTTGATGGACCAACTTTAAATGTAGCAATTATGCATGTAATGAACTTGAGCTAATACAATATTTGAAAATTAAATTTTAAATGAGCTCAATGAATATCCCTTCGATTTTCAAATGGATAAATAAATTTCCTTAAATACAACATATTACTCAAATCAATGCAAATGTATACTACTAGGTCAAATCATTATGACTAGTAAAATGGTCAACAATGTATAAACTTGAATTTTATTGTTTAAAATTTCAAGATTCATATTTGTAACTACAAAAGTGACCTAAGACAAGTTCAAACCCTTATGTCTACTCTAAGGTGATTTAAAATATACCAAGGGTCAAAGCCAATTTTTGAGAATCAATACAAATGGTTTCACAAATGACTTCAATTTATTGGAGTTTCCATGTGTGCTAGTTATTGAATTTAAGGAACTTAATGAAAAGTGGACTTCAAACATAGGGAAAAGGGTACAAGTACATATAATTTCACTATTACAAAATATATTGAGAAAATAAATAATGCAAACAATAATAATATTTTAACCCTATAATCTAAGAGTTGCGATAGCAAATAAAAAGTAGACAAGTACAATTTTTGAAATCACAAAGATGAATCTAAGGTTACCTAGCCCTTTGTGTAGCTTAATGACATTTCTCTATAAATAATCACTTTGTGAAACAAAAATATGATGTACATATATTGTCATCAATGTCAAAGGTGTGATTAAATTTTGAGTTATGAGATTTTCAACAATAACATTTATTAATATGATTATAAAGTTGGTTAAGGCATGTCTATGATATAATAGTTTCTAGGAAATTTGGATAGTTACCCAAATAATGAGCTATCTTCGAGAACCCTTTTTAACTTGTATTCATTAATGTTCAAGGATGATGTCTTTCTATTTGAATGGAGAATATGAATACACAATATAATGTACTCATCTTAAGATAGTTTGGCATGGAGAGACCATTAGATTATTTATGAGATTCTTGTATGCTACTTAGTCATTTTAGGGAATCTTGAAGATTTTGAAGGAAGGAGTTTATTTTGAAGAGGTATACAAAATATACCATCCTTTTATAGATCTCTCTCTCTCTCTCTCTCTCTCTCTCTCTCTCTCTCTCTCTCTCTCTCTCTCTCTCTCTCTCTCTCATACTTAGTCTTTTTAATAAGTTTGAGATGAGCACATAATCAATTAATATTTTTAGTAATATTGGTAGGATGATTATCATGGAATTGGAAACATTTGAGAGTTATCAATTTAAATAATAATAAGTTATTGATTTATAAAGTTAAATTAAATATTTAAATTTATGATTATTTTAGTTTATTTATTTAATGGAAGGACTATAAAGGTCAAATGTTAAATAAACTGTGATTTGTTTCAATGGACAAAGCATATAAAAGTAATTTTATAGTGTTCTTTTCTTATGCTTGATTTATTACAATTATTTTTTATTGTTTATGCTTCTATTTTGTAAGGAGATTGTGTTTCTTCTAAATTTTTCTAAGGATAAAAACTCTTGTAGGAAACATTATCTAGAGAGATACAATTTGGAAGACTGGAAGTGGCTTCACTGCAAGAGTTACATTGAAGCTTATTGGGAGTTATTACTTTGATCTTCGTTAGTGAGTACAAAAAAAGTAATTTATAATAGCTAATATGAGATTTTTTACCTAAAAAAATTTGTAAGGTGGAGAGGATGGGGGTGGGGGCTGGGGTGTGGTGGGGTCACCAAGTGTGTTCAATTCTATATTTATTGTTGTTACATAAATAAACCAATTGTGGCATATGGTTTGAAAATACTTTGTATTTTTTTACTAGAATTCTTGTAGACAATTATATGCATTTCCAATAAATGGGCATGTTAAATATGTGCTTGTAACATGTTATTTTGTGGTGAATAATTAGGAAGTTCTATATACTTTCCATCTACCATTGTTTAAGTTTGGAACTGGGCTAGGCTAGGTTGGGTCCCAAATAAGGGTTCATAGGTGCAAACCCTAATGAAAATTGTTTAAGACCAAGGCTTATTTTTTATAACCAACTGGGTAAATTGCACAAAAAGAATTGATAAATAGGTGGTTGTAGTTTAAAAAATAATTGGACTATAATTGCTCCTCCCAAGATAATAAAGTAAGTGGATGACTATTTCTCTAGTGGATGTAGCCCATATTGGGTGAACCATCTTAAATCTTTGCGTTATTGTATTTGTGTCTTCTCTTATTTATATTGTTGATATTTCCTCCAATATTTTAAATTGAGGCCATCATGGGAGTCACCTTCATTAATGATGTCATGAATTTTTTTGATAAAGCCCTTAAAACTTGATAGGCCCTCATTGCACTTTAAATCTTACTCTCTCTATAGAGAGTGCCATATGTTGAGGCTATAGATTTTTGAGGGTTCAAATCCATAGCAACCTTGACAACTTTCCACATGCCCATCCTACAATCAAAATTTTTAAGATATAATGAGACCCAATATTAATGTAACATACTATGTTGTTTGATCATCTAAAAAAGTTAATCAAGGCACTCTCGAAGTATGGGAAATATTTTCATTCCGATGGTGAGAGTTACAATTGATGCACATGTCTCATACATGCCACATAGAGAAAGATAATAATGATTACAAAATTAACCTACCAAAAATGACTATAAGAACCACTATGATGATCCTTTTAGATGACATCATCACAAGCTCTTTGGACAATATTTTTTGAGATTCAATTAAGGGATCTTTTCTATAAAAGTCTACAAGTGTGTTGTAATAATGAGGCTTTTAGAGAGTTCAGTTAGATCTAGAATTTATATTCTTAGGATTTCTTTTCAATAGTAGAATACTATAATATAGTTATATTTAAATTCTTTTGACCCTAATCTAGTCTACATGTTTAATAGAAGAAATATATTGGACTATGTCCAACATTACTAAAAATTCTATATTTCTCTCTATTTAATGAATGATTGTAAGTTTTTGTTATTTTTGAACAACTATAGGTATCATACATTTCTTTTAGACTCTTATAATATTGTGCAAGTTATTGTCACCCTTTCAATTCTTAAGGCCTAGGGTCATAACATGTCATTCTCATGAATAAGATTATTAGAATAGTTATTTTAGTAGTAAAAAGATAATATTTTCCTCATGAACCTTAATTGGCACTTCGCATAGGTAGATATGAATGCTTTGACTTGTTTCTAGGATTTTTCCATCACATTATCTTTGTAAAAATGAAAAGTAATTGGTGTTATATATCTATTTTTGGGGTGTAGCATTCCCATTAATACTAGTGGAAGTGCAAAGAGTTTCAAAACCATGGGCACATTGCATTAGTTTTTGTTTAATTTTGTTACCCCTTTTCCAAACACCAAAGAGAAGATTCAATTTCTATAAAGCCTTCAAGATTTATTTGTAGGATACACCCCTATCTTGCCCCTACAAATATTTTAGACTACCCTCATCTAGGTGTGAGCCTAGATCAACACATACATTATCTTAATATTATTTATTTCTTGCATCTGCCAAAATCCTAACATAATTTGATTTAGTCATTTGCATAATCTAGTTTGCAATAGTATACATTATTCTAGATTTGTGTCATAACTTGGATAAGTAATTTTAGAGCTCTTTATCATATTATGTATGTTATTTATTTGTAATGTAAATTTTCCTTCTATTCTCTTTTATCTTCTCTCTTCAAGAATTCTCAAGAAACATTTTCATTTTAAAAAATGAAAAGAAGAAAGAAAATCACACTACAATAGGGTTGAATATTACTTACAAGTTCTATATATGTATTCAATGACTCCAAAATTAATGTGAGGTAGAACATATTGGTTTTTTTAAAAATTTAGTAATAGCATGTATTTGTGTTCGTAAATGATATAGTAGGTGTTGTATAATATTGTCAAAAATTAAGGGTGGATGTTCCTAGGGTCACATTGACCCCTAGTAGGAAGTACATGTCATAATTCCTTGGGTGGAATTATGTGTTAGTTTCCTAGGCTATGCTTATTAAATAATTGTTATAGCCAACTTGAAAAGGTGTTGTAACATGTATACATCTTTTAAAGATAATGTAAGGATTATTATTGTAACCAAATAAAGCCACATTGGGTTATGCTTAGTCTGTTCCATCTTCTATCATATTGTATATGAGCTATGTTAGATAATTGAGAGTGGTGGGTGGGGGGTTGGGGGGGTTGAATAAGTTAGTTTAGTTATCCTATAGTCCCTTCAAACTATTTCAGCTCCAAAAAACCTTCATCAACATCAATAGAAAACACTCTATATACACGTCCAACTTATCACTTAGATATTTAAACTAGTTTGCTTCAAACTATTAACTTACTATTCTTAGCATAACCAAATATCAATAAAATAACTTAGTTATTACATTGCAACTACTTATTTGTTACTGAGTTCCCCTAATATGTAAAACATGTAAAATAATTTGCAACACAAATAGCATTCACACATTTGACACCATGATTTTAACATGGAAACCCTATAAAGGGAAATACTACTTGGGACTGACATCCAAATTTTTCTAATCTTCTAAAGTGAGCTCTATTAGGAACCAACCTTTCTACAAGTTACATACACATTATTAATGTGATCTTGTTAGAGGATTTTTCAAAAAGATCATCTAGACCTTATCACTCCTTGATCTTGTCTAAAGAGTGGATTTCTCTAAAGGACTTCAAAACATCACTAATTGATGGTACCATATAGGATTTTACATACTTGTTAGGTCCATTCAATTTTATGCTACAATGATTAGAAAGTAACAATGTACAAAATGATTGTTTAGGTATAACACTACCTTGCTTGTTCAAATCTCCTTGTGGTTCTTGTCTCAGTCTGGTCCCTATCTTCTAATCTCTTTTCTTTATTCACTTGAATGGATTATTCACTCCTTCTGTTTCCTTAACTCTTCTTGATTCTACTGGCTCAACTCTTTTGTTTCACCTTCTTAAATAGTTTGCAATTTTATAAATTTAACAACATGACAACCAAAAATCAAATCGATAGTGTAAAACTAACTTAATCTCCTCCTTAAATAATCATCTTTGTGCTTCCAAATTCTTCCATTTACTAATTAATCACATTTGTCGATCTCAAATTCAATGTACTTAACAATTTATAAAATAGAACTTTGCATAGAACTATGTGATCATCCTTATCTTTCTTCAAATTTACATCATTAGATCCTTATTGAATTTTCCAGCCGTAGATCTTGTAACAAACTTTGACTCGTGGCTTTGACCATATTGAACTTTTCATATTTCCATCAAAAGTTAGCCTTAGATTTAAATTCTCCAAATTTGTTCTTCTAGCTATTACTTGATAAATATAACATGTCACTTGGGAAATATATCACTTGGTCAATACTAGACTTCCTTGAATAATACTAAATTTCTTCTTACTTTGTGAAATTTCTCCGTCAATATTGTAGTCACTCGGTGAATAAAATACTCTATCTTCATTAACCATGTCACTCGATTAAGCTTATGTACTTTAATACTTAAAAATATTACATGATTGCAAAATAATCAAACTAACATTATATTATCACTATCCAGCTCATTCAAGTACCCACTAAATTTTGGATAGGGGTAGAAGCCCCAATTTACCTCTTAGATACTCAAAATCATCCTTAGGTGATGACTTAGTAAATATGTCAGCAATTTGTTCTTTGGACTTCACATATTGAAGCCTCACTTGTTTCTCTTGAACTTGCTCCCTCAAATAATGATATTTTATTGATGTGTGCTTTGTTTTTGCATGCATCACCCAATTTTTTGAAATATTTATTGTACTAGTGTTACCACAATAAATAGTAATAAGCTCGGTTATCTCCTCTTTCATGAAATATGTGAAAAATTAATTACAACAAGACATTTAACTTCAATAGTGGATACCCTTATTAAGGACCCTCCTGTCCTAGAAGCTATCAAAGAAGATGGAGTAATCTCAAAGCTTAAACCAAATTCAAGGAAAAGGGATAAAAAAAAGAATATCATAAAAGGGATCGAGACTCGAAGCAGTAAATTAGATTTGCATACTAAAGTGAATCCCAAAGCTTCGACCCTGGTAAAACTTGGAAAAAAAATAGACTAGCAGTCCAAGGTGAGACCAGATGTTGGGTCTTCGAATGGACGTGGAAGGAAATCTTCTAAGAAAACTAGGGAGTTAGAAAGCTTGTAGAATATTGCTGATGGTTGTCAAGCAACTATTCTAGATTATACCCCTAAAATATGGAAATGAAAATTATTAGCTAGAATATTAGGGGGTTGAATAGTTATCATAAACTAGATTTTGTTAGGAATTTTGTTAGAGAACAGAAACCTGATTTTCTTCTGCTACAGGAAACTAAAATGAACAAAGAGAAAGCAAAGTAGATAAAAGCTTTTAAAAATTACTCTATAAATGCTAGTAGTTCAGAAGGTTCTTCAGGGGGAACCCTGATGCTATGGGAAAAAAATTGCTTTGCTAGGACTATTTTGAGTGCTAGTAAATTCTTTATGATTGCTAAAATTACTAGTGCTGATCAAAAAGAGGTTTGGTACATTGTGAATATATATGTGCCCAACATGAAAAGCCAAAGGAAGAAGGTTCGGGACTCTATATCCAATTTTAAAAGTATGGATTACTCTGGACGGTGGATAATCATGGGAGACTTCAATGTCCCTCTTTATAAACATGAAAAAATGGGAGGTAATGCTACCCAGCTTGAAGGAAGAATGGACCTAAGGGACTTTATAAACAAAGAGGGCTTAATGGATATGGATCTTCATGACATTTAGTTTACTTGGAGTAATAAGAGAGTTGGCAATGATTGTATTTAGGCAAGGCTTGACCGTGCTCTTATCTCTCTTGATTGGACAAAATATTTCATCTGCAAATTGGAAGCCCACCAAAAAATTGGTTCTGATCATTTCCCTCTTATTCTCACAGCTAACAAGCTTAGTCCTAAGATGAATTTTCCTTTTAGATTTGAAAAGATGTGGATGCAACACCCCCAGTTTGAAAGAAAAATGGAAGAATGGTAGAACATCAAAATTGATGGTACTGCTCTCTTCAGAGTGACTTCTAAACTTACAAATGTCAAAAAGAAAGTCAAAATTTGGAACAAAAACTGCTTTGGGAACATTTTTGAGGATAAATCTGTATTGAAAGAGGATATCCAAAAAATCTAGGATAAAATTCAGAAGGAGGGATATACCCTAGACCTTCTTTTAGAAGAAAATGAAAAGTTGACTCAATACCATGACATCATTACTAAAGAAGAGATCTACTGGAGGCAAAGATCAAGATTGATATGGCTAAATAAAGGAGATAAAAATACCAAATTTTTCCATCTATCCACTCTGAAGCATAGAGACAAATCTCACATTTCACATCTTATGAAGGGAGATTTGAAGATTGAGGAGGATAAGGACATCATGGATGAAATGGTGACTTTTTTCTCTGGTCTTATGACAGCTGACCCCAACATTAATATGGAATACTAGGTTGAGTTCCTTAGAGTGATCCCCACTCTGGTTTCAAAGGATTAGAACAAATTGTTAAGCTCAATTCCTAAGAATGATGAAATTTTTAAAGCTATTTGTTCTCTAGGAGGACATAAAGCTCCTGGTCCTGATGGCTTTCCCATATTTTTCTTTCAGAAACTTTGGAAACTTGTTGGAAAAGATGTTTGTGATGCAATGAAGGAATTCTTTGGGGAAAAACAAATACTGAAGGAAGTCAATTCCACCTTCCTGTGCCTGATTCCTAAGAAAATTGGAGCTAATTCGCCTAATCAGTTTAGGCTGATCAGTCTTTGTAATTCTTTCCATAAAATTATCTCCAAAGTTCTTACTTCTAGATTACTTCTGGTGACCCCTTTGATCATTTCTAACCAAGAAAATGGCTTCATTCCAGGTAGACAAATCCTCAACTCTATTATTTTTGCTCATGAGAATATTCATTCCTTATCTTGTTCTAACAATCAAGGATTTGTAATGAAAGTGAATGTTGCTAAGGCTTATGACAAAGTTGATTGGTCTTTTCTCTCAACCATTTTGATTGCCTTTGGCTTTGACAACAAGGTTGTTGGATTGATTCATTAGTTGATCTCTACTCCTTCTATTGCTATCCTGGTTAATGGTAGCTCTTCTCATTTTTTTAATGCCTCTCAGGGATTGAGACAAGGGGATCCTTTATCCCCCATCCTCTTTGTTATTATGGCTGATTGTTTGGGGAGGTACATTGGTGATTTGGTGCATAAAGGAGTTATTAAGGGATTGCAACCCTCTTCCCATCCTCATATATGTTCGCATGGCCAATTTTTTGGTGATACCATCTTTATGGGGAAATCTGAAGTGGGGGAAGCTAGAAATTTGAAGCAAGCAATAAATATTTATTCTTCTGGCTCAGGCCAACTGGTTAATTGGAATAAAAGTGCTGTGTTTTTTCTCAATACCCCTATTCTTAGACAACATAAAATTGTCAAAATCCTTGGATGTTCTATAGGTTCTTTCCCTTCTTCCTATCTGGGTCTTCCTTTAGGCTTGAAGGCTCTGGATTCCTTCTGGGAAGACCTTATCAACAAATTCAGGAAGAAGTTGGCTAGTTGGAAAGGGAAGCTTTTAAGCCAGGCTGGTAAATTAATTCTTCTTAAAGCTTCTCTCCAAAGTATACCAACTTATGCTTTAAGTCTTTTTAAAATCCCCACTAAATTTGCTGAGGCTATTGACAAAATTCAAAGGAATTTTTTATGAAATGGTTCAGAGGAAAAAAAGAGAATGCCTTTAATTGCTTGGGATCAAGTTTGTAAACCGGTTATAGAAGGTGGACTGGGCATCTAGAAAATCAGAAGCATGAATAAAGCCCTTCTAGCTAAACAAGGATGGTGTGTTTTCCATGAAAACAAAGAGTGGAGTACCATTTGGAAACATAAGTACCTTCTTAATTCTATTTCTCTTTCTGATTTCTTCTCTTCATCTGATGTTATTCATCCTTCCTCCATATGGGGAGCTGTGCAGGGAACAAAGAAAATTCTTGGAGAAGGGTGCTCTTGAAAAATTGGTAATGAAATTAGGGTGAGATTTTGGGAAGATGTTTGGCTTATGGATCACCCTCTCATTGAAGATGTTCAAGACATGACACAAGTTGACTTATATAAGTAGAGATATGGCACTCTTGTTAGTCATTACTGGCAGAACGACTCTTGGGTGAACTTGAAGGACATTGATCAAAGCTTCAATCACATCCAATTATCTCTCAATGCTATTTCTCTCCACCCTTCTTTTGAGGATGAGATTATTTGGTATGCTGATCCTAGTGGGCAATTCAAAGTTTCTTCTTTCTTTGTTTCTAAGGAGAAGGAAAATCTTCCCTTTTGGTCTCAGGCTTGGACTAAGGGTCTCATTCCTAAAATTAACATCTTCTTTTGGGTCTTGCTTCAAAATAAAATTTTGACCCTTGATAACTTGCATAAAAGAGGTATAAATTTGGTGAATAGGTGTATTTTATGCAAGAATGGATTTGAAGATAGAGACCACCTGTTTCTGAACTGCTCTTATACCCAGCAAGTTTGGACTGAGATCCTAATTTATTGGAACTTGACCTAGGTTCATCAAAACAATGTGGAATCTTATTTTAATAGCTAGAAATGCCCTTCTAAGAATTCTGATGTTCAATTCCTATGGAAAATTACTCTTCCTCATCTCTGGTGGGGTATTTGGAAAGAAAGAAATAATAGAATTTTTAGAAATAGAGAGGTTCTAGGATGGGTGCTTGGTCAGAATATTATTAGAGCTTTTAAGGAGAATTTCAAATTTCTGAAGAACCCTAATCAAACCTTTCCTATTAATAATCCAATGCTTTCTGAAAATCCTAAACTTCAAACTGATAACCCAAGATTGACCATCTCTTGGAGTTTCCCCCCTAATGGGTGGATTAAAGGAAACTTTGATGGTGCTGCTAAGGGCAACCCAAGAAGTGCGAGTTGTGGAGGTGTGTTGAGAGATCATATGGGAAATGTTAAAGATGCTATAGAAATCCCTATAGGCTGGACTAATAGTCACATTGTTGAAGCAACGACTGCCTTTTATACTATGAAAATTGCCGTGGATTTTGGATGTCTGAATTTATGGTTGGAAGGTGACTCTTTATATATTGTTAATATCCTAAATAATGAAAGTTCTATCTCATGGTCGATAGAGGCCACAGTCAAGGAGATCAAATACCTTAGTCAAAAATTTGAAAAAGTTGTCATATCGCATACCTTTCAGGAGGCCAATGGTTTTGCTGATTGGATAGCCAACTATGCTGTCCTAATGTGGCAAATGGTGAGGTGGACCGATGAATTAACTAACCAAGTTGATCTCAAAGCAATTATTCATTATGAAGCCATCCATGGGCAAGTGGGAAAGATTTGTAAAGATTAGAAAGTTAATGATTTCCTAGAGTGATCATATTATTGCAAGATTTTTTTCCCCAAGGAAGTACACTCAAATGAATGTGATATGGGTTTCAAACGTATCTCTGAAAAAGGGAGTCTCTTTTGATGGGATGAAAAATAGTTTTCATTTTAACTCTTTCATTCTCTATGTCTAGCTTCTCTGGTTTGAGTGCGTTCTCTATTCTCTGCAGGTGGGGGGCAAACCGCGCAAGCAGGAACCAAAAAATTGTGATGCCTGGAAGGCCCGTGAGGATGTTTGGAAAATTCTGCAGAAAGGAAATGTGACTTGTTATTTGGAGCGACTCAAAGGTTTTAAGCCACACATCACTATGACTTTCTTTAAGAACTGGTCCAATGACAAAGTCACTCTCCATGGTGTTACTGTGAAACTTACGGAGGAGTTTATTGCTAAGATTATGGGGCTCCCCATGGCAGGCATAAAATTCACCAAGAAAACTAGTATTTCAAATGCAGCCTACAAAAAGTTTTTGAAAATGGAAGATAAGGAGAAGCAATTGGAAAAGAGTGGTGATTTCTTCGATGTGCATCAGATAAAGGAGATCTAGAGGGATGTTCTATGCTGTATCGGTGAGTATTTCATACTTGATGGAAGAAGTAAAAGAGTTCATAAATGCCACTTTGTTTTTTTAAATCACTTTAGACACAAAGATAGAATATCTTTCCCCTTCTATTTGCGGTTTTCTTTACTTCATAGTTTAGAAGCCCATAAGAAGAAGGAGTCTAGACCCATTTTACATGAAGGGCCGATTCTTCTTATTGAGGGGTATTGTAAAAATAAACACATTGCCTCTACTCCCTCTAAGGACAAGAAGAAGGAGTCCATTAAGAGTAAGAAGGGTGACTTTGTTAAAGGTAAAGATAAAGCCCTGAATTTGAAACCCTCTGCTTCTCAATAACATAAGGATGAGGAGTCTCAGATAGAGAATTCGAAAAGACGTGAGAATATTAACCCTAAGGATAAGGATGATACTGATGCCAAGGATTTAAGCTCTAATTTGGATGGGTACTCAAAGGCTGAAGGTAATAATGAAAAAGGGAAAGAGGAAGCCAATAGTGAAGATAATATGGAACAGAGTAAATCTGTTAATGAGGGTAACCAGGCTATATCTAGTGGGGGTGATAAAGCAGAAGATAACATTGTCGGGAACCTTGTTCAGAAGAGTAAGGAGGACCATATGGCTAAAATTGCTTCTCCTATCATGGGGATAGAGGAAGAAAAAAGGAAGGAATCTTCTTGCATAGAGGACTCTGTTGGGGCTCAAAAGGAGGATCAAACGAAAATGGAGGATAATAATGACAATGTCCACTCCCCCCCACACGAGACTGCTGAAGATGATAACAATTCAACATAGAGGGATACCATGCTCACCTTCCTACATTTTTCAAAGGTTAAAACCAACACCATGCTCAAAGTTGATTCTTGGATCTATAATGAAATCATGGGTTTGAAGAAAAAGGTGGAAATTTTGTAACAAAACCAAGACACTATCTATGCCAAACTTAGTCAACTGGAAGGGCAGATGGGAGACATCCCTAACAAACTAAAAAACTATGAGAATAACCTCAGAATGTTAATCAAGGAGAGTGGCACCAAGATGGAGCAGGTCACCTTAAGTATATGTGCGACCGCTGCAAGCCTGGGCAAAAGGGTTAATGAAGAAATCACTTCGACTGAGGGTCCGAGCAAAAGAACAAAGCAAAGTTTGAGGAAGACTGCAATGAAAGTCATTTTTGCTTCGGTTTTTGATACCATTCAAGAGATTGTAGCAATTGGTAAGGAAGCTGCTAAAATGATCTTAGAACTGCAATAGTGGCTCTGGGTCAGGTTCTCTGGTTTTGTTCCTGTTTGGTGCTGGTTTCTGGTTGGGGTCTCTAGTCCTGGTTTTTGGTTTTTCTCATTTAGACTGTTGGTGGTTCTAGGTCCCTATAAAACCTAGTTTAGTTTGTTTTTGGACCTTTCTAGTGGTTTCAGGTCACTATAAAACTTGATTTTGAAGCTGTTCTATAGTTTGTTGCAGGTTTCTTTTTCCTGTTGGGCTGTAATGCTTTATCTTTCTACTTTTTGTTAAAGGGTTTCGGGGTCCCTTCAAAACCTGCTTTTACCGTAATCTAAAACTTCAATAGTGATTTGTGAAATTCAACCTTTTTTTCTTGCTTATCCATGTTATCAATATTTTTCCTAAAAAGAAACTCCACCACTTGTGCTTTTTCTGTCATCAATATTACCAACCCAATCAACATCAGTGTAGACTTTAAGATTAAATTCATCCTCTTGTTTATATCATAGGCCATAAAATTTGGTTATTTTGAGATATCTGAATATCCTTTTCACATAAGACATGTGAGTCTCCTTTAGATTAAATGAAAACTTTGCAACAATTCTAATGAGAATTGTAATATCTAGTCTACTATGTACAATATATTCTAACTTTCCAATCATAGATATATATTGATTCTCATTTACCTCACTAGTAGTGTCATCTTTTGGTAATTTCAGTCCAGTCACCATAGGTGTTTTGATTGGCTTAGACTCATCCATCCAAAATCTCTTCAATATTTATTTCACATACTTAGTCCAAGTCACATTTATAAATTTCTTTTTTTGATAGACTTGAAATCCAATGAATTTTTTTTATCTCACCAAACATTGACATTTCAAATTCAATACTTATTTATTTAGAAAATGTCTTACTCAACATGTCATTTCCACCAAATAGTATGTAATCAACAAATATTTCAGCAATAAACACGATATCTTCAGATTCATTTTTCAAATATAGATTAGTATTTTCACTTGTTCTATCAAATCCAATTTTAATTAGATAAGAATGTAACCTTTCATACCATGATCTAGTGATCTATTTCAATCCATGCAATGCTTTATTCAACTTGTAGACCATGCTCTTCTTTTCAGGTTTAATGAATCCTTTAAGTTGTTCAATATCTACTTCCTCTTTAAGTATCCCATTCAAAAATGCATATTTTACATCCATTATACTTTCAAATTCTTGTATGTAGCATAAGATAACAATTTTCTTACTTCTTCCAATCTTTCCACAAGTGAAAAATTTTCCCCATAGTCAATTCCTTCTTCTTGTGCATAACCTTTGCAAACTAATCTTTCCTTGTTCCTTTCCACTTCTCCATTCTCATTTTACTTTTTTTTGAAATCCATTTGGCTTCAATCACATTCTTGTCAATAGGTCTCAAGACTAATGTCCAGGTATTGTTCTTCTCATTTTGATAATTCTCTTCATTCATAGCATTAACCAAACATTCATTATCCAATGTAGCCTTTACTATTCTTGGTTAAAAATCAGCAATTAAACAAGCACTTGATCTTAACTTACTCCTTGTTTGTATTCCAACACTTTTGTCTCCTATTATCCGTTAAGGTGAATGATTCTTTCTCACATATTTGGCCAATATAGGTTTAGTTCTTTGACTTTCAACAGTTTCTTCACTAAGTAAGGGTTGAACTTCTTCCTTGGGTTGAACTATCTAATGCTCAGGTAAAGTATTATGTAACTTGGGTGTCATTGAGTGATGCTCAGTGGATTGTTGTTTAAGTTGGGTAGTGTATCAAGTGCCTCTTCAAAGACATACACAAACTTGCTGTAATCTTTAGGCTCCTTTTTGCTTTCCACATCATTCTTTAATATAAACTCATCAAATCTTGCATTTGCACTTACAATCATCTTGTTAGTAGTTTTGTTCAAACATTTAGATGTTTTTCTCTTAGATGAATATCAAGGAATATGCCTTCATCAAATTTACTATTCCTTGAATATTTATGAATATAACACCTACTTCCAAATATTTTACAATAACTTACAATAGGTGTGACCATACCAGAGTTCATAGGGAATCTTTTTTGTTCCTTTCTTCAATTGAATTTGGTTGAGTGTGTAAACAACAATGCTAATTTATTCTCTCCAAAATATCCAAAAAACCTCCTTTTCAATCCTCAGTATCATTGCACAATCTATAATTGATCTATTCCTCAGTATCAAGTGCCTCTTCAAAGTTATACATAAAATTTTTGTAATCTTTAGGCTCCTTTTTGCTTTCCACATCATTCTTTAATACAAACTCATCAAATCTTACATTTGCACTTACAATCATCTTGTTGGTAGTTTTGTTCAAACATTTATATGTTTTTCTCTTAGATGAATAAGCAAGGAAAATGCCTTCATCAAATTTATTATTTGTTGAATATTTGTGAATATAGAACCTACTTCCAAATATTTTAAAATAACTTACATTAGGCATGTGACCTTACCAGAGTTTACAGGGAATCTTGTTTGTTCCTTTCTTCAATTGAATTCGGTTGAGTGTGTAAACAACAATGCTAATTTCTTCTCTCGAGAATATCCAAAAAACCTCCTTTTCAATCCTCATTGTCATTGCACAATCTATAATTGATCTATTTCTCCTTTCAACAATCCCATTTTTTTGTGGTGGCCTTCATGCAGATAATTGTCTTTTAATACCATTCTCAACACAAATATTAGTGAATCCACCAGACATAAACTTACCACCTCTATTAGATCTTAAACATTTTATTAGATCTTAAACATTTCAAAGATTTTCTAGTTTCCTTTTCAATTTTGTCTTTATACCATTTGAACATATCAAAAGCATGTGATTTCACCTTCATAAATATAATAATCATCATTCTTGAATAGTCATTGACAAACAATATGTAGTATTTATCACAATAGTAACTCTCAATACAAATAGGATCACATAGATCTATATGCACCAATTCCAAGATATCATTTGAAGTGTGTGCTTATCTAGAAAAACTAGAATTTTTCATCTTACCAAGATGAAATTCTTTACAAAGAATTCTTAGGCTATTGTAGATTTAGAAAGCCTCTTACTCTTTTCTTTTTACTAACTTTCTCCATGTTATAAGAGTTCAGATAACACAACCTCTTATACCATAATCAAACATCCTAAATTTTAGAAAATAAGAATGTCATAACAATTGGATCAAGATAAAATAAGTTACGTTTTGTTTGCATTCCTTTTCTAATCATATTACCTTCATCATCAATGATCTTGACTTTTCTATTATGAAATTCTAGCCTGTGACCTGAGTTATTCAACAGGGCACCACTCAAAAGATTATAATTTAGTCCTTGAACCCAATATGCACCATCACATATGATATTATCATTCAACATTAGTGATCCTTTACCTTTAAACAAGCATGGAATATTATTACCTAGCTTAACTACTCCACCATCATCAATTTCTTCAAATTTATCAAACTTACTTAGATCACCAGTCATGTGATGTGTGTACACTTGAATTGTGTCACACTCTAAACCATTCTATCCAAACGATTCCATGAGTTGGAATTCTTGGATGCCGGCTTAGAGCTCCCTATCCATGGAGTGCAAGAGAGTATATTTCAAAAATAAGAAGGCTCTCAAATGAGCTTTAGAGATACTCTTCTTGCTAGTAAACCATGCAATGGGAGGTTCCAAAGACAAGATGCAAGAATGCAAATGACCCAAGGAGTTCCTCAAGAATGCAATGCAACTAAAGATTAAAATAGAATGAATATAAAAAGTGTAGCTATTCTAAGCATGTATGAGAGTGTTGCAATCCAACTATTAGACTATATGATTTAAGCTACATGTAAAAATGAAAGCTAAGCTAAGCTAGAATGCCATGATGCCATGGATGAGAGAATGTAGACAAGAAATAGAAGTTCTCCAAAAAACTCCAAAGAAACCTGTTAGAAAACCTGCAGCATAACAATATTCAAAAGATGGATTGATTGAGGGGGAAAGCTCTCTCCCTTTAAAGTCGTACGGATGGTAGAGATCAAGATGAAGATGGTGGATGATCAACGGTGGAATTTGAAAAGAGGAGTGATCTATGTGCACACACAAGTCAACCAATAGAATATAAGTTGACTTGTCACATAAGACAAAAGTCGCACAAGCCTTTTCTTTTAATTGTAAAATAGAAAAAGGACTTTATGTGTGCACTTTAAGTGGGTTAGAAGAATGGGGTGTTTTATTTAATTAAAAGGGGACATGTTCTTTTAATCAAATAATGAACTTAGGATAGCATAGTCAAACTATAGGTTATAATCAAATAAATTGATTATTAACAATTTGGCTTAGGTAAGTGATTAAATTAATTTAGCCAAAATGTTGAAAAGGGGGTTAATAGTCTAGATGACCATTTTTAGGTGATTACAATGTGAGCATTAACTATCAATAATCCACGAGTCATTCTTACTAACATGAGAAATAAGGGTAGTTTTACCTTCATACCTTTCACTATTTGGAACTTCTTTAATTGCAACATAAACTATCTCAACCACTTCCTTGTCATCATCAGAATTGGACTCAATATGCTCTTCTTTATCAATGTAGTCAGACTTCTTCCCTTTGTCTTTGTAGTCCCGGTTCTTCCTATGCTTATAATCTTTCTTGTCATTTCTATCAGTCTTACTTCTATTAGGATATTTAGTAGCAAAGTGACCAACCTCATTTCCTTTAACTTTGTATTTACCTTGACCTCTTAATAATCTTCTTGCAAGAAATGCTTCAGGTTCATCCAAATCATCCTCAGATTCAAATTCACTTTCTTCTTTACTTTACTTTTCTTTCTTAGAATTTCCAATGGTTAAAGAAGATTTAAATGCATTTCCAATTGTAACCATACTATTGTCATAATTTATCAACTCAAATGTAGTCAAATGACCAACTAGACTATCAAGTGTCAATACATTACCAGGTATGAATATCACTTCTTGAATAGAAGAAACTTTTGTTAGAAATAGATAATACTAGGGGGGCAGATGAATTAGTATTCTATAGATGTTTGTCCAAAAAGTTAGATATTATTAATTACTTTGCAACATGCATAAGAAAGTAAACTAATAATGCTGAACAATAAATAAAACCATACATAGAGTGTCATGCCTGACTACCACTTCTGTTCATTAGCATTTTCGACCTTTCTGTTTAGAGTTCATTTTTGTAGATACGTTGTCTTTCATTACAGAACTTGGTTATATTTTGAGTCATTTGGAACTCGAGACTTATGATGAACGTATTTTGTGTTTAGAACTAATTGTTTAGTTTTGAAGGTTACTTAGGACATTATGATGTGAAACTATAATTGCATGCTGTTTGGGTATGGATTATGTTTATTATGTTTCAAACTTGATGTAAACTGCATTTTGAGTTGAATAGATATTAGAAAGAAAGTTTTAGTTGTATGTTCAACATGTTATTGCAAATACTATTGTGTGTTCATATGCTCTATGTGTTTGAATTTGTCACTGTATTTTCATATGTGTGACTGAGAGGGAGTTGAATTATCACTTTGGTTTTGATTATCTGACTTATATTGACTTGTCATTACTAACTACAGTTGGCATTGCATATAGATTTACTTTTTTTTGAAAGGGTTTAAATACCCTAAATTGAGATTGGCAAAAACATTTTTCAATTTTCTTATTAAATTTTTTTAATTTATTACCTCTTATTATAAAGTAACCCTAAGTGGGTGTCGAATGCTATGTTTAATGGTAATATGTTCATTGTTTTGAAAGCCAAAATATAGCAGTGGTAATGGGTCTGTCATATGTACTCAATATGTGATGTGTCATAGATGGATTAAATGCAAGTAAATGAGGTTTTAATGGAATTGGAGGTTTTATTGCCATACTTTTTCAAGCATTGGCTTTGTGGAAGCAATGCCGATAACTTGGCCTCATTGCTCTGCATACGCATAACATTTGTGTTCTATTACTGGAGTATCGACATCATGAAGGGTTTTGATTGGAAAGAAATCCTTTCTTATGAAGTCGAGCAAGCAAATTTCTCAGGGGGAGTTATTTGCTGTTTGATGTTTGATTTTTCGCTGTTATCTTTCATTGTGGAGGTCGATTACGAGTTTTGTGTGGTAGCTCTATGGAGATTTCTTTTAGTTGGACATTTTGAGCTTTTGTATCAAGTTTATTTGGGGTTTTCCACCTACTATGATCTAACATAGGGGGCGTTTTCTAACTTAAATCCTTTACTGTTCTTGTAGTGTTAGTTTGTTGAAGAAAATAAGAAATATGTGGTTAAAATATGCTTATCGATACCCAAGTATGGGTGTATGCAGGATTGGGCAATTGATTTGCCAAGTTCTATATATATTCATATTTGGATATGGGTAATACATATATTTGCATGCTTTGTTGTTTACATCTGGGTTTAGTTAATGTTTAATATACAGGTTTCCATTTTCAGTTTTAAAAGTCTGTGGTTCTTTGTGTTTTTTATTTCCGTGTATGTTGTTGATATTTTGTTATACACATAGCATATGACATGGGACACAGTTAAAATTAGAATAGGTTTTGTTTGAGCTCGATCTTTGGGTAAAACAGTTTATATATATAAATATAAACATACTTGTATATTCGTTAGAGTCGAGCTATGTGAGAAATACATGCTCACGTCAGTTAGCATGCTCACAGATTGTGTAATAACACTTATGTTTTAAAACTTCCATCGACCTCTGTGAGCACCAATGAATCAAAACTCTCTTATACGATAAAGGTGTGAGAGGCTCGACCTCAGTTTCGAGTTCACTTAAATTTTGAGCTCATGATAGTAGTCAAGAGCCAAGGAATTTTATCGAACAGTTAGCATGAAATCTAAATTATGTTAATTAGCATGTAACTATAGAATGTTATGATGTGATTGTAATATTGTCACTTAGTTCATATCTGTTGAAAAACACTTGGGGTTGTGAACTGTCATTGGTTCAAATCTATTTCTCTGACTTAGCAAACTTGTGGAAATGTGAGGTAATTTAAATGGATGTTTATGAGAAAAGGTCAAGGATTGAATGATTTGTCGATTGTTATGGTGTTCATATGATATTTGGAAAATTAGATGGTTGCTATTATCTAACACCAGTCTTAGACATTATGATTGTAGAATTTGTTTGCAATTTAAAACATAGTTGAGTTTCTATTTTGTCAACATAGTTATTATGGTTATCAACATATAAGGAGTTGGCAGGGGAACAACCAATACCATGTGTAATCGGGCATTTTGATATGATATGTTTTGGAATTTCTTATGTTGTTGGGATTTTAGTTATCTTATGTTGTTTGATAAATTGGAACTGGGCAGTAGTTATGTCAAACATGTTTATGTATTAGTAAAAATTGGTTAAAGTCTGTAAGCTGACCGTACGTAGAATTTGCAATTTGGGATTTTGAAATAAGATAAATAAAAGCTTAGCATTATTGATTAAGTTATATTTGTATGATAATATTTGTAATGATTGAACAGTTGTTTATTAGAATGCTGTAGGAAACTATTATATGGAACAGTAGGTGATATTTTTTAACAGTAAAATATAAGTCAGCAGAGGTTGAAATAAGCACCATTATATATACTGGAACTGAATGGGTTTGAAATATTAACCATATGGAATATATATATATATATATGAATTGGATTTATTATTCTGATGAAGTTTTGTTTTTTTTTTCCATCTAATATTGAGTTGGAAATTGTTTTCAAATAAAGTTAGTTTTATGATATTTGTTTGATGAAAGTCATTTAAAATAGGAATATCATATTTACTCTAATTCTATTATCTTAGCCATTTTGAAGATTAATCTAGTTTATTACAATAGTAGGGTTCAATTCTGTAGTATTAAGATTTGGTGAATATCGTTAAGGTGATATGTCAGTTAATTATATTTATGAGATCTTAATATTAAAGTTTTGTTCCTGTTGTTATTATAAACTAGGTTACTTTTGAAATTGGCAGAATAAGATGTATTACAAATGGATTAAAGGATGTAGTATCATGTTGTATATTGATTTTATATCTGTTGCATGTACATTCTTTTGTAAATTTGTTTGATGTGTATTTTAAGAATAGTTGTGATGAACATATATCGGGGTGGCTGAATTTGGTATATCCTATTCAGTTAATTAATTCAGCAATAACTTTAAAGTTAATTGGGTGGGTTAATTACATTTAAAAAAGACAATTGGCCTTACCTATGACTTAAATCTATATGGTTAAGTATGGAGAACAAGGCATATCTCTATTCTGTCATTGACAAGTATAATAGAGAATACTGTTATGTGTTGACTATGAGCATACCATACATGGATGCAGAATCTTAGTGCCATAACGATGACACCTCAGTATATATATGATTCATTTATGGATTATTCTTAGTGCGAGTTTAATTTTGCATTGTTAAGTAAATGTTTACTTCTTGCATATTAATTATGGAACTGCACTATGTTAAAGTGAATCAAATATCTGCATATTGGTTATGTATATGTTTTTTCTAACATGTATGCAGTTGGATTATGCTTTTCAACTTAGTGTGTACTGAGCCCCCTTTTGTTTTGTGCTGCATTTTTGTGTGTTTTTTCTAGGTGCTTCAAGTTGTTTAGCAAGTAGCTAAGGACGACTGTTGAAGTTACTATTTGAAACATCATTTAGGGTCCCTATGTTGGACATAGGTGTTTAAGAATGATGTTGTACTTCATTATTGTACTGAACTCTTTATGTATTAGCATATTAATGGAAACATATTTGGATGATATCATCTTTCATTTTGAGGTTTCCAAATTGAGAGTGGTTCAATCTTTGTACTTGATCTTGTAATAAGTTGAATTAAATAAATAAAAAAATTATTGCATTCATTGTACTTGTTATTGGTTTCAAATTTTTTTGTTTTTTTTTTGTTAGTGGTAGTGTTACATAGAGAGAACTCATAAAACCATTATTTGTTAACTAGGGAAACCCTGGCCAAGGGAAAACCTTGGTGGGGATGGTACCCATGAAATGATCCACTAAATAAAATAATCTGGTTTGAGATATTGACCCTATTAGGAGTCTATCAAATGCATATAGTGTCTTGAGTCCTTGTTAGAGGACTAGGCCCTATTAAAAGCCTCAACCCTACTAAGAGTTGGTAGAACAATTACAATGTATGCAAGAAGAGCCCATTGCCTTAACATGCAATATTCAAATAAGTTTCTTCATAAGTATAGATACACATACAATACTATCTCATTGCTGCACTTTGTAAATCTTTTGATCATACACCATATCTTGCATCATAAAAAGCTCACATATTAATAAAATTCCTTCACAATAGTTTTCATCACATATACAATTCATACTAGTTGAACAAGATATGATCTTTACTTATACCTTGCAAATTATTAAAAAATCTTGATCAATCAACCTTGAAGCTTCCACATGCTTGGATAATTATAAAAATAATTCAAGGTAAATATCTAGGATGTCAACCCATCATAGCTAAGTAATAATTTTGTTCCCAAAATAATTCCTTAAGCCATAGAATTCATTTTACTGTCATGATCTATTCTGCTTTGTCAATTACCTATACTGGTAATTCCTCTATAACTATTGTCATAATGTTTGTATAGATTTGTGCATTGACATATATCATCATGACACTATAAACTATCAGTCCTCAACTCCACATGTGCTAACTCATACTCTCTCATCCACACATACCAAATCTATCTCTTTCCTGATGTAAATTGTCCAATATTCAGACAATATTTTTGTCTCTTATTTCATACTGAAATACCATAATATATATGTTTTTATAAATGACAACACTAATTCATATTCCTAGCCATATTTCCAACAACTTTGATAACATAAAAATGTATAAGAGTTTTGAGAACTTTACTTAAAATTTTAGAGTCATTGATAGCACCTCTAACACCATCTACTTCACTTACAACTTCTTTGATTTTGTTTACATACTAAGAAGCATTTTAACATTCTTTCATTCTCATGTCATCATATTATCCTCTAAGACTTACATCTTTGGCTCTTCTCATATTATCATCTCCTCCATGTACAAGTGTTAATTTATCCCAAATTAGTTTGACAATAGTGCAATCCTTGGTATCATCAAACTCAACATTATTAAGTGAAGAAGAAATCTTGATGAACAAGATATTATTGTTGTAAATAGGGATTACTGGGTGGGTGGGGGGGGGGTTTGAATTAGTAATCTAAAGAAATTTATTCACCAATTGGATATTATTATTTACTTTAAACCATGCACAACAAAGCAATAAAATAATGCTAAATAGTAACAATAGTAATGCATAAAGATAACTCATAACACCATATTTTGTTAACTAGGGAAACCTTGGCCAAGGGTAAACCCCAGTGGGGATGATACCCACTAGATAATATACTGATATATATGTTTCTTGTTAGAGGATGGACCCTGTTAGGAGTCAATGAGAAAATTCAGTATAAGGAGTCCCTATTAGGAGACTTTGAATCCCTATTAGGAGATTCCAACCCTATTAAGAGTTGTAGTATAATGTATGCAAGAAGAGCCCACTACCCAAACATGCAATTTCAACTACAAGAAGAGGTCACTACTCAAACAAGTAATTTAATATTATCTTCCTTTATTCTCTAATCTCTGATCTTCAGCTCAATCTCAAATCACTAGATACTTCATGCAAAACTTTGCATATATCACTTTCACACAAGTTTACTCACTTCACAATCTTTTTTCGCTTACACAATGTTACACAAAATAACACTTCCAATCACATTAATTATTGCAAGAAGTCCTTTACATAAATACCATGCCTTTATATAAATTACTACTACGTTGGCTAAGACCAAAATTTACTTTTCCAAGTTAGAATAAACATCTAGGATGTCAGCCCTAATTGGACAAGTAATTATTTGGTAGCCAAAACAATTCTTTCCTTCAATTCCATTGTCTTGCTTCATCAAAACATGATTATCTCTATTTTGTACAATCCGTACAAACTTCTAAGGTTATACACATCATCATCATGTATAATATCTCCATGTAACTTTTCTTATCATAATATGACATCTACAACATGTTATAAACAAAACCATACACTACTATAAACCAAATTCTATACTTAGACAATTTTCTGATTACCAAACACTAAGTGTCTTTATTTTTGAGGTTTCCTAAGAACATGTACATCACATGTTTTCTTAAAAAAAAAAAATTACATATCATTATGAGCCAATTGTCAAAAATCTCCCCCTTTGGCATTGATGGCAACAAAATAGGAAAAATTGGCTAAGTGACAGAAATAAAAGTAACTAACATCTTACATCTATTACAACTTGTTCAACTTTACATATGTGCTCCCCCTTACAATATACTTTATGCTTTTACAATATCCACATGTATCTCTCCCCTTTGTATCTTTCCTAACAATGACATGTATACAATTTTCACATGAATCTCTCCCCCTTTGACATCAATGATAAAGGTCAAAATGTCAAGATTCAATCCAAAATTGTCAAAATTACTGAAACCACTATCTTTCCTTATACTGAAATGATCGTCATACAATCATCAAAAATAATCTTCAAACTGTCCCTACCTTTTTTCCATGTCTCTTTTGTAGACTCTACTGATGTGAGAATTGCACATAATGCATATGATGCAATCTCAACCACATTAATATCTAAATACAAAAAAATTATATATGTGTGCTTGGCCTTGACTGTAACATATAGATTTTTACTAACTAATTTCAGTCTTAAACTAATTGATTTCTAACTCTTATTCACATGACTAAGATTTCCAACAACTATATAAAATGAAATAAATCTAATTACAATGCTAAATTACCAAGAATACAAATTGAAATGTAATTAAATTACTTAATCAATTGAAAGTAAATATTAGATGTAATCATTCAACTACTTCTAGATTTCATCCAAATACAGACACACACACACACACACACACACACACACATTGCAAAAATATTTCCTATATATATATATATATATATATATGTATATATATGTATATATATATATATATATGTATATATATACATATATATATGTATATATATGTATATATATATATACATATATATATGTATATATATGTATATATATACATATATATATATATATATACATATATATACATATATATATATATATATACATAGACACACACATATATATATATATATACATATATATATACATATACATATATATATACATATATATGTATACATACATACATATATACATATATATGTATACATACATACATACATACATACATATATATATATATATATAGAAAATATTCTTGCAAAGAATTTCAAACTAAAATATTTGTGAACTGTAGTAACTATCTTTAAAGTAAAAGATCTTGAACTTGATAAGCATTAACTAACATATAGAGGTTAAAAGTACATACAAATTATCTTGTGAAGTTTTCTTTATTTGTTGTCCAAGCTCTGGCTTTGGTGAGATGAGAAGCACTAACATAGGCTTAACCTCCCAACTGCAGACCATTACTTATCCCCACAGGTTCTAACTTAATAGAATAGCCCTCCCTACCTCGAGGTCAGGCTTAGGATGTTCATTAATCCAGCCATCAGAGTATCCAAGTGGTTGAGCTCCCAACAATTATTTGACAAAATAACTAAAGTGTCTGGACAACAACAAGATCAATTGTTTCAACAAATCTACCTAATTCCACCTTGGCCAAAGATTTCAAATGTGGTTCATCAAACCCGATCTCCACCACTCAGCTTGACAACTTATTTCATGAATGGAACATGCATGAGCTACTGTATTATTTATTTATCATGTTATTATCTCATTCTGATAACATTCTTTTTTTATTGTAGATTCTCTACACCTCCTCACCTATTTCAGGCTAGCAAGTTAGTGACTCCCTAGTACTTGTAACGCCCTGCTCGAGAACCCAAGAGAAATAAACCTAACATGTTACAATGTTTACTGATTTTTAAAAAAAAAAAAGTTTAAACAACATCAAGATAACATTAATGCAGAAGCAATATGAACATACACATCAAATACACATATGCAAATATAGATACAGTTTCAATTCCTCAAGAGTTCCTTTACGTTGAGTCACATTTAATAATTTTAAATTAATTATTTTAAGTTTCCAAGTACAATGTCTCAAGATCATAAAGAAATAATAGATACATAATCACATAAGCAAATGCATAAGTATAAATAATACAATGAAAGTACATCCAATTAATAACATCCACTGCACATGTCGCAGGGTATGTGAAAATAGATACAATAAATCAAGATACATGATAATGTATATACATCATCTGAAAAGAAGTCTCTACTATAAGAAATAAGAATGATAAAGGTACATCTTCTGCAACGAACATCCAACAGCTAGCAATGTGAAGGGGGACCCAAATGGTAAGAAGACACTACCTCCCGACCGCGTGGTTACCTAGTCAGGCTTCCACTCCCACCGTGCAGGGAAGATAATGAATGATCCACAAACGGCTAATCAAACATAAAACATTCCTAGGCAAGGTACCTCTAATAGCCAAAACTACCTCAAAGGTAACACATACTACTCAAGAAGATAAAATAATCCAAAGAAAGAACACTCAATCCAATACCGACACCACATAACCAAACATCATTCACAAACCAAGTATAAACCAAATACCAAGATCACAAGATAAAGTCAACGAAAGATAATCATCTCAAGTCAAAAGCCACATGTCAAAAGTACATCATCAATGAAAGTAAATAACCATAATAAACACATCCGACAATAGATACACCACCAACAATAAGTACACCACCAGAGATACACAAAATCTACAGAGGAGACTCAGAATACATACTAGGGAGTGTCATCACATGGCTGCTTGAGTTACCCTAGACTGATCTCTTAATAGACCTCAGACCCTCAAGCGTTGAGTTACCCTGGATTGGTTACTTTGAACCCCGAACCCTCAACATCACACATATGGAAACTAGAAAGCCCTCTCAAGAAGATGAGGCACTCATCTCATTCCCATCCTTAGTCTATACAAGCACTGAAGGCATGGGTAGATCAAAAATCTCTAACTTATCTTTTTAGTGTGTTTCCCCCCATAAATTTTAATTACTAGATTATCACTTATTACATAACTTGCATTAGGTTACCCTAGTACTGACCACTTTGGGTCCTGAACCCCTATGCAAGCCACTCCCAAGTCACATACCTAGACAACCTCTCCTAAGCACATAAAAACACAGTTGTGTCCCATACCACAACACCCATAAAAATCAAACTCGGTTCCTTAACAGGCAACCTGATAACAAGATGGTTCTCCCATTCAAGTACACATAAAAGCTCCACAAATAAAACTCATAAATATAATCTCCAATATGAATGTCAAAACACATCATGACATCCAATCACATCAATAGTATAAAATAAATCTCACAAAACCTCTGGTGTACTCCCTAGACTGGTCGACATCTAAACAACGCCAAAATCTCAAGCATAGGAAGTACAAGTAAAACCATACAGATACTTAGAGTAAGTTTCATGTTTGGCTTAATCGAACTCACGTAGTTAAGTTGAACATAAGGTTTCATTTTCAGTTAAACACATGTTCGAGGTAATAAGTTTTCGCAATCATTCCTTTTTAACTAACCCATTTCTATATTTAAATGATTGTTCAATTACCTTATAACTAAGCTAAGGATAATCATTTATTTATTTATGTTATAAAAAAAATCCTTAATGATTTTAAATAAAACAAATTTGACTTTATTAAAATCATTAAACCCTCATTAATATCTTCCATTAAATCAATAATCTATTTTTACAATTTAACAAATAATGTCCATTATTAATTAACTTTTATTAAGCTAATATTAATTAAATTAATCAATAATTGTTCATTTAAATACTTATATTAAAATCTTCATTGATTATCAATTTATTAATATTTAACTAAAAACTATTAATAATTATGAAAACTACATTAAAATATATTAATATTTAAATTATTAAATATTAATAAAGATCATTTAATAAAACATTATTAAATCACATTTATTAAATACATTTTAAAACGCATTAAAATTTATACAAAAAAAAACAAAATATAAAAATATAAAGAATTTCAGCGTGTTTAAAGGCCCGCCGGCCTGGTACCTGCGACAGCAGGTACCCTGCTGTGCACAGTAGCAGTTGTACTGCTGCCTGCGGTAGCAGCGGTACCGGCTACCGCGACAGACTCTACCGGCAGCAGGTATGGGGGGGGGGGGGGTATGTCCCCACCCTATAAATTATATATATATATTTTTAAAATTTTAAAAAATTATAAAATTTCAAACAAACATTTTTCAGTAATATATAAATATATTAAAATATTTTAAACAATCCAAATACATTATAATAAATTAATATTATTTTTAAATATATTTATTTTAAAAATAATAACAATTTATATATATAAAATAAAACCGTCTTTCTTTCTTCTCATTATTTAATTTTTTTATTTTTAAATACTATCTACAAATATAGTATGGTAGAGAAGACACAACAAATCATTCGAATTTCTAATTTTAAATCTTCTTTTCCTTCAAACCCTACATGATTTAATTAATTTCCTCAATGATTCTTCTATATGAATAATGAGAGACTAATTTTAACCAATCAGATCTTGAAAACAATCAAGATGATAAACAAAATTTCAATCACCCAACAATCACGAAGCAAACAGATATTTCTAATTAAAATTGCATTCACGAGATTTCAAAACCCTACCTCGTACTGATGCTAAAACTCTAACAACTGGATGAAAATTTCTACTGCAAGCAATATCCTTCAAGCTACGAAAAATTCCTTCTTCTCCAAACCCTCTGAATTGCTCTCCAAACCTGTGTGTGCCCTTTTTCAACTTGTGTCAAAAAAAAAACTCTCCCCTAAATAATGACCCCAAAACCCTCTAATATAGAATCTAATCACCCTTTAGGGTTTCTATCTCCACAACTCTAAAATAATAATTACTTTATTTAATTAATTCTTTCTTGCACAATTAATTTGCTTTTAATTAAAATATTATTTTATTTTTCCTTCATGCACTTTAAGTGAATTGTTAAATTACTTTATTTAACTATCCACTTGACTTCTATTTTAATCAATTTATAACTTATAAATCTCATGCGCACTTAATGCGATTAAATATCTTTATTAATTTCACATGTTTAATCTTTTCAATTAATTTCCTTTATTTTCAACTCATGCATAAATCATGCGAACTATAATCTTTATGATAATTAAATATCTTTTCACTTTTAATTTCATTTTTTTAGAAACTTAATTGATAAAATATTTATTAACTTAAATAACAATAATATTTAGCATTTATTTAAAAATGCACTCTAAATATATTATTATTAAATTAAATAAATATAATCACATTCTCAAGTTAAATTTTATCTAACTTTTTAATATATTTAGAACGTTTAATTTGATAAATATTTATTAACTTAAATAACAATAATATTCAGCATTTATTTAAAAATGAACTCTAAATATATTATTATTAAATTAAATAAATATTATCATGTTCTAAATTTAATCTTAAAACTTTTATCTTCAATTTAATTCTTTATATTTAATTAATTTCTCAATTAATTAAATATAATTAAATATTCATAATATCATAATAATTCTCCATTAAATTAAATTATTAATTTAATCTATTAATTAGACTTAATTAATAGAAATTCATCAAAGACTCACAAAACAACATACGCACAAAAGACTCACAAATTTTAAAAAGGGTAGACAGTCTGTTACGAGTCCTCCTTGTAGGACAAGTATTATAGGCTTATGGCTAGGATTGGACCTAATCATTATCTTCCCATTCTCACCATTTGAGTATTTGTAATAGGGCATGCTCATCCTAGCAATTCAGGAAAGTCGATGCCCGGTACCTGCATCCTGCATAAAAGACAAGCATGTACATATATATAATACATTTAAACTAAACAGACAATGGCGGGGAGTGGTTCATCGTGTAGATCCCGACTAGCAGGTGACTACAACTCCCTCCCTTAACCACATCAAACACGTTAGATAGAAAGATAAAATAAACACGCGCACCATACACATGCAAGTATGGGGTAAGTATAAAATCACAAATCTAAGATCAAATGCGTACATATAATAATGCATCTCTATCAATACAACATAATCATCATTAAAGACACCATGTTAACATTTTTATGAAAGAAACCACATTTACTAATTAGGAATCATTAAGATATCATTAACAACACATGAATGAAATGAAATCAACAAGTATATATGTAATCCAAAACATAAAATAATATCATAATATTGTAAATCCAATATCTCTAAAACTAATCAATGCATAAAATCAACCTAAAGCAAATTGACAATGATAACAGAAATGTGAACTAGGGGCAAGCACTACAGTACTATAAAAATATATTCACTGTGATACTTCACACCTTCTTCACCATACTCTAGCATTGTGCCCAATGAATAACTTGGTGTTCACTTAAGGATATATTTATATATGACAATCACACTATAATGGTTTAATAATGGAGTGTTACTCTTTTGTCTTGATTCATAAAATATTTCAGAGATATTTATCTTTTCTCATATAAAGAAATATGAAAAACTCAAATCAGAGAAAGGAAGGCATCAAACTTTATTAACTATATTATGTATTGCAATTAGAGGAGATAGATTAAGACACATGACAAACTTGTTGTTTGAATCAGAGACATAGCATTCTATGCTATTATTGTGAAACCTGATGACTTAGATGTCAGTTAAAGAATTGATTTTATGTTCATTACCATTCAAGAAAAGAAATAGAAAAGGAATATGATTTTTTGGAAGGTATCATAACATCGTACATGACTATGTTGATTGTGTGTTGGTTGCAATTGTCAATCCTTAGCTAAGACCCATGGTAAGAACACTCAGCCGCTTGCGCAATATATCTGCTAATTGATTGCCTCTACAAGTTATTTAATTGCTAGCAGGGGAGTTTGAATGTTTAAGAGGCTTGAAAGCTGAGAGCAGGAAAAGAATGTCAATATATGTTTAATGGTTTCATAATATAGACTTGAGCCGGACCTTACAGCTTCCTTCAGTTACAAGATTATATTTGAATCTTGTTCTAATCAGCTAATAAAGAAAAGAAGAAAGAAGGGAAAATTTGAGAAGGAAAAGAAGATGAAAATTTTTAAATAATTAATATTATTTATAATTATTTTATTTCTCAATTATGTTTATGTGTACGTAATGGTAAGGTGGCATCGTTGGATTAATGTTTTTAATGTAACGGTGTCACTTAATTATTATTTACATATGATCATATTTGAGAGTATAAAATAATATTTAAATGATATTAATATTTGATAATTCTTAAAGGTAAGAACTTATGTTTATTTTACATTGTTTTATTATAACATTTTTACTTAGAGCTCATGCAGCTCCACCATGAAATATGTTTCCAAGTCCTAATAACCTTTCTAGGATGGTTTTAGGTCAAACCTGTCACTTCTGATGACTGAACCATATGACCATCCCCTTTCGATGATCTCATTTCGCAATGCTTCCCCTCTCTCTCCGGTCTTCATCCTGTAATCATTTAAACAACATTCTTGCCAAGACATCAATTCAAGATTTATAAATTGTTAATTAAAATCATCAAGTGACTATTAGGAATTTCATCAATGTCATAATAACTAACTTTGTTCATCATATATGTATAATGGCTACAATTAACTGACTCTATTTCACATGATCATAAATAAATTGATAAAATGGTTAGAATTGACTAACTCAATTTCATATGATAATTAAATCAATACAATGACTATAAATAACTAATTTAATTTCACATGATCATGAAGGAATAAGCAATGGCTATAACTAACATGTTATAACAATGACTATAATAAACTAATTCAATTTCACACAAACATGAAGAAATAATTTGGTTCAATGGCTATAATCAGTTTAAAATTTTAGGAAAAAAATTATGCTGTAACATACCCACCCTCTTAGATTTTTCATCATCCATGATGAAAATAATATCAAATTATACTTAAACAATTAAAATAAAGGAAATAAAATATTTAGTTTTTAACTTTTGTGAAAAGGTAGGGATATCTCTGAAAAATATCATGATAATCTTCTTAGGTGGCATTATCTTTTGTATACGAGTCCCATTGGACCTTACACTGAGTTACCTCTCAATTTCATAAGTGCAACTTACATACCTTGAGTATTTTGAGTGGTTTTATCTCTACCACTCCTAGCTCTCACACCTATAACAATTTCCAATCAATCATGTACTCATGGTGACTAAAAAACTTTTTAAGGTAAGACACATGGAAGATATTATACATCCTGGCAAGGGTTGGTGGCAAAGCAATCCTGTATTGCATTGGGTTGACAACCTCTAAAACCTTGAAAGGTCCTACATATCTGGGGGCTAATTTAGCATTCTTTCCAAACTTGATAGTACTCTTTTGGGGCTAAAATTTTAATAACACCTTGTCCCCTACTGTGAAATCTCTGGGTGTTCTTTTTGCATTAACATAACTTTTTTGTCTGTCATTTGCCTCCTTCAACCTCTGATAGATCTAAAGTATCTGCTCTTCCATGTCCTGAAGCATTTTAGGACTGATAATAACTCTGTCTTCCAATCGATTCCAACTTACTAAGGTTCTACATTTATGACCATACAAAGCCTCAAAAGGAGCCATTTTAATCAAAGACTGGTATGGGTTATTATATGCAAATTCAACCAAAGGTAAGTACATTTCTCATTGATACTATCAATTTATGCAATATACCCTTAGAAGATCCTCTAATACTTGATTTAATCACTCAGTCTGACCATCTGTCTCAGGATGATAGGTTGAACTTATATTCAATTTGATGCCTAAGGCTATAAACAATGTTTGCCAAAATGTGGAGGTTATCCTAGGATCCCTATCTAAAATAATTTTCTCTTGAACTCCATGTAACCTAAAAATTTCTTTTATGAACTTATGAGCTATCTTAGGTTCTCCATTGGATAAATTCCCTGGTATGAAATGTGCAACCTTAGTTAATCTATCAAATATGACCAAGATAGTGTTGTGTCAATTATGGGTCATAGGTAACCCTTGTACAAAGTCCATGGATATTATCTGCCACTTCCACTTAGGTACCTCATTTGGATGTAGCAACCTTGCTGGATACCAATGTTTTGCCTTCACTCTCTGACATTCTAAACAACCTGTTACAAACTCAATTATTTCTCTTTTCATTCCCTTCCAAATATAAGGGTTTTATGTCAGATAACATTTTCGTTACTCCTAGGTGTCCTAAATGTGGGGCTGAGCGATATTCACCTAAAATTAATCTTTATAGTTTAGGGTGATTGGGTACATAGATTCTATGGTGGTATCTCAACAATCCATCTTCTTCCAGATTAAATTTTGAATACTTGGGATCCTGCAGATCTCTAATAAGTGCCATGTTGATTTCTATATAAAACTCATCATGCTCTAAATGCTATAAAATTTGGTCTCTTAATTTGAAATTTACCATAGTCATTGTTGAGATGTGTCTTCTCTAGCTTAGGGCATCAACCACCTTGTTTTCCTTCCCTTTAATGTAACTTATGTCAAAATCATAATCTACTAAAAATTCTAACCATCTCCTTTGTCTAGCATTCAGATTTTGTTGGGTGAAAATATATTTTAAACTTTGATGGTTAGATCGGAGCTCAAAAGGTTTTCTAATTAAATAATGCCTCCACATTTGTAAAGCATGTACTATGGCTGCTAATTCAAGATCATGAGGTGCAAAATTTTGTTCATAATTTTTTAGCTTCCTAGACTCATAAGCAATGACTTATTCTTCTTGTATTAACATACCCCCTAAAACTTCACCTAAAGCATTAGTGATTACCACAAATGGTTTCTATGGATCAAGTACCCTTAAAATAGGTGCAGTAGTAAGTTTTTCTTTCAAAGACTCAAAAGTTGATTGACATTTTTCTGTCCAAATTTTTTTCTCTCCTTTCCTCTGAAGTGAAGTGATTGGATAGGCTATCCTTGAGAAGTTCCTAAATTTTTTTTTATAAAATCTACCTAATCCCATGAAGCTCCTAACTTTAGATACATTTCTAGGTATGGGTCATTCTTTAATTTCTTTAATCTTAGATGGATCTACTGCTATACCTTGTGCTGAAATAATATGCCCTAGGTACTGAATTTCTTTCTAGTAAAAGACACACTTTGATAATTTTCCGTATAACTTGTGTTCTCTAAGTCTTTGTAGAACTATCTCTAAGTGTCTTTGATGTTCTTCTTCATTCTTGGAATATATTAGAATATCATCTATAAATACCAATACAAATTTGTCCAAACAATCTTGAAATATATTGTTCATTAAGTTCGTGAACGCTGTGGGGGCATTAGTTAATCCAAATGGCAATACTATAAATTCATAATGTCCATATCTAGTTTTGAAGGAAATTTTATGTATGTCCTCATCCTTAATTAATAGTTGATGGTATCCTGATCATAGATCAATTTTTGAAAACACAGTCGCACCCTTCATTTGGTCAAAGAGATCATCTATCCTTGGCAATAGGTATCAACTTTTCATGGCGACTTTATTAAGAATCTTATAGTTTATGCATAGCCTCATGGTTCCATCCTTCTTTCTTACAAATAATATAGGGGCTCACCATGGTGAGACACTGGGTTGTATCATCCTTTTACCCTATATATCCTATAGTTAAATCTGCAACTCCATTAACTTTGTGGTGGTCATTTTGTATGCGGCTCTAGATATGGGTTCAACTCTTGGTAAGAAGTCATGGTAAAATCAAATATCCGGGAAGGGGGTAATCTAGGAAGTTCCTCAAGAAATACATCTTGATAATTCTTCAAATAGGGATATTTTTCTTCAAAGGATTCTTTTAACTTTTTCTTGATTTCTCCATTTTCATAAATATAATCATCCCCATATGTGGTTTCCCTTCTATCTTCAACCCTAACTGCGAATATTTCATAGCCTTTCCTTCCATATCTCTTAAGTTGCATTGCAAAAATCTATTGTGCTTTAATTTCATGTTTAATCCTTGAAATACTTGTTGGTCTACCTCAATCATCCACACAATTGACAGTTTTGGAAAGACAATCTACCTTAGCCTTATGCTCACTAAGCCAAATAGTTCCAATGATAATGTCATAAGACCCTAGCAGAGCTACATATAAATTCAGTACTATGGAGAAATTCAGGAAATCAACTTGAGCTTCAAATAGGCATTTCTCAACCTTGTCCCTTGATTGGTTTGCATACTCAATTGTTCATGGTTTTTCCATGAAACCAAATCTTTTTGGAAATCTACTTAACAACCTAGGTGATATAAAACATTCAGTTGCTCCAGTATCAATGAGTATAGTCACAGGGTTTCTATAGATCTTACCTAGTGTTTCAATGGGGCCTATCTACTACTCTGCTTGCCTATTATCCAAGGCTACGTGAATTCTCTATTGAAAAACTTGTTGCTACTATGGCAAGGGTGGGCATTGTGACTGGATGAAGTTA
The DNA here is from genome assembly GCA_028749045.1 of Cupressus sempervirens. Lineage (NCBI taxonomy): Eukaryota > Viridiplantae > Streptophyta > Pinopsida > Cupressales > Cupressaceae > Cupressus > Cupressus sempervirens. The sequence goes on from CM053791.1 coordinate 319,969,611, forward strand.
GGGCACTGCTTCTTATAATGGTTTCATCTGCAGATAAAAAAACCTCTCGATGGTCCTCTCTTCTCATTATTTTTGTCATTTTTTTTTACATAAAAATTTTCTTTGATGTCTCTTATTCCACTACTTTTATTCTTAGGTTTGTTATTCTTATAATCCTTAAATTATTTTCTTGGTGGTCCAAATTCAGTGCCTTCTAGATTCTAGATAGTCTTTCTCTTATTGTCCTGAATGGAATCATCCTTCCTAACTTTATATTCTTGTTGGACAACCTTTTCCAACACCTCTTCCATGGTTTGAGGTGTAAGAACATCTATAGATCCCCCTATCTGGTTATTTAGTCTGATGATAAATTTTCTTACTTTCAAGTTGGTGTCTTGTTGGTATGGTGGTACATATTTAGGCAATCGAGTGAACTTCTCCCAATATTTATGTACTGACAAATCCCCCTATTTCAAGTTCTAGAATTCCAAGAGTTTCTAACCATAGAAAGTCTAGGGCAGCCAATGTGTCCTAAAAATATCTACAAACTTTTCTTGGGTGATGTCGGTAGATCTAATGTTTTGTTCTACCTTGGTGTTTCCCCACCATTTGTAGCTTCCTTGGTGAAATGGTATATGCCCCATATTGCCTTTGAGGTCTCTAAAAAAATTAAAATTTTGAAGTATTGTTCCATTTTTGTCAACCATGCTTCAACTTCTTCTCTGAAATCAGAGTCAAAGAACTTAGGAGGTTTAATTTTCTTTATATCTACTGATAAATCCACTACTATTTCCTTCTTCTTTTGCTTATCTGATTGTTTAGGAGTGGGGGTTTTATTATGTTCAGAGAATTCTGTCCCAACCCTAGGTGTGTTTTGCACTTCTTCTCAATATGGCCCCATCTGGGCTGCCATCTCACTCAATCTCCTTTCCATGGTTTCTAGTTTTAATTGTGTTTCCTGTAAAATGACGAGTAATAGTTTGTTAGAGGATTGAGGGTTCTCACAAACTATCTTTTGGTTTTCTACATTCTCATTCTTACTCATGTTTGTGTTTCAAGTCTTCCACCTGTTAGTTACAATTGTGTTAATGTGCGAAAAAATCTATAAGCACATAGTTTTTAAATAACACAACTAAGTATACAATTTAGTTTCATTGCTTGACTAAGAAAAAAATTTATTTCCATTGTTCAAAATTTTCATTATTCACCTAAACAATCTCATTAGCAAAAATTATTTCCATTGCTCAACTAAGCAATCTCTCATTTAGAAAATTCATTTCCATTACTCGAGTAAGAAATCTTTAATTAAAAAATTCATTTCTATTACTTAACTAAGCAATATTTAATTACAAAATTCATTTCCATTGCTCAACTAAGCAATCTTTATTTACAGGATTCATTTTCCATTGCTTGACTAAGCAATCTTTAAATACAAAATTCATTTTTATTGCAAGACTAAGAAATATTCAATTACAAAATTCATTTCCATTGCTTGACTAAGCAATCTTTATTTATAAAATTCATTTCCCATTGCTTTACCAAGCAATCTTTTTTTACAGAATTCCTCTATTGAGGAAGTCTACATTCACACAATATCTTTATTCTTATTTTGTAGCATTTGGTTCTAACTAGTACATGTCTTGTACAATCCATGACTTATGAAAATGGAGAAGGTGACTACTCTGTTGAGCATTCTAGTTCTGTATATGCCACCTTCTTGGTAGGAGTCCATATGACTCTCTCCTTCTTCATTCATTGAATTGCTTGGCTTAGGGTTTCATTATCTTGAGGTTCAGAACAACAAGAGTAATCAGACTTAGTCATGTTCTTAATAAGATAGGGGAAAATAGGATGTCAAGTTTTCTTGCAAGGTGTTTTATGTACTAACATCCTGTAGTCAATTTTTAGTTTGATTAGATTTTAAGAAGGTGATGTGCCCTAGGTTTAGTGTTGAACCCAGCACTCCGATGCCATATGTAACATATAGATTTTTACTAACTAATTTTAGTCTTAAACTAACTGATTTCTAACTCTTATTCACATGACTAAGATTTCCAACAGCTATATAAAATGAAATAAATCTAATTATAGTGCTGAATTGCCAAGAACACAAATTGAAATGTATTTAAATTACTTAATCAGCTAAAAGTAAATATCAGATGTAATCATTCAACTACTTCTAGATTTCAGCTGAATATATATATATATATATATATATATATATATATATATATATATATATATATATATATATATATATATATATATATATATATATATATATATATATATATATATATATATATATATATATATATATATATATAATATTCTTGCAAGGAATTTCAAATTGAAATATTTGTGAACTATCGTAACTATCTTTAAAGTAAAGGATCTTCAACTTGATAAGCATTAACTAACATATAGAGGTTAAAAGAACATATGGATTATCTTGTGAAGTTTTCTTTATTGGTTGTCCAACCTCTGGCTTTGGTCAGAGGAGAAGCATTGACATAGCCTTAACCTCCTAATCATGGACCATTACTTATCCCCACAAGTTCTAACTTAATAGAATGACCCTCCCTACCCTAAGGCCAGGCTTGGGATGTTCAGTAATCTAGCCATTAGAGTATCTAGGTGGGTTGAGGTCCCAATAGTTATTTGACAAAATAACTGAAGTGTCTAGACAACAACAAGATCAATTGTTCCGAAAAATCTACCTAATTCCACCCTAGCCAAGGATTTCAAATGTGGGTCATCAAACCCGATCTCCACCACTCAGCTTGACAATTTATTTCATGAATGGAACATGCATGAGCTACTGCATTATTTATTTATCATGTTATTATCTCATTCTGATAACATTCTTGTTTAGTGTAGATTCTTTGCACCTACTTACCTATTTTAGGCTAGCATGCCAGTGACTCCCTAGTGCTATAAAATTATATTCATTGTGATACTTCACACCTTCTTTACTGTACTTTGGCATTGTTCCTGGTGAATTCCTTGGTGTTCACTTAAGGAGATATTTATATATGACAATCATACCATAATGGTTTAATACTGGAGTATTACTCTTTTTTCTTGATTCATAAAAGATTTTTGAGATATTTATCTTTTCTCATATAAAGAAATACAAAAAATTTGAATCAGAGAAAGGAAGGCATCAAAATTTATTAATTGTATTATGTATTGCAATTAGAAGTGATAGATTAAGATACATGACAAACTTGTTGTTTGAATTGGAGACATAGCATTCTATGTTATTACTGTGAAATTCGATGACTTAGATGTCAGGTAAAGAATCAATTTGATGATCATTACCATTTAGGAAAAGAAATAGAAAAGGAATATGATTTTGTGGAAGGTATCATAACATCTTATGGGACTATGCTAATTGTGTGTCAATTGAGATCATCAATCCTTAGCTAAGACCCGCAGCAAGAACACTTAGCCTCTTGCACAATATATCTACTAATCAGTTATCTCTATAAGTTATTTAATTGATAGTAGGGGATTTTGAATGTTTAAGAGGCTTGAAAGCCGAGAGCAGGAAAAGAATGCCAATATATCTTTAATGGTTTCATAATATAGACTTGAGCTAGACCTTACAGCTTCATTCGGTTACAAGATTATATTTGAATATTGTTCTAATCAACTAATAAAGAAAAGAAGAAAGGAGGGAAAAACTGAGAAAGAAAATAAGATGAAAATTTTTAAATAATTAATATTTTTTATAATTATTTTATTTTCTCAATTATGTTTCTGTGTATGTAATGGTAAGTTGACATCGTTGGATTATTGTTTTTAATGTAATGATTTCACTTAATTATTATTTACATATGATCATATTTGAGAGTATAAAATAATATTTAAATGATATTAATATTTGATAATTCTTAAAGGTAAGAACTTATTTTTATTTTACATTGTTTTATTATAATGTTTTTACTTATAGCTCATGCGGTTCCACCATGAAATATGTTGCCAAGTCCTAATAACCTTTCCAGGATGGTTTTAGGTCAAACCTGTCACTTCTAATGACTGAACCATATGACCACCCCCTTTTGATGATCTCATTTAGCAATGCTTCCCCTCTCTCTGGTCTTCATCCTATAATCATTCAAACAACACTCTCACCAAGACATCAATTCAAAATTTATAAATTGTTAATTAAAATCATCAAGTAACCATTAGGAATTTCATCAATGTCATAATAACTAAATTTATTCATCATATATGTATAATGGCTACAATTAACTGACTCTATTTCACATGATCATGAATAAATTGATACAACGGCTAGAATTAACTAACTCAATTTCATATAATAATTAAATCAATACAATAGCTATAGATAACTAATTCAATTTCACATGATCATGAAAGAATAAGAAACAACTATAACTAACATGTTATAACAATGGATATAATTAACTTATTCAATTTCACATGAACCTGAAGAAATAATTTGGTTCAATGGCTATAATTAGTTTAAAATTTTAGGGAAAAAATTGGGATGTAACATTGACACATTCCTCTAGCTGCTTCTCAACAAATGATAACTTCAAAGTAATATATTCTTTGAAATTAGATGTTCTCTTCAAGATCTTCTCTTTCCAAAGTTCCAATTTCCTAATATCACTGTGAACACTGGCAACCTGACTCTCAATATCATCAACTTTGCTAGATGGGTGCTAGATTAGGCTAGATAAAGCCTCTAGCTCATTCATCTTTACCTCTATTTGTCATTCCAGGTCTTTAGTTTGTTTGTATGATAAGGCACACTTAACATACAAAGCTTTCCCTTCCTACTAATATTTCCAAAGTTCTTTTATGCATGTATCAAGATTGACTAAGTCATTCTTGATGTTCTCGTAGATGGTGGTAAACAGGTTAGCATCATGGGAGATTTGAACCTTTGCCTCTACAACATTCAACAAATTAGCAAACTCTTCATCAAAAGACTTTAGCACTACTTGTGCTCTCTATTAAAGATTTGACTCAATGTGGTGTACTATCAAAGTACTATGCAGTCTTTCAATCACTTCCACTAATGATCTTTGTAAATTCTTAACTATCTTATTCTTCTATAAAAGTTTGGAAATGGATGAGATCAAATTAGTTTGATCATCATCATTAGTAGCCAAACATGTAAGAGAGAGTGGAGTAGATGAACTAGATGGTTTAGTCTCATCCTCCCTTTATTTCTTTGTTGCTTCTTTAGTTATCCTCTCTTCCTCTTCTTTCCTTTCCTTTTCCTCTCTTTCTTTATTCTCTTTTGATCTTCATGGTATCAACACTTTTGAGGTTCTAGAAGCTGGAGGAGATGCTGCTTGTGACTTTGACAATATCTAACTGATAGTTGCTATTGTATCCTTTCTCAATTTATCTTTCTCACCAATCATAAATAAGAATGGGCTCAACTTATTCCTCAAGTATGGGGTGAGGTTATTCAGAAATCTCTTAATTTCATCTTCATCATCAATCTTGCAAATGGTCCTTAGCATAGACTTCTAAAGTTCAAGGTCTTCTTCTCTTGCAGGAGTCTTCTTCTCTATGAGTTTCTCATAGACTTTCTAGTTCACTGCACCTTTGATATCCTTCATACTAAGATTGTTTACAATGATATGTCTCACAGTAGATATATCAATTTTATCCTTCTCAAAATTATTATATAGATCATAAAACTTGTTCATCTAAAAAAAGTTTTCCTCATTTGCAATCATTGTGTTTATCTTCTCAATCTTCAACTTCCAAGGTTGCCAAGCTTTTTCTGCTGCTTGTTTAGGTGGAGTCACCTTTTCTGCTTGTTTAATTTCCTATTCCTCCTCTTCTTCATCACTTGACTCAATTGTCAATAATTTTTTCTACCTCGTACTAGGTGTTATAGCTATTTGTTTGACTCTCTTTGTCTTTGTAGACACTGCTTCAACTAATCTTTTTGATTTTCTCTTATGTTCATTGGGCTGAACATTGGATACTGCCACATATGGAATGCTCTATTCCAAAGTTGTCTTAGCAATTGAAACTGACAACTTTTGTACATTTAGTACACCTTGTTTCATTGTCTATCTCACATCCTTAGATTCACTCTTTGCCATTTTGGCCTCAAATAGTGCCTTCTTCATGATTGACTCAACTTTCTTCTAAGATGCTTTCTCCAAGGTTGCTTGATAAGAATACTATGTGATCTCATCATACATACCAAATATGTATTCTAATTTATCTCTTTCTAAATTTAATAATAAATCAATGTAACCAACTGCAATATCATTACTCAACTCATAGGTCAAGGGATCCAAAAATGTTTCCCAAGGTTCCACTACTTGAATGTAAGTATGATCTATATCAACTAGAATACATATATTCTCCTTGAATCTATCCACAATTTTTGGTGAAATCCTAAATCTCTATTTTATCTCATTTTGGAATGTTTTCATTATTAGGTTTCCACTGTCCAATACTTTGTCTGTAGGGTGTCTTCTGCATACCTTTGATATCTTCTCCATACTTCATCTTTTACTACTCATTATATCTATTACTGATAAGTAAGGAAAATACTTTAGCACATGAAATAATATGTGATATAAAAATGAATGGAATCTAAACACACCATTCTTTTTTCTTTTAATCTTTTCAAGGTTTTCCAAGAGTTGCATTCTTAGTATTTCACTTAATTTCACTTGCTCTTTCTCTACACATATCTTATAAGCTACATATAGAAATCCTACTAAAAGTTCATCTATCTTAGAACTTGCACAAACTGAATAAGCAATAATTCTACTAAGAAATCTCACATCATCCTGCTTTATGGAACTAATTACCATAGCCTTCCCATTATATACTACCTTAGTATAACTTTCTACTTTCTTCTTTGCTAATTTCTCACGTATGGGTACACTGCCTTGTTTGCTAAGACCATTTACCCCATGAATAAGGTCAACCAAGTTGTCTACTACATTATCTTGCATCCATAATTTTCCATCATGTATCCTACTCAATATGATTTGAGTCCATTCATCTAATATCTAGCTCACGGTAGAAATGATACTTAAACAAATTAAATTCCTTTAAGTGACCAAATTCGAGCTTCATAGTCATGTCATGGTTAAAGATTAGTTCCATATCTTTGTTCATATATTCACTACCAATTGACTCAAACTTGAATTCAAATAATTTTCTACATCTTCAAGGTAAACTACATTGTTCAAAGTGATAGAAAATGCTGAATTAGGATTTCCATCATTAGGTTTTACAGAAACTACCTTAAACTTAAGTCTATCCTCATTTTCAACACTGTGTACCACTGACATATCCATAATTCTTTATCAAAAAATATCTTTTACCAAACAAATTTGTAGGAAAATGATAAAATATCTCTTTCCAGAAATAGGGTTTGCTATGAAATCACTCTAACAGGTCACTTCTAGATGCTCTTCACTTTGAATGTGTTTGCAATGAAGTAACATTCAATTCTATTCTCCATTTATCCATCAACTTGAAACTTGCATTAATTGCGTACTTCACAAATATGAAAAAGCTATCAACTATGTTCTATAATCGAATAATTGTCTAGAATCATTTGTCTAATCTTCAAATGCCACCTAAAGTTTCTTATAGCCTCCTTTCATGATGACAAACATCCTCAAAACTTTGCATCATAGAATTCTCTACAAAAACTTACTTTTCATCTTTTGTTACAGAATCAATTCTTACTATAATACCAGTAACTCTAAATTTCTTCATAACTTGTTTAGATGAGCTCCAAATCATAAGTGAGCTTAGGTACCATCTAAACATAACTGGATACACATTTTCCCAACTTTGCTACCTCTAATTCAATCTTTGACTGAAGTTCTCAAATTTTGATGTTGTGAACAAGCTTAATTCAACTTAATTGAATCAAACTCAACAACTACCTTCGATCTTCCTATCTCATTATCATCTAACTTTTCTTTTGAGATATCTGTTCCTTTTAGAAATGCTTCATTAAGTTCTTCTCGAAGTTCACTCACAACAATTCTTTGTTCTTCATTGTTAGATCTAGAGTTCCTTTCATGGTTCCATCTGTCATTCCTTCTATTCTTGAAGTTTCTTCCATTGTTCCTTCTATCTCTAAATTTTTTTTCCATTATACATTACTTTGCTATGTGTCCAAAGTTGTTGCATAATTGACATACAAGCGCTTTGCTTCTAGGATTTTGTTGATCATCAGGTGCATGACAATTTTGAGCAATGTGTCCTAAGTTGTTACACTTATAACACACAATCTATCTTCTATCATCATAAGATCTTCGTTCTCTCGATGTCCTTTCATTAAATCTTCTTCTATCTACAAGGATAGTATTTCTAGACATTCTACTATTTCTTCTATCATTATCATACTTAGGTTTTCTACAATTAATTACATTATGACCCATACCATGACAATTATGACAGTACAAGTCCTTAACATGATTAAATGACTTATTAGTACAATCTCTTTTCATATGAGCTATTTCATTACATAAAAAACACTTACCTCTAAATTCATACCTAGTTGTTTGGGAGTGTAATGTCCCCATTTTTTTCAAGCTCTTGGGATTAGCCTATCATGTGACTCTCATAGGCTAATGAGGATGGACATAGGGTCTCTTTTAGTGGGCATCTACTTTAGGATTTAGTATCCTATGGTTTGGCTTCTATATGGCATCATTCAGACTTCATTTGCTATAGTTTTGCCATGTTTACTATTTATATTAACTCTGATATTGATCGAGAAGGACCCTTTCTATTTTTGGAAAGTGCATTTGGTCACATGGGGAAATAATAGGTGTGACTCCTATTTCAGATGACATATTAAAAGGATAAGTATTTTGGAAGTTATTATTATTAAATCATTAAATAGCTTATTATAAAGTTATAAATTAACTTTATAATTTCACTTAAGTTGAGGGTTGAGTCATCATGGGAAGGGGCCATTTATTTAATTAATTCATGGAAGCCCAAGCCAAGGTATTAATTTAAAGTATTGGAGCAAATGAAATATCAAAAAGAAAAGTATATCTTTTTATCCCACATTGGTAAGAATTGTGTTTGAGCTCTCACAAGAAAGAATAAAAAGGGACTTGAGAGCTCATTCTAAGATATCCATTGTTCATTTGATGAAAATTTATTAAGTTTCTTGGCTATGAGAAATGGCTAGGGTTTGAGGACTGATTCATATCTTGGCAATTTGAATCATCATTGATTGATGATGAAATTTGCAAACTGAATTCTCAGAATACTATTCTGATTCTGTGGATGCAAATTTGGTGCTATTGTTTACCAAATTTGAAGAGAACTATTAAATTGTTGCTATTACAAAGGCTACAATATAATTTTGTAAATTGGTGAGGACTCAAGGTGCTGCATTTTTTATTTTGGAGAAGATTTAGTAATTTTGAGCTGCATATTAGATTTGAAAGAGCTACATCACTTTTTAATGCCTGTGTGACTAGCATTAGAGGTTGCATTTTTTTCTCTTCCTGATAGCCCACAAACATGTGGGAGGGTTGTGTGAACTCTTAATAGTTAGTGCACATTCATGGAGGTCTGTGTCTCATTCTAGCTGGGTTCCTAATTAAAAAAAAAGGTGCTCATTTAATATATTTAATTGATCTGTTATATGACAATTGAAATTAGAATAAATTTGATAATTGTGATCATTTCCAAAAAAGTGTTGAATTTTAAAATAAATTGTTATCTTTATTATTCAATTCTAGACAAAATTCAACAATTCAATTTTTATTAAAAGTGAAACACAAGACTTTTAGCAAGTGAATTCAAAAATTAATAATTACTTCAGAAGAGAGCTAGGCAGGCTCATTACAGGGAGTCTCCACTTGCTTTGGTTATTCAAATATTTCAACTTCATTGATTTGCTCTATTTCTTTGGGTTTCTCATAAGATTGACTAGATCTAATCTTAGGTTTCTTTGTAGACATGTTAATTAGATAGCCAAGACCAGTCTTGTCATAAGGTCTTTATATAGACATTGAATCATCAAGTTTTTGGCTGGTAGAATAAAGCTTCTCAAGCTTTTGTTTGCACTATGTCAATTCACCTTTCACAATAGTATTATACTTATGGAGTTCTTCATGATCTTCTTTCAATGTTTCAAACTCAGATATTTTCTTTTCTAGACTTGTTCTCAGATTTGCATTTTCAATCTTCAAATTAGATTCAACTCTGCTAGGATCATTTCTCAAAGTCAACTTCAGAGTTGTAATCTTTAACTCATGCTTCAAAATCTTGTATTCTATCTTCAACTTTGAATAGTCATCATTAGTAGTTCTAGATTCAATAGATTCAGGCTTTGATTTTAGATGTTCAATCTTTTCCTTCAATTGACCAATGCATATTTTGGAGTCTTCATATCTATCATTCAGCTTATCTCTTTCTTTAATAAGGAGATCAATTTGTTCAAGAGCTTCTTTGAGGTTCTTCATCAGCTATTCCATATTGATAGTGATCTTACTTAAATTGTTAAGCCTCTTAAAAGTAACTGTGCTCTAATACCAATTGTTAGAAATATGAATTATTGAGAGGGTGGGTGAATCAATAATCTACAAACTTTAGTTTCCAACTAGATATTAGTACTTACTCTAAACCATGCATAAAAAAGAAATAAAATAATGTTGAATGGTAACAATAGAAATGCACAAAGGTAACTCATAACACCATATTTTGTTAACTAGGGAAACCCTGGCCAAGGAAATACTCTGGTGGGGATGATACCCACTAGATAATATACTGATATATATGTTCCTTGTTAGAGGAGGAACATTGTTAGGAGTCAATGAGAAAATTTAGCTTAAGAAGTCCCTGTTAGGAGACTTTGAATCCCTATTAGGAGATTCTAACCCTGTTAGGAGTTGTAGTATAATGTATGCAAGAAGAGCCCATTGCCCAAACATGCAATTTCAACTACAAGATGAGCTCACTGGTCAAACAAGTAATTTACTATTCTTTTCCTTGTTTGATCTCTAATCTTCACCTTGATCTCATATCACTAGATAGTTCATAAAAAACTTTTCATATATCACTTTCACAAAAGTTCACTCACTTCGCAATCTTACTTTGCTTATACAATGTTACACAAAATAACACTTCCAATCGCACTCCTTATCACAAGAAGTCCTTTGCATAAATACCATGCCTTTACATAAATTACAGTTGGGTCAGCTAAGACCACAATTCACTTTTTCAAGTTAAAGTAAACATCTAAGATGTTAGCCCTAATTGGACAAGTAATTGTTTTGCAACCAAAACAATTCTTTCCTTCAATTCCATTGTCCTTCTTTATCAAAACACAATTATCTCTATTTTGTACAGTCTATATAAAATTTCAAGGTTATACACATCATCATCAACATGTATACTATCTCCATTAACTCCACTTGTCATAATATGATGTCTACAACATTTTATAAACAAAACAATATAGTGCTTCAAACCAAATTCTATACTTAGACAATTTTTTTATTACCAAACACTAAGTATCTTAAATTCCTAAGGTTTCCTATCACTATGTACATCATGTGGTTCCATAAATGACAACAATTACATATCACAATTAGCTAATTGTCAACAATTATGATTTCATTTTTCATTCATTTTTTCCATATTTAGAGGAATAAAATGTTTAACATATTCATGTTCCAACCAATGTGTGACATTATCTCCAATTCTAGATAGATTCAATTTCATTCTATCCTTCCATGATGAGAAGTTATCTTTGTTCACCCTTGGTACCTCTCTCTTATACATCTTTGATCTTTAGCTTAAGTTTCTTTTACAATTCTTTCTTCAAAAATTATATTTTGATACCAATTGTTAGATAATTAAGAGAGGGGATGAATCAATTATAATGAGTTATCCTAAAGTCCCTTCAAACTATTTTAGTATCAACAAAACTTCATAGACATCAGTAGTAAACACTTGATCTCCACATTCAACTTATTACTTAGCTCTTTCAACCAATTTACTTCAAATTGTCAACTTACTATTCTCTGCATAACCAAATCTTTGATAAAATTACTTAGCTATTACCTTGCAACTACTTAGTTGTTAATGAGTTGCATTTATATGCGAAACATGTTAAAAAACTTGCAACACAAATAACATTCATACATTTGACACTATGATTTTTAATGTGGAAACCCTATAAAGGGAAAAGCCACTTGGGACCAACAATCCCAAAAAATTCACTCTTATGAAGTGAGCTCTTTTAGAAGCCAACCTTGTTGCAAGTTACATACACATTGTTAATGTGACCTAGTTAGAGTATTTTTGCAAAAGATCATCTAGACCTTATCACTCCTTGATCGTATCTAAATGGTGTCTTGCTCTAAAAGATTTACAAGAATCACTAATTGATGTTACCATATAAGATTTCACACACTTGTTAGGTCCACTCAATTTTTCAAGACTTTTTTCTACAATGGTTAGAAAGTAACAGTGTAAAAATGATCTATTTAGGTATAGAACTACCTTTCTTGTTCAAATCTCCTATCTATTCTTGTCTCATCCAGATCCCAATCTTTTGATCTTTTTCTCTATTTACTTGATTGGATTTTTCACTCCTTTTCCCTTAACTTTGCTTAGTTCTCCTGATTCAACTCTTTTCTTTCACCTTCTTCAATTATTCACAATTTTATCAATTTAGCAACACGATAACCAACAATCAAATTGAAAGGCTAAAATTGTCCTTATCTCTTCCTTAAATAGTCATCTTCAAGCTTCCAAATTCTCCCATCTATTGTTGCTTAATCATGTTTGTTGATCTCAGATTCAATATAATTAACCATATAGAAAATATAGCTTCACATAGAACTTTGTGCTCATCCTTATCTTTCTTCAAATTTATATTAGTAGATCCTTATTGAATTTCCCCAGTCATAGGTCTTGTAATAGACTTCAAATGATGCCTTTAACCATCTCGAACTTTCCATATTTCCATAAAAAACTTGCCTTTGATTTAAATTCTCCAAATTTTTCTTCTAGCTATTACTCGATAAATATAACATTTCACTAGGTCAATATATCACTTGGTGGCTATTAGACTATCTCAAGCAATACTACATTTCTTCTTACTTTGAAAAACTACTCAGTCAACACTGTAGTCATTTGGTGAATACAATCTACCTTCATTAACGTTTTCACTTAGTTAAGCTTGCATACTTCAATACTTTACAATATTACATGATTGTGAAATTATCAAACCAACATTACATTATCACTATCCAACTCATTCAAGTACCCATTGAATACCATACTTATCAATTCTATCTTCAACATACTTTGTTCAAGTCCTCTTAATCAATCAAATCATATGACACTCTATTGAGTTAGCATAATGTCTGGCCATCTAAGACTTTGACATAAATGACAATATAACAACTAATATGAATCTTTCATATCCATTCATAAAATTACCTATTATATTATTAGTTGGGGCTAACAAGCTATTGGACTTATCTTACTACACATTATTTTTAGGAAATACGTTGGAGGTCTAGTTACAGATGCAATAATCTATACTAGGTCAAAATATGTTAATTTTATTTTAATGTATATATAAGTGCTTCTTGGATCTTTTTTAAAGTTTTGGTTAAACTTGATTTTAATTTTTAGGATGCAAACTCATATAATGAGATCAAGAGAATTATATTTTTAGTGTTCCATCATCAGATCATCATGAGAAGTGAAAAGGAAGAATATCCAAAGTTGATCAATTTATTAAATGTTTACATTTTATTAATGTTGTTAAGATTAAATTTTTGGCTACTAAGTTTTTTCTCATATTTGGGAAAAAAATTCAATGTAATTAGTGGATTGGTTTCATATTTACAACATGGTATTAGTGCCTTAATTAGCTTGGTGAGTTCTTCTTTGTAAGTGATTTACTATTTATGAGGCTATATTCAAATAATAGATCCAAGCAACTAATACTTACCATTGTTTTTCCTATCTTTTGTTTCCAAATACGTGTGTGTGTGTGTGTGTGTGTGTGTGTGTGTGTGTGTGTGTGTGTGTGTGTGTGTGTGCACGCACGTGCGCATGTGTGTATAGTGCTCTTGTGCACTTACACATATTTTAATTGCTTAATATTTGTATGTTATAACATTTTATTGGGTTGGAAAATGTGTTCATTGTTGTTTTAAGCATAGCTACTACATAGAAAATCCAATTGTGTGTTGGTATTAAGGAATAATGAGAGGGGAAAGTGAAACAATATTCTACAATTTTTAACCTTAAATATCTAATTCTTCAACCATAAGATAAGTTTAATAAAAATTAAACAATTGAAATAAAGTGGAAGCATTCACAACATCATAACACTACAATTTTTATCATGGATTTTTTTCTAGGGGAAAAACTATGGTAGGGGTGAAACCCTTAGTAAGACTATATGTTGTAAGAAGTATAAATTATTAGAAATGGGGCATGTACATACATTCATGCATGTTATCTAGAGATCACTTCTCATATTAAACATAAGGAAGGCCCATCATCTTATAAAATGTTTGGACTATAATCCAAAATGATGAATTAAAACATAGCATCTACATATGCCAAAACAATTGAACCATTTAGGTACAATATAATATCTTTGATTTTCTATCAATTGAACCTATGATTATATGTCATTAATATACATAGAATATGTACATCCATAAATACCATACCACCACTTAACATTTCCATCTTAAAAACAACTCAAAAACTCAATCTTATACATCCATTATTGAAGATAATATTATCACTATGTTGACCAGAAGACTATGTTATGTAACATGTGATGTGTGAAACAAATCCTTAACCAAATTATGATGCTAACTTAAAAAAAACACATAGGTCCATTTTTCTATTTCATCTCTATGATCTTGAACTCAAAATTGATTGACCAACTAATCTAATGTTGTGTAATTGAGGAGGGTGGGGGGCACTGTGAATTAGTTATGTCTAGTTATCCTATAGGCATCACAAGCACTTTAATACCAATTCAAACTTCATAAAATTCAATAACAATAGCTTGGTGATCTCATTCAACTTCACAATTTAATTTTGTAATCAATTTACTTCAAATTGTTAACTCACTACTCCTATTATTATAAGGTATCAAAAATATAGCTTATATCTATTACCTAGCCTTTACTGAGTTGCAGTATGAAGTAAATACCATAAAAATCAACTTGCAACATAAAAGTAATCACACATTTGACACCATGATTTAACATGGAAGCCCTGTAAAGGGAGAAACCACCTGGGACTAACAACCCAAATAATTTCACTCCTTTGAAGTGAGCTCTGCTAGGAACCAACCTTGTTAAAGGTTACATACACATTTTTAGTGTGATCTAGTTTGATGGTTTTAACATAAAGGTCATCTAGACCTTATCACTCCTTGATCCTTTCGAAAGAGTGGCATTGTCTAAAGGACTTATAAACATTGCTAATCAATGTTAGCATATAGGATTTCACAAACTTATTAGGTCCACTCAGTTAAGATATTTTTTACGCTACAATGGTAAGAAAGTAATAGTAAAATGATGTGTTACATTTTAGCATTACCTTACTTGTTCAGATCTTTGTTTTCCTCAGTCTTCTTCCTTCTTCGATCTTTGTTTGGATGATTAAGTTCTTCACAATTTCACTTTTCTCTAACTCTACTTGATCTTCCTTCAGCCTTATTTGGTTCACCTTTCCATGTTCTTCTCTTTGTTTCACACAAATTTACAAGTTAACAACATTGATCAACAACTAATCAACAACCATTTTTTTTTTTTTTGAACATCTCCTTAAATAGTAAACTCTCTGTTTCAAGTTTCTTCAAGGTTTTGCCTCTTAACCACATCTGTAAATCTCAAATTAAATGCAATTAGTTACTTAGAAAATAGAAATTTCATTGAATTTTTTTTCTAATCCTTATCTTGCTTAAATCTCATACATTAGATCTTCAAATTATATTTTTCTAGTTGTAGATTTTATAAAAAACTTTATTACTTTCACCTTCAAACTTCTCAAACATTCTTTATTTTCATAATAAGTCATTCTTAGATTTTGTCTTTCTTAATTTTTTCTTCTAGCTCATACTTGGTGAACATTACTCTTCACTTGGGTAATACATCACTCAGTTAACATATGAATTACTCAATCAACACTAAACTTTAACTTTTCTTCTACCAAATGCTCAGTGATAACTATAGTAACTCAACAAACACTATATTCCTTCTTTTACCTTGTTACTTAGTGTAGCTTGTATAACTCAGTAAATACATAAAATTTATCATTACATTATCATAGTCCAACTCATTCAAGTACCCATTGAATATCATACTCATTAAATCCATCATCATCATACTTTCTTCAAATCCTCTTCATTAATCAAATGATATGACACTCTTCTAAATTAGCACAATTTTTATCCAAAAAAAATATGACATCAATGACAACATAAAAATGATATGACTCTTTCACATACATTCATAGCATTATCGATACATCATCAGTTGGGGCTAACATCTAATAGGATGACATAATGATCTACCAACCTCTATCTATATTCCTTGCTACTAACTATAAAAATGATATAAAGATCAATATAACATTCCAAAATAGGATAAAAATTTAAAGTATACCTCTGTTAAGATCCACCTAGGATCACATATCTAAAATCAAAACTATGCATCTTTATTGATGTAATTATAGAACACAATCAAGCATGCTAACACTGACATACTTATCCAATTTGATATTTCAACCTTTGATATAATCAAGATACAATAAGTGATCATCTAAAATATGTATATTGTCCATCAATGACAATATAAAATCCATTAGACTAGTGTCCCTTACCAAAATTATCTCCCTTTGGAATTGATGACAACACTTAGTGTGAAAAATGATGAAGTATCAAAAAAACAAATACAGTATATCTCATCTCTTCCAAAATATATTTTCTCAAAAGTATCCCCTCCCTATGATATATGAACACTTTCACTCTATATCTTCTCCAATTTGATATCAATGGAAAAACTAGAGAATCAAATCCAATTTATCTGACCAAAAACCTATAGTAGCTGTAATACCCCTAAATTGGCACATTAGTATGCTGAACTAACTTTGGTCTATCAATATTATTGAAAGTCCTATTGTACTAGGTGTAACACCCCACCATGTGACCAAAAAGAAGTTAACCTAAAGTTTTACTAAGTTTGTCAAACATTTTTTTAAAGATAAAGATACAACAATAGTAATAGAATAGCAGAAGCAATTAACATAGACTCATACATCAACAACACATAAATAGGTCACGACTCTTAAGGGTCTCGTGACATTGAGTCACATTTAAATTTAATTAATACTAAATCTAATAAATAACACATTTAAATTAAATATTAACTACAAGTTCAAATCCAATTAAATAATATACATTTTTTCTGAATGCCACTTGGCAATAATCAAAATGCACAATCATCCACTGTGCATATCACAAGGTATGAAAGGCTAAAAGAATAGACATCATAAAAATAGATTACATCATCTTGTAAGATCTATGAAATCAAATACAATACACTAAGTATAACCATCCATCATAGAAATACAGGAATAGATAGAAAGGAACATCTGCACAAACACATCCAACAATGAAATCCAATGGTCAGATCTCAATGGTATAAGAAAAAACACTACCATCTGACCTTGTGGAACCCAAAAAGGTCCACTCCCACTGTGCTGAGGAGATAGTCTCAAGTCCCAAACAAGATATCAATCCCATAATCAAAAGTAATATCTAAGTCAAGGAAACCCTAAAAGTAATCTAACTCAAAGGTTCCAAGATAAATTGATATCTAGACCTAGCGGCAAACACAGACATGTAGGGAATCTACTATGCAAGTGTGCAAGTGTCATCACACAAATCAATGCTAGAGTTACCCTAGCAGTCTAACTTGACCTCGACCCCCTAGTAACTCTATGTAGCACTATTACCCTTTCATACTAACAAGGCATACTAATGATGTATGGTAGCAATCAGGCGTTCTCTCTGCTCCCATCCTAGTTTGTACTAGCACTTGAGGAATTAGCAAGAACATAGAAAGACTCTTATTAAGTTCATTTTATTCCCATTTAGTGTAGTGTTTTCACTTATTAAAAAACTTACAATGGGTTACCTTGGCATTCACATTGGTCCCCAACCTCCATTGCAAGCCACTTTCAGACATTACATATAGATAACCTACCCTAAGCTTAGTAAAATCAAAAGATCACAAAAGACCACATACCATACATCAGTTCTTAAACAAGAAATTGATGAGGACTAAAACTCACTGATCATAATCATAGATTCCACCAAAATGATCATCCTAACAAGAATGATCCCAAAATCAAGTATACATAAATTGATCCACGTCATAACATGACATCACCAAGAACAAATCATACAAACACCTTAGTCCTATACAAGCAATTAGAAAGAAATCCAAAAATAATTGATCAAAGACTCAAAGGTTATATTAGATGGGTCACACCATTCACCTCAGTTTCACACAAGAACAATGAAAAGTAATAACAATCAATAGATCAAAATACCTCATAGAGTATACAAGACACAGTACCATGGTTGAGTATAAAAAAGTGTATACAAACATCATCATGACATCATAGAACAAACCTCCAAGCCTTTGGTAAACATACTAACTAGCTAAAGCTAAGACAAACCCAAAAACCCCAACACCAGTAAATCACACATCACATAAAGCACACAAAAGTGAATTTCATAATTTATAATTCATAAGTTCAATATTTACTAAAGGTTTTTAGATTAAATCACAGACAATTCTATAATGGAAATCAATTTTCTCAAACAAGAGTTTCAACCCAAAGAACTTCTGAAAATAGAAACACAACAAACATGAAGAAGATAGGAATTCAAAGAACAAGCAACTAATACACAAACACACAAGATCCTACCTGGATCTGATGCTAAAACAATGAACACACAAACACACAAGAATCTTCTTTTTCCTTTGAATACCCTCTTTTCAGAAATTGGCTCCTCCAAACCTATGTATCTAGAAATGAGCTCTAATTTCCTTAATAAAAAGTTTTTCTCCCAAATCAAGGCTTTGATCATGCAATCATGTGAAAACCCTTTTTCTTTAATTACTATATTTTAATTTCCAATAAACTTTATTAAAATAAACTTTATTAAATTAAAGCTTTCTCTCCCTTATTAAATCACGTGGCTTTTTTAATATAATATTAATTAATTTAACTAATAATATTATTTAGAGTTTATTAAAAATAAAAATCCTAAATAAATTATTATTAAATTAAATAAATATAAATATGCCTAAATTATAACTTTAATCAAATCTTTTAAATTTAATTCTTTCATGCACATTTAAAGAACTTTTTAATTAAAATATTCTTTTATATTTTCTTTTCCTCCACTCATTAATTAGTGTAAGCACTATTTATAGCATAGTTTATTATTTAAACTAATAAGAATAATTAAGTCGAGAGGCTTTCTATAGTGGCAACAATCTTCAATGTAAGCATTTTCTATTTTGAAAAAAAATTGACATTCATTTACATGTCAGAAAAACAAAATAGAAATAGACTAAATATAATTATAATTAAAATCGTGAAAATTGTAGAGAGGAAATGAAAGTAAAAATAAGGTAGATCAAGAGTCATTTCCTCACATAAATATGTGATGATGTATATTATGAGATTATAAAAATAGATGCCTCGAGAAGGATATCTCTCGGCTTATTTTATATATATATATATAAGCTCATCATTTAAATGCAACTCTAATTTAATAATTATTAATTAAATAATCATAATAAAAAATATTAAATCTTTAATATTTTAATTCTATTTTTATCCAACTTCTTAAATTAGACTTTTAAAATAAATATTTTAAAGTGAAGTACATATATAATTAATTTTTAATTAATTCAATAACATGATATTCTAATCTTTCTTTAACCAATTCTCTAAATTTAGAACTCTAAATTTAGACTATTTATTTAAAGCATAAATTTAATTAGTTTTTTATTAATCAAATATTCACATATTTTAATATTTTCTTTTTAATCAAATAATATTTATTACTCAACTAATAATATTATTTAGATTTTATTATTAAAATACAACTCTTAAATAATAATTATTAAATAAAATAAATATAAATATGCTAAAATTAGAACATTAATTTAATCTTTTAAATTTAATTCTTTTATTTAATTAATTTTTTAATTAATTAAATATAATTAAATATTGAATTTTCTATATATAATTTTCATGCAACTTTATGTAATTTAAATTTAAACATCTTTATTAAATTAATTTTCTTTCTCACTTTAATTAATCATAAGACATTTTTAATATCATATTTATTAATTTAACTAATAATATAATTTACTGTTTATTAATAAAACTCCTAAATAAATTATTATTAAATTAAATACTTATAAATATGTTAAAATTAGAACTATAACTTTATCTTTAAAATTTATTCTTTTGTTTAAGTAATTCATGATACATTTTTAATAATATATTTATTAACTTAATTAATAACATTATTTAGAGTTTATTATTAAAATAAAACTCTTAAATAATTATCATTAAGTTAAATAAATATAAATACGTCAAAAATAGAACTTTAATAAAATATTTAAATTTAATCTTTTATTTAATTAATTTCTCAATTAATTAAATATAATTAAATATCAATTTTTTTAATAAGATTTTCATTGAATTATCTTTTAATTTGATTTAATTATAACAGAAAAGCACAACAGACCCACAAAACCAAATACGATAACCCAACTAAAAGTCAAAGAACAAAATCAAACTCCAAGGTCAAAGTCATGAATTCATGTCATTTGACGAATTTAGAAAGGTGAAACTAACTCAAATACTTGTCCTATTTTCTA
This sequence comes from Cupressus sempervirens, assembly GCA_028749045.1. Classification (NCBI taxonomy): domain Eukaryota; kingdom Viridiplantae; phylum Streptophyta; class Pinopsida; order Cupressales; family Cupressaceae; genus Cupressus; species Cupressus sempervirens. The sequence continues at coordinate 319,990,565 of CM053791.1, forward strand.
GGACAATTGGCTTAGGTTAGGATTTGGACTCAAGAGTTATCTCCCCACTTATACCATTGAAATATTACAATAGGGTACGCTCATCCTAACAATTTAGAAAAGTTAATATTTGATGCTTGCAATCTACATAAAATCCACACATGTACAAACACAATATTCTAAACTAAACAAGCAATGACAGAAAGTGGTGCATCATGTAGATCTTGACTAGCAGGTGACTACGACTCCCTTAACCACATCAGAAATGTCAAACATAAAGAAAACATACACACACACACACACTATACACATGCAAGTATGGGGCTAAGTATCCATAGAAAGAACATATAAATAATTCATCTATCTAACCATCATGAGATTACTGAAAGTCACTACATGAACATATATATCATCATCGAACAATCATGCATACAAGAAATAACTAGGTAACTTAATATATAAACAACTAAGTATGAAATGACATATAATCAAATACATTGATTAAGTACTGATAATCATAAAAAAACTTAGAAAACTAGCCTAAAAGAATTTGACAATACAATAAAAAAAGTCAAGTAGGTGTAGGCAATACACTAGGCAATTCTGATTTTGATAATCTCTACTTGACCTAAGTGTCAAATGTAGAAAATCCCTAATCTATATTTGTGCTAGAAATGTATGTGCTAATTATGGGCCTCTAAATCCACACACACTTCAACATGATCTTTACATGCTAGAAACATCTTGAAATGAACATGAGATTGTCCATTTAGTATGACCCAAGAAAGCGATCTATTGCCTTCTAACTAGATAGGATTTTTCTATTCACTCTCAAAATTGAGAGGTTAGCAACCATACCAAACTAGTACGAAGGATTTTGAAAGTAATGCAAATGAAATCTAATTCTAAATGAAATTGAAACTAATCTAAGAACAATTGAAAATATAATTAGATGAATGCATTTTAATCTAAATGATGAGCATATGAAAGCAAGAACAAATTTGAATACAAGACAATTGAGTAATCAAATTGGCATTAATACAATAATATTCATGTGCATCACCTAAAATGAGAGGTTAAAGGTTTCTTATATAGAATCCAAGAATTTGATCAATGGTCAAGACAAAATTGAATGAACAATTGAGATTTGAAGAAGATTCAATCAGAGTAGAAAGTTTCTTTATGAAAAGGAAGTTAACTGATTACTTTTGGGTGGAATAAGGAGTTAATTGATTTAATTCCTTTTTTGATTTTAGTCCACTCAATATTTCCAATTCTAAACTGAAGAGAGAATATTGGAGAAGATATTTGATTTAAAAAGATTAAATATGACCTCATCATTGAATGATATAATTAATTAAATAATTAAATTAAATTATTAGAATGAGGGTGTATTAATTAAATCAAATATATTTAATTCCTCATGTATATTAGCTAAAGGGGTGAATTGAATTTAATAAAAGTACTAGGACTTATAATTAAATTAATTCAATTAATAGGTTTAATTTAACTAATTCAATTAATATTTAGGAATTAAATAAAGTATCTGATTAATATAGATTAGGGATTTTCTGCATTTGACACTTACGTTGAGTAGAGATTATCAAAATTAGATTTTCCTAGTACAATAAGACTTTCAATAAGATTGATAGACTAAAATTGATTCAGCACACCAATGTGTCAATTTAGGGGTGTTATAGTAGCTACCAATATACAAGTATTTAATTCATACTTGCAAATTTTTTGGAACATATGAAAAAATGGTTCCTCAAAGAACTAAATTAGTTGATGCGAGAGCATCTTGAGTACTTGCAAATCTTGCAACAACCAAAAAGATTTCTTATTTATTGTTCCTGTCTGTTATTCATGGAATGGCCTTTTTTGTTCATGTTTTCTCTTCCTATGTAATTGACTCCTTAATGTGGACCTATTGTGGATCATGTTTCTATGCTCTTATTCCTTCATATACAAGAGTTATCCTTCTCTTTGTTTGAGGTGTGGTTATTTTATGGAAGCTTGAGTAATGTGTGGGTTTGGCTTTGATGAGGTTAAGTATAATATCAAAAAATTTATATGGTCTTGAGATTTTCTTCTTGGATCATGTGTGGACCTGTATTTTTCCTCATGTATGTTTCTTTTCTTAATTATAAGGTCATTGATTTTGTCATGCCAAAATTTACAGGGAAAAAACACAACTACAATTTTAAATTTTTTTTTTCTTGAAAGATAAACTAAGATTGTTATATGTTAGTATATATATGTTGCAACTACATTGCTCACTCATAGCCAAGTATCAATTAGGGTTCACAGTTAAATAAGTAAACAAGATACAACTATTCTTTAACATTTTAGACCTAACTCATTTCCTTCAATTATCAAGTCCAAATCCGAACTGATACCTAAATGAATGGGTCCTAAGTATACTTATCTCTAAGCATCTATGCATTTTAATAATTTCAAACTCAATCAATTCATGCATAATTACATCACAAATCATATGATATGATAAACATATCTAGACTCTCAATGTCCTATAGGGGATATATGTATGTCATAATATACATTACATATTGTTTATTAAGTGTAATAATCATAAATTGTTGGGTGAATTATACATTATGAGACACACACACACACACACACACACACACACACATTGATATTTATTACTTAATATTTATATAAAAGTTACAATGCTTATTATACATTAAGCTTTTTTAATTATAGTTCATTGGATGAGTCAGTTTTGTGAAATATTATGACCATATATTAGCATTTTATATTATGTAATATATGACTTAAAATACACATACCCTATTACTTCATTCACAATGTTGCATATATTTGATATTACTCCCTATTTATAACAACCTTTACTATTAATTATTACCTTCAAAACTATAATACTGATATATCATTTAATAAATATTATGCTAACTAAAAAGATTCCAACCTTCTTACTAACCTACCTTTTGAATAAAAAATGTGATGACCAATCATTTTAGTTGCTACTATAGTCTACCTTCTAACTAACATTCTCAAGCTTTAACCTAAACTCCTAACTAACTAATACTAATACTACATAATACTACTACACATAATCTTTAATTAAGATTAAATTCTAAATACTAACCCAACAATACTTCTTAACACAAAAACACTATTTAAATTTCTTATATCCTATTAACACTAACACCACCTAAATCACATAAATCTTCTTTTGATAAAACTTACCATTATTTTCCTAACACATATCTCTTCTAACTATTTCTACATAATATCCTAATTCCTTATCCTACCAAATAAAATAGCCTACTAACAAATCCTAACCTTTCTTTCACACTACCCAAAAATTATCTCAAATGTAAATCCTAAATTCTTAAATTTCTAATTTCTTCCCTCAACACCCTCCTCATAACCACCTACCCTTTTTTCTTTATAAAATATGTGGCCCTCCAAGGGCTCACATGCCACACATGTGAGGGCCTCTTCACCTTTTGACATGGTCCCTTTTATGGAGCGCTCATCCCCATGCCATGAGGGAGAAGTCATTCTCTGCATTGGTTTAGGGGGAAAATTATTTGTTTTTACATCTTTTCACCAACTCCCCTTTACATCTTCCATGTGACCCGAGACCCCATGCATCCAATCAAAAGGTGGTGGTGTGCTAGCCATACGACCCCTTGTGACACAATTTGGGAGAAGGTTTTTGGGAAGGTGGGGTTTGCTTCCCACCTTCCAAGTACCTTCCTAGGTGGCACCCTATTTAAAATCTCCCTTGTGATTTTTCTTGTGCCTTGGGTTTACAACTATCACGTGATCCAAGTGCATAGTGTAATATAGAATGGAAAGAGTATTGGACAATGCGTGGGGGTCTAGGCATATATTATATATATGATGTAGCCAAAATTCCTTAAATAATTAACATAAACATAATATAGAAAGAGTACAAAATAAATTTGTGAATTCCAAATTCTTCTTTATTATTCTTCCAAATCCTCCTCCCTCTTCAATGAAAGAAATTACCATTTTTGAAATTTTTTTCATAAAACTACTTTTTGCCATTTTTGGTAATTTTTAAAACAACTCGAAAAAAGCTGATTTTTTTCATGAAGCTTCCTAAAACTGACATAAGATGAATTGCCAACTAATATTCGATATTGAAAGTAATATTCCAACGTTATTAATAAAAACCAACTTTCTAAAAACTAAGAAAAATATTGAAAGCTTTTTAAAAAAATACTAAAAGCTCCTGCATCATTCTCCTCTAGTCGAAAGAATGCAGCTCCTGCAAGTTGTTTTTTGCATGTGTATAGTTTCTTTTTTGAAACATTTCCTTTCATTGTATCAAACATTGATTTTATGAACTCAAAGGAATGCAAGTTTGTTCCTTTTTCCTGGTCTTCCAATTTTTTGATAGTTTATCATTCATCTTTGCAACTATCAAAAGATCCCTCTTTCCCTTGGTTTTCTTAACCCATATTCTACTCAACATCTTCTCAACCTTTAAAATCTGAAATTCCATTTCTTTTGTATAAGCCTTTGCACCATAATCATTTATGTCTTCAACATATAATATATCAGCATATTGATCATTACCACAATTCACATAATACCCTTGCAACCTTACATCTACTGCATTAAAATATAAATCTGAAAAATATTCATTAGAAACCTTATTGTCATCATGCATTTCCACTTGCTTAGAAAAAACATCATATTCAGGTAATTGAAAATGACAACAGAACTCTTCTGGAATTGTGTATACCTTGTCTTCTTCAATTATTGATGTCAAAATAGTTGTATGTATACTCACCATTTCATTTTCTACATCTTCCTTTATTTTATGTGTCTCTTCTTTCATTTTCTTCTTCTGAATAATCTTTTGAATAGGCCATGTGATATTCTTCTTGATTGGTGGGTACCATTTTTGCATTTTTAACTCCATTAGCTTTCTTAATTGTTGCCAAATTTCTTGTAATTTTATTACCATTTCTTTCAACTCTAATTTCCTCATCTCTTCCTCCTTCCTCTTCCTCTCTCTCTTTTATTTTATTTTCTTCTTTTGTCTTATGTAAATACTTCATCAACAAATCTAGCTCTTCAAATGAGTTCATCCTTCGTCACAACTGGATCTTTTGTTTTCTACCTTGATTTTTGGAAACTAGTTCCTCTTCTCAACCTATATAAACATAAACTCACAACTACACAAATACAAAAATCTCCTTTTCCTAGACCTTCTATGCTCTGATACCAGATGATGCAGCCAAAATTCCTTAAATAATTAACATAAACATAATTTAGAAAGAGTACAAAATAAATTTGTGAATTCCAAATTCTTCTTTGTTATTCTTCCAAATCCTCCTCCCTCTACAATGAGAGAAATTACAATTTTAAATACAAATCTGAAATTATCATTTTTGGCATTTTTTTCATAAAACTATTTTTTTGCCATTTTTGGTAATTTTTAAAACAACTCGAAAAAGATGATTTTTTTCATGAAGCTTCCTAAAATTGAGATAAGATGAACTATCAACTAATATTCAAGATTGGAAGTAATATTTTGAGGTTATTAATAAAAACCAACTTTCTAAAAACTAAGAAAAACATTGAAAGCTTTAAAAAAAATACTAAGGTCCTTCTTAGAAAGCCACTAAAAGCTCTTGCATCAATATATTTTATTTATTTATTTTATTTTAGAATATGACCACTTGTTATGATTGACGACAATGGGTCCCTCAACTTATTTGTTTCTTTCATGTGTTTAGGAAGTTGATTAGGGATTTGTGAGGATAGGTTCTAATATTGGGATCTAGGAGAAAATATTATAATGGTCTATTCTTTAAATCCTTTCTTGATGTGACTTATCCCCTCCAATCTTAGTCAAGGTTAGTTATGAGTTAGCCTCACATTCTTGAAAATGATAATGTTTTTGTTTATTAATTTAGCTTTATTGCTTACTAATTTGTAGATACTAGGAATATTCTTTGGATTGTAATATTGGTTTGTAATTGGGAGGGGGATTATTTCCCTCTCCCATAAAAATTCCAGAGAGTTATTTATGCATGTATATACTTGTGGGTTGATATATTTTCTTCCTATATGTTATGACTTCTACTAGGTTCACTTCCCTTTAATGCTTTATGTCCCAAACCTTGGTTAGTTTGGTATTACCATTAACATTGTAATGGATGTGTCTAGATTGGTAAATCCCTTAAATTCATACAAGTCACTTTTCTTGCTATATCAAATTTATATCTTTGCTTTGGAAAATATCAATTATAACATCAAATAACTCAATCCTTAGAAGGAAACTTTCAAATTAATGGCTTGTTCAAAATAGATTGATTATTTAAAATACTTTTCATGTGAAAACATATTTGAATACACCTTATCTTTTCTCATGATTCAGAATGAGCATGATTTAGTCTATGCCCAATTAATCCTATGAACATGAAGCATAAGAAACAATCTGATTGAGAGATGTTATTCTACATTCCAACCATTTCATCAAAGACATTCTTCTCTTTATATAAATACATATGCATGCACATTTCTCCAATGAGTAAATTTACATCTCCACAACCCTATAATGCTAACATAAAATTATGTTTCACAATGATACAAATAAAATGGGGAATTATTCATTGCAATTGCAATGCACCAAAGACAAGATCTCTTCTATGCTTCATCAACACATGGGGTTACACCAACTTCTTCCTTGGATACAATGAGCCCAAAACCTATAAGGATAGTTACACAAGAACCATGGAGGCTCACCTCCCATCCTAGGCTTCTAAGAAGCCACCCATTGAGTAGGGGAAACAAGACTCAAATGGGTTACACTTAAACATTTAAAAATGCATACAAAACTCAATATCACAATACATTTACAAACCCTCCAAGGTTTAACACAATGATTCACCATTGGAATCATGAAATAGTGGGTGAAGGTGGGCTCTCTAAAGAGGAGAATGCCATATCCATATACACATATACATTTGCAATTTCATAATGCCCCTTCAAGGCTATCAAATACATCCTCCTCACCACATCAATACACTTATACCTCCCATAATACAAATGCCTTTTCAAGGCTATCAATATACACTTATAAATCCCATAACAAAAAAGGCATATGGCTTCAATGGAGCCCATACTCCACGAACAAAAAAACCCTCTCCAAGAGGAAAGTCTCTCAACTTCAATGTTGATCCCAACTAACCCCTTCACCCAAGGCATCTCTTCCCTCCCAAGGGTGAGTGAAGCCTTCACACCGATTAACAATCAACACTCACAAATAAGAACAAAGAAAGAAATACAAAGAAAGTAAGTTCAACACAATCTACAATCACTTCAACACAATAAAAAATCTGATTTCTCCAAAAAGATTTTAACAAGATCACAACACTATTATGCAACTGAAAAAGAAGGTCATGGCATGGGCACCAACCTTGGTCCAAGCTAAGGCAATGATAGTTGATGAAGAGCTCCCTTCTCCTTAGTTTTCTCCTTCCAAAACCCTAGTCGTCGCTAAAATTAGAGAGGGTGAAAACCCACTAGTTTCTCCAAACTCTCTTAAAAAGACCTCCAACCTTCACACTATCTCCACTTTTGGAAAAATATGAAACCCACTTTATCTTACACTATTGTCCCTTCTAAACATAGGACCTTGACCAAGTGTGAAAAAAGGTTAAAGTCATGTGACAACTCCAATTTCGAATTGGTGAAAGAATGAATTGGTTAAAGGGTCCCCTAGGTTAGCTAAGCATTGAAATGGTCAAATTTAGGCCCCTAACATGTTATGCTAACATATGGGTAGCTTATTTTCAAAAAAATGACACTTTGGGACCACATATTGACCCTCTAAAATCCTTGTCAAGTTTGAATTCGAATTTCCTTTGATGGTGATCCATCCTATCCTTTCTCCAAGTGGTTTTACTTAATCTTATGAAAGGTAATTAGTTTAAGGTTAAGTGCTGCCGTGACCAAAACCCCAGGTGACATGTCATCAACACATAAATAATTTGCAAGTGTCAAGTGACACATTAAACCACATTTCACATCATAATGACATGTCCCTAATTCATTCATGAATATATATTTATTATACACATGCAACTTACATTTACAAAATAAACACATCACAACGAGGCTTTGAATCTTCCAAAGATTTGACTTGGCTATACTGTGTCCATAAGTTTGGGCCTTGTTTCCCCAATAAAATTCCATGGTTTGAATAATTCGCATTAACATACTCAATTATCCTAATCAACTTTATTTTCTAATCATTTTCATATAAAGCATCTAAAACATTAAAATATCAGAATTTACATATCAATATTACTATCTAGTCAAATGATCCAACTAACATTCTAAACCACATCATCATCCATTAAAGATCATATTGATGAAATGTTGAATCTATACTATTAAATCAAACAACATGAAAATTAGTTTCAAACACATATTTTAGTTCAAAATCATCAAAATGTAAACATCTTAATTAATATCCTTTGATTTAGTTATATATAATTTGGTTGCTAACAATATCTTGTTATCATTATGAGATAATTATAAAGTGTATTAATTATGTCAGGTAAACAAGATGTTTGTATAGTCATGTCACATAGTTTCAAAATCCAACATAGAATAAATTGATTATATTTTATTGGTTCATAAAATCTTTCCTTATAAATACCAAGATATCCACCTAATTGACTTATCACATTACATCATATCAATTTCTACTGTGTAGAACTTTATCCAAATTTGATAACAATTTTTATCTTATGAATATTAATATTATTCACAAGATTGGGTGTCAATTCATCTTTCCATATTAGTCATCTAATTTAATTATCCTAATAGGCCATAAAATATCATGAACCCATCAATGTAGTTTCTAAGTTATGATATCTCGAGCTTTTATTCCACAAGGTCTCAGCTTATCAACCTATTGTAATTTTGAATAGGGTACCTAACACAACAATAACTATAATAGTCTTAATAAGATCTCTAGTTCATTTTTTATAAGGAAAATGCCAATCATAACATACTTAGATCCTGGAACCTTCTTACTGTCACTCTATCTTAAGGTGTATGGTAATAGTATATGATTCACATTCAATACACCAGAGACAAAACATGACATCTCATCTCCTTACACTTCCTATATCTGACCATATTTGGGTTATTAAGATTCATAATAGGGTATTAAGGAAGGGGCCTTATAGATTTCTCCTTTTGGATAGGACCTTTTTAAGTTGTAATAATTGCCACACATGCCAACTTGTGGTCTTGTAGGCTATATAATTTGAGATCCAGTATTAGGAAAAGTAGAACAAAGTTAGATAGAAGGAAGATACCAATAGTCTAACTCTATAAGCATGGGCTTCTTAGGTTGTAGATTGTAATTTGAATGTATATGCTTACAAATAGGTAGTCCTTATGTTTGACATGTTGAAGGAAGATTATCTCATCATATCTTCATTGAATTCAATATAATTTTTTGTGATTTCTCCTATATTATGTTGGAATTTTTGTGTAACTCTAGTAAGGGTATCTTGGGAGTGGTTTTGAAACCCTCTTGCCTTGTGTCAGGTGGTACTAGAGTGAAGGTTTCCTTCCTTGCAAAGTTTTGGGATTGTGGAGAACCTTGATTGGATTGGTTATAGGGTGGAAGGTATGATGCCTAACCTATAACTTGTAGTTATTGCAAGAACTATTGCCAAAATGGTTTAAGGTAGACAAAATGTAGATAATACTATTATGGAAATGTTGAGACAAAATGCATGTAAACTTGAAGCTATTGAAATAACCTAGAGAAGAGGAGTACATCTTGATGATGTTAGTGATGAAGAAGATACAACAACATCTAATCCTAAACCTGAAGAACAACAATACAAGGAAATAATCTTTAAGGATTTTTCTAGAGTGAATTCAATAACTACTTTTGAACTTTCTACTTACAATGGAAACTTGATAATGATGCCCTATTGGATTGGGTCTATGAGATTCAAAAGTATTTTGATTATGAAAGCATTCATGAGGATAGGAAAGTGAGGATAAAAACTACAAAATTGAAAGGACATGATTCTCTTTGGTGGGATTACTTGTAAATTCATAGATAAAGAAGAGGAAAATAAAATATAAAAAATTAGATGAAAATGATTGGTAAAGTTGAAAAATAAATTCCTTCATGTTGATTATCAAGTTAATTTGTTGAGAATAATGCAAAATTTGAGACAAAAAGACATGACCGTGAAAGATTTTACTGAGGAATTTTATAAGTTGGACATTAGATATGGATATTTTGATGACGAGGATTAAAATTTTGCTAGATAATTGAATGTTTTAAGGACTTTTGTACAATATGAGATTAGTTTTATGGAAATGGAAAGTGTTGAAGAAGCATACTTTTATGCCTTGAAAGATGAAGAAATATTGATGAAGAAGTAAGAACATAGACAAAGAATAAGAGGTGGAATATTTGAGAGAATTAGAGGTGTATCTTATGGGGAAAGAAAAAGATATGATAATACATCTACTGATAAAGGAAAATTTGAATATAAAGGAGATAGGGGAAGCAAAGGAAGAGGTAACTACACTAGAGGTAATTATTTTGGTTACTCCAGGAATAATAGTATTGGCAAAAGAGAAGATTGATCTTGGTTTAAAGGTACTTGTTTTAAGTGTGGAGAAGAAGGACATAGAGACTTTGAATGTAATGTTTCTAGTAAGAAGAAATGAAGTAGTAATAGAAATGCTTTGATTAAGAAGAAGCATTTGATACACCTATTGAACCTGCAAAAGGAGATAATCTAATGATTAGAAGAACCTTGTGGATTGAACAAATGAATGAGGAACCTAGTTCAACAAAAATTATTTTCAATACCAAATGTAAGATTGAAGGAAATTTTTGCATGTATATGAGCAATGTTAGTATGCTAATAGAAACCAAATTTAAATAAAGCTTCTACAAACTAAACAAAATTCATAAACTTCAAGATAGACTAAGATGAGCTCTCAATTGAGAATATGAGCCATTAATGGGCTCTCTAAATGAGAAGCTCTCTTGTTGAGTAGCTTTGTCTAAATAGATAGGATGTATGCTCAATATGCTTCCAAAGGCTTCAATGGATGATTGTGGATTTTTGGTGTGGATAGATGGCTTTAGTATGGATTTGGCTCTCAAAATAGCATTATAACTTTACTTCATGGATTGTGTTATTTTGCAAAGGGAAAGGATCCAATTTATAGGCAAGAGGCTTGAGGGATTGAGGGCTAAGATGCAAGGATGGGAAAAAGCTCATGGAGGGCTCAGATTGCATGAGAGGAGAGCACATGGATTGTGCTTTCTTACAGCCAATAAAAGAGTGACACATGTCATAGGGTGAGAGGATGGAAGAAAGGGGAAGGATGAGTAAACAAAGGAGGCTCAAGGGATAAATTTTTCATAAAGACCCTCATAATGACTTGTAAGAGCAATAAAAGGGCTTGTAAGAGTCATTTATGACCTAGTGGACTTCATAAAGTTTTATGGTTGAGATATTTTGAGGGTGATGAGAGCAATTTCGACTTGGACTTGATTAGGAGGGTTTTAAGCTTTCTTAGGCTTGTACAAATGATTAGAGGATGGATTAGGATGGTTTAGGATTAGCTTAGGGATAGGCAAGTGGATGGCATTTAATGAGGGTGGGTGAAGGAGGAGATATTTGTTAACTTTGGCTTGGGTTAGTAATTCTTAACCCATGTTTAGGGAATGTGACAAGGTTAGGAGGGGATTAGGATTAGGTTTAAAGACATCTTCTAGAAGAGTCTAGACTTTGGATGAGGATAAAGACTTTCTAGAATAGTCTAGAATTTCCTAGGATGAGGATGAAGACTTTCTAGAAGAGTCTAGAACTTCTTAGGATGAGGATAAATTAGAATTTTAGGAAATAAATAAAGTTTTATTTATTTCAAGGGTTTGGGTTGAGGAGATATTTATTAAAACTTTTTTAATAAACATGAGGATTAATATTTAATCTTAATTAAATATTTTGAGTTGGGATTAGGGGTAGGAAATGATGGGATTAGCCTTTAATTAAAATTAAAGAAGGATTAGAAGATTTTGGAAGAGGTTAGCGGTCTTAAGGAAATTGGCCAAGTTTTGGGCAAAAAATAAATTTTTTATTTATTTTGGGGTTTTTTGGTCAATTTATTAATTAAATAATTAATAAATAAGGAAATAATGTTTAAATAAGATTTAAACATTTTTGGGAGGGATTCCTTAATTAAATATTTTTAATTAAGATAAAGGGATTTAATGGCATAAAAATAAATAAATTAATTAAATAATTAATTAATTAATAAATGATGATGTCATCAGGACTTTTTTAGAAAATAAAAATATTTTATTTTCTAAAGGTTTTTTAGGTGTCTACATTTTGCCCCTCTTTGATGTGATGCCATAAGTGGCATGGCATCAAAGATAAGAAAATAAGATGCCCAAGGCTAGAGCAGAAGAGGAGAGAATGGATTGTGAGATGCCCCCTCAAGAAGGCGGTGGGGAGAGAAAGCGAGGCTCGACGACTTCTTGAAAAGTACAAGAATTTGAGATGAGCAAGAAGACTCAAATTTTCTTAAGAGAAGAGGTTTGGTTAGCTCAAACTCTCACTACGGGAGAATGATAAAGGGAGAATCAGAGGCACAAGAGGAAGCAAGCTTAAGATCTCAGGGATTGCAGAGGATGAAGGAGCGAAGTGCTATAAAAGGAATCCAAGATGGGGAGATGGATGAGGGGATTAAAAAGCTGATGCAACAGGATTTCAAAGAGTCAGATTGTTGAAAGATGGGTTTCGGAGATCCCTAGGACTAGGATTGTGGATCTCGAAAGATGAGGCTTGGTGGATTGATTTGGATTGGTGGATCCCTAAGACTAGGATTATGGATCCCTAAAGCTAAGAGTGATGATTGATTCTAAGAGATACGATTGCACAAGCTAGGGTAGGAGAGACAAATGCTAGATATGGATGGGGGATAATAGAGATGAAGGGAAACCATTGAAGCTTTTTGAGCAGGGGGATACTTCAAAGAGAAGTACCACCACGTAGTTGAGCACTAGATTTGCTATAGGACTGTTGGTTAATTTCCAAGGTTACCAAGAACATCAAGGCCTTTTCACCAACTATCTAGAGGACTGACAAACTAACTCAAAACAAACACACAAGGATTGCCCTAGTATCACACATGAATCCCAGAGGAAGCAGTGTGGAAACGACACTGGGTAACCCACAAGAAAAAAAGAAAACAAGCAAAAGACATGATCAAGACCTTACGCTCTAATTGCCCCATTCACAGTATACCATGATATGGAAGATCATGACAACCTTGAGGAGGGAACAAGGAGATTTCTTGGAAAAGATATTTCAAGACCCAATAGGGAAGAGTCCAAATCAAAAGAAAGTGAAAATCCAAAAGAGAACCTTTTGCCAATGAGATGGGTAGGATGAGGTACTAACGGACCAAGATCAGACATGAGGAAAGCTATATCCTACAAGGACCTATCAAAGAGCACCTAAGGTGGTGGATTTGGATGAGTGATGCATCTGGCAAGCTGAACTAAGAAAGATAACACTTTGGTGACATGAAATCTAGCTAAAGGATGCATTGGAATAGCTAACCAAGATGTGCGATGGGTGCAAGATGCTGATCAAGGACAAACTGACATGAACATTAGATAGATGCAATGGTACTAAGCTAAAGAGGATGTACAAGCTGACAGACCAAGATATTTACAAGCAGGCTAATCAAGATATGGTACAAGCTAATGGACCAATGATAGGGATGATACAGATGGATAAAAAGCTCAGGATGAGAGGATAGCAGGATGGCTCAATTTGGTGCAAGAGGCAGAAGCTAAGGATGAGGTGATAACGAAAGATATGGATTTGACAAGATGCATCCAATGATGATGAGATATTTTGTGACCAAGGATAGCTAGAGGAGCAGGATGAGATGGCTGGATAGGATGGTAGATAGCTAGGATTATGATGGATATAAGGAGATGACATTGGGTTTGCATGAGGATAGCCTAGAGCTAGATATCAATGACAAGGGAGGATGGACAAGACAAGATCTCCAAGGAATATAGTGCCCCCAATCAGAAGATAACATGCGGAAGGAGGTCTTATGATGGATGTGATAGGATTGAAGCTAGGATGGAAAAAGCTGAAGGGGCTAGGGAGATGGATGATAGCTGAGATAATTGGCTGAAGCTGCATAAGATTAGTGGATGGTGTGAGATGGAAGCTGGAGGATGGAGGATAGGTGGATAGATTGGAATATGGAGTTGGATTTCAAGAGATGACCAAAAGCATGAGGGTGATAGGCTAAGCTGGGGATGGCGGGATTACACATGACACTTGTTTGCCAAGTTTTCATCATGGTACTTGTCCAAGGCACTTGAATTGCCAAATTTTCACCAGTAAACACTTTATTTTTCTTTTCTTTTTTGACTTTTTGACTTTGGACTTAGCTGGAATGATTTTGGCTTTCTTTAGCTATTTTGGCTTTTTTGGGATTTTTCACTGGCTGTTGGAATGTTCAATTTTGTTGCTAGCTGTTGGTACACCGGATGTGTGATTTATGCAATAGATCGGATTAGATGGGATTGATGGTAGGAGATGGAGGGATGAAAATGCTGGAAAGGAGCATGAGATGGGGATGCTTGCAAGAGCAACATTGGCACATGTTGGAACGGGTGTGAAAAGAGCATATGGGGGATAGATGGTAGATGCGGGTGTGATGGAGGATTTGTGGAAGCATGCTTGGGGATATAGGCACCCAAGATGGAGTTAGGAGATGGGGGACATGAGTCACTAGATGGGGGATTAGCAATGGTGGATGCCATTATGCATTGGGTTTCAACTTTTTTCTTGGGGATCCACATGGTTTTGGATTTTCTTTTCATAGGCTTTTGCATTGTTTTGCATTCTTTGATTGGATTTTGCCTTTTTGGAGTATGTCTTTTAGAATAGACATATGATTGCCTAGGATGTGGATTTTTAGCTTTATGCATTTTGAAGTTGGCATTCACATTGCTGTGGTAAGCTTTGGGAAGATGGTTAGGAGAAGCTTTGTGAGATGGAGAGGATATGAAAGAGCATGTAGGGGGATGATAATGGATGATGTGCCCTGATATGTGCCTTTGTTGATCTTTCATAGAAATGGATGGAATAGGATTTTTATGATGGCTGATAGGAGGATGGAGGATGGTAGATTTTGGGACATAGGGACCCAAAATGGATTTAGCAGATGAAGGGGGGATATGGTAGGTTGTTTTGGGTTGCAAAGATGGTGGAGGGGGGATGACATAAGATTTCTTGAAGGAGTGATGGGAGGCTGGCATGCTGGGCTTGGAGATAGGCTTGGTTTGGGGGTGTGGTGTACCAACACCTTTAGATGGTGAGCCTTTGGATACATATCCAAGACCATGAAATCCTAGATTTTTTTGTGCAATAATAGGCTCTCTGATTCCTTTCTCTTGTGGTCCTAAACCTTGACCTTGATAATGCCATCGATTGAGCATTTGAACAAGCTGAGGAAACTTTTTGCTTGCAGAAAATGGTAGAAGTGATTTATTAGGTGTATTGCAATGGGGAGATATTGTTCTTAATTCTTCTGCTGAGAGAGGGCCACCGTGGATGAATGTATGTGAACCAAGAGGGTAGATTATAGATGGTGGAATAGCTTGGATAGGTGGTAAGATGGAAGCATGGAGCGGGGGAGATGGAAGGATAGGATCTTGATGTAGCTGGTGGGATGACAAGATATCTTGTAGTGGAGGAGATATGGCTTGAGGTTTTGGAGATGGAGGAGATGGTGACTGCACAATGGATGGAAGACATGGTACGATGATATCTTCATTTATGCTTTGGGGGATGTCAACATGCTTTTGGGCAGGATCTTGATAGGATTGGTTTGGAGTGGATGGTGCGATAGGAGGTGAAGGGATGGATTCTTCAAAGGTAGCGGATGGATAGATGGGAGATTCAGTAGTGGAGATGGGTGAGTAGAAGATGGATGCATAAGGGTCATTACGAGAGATTTGGGAAATGCTTGGAGGTGATGTGGATAGGATTTGGAGGGATTTGACAGGTGGTGGGATTTTGATGCTTGCGGGAAGTGAAAGGATTTTAAGCAATTTTATGGATGGTATGGGGATGATAGCTATGGGAGATGGAGGTGATATTATAGATGGGGAAGCTTCATCACTGACTACTTCACATGGTTGGATTAGATGACATGGCTTTTCGACTATTGGAGGCAAATTTTCTTGTATTTCCTCTAGGAGATTCCTTGGAGACTCGTGTGTCGAAGGTGGAGGTGGATTGACAGGAATAGCTAGTGTGATGGGGGTGGAAGATTGGAAGCTTGGTTGATGGAGTGATGGAGGGGAAGCTGGAATATCACATGGCATGACTAGATAGTTTGGAATAACTCTTGGATTTTGGGGGATGCTTGGGGGAATGTTTCTAAGGCTTTCAATATACTCGTCATAGTCAACAAGATTTTCATCATCATTGAAATAGGAGGTGGCGGGAGCAAGGACAATGTGACAAAACACATCATGATAGGATTGGTACTTCATGCTTTGATGATGAGTTTAATGGGGATGGGGTCTTGCGTATGGATGAACATAGAAGCTCATGGTTGGATTTGGGTTAAGCACAGATTTTGGATTGGCTGATGAAAGATTTCCTAGGGAGAGTCAAAGTTGCATGACAGACCTAAGGAGGATTGGCTGGAGATTTTTGGCTTTCCTGTGGATGGAAGACTTCAAGGGCATGCTGTCAAAAAGTGAGAGTTTTTCTTTCCTATGCACTGGATTGGTGGAGATTGTGTCAACCTAAGAATAGACTAATGATCCTATGGGCATGACAGGAGATTGATCACTTGTGGATCCCAACCTTTAGCTCAAGGTGATGAGGGATAACAAGTGACAAAGCTAGATTACCCTAGAGAAAGCTCTGTCAAAGGGATAACCTTGGTGAGGCTAGTGGATTGGTTGGATTGATTGGATAGACAATTCTAGTAGAATGCCAACAACTCTCTAAAGGCTTGGGTGTGATTTTGGATTAGGTTGCTAGCTGGCTGGAGGGGATGATTTGGATGGATTTTTGGATTTGGGATTGTTCTAAAGCAAAGAACTAAGGGATCTTGGATGATCTTCTGATGAGGTAGTGACTACGCTAAGTATGCCTTGAGCTGGGAGATTTTTGCTTTTTTGGGATTTTGACCAAAGTTGGCAAACATTCATTCAAAAGCTATGAACAAACAAGCAGAAATTTTTTGGAGCAAGCACGTCAAACACACCAACATCCTAGGAAGCTTTCTACAAGGATGAAATTTGTTATAGCTAGGGAGTCCTTGATATACACAAGGTACATGAGGCCCAAATCCGTAGATGAAACCAAAAAGATGTCACACAGCCGAGAGGAGCGGTAACCCACTTCTCCTCTTTCACTTCTCAAGGGTATAAAGTTCCTTGAGGCTTAGCCCGAGTGACAAAATCTTGATTCCAAGAGAGGTGTCTTTGGATTCACCTCTCAATTTTTATACTCTGCTGAAATGCTGGAGTTGAGGTCGTCCCAAGGGGTGATGAAATCCCCAAGCAGGCCTCCTAAAAAGTGTAAAACAAGACCACATACATGATCTTGGGCTCTAAAAGACATGCATTTATTCCAATTGATGATTTAGATTTTGTAAGCTATGATTGAAGACACTTGTGATTATGGCATACAATGTTCATTCCAATTTGACAGCGTCATTAGCATAATGAAAGTTGAGAGATCGTCAACATAAGAAATGCGAGCGCCATTGAAAATACATCAAAACCATGCGATGTTCATTGATTTTTAGACATTCAAGATTGAGTGTGAGTTTATTTTAAGCCCAAAACAAAGATGTGTGAAACTTGATTGCCAAGCGTGTGCCTGGAGGCCCTCCACGTCAATAGTTGTTCAATTTTAGTGCCCAAACTTGAAGTGTGATCGATTTAATCTAGAGTTTTGGTCATTTAAATTTTTTGATAAAGTTAAAGAAAACGCTCAAAGACCAAGTGAGTGAGTTAGATTGTGGAACATTTAACACCTTTTTCAAGTAGACCCATCCCCATAAATGGTGCTGAGATTGTAACCAATGGTTGAATTGATGGGTGATTAGAAAAGAGGCGAGTCCAAGGAACTAATCAAATTGATTTTTGCAAATTTGTATTTAACTTAACAAAGTCTCTTAAATATCCAAAAATCAAACTTTACCTAAATTGCATGTGGAAAAGAGATTTGTTTTGTTCAATTTTAGAAGCTCCAAATGAAGTGTTTGATATTGCAATGGTTAATTGATCCTTGGCATTCAAGATTGGATTTGTTATTTTAATTATGCATTCAAAAAAATTTTGATTTTAATCCATGACATTCAAGAGTGTGTTTAGCAACATGCATTCAAAGACAAGTGATTAAACATTCAAGTTTTTTCCTTTGAGCATTCAAGATTGAGATTTTGTGTGTTGTTTTAAGAACTTTGAAGTGCTTTGTTTTAACCTTAGATCATTCAAGATTGTTTTGGACTCAAAAGTGAAAATGAATCTTTGGACTTTTCTTTTCATTCAAGATTTTGTGTTCTAATTTGCATGTTTTAAGCCCAAAAATGATATTCCTAGATTGTTTTGATGCATGAAAAACCTAAGAAACATTCAAGATTTTGCAACAAGACATTTGTTTGGAACAAATAAAAAATGTTTTAGGACTCTTAGTTTTCATGAGATTTTTAAAAGAACTTTAAAATATTTTCAAATGAGGTTCATTTTATCCTTGATTGATGCTTTGAGTTTAATTTAGATTTTAGTGTGCACTTAGTGTTGATTTTGAACCTTTTGAAATGGAAACTTGAAGTTCTTTTTAAATTCTCAAAAATGAAGTGTTCCTAACTTTGCATGAATGCATCTAAAACCTTGATGTTGCAAGGATGCAAATGATTAGATTAGTTTAGTTTCACTTGTTAAAAGATTTTTTCTTTTTTGCAAATTTTTAATTTTTTAATGGATTTAAGTATGATTTGGGGGTTCATTTTAAGCACTAAAAAGAAGTATGTATGATTTTGCTTCCTTAAAAAAAATGGCCAAGATCTCCCACAAGAAGAAGAAGAAGAAGTAGATGGAATAAGAAGAATATAGACAAGAAGAGAAAGAAGAATTCCAAGTTCTTTGTCCACCTATAAGCTTGAAAAATCTGCAAACACTATGAGATAGATTATGAGTTCCTTTGTCTTCTTCATGCTCATGTGGACCTACAAAACCAATTTATACAATCCTACCAATAAAAAAAAAAAGAAAAATTAGCCAAAATTAGCAAATGACATACAAAACTTGACTAAAAAAGCTAATGAAGATGACCCATGAGGGGTCCCACCGGACATGCCAAAATGTATATGAGCAATGTTAGTATGCTAATAGAAACCAAATTTAAATAAAGCTTCTACAAACTAAACAAAATTCATAAACTTCAAGATAGACTAAGATGAGCTCTCAATTGAGAATATGAGCCATTAATGGGCTCTCTAAATGAGAAGCTCTCTTGTTGAGTAGCTTTGTCTAAATAGATAGGATGTATGCTCAATATGCTTCCAAAGGCTTCAATGGATGATTGTGGATTTTTGGTGTGGATAGGTGGCTTTAGTATGGATTTGGCTCTCAAAATAGCATTATAACTTTACTTCATGGATTGTGTTATTTTGCAAAGGGAAAGGATCCAATTTATAGGCAAGAGGCTTGAGGGATTGAGGGCTAAGATGCAAGGATGGGAAAAAGCTTATGGAGGGCTCAGATTGCATGAGAGGAGAGCACATGGATTGTGCTTTCTTACAGCCAATCAAGGAGTGACACATGTCACAGGGTGAGAGGATGGAGGAAAGGGGAAGGATGAGTCAACAAAGGAGGCTCAAGGGATAAAATCTTCATAAAGACCCTCATAATGACTTGTAAGAGCAATAAAAGGGCTTGTAAGAGTCATTTATGACCTAGTGGACTTCATAAAGTTTTATGGTTGAGATATTTTGAGGGTGATGAGAGAAATTTCGACTTGGACTTGATTAGGAGGGTTTTAAGCTTGCTTAGGCTTGTGCAAATGATTAGAGGATGGATTAGGATGGTTTAGGATTAGCTTAGGGATAGGCAAGTGGATGGCGTTTAATGAGGGTGGGTGAAGGAGGAGATATTTGTTAACTTTGGCTTGGGTTAGTAATTCTTAACCCATGTTTAGGGAATGTGACAAGGTTAGGAGGGGATTAGGATTAGGTTTACAGACATCTTCTAGAAGAGTCTAGACTTTGGATGAGGATAAAGACTTTCTAGAATAGTCTAGAATTTCCTAGGATGAGGATGAAGACTTTCTAGAAGAGTCTAGAACTTCTTAGGATGAGGATAAATTAGATTTTTAGGAAATAAATAAAGTTTTATTTATTTCAAGGGTTTGGGTTGAGGAGATATTTATTAAAACTTTTTTAATAAACATGAGGATTAATATTTAATCTTAATTAAATATTTTGAGTTGGGATTAGGGGTAGGAAATGATGGGATTAGCCTTTAATTAAAATTAAAGAAGGATTAGAAGATTTTGGAAGAGGTTAGTGGTCTTAAGAAAATTGGCCAAGTTTTGGGCAAAAAATAATTTTTTTATTTATTTTGGGTTTTTTGGTCAATTTATTAATTAAATAATTAATAAATAAGGAAATAATGTTTAAATAAGATTTAAACATTTTTGGGAGGGATTCCTTAATAAAATATTTTTAATTAAGATAAAGGGATTTAATGGCATAAAAATAAATAAATTAATTAAATAATTAATTAATTAATAAATGATGATGTCATCAGGACTTTTTTAGAAAATAAAAATATTTTATTTTCTAAAGGTTTTTTAGGTGTCTACATTGCAAAGTAATCATTGATAGTGGTTATTTTGATAATTTTCATTTGAAGAGTTTGTATCTAAGTTGAAGTTGTAGAGATTGAGACATCCTAACTCTTATCACATTTCTTAGATCAATGATAAACACATGCTACTGCTAAGTGAACAATTCCTTGTGAATTTTAAGATTGAGAATTACTTTGATGAAGTCTTGTGTGAGATTATGCCTATTGATTGTTGTCATATTCTTTTGGGAAGACCTTGGTAGTATGATAGACAAGATTTTTTTTATGGTAGATTGAATTAGTATACTATTTGGGCTAATGGCAAGAAACATGTATTATTTCCTTTAGTAGAGAAACCAAACAAAAATCATTGTACTACATTTAGATTTTTCTTGTTTGAAGGAAATCAATTAGTGAAAGTTCTTTTCTTTAACCATAGGAAGACTAAGAAATAAGATGAACTTGAGCCTTCACCTAATGTTAGATCTTTGTCAACTTAATCTCAAGATATTATTTTAGATAATGTATTTGATGGATTTTCCTCTTTAAGGATTATTAGTCATTGTATGGATTTGATACATGGAGCTAGTTTTTCTAAAAAAACACCACATAGACTTACACATAGAGAGAATGAAGAATTGAATAAACAAGTGAAATAATTTCTTGAGAAAGGTTTGATTAGAGAAATTTTGAGTCCTTGTGTAGTACCTATTGTCTTGGCACCTAAAAAGAATGGAGAATGGAGAATGTGCATTGATTCTAGAGCTATAAGAAGAATAACAATGAAGTATAAGTTTCCATTTCTTACAATGGATGACATTATGGATTACTTGAGTGGAGCAAGGTATTTTACAAATTGAAAAGTGGATATCATCATATTATGATTAGAGAAGGAGATGAATGTAAGGCTACTCTTAAGATAAATGAAGGTTTGTATAAGTGGTTGGTTATGCCTTGGGATTGATGAATGAGGTTATAAAAAAATTATTGGGAAAGTTTATGATTGTATATCTTGATGATGTTCTCATCTATAGTAAGACTAAATAGGAACACCTAATGCATATCAGACAAGTATTGCAGAGGCTGAGGGAAGAAGAGTTGTTGATAAATTTGAAGAAATGTTCTTTTATAAAAGAGGATATTATTGTTATAATATTTAGAATAATTTGTGTGTGTGTTGTGGGGGGGGGGGGGGGTGTTGTGAATCAATTATCCTTAGTTCAAGATGTACCAATTAACCATTTAACAACTTCAAACAACTTTAAAAACTCATAAATCCACTCAACCAATATAGAAACTCATTAGTAACTTTAACTTATTCATTCATCACTAGTTATTTGTTTAGTATGATTGGTATCTCTAGCTATTTTTGTCTATTAGTTTCAAACAATTAGTCATTTACTAGGAAGAGTTAGATGATCATGACTACAACTGAGCTACTCTATATAGGCAGAGTCATGTATATAAACTTGTATATACCAAGTTGTATAGGAGACAAGTTCAACACCTATCAAGAAAATCAAGCATATAAGTGCCAAGTACAGTATAGACTGAGCATCAACAACATGCCAAGTATTAGAGATAGTAAGTGCTGAGCAATGTAGAATTTACATAAATGCCAAAAATGATACAAAATTTGAGGTAAACCATTTACAAGATGACATGGAAGGAGAATTTAATATTTGTAGAGGTTGTTACAAAGAGTTTTACATGTTCATGACATGGAGCACAGATCCCTATATTTTGTGATCAATGACTCAGATGAAGAGACAACATTTGGAAGCATCTAAAAAACTCTTTACGAAACTCTTTAAATAGAGAAGATTTTAACCTAGAGATATGCAAATGATATTGATAAGCTATAGTGTGATAGATGATACAAAGATACGAGTAATATGCGAATGGTGAAGTGAAGGATTATGATTAGATCAGAAGTCAAGTAGAAGTGCTATGTTATATCTTAGAAGAACAAGTGACCTAGTCAGTGTAATGAAAGATAAGAAAATATTTTTCAAATCAGAAGAGAGAATCAATTTGCAAAGAGAAGAATCAAAATTAGATTACAAAGAAAACTGAGAGTTAGGTATTGAATTAGTTCTAGTCAACTTGAATTAGGGTAAATCTCTTAATAGATTGGTCTTAATAGATCTTTGTAAATCTCCTAACAGAGTCCTTTCTTTATTGTAAGTGTTAAATACTCTAACAAGGTGAGACCTAACAGTCTCTAAAGCTTTTAACAGGGAAGATATTTCATAGGGTAGATCATATAATATGGTCAAACATGTTAACTTTATTACTGCAATAGTGAAGATTTGTGGGTGTCATCCCCACACCAATTTTACCTTCACATTGGAGGGTTTCTAGGTAACCAAATATCGTGTTATGTGTTTATTTTCATGCATGTGATGGATTATATCTACATGTTACAACAAGTTTACTGTTACTAGTTTTATATGCATACGACAATTGGTGAATGTATGAATGAATTGTTGAAAAGATAAAGTGTTTAAGACTCTACTTGACCCCCCCTTAGTATCTTGTTATCCTATTTATACTTCCACCAATCAATAATTGGTATCAGACAATTGGTTCTATTAGAGAAGGTTAATTATTTGGAGATTAGATCTTGGAGATGGAAGCCTATAAACTAGACAAGTTGATTGATAATAACGTGATTAATATCCAACTCATAGTGTAGAAACTTGAGAAAGAAAGACAAGATCTGAAGAAATCCCTAAAAAGAAGAAATGAATTGGCTATCTAGGATAAATAATTATCATATGAAGTAGTTGAGATTGAAGGACTATTTGAGCCAATCAATCTAAATGACAAAGCATCTACAGATCTACTTGAAAAGAAAAAACTCTTGAATAAAGAAATAAGAGGATTGAAAAGGGAGCATGAAATCCAATCATAAAAACTATGTGAAGTGACTGAGAAAAAGAAGAAAGCTAAAGAAGATAAGGCTATGGCCAAGGAAGACAAAAAGGTAATGGCTACCAAACTTGATGAAATGATATCAGATGTGCAAAATCTCACAAATACTCAACTGGACATGATGAATCAATTGATGCTTGCAAATCATGAATTAAACCAAAAGGATGTGGAAATAGAAAATCTTAGACAACAAAAGGACATACTAAAGAATGAACTGAAAACTAAGAAAGAATTTATGAAAAGATTCAACAAACCAAATGAAGTAATGAAATACTTTGAAGAAATTATGAAGTAATCCGGTAGTATTGATGGCTCAAGATGTTCATGCATTGAGCAAGGAGAATCATCCAGGAATGGAGAACTGAGGAATGCAAAGTCAAAGGGAAAACCAACATGCTATCATTGTGAAAAACTTGGTCATACTGGAAATATTTGTTGAAGTAAACTTGGTATGTAAAATATTAAACCCAAATTTATTGATTATTGTTTTTACTATAAGAAATAAGGACATCAAATACATGAGTGTAGGTCAAGAATGAGGAAACTACCTACTACACCTAGATTTGAAGGATATTGCTACAACTATCAAAAGTATGGGCATAAAGCATATGAATGAAGATCATAGAGAAAACCTTATTGAAAAAATCAGAGGCAAAATTATGCACCTAACAATTCATGTTCCAAGTGCCACAAGTTTGGACATTTAAGTAAGAATTGTAGGAATAAAGTACCATCAACAAATCACATCAAAGAAAAAGGTAAAGGTAAAGTGGACATTGAACAAATTTAAAGAAGGAGATGAATCAAACATGGAGAAAGAAAGTAGAAAATGGAAATAGTGAAGAAAATGGAGTTGAGATCACCCAATCAAATGGAGAAGGTGATCATGTCATCTCAACTAAGGAAGAGAGGAATGTATGGAACTATGTATTTAATTAATATATCATATATCAGTTCCTAACATAAAATATGCCAAAGTTCATATTTTCATATGTAAAGATGCATAAGAACAAATTTGTTAAAAGAAATAGTACAAAATAATCTTTTATACAATTAGTGTCAAAAATTAGTAAAATTGTCTATGTTGATCAAGCATTGCAACATGGACTGACTATGTTAGAATTAAACTAGTGTATAGTTCAAGTCGGATGGAAAAGGCTAGTTTAGATCGAAGAGACTGATTTGAATAGTAAAGATCTACTTTGAAGGCATCAATGTTGATTGAGATAGTTGGTTTCCACCTACCTAAGTACCATCATTAATGGATACCCTAAATTGACTAACATAAGGTATATATATCAAAATTTGAAGACATTGTTTCACACCTACATACAAATTTCAAGAGAATAGAGCAATTTGGTGATTTGAGTGACTAGCAAAAGATTTTAAGGCAATTTTGAGAAAATCTGATATGATAAGATTGATCAAATGAAGATTTGAGTTGTGTCGAGTAATTTAGAAGAAATAAAATCTTGTGATATAGAATCTAATGAGAAGCTAATGGATTGGTAAATGAGAAAATTTTAGAATAAGATTGTGGATAAAGCTTCCAAAATGATTGTCAAGAAGAAAGCTCAGTTACAAGAGCATGAACAAAATATGGTAGAACTTATATAGAGGGTACATCATTTGTACAACATTTTGTCAGATGTGCCAAGATTTAAAAATGACATTCAAGCACAAATTCAATAGATTCAAGCTAAGATGTAGAGATCTAACAACATTATTTTGTAGTTAACAAAATCTAGTATTCAACACTACAATAAGTTATTGAATGCTCAAGTAAAATTGGTCAAGCTTCAGGTAGCTGACAACAACATGAGATCAAAATTGATCTCTATTCAAGCTATGTTAACACCTCATTTGGAGCTCATGCAAAGGGAAATGTAATCAACACATGATATTATCAAAGAATATCATAACATTTCAATGGTTGATAACTTAATTGACTTAGCAACATGCTTACACTTGCATAATCACATTTTGGAGGCATGAAGAACCACTTGAGATCATGCACTTTCCATGATCACCCAAGTTCATCAAACATTCATTGATAAACATAGTTTTCTTCCACCCATTCAACCCCAGTAGCCATGACATAAGTATCAAAAATAAGGGGGAATGATTGTTTGTCATGCAATAAAAAAGTTAATAAAGTAGAAATTGACAAGTGAATGGGAAATATAGTGCAGATTTTAGAGGCAAACATGGTATGCCATTGTGATATCAAAATACATAGAGTATGTGTATAAGTATTCATTTATACATTATTTTTTTTAGCATAATTCATAAGACTTAGGGAGAGTACTCATATTAGATTTTATTTGTAACGATGTAATCATGAAAAAGTGTTTTTTGTACTAATTTCAAAGGGGGAGATTGTTGGTATCTCTATCAATTGTTGTCGATTAGTGTCAAATACTTAGTCATTTACTAGACAAACTCAAATAGTCATCACTGCAACTAAGCTACTCTATATATGCTAAATCATGTATATAAACTTGTATATACTAAGCTCTATAGGAGCCAAGCAAGTATTTGGTCGTCGAGTATTTCCTATACAAGCCAACTTCAACACCTACCAAGTAGTTCAAGCATATGATTGAGATACATAGGAGTGTTGATTACAATACAAACTAAGCATCAACAACATGTTGAGTATTGGGGATAGTAAGTGCCAAGCAATGAAGATTTACATAAATGTCAAAAATGATACAAGCCTTGAGGTAAACCATTTTCAAGATAACATGGAAGGAAGATTTAATATTTGTAGAGGTTGTTATAGAAATTTTTATGCATTCATGACATGGATCATAGATCCCTATGTTTTTTGATCAACAACTTGGATCTAAAGAAGAAAAATATGGAAGCATCTAAAAAACTCTTTAAATAGAGAAGATTTTAACCTAGAGATATGCAAACGATATCAATAAGCTACAATGTGACAAATAATATGAAGAGAGGAGTAATATGTGAATGGTGAAGTGAAGGATCAAGATAAGATTAGAAGTCGAGTAGAAGTGTAAGTTATCTCTTAGTAGAACAAGTGACCTAGTTAGTGTAGTGAAAGAGAAGAAAAGATTTATCATATTAGAAGAGAAGATCAATTGCAAAGAGAAGACTCAAAATCAACTTACATAAAAAATTGAGAGTTAGGTACTGAATTAGTTCTAGTCAACTTGAATCAAGGTAAATCTCTTATTAGAGTGGTCTTAACAAATCTTTGTAAATCTCCTAATAGAGTCCTTACTTTATTGTAAGTCTTAAATATTCTAACAAGGTGATACCTAATAGTTTCAACATTTTTTAACAGGGTAGACCTTTCATAGAGTAGATCATACAATATGGTCAAATATTGTAACCTAAACATGTTAACTTTATTATTGTATTCATGAAGGTTTGTGGTTGTCATCCTCTCCCAAGTTTTACCTTCATCTTTAAAGGTTTCTTGGTAACCAAATATTATGTTATGTGTGGTGAATGCATGAATGAATTTCTAAAAAGATAAAGTGTTTAAGATTTTGATTCACCCTCACCCTTCTCAATATATGATTATCCTATTTATACTTCCATCAATCAACAATTGGTATCAGAGCATTAGTTCTCTTAGAGAAGCTTAATCAGTTGGAGATTAGATCTTAGAGATGAAGCCTTATAAATTGGACAAGGTTATTCACAATTAAATGATTGAATATCCAACTCATACTACAGAAACTTGAGAAAGCAAGACAAGATCTGAAGAAATATCTAAAAAGAAGGAAGGAATTGGCTATCCATGATAAAAAAATTTCTAATAAATAAGTTGAGATTGAATGACTGTTTGAACCAATCAATCCAAATCACAAAGCATCTATAGATCTACTCGAAAAGAATAGACCCCTGAATGAAGAAATAAGAGTATTGAAAAGGGAACATTAAATCCAATCAATAAAACTATGTATGTGAAGTGACCGTGCAAAAGAAGAAAGTTGAAGAAGAAAAGGATATGGGTAAGGAAGAAAAAAGGGTAATGACTACTAAACTTGAAGATAGGGTATCAGATGTGCAAAAGCTCACAAATACTCAAATGGACTTTATGAATCAACTAATTCTTGAAAATTACAAATTAAACCAAAAGGATGTGAAAATAGAAAATCTCAAATAATAGAAGGACATACTAAAGAATGAACTGACAACTGATAAAGAGTTTACGGAAAGAATCAACAAAACCAAATGAAGCAATGAAATACTTTTAAGAACTTATGAAGTCATCTAGCATTACTGATGGCTCAAGAAATTTATTCACCAAGCAAAGAGAATCATCCAAGAATGGAGAACCGAGGAATGCAAAGACAAAGGACAAATCAACATTCTATCACTATGGAAAACTTGGTCAGACTACAAACATTGTCAAAGTAAAAATGGTATAAAAAATCTTAAACCCAAATTTACTGGTTATTGTTTTTACTGCAAGAAAAAAGGACATCAAATACATGAGTTTAGGCCAAGAATAAGGAAAGAACCTACCACACCTAGATTTGAAGTATATTATGGGTATATAGAATATGAATGTGGATCATAGAAAAAACCTTATTGGACAAATTAGAGGCAAAATTATGCAACTAACAATGCATGTTCCAAGTGTCAAAAGTTTGGACATTTAAGTAAGAATTGCAAGATTCAATTACCATCCAAAAATCAAATCAAAGACAAAGGTAAAGGTAAAGTAGACATTGAACAAATAAAGAAGGAGATGAATCAAACATAGAGAAATAAAGTAGAAGATGGAAACAATGGAGCAAATGTAGTTGAGGTCACCCAATTAAATGGAGAAGGTGAAAACTAAGCAAGAGAGGTATGTATGGAACAATATATTTAATTAATATATCATACATTATTTCCTAACATGAAATGTGCCAAAGTTAATATCTTCATATGTAAAGGTGCATAAGAATAGATTTGTGAAAATAATTAGTACAAAAGGATCATTTATACAATTAGTATCGAACATCAGTAAAATTGTCTATTTTGATCAAGTATTACAACATGGATCAACTACTTCAGAAGTAAACTAGTGTATAGGTTGAGTCAGATGGAAGAGATCAATCTATTATTAAAGACCTAGTTAGAAGGCATCAATGTCGACTAAGACAATTAGCTTCTAGCTAGCTGAGTACACAATATTAATGGAGACCCTAAATCAACCAAAAGAAGGTATATATCAAAATTTGAAGACATTATTTCACACCTTGCATAAAAATTTCAAGAGCATAGAGAAATTTGGCAATGTGAGTGACTAGTAAAAGATTTTAAGGTGATTTGGAGCAAATCTAAGGTGAGAAGATTGATCAAGTGAAGATCTAAGTTGTGACAAGTAATTTAAAAGAAAGAAAAGCTTTTGAAGCCTAACAAATAGATAACAACAACTTCTACCACTATTGGAATGAGCCAAGAGGTTAGTAAAATTTAATTGGTGAAGAGTGATGCTTATCCTCCACCAAAATTTTGTAATATTCTAGAAATAAAAATGAAAGGAGATTCAATGGGTGCACTAATCTTAATATTGCCCAAGGTTATTATGATTCATAATAGAAGGAGTTATTATATGTCTAAGATTAGAGAAGTAGGAGATTATGAAATAAGAGTAGCATGTGAGAAGCTATGTAATGAAGGAATCTTGAAGGATAAACTCAAAGTTGTTGAAATGAAAGGGTTAACTCATGCCCTAGATTTCCTAAGAAATTTCAAGATTGAATGGATAAAAAATATTTTAAGTACTATTTATGACATGAAGTTTTGGTTACAAGAAGGATCCATAGAGATCATGAAGAAAATAATTTAGAAGGTTTTAGGCTATCCAACCCTAGACAAGAAGAAAACCATGTGATGCCTAAGTCGAGAAGAAGATGAAGTAAAGACATGTGTTGAGTGGAATGGATGAGGTTTTTCCATTACAAACATTTTTGATCTATTAATTGAATTTGTAGTGAGGGTTATAGCTCACAAATTTTTCCAGTCAAGTGGAATGAAGAGTGTGCCATGTATAGAAATGGATCAAGTGTGGAAAATAGTGATGAAAGATCATGATATGATCTTGTCAAGCATCAAAGACTATAATTGACATAAAATCTAGCGTTTATCAAAAAAGAAAATAATTAATGTGTAAGTTTGGATCCCTCGTTATGTGTATTTTCTTTTACATACATAAATATTTCTTGGTATTGGTGATATTGTTTAGGAACAAAACAAACCAATGACAAGATAAATAAGTGAATACAATACTCACTCAGGAGAAAATTTGCAAATGTCATGGATACTTATTTTGAGGAATTCAAGCAAAGAATGAAGATGAGAATGAGCATACCTAAAGAATTGGTAACTAGGTTATTACAATCATATATATTTTCTTGTAGATATAGATAATACATTTTTATAGGTCGTAAATTCGAGGAAGGCTTGGTTATGAGGTTTTAAATATGAAATTTATGGTGACTTAGTGAATGCAAACATTATTGCACTATTGAAAGAATAAGTAAACATAGAGGCTGAATATTTTGGAAAATATGAGGAAGCTAAGGCCATAATAACTGTGAATATTAAGATAGTTTCAAAGGAGGAAAAAAGGAAGAGAATGATTGAAAACCTAGAGGTAAAACTAAGCACCATAGGAAAATGCAAGGAACCACTGTAGATCACACAAGGTCTTGGAGAAGATGAAGAAAAGGGTAGTAGTGGCGACGAAGAAGAATAAGAAGAAGGATATGAGGGTAAAGCTCCATTTTTTGCACTCTACCTGGCAAGAAAGCTAAAATAAATGAAAAGGAGCTAGTGGTGAAATTCTTCTCTCCTCCACCACCAACTAAACTAAGGACCAGGGCAACTACTAGTGTCGAGAAGATTATAAAATAAAGAGTAGTAAGGACTACTGAGCCCAATGTATGTAAAAAAAGAGAGGGAGATTGGTCAAAGGACCACCCATAGGTCAAACAAATTTTTTTGATGAGGTATGTGCAGATCTCAGAAGATATTCAGGATTATCCAGTTTTAGATTTGTGAAAAATGACACATTGGATAATATTGATAGAACCAAAGTTGAGGAGGCTATGATAGATATGATTTCTAATAATAAGTTAGCTTCAAATGAAATTGAAAAGAAGATACCCACAAAGTATGGTAAACTTGAATGAAGGTGATAACAGGAAGAAGTGGAAGAGAAAAAGATAAGAATTGACACTCTAGTCAAGGTTATGCATGATGTGTCACAAGATTAGATGGAAACATTTTTGAAGAAGTATAGGAAAAGATTTGTTCCTAAGTATATAATTTTTATGCTATTAAAAAATAAAATTGAAGTTGTAGCATAGCAAGATGAATTTCTTTGGAAAAACATTTTTGGGTTATCCACCAAGGCAATAGATACCTATAAAGGAATTGAGATAGTGACCATCAAAGATGATCATAGTAGTGAAGAAATTATAAGCATGCTGATTTCACAAGGTAGCATGTCACTAGTACATGTTTTCACCCTTGACACTCCAGAGGCTAAGCAATCAAGGCTTATAGAGACATTAAAAGAGACATAGGTAAAGGAGACAAGTGCAAAAAGTCAAATTGTGTCAACACCTCACATTGAGGAAAATAAAGAGGCGAGTAAAGTTGAACCTAGTGCAACTATTTTTTTCTCAAGCACTAATCGACCAACATGACTAAGTGGTAAAATGCCTTCATCAATTTCTAAAACAGTTCTAAGAAACAACACTCCTTCACCAAGTAAAGGTAAATCAATTAAAGGAACCTCACTAGATATTGAATGTTGAGATAATGGTGTTGCACACATTGCATAATATTGTTATATTTTATTATTTTATTTTATTATGTAATGTTGTGCCTAAATGGACATACAACATGTAAAGATTCCCATGGAATATTCTTGATGAGTTGTATTGTAACATTGTGATAATATTTCATGTAATTATTTAATATTGGAAAAAAGAATTAAATGCCCAATATTAAATGTGGGGTCAGTGGGTTAGGTAGCACATAGTTTATGTAATATGACTTAGTGGTTTTGTGGGGCTTACTACTATATAAGTAGCCACAAGGGTAGTTGTCGTAGAGTAAGTGTGAGAAAGGCAACAGTCAAGTGGGACAAGGCTTGATAGGTTAGCCAAGGGAACGTTTGTGAAGGTTGGAAGCATGGCATGGGATGTGTGGATTCATGCTTGTTCACATAGTTTGCTCGGTTGTGGCTATGGCCATGAAGGCTTCCATGGTTGTATGGAAATGGTATTTTTTCTAAATAATACATGGTGATGGATGCTTTTGGAGGCTGATTTTTTTCCCTCAATGAGGGTTTCCTAAGGTATATCTTGTGTCACAATTTTGTGGGTATGTTGTCTATTCTCTTGCATGTGGATTTTAATTTCATGTTTATTTTAGATCTATTATGGGTTATGTGAAAATGGTTATATTCTTTCTTGCCAAGTTTCCTTGCAAGTGGTATCAAAGCTATGGTTTTATTGTTTGTAACCCTAGATTGAATCCATGAGAGGATTTTAAAAAAAAAAGAAAGCGTAAGATATATGAATGATTTATTGCAGATTTGAGGGTTTTTGGATTTGCTATTATTATGGGATGTTAAAATATTTGGGCATGTAAAATTTTTTGGCCCAAAATTTTTTTTGGATGTTTCATTTAAATTAGGGTTTTAGGGGGAGCTTTCAGAAATGACCTCCTAGGTAAAAACAGACCTCGCCATTGGATTCGGGTTGACCTTTTCATAAATTTTAATATATAATATGCCCTAGTTTGGCCATGTTTAGAAGAAATGAAAGAGTTTTTTAGTTTCAGCCCATGATGGCCGTCAAATTTAATCCCATCAGAATTTTTGTCACAAGAAAAAAATAAAAAATGAAAAATCGTAGTGAAAATGGTAAAAAGACTATCTTAGTAAAACGACCATAACTTTCTCTCAGAATATTAAATTTCAGAGTTCTTATAGGCGTTGAAAAGATAATTTAGAGCACTACAACATGGTGTAGATTTGGTTCTATGATTTTGATATTTTGTTAGGTTTTAAGAGCCCTAAATTTAGATGTTATTTATTTTGAGCACAGATTAGGGCATAACTTGGGCATACGGAGTCAGATTTTGGACTTCGAGTAGTCAACAGAAAGCTCTTGGAGAGCTCTACACATTGGTTTAGATTTGGTGCAAGTTTGGCATGATTTATTAGGTGATATATTGAAATGAACAATTTATAGATATATTTTGACTATGGTAAC
Source organism: Cupressus sempervirens (assembly GCA_028749045.1). Taxonomy (NCBI): domain Eukaryota; kingdom Viridiplantae; phylum Streptophyta; class Pinopsida; order Cupressales; family Cupressaceae; genus Cupressus; species Cupressus sempervirens. The sequence goes on from CM053791.1 coordinate 320,023,697, forward strand.
ATTGTGAGTTTATGGCATTGGTGATTTAAGATTTGATGTCGTTGTATACTCAGTTCATATTTCAGATTGGTCTTATGATGATATGGTTATCAATGTTTTGTTTGGATATGTATGATGACTTGTTGGATCTACAAGTTATGAAGTGTTGTAAATGATCTATACTTATGGATTGCATTTATGGCTTGGTTATGGGTTTTCTTTTCCCATTGATCTTTCATTATTGATGCATATTTAGATTGGTGGCTTGGATTTGGGTTGTCTATGCCCTAAGTCACATGATTTGCTGATATTTTTCTTCATGTAGAAGGAATGAGATGTTGTTACCAAGTACAATCATGGTGGAGGATTGTGGTTGACTATTTTATGTTGACAGATTGGACACTTTGAGAGACATATGCTCGATTCATGGATGTGATCATGGTGTCATAGATTTTGGCATGACATGATTGGTTATACAGCTTAGATACATGATTTAGTGGGAGCTTGTGACAATGATGGGGTGATAATGCATTATTAGTTCCCGGTTTGGTTTGGATCTTAATGTAGGAGATGGATTTTATGATGCCATAGCTGACTTGGTACCATAGTTGAGTGAGAGTTGTTGGCATTGATATATTTATTGAGTGTTTGCATATGTTGGAGGTTTTTCGTAGATCTTGTTACTACAAAAGCATCTTTGATATTTCCATGGTGCACTTGTTATCTTCATGGTATGTGGAGATGGTTCTTCATGGTATGTGGAGATGGTTTTCTTCATGGTGTGTGGAGATGGTTGCATCTTAAGGACTCACAGGGTTCTTGGAAAATGTGTGGTTTATACTTTTATTTGGCATGTTATCCTTGGTATGAGGATGGTTTCATTATTATGCCATGGTATACTCTTGATACACATTTAGAGTTGTGACATGTTATAGTATGTTCATGTGGAGCATGTTATCTCTTTGATTGAGATGGTTAGATCATGTTGTCATGTTTATGTTCCTAAGGCCATGGTTGGAACTTTGACATTGATCTTGGTTTAGTTTCTTGGTATTGAGCACACTGATCATAAGCTAGATACTTTATGATATTGCTATGTCACATTTCGAGTTGGCATGGATTGATTGGTTACAAGTGCTCATGGATGGTGGTGATGTTGATTTCTCTTAGATTAGAGAAGTATTTGTTGGGACGGTTGATGGTTTTAGCAAAAAGTTCGAGGGGTGGTCACCTGATATGGACTTGAGAGGAGATTATTTTTAGATGAGTCTTGGTTGGAGACTTGGGTATCTTGATGAGCATTCTCATTCCCCACTCTTGGTCTACTCAACGGTCTACTTGAGAGGTATAGCCCATTATTTTTCTTAGGTGCATTATATTTATGATTGTCTTTCATGGATATGGATCTTGAACTATGGTACATGAGTTAGTTCTAGAGGGTTCATTTGAGAGATGGTTAAGCATTGGTTATCTTCATGTGCATATGTTATTATGTTGGTTGAGTTTAGGAGATGGTTTTATATTGGGCATATTGCTTGGATTAGGAATGGTTATTCCTTGATTTAGGAATAGTTTTATGAGTTTGATCTTCTTGTGAGAGGCTTACATCCATGATTAGTTATATGGTATGGTTTGGGTGTTGTTGAGGCTTCTTGTTAGGGTTTTATGGAGGAGATCATACTTGCATAGTTTACATCTAGAGGTGTGTGTAGAAGGATATGATACAAGTTATGATTTGCATGGTTTCTCTGGTCTTGATTATCTTCTTGGATGTTTAGTTTTGCCTACATTGGATTTGAGATTGGTTAGAGATTGTGATAATTGGTTTGTGCTCATGTATGTCATGTGAGAGATGACATGGTTATTTCTTTATCTCTTTTCTCTGTTGGTTGTGGAGATCTTGGGAGACTATTGGACACTAGTTATGAGAGTTATTCTTGCAGTATATTGGATTATGTATTGTGGATGTCCTTTATACTACATGGATTCTCTTCTTTGAGATGTTGTGAGTGGATTGGTTATAGATTTGACATTATCTTTTGCAGTGGGAGCTTCTTGGTATATATGTGGTAGGTATTGCTCTTGAGGCTTGTGATTGCAAGTTATAGATTGAATATGTTGACGATATGAGATTCACTTGGTATACCTTTGAGGTATGGATAGTTGGATGGGTTTGGCACTTGCTGTGGGTGCTATTTTAGCTATGGATATATTTTGACAACTACGGATACATGTGATTACCTTTGGATTAGGTTTTTTTTTGTGCTTGGAATTTCAGTTGGTACAGGATTTTATGATCTTCTAATGTGACAGATTGGGTGGCTTTCTCTTTGGATGGCTTCTATGTATGTCCAGTGGCAGTGGCATAATAGTTGGTGAGATCATTCATGTTTGAGATGCTAGATACTTTTATTTTTGTTGCGGGTACCAGGATGGAGCACTTGGTGTATTTTGATCCATGATGGTGGATGTGGTGGGAGGGATTGTTCCCTTGTTCATTTATGTGGCTACAGATTGACCCTATGCAATGTATACAACAAGTGGGAGATTGTTGAGATAATGGGTGTTGCACACATTACATAATATTGTTATATTTTATTATTTTATTTTATTATGTAATGTTGTGCCTAGATGGACGTGCAACATGTAAAGATTCTCATGAAATATTCTTAATGAGTTGTATTGTAACATTGTGATAATATTTCATGTAATTATTTAAAATTGGGGAAAAGAATTAAATACCCAATATTAAATGTGGGGCCAGTGGGTTAGGTAGCACATGGTTTTAGCACATGGTTTATGTAATACCACTTAGTGGTTTTGTGGGACTTGCTACTATATAAGTAGCCACAAGGGTAGTTGTTGTAGAGTAAGTGTGAAAAAGGCAAGAGTCGAGCAGGACACGGCTTGACAGGTTAGCCAAGGGAGCATTTGTGAAGGTTAGAAGTATGGCATGGGATGTGTGGATTCATGCTTGTTCACATAGTTTGCTCTGTTGTGGCTATGGCCATGAAGGCTTCCATGGTTGAATGACAATGGTATTTTTGTTGAATAATACATGGTGATGGATGCTTTTGGAGGTTGGGTTTTTTTCCTTCAATGAGGGTTTCCAAGGGTATATCTTGTGTCACAATTTTGTGGGTATGTTGTCTATTCTCTTGCATGTGGATTTTAATTCTGTGTTTATTTCAGATCTATTATGGGTTATGTGGAAATGGTTATATTCTTTCTTTCCAAGTTTCCTTACATTGAAGTTAGTCTGGATGAAGTTATTGAAATGGCACAATTAGATTTGGAAAATCTTACATTGGAGCAAACAATTTTGTTACAAGAAATTTTGGCGAAGAAGAAGAATCAAGAAGAACTAAGGAGAGAGAATAAAAAAAAGAAGGTGCTATATGATGTTAAAAATATTTTTGTTGATGCTTTTGATATTCAAAATTTTGATGACGATGCCCCAATAATTATTCAGCTTTTAAATATTATTGAACAAGTAAATGTCAATTTTTTTGGATTTAAATGAGAAGCTAATGGATTTTTCATCGAGAAAAATTTAAAATAAGGTTGTGGATAATGTTTTTGCAAGGATTACCAAGCATAAAGCTTAGTTACAAGAGCATGTGCATAATATTATAGAACTTATATAAAGGGTATATCATTTGTACAATATGTACTAAGATTCACAAATGACATTTAAGAACAAATTCAACATATTCAAGCTGAGATGTAGAGATCAAAAACCATTATTTCACAGTTAGAAAAATCTAGTATTGAAGACTACAATAAGTTATTGAATTCTTAAGGCATTTTGACTGAGCTTCAGGCAATTGACAACAACATGTAATTAAAATTGATCTCTATTCAAGCTATGTTAATACCTCATTTGGAGGTCATACAAAGGGAAATGAAATAAATATAGGATCTTATGGAAGAAGATCACAATATTTTAGTGGATGATAACTTAATTGACTTAGCAACATGGTTACAGTTGTAGAATCACATTTTGGAGATAGAAACAACCACTTGGGATCATGAACTCTCCATGATCACCTAAGTTCATGAAACATTCATTGATAAACATGGTTTTCTTCCACCCATTCAACCCCAAAAGTCATGACATAAGTGTCAAAAAAAAGAGGGAATGATTATTTGTCATGCAACAGAAAAATTAATAAGGGAGGAATTGACAAGTGAATGGGAAATAAAGTACAAAGTTTAGAGAGGAAAATAGGGCATGAAACTATGTTATTCGACTACTTAGTATGTGTTTAAGTATTCATTTATACATTTTTTTTTTGGCATAAGTCATAAGACTTAGGGAGAGTACTCATATCAAATTGTATTTGTAATGATGTAATCATGACTAAGTATTTTTTCCACTAATGTCAAAGGGGGAGGTTGTTGGTATCTCTAGCTATTATTGTCTATTAGTGTCAAACACTTAGTCATTTACTAAGATGAGTTAGACAGTAATCACTATGACTGAGCTACTCTATATAGATTGAGTTATGTATATAAAATTGTATATACCAAGCTCTATAGGAGCCATGAAAGTATGTGGTCATTGAGTATTTTCTATACAAGCCTAGTTCAACACCTACCAAGAAGTTCAAGCATATAAGGGTCAAGTTACATAGTAAGTGCCAAGTATAGTACAGATCAAGCATCAACAACATGTTGAGTATCAGAGATAGTAAGTTTTGAGCAATGCAGAGTTTACATAAATATCAGAAATGACAAACTTTGAGGTAAACTATTTTTGAGATGACATGGAAGGGACATTAAATATTTGCAGAGGTTGTTATAGAGAGTTTTATGCATTCATGACATGGATCATAGATCCCTATATTTTTTTATCAATGACTCATATGAAGAGGCAAAATATTGAAGCATCTAGAGAACTCTTTAAATAGAGAAGATTTTAAGCTATATTTATGAAAATGATATCGATAAGCTACCGTGTGAGAGATGATATAAAGAGAGGAGTAATATGAAAATGGTGAAGTTAAGGATCAAGATTAGATAAGAAGTTAAGTAAAAGTTCTATGTTATCTCTTACTAGAAAAAGTGACCTAGTCAGTGCAATAAAAGAGAAGAAAAGCTTTACTAGATCAGAAGAGAGGATCAATTTTCAAAGAGAAGACTCAATATTAGCTTATAGAGAAAGCTGAGAGTCAGGTACTAAATTAATATTAGTGAACTTGAAAAAGGATAAATCTCTTAACAGAATCATCATAACATATCTTTGCAAATCTCCTAATAGAGTCCTTACTTTATTATAAGTGTTAAATCCTCTAACAAGGTCAAACCTAACAATCTCAAAATATTTTAACTGGGCAAACCTTTCATAGGGTAGATCATATATTATGGTCAAACATTGTAACCTTAACAAGCTAACTTTATTGCTGCAGCAATGAAGATTTCTGGGTGTCATCCCCACCCCAATCTTACCTTCACCTTGGAGAGTTTTTGGATAGCCAAATATTATGTTATGTATTTTTTTTCATGCATGTGATAGATTAGATCTACATTTTACAACAAGTTTACCCCTACAAATTTTACATGCATAAGACAACTGGTGAATGTGTGAATGAATTGTTGAAAAGATAAAGTGTTTAAGATTTTGATTTTGTAACGCCCCGCCAAGGGATCCAAAAGAATTAACCTAAAATTTTACTAAGTTTGCTAAACATTTTTTTTTTAAAAGTAAGAAAGTATAACATACACATCAAACACATAGTAGCAGAAGCAATAACATGTAATCATCAACAAACATACATAACAGGTTACATTCCTTAAGGATCCCAAGACGTTGAGTCACTTTTAAATTTAATTAATTCTAAGTCTAACAACTACCACATCCACATGAAAGAATAATAAGAAAGTCCAATATTCATAATATACATTTGTTTTGAATGCCTCTTGGCAAATTAATTCAGAATGCTCAATCATCCACTGTACATGTCACAGGGTATGAAAGGCTAAAAGAATATACATAAGTAGAAATAAAGATACATCATCCTCTAAGAATCCATGATACAAAGTATGGTAAAATAAATGAAACCATATACCATACATGATACATTCATCCATCATAAAAGATATAAACATCCAACATGAAATACAACTATCCATCTATCATAAAACATAACTAATCTAAGTGTGTGGTTCCTCCCACCCATCAATAGCATCATTAGACCATCATGGGCCCTAGCCATCCCTCACGCATAACATCCTAGATCACCGAAGAGATCATTGGAACTATAGTAATAGGGACATCACTCATATAACATACTACATCATATGCATAAATAAATCTAACATACTAGAATAAAGCATAGTAAAAAACAACATCTATACATGATAAACAAGCATACCAAGAAGCTCCAGCCACGGTAGCAACAAATGGATCTCAAATGGTAAGAGTAAAAGCACTAACACCCGACCACGTGGAACCTAAATGGTCCACTCCCACCGTGCTGAGGAGATAGTCTCAAGTCCTAGATAGGATATCAAATCACATAGAACAAGTACTCTCTAAGTCTAGGAATCCTAAAAGAACACTAACTCAAAGGTTCCAACATAGATTGACATCTAGACCTAGAGGCACACAAAGACACGTATGAAACCTACTCTACAAGTAGGAAAGTATCATCGCAAAAGTCACGTCAAAAGTTACCTGAGCAATCCCTTAGGAATCTCGGGTCCCCTGTGATCCTGCAGCCAATAGTATCCTCTCGTACTGATGAGGCATACTACGGAATGCAAGGTGTAACCAAGCGTTCTCTCTACCCCATCCTAGCCTGTACTAGCACTCAAGGCATGGGAGAGAACATAAAATTATCTTGTTAGGTTCATTTTCTCTCTTTTAGTGTAAATGTTTTCACTTATTAAAACAACTTACAATGGGTTTCTCCAGGCAGCCTCTTAGGGCCCTGACCCCCATTGCAAGCCACTTCTTGACACTACACATAGATAACCTACCCTAGGCTCATGAAATATCAATCAAAGAATCATAATAAAATAACCTCAATCTTATACAAGTGACTGAAAAAAATCATAAATATAATCCACAATAATCACATCAGATCTCCATGAGCAACTGAAAAGCATCAAATAACAATCATAATGATCACAACAGTTCTCTATCAGGAACTGAAGGCATCAATGATAAATCACAAAATCCAATGGTTCTCCAATGAGAAACCATAAAGTATCCCAATAATAAATCACAATACTGATCGAAGACTCCAAAATGGTCAAGTCAAAACATGTCACACAATGACATCATCAAGAACAAATCACTCAAAACATCTCAGTCCTCTCAAAGCGACTGAAAAACAAATCAAATATAACTGATCGATGACTCAAAAATGGTTAAGTTAGGTAGCTCAAATACATACACCTCAGCTTCACACAAGGAAATTGGAAAGCAATAACAACTAGTAAAAACATCCATATCATAGAGCACTCCATCACATTACCATGGTCAGGTAAAGAAAGATCGAGACCAAATCATCATAACATCACATTCACAACCCCGAGCCTCTGGTAACAACCTAAACTGGTCAATACTAGAACAAACCCCAAAACCTCAAAACATAGACAACAAAATAATCTCATAGAAAAATAGAGTCATCACACAGTTGGGTCTGAATGATAATATATTGTTGAGTTAAGGTAAGGTTTATGTTCCAGTTTAACGTCTATTTCAAGTAACTAAGTTTTCACAACTACCCCTTATGATTAACCCATTTCTATAATAACTTCCATTGAATCAATAATCTAAATCTACAATTTAATCAACTAATATCCATTATTAATTAACTTTAATTAACCTAATTTTAATTAAATTAATCAATAATTACTGTTCTAATTACTTATTTTAATATCTTCATTAATTATTAATTTATTAATATTTAACCAAAAATTATTAATAAATTAATACTTAAAAAAATATATTAAATGCATTAATATTTAATTATTAAATATTAATAAAGATTATTATGAAAACATTATTAAATAAAAAAAATATTAAATTTATTAATAAAAATTTTAAATAATAATAAAACCTTTTTATAAATAACATTAATTAAAAATCAAATATATATTTTAAAAAAAAATGCATATTTTAATAAGCCCACCGGCTTAACAAAGGGCTGCTTGCGGCTTGTCGCAGTCCTGCAGTCGCAGGGCCTGTGGTGCAAGTACTCGGTACCTAACGTCGCAGTACCTACGGCATAGGTACTGTCGTGCATAGCCGCGGAAGTGGGGGTGGGGTACAGGGTAATTCCCTCCCCCCCCCATAAATATACATTATTTTATTTTATTATTATTATTATTATTTTATAAAATGATTCTTATTTATTTAAATAACAATTCAAAGCTTCTCCAATAATAATAATTTTATTATTATTATTATTATTATTTTCATAAAAGATTACAATTTAATCTGATAGGAAAATAAATCGAACCAATCGAATCTTCATTCTAAGATTTTTATTTCCAAGATCAAACATTTTTTTCAAATTAAATTTCTCAATTCAATTTTAATTCAACCCAAAACTTGATTTAATCCAAATTCCCCTTTTTACCTACGAATGAGGTTTTCTAATTAGTTTTCCAATCTAGATTTACAGATGAAATCGAATAGCAACAGATCTAGAATGAATAATTCACACATTCGAGAAGACAAGTTCTTACAATCATGAAGTAGATAGAACATATTAAATTTCTTAAATAAATTAGGGGTCAAGATACTAGACCCTACCTGAACCTGATGCTAATACACAATCCCCAAAAACTATAAGAGAACTCGCTCCTCTACAATAACTTTCTTCTAAAAATCTTTCCTAGAATTCTCCTTCTGAAATTTGCTTCCAAAGTTCTTCTCCAAAATTTCTGTCTCTAAAATTCATGGTCCCTTGAAAAATGAACCCCCAAGTTGTGATAAGGAGTTTTCTCCTCAAATCGGGGCACTAATTGTGCATTCACGTGAGAGGACTCTTTGCTCAACTGAGTTAACTCTAAAATTAACTTGTATTAATCTTTGCTTTATCTTTTTAATGCGCATTGAATGAATTATTAAATAACTTTATTTAATATTCCACTTGACTTCTATTTTTAATCTTTATTACTTTTAAACCCATGCGCACTTAATAAAATTAAAACAACATTATTATTTTCACTTTTTTAATCTTTTAATAGTTTCTTTTATTTTCAACTCATGCTCGCATCATGCGATCTAGAAACTTTAATAATTTAATATCTTTTACTTTTAATTTATTTTAGAAACTTAATTAATAAATATTTAATTAACTTAAATAGCAATACTATTTAGCATTTATTTAAAAATGAACTCTAAATATATTATTATTAAAGTAAATAAATATTATCACGTTCTAAATTTGTCCTTAAACTTTTATCTCCAAATTCAATTATTTTTATTTAATTAATTTCTTAATTAATTAAATATTAAAAATATCATATTAATTTTCCATTAAATTAAATCATTAATTAATCTTTTTAATTAAACTTAATTAATAGAAAATACACCAAGAACTCATGAAGACAACATGTGAAAACCCAACATAGCAAAACACATACTAAATCAACAAAGGGTTATAATCACGAAATTACATCATTTGATGCATTTAGAGGGTACTTAACTCAAATACTTTTCCTAATTATCAATTAGGACAAATGGCTAAAGGGTTTAGGATTTGGACTTAAGAGTTTATCTCCCCTCTCTTACCATTGAGATAATGCAATAGGGTATGCTCATCCTGGCAATTCAAGAAAGTCAATACCCGGTACCTGCAACCTACATAAAATCCATGCATGTATAGACACAATATTCTAAGCTAAACAAACAATGGCAAGAAGTGGTGCATCGTGTAGATCTCGACTAGCAGGTGACTACGAATCCCTTCATTAACCGCATCAGAAATGCCATACATAAAGAAAATAAACATGCACACCATATACATGTAGTATGGGGTAAGTATCCATAAAAAGACACATGCAATAATAAACCATCTAACTAATCATCATTGATAATTGAAAACACTGAATAATCATCATACATACATGAAATATAGAGTACCAAGTAATCTCACTATATAATAAACTGAATATAAAGCAATATCTGATAATCTAAAAGTAATGCTACTAAACATCAAGTATAAAACTAGCCTAAAAGAGTTTGGCAATGAAAATAAAATGTGAACTAGGGGCAGGCACTACAGATTCACCCCTTGCTCTTAGTATCTTGTTATCCTATTTGTACTTCCATCAATAAACATAGTATATGTCGACTAATTGAAATAATCAATAGTAAATAGCAGTAATTACAAAACAACATTCACACATGTATGGCACACAATTTTAACATGGAAACCCAATTTGGGAAAAACTACCAAGTAACATGGTACCACTTTTCCACTCTTCTGAAGTGAGCTCAGTTAAGAGCCAAACCTATTAAAGGTTACAAAACACATTTTTAGGTATGACCATGTTAAAGGATTTAAATCACCCTCTTAGGAGTGACCTAGTTAAAGGATTTTAGATCATTCCATTAGAATGTCATGACCTTGATTAAAGGATTTACAAATGACTGTTAAGTCAAAATTGATTAAAGGATTCTACTACCACAAGGTAGAGAGTAACAACTCAGTTCATAAATTCGTATCTCCATTCAAATCATTCCTAGTTTATTGACTAGACTTCATCACATTCTTCATCATTGATCTACTTGGAAACCCTTCAAGAAATCACACCTCACTAATCTTCTCACTTTTCCTCTACTTTTTTTTCATAGGTTCTTCATAAGTTTGCCAGTCAATAGACATAAAACATATCTTGTTCCTCCTTAAATAGGTAGCTTTGATCATTTTCTACTTAAACATCACCGTAGATCATAGGGCTTGATCAGATTCATTGAATCTATCCATCATTTCTTCCTTCTACTCCTTTCTTGAAACTTGTAGAAACTTCTCCTTGAATCCTCACCAAAGATCCCTTAACAAACTCAATCAATTTGTGCATTAAATTTCCTAGCTCATTAATCTTTATCATTCACACATTTTGACCAATCCAAAAATTTAACTATGTCGGCCTTAAAACATGATTATTTCACAAATTGTTACTTTCCTAACACCTGGTCATTACTATGTTCTTCAGCTCAGTTAATGCTTGGTAACTTAGTCTCTATTGTTCTATCTTTCTCAGCTTACACTATCTCACTCAATCTTCACTATGCTTGGTCACTACTTCATTTATCTCCTTCATCTTTCTTGGCCATAGCTATCACTCGACTAATACTATTAATTCTTAGATAACTCTTAAGTTTCTTATTCTTCAACTTTATTGACCTAGTGAAATTGTCACTCTATCAAGTTTGGTGTTTTACTCACCTTTGTTTCTTCTCTTTTATACCGCAACTCAACTATATTCTTCACTTCATATAGTGATAAAACAACACATTATCTTGTCAAAGACTAATGAATCAAGTGCCCATTGTAATCCCATCATAGTTAACTTGTCTTTACTCAACAACTTGACTAGCTCACCTTGCTATCTATTCTTTTCAAATCCTCTTCATTAATCAATTGTTATGGAACTAGTTATAAAATATCTTACTAGTGAGGCTTGACATCAATGCCAAAATAATAATTGTTCCAATTGTAGTTGCCAATAGTTGTGTACCTTTTTTTTGTGATTTTTGCTAATGGGTTGAAGATGGATCCTAAAAGGGTAAAATCTATTCTTGATTGGCCTACACTTAAGAATATTGGAGAAGTTAGATTATTTCATGGCTTGGAAAGTTTCTATATGAAGTTTATCTAAAATTTCAGTTTAGTATCAAATGCAGTGACAAAGTCAATGAGTGGTCATAAAAATGAATTAGAAAAGACACATGGAGTAGACAAAAGCTTTTAAACATTGAGGGCATGTTTGGTTGGTAGAATACCATAGGAATAGTCATTGAAACTTAGAATATAATTTTTATTCTTTATTTTGTGGGTGGAATTTGAATGGAGAATATGATTACATATTCCCATTATATCCCCAAAATGAGCTTTTATCTATTCCCAAAAATACTTGTTATTGGAATGGCCCCTTCTTATTCTCAATCTCACTTAGCCAAATTTAACAATTTTGTTGGGTCTATGGTTGGGCACTAGTTTATTTTGGGGTAAAAAATTGAACTCCTACTTATTGTTGAATGAAGGCCAATGTTCCACACTAGTTTGGTGTGTTTAACATGAGGAATTTCTTACTGGTCTAGTGTGTTTGATGGGAGTCCTATTTTCCCTACTAGGGAGTGATTTCCCACTAGTACTTGGTCATTTTAAATATTTTTTTTTTGTTGACATATTCTATCTCTTTCCTATTCAATCTTTGGTTGTCAAATATTTTCCTTATCTCTACCCTATTTCTTGTAACTGCAAGATTATTTTCCTAGAAGTGAATCTCATAAGAGTTCTATTGTAACCTATAATGGTATAGTCTAGTGACTACATCCTTTGAAAGGTATGTCAAAATGCTCTTCTAAACCCTTGAATGAAAAATCAATAGGAAACACCTCCCCAAGAACTAAAAAGAAGTAGTTTTCTAAATAATGTACAAGGAGGATGCATTCATCTTTTCTATTTTTTTTGGGATTCTTGTTAGAAACATGTACAACAAAATGGAGGAAAAATGCAACCCCTACATATGCATTCATCTTCTCTATTTTTCATTCCTTGCATAAACACAATGTGATATCCTTGATAGTGTCATAATGTAGTAGTTCCAATAACACAGGCCATGTGTTCCACTTTAGTATTGATATCAATTTACTTATGAAAATAGCACGAGCCCTTTATTTATTAACAATACCCAAATCAAATAAGTTTGCAATGTATTGTCCATGCATGTGGATGGTGATCTCCTTCCAACAAAAATGTTGACTTGCAAGACTATATTTCCATGCACACATATATTCTTAGTTGGCATTGAAACAAGGATTCTTGCAAGACTATATTTCCTTGTAAAAGTGATTGTTTGGGAATATATAATATAGGTTGTATTTCCCATAAAATATTCTATAGCTAGTTTCACACGAAAAAACCTTCAATAAAACCATCTCTATAATATAGGTTGTATTTTTGAACAACCCTAATAAATAATTCTTATTAACTAGCTATAGATGAACACATTTCATTAGTAGACAAAAAACCAGTTGATAGGACTGAGTTATGTCCATAAAACTTGATAGAAAGATGGATCATATTTGAATGGGAAGTAATAATTGCCTTGATACCAGGGGAAACACTTTTCTACCAATAACACAACAAGAAAATTTGCAACATACTAGACAATGTAGGCTCAAAATAGAAGCAAGATTCTCTTTTGAAGTTTGATCTGAAAAAATTTCATCTGAACTCACTGTCATTTCAATTCACAAGTTGAGCAGACAATACTCCATTAGCCTATAGAAACAAGATTGACATCCTAGATAATCACTTGGACTAATCATATCTATTGATAAAGATATAAAACTTGTCTACTACTATATATCACACATTTAGAAGTTAGAAGAAGCATGATCTTGAAAAGAAAATTAATGATTTGATTGAGGCTATGAAACTCTCTTTTGGATAAATCTTCCCTAAAAAAATCCAATTTTACTGCTTAGAATTAGATGCTACTTTGATTTTTATTCATTTTTGCAAGGAGGTAAATAAAACCCCAAAAATAAAGAAACCTCCTAAGAGCCAATTTTTGGTGGAGCATAAAACTTTGAGACCATTTGTCCCCTATCCCTTGGTTACAATAAAGAAACCATGAAATCTATAGAATGATTGAGATATATATTCTCTCTAGAAAACCCACTAGAGTACCTTAGAATTTCTATTTGTTTTCATATAACTAAGCCTTCAACTAAAGAACATGACATATTACAAACTCCCAAGGTTGTTGAAATGATAACCACACCTTAGTATGGGATTTTGAGCTATTCATTTCCCCCTTAGAAGCTTGTGTTCTATTCATTTTTTAGATGTTGTTGTTTATATCATGGTTTTGAAAACACCATGGAAAAGAGAATGGATCAGTTGAAGATGGTGCTGATGATTGTGCCTCTTGTTTACTATACCAGTTGATGCATTGTTGCCAAGAATGGAGCCTAATGCAAATGTTACTTATTTTAACTTGATTTTTTAAAAATAAAATAAAAATTGACCTCTATATTTGAGTTGGGAAGATGAGATTTATGTTGGGCCTATGTTAATGTTTGTTGTGTGGTTTTGAGCTTTCCATTGATAGGGATATTGTTACATGAGGATATCCATCAATAAGAAATTTTTAAGTTAATTCTATTCTCAAGCCAAGAGCTATGGGCTAAGCAGGAATTTTTATGTTTTGGCATTAAGCCTTTGATGGGATTAACTAGTTAATAAGATTTATGTTCTCTACTTATTTTCTCTTCCTTATATGGAGTTCAGTCTAAAGAATGTATCTTTATCACTTCGTTTTCATTTTGCAGACTTTTTTTTGACTACTAGCTTCACCTATCCATTATACAAATTTTTAATAGGGTGCATGCAATAGAATAACCATTATACAAATTTGTAATACGGTGCCTATAGTAGACTAACATAATCAAGGCTTGATTTAATGTTTAGCACGTAGTAAATTTAGCTTGTCATTTGTGTGCACTTTTGTGAGAAGAATTAAGAAAATTAACCTCACCTTGCTAAAACTTTCGACCATATCTACTCAGTCTTGTGGATAGGAGATATTTTTGTTTATGTTGGACACTATCATAACCAATAGATCCATGTGTTTCCATTGTCAATAATAGTTTTTGTACTACATTAACTCCAATAATTATATTTATATATTTTAAATGTGATTATGCTAAATAGTAACTCCATTATGTGGTTGTAGGTCATTTAATGGATCTTATTGATGATATTGAGGTTCAAGGAGCCATAGTTAGGAAGATCAAGGTCATGTGAATATTTGATGTTTTTCTTGCCACACTAGTAGTATCTTCACTAGAGGCTAGAAAATATATGCATAAGTGAAGAAGAAATACATGTCCTTTTTGTAAGTGTATTATCAATTCCAATAACATAGATTGCCATGAATAGAGTATTCTTCTTTTGCTTGGCCAATATTCTAAGGAAAAAAAGGGAGCATTCAAGATACAACAAACATAGTACTAGAAGAACAACTAGTGATGTTCCTCCACACCCTTTGCCACAATCCAAGGAATTGAAAGATTGATTGTTACTTTGGTCACCTAGGAGAGATAGTGAGTCAAAACTTTCATGAGGTCTTGAAGGATATCTTAGCACTTTATAGAGAGCACCTTTTACCCCTTGTTGCAACCACTCCTCTAGAAATTGTTGGGAAGGATTGTTTTGACTTTTATATGGTCTTGAAGGTTATCTTAGCACTTCATAGAGAGTACCTTTTACCCCCTATTGCAACCACTCCTCTAAAAATTGCTAGGAAGGACCATTTTGATCCATATTTCAAGGTAAATATCCTAGTGGCATGTATTTCATCGCTAGAGAGTTATTTATATCAATTTATATTTGATAATAATATTTCTTATTATATGATTATATTAGTGTAATTGATGGAACCCATATACTAGTTAGTGTTGATGTGGACATCCAAGCAAAATATCGTGGTGGAAAAGGCAATTTGTCACAAAATGTCTTAGGTGTTTGTTTGTTTGACCATAAGTTTCAATACATTCTTGCTAGTTGGTAAGGGTCTACTATAGAGAGTTAGGTGCTTGAGCATATCCAGTTGTGGTTCCTCATGTTAAATTAATTCATATTTTATATGATTATATTTTCATTAAATTAAATAAAAAAATTTATGCTCTATTTTGACTATATCTTTATTTTCATTTGTGTATGAAAATTCTACTTAGTTGATGTCTGGTATCTAAATATACCAAGATTTATTGCCCCTTATCGGTGTATGCATTACCACCTAAAATATATTTATAGAAAAAAACCAATCAACACTCCAAAAGAGAAATTTAATAATGACACTCCTCTCTTAGGAATGCAATAGAGTGGACATTTGGTATTTTTAAGAAACATTCTATCCTAAAACATGTGACATTCTACAATATATTTACCCAAACAAATATTCTTTTGGCATGTGACATACTACACAACTTCATTATGATGGAGGATGGTGTTCCATCCAAAGTAGATATTAAAGAGGGTGATGATCATGCTAGGATAACTATGCTACTAGTTGAGACTTATGAAATGAACCAACGAGATAGAGATGAGTGGGGGAAATTTTGAGATGAAATAGGCCAAGGAATGTAGGAACATTACAACTCTTGAACTTTTTTGTACTGCAAAACATTAACATTTATTTGCACTTTGTAGTAAATAGGAATTGTACTTTTTAGTATATGGGTATTGCATTATTTAGTGATTTTTTGTTGTGGGAATATTGGTTTTGATAGTCTAGAGTTTATCTGCTATATAGCTCATTATATAGGAGTTATGAGGTATTTATAATATTTGTACTTAGTATTTCTATGAATATAGCTTTGTGGCTTTGGTACATGTCTAGTACTTGTATGAATAAACTCACCAGACTATGGTATGTGGCTTCATTTTACCTTTTAAAGACAACTAAAAATTCAAATATATTTCTTGAGAATAACTTAATGAGACACAAGTTCAATCAAGGATGCCAAGAAAAATCTTATCTTCAAAGAAAATAAATTTATAGATAATGGAGCATTCTATTTCAAAAGAATCAAAATCCAACTTAATTTCCAAACCACTTAATTTCACACTCTGAAGTAGAGAAACCTTGGAAGAAAAAACACATTAGTCAAATATTGTATAGGGTAAGGAAGCTTGAATCCCACAGGGACATGTTCACACAACTAGGTATAATTAGACTATGCTAGAGTATAACATTACTTCCACATCATAGAGACTTGCTAGCAAAAAATTAGTTAGAGATTTGGTAGAGACCAATGTTTTCAAGTCAGCGTTTTGTGCTTAATTACCCACTTTGAAAACTATGCCAATGCTTTTATGCTATGATCTGCAATAATTTTTTCATTATATTAATTTTTCTCAGAATTTTACTATTTACTTTATTAACTCTCCATATTTATGCATTTGAAATAGGAATAGACATATTGCTACTATGTTCTAATTCAGTTGATGGCTCAGATGGATGGAGTTGCATTGTTGTTTCATTGCATATCAATGCGAAATAAATTTCCCCTTTCTCAAACTTATCAATCCAAAAAAGTCATCTACAAAACCTCTTTCTCTAAAATACATTGCAATTATTTTTAATATCTTACTCTAAAATACAATGTTTGGAGAGCAACATAACAATCAAACTTGGAACCAATTCTTACCTTTTAATATAAAAAACTATTTTCTTGTTCCACTGTGGACACTGAATAAATTTGATTAGTATATGTTCAATATTCCTAGGATTTCATACAATGGTACAAAAATTGGCTACCAATTCTCTCTGATTGAGCTATAGTTCCTCCCTACTAGTTGAGTTGTACGCCCATCAATCTGAAGCTGCCATGAGAATTTGTAAGACAATTATGTAGAATTAATGATTTCTGTCACACAAAGCTCTTCTAGTCTTCATTTGGCCTAGGTTCTAAATAAAATCTAGAGTCCATTATTTCTCAAATAAAAACAATGAAACTCATCTTTATAACCTAACACATTTCCAACTAGAGTCTCACAAGGCAATTGCAACTTCTTAACCTCATATAGGGAATTCATTTCACGTGGATTCAAAATAATTGATTTCTCCATGGTTTCTTCTATCAATTTTTAGTTTTATATTAACCTCAATGCTCAAGGTCCAAAACATCTACAAACTCACAAATTTATGGCTTATATTTCTCACACTTCTAGTTTTATACCCTAGTAGATAATTGAATCCTAATATGTTGTATTTTCTTCTTGTAAGGTATTATATGAGAGTTATCTTGATCTGAAGACTTTTAAAGTGAGGTAACATATTTTCCAGCACCTAAGTCTTGAAAGAATCATTATGTGTTATTATAAGGGATGATATTAAATCAGTGCAATAAATAGTGCAATAATGTTCAACCTAAGTCATGACACATTAGAGTTTATTATGTCAACCATTATATTGGATGTGATTGCTGCTAAAAGACTAGAGTTATATTGGATGTGATTGTTGCTAAAAGACTAGATTTATATTGGATGTGGATTATTTTTTTGAAGCTTTTCAATTACCCATTAAGAACTTCAAATATCATTCACCAATCTCTTAATGAGCATGGACGAGGAGGTATGTGTGATTGTAGTTACTACTTCATCTAGAATTGACAAAGTGGTGTGAATAAGAGAGATGGAATAAAAATTGCTAGATTTTGTTTTTGAGCAAATTGAATTAGGAAGAAAAAGTGATAGGGGCTTTAGAAAAGAAGCTTGGACAACAATAGAAAATAAGTTCAATGAAGATATGAATATGAATCTTGGAAAGGATAACTTTAAGAACAAGATAAAAACATGCAAACAAGGTTATAGAATGATGAAATATTTGAGAAATATTAGTGGTTTTTCATGAATGAGGCAACTCAGTGTTTGGATGTTGAGGATAGTGTATGAGATGAGTTTCTGAAGGTAATATTCTTTAGATAATTTTTATATGTAAGTAAAATATCTCTCAATCAATTGTAATGAAATACATATCTAATTTCCTTTATTTTGGCATCATGTAGAGAAAGAACTCCAAAACTGCTAGAGTGTATGAGAGGCAACGATTCACCTATTTCAATGAGTTAGCAATCATTGTTTGGAATGACATAGTTGAAGGAAATGCAATAGCAACAACTATAAAGATTGATGATGGGCATCTATTCAAAAAGACTATTGATCTTGAGGATGATGGAGGCTTCAATATGCTTATGGATGGGGACTTCTACACTCCTAATTTTGATGAAGAGATCCTTCTCTCAAATAATTCTACTACATTTGTTAGACAAAATCCTTCTACACCAACAACAAGGAGGCTAAAGAGTAGGAAGCCAAGCATGGCTACTTCTTTGGATGTCATATGTGAAAATATCTAAAACTTAGATCGGGGCATGACTAAGGCTCATAATATCAATGTTGATAAAAGGGAAATCAAGCAAGATATATCAAGTGCATATGCTACCATTAAGGCTATGACCATACTTAGTAGGGAGACTTTTATTATGACATATGACTTTTTTACTTTTAAACCTACAAAATCCAGGGGGTTAGTAGAGATGATTGAAGAGGGGAGGGAAGAGTGCATTTGATATAAGTTTGGAGGAGTTCTATGATATATTATAATCATTATGAACTTCCACTCTTTTTTAGACTATTTATGAAGTTACAGATCTATTTTGGAATTTTTTTCAAAGACTACTAAAATTCTATGTAAAATTCATTCAAATTCCTGAAATGGATGAATAGTAAATTTTGCTTCTATAGAATTATACATATGAAATGTGTAAAAGAAACCAATTAAATGAAGATCTATAGATAATTTCTTGTATATAGTTACTGAATGATCTTCGCTTCATTCCTTGCTTGGATGAATTGCTTCTATATTTGTGAAGATGGGGTGATTTTCTATAGGATAATTTAAAGTTCCACTAAATTATATTTTATGGCTTACTTGCAATAGTTGTTTCTATATTTTTAGGGGTATAATAATCTTGCTAAGTGGTTCAATTTATTGATTAATATTTTATCTTTTGAATGTATTGAGTTCCTTAATGATGTTCAATGTTGATGTGATGTACTATTGTATGTTCCTAATTGTTGGATTCCCCTCTCCCCATCATAATAACCTAGAATGACCCTTCTCTATTGTATGTATAGAATAACCCTTGGATTCCCTTAATTGTGATGTACTACTATATGTATAGAATAACCTATTTCTCAAGCTTAGCCCTTGCATGAAATGATTGAGAGAGATTGAATTTTGTGAGCATAAGGTGACCATCTTCTCTCACAAGCACATTTAGGTCTTTGTACACTAGAAATAAGATAGCTTGCTCTCCAACAATTGAAAATGGACCATTTGTTTACATAGATATCTCAATTATCTATACTAATTCTTGTTCATTAGAATAACTATATTGTATAAATGAAAAAATGTTATATTGGGTCTACTAAGTATTGTATCAAAGGTTTAAATGACTTTGAATTGTACCTCAAGACTCTTTTAAATGAATTCTAATATGTGAATGGTCCTTGATTATGTCAAAATCAAGTAATTGATGAAGGCATATTTACATCTTATTTTGTAAAATATTATCTTTTTGTGAGTTGCCTTTAGAAAAAATCTAGCGCATAAACTTGGATTTTCATATTGGCAGTTGAACATTTTCACCCTTTAAAGGTTGTAGTTCTAATTGATTATATAATTTGAGAGAACTGAAACATATATACTTACTACATATAGTTCTTGATTTGGATGAGACATTTGTGTGTGCATATGAATCTTCAAGTTTTCCTCCCTTTATCTATAATCAAGCTACACAATTAGGAATCATATGGTTTGAGCTTCAATGCATTTGTATCCATATGGTGAATGTGGGAGTTGTTGATGGCAATTTCTAACTAGTTTCTAAATCATAAGTTAATTGCTATAATTTGTTAGAGTATTTATTTTATGTTTTTCTCTCTACTGATTGTATTTCAACTTCTTCAAAATTAGGAAGATGGAGACAAAAGGTAAACCATGTGACTGTTTATGATCAACATGGCATGCTAAAATTCTTACTAGAGGCCATTGAGTTTGCAAAACTTGTCCTATTCACTAGTGGTTTGGAAGGTTTAAATCTCAACCACTAAATTTTTCTTTTATGTGATCTATAAATTATTAACATGGAGATGATTTACGTAGTATTGACCTTCCCATGCTTGGATGGCTATTGAAATTTGACTCTAAGGTTATGATATACCTCTTGTTGAAAAGATAGGACTAAGAAAACTTGATTACTACTCGACTTTATTAACCTACAACAGTTACCACTTAAGTCCAAGTATATGAGCACAATCATAAGAGAACAAGCCTTATTTTCTTTGTATTCTTGTTTAATTTGTACATTTTTCTAATTTTGGTAATGCTAAATTCTTGATTCTTTTGTGGCTTGAAACTAGTTTGGTAATGCGATAGACTCACAACTATAATTTTAGGAACATAAGACTTAGCTACAATAACCTATTTGTTGAAGGATGGAAGTGTAAATCTAAGTTACATTTTTTATACTTATGCTTAGACCTACCTTAATTTGAACACTTGTGTGGCACAATTCATCCAAGTCTTTTGGAAGAAAGTAATAAATTTTTAGCATTAAGATACATATTGTGAACAAAAGGCTTACAATACTTCTAGGCTCCAATTGTGGAATTGGTGCTAAGGCATTGATCTTATCTATAATTTTTTAGTATTAAGACCATGATGGGTTATTGTGTTGCATTTTGGTCCGTCTCTTATAATATTTTCCTATTGTCTTCTTAATTATTCAAGCATTATTATTGCATATGAATAATGAAATGAGTAGTATTTGAGGATATATTTTTTTCTTTGAATCTTGTTAAGTTCAATCTCATTATATTTGTTTATTATTTATATAGGTTGATGGCTTTGGCAACTTTGCCAATGTGTGATTCCAGTTTTGGCCTTGTTTTAATGAAGCACTCACACACAAAAACTAATCTTGGGCATAAATTTTTAAGTTGTCCAAATAAATGAAAGGTTGTTACTATTTTTTTGTTATGTTTATTTTTTATGTAAAAAATTATTGTGGCAATCAGTAATATAGTTTTCAAATGTAGGGGGGCAATGATCGTGGTTTCTTTTAGTGGGATGATGATGGCCCATCTACATCAACTGTATAAAAATCTATAGAATATGAAAGCAATGATTGCAAGGTGTGCATGGTTAAAGAGATTGCTACCAAGGAGACTGGTTCCACAACAAAAGCTCAAATAGTGTTTCAAGGTAGACTTAATCGTGTACTAATTTTTATAAGCGCACTATTAGTTATGGTGGTTCTAATTTTAGTAATAAAATGTCCATTTTGTTATTTTGAACTTAATTATGATCACAAAGACTGATTTTTGTATAGTTTTGTATAAGAAACAATGAATAAATTTTACTAGTTTCACGGGTATTTTATTATGTAATTTTTTTTACATTATGATTATATCTATTTGTTTAAAAAAGTTGAAGTAAATTAAATTGCTTATTAACTTCAAGAATAAAATAAGAATTTTAACTTCTTTATAATGATTGAAATAATTAACCAAAAATAATAATAAATTAAAAAAAATAAAACATTCAAAAAATTGAAAATTTATAAACTTAACCTAATTCTAATTCTAATTTTGTACAACCAAACAACAGATCAAAATATTCCTAATCAAATTCTAGGTGAACCAAATGAGATTAGGATTACCATTTTCCATTCCCATTCCCCATTTACATTCTCATTCCCATTTTTAATTCTAATTTTCAATTCCTATGCCTGTAACTAAATGGGCTTTGAGAGAAAAGGTCAAATAATTACATGTACTTTCTTTACTTGATTTTAACAAAGTTTTTCAAGTCGACTACAATGCTAGTGGAAATGTAATTGTGGTTGTTTTGAGTCAAGAGGGTAAGCCTATAGCTTTCTACAATGAGAATTGAGTGATGGTAAGAAGAAATATTTAGTCTATGAGCAAGAGGTTTATGCAATTATTCAAGATTGGAAGAATGATTACATTAATTAATGCCTAGATAATTTGTAGTATACACTGATCATAAAGATTTATAGTATTTGGGAAGTTAGACAGGTTGAATCATAAACATATGAAGTGGGTTGAGTACATGTAGAAAGTTTATTTTGTGGTGAAACATAGAAGTGGATAGTAAAAATGATAGTAGATGCATTATGTAGAAGAATACATTTGTTGATAGAGATGAGAATTAAAGTACTTGGATTTGAAGATTCAAAGAACTTGTATGCAACTGACCTTGATTTTGTAGAACCTTGGAAAGCTTATAAGCATCATCTAATAGATGAGGAAGATAAGTGGGTTGATTATTTCATTCAGGAAGATATGTTGTTGAAGGGAATTTAGTTATGTATACCAAGGGGATCTATGTGAGATAATATCATTAAAGAGAAACATAGTGGTAGACTTGCATGACATTTTGTGATTGATAAGATAGTGAAGTTGATTGCATATAGATATTTTTGGTCACAATTGTATAGGGATATTCAAAAAATGGTCAAAATTTATAGAATTTTTCAAGTAGCTAAGGGAACTATTTAGAATGTTAGATTGTATACACCTTTGCTTGTTCCTAGTAAGCCTTGGGAAGGTATAAGTATGGAATTTTTTCTGGGACTACCTAGAACTCAAAGAGGTAATGATTCTATCTTTGTAATGGTTGAGAGATTTTCTAAAATGACACATTTTATTCCTTGTAAGAAGACAACATATGAAGTACACATAGTAGATTAATTTTTTAGAGAGATTATAAGACTACATGGATTGACTAAGATCATTGTTTTAGGAAGAGATACTAAATTTACTAGTTATTTTTGGAGGACACTTTGAAATAAATTGAATATTAAGCTTGAGTTTAGATCTACATTTCATCCAGAGACTGATGGAAAAAATAAAGTATTTAATAGAAGTTTGGGTAATTTTTTGAGATGTTTGATTGGAGATAAACCTTCTAATTAGGACTTGATTTTGGCACGAATAGAGTTTTCATATAAAAAATTAGTGAAGAGAAGTTGAAATAAGACTCCTTTTGAGATTGTGAATGACATGAGTTCAAGGATAATAGAGTTGAGGAAATTTGATATTGAAATAAAGAATAGTGCTAAAGTAGAATAAATTAATGGAATTTATGAAGAATTTACATGGAGAAGTCAATAGTAATATGAATGAAAATAATCAAGGATATAAAGAAAAAGTAGATAAGAAAAGGAGACATCAAAAATTTGAAGTTGGACATGAGGTAATGGTATATTTGAATAAAAATAGATTTCGAATTGGAATATATAGTAAGTTAAATATGAAGAAATTTGGGCCTTATAAAATCTTGAAGAAACATGACATTGGTAAGTCTTTTGAAGTTTACTTTCTTGAAGATATGGATATTTCACCTATTTTCTATATTTTAGACATCTTTGAGTACTATGAATCTAATGAGGAGACATGAAATAAACTTGATTATCCTATGAAGAAGATAGAAGGAGTTGGCATAATTTTTAATACCAGAGTTAGTAAGATCACTAGAGGAAAAGATTACAAAGAATACTTGGTTCAGTGGTAGAATAAACCTATTAAGGATAGTTCTTGGATATTTCAAGATAAGTTGAATATTTATGATACTTCTCTAATCATCAGGGATTCCTCATGTGGACATCACTCCTTATTTACCCTAGTGTCTAAGGTAGGAGCATCTTAGGTACTTGGAAATCTTACATCAACCAAAAAAATTTCTTGCTTATTGTTCCTATTTGTAGTTAATGGATGACCTTTTCTATTTTTTTCTCTTCTCATTTAGTTGGCACCTTATTGTGGACCTAATGTGGTTCTTATTCTTATTCTCATAGAAATTAATTCCTTCATATGCAAGAGTTATCCTTCTCATTGTTCAAGGAAATCTTTTTTTTTTTTTTTCTTTTTTCTGACAACTTGAGTAACATATAGGTCTGGCTTCAATGAGGTTACATATAATATCAAGTCTTTCAATAGCCTTGGGGTTTTCTTCTTGGATCATGTGTATGTTGGTGTTTAAAAACGTTACTAGTTTCCAATTACCCTGATGAGAACAAAACACATCTAGAGGCAGCTAACTCCCATTTTCCACATGACCATTCAGACACCAAGCCAACTATAAGGCTAGACCCTTCTTCTTCTTTAGGCTCTGCAAAACCTAGGTAGGTGGACCTATAGATTCTTTATATGGTACCAGTTATCAAAGCATACACTGAATCTAATATAAAGTAGATAAAACCCTTATTTCTCCTATTAACTCATGTAATAACACAAATCTATAGTAGCAAATTGCAACTCTATGATATTCACAAGCTGAGTGAGGGCATCACATATAGGTTCTTCAACATGAAAGGGAAATAAAATTGATTATTGATGTTGATTTTCAACAAATCCTCAAACATGCAACAATAAGAATGAATTGATCCTAGAAATGATCAGTGCCTAATCCATTGGGCAATTCCATGAATTGAATAGATACATATGTGGTATCCAAGACATATTTCATACACCAAGATATTAGATCCATCCTATCACTTTGTGATTTAGACATCAGTGTTCATTAAGACCTCATTCTTATGAAATATCCTTCTCAAAATAACCAGCAACCCTGTCAAACACATCAAGCATTTACTTGGCCCTTTATTCCAACAACAAAACATATGTGGCATACAACTTTAAAGGGATGCAAATGGGTCTAAGCTCTTTGTTCCTAGAGCACATAAGATTGCAAATTACTGAGATAGGAGACAAGAATTAGAATGAAACTAAAGAAATTATGGCTCACTTGTATTCATTTCCTTGAAATTATACATTCAAATGCATGAAATTCAAAAACACAAACACCTAATAGATCTGAAACTAGTTGAATTAACTTCACTACCACTATTCATACAAAAGAGAAATTGCTGAATGAATGGTGTCTCAGTATTGGGAATACATCAAAATTGGAAATAGAATATGGTCTCACAGTAATGTGAAAATTTTCTCCAAAGAACTAGAACCTCTACAATGGATGAAAGAAAGAAAGATATGGACCAAGATGAATTCCTGGATTTGATTTGAAGACAACATGTGTCCACTTGAAATTCCATCCCTAGCAGTTGCAAAACCTCTTTCATCTCTCTACCCATTTGATCTAATTTTGTTTTCATCATTACTTGTAACTGATCTTGAAATAGCTTTGATGAAATGATGAAAACCTTTGAGTTAATAAAATATCTAAAAACCTTAATTCAACTGATTTGAAAGTGGTTACATTAGACCCCAAACTACATTTTGACCATTTTTTGCTCACATTTAGGTCATTTCCATGCCAGAAAATAGTTCTGAACTTCGACACCAAAATATTGTTTCAAATTAGGAATCTAATAGAAAACCTTGAATAACTTCAATAGACTACATCCTATGTAGAAACTAACCCTAGAATCAAAAAGTTCATCTTCTCACGATTCTCACAATATATAATATTACATATTTAGCCTTCCAGAAACCCCTTAAAAGCCAATTTGAAAAATAGACCCTTGCTATGGCTCTGTGATTGAACTTAAAAATTTTCAAAATTTTAAAAACTTCTAAAGTTGAAACTTTATAATAAACCAGTTTTGCATTTAAATTTCTACACTTGACCTTCAATTTTTGAAAAAATGATTAAAAATTTGATATTCTAAAAAATTACATTTTTCCTTCACCTTTCTATTTTGGGTCAACTTAGTTTTGACCGAGTTTCCACATGGTAGCACTTGATTGGCTGACCTCTATTCAATCACCTACAAAAAACACAATGCCACATCATTGTGCTTGGGCCTGGTTGCCACATGGCACAATCCTGCATGCCTGCATTAGTTAACCCATGAGCACTTTCCTTTTGCGGGCATGCACCCACCATTAGATTGTGACACGTGTCACAATCTGGTCAATTTCTATCTAGACTTGCTCTAATTTCCACATTAGCACATGTGGGACCTACTGCCACATGGTGGCACCCCACATTCCTACATTACATATCTCCGTTACATCTTTGTTTTGCGGGCTTACGCTCATTGCACATCTTGACATGTGTCAAAATCTTGCACACCTTCACCACATCGATGTACTTGCCAAGTCATTCAAAATTATGCTTTTACACCCTCTGGCTAACATCATCGAGCCCCGCCTCTAGCCTGTGTCTTCTCAAAGGCCTCCAACTTCAATTCATGTAACATAAAGTGTTGTGTTGTATTTAAATTGTTAAAATTCCTCTATCCCCAAAAATGTGGGATAATTCATTTTGACTACATTTTCATTTTTAATGGATGACTTTCATTCAAAGAATGAATGGTGTGAGGATTCCTTGTTATTTTTGACTGCATGGAGGGTGCTACTCAAAACCATGGCATCTCTGAACTTTGCGTGGGCTAATTCCTCTACAAAGCGGCATCTTTGCTCCCTTTGAAAACACTAGATTCCTTTTTTAAAATTGCATGGAGGTTTTGTGTTTTCCTTTTTTAATGGAAACTTAAATGACCTTTGTGCTTTATAATCTTCCCATTAACTACCTTGCTCTTGTGTGGGGTTCTCATGGTGTTAACTACTTTTTTTTTTTGAATTCTCCAAACTACGGCTTCATCCTTTGTGTTGGCACTGGGTTCCTTTTGATTTTTTTTGCTACTTCTTCTTTTTGATGTGGAATACTAGATCTACAGCTTTAAATTTATAGATGCTCTGCTATTTCTTTCTCTCACACATGGTGTTTCCCGTTTGCTTTGTCTTGTTCTTTAAATGAGTGAGATTTCTTTATGCGTGTCCTCTTTTTTGATGCATGGATGGCTTTGTCATATCCCATGTGATATTTTCTTGCCATGGCATGAGCTCTTATGCTTTATCCTGTGCGGGGACTACTAGATGCTTTCAATGCATGGATGACTCCCATTCCAATCTGAGGAATTATTTCTTTTTGTGAGTCATGGCCTTCTCCTTAATTTGATAGCATTGTGTGCGCTATCTTTTGTGCAAATTTCTCCTTATGGTGTCTTTCATTTTTTGAGTGCCTTGGGGTTGCATCTTACTATGTGTGGACTCCTCTTTCTAACTATGGATTTTCCTTGGTTTGAAATGTCGCCTATTTCTAGATTCCCTCCTTTTTATGCATGATTACTATTCATGACAAGGTCAGCTTTGCCTATGTGAGTAGTTTCCTTGTTTGGTCTGCACTTTTTTTTTGGCATGGTCTACCTCAAACATAGGGCTTTCACCTTAACTATGACTTCTTTCAGGTTGGGTGATGTGTCCCCTACTCTTCATTAGTGGCTTCTTCCAACACATGGTGTGCTTTGTTCCCTTTTCAATGTCTATTGTTTCCTCACCTACTAGTTGCCCTGCTTGAAACATCCATCCTTTGTTTGTTGCTTTGAATCCTTATGAATACTAATAGTCCATGGAGCCTCTATTTATGTTTAGTGTATGGTTTCTTTCTTTGGTAGCTAAAAACCCTGTGGAATCATTATATTCCATTCTTAAATCTGTCGCTTCTTCCTTGCCTTCCATTGGACATGCTCTTACTTTTTAATGAATACGCAGTTGCTCATGTTTTTTAATTCCATTGACTCAATTTTATCTCTATGAGCATCTCTTAATGCAAGAGATACAAGTGAAGCATTGAAGCTTACAAGGGTCTGGTCAGAAAAGAAAAGGCTACCCCACTAAGTGTATTAGTAAAATGAACTAGATGTTGAAAACATAGTTTGAGCCTTAACTTGCAAGGCACTGCTCATTGAATATAGCTGTGAAGAATAAAAAGTTAGAAGAATGAAATAAAAACAATTTTAGATGTCCCTATTCTAGCAAGTGGATTCCTCTTATCCTGGCATCTCTCTTGCTACTCATAGCTTCAAGATGGGGGGCTGCTTCAATTTCATGGAGTGTTCTATTTTTATTTTTCTTTGACATGTTCCCCTTGGTGCAATTGACATTGGTGAGGCTAAAGAAACATGGCTTTGAGCCTCTCCCTTATTTAGAAGATTTACCAAATAACTCCCAAGGCTCACACTTGTATGGATCCACATATGAGATGATATTTTATAGACCATCCATACACTTTTCTTGCCAGATAGTAGCCAACTAGCTCCTCATCATTTTTTATAGCCAAGGATGATAGTGACCTTTTCACATCACCATGATCAGATAATGAATAATCTTCAAAATCCCCTTCTCGTCTTGTATCAACACTCAGATGACTATTCATCTAATCTATTTTTTGATTCAATTGTCATTAAGTGGATATCCAGAATGAGCTCTTATTCATTAGATTGAACAAGATTTATAAACTCTTTGATTATTTGATGGATTTTAATGCTCCCTATAGTGTGCTTATAAGTATGCATCAACATCTATATGCCTAGGTGACACCACTTACTTTTTAACTTGAGTACATAAAAATTTAATATAATATCACCCTAACAGGCTCTATCTTCTGATCATAATGCTCTTCCTTGTTATTTGTAAACCCAAGATGCTCCACAAAATGATCTTTGTTAAAATCCTATTAACCCCATCCTTCTAATCAGTCAGATGCAATTAGTCGGGACCCCAAAAGTGGGTCTGACTAAAAAAAAATTCATTTCCAAACGACTAAACTGCAAAACTGATCCATTAACCATCTGGCACTAATTTAGAAAAATTATGACCATTGATTTGTCATTAAAACTCATTCGACATCTTTCTTGCAAACTATCAATTGTGCGTCAGGAGGTCCTTTGACTGGCCTTAAAAATTGACCAGAACACCTGATCAGGCTCTAAAATTTGGCACACTAATTCTCTATTCCACATACTTAAACCCTGACAAATCTCATCTAATGAAGAATTCAGGGTCAAAAGATATTGTCTGACAAAGTTTCCCTTTCAAAACTGCCTACAAGAAAACAAGTTAGAAAACAATAAATTGGTTTTGGAATTGGCTTTGAAAGCTGGGCAAATGAGCACATGTGAAGATGAAAATTGGGATGTTGGTTCACTGTCATGAGTAGATTATGGATTTGCAATTTGGGCTCATGAAGAATAACTGGGTGCATTTGGCAAGCGGTCAAAGTGGGCTACTTGGATTTTGCTGACTAGAAACAATGACAGAAAAACATTTTTTGCAAATGGAATTGACCTGGAAAAATGTGTAGATGGATTCATCATGACTTAAAAACTGACACACTTGGAGTATTTTTAGAGGACAATACAGAAGTACCATCCATTTGATATTACCAATCACAGATCTCAAGTTATGACGTCCCAAATAGGGGTACCAAACAATCTGCATTTTATGACACCAGTAAAAGATAGAAATTGCATTTGGAATCGTGTTTGAAAATTGATCAAACAAATTTTTCATAAGCTAAAACTTGAAACATAACAAGTCCCTAACATCTACAATATAATGCAAAAAGAAATTTCACATTTTGGTCAACTAGGTCAAAATTATAACACGTCAAATAGGGCTTCCCAAAAATTTGCACAATTACACAAAAGCATGAAACAATAACTGACCAACTTTGAGGGATTCAAAATTGAATCAAACGAACTTGAATCGACTCAAAATCTGAAAGATATGTTCTTGAGTATGGAAACTAGACACTCCCAAAGCTAAAAGTCACAAAACATTTTTGGGTTCGAGATATTCACTTGCAAACATAGCCTCATGTCGTTGTTTAACACAGGTGAAAAATGCAGAATTGACATTTGCTCAAAATGAGATCTCATGGAATAGCTCAAAATGGCAATTTAACATTGTGGAACATGTAGACGCACTAAACACAGGATGTTTGAAACATTAAAAACCTCTTAGGCCTTAGACTGATAGTCAGGTACATATGCACTGAAAGCGTTTATAGGGCTTGTCTTCTCAACGGTACTCAAAATTCGGGAAGGCAATTTTGAGTCCCAATAGTGTATAGCTATCTTTTTCCTCATAGATCTTTCTTTTCTTAATTATAAGGTGATTGATTTCTCCTTTTGGACATGACCTATATTTTGTAATAATATCTTGACAGACTAACTTGTGGTCTTGTTGGCTATATAATTTGAGATCTAGGATTAGGAAAAGTAGAATAAAGCTATATAGAAGGAAGATAATAATATTTGAACTCTGTAAGCTCAAGATTCTAATTTTATAGATTGTAATTTGAATGTATATGGATACAACTAGGCAGGCCTTATGTATGGTATGTTGAAGGAGGATTATCTCATCATATTTGCATTGAATTTAATATATTATGGTTTCTCCTATATTGTGTTGGTTTTAAAGTGTAACTATAGAAAGCATAGCTTGGGAGTGGTTTCAAGACACTCTTGCCTTATGTTAGGTGGTATCAAAGAGAAGATTTCCTTCCTTGCAAAGTTTTGGGATTGTGGAGAACCCTAATTGGATTAGTTGTAGGATGGAGAACCCCCTTTGCCTTGAATAATTAGTTATCCATTTATGTGATAAAATTAGTATGCTAAGAATACAAAGAAAAAACTAAGAATTCATAGACTAATAACAAAGAAAACAAAAAAATTGACCAAAAAAGAAACCAAATAATAGAACATGTAAAACTTGTATCTCTATAGCTTCCTTGATGTGTGGATATGGTCGTGATTATGGATGTGTGATCAATTTTATGCTCTATGCTTCAACAATGGACAATCATGGATGGATGCATAGAAAATTGAATATCACCAAATAACACTTTGAAAGTAATTATCTGTCAAAATGGTATAATAATTCTACTCAGAAGGCGGGTGATTTTTGAGGAGCACAAGGTTCAATTTATAGGGAATTGGGCGAGGAGAAGATAAGAATGCCTAATGGATACTTAACTAAGTGAGGTGTGAGATATGCTTGAGTTGAATATGATAGATGGAGATGGACTTCTGTGTTTAGAGGTGGATGAGGGAAATGCAACATGAGAGAGGACTTGGGCTTGAGTCGAGAAGAATAAATCATGCCTTAATTTATGCAAGTGATCAAGAGAGGGATATTAGATATGGAAGAGGAGGTGATGTGCCTTAGTTTAAGGTGGTGAGGTGGATTAGTTAACTAGAGAATGTGGAAAGGTGTATAGATTTGTTAGAGAAAAGGTTGGTGGGTGAGCTTAATTAATTAAATGAATTATTTAATTAAAAGGGGAATTATTGGTGCATAAAATTTAATCAAATAAATAAATAATTTAATTAAAAGAGAAATATTTGGTGCATGACATTTAATTAAATAAATAATTTATTTAATTAAAATAAGAATTATTGGTTCGTGAGATTTAATTAAATAAATGAATTATTTAATTAAAAGAGGAATGACTAGTGCATGAGATTTAATTAATGAATAAATAATTTGATTAAAAGAGAAATTATTGGTGCATGAGTTGAGTTCGGGTAATTGTTGGTTTAGAGGATGAATTTATGGGTGGAGGGATTTAAACAAGTAAATAGAGAGGGATTTTGGAGATTAAATTAAATGAGTTTTGTATTTATAAAGAAATAAATTAGACTATTTGTTGTCTATTCATTTATTAATTAGGCTATAATTAATTAATTAGGCTATAATTAATTAATTAGGTGATAGTGCTAAAATAAGTAAATAATAAAAATTTAACAAAAATATACTTAATAAGATGACTAGATTTAATTATAGATTTATGTGATCAGATTTGAGTGTCTACATTTTTTCCCTTTTCGACATATGTTGGTACAACACTATTTTGAAGATGTTTTTAACTAATAGAAAACATGAAGAAGATGTTTAAAGCAACTAGGTTTCCCCTATCTTGAAGAAATAGTGTACTATGTGATGCCCCCCTTGAGAAGGTGGTAAGGAGAGAAAATGAGACTAGACATCATCTTGAAAAGTAAGACAATTGGGGTGAGATGGAGGACACATAAAGGATGCAAGAGGTTTAAAATTGGCTCATAGTCTCACCATGGGAATACAAGACAAGGGGAGATCAGTTGTATAAATTAGGCATATTTGTGAGATAGGATGGAGGACATGAGGGATAAATGGTGGCATTTTTTTTAATTGAACCCTTAGGATGCGGTGGATGAATGAGTGGGATTTTGAAAATTTTTTAGGATTTTTGGATGGTTTTCAAGATAGGATAAAGATATAGGATAGATATTGATACGATGATTTTGACTCTATTTGTTGTTTCCTTGTTGTGAAATGTGGGGATGCAATTGAATCCATTTGAAGCTTTGAGCATGGAACTCTCTATGAGGAGAGCCACCATGTAGTTGAACACTTCATTTAATATAGAAATATTAGGGTTTGGCCAAGGTTACCAAGAACATCAAGGCATCATCATCATTTTTTCATATGACTAACTCAAAAAAAACATGTAAGGATTTCCCTAACATCACGCATGAAACCCAATGGGAATCAGAGTGGAAATGACATTGGGTAACCCACAAATAAGAAATATTTCCCAAGTGCAACATATAATCATAAAAGATCATATATTTGGATATAAAATGGTTACACTCAGCTAAATCACATGTAAAAAAGAAAAAAATGAAAGACAGATCAAGAACTTGCTTGTTGATTTCCAAATTCGGAGCATACCATGATATGAATGATTGTGGAAAGCTTGAGGAGGGGATAACCAAATTGCTCAGTAAAGGTAATCAATAACCAAAATTGAAATCCAACATAAAAAGAAAGAGTAAATTAACAAAGAATAACTTTATGCTAAAGAGATCAGTAGGACTTGATACTGACAGACCCTAAGTCTAGTAAGAGGAAAAATGTATCCTATAAGGAATTATTAATAGCACCTAGTGCCTAGACTCAAAAGCAACTAGAAATTTTAAGGACAACACTTAACTGATAGAGGATTACATATAAGGACTTTCTGAAGTGGGGAGTAGTAAGAACTAAATAACTTAATCTAACATGAACTGACATGAGACTGGGATACGTATGATGGGATCGATGAAAGACTAATCAAGACTTTGCACTTTGATTGTCTAGACACAACACACCATGATATGAATGATCATGACAACCTTGAGGAGGGGATAAGAAAATTTCTCAAAAAAGATAATCAAGAACCAAAATTGAAATCCATCATTAAAAGAAAGAGTAAATCAATAAAGAATATTTGTGTCCATATTCATCACTTGGTAGGATTTAAAAAAAAAAAAATCGAGGACTACTTATGATTTTTTTGTATTTTTTGAGGTATTTAATATTATTTGGTGGTGCATCAAAGTGCCTATTGCTAGGTTTTCACTAAGCTGATTATTTTTTAGGATATTTTATTATTTTAAGAATTTTTGTAGCATCATATATGATTTTTTTGGGATATTTTTCATTATCACAAGATATGTAGAAATGCTAAGCAATGAGAGAACTAGGTATAGAACTTCTTCAAATGAAGGACATTGATGGGATTAGAGAGTGTTCTCCCTTAAGTGAAGAAATTTGATAAGTTCTAGTGCTAAAAGTAGAACTAACAATGTAGGGACCCAACCAATTAGGTTCAAACTTGTCCTTATGTTCTCTATTTTATTGATTCTTTATATTTTCAGTAAGGACAAGATCATCCACTTCAAATTATCTAGGATAAAATTTCTTATTGTAGCTATTTGACATTTATTTTTTATAAGCTCTCATATGATCAAAAGTAGCTTTACAACATTCATTTAGGACTTAAAGCTCATGTATCCTCATAGCTCCATAATATTAATTAGTAATTAGCCCTTTCAAAGAGACTCTTAAGGAAGGAATATCAACTTCAAGTGGTAGGACAAACTCAGAGGCATAAACCAAAGCAAAAGGTTTATCCCCATTAGGTGTGTGTATGCTAGTCCTATAAGCCCATAGCACAAGATTGATCTATAGATGCCTATCTCTACCAAATTTATGGACATTTCTATGAATTTTTTTAGCAATGTCTTGTTTGAAGCCTCATCTTGACCATTCCCTTGAGGCTAGTAGATAGATGATTGATGTTTCTTAATTTTGAACTTCTAACAAAGCTATCTAAGGTTCTTATTATTAAATTGCCTCCCATTATTAGTGACTATAGAGGAGGGAATGTCACAATGACAAATAATGTGGTTCGGTATAAAGAGAGCAACATGTTTTCCTATGGCAACAAAAAGAAGCACAACTTTAACTCATTTAGTGAAGTATTCTATAGTGGTGATAATAAACTTGTGTCCATTTAAAGAACGAGGATGTATTTTTCCAACTAGATGAAATGCCCATTATTGAAAATGCCAATGTGTGATAGAGGGTATCAATTCATGTCCAAGAGCATAAATCAAATTACCATGTAGATGACACTTTTTATAGGAGTTAGCATAATGCACAACATCTTCTTGCATAGTAGGCCAATAGAAACTAGCCATAAATAGTTTCAAGCAAGCATAAGGCCATTAGAGGGAGACCTACAAATATTATCATGGACTTTAGCTAACACTCATTCAAACTCATTCATGTCTAAGAATATAAGGATCATTCTATCTAGACCCTTCCTATACAAGTCACAAGAGATGAGGTTAAAATGGGAAACATTGCAAATGAGTTATAATTTTTCATTACGAGTGAGGTTATCAGGCACAATTTGATCATAAAGGTAGGAGTAAATGGTAGCATAGTGAGAAAGTCATGATCAATGATAATACAAATGAATTAGTTATCAGGGGAATCATAGGTAGGGTAACGTATCTCTTCCACCTAGAATTCAAATTGACATTCATGTTCTTATAACTATAATATGGTTTCCAAAGTAGCCATAGCATCTATAGCCTTATTTTTAGCCCTAGGAATTTGTTGAAAAGTGACAAAGGTGAAATAGTTCCATAGAGCATCAACCAATTTCCTATATGGAACCAACTTTTCATCCTTGGTTTGATATTCATTATTGACTTGATTTATGAAAAGTTTAGAATCTCCATAAATATGTAGCTTAGCAATTCTCCATTCAATAGCTAGTTTTATTCCATTCGTGAGAGCCTCATATTTTTCTATGTTATTTGTGCAAAGGAACAACAACTTGTAGGACTTAAGAATTATGTATCCATGAGGTGTACTAAACAAAATACCAACACCAACACCATTTTGATTATGGGATCCATAAAAGAACATTTTCTAAGTCCTTTTCATGACATACTAATGTAGGAGCATCCTGGGTGTAAGAAAAATCTTGCATCACCCAAAAATATTTTCTTTTCAGTCTTTTCTATTTTAATAAGGACTAGTAGATATGGTGGTTGCTATTTAAGGGAACTTTCTATTTATAATTAGTTTTTCATACAAGCTCAGAATGTTCTCATTTCCTACATGAAGGTTCATTTTAGAGTCATAAGCCTACCATAAAAATATGATTGCTCCAATTAAGTATCAGAGAAGTTATTGTGGATTTTCTGTAGCATAATTTGTAGGAAAATCTTCAAGCTCATAGTTGGAGGCCTTAGTGTTCTTGGATGAGGTCCAAAAATTGATGGAAGGGCTCTTGCATTGTTGTAGGCCTATAGATCAGGAGCCCACATTTTTGTAAAGTGGTTGTAATAGCCAATTAGAGTAATGGTTCATGAGTTATGGTCTTTCAAAGTTAGACTACTCAAAATATCTAAAATAATTGTCAAAGATGTATTTGGCTAACTCTATGTGTATTGTTAGGATTTGTTGGCCTTAATCATTAAGTTTTAGTGTCTAGAACCTTCTTTGGCAACATAAAATTTCCTATTTAAGAAAGGCTTGAACATTATGTAGGACAACTCTGGGTGATATTTCACATCTTGTCTTGTAGATTACTGTAATGAAGGTGCCCATGTGGGTTAGCATATTGTACTTGTGAATTTTGTAATTTTGCATTTGTGGCACAAATAAGAATTCCATATTTTGTTCTCGCATTTTCTATTGTTTCTTTGTTTCTATTATGTTTTATGGTATTAAGGGGAGCACCCTTCATCATGTTGGAAAACTTTAGAATAACTGAGAGGGGAGTGAATTAATTATCCAAGATCTAGATGTATAAATAAAACTTTTCATAGCTTAGTGAACCCATAAAACATGTGACTTCATGCATGCATCCTTAAGATTATGCAATCACTTAAAACTTATAGGTTACTATTGAATCAACTTGCAAAAATGTAAACATGAAACATAATAGATTCATCAACACACTTGGCACAATGATTTATGTGGAAACCCAATTTGGGAAACACCAGTAACATGCTACTCTTTTTACTCTTCTAAAGTGATGCCCTGCGAATGGCCAACCCTATTAAAGGTTACAATACACACTATTAAATGTGACCATGTTAAAGGATTTCAATCACCTTTTTAGGAGTGAGCCTTGTTAGAGGACTTTAGACCATTCACTTGGAATGACACTTAGTTAAAGGATTTACAAATGATTGTTAGGTCAATCTTAATCCAAAGGATTTACCCTAGACTAATAAAATGATTAGAGAGTAACAGTAAGGCTTGATCTGATAATAACTTACAACTCCATTTATAGATTACAGATCTCTATTTTAGTCCTCCATTATGCTTGGATTTGACTCATTGTAGCTCTGATAGCTTGTTCCCCCGTCAAGAATTCATACCCTTAAGCCTTCTTGCTTAACATTCCATTGCATACTCTTCTCTTAGGCCACTTGATGAAGCAAAACCCTTGTCTCCTTGACTTCATTAGGTTCTCACACATGAAAACCTTGCTTCATGACCAACCATTCCTATAAATAGGAAATTAAGATCTTTTTCCACTCATTCTCCATCATCCAATTTAGGGTTAGGATGGATTAGTTATGATACAATGAATCTATGCCACATTCCATATCTCTTCTATAAACTTCTCCTTGAATTCTCTTTGAATTCACCTAAAAATGGTTTGCCTTGAATTTTGTGCCTCCAGCTCATTGATTTTATCTTCCATCTAGTTCACATAATCTAGGAATACAAACTTGTTAGCTTAGATCCATCAAATTCACAATCTTTTAAATAATGCAATAGCTCAACATTATCTAGCTTTTGATGCTTGGCACAAATTGTGTTGCTCGACATCCTTTGTAAAATCACTCGGCATGAACTAAAGTTTACTGGTGCTTGGCATCAACTAAACTTTACTTGGCATCCACTATTCTACTCAACATACACTAGAATAGCCATTTACTCAGCTCCAACTAATTATCTACTTGACTTGCACTGACTTTGATTGGCACCTACTATCCACTCTATCAAGCTTGGCAGACAAAATTTTCATAACTTGTTCTTCTAAACTTTCTTAGTGTAACCAACCTTTGTAACCTTAAGTAGATTATCAATACATCATGTTATCACTATCTTAACTGATTCTTGTACTCCTTTACATAATCATAACTCTTCCTTTGGGTGCTATTGTTACATCTTTTGATCAAATCCTCTTCATCAATCAAATAAGTGATTGTACTTAAATCGTATAAGAATTTATCTTACCAGCAAATAGTAGGTTTGACATTAGTGGAAAAAAAATGACTGAAGAATATTGGTCATACTTGTATGTTCTCAACAATCTCCCTCTCTGATTAGCTTCTTTAATCTATTCTCAACACATCACATACATAATAGCTAAATTTGGGAAGTATATCTCCATAGGAGCACTATCTTGAATCAGAAAATCAGCAAGTTGGTGTGTAATAGCTTTTCCTTTAATGGATTTATGTTCAACATATTGAATGTCAAATTCAGATAGAATCATCGTGCACTTAGTGAGTCTACTTGTAAGTATAGTTTTATTTAGGAAATACTTTAGAGGATCAATTTTAACAACCAAATGTATAATATGAGCTAGCATGTAAGGTCACAACTTTTGAGACAGAAATAATATAATATAGAAAGGAAATTTTTCTCATTGTTATTGTAATTGATCTCATAAGAAACTAAGGTTCTACTAATGTAATATATAGCTCTCTCCTTCTCATTCTCATCATGTTGTGGCAGTATCCTTGTCATTCTCATCACGTTGTGCTAGTAATGCCCCTAAGGAAGTAGCAGTAGCTGAAATCTACAAAATTAAGGGCTTCCCTAGAATATCAGGCATAAGAATTGGAGGTTTGACCAAATATTCCTTAATCTAATTGAGACTCTTTTAACATTCCTTATTCCACACACATGTAGAACCTTTATACATATTCTTATTCAATGGTTGTGATCTATTAGCCAGTTGTAAAATAAACCTCCTTATAGATTACATATGTCCTTGAAGACTTCTTAAATGACCTATATTTCTAGGAGGTGGCTTCTATTATAGCATGTACCATTTCAAGATCAACTCAAATGGCCTTGGTGGATGTGATGTAGCCTAGAAGTTTTCTAGAGATGACACCAAAGGCACATTTCTTAGGATTAAGCCTAAGATGAAATTGTTCCATATGGTCCAATATCAAACTCAAGTCATCCAAATGAGTATTTCTTTGTTTAGACTTAGCTAAGGTGTCACCTACATAATCTTCCATATTTTTGTGTATCATATCATGAAATATTATTATCATAGATTGTTGATAGGTAGCACTAGCATTCTTAAGGCCAAATGACATAATATTCTAGCAAAAGGTACCCCATGCACAAGTGAAAGAAATATTTTCTTGATCTTGAGGAGATAATTTTATTTGGTTATATCTTGAGAATCCATCCATTAGGGAATACATTTCATAACCCCTAGTCATGTTCACTATCATATCAATGTTTGGGAATGGAAAATCATCCTTAGGGAAAGCTTTATTCAAATATTAAAAGTCTATGCAAACTCAAATTGATTTATCATGCTTTGAAATAGGTACAATCTTGGATATCCATTCACCAAAATCTATAACTCTTATGAATTAGGCTCTTAGGAGATTCTCCAATTCAACTTTCACCAATATGATAACGTGTGGGTACATTTTCCTCAACTTTTTCTTAATGTACTTGACACTGGGAGTCATAAAAAGGTGATGCATAATCAAATCAATGTCAAGACCAGTCATGTATGCATATGTTTAGGTGAAGTTGATCTTCTTTGTATAGAAAAACTAAGTGATTTGTTCTATTTATTTAGCTGATAGTGACTAAGCTAGATGTATAATCTTTGAAGACTCCTCTACACCAAGGTTGATAGGCCGAGTAGTGTAGAGCCTACCCCTAATTTTCTTTTATGTTATATCACCAAATTCTTTTAGGTCAGTTTGCATGGTTATGTGACTTGATTTAGTGTTACTTAGTTACTTAATTTGTTTGATACTATTTAGATGTTTGGATTATATATTTGATGAGATACTTCATACTCAAATATTTTATGTGTTCATGGTTATTCATTTGATGATGATGCTTTGTAAACTTCATATAGTGATTTCAGTTATTTTAATGAGGAAACTTGTATGGATTATTTATATGTGGTTTTATGATTTCTTACCCCATACTTGCATGTGTATGGTGTACATGCATGATTTGATTTATGTTTGATGTATTTGATGTGGTTGAGGAAGAGAGTCATAGTCACCTACTATTTGAGATTTACATGATGTACCACTCCCCACCATTTCATATTTAGTTTACATATATATACATATGTACATGTTTGATTTTTATGCATATTGAAGGTATCAAGCATTGACTTCCTTGAATCTTGAGGATGTGTGTGCCCTATCATAGTATCTGTGTGCATAAAATGTATCACACTTCTATAAACTATTGTTCTTGAGAGAACCCATGGAAGAGGGAGTCTCAAGAGGAAACTTATAGCTCTCTATCTATGATGTGCAAAGGCTATGATATGTGGCTCTCACATGAACCAAGATATGAAAACCTTTCAAGGTGTACCATAGAATGAGAGATTCAAGGATTGGAGCAAGAATGCTAGCATCAAAGAATCTAGAATAAAATGCAATGCAAATGTAAGCTATTCTAAATGAAATGCAAGATAACAAAGAGAACTAAGCTAAATCATAAAGGAAACTAAGCTAAAAATTGTGCCATAATGTAAGTAGAATGAGAGATAAGCTAAAATGCAAAAATGCAAGAATGCTCCAAGTCTCCAAAATCACTAAGAAAACCTACAGCATAACAATAAAATGAGAGACTAAGATTTTTGAATTAGGAGAGAACCCTCCCTTTTAAAGAAAAATAGATGGTAGAGATTAAGAGGAAAAAGAGGCATAATGAAGGGAGGATAATGCATCTTGGGTGATCCATGTGCACAAGCATTTAAACCAATCATGATGTAGAGTTGACTTTTGTTCCCCATGTGGGACAAAAATGTCTTTTCTTTTATATTTAAAATAAGAATAATGCTTTATGTGTGCGCAACTTAGGATAAGAGAGAAGTGGGAATTTTTATTTAATTAAAAGGGGGACATGTTATTTTAATTAAATATGAATTTAGGATAAAGTGGTCAAATTATAGGATAAAATCAAATAAATAGATCTTTGGAGATTTGATCAAGGATAAGCATTAAATAAATTATGCAAAAATGCTAGAAAGGGGGCTCATAGTCTAGATGACCATTTTTGGGTGATTACATTTGCCCCTCTTTGACTAATATGTGATCGGTCTAGGAACATATTACGTCAAAGAATGAAGAAGCCAAAATAATAGAGAGATAGAAGATAATGAATGCATAGTCTATTAGTAGCAATACTAAACATTAGGAGAGAGAAGAGATATATTAGTACTCAAGAAGAGTACTAACACTAAGAAAAGTAGATAGATCAAGAGAAAATAGATAGTTGTAGAAGAAATAAATTTGCAACAATGATAGAATATTCTTACCCCCTCGAGATTGAAATTGAAATGAGATAGAGGAGATGCAAAAATAAGAGAGATTTGATCAAATCAGAAAAAAGAAAGGTTCATGATGATAGATAAGAGATTAAGACCAAAGAGTGACCACCAAGCAATGAAGATACACCCCAGTTTGACTAAGTTTGAGCAAGATAGATAAAGCATAAGAATTAGGTCAAAGAAAGAAGAAAGATGAAATAGAAATGAAAGTGAAGAGTGGAAGAGAGTAAAAATGATGAAGAAATGAAAAAGTGATGATTGCCCCAACAAGATTCAAAGATTAAGCCTCAATAGGTTAGCCAACTACATAGAAGGAAGAAATTTTGACTAGCATGATGAACCCGAATTTGGATTTTGATCTTGAAAATGGATCCAAGATGTCAAGATTAGAAAAGATATGTCAAAAGCATAGATGTGATGCTAAGATAGAAAAGAAGTGAGAAATAGGAAAGAAGGGATAAGATAAGATCAAGAAGAGGCAAGAGAAGGATGAATGTAGTTACCTAACAAGTCCATGAAAGATAAAGAAGAGAGCTATCTCAATATATAAAAATTCAAAACTAAGCTAGAATGAACCCTATAATGCAAGCTAGTATGAAAGGTGCAATTGCAAGGGTTACATAAGTAGGTCCTAGTTTTTATCATTAAGCCTTATTAGGGATATCAAAAGATCATACAATTGCCACTAGCATAAACTATGAGGATATGAATATGATCTATGTCAGATAGATAAGTGGGAATCCAACCTAACAATCAAAGACATGTAAGTCAAGATGACTAATGCTGTTAGATTCCCTGAGCTTAGTATAGCAAGATTACACTTGTATCAAGGCATATGCGCTAGGATAACCCCAAGTGTGGTCTTGCAAAAATTGTCAAGGATGATACATTTTTGAGTCAAAGTGTCAAGTAGGACAAGCATGAATGCTCTAAACACTATGGAAAAACAAAGTATACCCATAAGTAGAAAGCAAGAAAACATGCCCCATACCCCCAGTCTTCTAGTCCATGACATCCTTGAAAGACTATTAGGGAGGGTACACATACAAAATAAATCATCATAGATAGCACACAAAGAATATATAGTTCATTATAGATTAGTATTTTAAATGTTTAAGTGCATGTGTATAAGTCACTTGGCCATTTCTTTAGAACTTGATTATCATAGTGACAAATATCGCACATCCAAGACTGTAGGTAAACTATATGAAAAGTGTTAAAAATCACTTGATGTCAAAGGGGGTACTATTGAGAAACACCATTTTGTGTGTTGCCAAAGAAACCCTAGTGCATAAGGAAACCTCAATAGGCTAAGTAGATGTGCCCTAGAGATGAGGACAAGAGACAATTCCAAGATAGGAAATGTGTTGCAAAGTGAGTGATTGAGACTGATAGCTATAGGTGCAAGGATCTCAAGTAGCACCCATTTCAAGTTTTTCACTAGTTAGGAGATTTTTTCAAGACTTTTTTCAAAATTTTCAATTTTTTTTAAATTTTAAATTTTTTTTAAATTTTAAATTTTTTTTTGGTGATACATCAAAGTGCCTATTGTTAGGTTTTCACTAAGTTGATAATTTCTTTAGGACACTTTATGATTTTTCAGTATCATATATGAATTTTTTGGATTTTTTTGACTGATTTAAAGATCACTAGTTCTCAATCAAGATCCCATCATTTTGTCCCAATGTCTAGCAAGGTGTAAGACGTGATGGAGTAGCAAGCTGGTAGATAAGCAAAGATAGAGAGGAAAGGAGTATGAAGTAAGTGAAGGCAATCCTCAAGGGTAGACTTCTCAAGAGTACCCAAGCTAGGGAAAGTGTAAAATAGTTGTGTGAAGAAGGTTTTGGATAAGTAATGAAAGTAATAAGAAAGATAGCATGTAGGATAAGAAATTGAAGACAATAAGTGAGATAGCATATGGGATAAGCAATGGAAGACAATAAGAGAGATAGTAGGAAAGTGTGTAATCCAAGAGAATAGACATGTCAAGAGGCTTAAGAACCATATTTTTCTTTATTGTGATCAAGACCAAGGGCTCAACTAGATAGGACATCGATGAGATGGAACAATAAGAATGAAGCTAGATGTAAAGGTTATGAAGGAATGAGAAAGCACAATAGAGAATATCATGGATAAGATAGCCAATATGTAAGGATAGCTAAACATTCACAATATCAAAGAGGAAGATGGAATAGATGGATGATTGAAGAGTTACACGTGATGCCCATTTACCAAGTTTTCATC
This sequence comes from Cupressus sempervirens, assembly GCA_028749045.1. Classification (NCBI taxonomy): domain Eukaryota; kingdom Viridiplantae; phylum Streptophyta; class Pinopsida; order Cupressales; family Cupressaceae; genus Cupressus; species Cupressus sempervirens. The sequence continues at coordinate 320,067,485 of CM053791.1, forward strand.
ATGGTACTTATCAAAGGCACCAAAAGAAGTGATTTTCACCATAGGATGCATTTATTTCTTTTTACTTTTGCTACTAGGGTGCCATCAAGACACTTTTTTTCTTTTTGGTTTTTTAGAAATGGGTCAAGCTTTTTTTATAGTTTGGATAGTGCTCCTATAGGAAAGATAAGTCTTGATAAGCCAATACCATAGATAAGTATGCTCAAAGTTGCAGATAGGGTGAATGAAGAGAGATAATAGTAAGAAGAGTATATGGAGGATAAGAGTTCGTGTCTTGAAAGAACTAATTGAGTTAGTATTAAATTAGATTAGGTTTGTTAAATTTAGTCATTAGTTAAATATATTATATTTTAAAAAGGTATTTATTAAGAAATTTTTTGAAAAGGTTTTTTTTTTCTAAAATACCAAATTTTAAATATCATTATTAATTTTTTTTTAAAAAAGTAAATAGTAATGACTATTATCATGAATTAAATAAAAACATAGTTTTTTATAGAAATGAGATTATTCTAAACTATGAAAATTGGGAAGGGCTTTTTGATTGAACTAAACTTGGAAGCATATCTACTGAAAAAATCTCACAAACAAAAACTTGAACTTTATTTCAAATCAATTCTTATGAAACATTATTGAAAACTAAAATGGTTGAGTAAGTATGCTTGTGTTTTAAATATCTCTTTGGTGAAATCTTATAGTTCCGCCAAATAGGAATGTTTACTAGAGGCTTGGGAAATGGTTATTTTATGATGGCTTCATGTGATGTTGTTAGTCATGATTATTTCATTCCCAACCAATGTGCTATATTCACATGTTTCTATAATGAGAACCAATTCTATTATGTAAGCTCATGTGTTATGATTTTATGATTTAACATTTGAGGTTTTGAACAATTATATATTGGTACTTTCTAGTTTCTATATAGGACTGATGTGATTATTGTGACTTAATGTGATGTACTTTTATGAGCTTAGGGTAGGTTATCTATGTGTATGGTGGGAAGTGACTTGCAATAGATGTTGGAGCCCTTAAGAGGTTGCCTAGGTAACCCTATGTAAGTTGTATTAATAAGTGATAACATCTCATTAATGGGCTTAAAATGAATTACCAAGAGCTAGTGTGATACCTCACCCATTCCTTGAGTGCTAGTATAGGCTAGGATGGGAGTAGAGAGGATTTTTGATTGTGACCTTGTCTTTTTAGAATGCCTCATTTGTAAGAAAAAATATCGATGCAACTCAGAGTCACTAGGGGGTGGGGGGAGTTCAGAGAGACTACCAGGGTAACCTTAGAGTTGACTCATGTAATGACACTTGACCACAAGCATGTTAGGTTTCTAATATGTCTTTTTTTACTCTAGGACTAGATGTTACTTATGTATTTGGTACCTTTGAGTTAGATTTCTATTCAGATTCCTTCACCTAGATTCTTGTTATGCTTTTTAGATTTTTATTCATTTGTGACTTGAGATTATCTCCTCAACATGTTGGGAGTGGGCCATTTAAGTTAGATGAGGTTGGGTGGTAGTGTTTCTTATACCATTGAGATTTGATAGCTGGATGTTGATGTTGGATGCACCTTGTGTAGTTGTTCTATACTTCTTATCTTGTGATTATGTTCTATGGTCATATTCTAGTATTTTGTACTTCGATTATTTGAAATCCTATATAGTGTTGTATCTTATCATGATGTATACTCATTTACCATTTCATACATTGTGACATGTGTAGAGTATGAGTATGTATTTAGGTTATGTCATGCGATATCTTATGTACTTGTATATTCTTTCATGAGATTTTATACATGTGGTTATTCTATGACATTGAATTTTTTTAATTACAAAACTTAAACTTAATGAAACATATATGTGATTCAATGTTAAGGAACACTTGAGATATGTAATTTTTATTGTATTTCTTATATATGCGAGTTATTGCTTCTACTTTTTTATCTCTTAATTGTTTTAATCTTTCAAAAAAATTGTTTAGCACACTTAGTGATATTGTAGGTTAATTTATCTTGGGTTCCCTAGTGGGGCATTACACATAGGTTCCATCAATATTGATGAGCTATCTTATAAATAACTAGGCAGACTACCAAGTACCTAATCTTTGGGCTCCTTAAAGAGGTTTTTACCCTCATATACATATTTATGTTTACTTTATCAAGGCCTTGACATTGCCACAAAGTGGTTTTTCGGCATTAGAACTCTATATTTCATTTTTCATTTTTCATTTGTGACTAAGGTACTTGATATTTGAATTAGTCATGTTGAAAGATGGATTGCTGGTGGAAGAGACTATGAGCTCAGTAGCATTAAAGTAATAAGCAATCTCATAGTCATTTTGAGAAGATGTTAATTTAGGTCATTGATTTTATGCAGACCAGTCAATGAGACCGGGATGCATGAGGGACATCAAAGTGGAAGGTTCTATGTTATTGATATGAAGGGAACCATCTCCAATGATAAGAGAGTTAGGACCCATAAGGAAACCTTCAAAGATGACCTAATTAGGATAAAGCCTATGAGAATCAACTTGGTCCACTAAAAAAATTTGGGAGTTCAACTTGTCAAATCTTATGAAAGACTCATCAACTACACTAGTTTGATTAGTATAGGTACGTACAACATCTATTGCAACTTCATGAGATTTGATAGAAAGAGAATCTTATTCATATTTATTTGAGTCAGAACTTTGATCACAAGAAACAAGGTGAGAAATTTTTCTTGTGATTCATTCTCTATTAGGATCCTCTATGTTAGACTCATCATACTCATATTTTCTAGAAGTGGAAACCTCAACAATGTGATCATTAGGTAGCTTTTCTTCTCCCCAAAGGATGGAGGTAGAAAGTATGAAATACTCTTCTAGAATAGTAGTAGCTGTTGGAGTTTGAAAACATTACCCATTTCCAATTACCCTGATGAGAATATGACACATCTAGGGGTAGCTAACTCCCATTATCAACACATCCATTCAAACACCAGGCCAACTATAAGGCATGACCCTTCTTCTTCTTCAGGTTCTGCAAAACCTAGGCGGGTAGACCTGTAGATTCTTTATATGGTACCAGTTGTCAAAGCATACACTGAATCTATTATGAAGCAGATAAAAAACCCTAAATCTTCTATACTCAACCAGGAATCACAAGCATGAAATAGCTAAGAACATAACTCATGAAACTGGCAAGCTAAGTGCGGGTTAACATTGAAAAGCTTTCAACATAAAAGGGAAAAGTGATTTAATATGTTGATATCAGCAAGACCCAAGTATGAGCAACATAACTTAATGATCCTATCTCTGACCGGTGCCTTATCTATTGGGCAATTAAATGAATCATAACCATACATCTCCTGGAAACCTCAGACGTATCTCTACATCAAGATCCTTGATCTATCTTTCACCTTGTGAATAGACATCTGCTACAGAATGAATCTCATACTCAGAACATCCTATCATGAAATCTGCAAACCCTATGACAAATATCAAGCAATTACATGGTTCTTTGTTCCATAAGGAAGACATTTTAACCACATACATTTCAAAATGTAATGCAACCTAATTCATGCTCTTTGATCACAAATTAGAAGAAATAACAGAGCCATTTTCAGGAGACAAGATTCAAACTGAACTTCAAACTTTTGCTGCACTTTATTTGTTTTCCTTGAAATCAAATACATGAAATGTACAGAAAATAACTCATAGATCACCTAACAGAAAAGAACTATCTGCATAAAACTTAAAATGCTGTTCAATACAAGAAGAAATGCTGAAGAATGGTTTCACAGTGCAAAAACTGGAACCCTTACAAATGAAAAAAGAAAGAAAGATATAACAAGAAATGAATTCCCGGATCTGATATGCAATTGCCGGGTGTCCACTTGAAATTCAATCCTCTGTAACTAAAAAACCTCTTTCTTCTTTCATCCCTTCTGATCTGATTTTGTTTCATCATTAATCTGTAACAAACTTGCAAAATATCCTTGCCTAATGATGAAAACCCTTTACTTGCAAAAAAATCTGATTGCCCCATGAAAAAGCTAGTGAAAAAGAGTTTTTACTGAGTAAATCAGAACAAATTTGACCCTAACTGCATTTCCATTGCCTTCTACTGATATCCAGGTCATTATCTTGACAAAAAACAAATCTGAACTTCCTAGTATGAATATGGTTGCACTTTAGGTACCTGATAGAAAACCTCGTGTAGCTCAAACTGACTGATACCTGTGCAAAAATTGACTCTAGAATTGGAAATTTCATCTTCTCCCGATTCCAACGGTATATTGGAGTGCCCAATTCAGTTAAAATTTGCCCCAGATATGGCCATTTGAAAATCAGGCCTCTACTCAGTGGTTTGAAACATATATTTTTGCAAAATTTAAAACTTTCATATAGTTTAAACTATATAAAGTTTCAAACTTTATTAAAATGAACCTGACGTGAGATTTGAGAAAAAACAATAATAAAATATTAAAATTTGAAAAGTCTAAAATTTCTCCTCATTTTCTCCCAGGTCAAACTTCTGTTGACCAAGTGCCATGTGTCTGAATTTGATTGGCCGGCTTGTTGCTCCGTCATTAACTAGTCATCACCTATCTCGCCATCACCATGGGACCCACTGCCATGTGTCGCGAGGTCGCTATCTCGCTATGGTAACTAGCAAGCAACTCCGCATGGCGAGTTAGCGACCTATTGCAACATCGTGCCACATGTCAAAATTGTGTTGCCTGGGTCACATTAGCGTGGCAAATATTTATTTAAAATTTTGAGTTGGTCGACCCCAGCTGATGTCATCCACACTTAGGTCGAAATTGGAGGCCCACCACGCGGCCACAGCCTTTGGAAAAGGCATGTCTTTAAGACACAATCATATGTGAGTAGATTTGTATTTAAAGAGCTGTAAAAACTTCACCCACCCAATGTGGGATAAAAAGCTTTACACGTTTATAGACCTCCTCTTCCTTAATCTCTCTGTAATGATGAAAACATCTTCAGTGAATTTGGATGCTCTTACAGACTATCAATGATGTTCTGCCATTGCAAATCAGGTATAAGAGAAGGTCTGGTTTGATGTTGTTTGTCATCTCTGCTCTCATTCTTCTTTTGTGGCTGCACAGGTGGCAACATAGCATGGTGAAAGATCAATACCTTTTATTGCGTAAACTATAGCCTCAAGCCGCTGCCTTCCAATCTCTTCATGGTGCCTGCAATCCTCCAGCCCATCGTGCCTTCTCTTCGAACAGGAATGCTCTAATCTATTTTAGAGTGCGGTTTTCTTTTCCTATTTTTCTCCTGAGGGTTCTTTTTTATAAATTGCATGGGTTTCTTTCATGCTTGAGGCATGGCTTAGACTGCTGAGAGTGTCTTTGCTTTGATGCGAGCTCCCTAGGCGTTATTTGTACTTTGTATTTGCTTTGGCCGCATTTTTGTTGCACAGGCCACTTCATTATTTGTGCTAACTTCCACTGATGACGCTTCTCCTGTTGAATATGCGGTGATTGGCTCTTTTTAAAACTTTGATTGGCATGAGACCATTTCATAATGGCACAGACGGCTCCTTGTTTGCATAGGCAGAGCTCCTTTTCTTCTTCAGCTCCTCACTATGATAGCTATGTTTTGAAATGAGCAGCTTCTCTGTCTTTTTTGACGTGGACATTCAACTAATGTCCTCTCCTGCTATGGCGTAATCCTCCTCTACTGCGCATATTTCCAGCAATTTAAAAATGTCATTTGCCTAAATAGTGCACCAATATCTTTGCCCATGCTACAAAGCACTGCCCAATTACCTGAATATGTAGACAGTTCCCTTTCCAATGTAACTACATGGTGAAAATGAAGAGCCATTTATCCATGCAAGTCTTGAAATCTTAGAACAGTAGATCATATTATTGTCACTTACACATCATGACTTGTGCTTATTATTAGATTTGTCTTTTCTAAATAAGGATGGGAAAGCAATACTTTAGATGGTTATATATCTTTATCTTTTTGTACACTACCCCATCTTCCAGCTTCTAAAACCTTTGGCACAGGATAAACATTGTAAGCTTTTCATCAAAAGATGTGATCCCTCATTGAGCTGCAAAACTTAAGCAAAACTCTTCCATCTCAGTAATCACTTCATTATGTGGTGCTTCATTCAAATTGTATATCCAAAAGCTCTTGTCAAAGACAACTAAGAAGAGTATTGTGGTGATACTCAGTAATTGATCACACTACTTGAAAGAGGGCTTTTAATGTCATCACCAAAATTGCCTCCTTTTGCAAACTATGAATTTGATGACAGAGGTCTTTTGACTACCTTTAAAAACTGACCCGAACACCTAATTAGGATTTGAAAACTAACATACTGAATCTTTTCTCCACACACTTTCAACCTGTCAAATCCTATCTCATGACAAATTTGGAGTCAAAATATATTGACCCTCAAAGTCGCCTTCTCAGATTTATCTGCAAACAAACATATTAGAAAACAACAAATTGGCTCTGGAATCGGCTTGGAAAACTAGGCAAATGAGCACATGAGGAAATGAAAACTGGGACACTCATTCTCTGTCATGAGGACATTATGGATATGCAATTTGGGCTCATGAAAAATCACAGGACACAAATGGCAGACACTCAAAGTGGGCTACTCAGAATTTTGCAATTAGGAACACTGACTGAAAGCGATTTTTGCACATGGAATTGACCCGAAAAAGTGTGTAAATGGATTCGTCATGGTTTGCAAACTGACACACTTGGAATATTTTCAGAGGAAAACATAGGGGTATAATCCATTCGATCTCACCAATCACAGATCAGGAGTTATGACATCTCAAAAAGGGCTACTAATCAATCTGTAAATATTGACACCATTGAAAAGTTAGAAATTCTATATGGAATCGCATTTGAAAACTACTCAAACGGATTCGTCAAGAGTTGAAACTTGAAACATAACAAGTCTCTGACGTCAAAAATATAATGCAACATGAATTTCAACACTTCAGTCAACTGGTCAAAATTTATTGCACGTCAAACAGGCCTACCCAGAAATATGCGCAAAGTGCAAAATCATGAAAACAGGAACTGACCAACTTTGAGGGATTCAAAACCTAATCAAATGGATTTGAAATGATTTAAAATCTGGAATATAGGTTCTTAGGTATGGACACTAGACACTCTCAAAGTGGAAAGTCACAAAAACTTTTTTGGGTGCAAAATATTCAATGGCAAACACAGCCTCCTGTCGCTGTTTGACACTAGGGCAGAATTGCAAATTTGACAAATGCTTGAAGGACTTCGCCAAATAGCTCAAAATGATGATTTATCTTCATGGAATAGGTAGACAGGCTGAATGGAGGGTGTTAGAAACATTGAACACCATGTATGCATTAACTCAACGGCGAGGTACATAGGCTTCACAAAGCATTTATAGGCCTAAAAATTTCAATGGCGCTCAAAAATGTGGGCTACATTTTTGAGCGCCAACAGTAGCTATAGGTTGAATCTCATTGTCTAGCTCACTAGCTATAAGAGGTTTTCATCAAATGGAGGAAGATTGTCATCAATGCCCTTGCCCAAGAAAGTTGTGTCTCCACTTTTGCAACCATTGGTATGACTCATAGGTTTAAAAAGAGAATGTTTATTATCATTCAGAGGTCCATGTCTAGGGTATACCATCTTTTTGAGAAACATATAGCCTTTTCTATACCTCTTAGACAAAATGGGTGTAGTAAGTGTAACCTCATTAAATTGGTCTTCCTCTCTATATATCCTGTCCATAACAACTTTGTCTTCATTTTCATATTCTAACAAGACTAAGGATTGAAAAAATGTACCATAGATGGTCATAGCTAAGGAAGAGGGCTTCATGTGTTTAGATAGTTTCCCATAAGAGCATGGAGAAATTGGTAATGCAACAATAGAATCTAAGATATACTCTCCCATACCAATACTCATCATTTCTAGTTTTTTCTCATAGTCAACTAGTGAGGTTCTAGCTTCATTAGCAAATCTATTATTTGGAACTAGATATTCAGTAGTAGTGAGCATGTTTATTGGCATAGAATTATCCCTAGGAGTTGAAACTTTGGTATTGTGAAGGGGGAACTTAATGCATTGATGGAAAGTTCATGGGACATCTTGCCTGCCATGTATCCAAGGTCTCCTTATAATTTCTTTTTATAGAAGTGGGATGTCAAGAACATAGAATGCCACATCTTTTCTAACATGACCAACTCAAAGAGGAATAACAATGAGACCCTTGGAGGAGTATTCAACTTCATTATAAGATTTAATAGTGATCCTACATATAAGATCAATAAAAAACTTAGAGATACCCAATTTTTGAACAATACTGAAAGAAAAAATATTTAACCCTGCACAATTGTCTAGCAACAATTATCTAACTCAGGCACTATAGATTTAGACTTAAATGTGAAATGCAAGATTATGGGGGTAGCTAAGAACTTTGTAATCTTCTTCCAAAAAGTTAAGATAATGTATAGTAGAAATGTGATTAACCATAGCTTGAAAATTGTCTGCATCAATGTTGACATGGACACTAGCTACACGTGTATCCTTCTTTAGGATCTCCTTGGGAAAAGGAGATAATGTTAGATAATTAAGGAGGGGAGTGAATCAGTTATGTTTAGTTATCTCATAGTCCCGTCACACATTTCAAAACCATCAAAGCATTCACTAAACTTAATCACTTGATAAGCACATCCAACTTAATACTTAACTCATACATACACTTCTTCCTAAATTGTTATCAAACTATTCCTTGCGTTACTGAATATTAGTAAATTTCCATTAATTGCCTAGTGATATCTTAGTTATTACCAAGTTGTAGTAAATTTTTAAAATTTTTAAATCATCTTGCAACAAAAATAACATTGACATAATTAACACCAAAATTTTTAACTAGGAAACCTTGTTAAGGGAAAATCCACGTGGGATTGGAAACCTAGAAATTTCACTCTTTTGAAGTGATCTCTATTAGGATACAACCTTGTTAAAGGTTACATATACTTTTTTTAAGTGACCTTGTTAGAGGATTTAACTAAAATATCATCTAGACCTTATCACTCCCCTTCCTTGACTAAAAAGAATGGCATTTGTTACCATATAGGATTTTACACATTTGTTAGGTCCACTTGGTACTTATAATATTTTCTACTACAATGGTTAAACAATAATAGTATAAAGTGATCTTTTAAGAATAGTAACTACCTTTTCTTTTTTAAATCTCTATTCTTTCTCATTCTCTATCTTTTACTCATTCAACTGATTTTATCTTTGAAAAACTCTTCTTCTTGTCTTCTCTCTTCTCTGCTCAATTTACCTTGCTCAACACTTCTTTGAACTTCTTCAACAGTTTCATTCATAACTTTAACACTATATCATAACACCTTCTAACCAACAACATAAAAATTCTTGTTCTCCTCCTTAAATAGACTCCTCAATGCCTGCAGATCCTTCCATCTTTTTTTCTCTTAATCAAAATCAATGATCTTAGGTTTACAATAGAGATCCTTCATACAATGAACTTAGACACATAGAAAATATAATCTGACACAAAATTTTGTGTCCATCCTTTTCCTTCTTCAATTTCCTTAATTATATCCTTGTTGAATTTTCTCCATCATTGATCTTGCAAAAAATTTTGAATCTTACATTATACCTTCTTGATCTTACTATATTTCCAACAAATGTCAACCTCATATTCCAATTTTGAAACTTTTTCATCTAGTTGTCACTTAGTAGACATCAAATTTACTCGAGAAACATATAACTTAGTTAAATTGACTCGCTCAAGTAACATTTTGTTCTTCTTCCTTTATAATTCACTCAAGAAACACTATAGTCACTCAATGAATAAAAACTCCCTTCATTAACCTTGTGACTTAGTTAACCATGTGGTCTTCAATACATTGCAGTAATACATGATTGTAAATCAATCAAACTAATATTACATAATCATTTATAGCTAATTCAAGTACCCATTGAATACCTTACATACCAACTCTTTCTTCATCATGCTTTCTTCAAATTCTCTTCATTAATCTAATGATATGGTACTTTCTTGAGTTAGCATAATGTCTAGCCAACTAAGACTTTGACATCAATGATAATATAACAAAGAATATGAATTTTTTATATACATTCATAGAATCATCACCTAATAATCTCCCATTATCAATTACAATATTAGTTGGGGCTAACAAATAACTCTAACAACTCAAAAATAAAGATTCATTTGTGAGTACATCACAATTGGTGTACAAGGTCATAAGTATATTTAGTAGTGGTAGTAGTTTTCTTAGATGAGGAAGAATCCACCTATTTGGCATTAGCTTGTTTGGAGTTATCAAAAACCTTAAGAACAACTTTGGATTGACTCCTAGTAGCAATGCTTAGTCTTTCACCATAAGAGGAAGAGGAATCCACAACTCTAAGAGATAGGTCTATTTCCATCAAAGTGTTGGAAAGTATCAAGAGTTCTCAAGATCACTTTAGGTTTTTCATCATTAGTATAATAGTTAGGTTCCTCATCAAATTTCCGCCCCATCATGTAAATATTTTCTTCATCAATGAGTATAATCACATGTATAACATTGTCAACATTTGTGTATGTATAGTTGATCTTTGCATCATTTTTTTCCTTATTCGCATTGGACGTATCCCCTTGTTCATACTTAAGAAGGGGTTGTTTGAAATATTTGTGATCTAAGTTCTTAACTAACCCATCTAGGCTAATCATATTCTCATGAATGAGGTCTTGTATGATGTCCCTAAGCTTAAGATAATTATTTATATTATGACCCTTGTTCCTATGGTAGTTGCAGAAATGATCATCCCTTCATAATGAAGGTTTAATGTCAAGATCATAGAATCTCAAATTTATCTAGAAAAGTAATGATATTATTATCAATAAAGTCCTTTAGGATTATATCATATGAATCAATCTATGGAGTGAAGTTACACTTAGGCTTTGGGGGCCGATTGGACTTAGGTTTTTCGTAAAATTGAGTTTTATTTGAATCATCCATTTGTGTTGCCTTTTGTTTCTTGGTGGATAGGATATCATTAGCTAAGTTGAAAGAGGGTTCCTTGGTCTTAGGTGCATCAAAAACCTCATCATTAACAACATAATTATTTTTAACCCAACGTTTACCTTTGTCCTTACTATTTACATTGTCATTTTTATCTTTGTTTAGGACTATATCACCCTTCTTGACAATGACATCCTCAATATGACATGCACTCTCAATCATGTCACTAAATGTAAAGAATACTTATTTCCTAATATCATTATATAGCTTGGGTACAAGAGTGTTAATGAAGATATCAATTTTTTCATTTTCGAGGATTTTCCAAGGATATCTAGAGTGTAATATTCTCCATATTTTCAAATATATGACAAAAGGTTTTCCTTGTTTTTTCTTATTGTTGCATAGATCAAGCATAGTAACAAGGTGTTGTATGTTGTATGAGCAGTGCTGAATTAATCATTTCATGAACTCATCAAATGAATTAAGAGGAAGAGAGATTGTTTTGAACTACTCCATATATAGCTTGTCCATTCAAGCTTCTTGGAAGGAGCCTCACAAGGTAAGTGTCTTCATGCATAAAGTCCATGCTAAGCAAAAAAAAGTCTAACGTGATCATGTGGATCCCCATTGCCATCATACTTGTCATATTTTTTGGTGAATAGATTGTCTCCCTTTCTATGGAAGTTAAATAACTTGCTCTATGCCCAAGATGGAAAACCAATGAAGTTCACAATAGTTGGGTAATCATTTTGTTAGCCATTTCCCTTTGAATTCTGAGAGTTACAACTCCCTCTAATAGATTATTGGTGAATTATATATTAAATAAAAATAAACATTTGAATGTAATTTTATACAAAAATACTTAAGGATATCTTGTGCACTCTTAGGTATAGAGGTGAAATCTAATTTTTTAGATATATAAAGAGACTGACAAACGTAAAGTTCTCTCAGTATGGGACAAAACTTCTGAGCAATTGAGGTACTCTAGATGCATCAAATAACATGATAGTAAAGAAAAAAAACCTAAAACAATAATTAATGTCATACAATAATTGACATAATGATTTGCACCACCATATCCAAGTTTAAATATAAAGTTTCAAACTATAATGTGTATTGATAGATATATAAACATAATTCTTCAAGCTCAAAGTCTTTAAAATAAACATTCGAATTATCTTCACTACTTTCCACTGATTACCATCAAAAATACAAAATATGACACTATTATTAAAAATATAAGTTTTTCTATCTAAAATCTAACCCCTTATCAGTTTTATGCCCCAACAAATATAGTTTTTAAAAACTAAGAGGCCTCCATCAAAACTTGGTTGTCCCGATTACAAAATAGTTATCAACTTAACTCTGTCAAACAATTTCAAAATGAAGATTCCAAGAAGATACTTCCATGTAGCTACTTCTCTTAATCTAGTTTATTTTCTTATAAAATGGCCTATTTAACCAATTTCCAACTTCAAAAAATAATCAAAAATTCCTGCGTCGATTGAGAATGTGGGTTCTTTAGGATAAGCATCCTTTTGCCACTTCATCTCTTTGATCATTTTATTCTATCGGGCATGAATTCCCTATTCAAATATAACATGGTGTCCATGTTGGCCACCATAGTGAAAGCCTAAGTAGTAGGAGTGTCACTATCCCTGATCTTAAACATGACGTCTTGGAAACTTTTTAGAAAAGTTTTAGAATCTGTATTTCCATCTTCTAATTGCATAATAGTAATCAGAGACTTTCAAATTCATGTTTATTTTCAATATGAAAAGCATGCAAGGATCCATAGTTTTCATAGGATTTTCAGAGAGGAGCTTCATTATGCCATACTTTTCTACCTCCTACACTTGGAAAACTATCACACGACCTTAGACATCATCTGCTTCCCACACAAGGATGTGAGTTTGGATTTCTCCAAGTAACACTTCCCCTTCTACATATGTAATAGTAAAATCAAGGATGAATTTACCTCCTTATTTCACAACAGACTCGATCCAACTATTTATGATTTCTAAGAATAGTTTCCTTGTTTGCATTTGTTTGACCAATTTTTGGCTATCAGAAGAATTAGGGTCAAATGATTAGGGAACCTGGGTTAAGGGAAGTACACCAACCTTTTTAGTTCTCTCTTCTCTTTGCTATCCTTTCCTGGTCGATTTAGCATGTGGTTAGACAAGAATTGAAAGATGTTGTTTCTAGTGTCCCTAGTGAGGAATCCCAAATCCAATGGGAACCTCTTAAGGTGTCTAACCAAAGAATATGGAAAATCATGGGATCTAATCATTCATTACATTGAGTTTTCTAATAGTGATATAGTAAAAAAGAAAACAAGGAAAAGTCCATTTGAAGTAGTATATGGTTTACATCCAAGGGGAATATGTGAGCTCAAAGATCTTGGAGGTATGGATAAGAGGAGTGGATATACAAAATACTTTTCAAATTCTATGAAAGAGGTCCATCAATAGGTGATGCAAGAGCATCCTTGGGATAAATTCATCCCTTAAGACTATGAGTGACCTTGAAATATTTGACTTCCACTTCATGTGAACCTTCCTTCTTCCTATAGGTAACCATTTCTACAGTCACCTTCTGTATGATAGGATCTTTAGTTAAGAAAGTGGCATTATGTACCTTCTTGTTCTTAGGAATGTTAGTGGCATATCTTGTGACTATGTATTTAATAGGCATGGATACAAGCTTGAGACTACACTTCATATTCACTAAAGTGGATAACTAGGGAGATATGGTTCTTGCGACTATCACCCCTTCATTTTCTTTAGAGGGAGTCATGAAACCTGATTCAACCACATTCATAGTGCCCATCAACTCTTTATCCATTTCTTGATTATCTGACATTGTGAGGTTTCCCTCTTTATACTACTCTAAATCCATAAAGTCAGGCTCTTGAACTATCATCTAAATTGGCACCATAGACCTAGTTTTGATATTTTTTGATCAGTTTGGTGGTACCAATCCTTTGTTCTTCTTAAGTATAGAAACACAACTTGCATCATTAGATGAAAGGGGAATGTTAGAAGTCAAATATTTAGAGAAAGAAACAACCTTTTTAGGTTTTTCAATTTGCATCGTACTAGGTGACTTGGTTCTTTTCCCTTGTAACTAGTTGTTTGTGCACTCTAGTATGGATCTAGACCAAAGGTTTAGGCCATCGTCCTCATCTCTATCCCAGATGACCTTAGGTTGAACTTGTTCAACCATTTCTTTGTAAACTAGTTTAGTGACTTTTGAACCATCTTGAACAAGCCCTTCTAGTTTAAATTTCAACTTTAGTTAGGTGATTTTAGAAAATGTCATCCTTGAGTGATCTCTTTGGTGACCTCTTGTTCACTGCTACAGTTCTCCCATAATTCTTCAAGGTGACGTATAGGTTGAATCTGGTCTCCCAAACCAAGCTTGAGTCTCATAATTTTTTTATTGTCATAATCCCTCCTTTCATGACAGAATCCTAAATTGAAGTTTAGTAAATCATTCTCAAATGCTAAAGCATAGATCATTGTATTGCAAGCTATGGAACCAAGTTTAATGGGGAATGTAGATTCCCATTTCCCTTTAAGAAGGTTGTCTTTAACCATAGAAAACATTTTCCTACATATTTTGGCAAGAATGAAACAATCTAGAGCATACCTTGATAATTTGATTGGTTTTTCCTCAAAACCCCCCATTCTCAAGTACATAAACATAGGAAATTGAATGTAGAATCTCTCGTAGCTTTGGACTAACTTTTTTGCTTCTAAGGACATCTTATGTATTGGGGTTTTAGCAAGGTTAAGATGCACATCTCCTAGAAAGACATCTTATAATCTCCTAAAATATTCTAATACTTTATCTTTCTTTAGCAAGGGGCAATACTGATATAACATTATGTCTTCACTCCAGAGTTCATGAGGAATTATGGTGAGATCACACACACATTAAAGATAATAACTCAAATACAAGGACATGCAAAATTATTTCTTGGAGGCATGTGAGTGCTTGATTTTGTTCCTTAATGAGCTAGCTATCAACTTGAGAACCAATCAAGAAATTTTTTACCAATCAAAATAATGTCTATATAATGACACACCCATTCTTCAAAAAAAAGAACATTAGCTAACCCTCTAGCCTTGTGGAAAAAAACAATCAAGTCATGTATATGGGGTTTCATGTGATCCTTAGTGAGTACTTTAGGTAGCCTTGAACCTCCTTTGCAAAATATTTCTATCCACTTCCTACCCATCTAGCTACAATATTTTGAAGAGTTTTCTCATATTTAGATTAAGGACTGAGTGGGGCTAAAGCTAGCAAAGGAACACTTTGGTAATTTTAGAATAGATGAGATGGTCTCCCTAGTAATAGATAAAAAAAGGTTCACCATTTTTATTTAGTATTCTCTTAGCTTTGGCATCATAATGGTATAGACAGTATTGGAGTAATTCTAGGCTTAGCAATGCAGAAGGGAAAGAAGTTTCTTCAAGGAGACCAGTTGTTAGAACTTCAAGACACCCTTCAACCTCCGTGTGCTCTAAAAATAGCTTTCTTGCAAATTTTCAACCTCAACTCCCATCAAATTCATATTCGAAATTATAGACCTTCAACATTCAAGACCTAAGGTATTTTTGAAAAAGTGCATAATAGACTTTATTTTTAATAGAAAAATGAGCTTTCCAAATGTTTCTTCTAGAAGAAAAATGACATTAAAGAAGCAAACAATATTCTTTTTTTCAACTCTCATCTATAAACTGTTCAAAATTGTAAATAAGTCTCTTTCTTCTCTTACTGCTTTGCTCTTGATTTTTACAAAATAGAATAAAAAATAAGCTTAGACTTGGTTTTAAGAAAAACTTGCATACCGGGGAAAGTACCACTAAATTATGAGGCTTTAATGATGAGATTATTGCAGATTAGAATACATGCTTCAAGAAATTATGATGTGTTTTTTATTAAATGCTCATCTGAGGGAAGTATCCTAACCATAATTAATATTCCTCTAACAAACCTGATTTAGCCTTCAATAAAAGATTTAGCTTTTCCTACTTACACTCCCAACTCATTATCCATACTAAGTGGCAATGATTTCAAAGAGTTTCTTACATCATCATTATGAAATCATCTTTCATTCCTTTGAGACAAATATCTTTTCAAACATCGATTATATTGTCTAATGTTGACTTTCAGTGTTAAAACTTCTTTGAACTTCTTCAAACCTTGGTAGAAAGTGGTTTGAAGTAGTTTAGAGGTAATCCAATGACATTTCTGATAGGTCCCATGCACAAAAAAATTTAATCCAAAACATTCATTTGAACTGGTTTGACCTAATTTGAACCATGGTTCAAAGAGGTTCAAAGTAGCTCAAGAGACTCATTCTCAAGGATTTCACAATAGGGTTCAAATCTATGCACCTAAGTTAAAGAGTGGAGTATCCAACCCACTTTTATGATTCAATAAAGGGTCAATATTTCTAATTCACCTAAAAGGTAAAAAACATCCTCTTCCACCAACATGCACCCTTACTTATGGGTTTTATGTGCCTACCAAAATGAACGACTAGTAGATGGCACACATGATAATGAAAAGAAAACACACAAAATATTTTTTTTGTTTTTGGTTGGGCATCCCTAAAACAATATTAGTAGACCTTTTGATTTAGCAATTCCTTTAGAAAGAAAGAAAGTAATAGGCTGCTAGAAAATAATTAAGGGTTAGGGTATCAATGGTTAATAAAATAAAAAAATTACCTTGCAAATCTACCATTAGGAGCTATTAAGAAACCAAAAAATTGAAATGAAAAATCTTGAAGTGAAAAATGAAAACTAGAAACCAAAATGAGCAAATAAAATAGATTGTATGATAGTTCTAGCTACACTAGTATTATATGACACTGTCTATTCTTCTTAAGCAACAATTCTTCCTAATATGATACTCTGTATCAATAGTATGACACTTTTTAGAAATGAATAATGATAGAGTATAATGATCCAATATGATACTCAAATTGGCATTGTATCATATCACCTCACAAAAAGTATCATACGATCACCTATAAAGTATCGTACAATAGTTATGTTTGCAAAAAAGAAACTAAACCTACAAGTGGAAAAAAACCTAAATTTATGTGTTTCCCTTCAACAACCTACTTGGTCTTCATACCTGAATATGCACATGAAGCAAACAACATTAGCATAAAACCATTTTTCTTTCTGTTTTCTTCCTTTATGCATATGGTTGATGTATGTTTCTTTTGTTCAACTATAATAGATGACATTGATTGCTATATAGATTTATTTCTCAATCTCAGTCATTTCATGTGATTAACATTATTCTCCTTTTCTATATAGGTTGTAGAAAAGATGTGGGAACCTAGGTACTCCATCAAATTCAACATGGTTGCATCCCTACTAGGCAATGATGGAACCATTGAACTATTTCAATGTTTATTTTTTCTTTGTTGAATGATTAGTGTTCATAGCTCATTTACAGATTGTGTATTTTCTTGAGAATAAATTCAAATGAATATAAAGTTGAAATAGAACTTGTTTTTATTCAAGTAATTACCATGACTTGTGTGGAACAAATAATATGTACTTTTCTTTAATCAAATACAAATATCTTTTGCACATGTATTCTTTTTCTATTTCTTTTGCAAACTTTAGACCTTTTGAATACTTTGAAATTAACAATGTTCAAAACCATTTAATAACTCAACTCAGCATGCAACCATGATTTCATAATCTTTTTACTTAAACAACAATGATATATGGATTCAAGCTGAACTTATTTTCACATAGACAATAAAATTAGGAAAATTTAGAAAATTTTGCATATGCAATGAAAATAGTTAACATTTTTTGCAACCTCTCATTGGTGTTTTCCTACCAAACAGAAATAGACTAGTTGTCTTTTCCATGTCCATTGGGCATTAAGTCTTCTTCAACATTAGAAAACTAAACCTTCTCTATATATATTTTTTGACTATCAATCCTTTGAAAAATGAGATAATTTTTCTAAAATTAAAAAACTACACCAAATCGAACAAAAACTGAAAAATCAAACTAGAACAAACTAAAACATGTAATCTTTGGTAGGGAACTACATCTACTTGTCATTATTGGCAATATGTAGATGGTGTAATCGATATGATGAAGTGAATATTATATCATTATCATAATTTTCTATTTTATGGGTTTACATCAGCAACCACATGATGATAGTGATTTCAATGTGCTATTTTGTATCACTTTGTGTAGATCTTGTGTTTCTAAACACTTATTGACAACTTATGAAAAAACTACTTTAGAAAAAAAACTTGAATCAATCTTTCTATTTATGATATTATGATTGATTAGAACTAGTTTATTGATGTAAGGTAGTAGAATAGATTCCATGCCTTATGTTGATGGACTGATTCTAACCAATGGTGTCTTGTACCAACAATATTGTTCTAAAAAAATTGATCTCTGACAACTAAAAACTGAATGTTATGTTATGTCATTGCTAAACTGCCATGAAATAACAGAGTTATGTATAGTCCTAAACATTGGAATGTGCTCCATGCTCTCTATTATATTTAATTTTGATTTTATTGTAGTTTTCAATAATGTAATGCAACTTCCAATTAATAATAATGACTAACCACTAACACACTAAAAATCAAAACAAAATGTGCAAATCTACAGTTATTGAAATTTGAAACTAATTCACACCTCTAACCTACCCTAAGCTAATCAATCAACAAGATCCTCAAATACATCCATTTATTGATTGATTGAAATAGCTTCCTTTTTCTAATCAACAAAGGGTAGGTTTCATCCATCGATACAACTGAAATGATATAGTATGTGAATGAAACTATTAGCTCTAATTGAAGCATATTCTAAAAGTAATAGGCTAGCTCACCTACCTCTTGAATTTGATCAAAATCAATACATGTCTAAGATGTGTATGTAGGTGGGATCTTCTCTTTAATGTTTGAAACCTCATGTTTGAGATCCATTCTAGAAAAATGTCCAATTGGGCAGCCCCTTGAAATGACAAACTTTGGAATATAATGGCTAGTTTTAACCTCTTTGACTATCTTTTCCATTGAACCACTAATCTGACCAGCCATAATCAACTCATGAAAACCTAAATATTTTGAATTTTTTTTCTCAATCTCATCTTTTATGTCAAATAGATGAAATATTTTTTCATGGATCAACAACTTATTAATTTTATTTTTCTTAACATGCTGATCGCAACTAAGAAAATATGTTATCTCATGCATGTTTTCCTTATTATTGCTATCATATAGAGAGGTTTTGGTAGACAAAATATTTTGTTCTTTAGACTTCATGTCCAATTTTTTAACAAATTTTTGTTCTAAGTTTGTCCCATCTAGTTATGATATAAAAATTTCTAAATCATCCCAAATGAAACCTCATCATCATCATTTTCAATCTTAGCAGAAACATGACTATTATATAAATTATGAGTATTGGAATTCTTTTAAAATAACTAAGAGGGGGGATGAATCGGTTATTCAAGGTCCAGATGTAAAAAATAAAACTTTCACAATTCAATGAAACCTTAAAACTTTCTCAATCATGCATGCATTCATTGTGTGTTAACCTAAACTAATGTGTTACTATAACATTAACATGCAGAAGTATAAATCATAAAAAACAACATATCCATCAATACACTTGACACAATGATTTAACATGGAAACCCAATTTGGGAAAAACCACCAATAACATGCCACTCCTTTTTCACTCTTCTAAAGTGATACCCTATTAAAGGTTACAACACACACTATTAAATGTGACCCAATTAAGGGACTTCAATCACCCTATTAAAAGTGAGCCTTGTTAGAGGAGTTTAGGTCATTCACTTAGAATTCCACCCTGTTAAAGGATTTACCAATGACTGTTAAGTCAACCTTTCTCCAAAGTATTTACCCTAATCTGATACAATTGTTAGAAAGTAATAGTAGAGCTTTAATCTAATACAAATTACAACCTTACTTGCAAATTATAGATCACTATTCAATCCTCAACTCTTCTTGGCTTCCAATCTTTGTAGCTCTAACAACTTATTCACCCTTCAACCATTCATCCTCTTTAAGCCTTCCTCCTTAGTTTTCCATTGTAGACTTCTTCTCTTGGGTCACTTAATGAAGCAAACCCCCTTCCTTCTCCTTGTCATATTTTTTCCTCAAAAACTTTTTAACCTCAATCCAAATTTTCTTCATGACTAGACATCCCTACATATAGGAAATTAGAACTCTTTTCTTGCTCAATATCCATTATCAAAATTAGGGTTTTCGATGGATTAGGTAAGATAGAATGTATCTACCCCATATCTTCTCTTTTCTAAAAACTTCTAGAATCCATTTGAATTTTCCTCCAAAACGGTTTACATAAGATTTTGTGCCTCTAGCTCATCAATCTCACCTTCCTCTTGATTCACAAGTTCAAAGAAAACAATCTTGTCAAATTTTAGTTGGCAAATCTTTGATCTTTTTCATAATGCAACAACTCAGCATTATCAATTTACTGATGCTCATCACATACTATGTTACTTGGCATCAACTAGATTTTACTAGTTCTCAGCATCAACTGAAAATCACTCAACTTCCACTAACTTGCTTAGCATCCATTAACTTGCTTGACATCCACTAGAAATTGCTTTCACTCAACTCCAATTGACTTTTTGTTTGGCTTTCACTAACTTTTCTTGGCACCTTCTATCAACCCCATATCTTGTCTTTTCTAAAAAATTCTAGAATCCATTTGAATTCTCCTCCAAAATAGTTTACATAAGATTATGTGCCTCCATGTCATCAATCTTATCTTCCTCCTGATTCACAAGTTCCAAGGAAACAAACTTATTGGCTATTATTTGGTGAATCTTTGACCTTTTTCATAATGCAATAGCTCAACATTATCAATTTACTGATGCTTAACTCATACTATGTTACTCGGCATCTACTATAAAATCACTCAACATCAATTGGATTTTACTTATTTCACTTAGCTCCAACTGAATTTTTGCTCAGCTTGCACTAACTTTTTTTGGCACCTTCTATGAACTTGGTCAAGCTTTAGAAAATGAACTTTGTTCAACCTTATTCTTCTGAACTTTCTAAGTGTATCAAAACATTTTGTAACCTCAAAGTAGATCATCAATACATTATGTTATCACTGTCTTAACTGATTCTTGCACTTCAATACATAATCATAACTCAACCTTTCTCTAGGTACTTTTGTTACATCTTGTTGATCAAATCCTCATCATCAACCAACTAAGTGATAGTACTTGAATCATATAAGTAATTAGCTTACCAAGATGTAGCAGGTTTGACATTAGTGAAAAAAAAATGATTGAAAACACTTCTTCATTAGTTCTCTTACTCAAATGATCCTTTCAATCATATATCAACAATCTCCCTCTTTGGCATCGATGGCAAACCAAACTAATCAACAAATCAAACAAATGATGAACACCTTGTTTTATCAAACTTACTAGGTTAAAATAGTAAGGAAATACCAAAAAGAATATTTGTGAATGAAACTTCTCCCTCTGTTAGCAACTCCTTCTTAGGTTACATAATATAACTCAAGACTTCTCCCTTTGAGTTCCTCTTTTACACTGATTGTTCAATGTACAGTCTCCCTTGATTGTCTACTCTGATCATCTGATCATCTCCCTCTTGATCAATAAGCACTTGATTAGTTTACTATACATTCTCCCTCTTTGGCATTTCCCTATTTGACAACAATGCCAAAGACTTATACTCATCACTTGACATCTTGATATATGTAGATATAAGCTTTTGTAGGCTCTTCAATTTTACTCCCTCTCTCACATTGCTTGTGACTAATTTGAAATTCTAGCTCTATGATTAATTTAGGCAATTTCCTAAAGTAAGATCCACTGTATCAATTTGTATGAAATCAATGTCAACTTGTTTGATGCAGGTTACTCCCTCTATCTTTTACATAGCCTTTGATATGGGTATCACCCCTAATTTACCTCTCAAATACTCATAAGCATCCTTAGGTAATGCTTTGGTGAAGATATCAGCAATTTTCTCCTTTATGTTGATATATTCCATCTTGACCTCTTTGTCTTGAACCAATTCCCTTACATAATGATACTTTATTGCAATGTGCTCTGTCTCTATATGTATTATAGGATTCTTCGATATATTTACAACACTTGTATTATCACAATAAAGTGTCACTAGTTCAATGATCTCTTCCTTAATTCCCTTTAGTAGCTATTTGATCCATACAATGTTTGTGCAATTGATAGCAGCAACAACATACTCTTCTTCAGCAGTAGATTGGGAAGTAGAACTCTACTTCTTGCATGTCCATGTAACAAGTCTTCTACCTAAGAAAAATGCTCCTCCACTGGTTCTCTTTCTGTCATCAATATTTCTAGTCTAATTAGCATCAATGTAGGCTTTCAATTCAAAATTTTCATTCTTCTTATAGTATAATCCATACTCTTATTTTCCTTTCAAGTATCTCATTATTCTTTTCACTGCCATCAAGTGATTCTCTCTAGGATTAGCAAAGAATCTAGCAACTATCCCCACAACTAATGCAATATCAAGTCTGCTATGTACTACATATTGCAATTTTCCAATCATGGATCTATATAATGTTTGATTGACCTCACATATTGCAATTTTTCAAATCATCATTCTTTGATAGCTTGATTGTTGTTACCATGGGTGTACTTACTAGTTTTGAATCCTCAAGTCTGAATGTCTTCAATATCTCCTTGACATATTTTTACTAAGTGATATATACACCATATTTCATTTGATAGTCTTGTAATCCCATAGAGAATTTGATCTCACCAAACATTGACATTTCAAACTCTTGCTTCATCTGATTTGCAAAATCTTTACATAAAGCATCTTGTCCTCCAAATATTATGTCATCAACAAATATTTTAGATAACGACATACCTTTTTCTTTGTCTATCTTCATGTACAAATTTATATTATCATCTATCCTTCCAAATCCAATCTTAACAAGATAAGTACGAAGTCTTTCATACCATGTTCTTGGTGCTTATTTCAATCCATATAGTGCTTTGTGTAGCTTACATACTATGTTCTTATTGTTTTTATCTACAAATCCTTCTAGCTATTCTATATAGAATTATTCTTCTAATCTGCCATTCAGAAATGCAAACTTAATATCCATTTGATAAACTTTAAAACCTTTGTATGTAGCATAAGCAAGCATAATTCTTACTCCTTCCACTCTTGCAATAGGTGGAAAATTTTCACCATAGTAAATTCCTTCTTCTTGTGCATACCCTTTGTAGACTAGTCTTTCTTTATTTCTTTTCACTTCACCATTCTCATCTAGCCTGTTCCTAAATACCCATTTTGTGCTAGTCACATTTTTGTCTTTTGGTCTAGGAACTAGGCTCCAAGTCTTGTTCTTTTCTATTTGCTAAATTTCCTCTTCCATAGCCTTGTACCAATCATAATCTTCCAATGCATTTCTCATTGCCTTAGGTTCCCTCATGATTAAAAAACATGCTTCACCTCTCAACCTATTTCTTGTCATTGGCCTTGCATCTTTGTCTCCAATGATTTGATCTGGAGGATGGTGTCTTTTGACATATTTGAATAATCTTGGCTCAGTTCTTGTGGTTGCATTCTATCTCTCAGCTTCAGTATCACTATGTGCATCATTGTCAGGTGTTTTAGTATCTCTTTCATATTTACTAATCTTAGAGTTAGATTGTCCATTATCCTCATTCTGCAACTCAACATCTAAATGCAACTCGGCAGTTGTTGAAACTTGCTATTGACTTGCTGCATGATTTGTAGCATCTTCTTTAGTAGGCATTTCGTCATAATAGTATAAAAATGTCTTGTAATCTTCTAATTCTTTTATAGTTTTAGCCTCACGTGATTTTTTAAACTCATCAAAATTCACATTTGCACTTTCCACAGTTTTGTTAGCGTTATTAATTAAACACTTGTAAGCTTTAATTCTTGTGGAGTAACCAAGGAATATACCTTCTTCACTCTTTGCATAAAACTTTTCACTCCTACCATTTTTAAGAATATAGAATTTTCTTTCAAATACCTTAAAAATTTTCACATTAGGTAGATGACCATAGTTCAAAAGGTGTTGAGTGAGTACCTTTCTTTACTTGCACATGGTTCAAGGTGTATACTACAGTACTTACAACTCCTCTCTAGTATTTTAGAGCAACATTTTTCTCCATCATAAGCGTTTTGGCATAGTCCATTATTGACCTGATTCTTCTTTCAGTAATTCCATTTTATGGAGGGGTCCTAGGAGCTGATATCTATCTCTTGATTCCCCTTTCATTGCATAACATCTCAAATTCATGTGAAATAAATTCACCTCCTCTGTTTGATCTCAAGCATTTCAAGCTCTTACCTATTTATTTCTCAACTCTAAGTACCATTTAAACATTTTAAAAGAATCTAATTTTTGTTTTAGAAACATGACTATCATCATCCTAGAATAATCATCAACAAGTAGCATAATATACTTGTCTCCTTTGTAGCTTTGCACTTCAGTAGGTCCACAAAAGTCAATATGAACAATTTCAAGTATTTCCTTAGAGGTATAAGCTTTAGTTTTAAAGCTTGACTTTGTCATCTTGTTAGCTAACATTGTTTGCACATTACATTTTTTGGTTTCTTCAACTTAGGCAAACCTCTCACTCTTTTCATGTTACTGATACTAATCAAATTGTCAAAGTTAACATGACATAATCTCTTTTTCCAAAGCCATACATCATCAAATTTTTCAATGAGACAAGTAGCATCTTCTATATCCAAATAGAATATATTACTCCTAGTTTGATCTCCTTTTCCAATCAAATTTCCATTTGTATCATATATCTAGGCTGATTTTTTTTTGAACTCAACTTTGCACCCCAAATTATTCAACTGTGACACATGTAACAAGTTAGAATTCAATCCCTCTATTGGTGTTTTAAAACAATATAGGTTTTAAATTACCTTGATGAGAATATGGTACATCTAGAGGTAGCTAACTCCCATCTTCAACATATTATTTTAGACACTGGGCCAACTATAAGGCTAGATCCTTCTTCACTTCAGGCTCTACAAAACCTAGGCGGGTGGACCTCAGATTCAATTAATATGGTACCAGTGCAAAAACATATTAATGAAACTATTAAAGTAGATAAAAGCTCTTATATCTCCTAATATCTCATGAAATGGTATAGATCTATAGTAGCTAAATACAAAACAATGAAGTTCATAAGCTGAGTGAGGGCATCACATTTAGGTTCTTCAACATGAAAGGGAAAGAATGTTTGATTAATAATGTTGAATTCAGAAAAACCTCAAATATGCAATAGTAAGAACTAATGATCCTGTAGCTGACCAATGCCTAATCAATTAGGCAAGTCCATGAATAAAATGCATACATATGGATATTTGATACTTATTCATATCTTCAAATATCTAATCTATCCATTCACCTTGTAAATAGACATCTATGCTCAATCTAAACCTCATTCTTACATGATATCCCCATCAATAAACTTGTAACCCTGTTGATTTCCCTAAAGCATTTACATAACCCCTTGAGTTATAACCAACAATGAAATAACATACAACCTTAAGGGATTGCAACTACAACCTAAGCTCTTTGTTCAAAGATTATAAAGCATTGAAGATCACTGATAAAGGAGACATGATTCAAGATGAAACTCAACCTGCTATTCTTTGTATTGATTTCCTTGAAATAATACATTCATATGCATGAAATTAAAACACAAAAAAACCTAATAGATCTGAACTATCTATATTATCCTTCCTAATATTGTTCATACAAGAGAATTATGTTGAAAGAATGGTGTCATAGTATTGGGAATACATCAAGATTGGAACCAAAACTTGGTATTATAGTAATGAGCAATTTTTCTCCAAAAAAATATAACCTATACAATGAGAAAGAATGAGAATCATATAGGAGGAGGTGAATTCTCAGATTTACTCTATAACTGACATGTGTTCACTTGGGAAACCTCCTCAACAAGTTGAAAAACATCTCTCTACCTTCTCTTTGTAACTATAAATCAAATCCTTAACCAATTTAGCTCTAAAAAGCATAAAGTATCTTAGATATTTTGTAGAAAAGATAATTGATTTCTAATGTCAAATTTGAACTCAATGTAAAAGTGCAAAATTAGTTAATTGGATTCTCAAAGACAAGAAAACCTCTTAGAGTCAATTTTCTTCACCATCAAGCTCCAAAAACTCTTATGTCTACCTCCTAGCCAATTCTAATGATCAATTACAAGTTTTGCTTATTTTGCTGAGAATGCCTCAAAATTTACAAATTGACCTATAGTACGAACCAGTGAACACTTGTGCATGAATTGACTTCAAAAATGGAAAATTTAGATTTTCTTGGTTTTGGTGGTATCATTTTAAATAAAAATCTTGGTTCTCCCTTTGAGTTTCTCTTTTACACTGATTTTTCAATGTACAATCTCCCTTGATTGTCTACTCTAATCATTTGATCATCTCCCTCTTAATCAATACACACTTGATCAATTTACTATACATTCTCCCTCTTTGGCATTTCCCTATTTGACAACAATGCCAAGGACTTATACTCATCACTTGACATCTTGATATATGTAGATATAGGCTTTTGTAGGATCTTCAATTTTACTCCCTCTATCACATTGCTTGTGACTAATTTGAAATTATAGCTCTATGATTACTTTAGGAAATTTTCTAAATTAAGATCCACTGTATCAATTTCTATGAAATGAATTTCAACTTGTTTGATGCAGGATACTCCCTTTATCTTTTACATGGCCTTTGATAGGGGTATCACCCCTAATTTACTTCTCAAATAGTCATAAGCATCCTTAGGTAATGCTTTGGTGAAGATATCAGCAATTTTCTCCTTTATGTTGATATATTCCATCTTGACCTCTTTGACTTGAACCAATTCCCTTACATAATGATACTTTATTGCAATCTTCTTTGTCTTTGTATGTATTATAGGATTCTTTGATATATTTAAAAAACTTGTATTATCACAATAAAGTGTCACTAGTTCAATGATCTCTTCCTTAATTCCCTTTAGTAGCTATTTGATCCATACAATGTTTGTGCAATTGATAGCAGCAACAACATACTCTTCTTCAGCAGTAGATTGGGAAGTAGAACTCTACTTCTTGCATGTCCATGTAACAAGTCTTCTGCCTCAAAAAAATGCTCCTCCATTGGTTCTCTTTCTATCATCAATATTTCCCGTCCAATTAGCATCAATGTAGGCTTTCAGTTCAAAATTTTCATTCTTCTTATAGTATAAGCCATACTCTTATGTTCCTTTCAAGTATCTCATTATTCTTGTCACTACCATCAAGTGATTCTCTCTAGGATTAGCAAAGAATCTAGCAACTATCCCCACAACTAATGTAATATCAAGTCTTCTATGTACTACATATTGCAATTCGCCAATCATGGATCTATATAATGTTTGATTGACCTCACCCGAATCAGCATTCTTTGATAGCTTGAGTGTTGTTACCATATGTGTACTTACTAGTTTTGATTCCTCAAGTCTGAATGTCTTCAATATCTCCTTGACATATTTTTACTAAGTGATATATACACCATATTTCATTTGATAGACTTGTAATCCCATAGAGAATTTGATCTCATGAAACATTGACATTTCAAACTCTTGCTTCATTTGATTTGCAAAATCTTTACATAGAGCATCTTGTCCTCCACATATTATGTCATCAAAAAATATTTTAGATAATGAAATACCTTTTTCTTTGTCTATCTTCATGTACAAATTTATATTATCATCTATCCTTCCAAATCCAATCTTAACAAGATAAGTACGAAGTCTTTCATACCATGTTCTTGGTGCTTGTTTCAATCCATATAGTGCTTTGTGTAGTTTACATACTATGTTCTTATTTTTTTTATCTACAAATCCTTCTAGCTATTCTATATAGAATTCTTCTTCTAATCTGCCATTTAGAAATGCAAACTTAACATCCATCTGATCAACTTTAAAACCTTTTTATGTAGCATAAGCAAGCATAATTCTTACTCCTTCCATTCTTGCAATAGGGGAAAAAATTTCACCATAGTAAATTCCTTCTTCTTGTGCATACCCTTTGTAGACTAGTCTTGCTTTTTTCTATTTTCACTTCACCATTCTCATCTAGCTTGTTCCTTAATACCCATTTTTTGCCAATCACATTCTTGTCTTTTGGTCTAGGAACTAAGCTCCAAGTCTTGTTCTTTTCTATTTGTTGAATTTCCTCTTCCATAGCCTTGTACCAATCATAATCTTCCAATGCATTTCTCATTTCCTTAGGTTCCCTCATGCTTAAAAAACATGCTC
Source organism: Cupressus sempervirens (assembly GCA_028749045.1). Taxonomy (NCBI): domain Eukaryota; kingdom Viridiplantae; phylum Streptophyta; class Pinopsida; order Cupressales; family Cupressaceae; genus Cupressus; species Cupressus sempervirens. Next base: position 320,095,937 of record CM053791.1, read on the forward strand.
CACCTCTCAACCTATTTCTTGTCATTGGCCTTGCATCTTTGTCTCTAATGATTTGATCTATAGGATGGTGTCTTTTGACATATTCAATTCTTATGGTTGCATTCTACCTCTCAGCTTCAGTATCACTATGTGCATCATTGTCAGGTGTTTCAGTATCTCTTTCATATGTACTAATCTTAGAGTTAGATTGTTCATTATCCTCATTCTGCAACTCAGCAGTTGTTGTAACTTGCTATTGACTTGCTGCATGATTTGTAGCATCTTCTTCAGTAGGCATCCCTTCATAATAGTATAAAAATTTCTTGTAATATTCTGATTCTTTTATAGTTTTACCCTCATGTGCTTTTGTAAACTCATCAAAATTCACATTTTCACTTTTCACAATTTTGTTAGTGTTAGTAATTAAACACTTGTAAGCTTTACTTCTTATGGAGTAACCAAGGAATATACCTTCTTCACTCTTTGCATAAAACTTTTCACTCCTAAAATTTTTAAGAATATAGCATTTTCTTTCTATTACCTTAAAAATTTTCACATTAGGTAGATGACCATAGTTCAAAACATGTTGAGTGAGTACCTTTCTTTACTTTCACACGGTTCAAGGTTTATACTACAATACTTACAACTCCTCTCCAATATTTTAGAGTAACATTTTTCTCCATCATAAGTGTTTTGGCATAGTCCATTATTGACCTGATTCTTCTTTCAGAAATTCCATTTTATGGAGGGGTCCTAGGAGCTGATTTCTATCTCTTGATTCCCCTTTCATTTCATAACATCTCAAATTCATGTGAAATAAATTCACCCCCTCTATCTGATCTCAAGCATTTCAAGCTCTTACCTATTTCTTTCTCAACTCTAAGTACCATTTAAACATTTGAAAAGAATCTAATTTTTTTTTTAGAAACATGACTATCATCATCCTAGAGTAATCATCAACAAGTAACATAATATACTTGTATCCTTTGTAGCTTTGCACTTTAGTAGGTCCACAAAAGTTAGTATGGACAATTTAAAGTATTTCCTTAGAGGTATAAGGTTTAGTTTTAAACCTTGACTTTGTCATCTTGTCAGCTAACATTATTTGCACATTACATTTTCTAGTTTCTTCAACTTAGGAAAACCTCTAACTCTTTTCAGGTTACTGATACTAATTAGATTGTTAAAGTTAACATGACATAATCTCTTTTGCCAAAGCCATACATCATCAAATTTTGCAATGAGACAAGTAGCATCTTCTATATCCAAATAGAATATATTACTCCTAGTTTGATCTCCTTTTCCAATCAAATTTCCATTTGTATCATATATCTTGGCTGATTTGTTTTTGAACTCAACTTTGCACCCCAAATTATTCAATTGTGACACACATAACAAGTTATAATTCAATCCCTCTATTGGTGTTTTAAAACATTATAGGTTTTAAATTACCCTGATGAGAATATGGTACATCTAGGCGTAGCTAACTCCCATCTTCAACATACTATTTCAGACATTAGGCCAACTATAAGGCTAGATCCTTCTTCACTTCAGGCTCTACAAAACCTAGGTGGGTGGACCTTAGATTCAGTCAATATGGTACTAGTGCAAAAACATATTCATGAAACTATTAAAGTAGATAAAAGCTCTTATATCTCCTAATATCTCATGAAATGGTATAGATCTATAGTAGCTAAATACAAAACAATGAAGTTCATAAGCTGAGTGAGGGCATCACATTTAGGTTCTTCAACATGAAAGGGAAAGAACGTTTGATTAATAATGTTGAATTCAGCAAAACCTCGAATATGAAATAGTAAGAACTAATGATCCTATAGCTGACCAATGCCTAATCCATTAGGAAAATCCATGAATCAAATGCATACATATGGATATCTGATACTTATTCATATCTTCAAATATCTGATCTATCCATTCACCTTGAAAATAAACATCTATGCTCAATCTAAACCTCATTCTTACATGATATCCCCATCAATAAACTTGCAACCTTGTTGATTTACTTGAAGCATTTACATAACCTCTTGAGTTATAAGCAATAATGAAATAACATACAGCCTTAAGGGACTAAAACTACAACCTAAGCTCTTTGTTCAAAGATTATAAAGTATTGAAGATCACCGATAAAGGAGACAAGATTCAAGATGAAACTCAACCTGTTGTTATTTGTATTGATTTCCTTGAAATAATACATTCATATGCATGAAATTAAAACATAAAAAAACCTAATAGATCTGAACTATCTATATTATCCTTCCTAATGTTGTTTATACAAGAGAATTATGTTGAAATAATTGTGTCATAGTATTGGGAATAATCAAGACTGGAACCAAAACTTGGTATCATAGTAATGAGCAATTTTTCTCCAAAAAATTAGAACCTGTACAATGAGAAAGAATGAGAATCATATAGGAGGAGGTGAATTCTCAGATCTACTCTATAACTATCATGTGTCCACTTGGGAAACCTCCTCAGCAAGTTGAAAAACATCTCTCTACTTTCTTTTGTAACTGTAACTCAAATCCTTAACCAATTTAGCTCTAAAAAGCATAAAGTATCTTAGATATTTTGTAGAAAAGATAATTGATTTCTGATGTCAAATTTGAACTCAATTTAAAAGTGAAAAATTAGTTAATTGGCTTCTGAAAGACAAGAAAATCTCTTAGAGTCAATTTTCTTCACCATGAAGCTCCAACAAACTCTTATGTCTACCTCCTAGCCAATTCTGATGATCAATGATGAGTTCTGCCTATTTTGTTGAGAACACCCCAAAATTTACAAATTGACCTATAGTATGAACTAGTGAACACTTGTGTACAAATTGACTTCAAAAATGGAAAATTCAAATTTTCTTGGTTCTGGTGGTATATTAGAGCAGCCATTTTGGATAAAAATAACCCCTGTTATGGCCTTCTGAAGATCAAACCTCTGTTCACAGATTTGCACATAAAAGAATAAAATTTAAAAATTTAAATTATTTTATAGTTTGAACTATAGAATATTCAACATTTGAAATCAAAATTTTTAGATTTGTGACTGAATGTGCACAAGGATAATTTTTTTAATTTTAAGCTCCTTTTATACCCTTCAGCCAATTGGACAACTCCACTTATCAATCTTTGATTGGGTCTTTGATTTACATTGATGCCACATGTCACACTCTGACTAGCCCTATTTTTTGGCAGGACCCACATTGAAACTCCACTAATTTTCTAAAATTTCTAGCAAGTCACCATGTCAATTTGCTGAAAATTCTTGATTTTTTTGATGGTGACATGGCGACCACTAGATTCTGGCGACCTTTTTCAACAACCTCACTTGTCCATTGATGCCACATCACTGCCACCAAACTGCCTGCTTATTGCCATGTCACCATGCCACCTCACTGGTTGTCATGTCACTATAGTTATCAGGTGAGAAAATTTTGTTGGTGACATAGGGATGATTGCATGATTGTCCACATGGCACCATCTTGTTGCACAAATTCTATGTCAGCATTTGGACATGCGTGCAAGTTCAAAATTTATGTTCAACTACCTCCAATTGGCTAACAGAGACCCACCTGCACATGGCACAGCCTCTCAAAAGGCATCTTTCTTTTAGACATTAAGGTTATTGCATGGATTGGTATTTAGAAAGCTAAAAGAACCCCTACAGTGGCTATGTGGGACTAAAGTCCTTTTACTATTTTCCCTGTACTTTTTCTCTTGATAGGCAACTTACTCTTCTTTGCTCTTTACATGTGGGTCTTTTTAAATGCCTGTATGCATTCCTTTCAACCTTCAACATTGCCTCTTCGGAATGTGTGGTCTCTTCTTTTAACAAGGTGTGGGTTTATCTTTCTACTAATGCATTTGGAGGTTTCATCAATCAAACGGTCCCTTGCCTGCAGGTTGCCTTTCTCTTTAAAAATTTTCCCTGTGCTTTAACTGGGCTCTGTAGTGAAATAAACTTATATTCCACTAAGGACTAAATGCATCTAGAAACTTCATCAATGCACCTGGCCTCTCAAGAAACACAATCTATAAAGTAGTTCATTTTTTACATTCGAATGACCGCCCATAAGATGTTACAAATGATCTTTAGCTAAGTCATTGTCTGTTAGATCTAATTTCCTCAGCCTAGAAGATTCCATATGTTTCTTGAGTTCTAGCAGTGCCTTACCCTTGTGAATGCCAACACCATACAAAACAAGTGCTTTTTCTTTCTCAACATATCAATTTTGAATTTCATTATATTCATTGGCCCCACCAGCTCACAAAATTTCTTGAAAGAACCACACTCCTCTTTAAGAAATGTTGTAGGAATAGCCTCCCTCTTGGCACCAGCATCAGCAAGTTGAGTGACAAGTCTCATCCATTCAAAATTCATATTTGCTCCACTAATTATAGTTGTGGCTATCTTTAAAACTTTGCAATTTTTTCTTCTAAAACTAGCTATGCCCTGTCTAAGTTGCTTCTTTCTTTAACTAGTGTGAGATATGTGTTTGTAGTGGCTTGGGCCCTTGAGATAGCTTCCTCTGCTTAGTCATGGATTGCTTCCTAATACTACCATGGAGATTCCTTAGTCTGATGTCTTCTTTTTTTGAAAACCATGTCACCTTCCTTTGCAATCACTGAGAAAGAGCATTTCACATTGCTAATCTCAATGCCAAATGGCTTAACTTGTGTAGGGACCCTGTTTATTGGCACGAGGGTTCTTTGTTTAACATTTTTCACCTTTTTAAAATGGTGTGGAGGCTTTTTCATTGATGCTCTAACTTCATTTTCCTAGTGCTAGTTTTATTTATTGTTGGGGCTGTTGATTTCTAACTGTATGCTCTCTTCATTGTGTGAGCTACTTCATTAGCGTTAATGGTGGCTCCCTTTTTAATGGGTGGCTTCCCCTTTAGTTTTCCCCCACTCCATCTTCAACTAGTGGCTTTTGGTTGGTGTAGGCTTCCCTTTTTGTTGGCAATGGCATCTCCCCTGCCACTCAACTTCACATGCCTCTTTTGATTTGCTGCCTTTGCTATGGAGTGGGCAGTTTGTTCTCTTTATAGCCAATGGGGAACTATTTATCTCCATGGCATGGGAAATCTTGTGGGTTGTGGGCACCCTTGCCAGATGTCCGCCTCCTCTTTCTAACCATGTGTACTACCCCTTAATGTGCTTTCCTTTGACTGTGTTGAATCCCTATTCTATGTTAAAAAGTTTGGCATTACTACAATGTTGTCAACTTTATGCCATATAGATATTTCAAATTATCATTGTTATGTGTCAAGAACTCAAACCTCAATATATGGCATTGGAGGATTAGATAATAAGCTGTTGATATTAAAATTTGGTAATTATTATTGATTAAATTTAATCAAGAGTAAGAGAAGATGAAGGGTTTTGCATCTTCTATATTTTCAACTACTTGATTGCAATTATGATTTTCTTCACAACTTGATTAAACACATATACCAGTAAAAAGCCACCTTCATATCCAAAGTATCAATCAACCCTGCCACTAGATGACATAAATTTCATTTATATAGGAAGTGAGTAATCGAACCAACCGTCAGAGCATCCATCAATTCTTTTTCATTGTACTTAGACTAATCACTTGAACCTTTCTCAAAAGAAAGAGATTGTTCTCTATGTTTCTTGAAATTTGGCCTGTGTAGATTCCTTACACACACAAGATATTTCCACAATCCTCAATATGGTCATAAATCTAATGAATTTAGCTGGGCCCTAAAGTGGGTACGACTAATTTTGTTTTGTTTTCAAACAACTGAATCATCAAATTGACCTATTAATCATTTTGAACTGATTAAAATCAAGTTTGATCACTGAACCATCAATTGAAACTCATTTTACCATAATCTAAAAACTATAAATTTCATGTTAGGAGGTCTGTTGATTGGCCTTAAAAAAAAAACCCAAACTTCTAACTAGGCTCTAAAATCTAACCCACTGATTGTCTGTTCCGCACAGCTGTACCCTATCGAATCTTGTCTCATGAAAAATTTGGGGTCAAAAGATATTCATTGTCAAAGTTGACCTCTCAAAACTACCTGCAAATAAACATGTCAAAAAATAATAAATTGGGTTCAGATCTAGCTTTGAAAACTAGGTAAACTGACACTTAGGAAAATGAAAATTGGGGCATTGGTTCACTGTCATGAGGAGAGTATGGATCTGCAATTTGGGCTCATGATGAATAACTGGGCACATTTGACGAGTAGTCAAAGTGGAATACTCGGGTTTTGTAGTTTGGGAACAATGGTAGAAAGCAATTTTTGCAAATGGAATTGACTTGGAAAAGTGTGCAAACGGATTCGTCAAGACTTGAAACTTGGCACACTTAAAGTATTTTCAAAGGACAACATAATGGTACAATCCATTTGATCTCATATATCATATATTTTGAGTTATAACTTCCCAAATAGGGGTACAAAACAATTTGCATTTCTTCACACCAGTAAAAAATTAGAAATTGCATTTGGAATTGCATTTGAAAACTGACCAAACAGATTTGTCATGAGCTAAAACTTGAAACGTAACAAGTCTCTGACATCTACAATGCAATGCAAATGGAAATTTAGCATTTTGGTCAACTAGGTCAAAATTATAACTTGTCAAACATGACCTTCTAGAATTATGTACAATGTGCATCAGCATGAAAACATTTAACTACCAACTTTGAGGGAGTCAAAACCTAGGCAAACGGATTCAAAATGACTCAAAATCTGAAACATAGGCTCTATGATATGGACACTAAAAACTCCCAAAGTAGAAATTCATGAAACATAATTGGGTGTGAAATATTTAGATGCAAACATGGCTTCTTGTCACTATTTGACACTAGGTGAAAATGTAGATTTGAGAATTTCTCAAAATGGGACTTCATGAAATGGATCGAAATGTTAATTTAACTTCATGAAAACATAAACATACTGAATGGAAGGTGCTAGAAGCATTAAAAACTTCATGGGGTTCAAAGGTACAATTGGGTACATGTGCAATTAAAAGCATTTATAAGGTTCAAATTCTTCAATGGTGCTCAAAATCGGGAAGGCAATTTTGAGTCCCAGTAGTGGCTCTTTCTAGGGATGCATGTCCCTTGTGGGCATGGCAAGGATTTAGATCTCTGGAGGAAGTAGACCACTCACAAAAATTTCAAAAACTTCTCTCGAACAACTTTATTGAAAGTGAACAACAACTACAACTACTATGTACACACAATGACCCTAGGCCATCAAAACTTGAGCAAAATTGTCTACCTCTATTGTATACCTAATTTTCATTCCTTTCCTCATGAGGTAAACTGAAATTAATTCTCCTATCAGTTTCACCAATTATATTATTATCATGAAACGAATCACTTGGCAAAACAAAATCATCACTATTACTTTCATTGTGCATATTAAAACTTGACATAACTTCAACCTTTTGCTCACTATGAAAGATAGAACCAACATGCTCATGAATGCCAACATAAAACTGAAACTCATCCCTACTAACTGATTCATGCATATTTTCTACCAAAAACACAAAGTCCTCATATTCAACTTCATTCAACGAGTTACATGAATTAGATGGTAACTCACCTTGTGCATCCGAATTTAAAAAAAAATGTAAAATCTAATTTCTCCTCATTTGCAATATCAACACTCCATAAATCAGACTGAACACATGCTACATTTTCTTCACATTCCAACAAATGATTAGATATCAAATCATAAGAATCATCATGAAATTGACTTCTCACAACATGTTGATCCGTGTCAATTTCTTCTTAAAATAACACACTAGAATGAACTGATTCATTACTATTACTTTCCTCATCACATGAGCAATCTAAATGTATCTCATCCTCATGAAAACAAGAAAACCATGAACCAACAACAAACCTTATCTCTACATCTTCATTCTCAACATAGAATTCATCATGTGTATTAATGTATGAACTACCATCACATACACCTCTGAAACTTGACATAGCATATTCTAAAACTGTATCTTCTTCAACATCAAATTTATGGGAAATGACTTTGCTATATGAAATTGAAAAATGTGGCAAAACACAAGCATCCTTAGATATATTAGCATACTTTTCAAAATCATGAGCCAACAAGTTGGAGATCTCATCAACACTTAACAAGATTTCACTAGTAGTTTCTTCCCCTTGGCTGTGATTATTATTTGGATAGTTTTATACATTTGTAACAACAGACTTGTTAGTAATATATTCTAAAAAATTAGAATTTTTATTATCACATAAATCTTCTTCTTTAGACAATACCTCAACAACCAGCATTATAATACATTCACATTCATCACTTGAAGAAGGACTATTACTATTGTTACACTTTTCCTTTTCTTTAGACTCATCATTATAAAAAATTGAATCCACATTATGCATGTTATCAGTCTGCTGATTACTATCCTTTGATTCATAAAATTGAGACTCTTCATACTCCATATCACTTTCAATGGACTCATTTCATTCACTATTATTAGATTCATTAGCATTCAAAGTGCTTTAAACTTCTATGATAAAATCTTGGATTTCACTAATCTTATCTAATCTTGATTTGGCTGACCAATCAACTGAATACGGCATAAAAATCTCTAAGAGTACCATTGGCCATGAAGACTCCTTATGTCTGAAAAACTCATCAAGATTCATAACTACTAACTTAAACTTCATGTAAGTTTGAAATCCATTAAGACCCTTAATATTACCAATTGTATTTCTTATGCCAATGATGGTCTTATTATGAATTTCTCTTTTCAACCAAGCAATGTTTGCACAAATACTTTCAAGAGTTGGCACATCATTTTCAGACCTAGACTAAGAATCCATCTCTTGAAATTTTAAACTTCTACCTCTATTTTCTTAGTGCTGAAAATAACTTGATGGAGAACACATACATATACCACTTTCTTTCATGACAAGAATAACATCATGAAAAATAAAATACCTCAAGATCTAGATGGTTGGAAGTTCTCTATGCACTACTTATAATAGCAAACCCAAAATCTCATCAATTCTTTACTGAACCTTTTGAAACAACACATCACGAATCTTACCAACCTTTTAAATGTTTCAACCTCTTTGAATCTACTCCTCTCCTATAGCAACTAATCACAATTCATGTATAGAACTACACTGGTATAGAGATTAACTTCGAGTTACCACTCACATTAAGTGAGACATGAATTGCGCTAGTCTTGAAAATACCACAAACTAATTTGAAAAAATAGCAGATAGAAGACACCTCTTCAAATTTATCTTGAGTTTGAAACCTCTGCACAAGGCTGAAACATAACTTTCTTGACTTTGAGATTACAACAACAAATCACACCAAAGTGAACTGACTGAAGGCATACTCATTTCTCAACACAATTTACATTCAATTTGAGAACTATTATTGTAAGAGAATAAAGCTTATTCGGGAACATGAAATTTCAGCAAGGATATAAAAAGAACACCATAATTCCTCATTACTATAGCAAATTTTTCTTTTTGTATTGAATCCTTTTCAAATTCTCAAGGTTTGTCTGTCATTTAGATTCAATACAACTCCCCAATAGAGTCGCCATTTTGTTGGTGTTTTAAAATGTTATAGGTTTTAAATTACCCTGATGAGAATATGGTACATCTAGGGGAAGCTAACTCCCATCTTCAACATACTATTTTAGACATCAGGCCAACTATAAGGCTAGACCCTTCTTCACTTCAGGCTTTTCAAAACCTAGGTGGGTGGACCTCAAATTCAATCGATATGGTACCAGTGCAAAAACATATTCGTGAATCTATTAAAGCAGATAAAAGCCCTTATATCTCCTAATATCTCATGGAATGGCATAGATCTACAATAGATAAATGCAAAACAATGAAGTTCATAAGTTGAGTGAGGGGATCACATTTAGGTTCTTCAACATGAAAGGGAAACAACATTTGATTAATAATGTTGAATTCAACAAAACCTCAAATATGCAGTAGTAAGAACTAATGATCCTATAGCTGACTAGTGCCTAATCCATTGGGTAAATACATGAATCAAATGCATACATATGGATATTTGATACTTATTCATATCTTCAAATATCTAATCTATCCATTCACCTTGTAAATAGACATCTATGCTCAATCTAAACCTCATTCTTACATGATATCCCCATCAGTAAACTTGCAACCCTATTGATTTTCCTGAAGCATTTACATAACCCCTTGAGTTATAAGCAACAATGAAATAACATACAACCTTAAGGGATTGCAACTACAACCTAAGCTCTTTGTTCAAAGATTATAAAGCATTGAAGATCACTGATAAAGGAGACATGATTCAAGATGAAACTCAACCTGCTATTCTTTGTATTGATTTCCTTGAAATAATACATTCATATGCATGAAATGAAAACACAGAAAAACCTAATAGATCTGAACTATTTATATTATCCTTCCTAATGTTGTTCATACAAGAGAATTATGCTGAAAGAATGGTGTCACCATATTAGGAATACATCAAGATTGGAACCAAAACCTAGTATCACAGTAATGAGCAATTTTTCTCTAAAAATTGGAACCTGTACAATGAGAAAGAATGAGAATCATATAGGAGGAGGTGAATTCCTAGATCTGATCTATAACTGACATGTGTCAACTTAGAAAACCTCCTCAACAAGTTGAAACACATCTCTCTACCTTCTCTCTGTAACTGTAAATCAAATCCTTAACCAATTTGGCTCTCAAAAGCATAAAGTAACTCAGATATTTTGTAGAAAAGATAACAAATTTATGATGTTGAATTTGAACTCAATGTAAAAGTGAAAAATCAGTTAACTAGCTTCTAGAAGACAAGAAAACCTATTAGAGTCAATTTTCTTCACCATCAAGCTCCAACAAACTCTTATATCTACCTCCTAGCTAATTCTAATGATCAATGATGAGTTTTTCCTATTCTTCTAAGAATGCCTCAAAATTTACAAATTGACCTCTAACATGAACCAATGAACACTTGTGTGCAAACTAACTTCAGAAATGGAAAATTCATATTTTCTTAGTTTTGGTGGTATATTGGAATGCCCATTTCGGATAAAAATAACCCCTGTTATGGCCTTCTGAAGATCATACATCTATTCATAGATTTGCACATAAAAGAATATAATTAAAAAATTTAAATTATTCTATAGTTTGAACTATAGAATATTCAACATTTGAAATCAATTTTTTTAAATTTGTGACCAAACGTGCATAGGGATTTTTTTAAATTTTAAGCTCCTTTTATACCCTTCAACCAATCAGACAACTCCACTTGTCAATCTCTGATTGGCTCTTTGACCTACATCGAATCTATGATTGGCTCTAGTGGGACCCACATTGAAACTCCCCCAGTTTTCTAAAATTTTTAGCAAGTCACCTTGTTGCTTTGCCAAAAATTCTTCATTTTTTGGTGGCAACATGGCGACCACCAGATTTTGGTGACCTTTTCTAGCAACCTCACCTGTCCATTGATGCCATGTCATGACCAGTAAACTGCTTGCTCATCATCGCACCACCATGTGACCTCATTGGTCACCATGTCACTGTAGTTATTATGTGAGCAACTCTTTTTGGCAACATAACAATGATTGCAAGGTTGTCCACATGGCACCATCTCATCACCCAAATTCCACATCAACTTTTAGACATGCGTGCATGTTCAAAATTTATGTTCAACTACCTCCAAATGGCTAACTAGGACCCACCTGCACATGCCACGACCTTTCAAAAGGCATATTTCTTTTAGACATTAAGTCTATTTCTTGGGGTTGTATTTAAAAAGCTAAAAGAACCCCTATGCGGGCTATGTGGGACTAAAGTCCTTTTACTATTTTCCTTGTGCCTTTGCTCTTGATAGGCAACTTACTCTTCTTTGCATGTGGATCTTTTTAAATGCCTCTATTTGTTCCTTTCAACCTTCAACACTGCCTCTTTTGAATGTGTGGTCTCTCCTTTTAACAAGGCATGGGTTTATTATTTTACTCATGCATTTGGCAATTTCATCAATCAAACAGTCCCTCACTTGCGGGTTGCCTTTCTCTTTAAAACTTTTCCCTGCATTTTAATTACAGCTCTATAGTGAAATAAACTTATATTCCATTGAGGACTAAATGCATCTAGAAACTTCATCAATGCACTTGGCCTCTCAAAAAGCACAATCTACAAAGTAGTTAATTGTTTACATTTGAATGACCACCCATAAGATGTCGCAAATGATCTTTAGCTAAGTCATTGTCTGTTAGATCTAATGTCCTCAAACCAAAAGATTCCATACACTTTTTGAGTTCTAGCAGTGCCTCAACCTTGTGAACACCAACACCATACAAAACAAGTGCTTTATCTTTCTCAGCATATCAATTTTGAATTTCATTATATTCATTTCTCCCACTAGCTCACAAAATTTCTAGAAAGAACCACACTCCTCTTTAAGAAATGTCACAAGAATAGCCTCCCTCTTGGCACCAGTGTCAGCAAGTTGAGTGACAAGTCTTAGCCATTCAAAATTCATATTTTTTCCAGTAGTTATAGCTATGGCTATCTTTAAAACTTTGCAATTTTTTCTTCTAAAACTAGCTCTACCCTGCCTGATTTGCTTCTTTCTTTAACTTGTGTGAGCTCTGTGTTTGTAGTGGGTTAGGCCTTTGAGATGACTTCCTCTACTTAGTCATGGATTTCTTCCTAATACTGCCATAGAGATTCCTTAGTCTGATGTCTTCCTTTTCTTAAAACTGTGGTACCTTCCTTTGCATGCACTGAGAAAGAGCATTTCACATTGCTAATCTCAATGCCAAATGGCTTAACTTGCACACGTACCCTATTTATTAGTGTGAGGATTCTTTGTTTAACATTGGTCACCTTTTTTTAATGCGTGGAGGCTTTTTCATTGATGCTCTGACTTCATTTTCCTAGCACTAGTTTTGTTTATTACTGGGGCTATTGATTTCTAAATGTATGCTCTTTTCCTTGTGTGAGCTGCTTCATTAGTGTTAATGGTGGCTCCCTTTTTAATGAGCGGCTTCCCCTTTTTTTGTTGCTACCTCCATCTTCAACTGGTGGCTTTTGGTTGGCATAGGCTTCTCTTTTTTTTGGCAAATGGCATCTCCCCAACCACTCAACTTCACATGCCTCTTTTGATTGCTGCCTCTACTATGGCATGGGCAGTTTGTTCTCTTTATAGCCAATGGGGAACTATTTATCTCCATGGCATGGGAAATCTTGTGGGTTGTGGGCACCCTTGCCTAATGCTGGCCTCCTCTTTCTAACCATGTGTACTAACCCTTAATGTGCTTGCCTTTGACTACATTGAATCCTTGTTCTATGTTAAAAAGTTTGGCATTCCTACAATGTTGTCAACTTTATGCCATATGAATATTTCAAATTATCATTGTTATGTGTTAGGAACTCAAAACTCAATACATGGCACTAAAGGATTAGATAATAAGCTCTTGACATTAACATCTAGTAATTATTATTGATTAACTTTAATCAAGAGTAAGAGAAGAAGAAGTGTTTTACATCTTCTATATTTGCAACTACTTGATTGCAATCATGATTTTATTCACAACCTAATTAAACACATGTACCAATAAAAATTATCCTTCATATCCAAGGTATCAATCAACCCTACCACTAGATGAGATAAATTTCATTTATACAGGAAGTGAGTAATCGAACCAACCATTAGAGCATCCATCAATTCATTTTCATTGTACTCAAACTGATCACTTGAACCTTTCTCAAAAGCAAGAGATTGTGCTCTATGTTTCTTGAAATTTGGCTTGTGTAGATTCCTTACATACACAAGATATTTCCACAATTCTCAATATGGTCATAAATCTGATGAATTTAGCTAGCCCCCAAAGTGGGTCTGGCTAAAAAGAAATTGTTTATGAACAACTGAATCTTCAAATTGACCTATCGATCATCTTGAACTGATTAAAATTGAGTTTGATCACTGAACCATCAATTAAAACTCATTTTACCATAATCTACAAACTATGAATTTCATGTCAGGAGGTCCATTGACTGTCCTTAAAAATTGACCCAAACCTCTGATCAGGCTCTAAAATCTGACCCACTAATTCTCTTTTCTACACAACTATACCCTATCGAATCTCATCTCATGATGAATTTAGGGTCAAAATATATTCATTTTCAAATTTGACCTCTCAAAACTGCCTACAAATAAACATGTTAGAAAATAATAAATTGGGTTCGGATTTGGCTTTAAAAATCAGGTAAACTGACACTTAGGGAAATGAAAATTGGGGCATTGGTTCATTGTCATGAGGAGAGTATGGATCTATAATTTTGGCTCATGATGAATAACTGGGCACATTTGGCAAGAGTCAAAGTGGGCTACTCAAGATTTGTAGACTGGGAACAATGGTAGAAAGCAATTTTTGCAAATGGAATTGACCTGGAAAAGTGTCCAGACGGATTTGTCAAGAATTGAAACTTGGCACACTTAAAGTATTTTTAGAGGAAAACACAATGGTACAATCCATTCAATCTCACCTATCACAAATTTTGAGTTATAACATCCCGAATAGGGGTACCAAACAATCTGCATTTCTTGACACCAGCACAAAATTAGAAATTGTGTTTGGAATTGCATTTGAAAACTAACCAAAGGAATTTTTCATGAGTTGAAACTTGAAAAATAACAAGTCTTTGATGTCTACAATGGAATGCAAAAGGAAATTTAGCATTTTGGTCAACTGGTTCAAAATTATAACTTGCCAAATAGGGCCTTCTAGAATTATGTGCAATGTGCATCAGCATGAAAATAGTGAACTACCAACTTTGAGGGATTCAAAACCTAGGAAAATGGATTCAAAATGACTCAAAATATTAAACATAGGCTCTCTAGTATATACACAAAAAACTTCCAAAGTGGCAAGTCATGAAACATAACTAGGTGCAAAATATTCAGATGCAAACATGGCCTTTGGTAGCTCTTTGACACAGGGGAAAATGTAGATTTGAGAATTTCTCAATATGGGACTTCATGAAATGGCTCAAAATGTTAATTTAACTTCATGAAACACATAAGCATATTGAATGGAAGGTGCTAGAAGCATTAAAAACCTCATAGGGCCCAAAGGTACAACTGGGTATATGTGCACTTAAAAGCATTTATAGGGCTCAAATTCTTCAATGGTGCTCAAAATTAGGAAGGCAATTTTGAGTCCCAACGCACTCAACATAGTAAGCATTGTCACATGAAATCTTGTCTATGAGTTTGATGGACCCTTTTCCTTTTATTAAACATGGTGTATCATTACCAAATCTTACACTATTTCCATCATAATAGGTTAAGGTAATGAACTTACTTTTGTCTCTAGTCATGTGATGTGAGCATCCATTGTCAATGATCCATTTGTCATTCTTGTTCACACAAGTCATAAGTGTAGTAGCTTCATCCTCATCTGATTCATCCTTCATTGCAACATATACCACTTTGTCATCATTTTCATCAGAGTTTTATTCATGAGCAATGTAGTATGACTTATTGTCTTTGTCTTTGTAGTCTCGTCCATCATCTTCTTTTCTATTTTTGTGCTTGTTCCCTTCTCAAAAATTCTTCTTTTTTATGGATCTTGCCACAATATGGAAAACTTCATTGCAATTAAAAAAAATGAAAGGCAACTTACCCTTAAATTTACCTTTTTCTCTGTGAAATCTTCTTGCAAAAAATACTTCCAATTGTTCAATGTCTTCCTCATATGTACTACTATCACTGGATGCATACTTTATCTTTCTTTTCTTCTTCTTTGGCTTTGCCTCCTTAGAATCCTTCAGTAGCAATTTTACTTTCAAAGTTGATTCAATACTCTCTGGTCTCTAGTTATCAAAATTAGATAACTCAAAAGTAGTGAGTCTTCCTACCAAACCTTCAAGGGTTAGATAATTTCTTGGCATACATATTAACTATTGGATTTCAGAAACTCTAATGGTATACACAGGCAACAATATTCTCAAGACTTTACTTAGCACAGTATCATCATCTATTTTACCAGTAGCAAATTTTATTGCACTTACAACTTATTTTATCGTAGAAACATATTGAGAAATATTTTCACCTTCTTCCATTCTCATGTCATCAAATTTACCTCTAAGGCTCTCTGACTTAGCTCTTTGAACATTTTTGTCTCCTCCATAGATGGTGTATAGGGTATCCCACATCTTCTTTTCACTCTTAAGGTCTTTGGTATCATCAAACTTTAGCTTAGGGTAGAGGCAATCTCTAACATCGACTGATTGTGTTATTTATTTTTCTTCAAATATTCAACAATTAGGACTCCTCTTGGATCAACATGTTCTACTAAAATTCAAGATTGTACATAATCTCCAAGTCCCCCAAGGTGTAGCTTCATCAAAATTTTCTATGCAGAAAAGTTATCTCTGTTGAGCTTGGGTACCTCTCTTTTTGACATCTTGATCTTTATGCTTTTAGTAACTTAAAACTAATCCTCTTAAGCAACTGTGCTCTAATACCAATTGTTGGAATTATTTTAAAATAACCAAGAGGGAGAATGAATCAATTATTCAAGGTCCAGATGTACAAAATAAAACTTTTCACAATTCAGTGAACCCTTAAAACTTTCTCAATCATGCATGCATTCATTGTGTGTTAACCTAAACTGATATGTTATTGCAACATTAACATGTAGAAGTATAAAGCATAAAATACAACATATCCATCAGTACACTTGACACAATGATTTAATGTGGAAACCCAATTTGGGAAAAACCACCAATAACATGCTACTCATTTTTCACTCTTCTGAAGTGATGCCCTGTTAAAGGCCAACCCTATTAAAGGTTATAACACACACTATTAAATATGACCCAATTAAGGAATTTCAATCACCCTATTAAAAGTGAGCCTTGTTAGAAGACTTTATGCCATTCAATTGGAATGACACCCTATTAAAGGATTTACCAATGATGATTAAGTCAACCTTTCTCCAAAGGATTTAACCTAATTTGATACAATTGTTAGAAAGTAATAGTAGAGCTTTGATTTGATACAAATTACAACCTTACTTGTATATTAAAAATCACTATTCAATCCTCAACTCTACTTGGCTTCCAATCTTTATAGCTCTGACAACTTGTTTACCCTTTAAGCATTCATCCTCTTTAAGCCTTCTTGCTTAGTTTGTTATTGTAGACTTCTTCTCTTGGGTCACTTAATGAAGCAAACCCCCTGCCTTCTCCTTGTCATATTTTCACCTCCAAAATTCTCTAACCTCAATCCAAATTTGCTTCATGACTAGACATCCCTACATATAGGAAATTAGAACTCTTTTCCCGCTCAATATCCATCACCAAAATTAGGGTTTTTGATGGATTAGGTAAGATACAATGTATCTACCCCATATCTTGTCTTTTCTAAAAACTTCTCCTAGAATCCATTTTAATTTTCCTCCAAAATGGTTAAGATAAGATTTTGTGCCTCCAACTCATCAATATTACCTTCCTCTTGATTCACAAGTTCTAAGAAAACAAACATGTCAACTTTTATTTGGAAAATCTTTGATCTTTTTCATACTATAGCAGCTTGGCATTATCAATTTATTGATGCTCAACACATAATATGTTACTCAACATCTACTATAAAATCACTCGGAATCAACTAAAAATTACTTGACTTCCACTAACTTGCTCAACATCCATTAGCTTTCTCGACATCCACTAGAAATTGATTTCACTCGGCTCCAACTCACTTTTTGCTTGGGTTGCACTAACTTTTCTTGGCACCATCTATCAACTTGGTCAAGCTTTAGCAAATGAACTTTGTTCAACCATATTGTTTTGAAATTTCTAAGTGTAGCCAATCATTTTGTAAAATCAAAGTAGATCATTAACACATTATGTTTTCAATGTCTTAACTAATTCTTGCACTTCAATACATAATCATAACTCGACCTTTCTCTAGGTACTTTTGTTACATCTTGTTGATCAAATTCTCCTCATCAATCAACTAAGTAATAGTGCCTTAAAAATATAATTAATTTTCTTACCAACATGTAGTAGGTTTGACATCAGTGAGAAAAAAATTATTGAAAATACTTCTTCAACATTTTCCTTACTCAAATTATCCTTTCAATCATATATCAACAATGAGGACTATCTTAAATCGTCATAATAGTGAAATCATCATCCTCTTCTCCTTGTCCTAAATTCAATGTGAGCATTTTTTGATTTTCCTCTTGTTCAACATGAACCTTATCTTCTTCCTTACAAACTAGGAAGCACATCAAACAAATCAAGTGGACCTTGAAAACTATCAACTTTTTCTATATGAGAAACTTCTTATGGTGAATCATAATTTTCAATTCCAACCTGTTGTTTAGGAAGGAAATCATTAAAAATCAAAATATTGAAATTATGAATCTCCTTAACATACTGAATTGGAACATTGGGAATCGATTGAGCTTTAGGAAAGAGTTTCTTATATGGTAGTATCTACTAAAGAAAAAGTTCTTCCTAATTGGACTTGATGAAGCATGGGTAACTTAAATTCTTAGTTTGAGTATATTTCTTTAAGAGATCTTGTAGGAAGCTTGGAATTTTAGTATTGGAAGGTTGTTGTTCATTAAGTTTTACTAGTATTTCTGCCTTATGTTCTGCAATATGATCATCAAGATTCTTTTCAAACTCTATTTTTTATACTTCATATTGCTAATAAAAAATATAAACTAGAATTAAAGGTGACTGAGCCTCCTCTTGAGTAGATGTATTCTTTTGGATTGGTTGATCATTTGGGGATGCAAATTGTCTTTCTTTACATTGATTTGAAACACCATTACTTGTCTAAGCTTCTTTTTTTTTTTTTACATGAGGTAACCAACCTTCTAATTATAATCTTTTGATCTTATAGCTCCTTGTCATGAAAATTCTCATGTTCTCTCAATTTTCTTTGAAAAAATTCCTCATACTTCCACTTTTGTGTCTCATACTAGTATTCTTTTTCAACAAGAATCTCTTCATATTGTCTCCTTTTTTTAGCCATTTGATTACCAAAAATTTTATTCATTTTATCACAATTTTCATTCATTTCTTGCTTATGGACATGTGCTTGATGAGCTAACTCATAGTCATCTTGTTCATCAAGATAAGCTTGATAAGTGTTGGTTTAAAGAATAATTTTAACAGATGAGTGTCAATACACTTAACCATTTTTCACTATACATGCCAAACAAAGAGTAGGATCAGAGCCATAGTTATGTGCCAAGCAATCCAATTTCATCAAGTGTCGAGTGATACAACGTTTATCAGGTGCCAAGTGATATCAAGTGCTGAGTGATACAGTTTTGTTTAGGTGCCAAGCTATCCAGGAAACAACATGTGTCGAGCATCACTAATGCTTCATGAGCTGAGTAACTCAGAATATTAGCATAAGAGTTTGTAATTGCACAAACTATGATGTAAACTTTTTTTGTAGCCAAAACAAGGTAAATCTCAAAAGATCTAGAGATAAGAACAAATCTTTTACATTTCAATCTACATGCAGCCAATTGGAAAATTGGAAAGGCATGCAACCAATCAGAAAAAGGCAAGTATTGAGTAGGAAATTGAGATTCAATATGGATCATAGATCCATACCTAACCCTAAGTCTTCGAAGTATTTTTAAGGAAGATGAAAGTCTCATTGTAATAAGGATGAGAGAGGGAGAACAATGTTAAGGGAAAAAACATAGTGGAATTCAGTGAAAGGAGACATAAAGGGTAAGAGCAAGAATTTGATATTTAGTTGATCAAAAAAAAGAAAAGGAGATGAAAAAAAATTAGATCTCAGAGGATCAAAATCAGAGAGAGAGCTAGAACAAGTGCCTGCATTCAGCAATCAAGGATTGCAAACTATCAAGTTTATAATACCTAATACTCACTTATCATTGTATTAGAAAGGAAACCCTATGTAGATAGGTTGGCTTAACAATTATTTGTAGATCCTTATCAAAAGGTGATTAAATCCTTTAACAGGGTAACACTTCATGTAAAGTGTTTAAAAATCCTTTAACTAGGTCACTGTTGACATAGTGTAATGCCTTTAATAGGGCAGGACTTTAACAGGGCAGGCTATCAGAAATGGTTAAACAATGTTGCTGCAGTAATTGTGTGGGTATCATCCCCACCCCAATTTTACCTTCTTATTTTTGGAGGGTTTTTGGGTTACCAAATTCCAATGTTATGTGTTGTTGATGCATATATTAGTTTCATGTTTATTTGATGTGTTTGCATGCATGCAATTTACTTTCAGTTAAAAGTTTTATTGGTTAAAGTGTGATACTTCCGATTCACCCTCCCCCCCTCTCATAAGTACTCTTTCCATAATTGAATATTCCAAAAAATTTTATCAGAGCCTCAAGGTTCTCACAAGAATAAGTCTAACAACTTGAAGAAAAAGATCTAAAGATGGAAGTCTTCAAACTTGGGAAGATTATTAACAATCAAGTGATTGATGTGCAACTGGCTCTACACAAAGTAGAGGAAGCAAGGGAGGAACTGAGAAAATCCTTGAAAAGAAGAAAGGATTTAGCCATAGCTAAAAATGAGATAAACTACAAGAAGATTAATACCACAAATATATTTGCCAATGGAGACACTAAAGAATTTGATGCAACAATAGCAGAACTAATGGAGAAAAACAAAGATCAAGAAAATGAGATAAGATCTCTCAAGATGGAACATGAATCATAGGCCATAATGTTATGTGAAATCACTAAACAAAAGAAAAGAGTAGTTGATGAAAAAGTCATGATGGAAGATGACAAAAGAAATCTTGCAAACAGATTGGAAGAAAAGAGTACTAAATTAACAAGGATCTCAAACATGCAGATGGATACACTTGCCCAAATGATGAATCTTCATCATGAACTCAATGTGAAAGACATTGAGATCTCTACACTGAAGATGTAGAATGAACAATTGCAGAATGACTTGAGAAGAGAAAAGAAAATTTCAAAGAGCTTCAATAAACCCAATGAAGCCATCAAGTATTTTTAGCAATTGCTGAAATCCCCAAGATCAACCCATGATACATCAAGACTTGGATACAGTAGCACTGAAGTTGGAGAATCATCAAAGAGTGCTAAACAAAGAAGTGACAAAGGTAAGGATTCAAAATCCACTTGTCATTACTATAATAAGAAGGGGCATACTGCTAATGTTTGCAAGAGTAGGAGAATCAATCAGCCAAACACACATAAAAGCAAGAGTTACTGTCACAAGTATAAAATCCAAGGACATATGACACAAGATTATAGATCCAATGTCACAAGGACACAAAGATTTTATGGACATTGTCATAATTGCAAGAAATATGGACATAGGGCATTTGAATGAAGATCAAAGCCTATGTGGACATCAAATCAGCTAGCAAAAACAAAAGGGAATGAAAGTCATTATCATTGGGATTACAACACCAGGTACAGTTGTCATTACTGTCAAGAATATGGACATGCTCCTAAGAATTTCATAAGAACACATTTTAGGGGGAACTACAAAAAATGGTTGAGTCAAACCACATGTTTCAGTTGCTTGAAAATTGGTCATATCAGCAAGAATTGCCCAACAAGGTCAAAGGCACCAAGTTCTGAGTTAAACAATGGAAAGGCAAAGATAGATGTTGAACACATCAGAAGTGAGATGAATAAGACATGGAAGAAGACAGATGAGTGCAGCACATCAAGTGCAAAGATCACTTCACCTAATGGGTCAAGTGATCACACTTCATCTAATTAAGAAAGAATGGGTGTGTGGGATTGATATACTAAGATATATCATACATTAGTCCCAAGAAATAGAAGAACTACAAAGAAGAAATTAGTATAAGCAAAGATGCTAAGTCAAAATTGAGAGTCTTGCAAAATCTGTCGAAGTTGTCCTACGGTGCCGAGTTGCTAACAATGACTGAGTTGATAGTTGATGCCGAGCTATGAAATATTAATGGGAGCTGAGCAAAGTGAAACACAATGGGTGCCGATTCATGTTGAAATCCTTCAGGTGCTGAGTAGACAGTTGTTAGCACACTAAGCATTAATTGCTCTATTTTGAAGGGTACATAGGTCAATTTTTAATCTTTTCTCACCATTCAAATGTGAAGCAAAGATAAGAAGAGCGCAGAGGATCAAGGACAACTTAGAAGCCATTTTCAAGGATTTCCACAACGATTCAACATGAGTTTCATCAATTTGAGGTATTTTACTTGTGTGCTAAGCTATGTGGTGCTTATAAACTTGTTTAAACTGTAAACCCTAGTTTGGAAAACAATGGCATCTGGGTCTAGAACCACTAAGGGCAAGGAGAGTCATGAAATACAGTTGGTTAGTAATGAAGTGAAGCAACTGGAGTTCAAGCCCATTCCAAAAGTTGATTACAAGAATGATCCCGCAGGTGCATTATTTGTTATTTCTAATAAAGTTATCATGGTCCAAGATGTTCATAGATGTTATAACTGCAAAATTGGAGCCATAGGAGATCTAAAAATTTATAATACATATGACAAGCTATGTGAGAACAAAATACTGAAAGATGAGTTCTTAATAATCAAGAGAAAGGGATTGACCAAAACCCTAGAGTTTCCAATTGTTTTCAAAGTTGAATGGGTACGCATAGTTTTGAGTAGAATACATGATGGAGCCTTTTAGTTAGAAATAGGGCCAGTGAAATTTACCAAGAAAATTGTTCATAGGGTTACTGGTATTCCAACCCTAGATTGGCCAAAGACCCTGCGTAGTGACAAAAAGGAAGTAATAGAGAGAAACACAGGTGCTAAATGGAACAATAGGAGAATGAATATTGATACAATCACAGAACCCCTACTAGATTTTGCTATGAGAATCATTTTACACAAATTCTATCAGTCAAGCAAGTTAAACAGTGTGCCTTGTATAGCAGTTGATGTTGCATACAAATTGGTTAAAAAGGATCATACCTATGATCTAGTAGAGCTCATGTTTCAACAGATTAATGAGAATCTGGGAGCTATAAGGAAGAGCAAGGGAGCTCACTGCAAATTTGGATCAATTTTGGTGTGCATGCTTTTCTATCTGATGAAAGAATTCCCTTCTGTGGGTAACGTGAAATGGAATCCAGATCAAACAATTGTTGAACAGATCAATGGATATATTGAACAGATGGGTGATAATTTTGATGCCCAAATGACTAGCTACTTTGAGGACTTCAAACAGTCCATGAAATAAAGAATCGAGATTCTAGTCTCATTGACTGAGAAATATGAAAAAGACATTTTCTTTCTTGTAGGTATTGATTATTCTTATATACAGGAAGTCATACCTAGAGTGAGATGGCTTAGGCCACTAGGTTATGAAATCGATATTGATCAAGCCTCTACATCAATAACAACTCTCCTTGCAGAGGAAGTTGACAAGAATGCAAAAGCCTTTGGAACTTATGATGTTGGAAAATCAAGGGTAGTAATAGATTTCAAGATTGCCTCAGCAGTAAAGAAGAAAGAAAAATTGGTAAAGAAAATCAAGAGAAAATTTGGTGTTGAAGGAGAAGAAACAACAGAAGACGAAGAAGAAGACATTGAAGATGAGGGAGATGAACCTCAAGGTCTAACTCAAGGGTTAGGAGAAGATAAAGAGGAAAGTGTTGAGGAAGAAGAAGTTAAGGAAGCACAAGTTAGAACTAAGGTCACAAAAAGAAAGGCCACAACTCCTCCTGCTCCTCAACCCAAGGCAAAGAAAGTAGCTGCTCCTGCACCCAAGAGACCTACTACAAGGGTTGCAGCACAAAAGGCCCAAGAGGAGGCAAAAGAGAAAAAGAAAGCTTCAAAGAAGACTACTGTCGAGCCAAAGAAGAAAAGAAAATTTGTTGCCTAGGCTCAAACAGATGAAGAGAAGACTGTGTCAGAGGACAACAGCCAATTTCAAATGGTAAGTCACAAACCTCAGACTACTATTGATAAATTATGCTCAAAGATTAAGAATGATGATTTGAAAGGTTTAAAGAACCTAAATTTTTCTAAGCTCACCAAGTAGGAACAAAAAAAATTAGAGGAATTAGTGTATTCTATAATGGCCAATTATAAGCACACACCTCTAGAGGTAGATGAATCAATGCCTAAGGAATTGTACAAAATTGTAGAGGATAAATGGCATTTTTGTTTGTAAATGGAAAGGGAGATAATGGAATCAAAATTAGCTAGGTTGTTGCCTAATTTGACTAAGGATCAAATAACAAATGAATTTAAGAGGCATAATAATAGATTCACTCCCAAACATAGAGCTTTTAGCATTTTGCAGAACAAAATTGAGGATGTAGTTACAAAGTCCACAAGATTGTGGAAGATAGTTTACAAGAAAATAGAAGATGTTTATAATGAAGAATATAAGGTAGAAGCAACTACCAAGAAAAAGGAGATGAAGGCATCAAGAATTAAAGAAAAAGAAAAGGAACAAGTGGAGAAGAAGGTTGAAGAAGAAAAGGAAGATGAAGAGGCACATATAGAGGAGAAAGAGAAGAGAAAGATACAGATAAGAAAAAAGATCAAAGTGTGCAAGACACACATCTATCACCTCCTAGTCCTCCTCATGCCATCATCACAACTGCAGAGACTATCAATATCAAGGATGTTACAGACACTTTTGGTCCAAACATCAATCCATTAACTACAGAGGAATTAGCAAAAATCCTTGACCAATCAACACTAGTAGCGAAATTTTGTTCAAGTCCTATATTGGTAAGTGTTGATGAATTGGAGAATCCAGTAGCTAAAAAAAGGGTAGTCAAGGAGAACATAGAAGAACCACCTTCGACCATACAACCTACTGGTATTCTATTCCTTCCTCCACCACCTCTACCAAGTGTAGTCACTGATACACTTTAGATGTCAAGTACGGTAGCAGGGGAAGTCAAAGAAACATCTGAACAACCAGTAAGTTCAACCCCACCTATTAATCACCAAAAGGATAAACAAGCTGAAGAAAAAGATGAGACAAGTAAGAAGGAGGAGTCTGTAATACAAATATTGGTTGCATTACCTATATCTGGTACTCCAGCATAGACTCCTCAACAGCCGAGCACTGATAGGTTACCATTACAAATCAGGACACCAGGCTCGAGCTCGTTAAGGGTAGTTAGGAAACTTCACTATGGAGTTCTTGAGCTTGATGAAGAAATAAAGATTCCACGTTATGAATCTAGCACTCTCACTAAAGAGGAGATCAATGAAATTCAGAGTGCATTGGATAGAAGAAGGAGACAAGAAGCACTAAGAAGAGAACACAAGCACAAGCATACCTTGAATGAAATCAAAGACATATTCATAGAAGCTTTCAACTTAAAGTCTCGAGATGAGTCAAGGCCAATCATAGAGCAACTATCTGATATAGTTGACCAGGTGACTAGTGAAGACCAGGATACAGATGCCAAATTACTGGAATGGTCAGAAAGAAAATTCCAAGGCAAGGTAAAAAAGAAAATATTCGGTGATATAGCACTATCACAAGTGGAGCTGGCTAAGAAAATTGAAACAGTCAAAACTGTGCTTGGAAACATATTTTCCCTATACAACAAGTTGTGTGATTTTTCCACATTCACACAGGACACTAGCCAGATAATATTGAGCTTGGAGAAAAATCTGAAGATTTCTAGCATTCAACTCCCTACAAATCCAGCTCAGAGTGAGAAACATTTTTCCCAATCGCTTCACACACAAAGAGAGTTAGTTGTCTTAACAGTAGAGGAGGCAACCACCAAAGCCAAATTGATGCAAATTCAATCCTTAATCACTCCTCATTTGGAAGTACTTCATACGGAGTAGATGTATACAGAGACAATCCTCAAGAAAGACCCCAATCTTTCTACATCTGATGGACTTGTACACCTAGCAGCAAAGATTGCCATCCTATATAAGTCATTGGATGTTGCACTAGCAAATTGGGATGCAACTCTGAAGGTACTCCTTGAAGTAAACAGTATATTTTTTGCCAAGTATCGCATTTCCCTATCAAACCCTTGACATAAGTGTCAAAAAGGGGGATATTAAGTATGGGGGAGATGTAAGCTAAGAAGGAGATACAGAATGATGTAGGAGATACAGAATGAAATGGTAAGTATGATGAAAGGAGGAGAATTTTGAAATTTTTTGATATAACATATTGATTAGAATGTAGAAACAGGACAAAAGTCACTGAGTATACAAAGCATAATCAACTCACAAGGAGTCATAAGGTATATTGTTATTTGTTCTTAAAAATTTTGAGCAAATAAGAGGATGCATGAAATAATGTCAAGATCATAGGATCTTAGTTAAGTGTTTTTGCCACTCATGTCAAAGGGGGAGATTTTTGGTTTAAAGAATAATTTTGACAGATGAGTGTCAATACACTTAACCATTTTTCACTATACATGCCAAACAAAGAGTAGGAGCGGAGCCATAGTTATGTGATGAGCAATCCAGTTTCATCAAGTGTCGAGTGATATCAAGTGCTGAGTGATACAGAGTTTATCAAGTGCTGAGTGATCAGGTGTTGAGTGATATAATTTTGTTTAGGTGTCGAGCTATCCAAGAAACAGCATGTGCCGAGCATCAGTAATGCTTCATGAGCCGAGTAACTCAGAATATCAGCATAAGAGTTTTTAATTGCACAAACTATGATGTAAACTATTTTTGTAGCTGACACAAGGTAAATCTTGAAAGATCTAGAGATAAGAATGAATCTTTTACATTTCAATCTGTATGCAGCCAATTGGAAAATTGGAAAGGCATGCAACCAATCAGCAAAAGGCAAGTATTGAGTGGGAAATTGAGATTCAATATGGATCATAGATCCATACCTAACCCTAAGTCTTCAAAGTTTTTTTAAGGAAGAAGAAAGTCTCATTGTAATAAGGATGAGAGAGGGAGAATAGTGTTTAGGGGAAAAACATAGTGAAATTCAGTGAAAGGAGACATAGAGGGTAAGAGCAAGAATTTGATATTCAGTTGATCAAAAAAAAGCAAAGGAGACAAATAGAAATTAGATCTTAGAGGATCGAAATAAGAGAGAGAGAGAGAGAGAGAGAGAACAATTTCTTGCATTTAGCAATCAAGGATTGCAAACTATCAGGTTTATAATACCTAATACTCACTTACCATTGTATTAGAAAGGAAACCCTATGTAGATAGGTTGGCTTAATAGCTATTTGTAGATCCTTATCAAAAGGTGATTAAATCCTTTAACAGGGTAACACTTCATGTAAAGTGTTTGAAAATCCTTTAACTAGGTCACTATTGACATAGTGTAAAGCCTTTAATAGGGCAGGCTTTTAACAAGGCAGACTATCAGAAGTGGTTGAACAATGTTGCTGTAGTAATTTTGTGGGTATCATCCCCACCCCAGTTTTACCTTCTTATTTCTAGAGGGTTTTTGGGTTACCAAATTTTAGTGATATGTGTTGTTGATGCATGTATTAGTTTCATGTTTATTTGATGTGTTTGCATGCATGCAATTTACTTTCAGTTAAAAGTTTTATTGGTTAAAGTGTGATACTTCTGATTCACACCCACACCCCCCCCCCTCATAAGTACTCTTTCCATATTTGAATATTCCAACAGATAAGAACACTCATCCAATTTTACTTGAAAGTCTTGTTGCCTCTTAAGATCATTTATCTAACTATTAAAATCCTGCAACTTATCTCTTAACTTTTCATGTTGTTTCCTAGTCTCTTTAAACTCTTGGATTTCACATTGAATCTAAAAATCTTGAGCTTGATAACAACCTTGATTATTCTAATAAACTATTGTTGTAGGAGTAAAATCAACATTCTAACTATTTGTATATGATTGATAAGGATCTTGATATACATTTTTATCATAATATAGAGATGGGTATGTTGATTGACCATAATAATTAGACATATTGTTGAAAATAGATTAATACAAGCATGATAAATGTGTTTCAATCATTATTTTGTCACTGATGTCAAACATGCTATTTTTCTAGTAAGATTATTTCTTATATAATTTAAATGCTATCACTTATTTGATTGATGAAGAGGATTTGATCAAAAGATGTAACAATAGCACTTAGAGGAAAGGTTGAGTTATAATATAAAAATAAGTACAAGAATCAATTAAGACAGTGATATAATAGTGCATTGATAATATACTTAAGTTTGCAAAGGTTGGTTATAGCAAGAAAGTTTAGAAGAAAAAGTTTTTAAAAAAGTCTGTATGCCAAGCTTGACTAAATGTATAGTAGCTAGTGAGGAAAGTTAGTGCAAGCCAAGAAAAAAATCAATTGGAGCCAAGTAAAAGTTTATTTTAGTGTATACCGAGCAAAACAATGGATGCCAAGTAAAGTTTATTTGATGTTGGGCACCAGTAAACTTTAGTTCATGCTGAGTGATTATATAGAGGATTTCGAGAAACTTATTGTGTGTTGAGTGTCAAAAGCTAGTTAATGCCAAGTGTCAACATTATTGGAAATATCGTGAAAGTAAAAGCACAGATCTATGTCATTGTTTATGATACCAAAACCTATTTTGGTCAAATCTCATTTCTCTATCAAAACTCAAATTTTTTCAAAAAATAAAAATACCCTTTTATAGGTCTTAGATTCAATATCATCATTATATAAATTTTTGAGTGTTTTGATTAGTTATAATATGTTATAATCACAAAATATTATAAGTTGACATTTCAACATTTCAGAACATGCTCGGTCAAAAAAGGAGAAAATATAGTAAATCATATAAAAATAAATAAAAAATCATATTTATTTCCAGAAGAGAGAATCGTTTTCACAAATATGTAATTATTTTTCAAGAAGGTGTAGATTTGATAGGGAAGCTTTGATGGGAGGAAAAAATTGTTAGATTCTAATAAGGTAGAACTTGAGTACTTATAATAAAGAAAATATACATCGAAAACAATTATTTCTTTTTACTACAACCTATATTTTTTATAGTTACAAAAGGGACTTCAAAATAAAATAAAATGAATAAATTCTTGCTCAAAAAAATTATAAAAATTATAGGCATAAAATTCATCCAATTCTTCACATTTCATTAGTTCACATCATCTTCATATTATAAACGCAAATACCATTTTTTTTGTCATTAATGTTGAACTATCACATTCTGATATCTCATTTATTTATAAAAGGTGACACAGGTTTGTGCTTTTACCAATTTGATGAATCTAAGTTGACAATTTTTTTTTCTTGGATTGTGTGAACTAGGTGGAAGATAAGATTGATGAGCTAGTGGCACAGAATTCATGGTAAACCACTTTGAGGAAAATTCAAAGAGGATTGAAGGAGAATTATCTATAAGTGATATGAAATGAGGGGTAGATTCATTGAATCCTACCTAATCTGTCCTAACCCTAAATTGGACAATTGAGAATCAATAGAAAAAGATCTTACTTCTCTATTTAAAGGGATGACTATTTAGAAGGGTTGTCATGTATAAGAACCTAAGAAAGACAAGGAGTCAAGGGTATTTCTTCATTCAATGACCTAATTGAGAGCTTGCATTGGTATGTTGAGCAAGAAGGCTTAAGGGTATGGATGCTTGAAGGGTGAACAAGTTATTAGAATTGAAATGTGTGAAAGCCAAGCAAAATGGAGGACTAAAATAGAGATCTATAATCTACAAATGGAGTTGTAATTTGTTATCTGACCAAGCCTTACTATTACTCTCTAAAAATTGTATTAGTCTAGGGTAAATCCTTTGGATTAAGGTTGACCTAATAGTCATTTGTAAATCTTTTAATCGGGTGACATTCCAAGTGAAGAGTCCAAAGTCCTCTAACAAGCCTCACTCCTAATATGGTGATTGAAATCCTTTAACAGGGTCACATTTAATAGTGTGTATTGTAAACTTTAATAGGGTTGGTCTTTCATAAGGCATCACTTCAGAAGAGTGAAAAAGAGTAGCACGTTACTAGTGGGTTTCCCCAAATTGGGTTTTCACATAAATCATTATGTCAAGTGTGTTATTGAATTTTTTATGTTTCATATTTACATTTATGCAAATTGATTTGATAGTAACTTACACATTTTTAATGATTTCATAATCTTATGGATGCATGCATGATAATCTAAGTTGTGAAAAGTTTTATATATACATCTGGACCTTGAATAACTGATTCACCCCCTCCCCCCTCTTAGTTATTCTAAAGAATTCAAACAATTGGTATTAGAGCCATCTACTTAAGAGGACTAGCTTGAATGTACTAGAAGCACAAAGATCAAGATGTCAAAAAGAGATGTACCCAAGCTTAACAAAAACAATTTTCCTGCATGGAAAAGTTTGATGAAGCTACACCTTGGAGGACTTGGAGATTATGCACAATCTACCATTACTACTAAGCATGTTTATCCTATTGGAGCCCTAATTGCCGAGGATCTGTAAAAGAAGAAAGAACATAACCAGGCAATGTTGGAGATTGCCTCTACCCTAAGCTATGTTGAATTTGATGATATCAAAAGTCTTAATAGTGTAAAGAAAATGGGGGATGCTCTACACACCATCTATGGAGGAGACAAGAATGTTCTAAGAGCCAAAGATAAGAGTCTCAGAGAAAAGTTTGATGATAAGAGAATGCAAGAAGGTGATAATATTGCTCAAGGATAAAAGATGTTAATAAAATAAGAGGAGCTACTAGTACAATAGATGATGACATTGTACTAAGAAAAGTTTTAAGAAAATTGCTGCCTATATATGTTATTAAAGTTTCTGCAATACAAGAACTGAGATGTATACTAGGGAATACTCTATCTCTTGAAGGTTTGGTATGTAG
Source organism: Cupressus sempervirens (assembly GCA_028749045.1). Lineage (NCBI taxonomy): Eukaryota > Viridiplantae > Streptophyta > Pinopsida > Cupressales > Cupressaceae > Cupressus > Cupressus sempervirens. The sequence continues at coordinate 320,126,733 of CM053791.1, forward strand.
GCTCACTACTTTTGATCTATATGACTTTGATAATTAAAAACTTGAAAATATTGAATCTACTTTCAAAGCTAAGCTTTCATTGAAGGAACTTAATGAGAAGAAGAAGAAGAAAAAGACAAAGTATGTGTCCATTGATAGTGATACATGTTAGTAAATAGATTTGTTCTTTTCAATTTAACTCTCAAATGCCCAAATCTAAAAGAACAACCTGATACCAATAGTTGGATAATCTATCATCAGGTTGATAGATTTCCTTTGAATTAAAAGGTACAACTTCCTTATCAAGTGATATTTAATAAATTTGTTTGTTCCTAAACTAACTGGGTACATTCTTAACCTAAGAGCAGAAGAGGGAAAATTAGGCTAGCCCCAGCCTAAACTAATTTGATAGTGAATTTAACCCTAAACCTAGCCATCTCCAAGAACCCACACTTCATATGGCTTCCTAGCATTGGTAATGTAGAAATCAATACTGTAAATGTAAATATAATGAAATTGAAATAAAAAGAAGATTAAATGTCCTAATATTTGCAATACGAACAGTTGAAAATACTTTGATCTACAACCCATTCACCATTTGACTCAAGATATAAGAAAGTGTTCAAAACTAAATACAACGATGATCTAATTGATTATAATAAAAAAAGTAATAACCAAATACTTTGATTCAGAATAAAACCTCTATAGTATTGAACATCACAAATAAGAATACTCCAACTTTATTTTCTCACAATCCTTTTGCCAAATCAATTACAAAAACTAGAATATAAAATCCCCTAAACACATGAAATAAAATGCATGAAAATAAACTACTCTTCCCTCTACTCCAGCAATACCTACTCTTGTAGAAAAGAAGCCCCCACCATGGAGAAGAATTTGCAATAAATAAAGCTCTTCCATGACCATTCAGTTATTCTTCAGTTCCAGAACTGACTATTTGGTATCTCTAACTCTTCCCCTCTTTCACCAGTTTTCTTGGCCTTTATCTTTCTATTTGTTGGTAAACATATTGATTCTTTTTAATTTAACTCTCAAATGCCCAAATTTGAAAGAACAACTACATACCAATAGTTGGATAATCTATCTTCAAATTGATAGATTTCATTTGAATTGAAAGGTACATCTCCCTTATCTAATGATATTCAATAAATTAACTAGTTCCTAAACTAATTGGGTACATTCTTAACCTAAGAATGGAAGAGAGAAAACCAAGCTAGCCATAATACCAAGAAACCACAATTCCTATGTCTTCTTGACATTAGTAATGCAAAAATGAATATTGTAAATGAAAATGCAATGAAATTGGAATGAAAAGAAGATTAAATGTCCTAATCTATTGAACAAGAAAAGTTGAAAATACTCTGACTTACAACCCATTCACCATTTGACTCAAGATGTAAGAAAGTGTTGAAAACTGAATACAACTATGCTCTGATTGATTATAATTAGAAAAATTAATAACCAAATACTTTGATTCAGAATAACATCTTTGTATTGAACACCACAAATAAAAATACTCCAACCTTATTTGCTCACAATTCCTTTGCCAACTCAATTAAAAAAATTAGAATACAAAATCCCCTAAATACATAAAAATTATTGTCTCCTCTCTACCTTGGCAATACCTACCCTTGCAAAAAAGAAGAACCTCCCATTACTAGAAATAATCTCCTTCACAACCCTTCAGTTCTCCCCTAGTGACCTTTGGTTCTATAACTATTTCTTTCTAATTCTCCTTTTTCTATTTGTCTTTTTAGATTCTCTTTTAAATTTTATCCTTTCCAACTTCAAGTGGCTGATGAATACCTTTGATTCTCCTTTTAAAATAATTTGATTTATTTTTCCTTCAAGGTGATATATTTGAAATGTTTTGACCCCATGTACACATAACATACTTTCTCAATTTATCCTAATGCTTTCGAGCACGTCATTGAGCTTCAAGCTTTGACTAAACATTCTCCTTGTACTGAAACATATTCACCCTATATCCAAATTGTGCCAATAGATAGTAGACCAAAGCAATGCTTATAGCATAGAGGCCACCAAGGTCCCTCTCACCATCCAAGATAACAATATTGCCTACCTCAAATGTCTTTATAAGATGAGGATGTGTCATCTTAAGCATGATGATATACTACTTGTATATAAAAGGCTCCATTTTGCTAACAAGGAAAAGTTAGAACTCTCAATCTACCAAGAGCTCACAACTCAGGTGGCTCAATATATCAAAATTGATGAGGTTTTGTGCAACATAACTAGCTTGTTCGAAAGCTTCAACCTTTTCATAGCTTCCATGGCTTACTACTAATAACTTGAAGCATTCAACAATCTTTATAATGGTTTTATAAGACTGTTCTCTTGATGTCTGTGGTTATGAGGCTTGTATGGGTTGCTACTCACAAATGATTTGAACAATCATTTCATCCAATGCTCCCATGGTGCTAGATGCCAATTTATTGTTATTGTGGGGGCTACATGCTTACGGGTTAGCTTTAACATCAAGAACAAAATTGATTAAATACTTTAATGAGGGTGTCTCATGTTTAATGATTGACACGTTGTTTCCATTCTCGATCAGTTGCTTTATACCGATAAATACAAGGAGCAGGAAGTGGATTGATGCCTAAGACATTGTCTTCTTTTGATACAACCTTACAGATAAAAGAGAATGCAGAAGAGGATTGATATCCATGGAACAAGCATAATGTTGATGAAGACTAAAGGCTTCAAAAATCTCACCATTGTTAGTCCAAGTAATAATAAAACCATCTTTTCTACCACTAATAAACTGATCACCATTTTCACCATAAGAAATTGTAAAATAGCATTCTTATGGCCTACAAATGATTTGATAGGAAAGAGCCCACGAGTAAGTCCCTGATCCAAGATCCTTTTAGTTGACCCATAAAGAGAGTGCAATGAAGGGGTTAGAAATTTTCCATGATAAAAACTTCTAGTCTGCAATAGCTGAATCCATCCCATTCTTGACACAATGTACTGAATATCAGTTTGATATACTTTTTCCTCTAAGACAATGCGCAAACCAACAATAACTTCACCTAACAATTTTGAATCACATTTATCAATTAACAAAGATATGCATTGCTCTATTTTTTTTCCAAGAACAATGTTACCAACATAGAAATACTCAAGTTTCTAAAGCTTTGTACAAATTATTCTCATAAATCTTATGACAAGAAATAACTTTGAACTTAGAAGAGTAAAAAACACATTTGCATGTATCAAAAATTATGAATGATTTGTATTTTATGGTCTCCCAATCATAAAATGCTTGACAACCTTATTTGAAAGAATGTCCTTAATCTTAGTCTTTATTGGTTCTAGAAGTCTTGGCAAAAGAATGAATGACTGAACATTATGAGTTCAGATTGGAAGACCATCTGGCAAGACTATGTGTGTAAAAGCTATATTGAAATCATCAAACATCATATTAGGAGACAGATGCTTAAGCAGTGTGTAGATCTCACTTACAACAATATCCCATCGAGTGCTATCCTGTAACTATATAAGGAGTCCCAGTAACACCTTCCCTATGTCTTGTGTCTTCATGTGATCTATCAGAGAACTTGGAGCAATCTCAACCTCATCTAGATTTTACTTTACATATCAGTGATTGGAGGTAGGACCATCATGAGAATCAACTTTTTGATCTCCTTTCAAATGAGTCACCAAAGATGGTATATCACCAAGTACTTTACATTTAAAACCTACATATGGGAAGTTGTATGGCCCAAGAGGGCACTGAGCTTCATGCTTTAATATATTGTAATAAGGAAATATCTCTTAGCAACCATAACACTGATATTTGCATGGAAGCTCTAAATATGCTAAAACGTTGACTATTCATGTGCTAAGATTGATTTTATATGATGCCTTTCTTATTCATCGAACCATATCTCCAATGCGCTACCTTCATTGGAATTTTCCCATTTGGCATTCACTATCACATTGGACTCATTCTTGTGTAGGGGTCATGAATTGGGTTCTTCCATTACTATGATAACAAATCCTAATGATTTTGATGTAGTGCCTCGCCTTCAAATTGATCTTTATGATCAGTGCCCTACTCTTGATATCGATGCCATATGTTTATGTGTGTCCCATGTTCCTCATGATCTAATCTCTTCGTATCTTTGTAGTGGAAGATATTATTTTTTAACTCTTTGGATAATTGGCACTACTCATAATCAAAACAAAATCAATTCCATTAAATGTACTTGTTGAGTTCAGGGTTTCATTTGGAGGCTCCCTCATCTATCTTATAAATTTTCAATTTTTGGGGCTCTGAGTTACCTGCTAACTGGGATATATAACCATATTGTGCTTCATCCAAGTGCATCCATACATTCTGTTAAAGCTCATCAATCATGTTCATAAGTTTATGTCTTCTATCAAGATTCCAGAGAAATGATCCACTAATAGTAAGCCCATCAATACTACCTGATCTTGCAACCATTTCACCAGTAATTTCACTCCTTAGTCCTAGATCCTCAACTTGTGCTGGAAATATCACTAAACTTGAATGATAAGAGTTTTCACCATTAAATGTTTGAGTGAGATAACAAGTATACAGTAGCTTCCAAGAAAACTTTACTATTCTTGCACACAACATCTTCAAACATGGTTGCAGACGTAGCTCTAAGTTGTTGGAAGAATCTTTAATGGTATTTTTTGATGTCAAATTTAGGCCTTTCTCTACTACTAGTAGCAGTGTCTCATGCATATAAGCAAGCCTTAGAAGCAATTCTTGGTTACCTTTCTTCGAAACTCCTGAAGAGATGAATAATGGTGCAGCAGGAGCATAGGCTTCCACAAAGGCATCCAGAGTAACAACTACATCATTTATGAAGTCTAATACCTCCCAAAGATCTCCATGAAGTTGTCTAACTGATGAATTATCATTTTCTCTGGAGGAGGTAGGACCTCTAAGAAAGAGGAGCACCGATGATCCATTGTATCAACTATAAGCAAGAACTAAGGAATCACTCCTCCCAAATTGTCAACCAATCCTTGCTGTGACTTTAGAGAATTGAAAACCAATAATTGTGTCAAATTTGAATTGTCATGTCCATAAATAGCAACAACATCCATCAGCTTTGGTATGTCTAGCAACCTCTTTCTCAGAAAGAAATATGTGTGTTCCTTTTTCTAAGTTAGATTATGAACATGAAGCTAATGAAGCACAATAAATCATATCAAACTAAATTTGTAATTCTTAACTGATGCAATGAATTCTAGATTGTGGCATAGGAACTTTCACATCTACACTAGAAATTTGATCTTTATCATTGGTAGAAACATTGTTAAGCTAACCAGAAATAATTTTGGAGAATTCTTCACAGGAGGTGACTTTAAAAGTTTTTAAAATGGTGTACTAAAAGTGCACCTACACTATTTGGTCCACATATTTGTCCTTTAGTTCCATGTGTAACTGATTTTTAAGAAAGAAACATCCTTATATCATTAGGAGACCGAGAATTGTATTTTCACATATTTCCCCTTTCTCTTGAGCCTTTTTCTTTCTTGGCTTTTTAATCCTTTTGGAAATCAAAATTGAGGATATATAGCTCTATAATATTTGTTTCACAACAGATTCCTTTTGGTCTGGTTACGAAAGCTAAACCATGATTACAAATCTTGCTCCAAAATTACAATGAATATATGCAAAATCAAGTGAAGTTAGGAGTCATTGAAAATATATGCAGGTGCTTGCTATGATCATGATATTTTTTGGCTATGTATTAAAATTTTTTCTCTTGGAATTGGAATCAAACCATTTCTTCATCACTACTTACAAGTTTCTAGAAAGTGATTCACCAACAATACCAATTGGGAAATTCTTTCCAATTATTGTTAAGAATATGTTAAGAGCTTCATACTAATAGAGTATATATCTCAATGAATAGAATAGAAACATGACTGAATTAATTATTAGTAGCTTGATCTTCCAAGTCATGCAATCAACTGCGCAAATGAACAACAAGCATTATGTCAAATGGTTTGCCTAGACCATGTCTCATTAAACAAGCACCATTTATGTCAGTGAATTTTGATGTATCTCGATGCATGTTGTTGCCATTTATCCATAATGAACATCAAGTAGGGAGTATCTTATCCATCTTCACATGGTCATGGGTCTTTTGTTTAAGCATGAACATGGGCATTGAATATTTCACACCTGTAGGCTCATGTCTTTAAACTTTGTAGACTTCCCCTTTCATGCCATCAATTAGGTTTCACATGTATATTTTGGGATTTTTGTAGGGGATGAGGTGAGCCAAGATGTCAATTTTTTCCTCTCCATAATAATGGGATACTCAACGAGTTGACATTCCAATGGTTTCCATAATTGTGTGTTTTTCAAATGATTCAAATTGCATGATATATTAGAATGCCTATGTTCAGACCTAATTGTTTACATGATACTTGTGTTTCTTATAACATATTCTTTTTTTCTTGAAACCTGCAACCCAAAGACTCCATGTGTATTTGAGTTGATTTATCAAGCAATATGAACACAAAATTGATATTGGTAATGATTCGTTTAATCCATGGAATGCCTTCAATCAACTTGTCTGTTGAATCTGATAATGGGTTATTTGAGCATAAGATAAAACATGATTTAGTGGCCCATTCTCAAAGACATTTTTATATTTTCATTAGTCTTGTGTCCTATTTTGGGAGTTTATAATGGCCACACATAGGAGTGTACTAAGAATTGATGAACATTTGATTTTGAAACATGAATTAAACTTGAACTAAAACATGGGAAGATGAATCTTGTACCCTAAACTTTAAAGTTGTAATGGTGTGCCTCCAAATTCTCCATTTTGACCTCTAAATCTATCTTTTCAAACTTGAATTTAGACTATGTTTTGAAATCTGCATTTTGAACCTGAACTATAGGCTTTCCTTAAAACATTAATTCTACATGAACCTCTAAAATGGAAAATTTTGAACTTCAAACCTAAACCTTCATATTGAAGATCTAATTATCTGAATAGATAACTTGTGCTTATGAAGTTGGGCCTGGAGTTCATAATCTCTGAAATTGTAAGTCAGAATCAAAACTTTAAATTTGATTATGAACTAAGTGCCATGATATCTAAACTATATCTCAAGCTTTGATCATTTGAAATTGACCTTCTAAACTTTGTGGATCAAGTTTCAGGTTTAATACATTCTCTGAATACTTTCTTCTTACAATTCAAATCTTGCAACATCATAATCAGCAAAATAGACCATCTGAAGATTTACATGATGGGGTTGATTTCAAAGTTTAAAATTGGGAGACTAGAAGTATGCCTACAATATAGATGATAAGGATGTAGATAAAATTGAAGCACTAATAGAAAGAATATTTCACAAAGGTAAAGACAAGTTTAAGGGTAAATTACCTTTCATTTGTTTCAATTGCAATGAAGTTGGTCAAATTGTTGCTAGATATCTAGAGAAGAAGAACTAAAGAGTTGGTGACAAGTACAAAAGTTTAAGAGATGAAGATAGCAATGATTACAAATACAAAGGTAAGAAGTCTTGCAACATTGATAAAGAGGAAACCAAAGATGAATTTGTTGAACATGATGATATAGTCATTTATGTTGCAATGAAAGATGAATCTGATGAGGATGAGGCAACTGCACTTGTTTCTTCTATGAACAAGAATGACAAATGGATCATTGATAATGGATGTTCACATGACATGACTGGAGATAAAAATAAGTTGATTACCTTGAATTTTTATGATGGAAATAGTGTAAGATTTGGTAATGATGCACCATGCTAGATAAAAGAAAAAGGTTCTATCAAACTCACAGAAAAGATTTTATGTGACAATGCATACTATGTTGAAGGACTTAACTATAATCTATTGAGTGTGTCACGACTAAATAATTCAAGATGTAAGGTTGAGTTTGAAAACAAGATTGTTAAGATTTATGATACTAATGGAAAACTGATTGGAAAGGGTGATCAAACTAGAAGTAATTTACTCTACCTTGATATAGAGGATGCTACTTGTCTATTTGTAAAATCTAATGATGTATGGCTATGGCACAAAATATTATGTCATGTTAATTTTGATAACTTGGTTAGTATCAGTAACATGAGAAAAGATAGAGGTTTTTCCTAAGTTGAAGAAGCTTGATAATACGATGTAGAAACAATGTCAATTGGGCAAAATGACAAAGTCAAGTTTTAAGAGTAAAACTCATACCTCTAAAGCAATACTAGAGATTGTTCATACTAACTTGTGTGGAGAAATTGAAGTGCAAAGCTACAAAGGAGATAAGTACATTATGCTACTTGATGATTATTCTAGAATAATGATAGTTATATTTCTGAAATAGAAATCTGATGCTTTCCAAATTTTTAAATGTTATTTAGCAAGAGTTGAGAAGGAAACAGGTAAAAGTTTAAAATGTTTGATATCTGACAGAGGAGGAGAATTTACATCAAATGAGTTTGAGATGTTCTGTAATGACAAAGGTATCAGAAGACAAACAACTGCTCCTAGAACCCCTCCACAAAATGGAATTGCTACAAGGAGGAATAGGTCTATAATGGACTATGCTAGGAAAACTCATGATGGAGAAAAATGTTGCTTTGAAATATTGGAGAGAAGCTATAAGTACAACTATCTCTACCTTGAGCTATGTACAAGTCAAGAAAGGTAGTCATTCAACACCTTGTGAACTATAGTATGGATACTCACCCAAAGTAAAATATTTTAAAAATTTGGAAGAAAATGCTTTATTCTCAAAGATTTTAGGAATGGAAAATTGGATGCAGAAACTAAAGAAGGTATATTCCTAGGTTATTCCATAAGAAGTAAAGCTTATAAGTATTTAAATACTAACACTAACAAAGTTGTGGAAAGTGAAAATATGAAATTTGATGAATATACAGAAGTATATGAGGATGAACCTATGAAAGAACTAGAAGAATGAAAATCATTTGTATATTTTTATGAAGGTATGCTTACTGAAGAAGATGTTGTAAATCAAGCCACTAATCAATAGCAAGTTTCAGTGACTATCGAGTCACATGCTATGAATGTTGAGTTGTATTCAGGAACTAAGCTACATTTAGATGTGAAGTTATAGAATGAAGTTGAAGCACATTCTAATTCTAAGATTAGTGTACATGAAAGACATGCTAAACTACCTGACATAGATGTACATAGTGACTTTGAATTAGATAGACCAAATGAAGAAACCAGAGTTGAACCAAGATTGTTCAAATATGTCAAGAGACATCATCTTACTACACAAATCATTGGAGATAAATATGTTAGACCAATGAAAAGAAACAAGTTGAGAAATGATACATGCTTGTTAAGCATGAAAGAGCCTAAAATAGTGAAAGATGCCTTAGAAGATGTGGACTAGAGAAAAGCCATAGAAAAAGAGATTGAATAAATAGAGAAAAATAAGACATGGACTTAGTTCCTAGACCAGAAGAGAAAAATGTGATTGGCACCAAGTGGGTATATAAAAATAAACTAGATCAAAGTGGTGAAGCCAGAAGGAACAAGACAAGATAAGTCTACAAAGGATATGCACAAGAAGAAAGAATTAACTATGGAGAAACATTTGTTCTTGTTGCCAAATTGGAAAGAGTAAGAACTCTACTTGATTATTCTGCATACAAAGATTTCAAAGTTTATCAAATGGATGTTAAGTCTACATTTATGAATGGCATATTAGAGGAAGAGGTTTACATAGAATAGCTAGAAGGATTTTTTGATGTTAACAATAAGAAAATGGTATGTAGATTACAAAAATCTCTATATGGTTTGAAACAAGCACCAAGAGCATGGTATGAGAGACTTCATAATTACCTTGTGAAGATTGGATTTGAAAGGACTAATGATAACAATAATCTATACATGAAGACAAAGAAAGGCAAAGGTATTTTGTTATTTGAAATTTTTATTAATGATATCATATTTGGAGGTCAAGATAATTTATGTAAGGCTTTTGCAAATGAAATAAAGTAAGAGTTTGAGATGTCTATGTTTGGAGAGATCAAGTTCTTTGTGGGTTTACAAATACATCAAATGAAATATAGTATATACATCAATCAGTCAAAGTATGTCAAGGAGATACTAAAACTTTTGGATTATAGTATTCCAAACCAGTAAGTACACCTATGGTGATAGGACATAAATTATAAAAGAATGATGATTTAGCTAAGGTGAATCATAAATTATATAGGTCTATGATTGGAAAATTACAATATGTAATACATAGTAGACTTGATATTGCATTATTTGTAGGGATAGTTGCAAGATTCTCTACTAATCCTAGAGAAAATAATTTGATGGTTGTAAAGAGAATAGTGAGATATCTAAAAGGAATAGAGGAATATGGTCTATATATAAGAAAAATAAGAATTTTGAATTAAGAGCCTATACTAATGTTGATTGGATTGGAAACATAGATGATAGAAAAGCACTAGTGGAAGAGCATTTTTCTTAGGCAAGAGGCTAGTTACATGGACTAGCAAGAAACAAATTGCACTCCACAATCCACTACTGAAGCTGAATATGTTGATGTTGTTGTAAATTGTACAAACATTGTATGGATCAAATATCTACTCAAAGATATGAAGGAAGAGATCACTAAATCAATGATACTTTATTTTGATAATACAAGTGTTATAAATATAACAAAGAGTCTTATGATGTACAGAATGACTAAGCACAATGTAATCAAGTATCATTACTTTAGAGAATTAGTTCAAGATAAAGAGGTGAAGATGGAATAAGTTAACACAAAAGAGAAAATTGTTGATATCTTCACAAAATCATTACCTAAGGATGCTCATGATTATCTAAGAGGTAAACTAGGGGTGATACCCCTATCAAAGGCTATCTAAGTAACAAAAGGAGTGTCTTGCATCAAACAAATTGATTTCCCTATGTTACAAATTGATGTAGTAGATCTTACTTTAGGAGCTACCTAAAGTAATCAAAGAGATAAAACTACAAATTAGTCACAAGCAAGGTGATAGAGGGAGAAACTAAAAAAGTTCATATCTACATATCAAGATGACAAGTATTTGGAATTGTTGTCAAAGAGGGAGAAATACAAGAGAGTAAACTGATCTTGAAGGGAGAAATACAAGCAAGAGATTGAACAAAGAGGGAAAAATCATAATTCATAGTATGAGGAAGAAATTTTGATAAAATCCTAATTCATAGTATGAGGGAGAAATTTTGATAGTGTATCTATTGATTACATCTACCTAGAAAGAGGAAGATAATAGAGAGAAGTAATTTAGAGGAAGTCATAAGGGTGATACAATAGAGTTTTGTAACCTACTAAGAAGATGAAAGTTGTTGATAGAGAGGGAGATTTTAATACAAGGAATTATTTTATTGGTCTTAATATTTTAACCTAGTCAGTTTGGTTGGTTAGTTTGGTTTGCCATCAATGCCAAAGAGGGAGATTGTTGAAAATGGATTAGTACAAGCATCATAATTGTGTTTCAATCATTATTTTGTCACTAATGTCAAACCTACTATTTTTCTACTAAGACTATTTCTTATTTGATTAAAGTAATATCACTTATTTGATTGATGAAGAGGATTTGATCAAAAGATGTAACAATAACACCTAGAAGAAAGGTTGAGTTATGATATAAAAAGAAGTACAAGAATCAGTTAAGATAGTGATGTCATAGTGCATTGATAATCTACTTAAGGTTGCAAAGGTTGGTTACACTAAGAAAGCTTAGAAGAACAAGTTAAAAAAAGTCTTCCTACCAAGCCTGACTAAATAGATAGTAGGTAATGAGAAAAGTTAGTGCAAGTAGAGAAGAAAATTAGTTAAAGCTGAGTAAAAGTCTATTTTAGTGTATGCTGAGAAAAATAGTGGATACCAACTAAAGTTTAGTTGATGTTGAGCATCAGTAAATTTTGGTCATGCTAAGCTATTTTACAGAGGATGTCAAGAAACATACTATGTGTTGAGCGTCAGAAACTAGTTAATGTCAAGTGTTAGCATTATTGGAATATCATTAATTCAATGGATCTAAGTTGATGAGTTTGAATTCTTGGATTGTTTAAACCAGGTGGAAGATAAGATTGATGAGCTGGTGGCACAAAATTCATGGTAAACCATTTTGGGATGAATTCAAAGAAGATTGAAGGAGAAGTTTCTAGAAGTGATATGAAATGAGAGGTAGATTCATTGAATCCTACCTAATTTGTCTTGTCCCTAAATTGGAGATAGAGAATGAATGAGAAAAGATCTTAATTCTCTATTTAAAGAGATGGTTAATTAGAAGTAAGGGTTTTCATGTGCGAGAACCTAAGAAAGACAAGGAGTCAAGGTTATTGCTTCATCCAGTGACCTAATTAAGTGTCTACATTAGAATGTTGATCAAGAGGGCTTAAGGGTATGGATGCTTGAAGGGTGAACACACTATCAGAGTTGAAATGTGTGAAAGACAAGTAGAATGGAGGACTAAAATAGAGATTTGTAATCTACAAATGGAGCTTCAAGTTGTTATCAAATCAAGTATTATTTTTACTCTCTAACAATTATATTAGTCTAGGGTAAATCCTTTGGATTAAGGTTGACCTAATAGTCATTTGTAGATCCTTTAACTAGATGACATTCCAAGTGAATTGTCTGAATTCCTCTAACAAGGTTCACTCCTAATAGTGTGATTGAAATACTTTAATAGGGTCACATTTAAGTGTGTGTGTGTGTGTTGTAACCTTTAATAGGGTTGGCCTTTCATAGGGCATCACTTCAAAAGAGTGAAAAAGAGTAGCATGTTACTCGTGGTTTTTCCCAAATTGAGTTCCCGTGTAAATCATTGTATCAAGTGTGTTGATGAATTTATTATGTTTGATATTTACATTTCTACAAATTGATTTGACAATAACCTACAAGTTTTAAATGATTGCATAATCTTATGGATGCATGCATGATGATAAATGCTTTATGGGTTCACTAAGTTGTGAAAAGTTTTATTTATACATCTGGACCTTGAATAACTAATTCATCCCCCCTCCCCCACCTCTTAGTTATTCTGAATAATTCCAAAACATATTTATTCATATAGAAAGATAGAAATCTGAATATAAAATTAGTTTGAACATACTAGGAATTGATCTTTTAAAACTAGTGAATTCTTCCTTTTTCAAGTTGATAGATGTGTGTGTAAATTCTAACTCCAAAGGCTATAATACTGATCTTCACACCAAAAATAAGTAAAATTATGTAACTCAAACAAACTAAGAAACATGATCTAAAAATTAAATAAGGCATTACATGGTCTTAAGCAAGCTCCCAGAGCTTGGTATGAAAGACTTCATAACTACTTGATACAGATTGGTTTTCAAAGAACAAATGATAATAGTGGTCAATATATTAAAGAAGGACCAGACAAGAAGATTGTGTTGGAATAAATATTTGGTGATGACACTTTATTCACAAGAGATGATGACTTGTGCAAGGAATTTTTAGAAGAAATGAGTAAGGAATTTGAGATGTCTATGTTTGGAGAGATAAGATTCTTTGTTGGATTATAGATTCAATAGAAGAAAGATGGTATCCACATTACTCAATCTAAGTACATCAAGGAGATACTAAAGAAATTTGGAATCAAAGACTCAAGACTAGTTGGAACCCTGATTTCTACTCACCATAAACTTTCCAAAAATGATGATTCCAAATAGGTAGATTAGACCACATACAGATCAATGATTGGAAAATTGTAGTATGTAGTACATACAAGACTTGATATTGCATTAGTAGTCAGTATGGTGGCAATATTTTTAGCAAATTGCAAAGAAAATCATTTGATGATAGTCAAAAGAATCATGAGATATCTAAAAGGTACTAAAGAATATGGTTTATGGTACAAAATAGGAGGCAATTTGGACTTAAAAGTATTTACAGATGCTGACTGGGCAGGAAATATTGATGATAGAAAAAGCACTAGTGGTGAAGCATTCTTTCTTGGTAAAAGACTAGTGTGTTGGAAAAGAAAGAAAGAAAATTGTATCTCTCAGTCCATAGCAGAGGCAAACTATATGGCAGCAATAGTTAATTATTCTAACATTGTTTGGTTCAAACAACTGCTAATAGGTATGAAGGTGGAAATCAAGAATCCAATAGTCATATACTGTGATAATGTTAGTGCAATAAATATATCAAAGAATCTAGTGATGCATACCAAAACAAAGTACATTGCTATAAAATATCACTTCTTAAGAGAATTGGTGCAAGATAAAGAAGTCAAATTGGAATATGTAAATACAAAAGAAAAAATTGTAGACATATTCATTAAGTCATTACCTAAAAAAGAATTTTTGTATCTAAGAGGTAAACTAGGAGTCATTCCCCTATTTGAAGCTCACTAAATGAAGTTTAGTTATGCATCAACCAAAGCATGTTGAAGATCAATCAATTGATGCAAAATTGGCCAGGGCATGTTGCAAATGAATTAATACTTGAGGTAAATTAATATTTATGGAGTATTGTCTTTGACATGAGATATCAAAGAGAGAGAAGTTTTCTTTAATATCTCATAGAAATTTTGTCGTTATTGAAAAGAGGGAGAAGTTTTCTATCATAGAAAGATTGTCAAAAAGGGAGAATGAACTTGGCAAAAGTTCTATCAAATTGAAGACTAAAGTTTTATGATAGAGAGAGAAATTGAAGGTAGAAAGAGTTCACACTAATAGAGGGAGCTCTCGTGGATGATAATCAAAATGAAACTAAGGATATGTTCTTTACTTTATTCTTGCTCCAAAAATTTCATTCTACTATGACATGTTGTGTTTCTATCAATGCCAAAGAGGGAGATTGTTGAAAACAATTGATTAATTGTGTATTGTCTTTGATGTTACACAAAATGTCATATCATTACCAGTCAATGTATGCCAAGCTCACATGGGCATTGAAGATAATTTTTTGTGCCTATTGAGAAATCCAGAATTTGCTTAGTTCAAAAGGCAATGTCTACTGAGTTCACTTGGGTGTCAAAGGAAAGTCCATGGAAGATGAGTGTTAATCAAGCTCACTCAGTTAATAAAGGAAATTTTGGATGGTACCTATGTTATCCAAGCTCACTTAGTTACCAAAGGAGCTTTTCTAGTATGCAGTGTTGATTAAGTTTCAACTGGTTAACATAGGTAAATTATTTCTAAGTTAATGTCTACCAAGCAGGGTTGGCTAACGGAGAATTTTCTTATTTTGGCATATTAAGTTCAATTGATTTATCTAATGGCTCTAATTGACTGAGAAGATGAATATTAGTTATTCTAGGTTGTATTTGAACTGGCTTGACAATAT
This sequence comes from Cupressus sempervirens, assembly GCA_028749045.1. Taxonomy (NCBI): domain Eukaryota; kingdom Viridiplantae; phylum Streptophyta; class Pinopsida; order Cupressales; family Cupressaceae; genus Cupressus; species Cupressus sempervirens. The sequence continues at coordinate 320,142,071 of CM053791.1, forward strand.
GAAAGATGTAAATAAAAGGTCAAATTTGAGAATTAAAAAGAGTGGAGAAAAAGAATGTGAATGCATGGAAGGTTTTGAAGATCTAATGATGCAAAGAGGAAGTGAATTAGAAGGATAAGTTGAATATCCTTGTGAAGCTAAAAGGATACATTTGATTAGGAAGGATCGAGTACAAGCTAGAATTAAGATCTGTAATCAATAATTCAATTGCATCCAAATTAGGTCATGTCATTGCTACTCTCTAACCATTGTAGTAGTGATCTAAATCTCTTAACAAAGTTGGCTTAATAGCTATTTGTAAATCCTCTAACAAGGTAGTAGTTCTATTGAATTATCTAAAGACCTCTAACAAGACCACTCCTAATAGGGTGATTAAATCCTTTAATAGGGTCACTCCTAAAAATGTCTATTGTAACCTTAACAAGGTTGGCTCCTAACAAAGCTCACTTCATAAGAGTGAAAATAGTAACTAGTTGTAATTGGTAGTTTTTTATCAAATTGGGTTTCCATGTTAAATCTTAGTGTTGAATGTGTTCATGTTATTTCTTTTATATGCTTTCAACTAAGTTAAATTAATAAGTAATCATAGATAACATCTTAAGATTTTCATGTTAAGTATTTACTGAGTTACAACATCTTTGTGTGTTTGTCGAGCATCAACAAAGTTTAGTTTTCAGAATTTTTTGTTTTATTTTGACATTTAATGGATCTGGGATTTATTTTTGTAGTAACTAATTCACCCCTCCCCTCTTAGTTACTCCTCTTATATTTCCAACACAAGTGATTTCCAATTGACTAAAATTGTCTTCCTCCATTGAAAATGGAGCTCTTTATTGAATTGAATGATACTTCTAGTTAACATAAAATATAATAGCAAGCTCAACTCACCATAATAATTCTTTGTATTAAAAACAATTAATTAATATCAAATGCTTTATAACTTAGCACTTTGATAAAATTAATTTTACAATTATATTATACAAAGAATTAATTATTATTTTTGATTTGTCAATATTAATTTAATTAATATACATTAAAATAATGAGATGTTATTTAATCCATATTAAATGTATTAATATAAAAATCAATATTGATAAATAAATAATAATAATGAGACTTAAATATTATTTGCATATATAAAAATTGCACTTCTCTCATTTATGGACTCAATATGTTATTAAACAAAACCTATATCCAAAGACAAAAGAAAATAAAAGGCATATCTTCTCATTCCACTCTTTATCAAATGCTTTTCTCTCCTAGGGTTAAAGAAACCCTAGCCCGTCATGATAGAAAGGTCTGGAGATTTTTTTCAGCTCTTTGTGCCCTATCTTTGATACTTGGTATTGGATCTAAGTCTTTTTCTATTTGGAGGCCATTTCTACATTTTCTTTCTGATGACTATGGTTTGAAGGTTTTCTATATTTTGAGGACTAAATTGGATACATCTTGAGGAATTTTGTGCTACTTCTTGTTCATTCTAGAGTTGTTCTGGTAGTTGTGACTTGTATGTATGAATTAAGATGTTTCCATACCTACAGCAACAAGTTGTGGAATTTAGGAGCATTTTTATTGAATTTATAGGCCTGAATCTAGGCATTTTTCTTTTATACACCATTATTTTTTGCTATGTCTGGAGATTTATCTATATTTTCAACTTCTCTCCTCAATGAAAAATAATAAGTTACCCCTACTGTTAGAGCCTCTAATCATGTAGAATGTGGTTTTGTAACTTCACATGTAAGTTGCTTCTATGAATCATGTCTTTCGCTTCAATGTTGATTTATGAGTTTTCTTTTGTTATTAGATTCAAACCCCAAAATAGTTTTTCATTGGATATGATAACTCTGTCTTTTCCATCTCCTTACTTTGGTACATGAAAATATGAATATCATTTTAATCTACTACTAAATTTTTTATAATATCATAGCTAGAATTTAGTAGCTTAGTTGTAGATGTTGAAGCTTTTTATAATACATCTTCTTTTTTTCCAGTTGTACATAATTAACAATGATCTCCATCTTAACCAACAAGAATTTGCTGAGTCGTATTCATCTTAGATTCCTTTGAATTTATCATACCTAACTTTTTTATGGCACTATTTCTACATGTCATTCTTGAGCTTTGTTCATTTTCTGGAATAAATCATGGCTTTTTAATGGTATTTTTAATGACATGATGTGACTGTTGTAGCTGATATTGCATCTTCAACTATGTAGCTATGAAATGTTTCATAGTCTCTTTCTTTGATATCTCAATATAAGCTACAAGTTTTGATGATGATTTCTCTGCTTCTCTTACCACTCATGACACTCATTTAAAAAAAATTACAAAGAACAACACTCTACATAATTAAGTTTCTAAGGAAAGAAAACTGATATTCTTGTAACTTCAATGAATTCCAACTAGACTATTTCTCACTCATTCTCCCATTGAATTAGATTTATGATATGAATATAAGCAATAGATAATGGTATCATTCTTTGCTGATATTTTCACTTGGAAACTTTCTATTAAAGACACCTATTTCAGCCAAACATATTGAACATCTTGATAGTGATAATATGCATATTTTGTACATTAACACTTGCTAGAAAGAATTTAAAACCTCATCTCGATATTATATATATATATATATATATATATACACACTTCTTATAGCATAAATTACTCATTCATGAATGCACTTTATTTTTTGCTCCATAGTTAAGTTCTCTAGTCACACACAATATTCTTTATATTAGTTGTAACTTCACTTTGCATTCTTACTTGATCTTTGATATATCTCTTAACAATGCTTCCAGTTGTTAAGAATCTATATATGATTCCAATTTTTGGCATCCTCTTTTTCCAATAGTTTCTTTCACAATGTAATATGTTGGAATACTTGGCTAATTGTTTTAGATCTATTATGACATGTTATTACATGTTAAAATTGATAGCCTTAATTCAAGCTCCACTTTAAGCCTTAATGTTGACAATTTCTTTGAATGATAACATAATTTGAATACTTTGTATTCTGAAATATCCCATGTACTCTTGAGAACAAAAGTTTAATAAACCAAAAAAATTTGGTTTTAGAAAATCATGGTTATCTCTTTCCTTGTTTCAATTATGGAGATTATGCCAGTGTGAGACCTAAATCACCTTGCTCTAGACGAAACCCAAAAAATGATTTTTATGATTCTTACTCAATTGTCTAGTAAATGCCCTAGAATATAACTGCACTTTTTGCTTACTAATTTTTTTATTTTAAATAAATATATGTTATGTTATTTCCTCTCATAGTATTTTAGTCATCTTGTCATGAGGGTTTTGAATTTCCTTCTATTGTTGTAAATCATAAAATCTGAAAGTCTATTTCATTATTTGTTCTAACTAGACGATTTTAGGTACATTTTTGGAGACTTAAGCCTACATCCATAATGATGAATGACATATTATCTGAATGAAAATTTGCAAATTTTATATTCCTACAACATCTCTCAGATCTGAGACCTTCTTTTTATAATGTTGTTCTTGGCTAGAACCAAAAAAATACTCTCACTTTTGGTGATGAACTTGTATTTCTTGAAAAATGTTCATTGAAAACACATGTATTTTTATATGATATTGATGGCCTTGTTATTCACATATATTAGTGATGTCGTGCAAGGTAGGAGAATCCCCAAAGGAGATTTCTAAACCCCAAAAAATAATCACATAATAGAAACATAACAACCAAACAACAATAAGGCAAGAATTGATGCCAAATCAGAACTCTTTACTCATAAATATAACTGATTGCATGCAATATGCCTAGTTGTAAGGCCTTCTGGGTTAGGGCCAAATACAAATAGCAATTACAATATCAGTTCTACAAGATCTTGCAAGTTCCAATTACCATGCACCAATTCCAACTAGTCTAGATACTCAACTAATAAGAACACCAATAAAAATCTACACTTGCACTCTTAGGTCCACCAAGAAATCCTCTAGTTCTCAAGCCATAGCTCTAGCTCTTCAAAATTTCCATCTACACTTCATCCCTTTCTCAAAGCTAGAATGAATAACCACTACCCTATCATCCTCATGCCTAAAGACACTACAAGACTCCTTACTTATACCTAACTAAGCCATAAGTTGGCCTAGTGCATAAAAAACTAAATTAAATCCCTTACATTAAATATATGTTAAGCCACAAGTTGGTCTCAACACAAATTAAATAACCCATACATAAATTAAATGCCAAAAGTTAGCTTAGACAACTCAGTACCAACAGAAACCAAGAACAAGCCAAGCACTAGTAAATTCTTAAGAAAAGTTGAGCTCTATAGACCATGTTGAGTTCCAAACCATGTCGAGCAACCAAAGACCATGCCAAGTTCCTAGACCTACCGAGTTGCTAGACCATGTTGAGCTCTGAAACCATGTCAAGCTTCCAGACCATGCTAAGCTCCCAATGTATGTCGAACACTAGCATCTTCCAACCTCTACAATACTTGACCAAAATCCCTCCCAAACATGTAGGATTGCAAGTGAACCCAAGATGATCCCACATCAGACACCCTAGGTTTGAAAAGATGTTCTCAGTAGCTGGAGGAACATCTTCTAGGATTCAACACATAAATGCAAAACCATTTCTTCACATACATATCCTCCAAGTCTTCAACTTGTCACTAATACATTTGGCATCGATTTGCGACAGCTAAGTGTTGCCATTGCGATGGCAATGTGTCGCCAGTGTGACGGTAGTAGACGTCATTATTTTTTAGTCGCAAATTATGACGTCTATCCTTAGACGTCGCAATTTTGACGTCTATTTGTTGCAATCTCACCATTCTAAACTAGCATGGCTCCCGTCGCAATCCATGCAGATCCCGTCGCAATTATGACATCTTCCCCACGCATTGCGATAGGGTGGCATCGACATCTACCCACGGGTTCGCTGAGGTGAGAACCTTTCTAGTTCTTCCTTGGGCATTGCACTTGTGACGCTCTTGGAAAATTGCGATAGGGACGCGATGGTACTAGCGGCGTGGTGCACTAGTATCGACACCGTTGGCCATCGCAATGTTTCCAAATGTATCACAATTGTGACACATAGTCAAGAATTGTGATGGTGTTGCTAAGCATGTGATGCACATTTTTTCGCAATGCGTGGGTGGATGTCACAATTGTGACGTCCACGGTTAGCAATATCGCAGGCCCTCTATGGCGGTGACGCCAACTACCATCCCCACCATAGTGGCCCCGCAACAAGCATGGTGCATCATGGGGCATATGAATTCATATGCCCCCCAGGTGACAGAAAACATGCATTCTTTCCAAATGACAGTAATCTCTTTTAGTGTTGCAGGTGTAAACAAGATATCCCAATAGGTAGAAAATTTGTCAAATGTCAATTTCATTTCAGAAAGTCTAGAAAAGAAGACAAGTTTTGGCTAGTCATGCAGTAAATCCAGATCATCAGTAGATCATGGTGCATCATGCTTGTGACGAGGCCACTCACGTTGTCACCACAGTAGCCCTGCCGCAAGCATGATGCATCATGATCTGCTAATGATCTAGATTTACTGCATGACTGGCCAAAACTTGTGTTCTTTTCTAGACTTTTTGAAATGAAATTTACATTTGACAAATTTTCTACCTGTTGGGATATCTTGTTTACACCTGCAACACTAAAAGAGATTGTTATTGTTTGGAAAGAATGCATGTTTTTTGTCACATACGGTGAAAAGGATATTGTGAATTCAAAATGAGTTATAAGATTAAAATTACACTTTTAGAACTAAATACAGTGTTCTTATCAAAAGATTGTAGAAAGGGATACCAATAATAAAACTATAAAAAGACATCAAACAGTGGGAGAGAAAGCATCTAAATGTTTATTCTCAAAAGGTACACGTTGAGATAAATCACCATATTCCTCAAAGAGATAGGAGATGGTGTACTTTCTCTCTTGGATGCATAGATAATGAAGCACTTTATCGGTTGATGTCTTGAGATAAGGGGGGCGCATCACTATATGTAGAAAAACTTATAGAAAAGTACCTAGTTAGGTTTATGTATTAGTCTAGTTTTAGATGTACTACTTGTTGAGCAGTTTTCACAACATCACCCCATTGCAAATAGTGACCCCCCCTCCTCTTTTTCTGATGAGCATGGCTAGTTGAGTAGGTTGGTAGTAATTTGGGGTGCAAAAGGCTGTGTTTGGATAGAGTATGAAAATTGAGAAAATTTGGCTAACTCTAAAAAGGGGAGTAAAGATAGAAATTCAGCTAAGGAAATGTAAAATTTGCTGAAGTAGTAAATGGAGCTGAGACTCCTCTTTGTTCCTAGCAAATGGAAATGAGACTCCAATTCATTCCTAGCAAATGGAGATGAGACTAGTCTTCATTCCTAGCAAATGAGATTCCTCTTCATTCCTTGAAAATAGAACTAAGACTCTTCTTCATTCCTAGCAAATGGAGCTAAGAATCTTTTTCATTCCTAGCAAATGGAGATGTGAAGGGATAAGCAAATAAGGCCCGAGATTGATCCTATGGGCCCAAAATTCAATCCCACATGGCTCAAAACTCTTAGTATTAGTAATAATGCCCTACAGCTGAGAATGTAAACTTAGGCTTGTGAGCAACATCTAATGCATATAGACAGCCCTTGGGGGTAAAATGTGGGGGCCGGGTCTAATAACACCAAGCCACAATTCTATAAGAATGGGGCTTAAAATTGGGCACTATGGTTGGTGAATGGGCTTGAGAAGGCCTAAAACTTAATAATCAGGGCCTGGCAATGAAATGTTGTGACCTTAAAAGCCTGCTTAAGCCAAGATTCAAGTTTAATAAGCTCCAAATGGCCTTGAACTTTGGAATCTGAAAGTAATTACAACTCAGATCTGCCCTTTACTACAGAAGGCCAGATCTAAATCTGATAAAAGTGGATTTTAAATTTGCATCTTGTGCAAAGTGTAGCCCTATATGAAGTATGGGGGGAATCTAAGGCCTTACTATAAGAAAAAATAATTGAATGTATGCCAGATATGGGCCCAATTTCAAGGTGGATCAAGCCCTAAGACAGTGGGGTTATACTTGAAATAAATTGAAACTTGCCCCTATTTGAGGTGTGTGGATGTAAGGCTTTTAATTAAGACTCATGTATAAGACATGTGGCCTAATATAGGCCCAAATTATGATCAAATCATAGAGTTCAATCAGCTAAGCCCTATCCTAGATAAAATTTATGGGCTAAGAGCATCAAAATGTGTTTGTAATTTGAAATGGGTTCTGCCCTATGGCTAACTTAGGGTGAATTAAGCCCAAATCTATGCTCAAAGAACAATGAAATGAACCCTTATGCCCAGAATGTAACATCAATTGGCTAAATTAGGCTTTAAAGATGTAGCATCTGGCCTTAAGGATTTAAATTTAAGTCGCTTAGGCCCTAGTTCAATCCAAACAGCTGGATCTTGGGAATTAAACTCAAGTAGGGGTATGGAGGATTAATTGAATTAAATACATGCAGATCTGGGCCCAAAAGTCAATGGCATCCCTTGCTATCACTGTCTTACCTTAACCTTTGTGAATCGAGGCATTAAATTTAATATCTTTTATCAGGTTCTACCCGATGCACAATCTTGAATTTCAGATTTCAAAGGGAAATGAATTAAATGCCATGTCTCTCACCCTCAAAACTCGAGGCAATCTTCATTTAATGAAAATTTGCAAGAATTTAAGATTAAGTTGCACTGATAATCGCTCCATATACCAAGACATTGCTATGAAGGCAGGGCAGTAGGGCTCTATTTTGAAGATCTCTTGATTACAGTTGCAAGACAAGGGCAGAAATTTCGAACTTTCAGAGGCAAATTTGAATAAAGTTGTTTCATTTTACTGAGACTGTTGAGAGTAGCAGAGGTCTGATCCATCATTATGACCTACGTTTGCAAATTAAGACTATTCTGGTGCCTGTATCAATCATGATAATCCATCCTCAAGCTGGTACTATCAAGAAGATTATATCCCAAATCAATTAAAATTAAACAAGCTTTGACTTCAGACTAACACCATTGTCAAATTCTGATTTTAGATTACAATGAGGCCTTCACCAGTAAATTAAATCTGATTGCAGGTCTGATATCAACCTTTTCTAAAGATCTTAGTTTCAAATTAGAGGGGCCACTTCTTAACCATCCGAATTTGATCACAGGCATTAGACTCAAGGAGATAGCTTGATCCCAGCCTGCCATCGCAGTTTTAGCTCCACTCATTGAGGTTTATTTTAATTGTTAGAGTTGTATATCAGGCCATATTTTCAAACCTAATCGCATCATTTGGCTAAATGTAGTTAACAGACTAGACTAAAAACTAAGCTGAGAAAAAACAAAAAGGAAAAGACTAAGCTAAGAAACAACAAAACCCAACCTAGAAAACAATCATAACTGATAAAGCTTCAAATCTTGTCCATTGTAAGATAGGTATTTTAGTTCCATCCAAATACCTTAGTTTGAAAGAATTAGCTCCAAGCACTTTGCAAATTAAAAATGTCTTCACAACTGTAGCAAATGTATACTCGATTATCATCTAAAGCATGCCAGATGCTTGTGGATGAACGAATAAAGCAGAAATAATGACCAGAATGTGTGCTCCAGCCATCATGAACAAGAACACCATAAAGAGTTTTCTTGAAATTGCCCTCCTATGATTGATCAATAGACAGAGAAACTAGAATATCATTCAAATGTGCAATATTTATTAAAAAACCAGTAGATATTACAAAAACTATATTATTAGATTCCACTGAAAATGTGATCCACTAGCAAATAATATTGTAAGGGTCACTTACATGTGAACTGCTAACAAATGGTTTGAGATCCAACGTACAACCAAAGTCTACTTTTTTGTCAATTTTTCCTCCAGATCCAACTACACTAAAGTGCTTGAGATGAATTGCAAGAACATGTGGTGCTTTATCAATTTTGAGTTGTTCTAGAGCCTTCACTTTTACTTTGCATCATTCACATTGATCTCTTTTCACACCCCCATCTAACTGCTCCACTACCGTGTAATGGGATAATGCTTTCAACAATAGATCATTTCAAATCTCAGTACAACCTCAACGATGAACACAATTCAAGAACAAAACTTATTTATTGACCAAAAGAATACCTTAGAGTTTCTCTTAGATTGAGATTCCTATGTAGATTTACTATTATTTGAACCAGACATTGATGTCCAGGCATGGTTCAACATAACTTGAGTTTCTAAGCCTAACTTTCTAACCTATGAAAATGGAAGTTCAAATGTCGATCCCAAAAAATTAGTTGAATAATTGACCTGCAATAAAAGAAAGTGAGAAAAATTCATATACATATTCTATTAAACATTTGAAGACATGAGATTTCTACATTCCATCAAGTGAAAATTGAAAGAGCTTCTAGCAGTAACTGTGTAGACATTTTTCAATCTAACTAAATCAAATTAAAACAAAAATTATGTTAAAACACCATACAATTAGAAGTTACAGACTGCACAACATTTTTTTAGTAATAGAATCTCAACAAAAATGTAAACCATATCTAATACAATGAAATTACATACCTGGGTCTTCCCAAACAACTAACTGGTTGGTCATGACTAAAAATCTGAAGTACAGGATCAAACATTGTTGGATAGAAAAGCTTCCCAGCTTCAAGCCATCCAATCTCATGTTCCAATCTGTGAAATTTAAAAAGGTTATTGTTTCAAGTGGTTCATTTACAAATCTTGTTTCATTTGAGATGTTTGTCATATAATTTTAGGAAGGGCTTGGCAGGTTGAGAAGAGATCCCTACATGATGTCAGAAAGAACACCTACACTTTCACAAATAATAGAGAGAAGATGGTATTAACACCATTCAAGGAGCACAAGACAACTTTGAAGGTGTCAGCGAGCATTGGCATCTTTGAGAGGGAAAGGTTCCTAAGAAAAGAGGAACATGGTGAAGCAATGAAAGATGTTTTGATAAAAAAGGATGATGCTTTGAAGCAAACAGCTAATGAGAATGAGGTTGAGGAAAAGAACCTAGAAAAGGATGATATGAAGACAAGTTTTCCATTTGAAGGACAAATAATAAATGAGCAGCAATCAAGTGTTGAAGAGCAAGGAGAACCTAACACCAAAAAGGTTCAAAAGGTTGTAGCAGAGGTAAAGAGAAAGGATGTTGATGAAGACAAAAAAAGAATTTTGTTGCAGGCATATGAGAATATGATGGAGATTCCTAGTGTGGGGAAGATAGCAATAATTGGTAAGAGTTATGTTCTAGAAGGAGCTTGTTATTGCTTCTTGTTTCTACCTATTGTTAGTATCTTATTGAGCTTCACTTTGTTTCGAGAATAGTTTAATATTCTCTACTAAATAGGGCCAATCATGTGAAGGTGGAAGCTCATTTGGCCCCATCCCCCTACCCCTAACATCACTCTACATTCCCTGTTAACATCTAACATTCATTCATTCTTTCAACCATTGATAAAATGTAACATTAAATCAATATCACATGATAACATTCAATCAATATCACATGATAACATTCATTAACACATTAGATTCATTAACATGCAACATTCATCAATATTCTGCATTAACACATAATTCATGAACATTCATTAGCACATAATTAAATTCATTGAGACATAAAATTCATTCATTATCAATTAAGGTATGTAGATGACAATCATTTCTTTTTTTTCTTTCTATTTCTTTTTTCTATGTAATCTCTAAGAGGAGCATCAGTGTCATCATCAATTCCCCCCTCATCAGTTGTTCTGTTCTCTGTTCTTGATGATCTCAAATTCCTATGCTGTTGCAAAGGGGGGTCCTCTACAATAACAAATAAAGAAGTTAAATTAAAAATAATTTATTATAATTGTTACAAGTATTTAATTATTTTAAATAACATAACTGTGGTGGTCTTTACCTGATCTGACGACATCATTTTTTCTAGACTCAACGTCAACACGATCAAGAACATCGACCCCTCGATCCTCTACAACTGCTATAAAAAATGTTACTTTAATCCAAACATCAATTGCAATTACATATAAAAAATTTAATAGCAAATGTATACCTCCACCACTGGGATGCACATCATGCGAACCTTCGGCATCCACAGATTGTGTAGAAGGATTGTCAGGCTGCATTCCAACATCCTACGCATTGTTATCATTGCTTGCTTAAAACAAATATACTCACTTTATATTGGAACTTAACATCAAATAGACTAATTGGTAAAGTATTCAATTTGAAATAAATTTCATGTAGCTTATTTACCTGTGGCTCAGATGCATCATTATTAGAACCTTTCACACTAATTTTAGCTCGTAGTCATTCAGCCACGGCTTTATAGCCTTGTTGGAAGCCAATTCTCTTATCCTCTTCTGTGAGGCATCTCTTGAACTTTGAGCCCTGCATTTTTGCATGGTATGGTGAATTTTACTTGCATTGTTTCATCAACCAATGGAGGGTATTTAAAATATCAACATAAAATCATCTATATCCATCACAATATAATAGGAGAAAAATTGAGCAGTTTTGATGGAGCAATCTACTATATAAATGTTGCGTGTTTGTATGCTTTGTTTGTACCAACATATTTTCTCCAAATTCTTAAGTTGGGTAAGAGTTAGTTCAGCTCTTTGGAAATAAAAATGGCTGCAAGTGTCACTACATTCCCTCATTCTTTCAATCACTGCCTTTATTCTCAACTATTGGAGGAAAATTCAGTCTCAACCATGGCCTCCATTTGTGAGATTTCTTCATATGAGGATTTTGTGAATGAAGAGAAAAGTAAAATATTAGTGATTGGAGCCACTGGTTATATTGGTCACTTTTTTGCTCTTGTAGCTGTAAATAATGTCATATTAGTAAATGAAGGAATCTTCACTAATCTAGATTGCAGAGTCTGAGTTCAATTGTTGAATTGTTTATATTGAATATGAAAATCCACTACTGTTATTATATTCTACTGACCTATTTATAATTGATGAGCTAAATAAGGGAGTCCTAGCATTTCCCATCACATTATATAAAAAATTTGATACAATTTTTCATTTACTAATACTTACAACTCTTGCTTGAAGTTTCAAAAAACCACTAGAGCCGAGCTTGTGTGTCTCGTGCTTTTCTAGTCTTGCCTTTGTTGCCTTTGATGTGTCAGGCAATCTATGAAAAGTTAGAAATATGTTAGATAGTATAAATATAGAGGTTAATTAGTACATAATTAGATTCTCAACAGTATCACATACCTTGCTGTACTCTCCACTAGTGTAATATTATTTTTCTTGTCAGCTTTATACTTTCCATCCAAAATCAGAGCTTGCCACTCAGCCTCAGGAACATAGGGCGGATGCTCATACCTGGGGTTATCCCGTAAATTTTTTCTGTACTGGTCCCTAATATACTTCAAACATAAACCACCTTTATCAAGGAGCTTGTTTCTCTTGAATGCACAAGGTCCAAAGAGTTGGGTCATGCTCTCTATAAGATCATCCTTCAACGATTTGCGTTGGTTATTCCACCTTTTAAGTAAAAAAAAAAATGTTAGACTCATAAATAAAGTGAAGCTACCTTTAATATATATAGTTCAAGAAATGGATGAAAAGGAAAACTATTATAGCAATGATATGAAATCAAAATAGTGGTTTGGGGTTTTAGTTAGGATATGATGTTCCACCAGGTATGCATGGTGGGCCCGAATATTCGCAAACACTCATCACCAAGTTTTCTCCAAAAAAGATCATTCCCTACAAAACAATCATGGGATCATTAGTCGATGAAGAGTGATCAAAAACTAAATTACTATTATATCACTATAGAATAATAATAACTTTAAAGTACCTAGAACTTTGGCTACTTTTAATGGAATGCCTTCATCGTCGCTGACGATCAATGTGACATCCTTCACCGTTCCCATACTAGGAACATAGGAACATCCAAGAAATGGTGTTGCAGCTCCTATTGCAAAAAGTTTCATAAGTTTCATAAGTCTTTTTCATGAAGTATAAAAGAACAAATGATAATTGATGTTAAAAAGTTGTAAAAAAAAAATTGTTTGTTGCTGTCATAAGAGAGAAAAAGAAGGATTTGTGTACCAGCAGATGGTGCAACAGTCGATGCCTATAAGTTGTGTGTTGTTGACTCAGTAGTCGGAAAGAGATTTGTGGTTGTCCTGGATGGAGGCAGCATCATCATAGGATTCAATTGATGTGAAGCTGAAGAATAAAATTGTTAGAGCATGCATAAATATAGAACACATGGACTAACATGGACAAGATTGTTAGAGCATTAAAAAAAGGATTGTTTGAGCATGTATTGTCAATGATTATGATCATTCCTATATATATTCAGTGAAAAACAAAAGTGGGGAATGGAACATGTGATCTTCTTGAACCACCTGCAGCACCCTCATCATGGGAACGAGGCTTGAAATCATGCAAAAAACTCTGTAAAGACAATGCATCCATATTTTAATTAATGCCATAAAAGAGCATAACATAAAAACCATTATTGAACTCTTGTTATAATTAAAAATTTCATTAATACTTACTTTTAAGTTTTCAGATGTGTGCATCAATTCAGCTCCCCTTTCTCTTATTTCCTAAGTAGTAGGCTTTATGGTTGCCAAACGTAAAATTTCTTTGCCAATTTTCTTTAGCAACTTTTTAGTCGAACCGATCTGGTCATCGGTGTCAGCTAAATCAATATAAAAAGGGTCCTCCTCAGGGGGGGGCTGTTGATCAGGGACTGCAGGTTCCTTTCCCTCCCTCTGACCACTGGCCCTCTATGACAACAATAGTATTAGTAGTATCAAAATTACTCCAAAACAATGAAGAAAACAACATTAAAAAAAAACATTTTGCTTCTATCTAGTTTGCACAATTACAATGAGTTTTACCTGCTTATGTGTAGATGAGTCAAGAACATCGCCAACATCCCCTCCGAGTGGTTGCTCCATATTGTGCCCCTGTGTCAAAGATCAAGTATAAAAATGTTAGCGAAAAATTAATTGACTAAATGGTATGTTGGAGTCATTGATTAGAAGTTGGTTTAATAGTATGTACCACCCCCATGGTAGTAGCCTCGTTTGTATCTATGCGGTTCAAATTGTAATCAATAAGAAGCTCTTCCCCTGCACGTATTGATTTTATCACACAGATGAATACACGATTTCCCTCACGTGCCTCAAATATGCAATTGGGTTGCTTTATAGTTGACCCAGGTCATGTACTATTTATAAAACCCACAATATTTCCTGTTGCTTTTGGCCTTCCATCAATGTATATAGCCACACTTTTACTTTGATTATTGTCTTGTTGTTGTATATAATTTTTCGAGAGGGCATACCTACGCATACTTTTTTTATATTTAACAATATGCATCCAACTTTTGTAATTGTAACATGGTCCAACATACTCCATCAATTCAGAAACTTTGTTGTAAGACACCTTTATGATGTCCATAGAAAATAGGCCCAAGCCATGTAGTGATGATGGTGTTATGCGATATATCCTCTCATTAACACAAAAATCAGTGTTTATTGGAGGAAGTTCCTTGGGTAACCAATGTTTTTGTAGATGTTGGTACCTCAAGGGCACCTTGATGTTGCCTTCTATCTCATCATCATAAGAACATGACCCCCCTTGAGCAAGGAAAAATTTCATGCATTTATTGAATTTCCTTCTAGTCCTTTGACCTCTAGTTAATCTCCTTGTTCTAGATAAATTGCATGTCTCACTTTCCTCTTCTATTCCTATATTTCCCTCACTCGAGGAAGACACTTATGACAAATACCTATTCATTGGTACCTGCAAATGGGAGAGATCTTAGAAGAAATCAATCTTACTATTGATAAGTGTATTAAATAGACTATCTATAAGGAGTATTGACTTATACCTGTCGATCCATGAGACTATGCAGGATGCTCCTGAAAGGGGTTCAGTTTCTTGCAAATGTAATTCAATTATCATGAGCATAATCACATCATAATCATAATCACATCCATCATTAGCATCACATAAAATTTAAAAACATTTAAAGGTACACAATAAAACACTTAAATCAAGCTCACATTATAAGCCTACTAGGGAAGTAGGCCTAGTGAAGGGCTAAAACTGGGTTTTTGTATCAGGTGATGAGTTGAGGGCTTAGTCACCTTGGGGACATGCTATTTGAAGTTGTTTCATGTGTGTGGAGGTGGAGGAAACACCTAGTTAAGGTGAAGTCAAGTTTGGCGCCTATTGAGGCATTGTGAGCATTTGATAGTTTCTTGATTAGATTGCTTGGATGAATCTATTGGATGGATTGAGGGACATTCATGGGATTATTCGAAAGATGTAGAACCTAAGGTGACATAAGGATTTGGTGTGCACTCTGATAGGTTATGGAGTTGGCTTGGATCAAGGAGAGGGATCTTATGAAGATGCTTGGTTGGTGTTGTGAGAACACTATGGAAGTCCCTCTTGTTATGAATGATTGCAAGACCACCTAGGGTCTTTGCATCACCTACGGAGGCAGAATTATTAACCAACAAATTGGGTAAGCATTTATATTATGTTTTCCCTATGATATTCTAGGTACAACTCCCTTTTATAGATATTTAATGAATTCCCTTTTCTAAACTAAACACTTACAAATGCTTTTGACCTGAAAGAAAATAAGACTCAATACATTCACGCATCAATACATTCACACATAAATATGTGTTTTAAATAGTTTTATTTAATTAATTTAGATTAATAGTTAATTCATATTAGCAATATTCTATTTGTAGTTGAAACTTGTATCTTTTAAATAGATAATGAATAAACTATGTAACCATATATATAAGACAAATATATTTCTATCAAGAAATGAATATTAAATAGATTAAGGATTGATGGCATACCTCTAAATTCCATCATCATCATCCTCGTCGTCATCATCATCATCATCATCGTCGTCATCCTTGTCATCATCATCACGGTCATCATCATCATCATCCTCGCCATCATCATCGTCGTTGTCATCATCATCATCAACATCATCATCAACATCAACATCATCTTCATCATCATCATCAATAGTAGCATCATCGTCATCATCTTCTTCTTCTTCTTCATGAAAATTTGTGTCAGGAACATCATCCAATAACTATCGATCGTGATCACCATCTACATCATCTTCTACTTCTTTAGTATCTTCTTCTTCCATCGCATTATACTTTATTGGCCTTCCTCTCTGTTCATGTCTAACAAAAAATGACCAACCCAGTTTATGTGGAACCTCTGAGTAAAATACCTACTCACATTGGCTTGGAAGAACATAAGGCTCATCCCCAACTGGCTCAAATGACCTTGTATTAACCATTGTAAATCCATTATCATGTTCAATAATAGTTCTATAAGGATCATTTGGATTAAGTCGTAGCCTGTACCATTTGACAACGAAGAGTACTAATTTGAAGGAACTAAAGTCACACTCAAGTATCTCATCCAAAATGCCATAGTATTGATTTTTAGACTCTTAAGGATGTAAGTCATTTCTAGATGAAATATTACTCACTTGAAAGACTGCAGTTATCCCTGAATCACAAGTTTTCTTCATGTCATCCAACACTTTGACGTGAAATTTTTGACCATTACAAAACATAGCCTTGTGGTGTTTAACCTGCAATAATATGTGAAACATATCAAAATTATTGTATCGTGAGTTGATAAACATACGGGTGATTAATAAATTTTTACATACCTAGAAATCTCTTGAACCACGTGCTAAATCTATTTCCCTTTGCATAACATTGGAATCTCCACTACGATGAGCTTCTTTAACCAATGAAGATACACCTTCCCATATTAATGTGCAACCAGAATGTTGACATTGTTCAATCCATACCGTCATCCAATCAAGATTGTTTGCAATATACAAATTTAGTGCATCCCACTCTCCAGCACCTGTACAAAAAAAAAATAGACAACTTACAACCTATTTATTTTGAAGATTAAGAAATAATTTATTACAATAACATCTTATAATTTATTACCTCTCACTTTCTTCAATGTACCTTTCCCCATCAAGTACTCCCCTTCTAATTTTTTAAAAGGCTCGAGATCCCAAATGCGATCTACATGGATAATTGATGCAAACTTAGGAAGATATTCAGTAATGTACACCATAGTCTGGTATACCATATATCCCTCTACCATAGAACCCTCCGGATGTGCTCTTTGTCAAACCATAGCCTTCAAAGATTTCAAATACCTCCCAACCATCCACATTGACCTAGTGTGTACAGGTCCACACAATTCAATCTCCTCAACTAGGTGTATGAGGTAGTGTTCTTGTGCATTGAAAAAAGTTGGAGGTAGACACTTTTGCATTTCACACAGTAAATGAGGAATTCTTCTCTTCCAATAATCTTCTTTATGGATTTCTTTAGATGACAACCACCTATATTAAGAGATTCAAGTCACAAAAAATATATAGATATGAGACTTTACAAAATAATATACAATAGATTACATAGCAAGAAAAAAAAAATCACGATGATAATAAATATATACAACAAATTGAACAGATATTACTGCTTACCTCATATATTTTCCAAGATCGTATATCACTTGTTTGATGTTATTGTTAAAGTGCTCTGGGAGAGATAGAGGAAGCACATACAGTAGTAATTATAAACCAATCATTTCATTGTTTTCTAACATAACATAACAAATAGTACACATAGTTTATGAAGATATTGTGAATACAAAAGAACATAAGTTGCCTTGACGAAAGTATGCCAATCATGCGTTTTGAGCCCTGGCCCAAATTCACTTTTTTTTGATATGAGATTTTTTATGTTCGCAGAAAATCCTATGGGAAATTGAATTTTTCGTATGACTTCTTTTATGGCATCACTTTGCTGCTCTGTTAATAACCATGGAAGGGCACTTATATTAATCTGATCTCTTTTTCTATTTGAGTGAATGAAAATTTTCAATGCATGATTGGATTCATGTATGTCATTACAAATTTTGACAATTTTTTCTTTGTCATGCCTTCCATCCAATATTTTCCACAATGTCTCTATTATATTCTTTCCAATATGCATAGTATCAAACAAATGCACAATTTGTAAGTGCTCATAGTAGGGAAACCTATTAATTTGTTTGGGATATCTTTTTAGTCCCTTTGGAAGGTTGTCAGTATTGCATTGACGACCTTCACGATCATCAATTACACAATTAGTCAACAAAAATTACAATAGAAATATATAAATTACAAACATAAACCATTAGGTGGAACGACATTACCTCGATGATTAATTCTATTATATTCCAACTTCCATAGGCGAGGTGTCATTCTTTGTGGCTTTGATGTAGTCTCTTCGTTCCCATTGAAAAGAGGTTTTTTTGTACTTCGATACTTATGATTCCTATGGAGGAAATGTCTACACTCATCAAACACCTGCTTTCCTAAACTTTTTGAATGACGAGATTTCATCTTTGGACCACAAACTGGACATGCAAATTTTCCCTTTGTTTGAAGACCTACAAGATAATGATGTAATTGGATTATTAAATATGTTGATTTTTATAATTAGAATTATTGTGTGAAATTTGAATTCAATATAACATACCACAAAAATGTGTTAGCCCTAGGGCATCATGTATTGTCCATGCAAGTATTGCATGGAATTGAAATTGTCTTTGTCCTATTGGTCTATACATGTCATACATAGTGACACTATTCCATAACTCCACCAACTCATCGATAAGAGGCTCAATATATACATTCATATCTTTTACTTGATATTTACCTACTTGAATGAATAGTAACATTACATAATTATTGTGACCGTTTTACTGCAAGATTTGTAAGTACATGTAAATTAATAACTATCAAATGATAAGATACCTGGAACAATCATTGCCAACATAATGTGCTCCCTCTTTATTGTCATCCATGGAGGAATGTTATTGTTGATAACAAAAATAGGCCACACTGAGTAAACAGATCTCACCTCTCCAAATGGATTGACACCGTTTGCTGCCAATGAAAGCCTAAGATTACAAGGTTCTTCTTTGAAGTGTTGCCACTTTTCCTCTATGTGCATAAATGTCGAACCATCCACAGGGATTCAAATAATTTCATCTCAACTTCTATTGCATGCATGATAATCCATAAATTGAGACAAGCTATTACACCTGAATAATTGTCGCATCCATGGAATAATGAGGATGTAACGAAGAACCTTTTGAGGCACCTTTTTTGTTATTCAATCTATTCGATATCTACTCGTATGACATACAGGGCATTGTGTTGCAAATTCATGTTCTTTATAATATATAATATGATCATTGGGACAAGCATGTATTGCTTCATACTCCATTCCAATATCTTTCATAACAACAGTTAATTATCGATATGAGCGAGGTAGAATATTTGATGATGGTAATAGAACCTCACCTATCAATCTATAGAAAAAAATATAAGTTGTTAATATAAACAATATTAGTGGTACATTATTCACCCTTTGTTCACTATAAAGACATATATGACATACCTTAACAAACATGACATTGTTATGTTGGATAAACCATTCATAACCTTCAAGTTCAACAACAACAATACAACAAAGAGAAGAGTTGTTTGGGAGTCTTTGTACAGGGGCTCGTATGCCTTCTGAAGTAGAGGTACATCAAGGCTATCATCATCATCATGATTAGATACGCTTGGAATAGATGTGTTATGGATCAATGTATTTATACCATCCTCTTCAATTGTGTTTTCTGGCGCATGATCGTCATCTTCCATGGGATCATTATCTTCACCTTGGATATTTGCACCTCCATGTTCCTCCACTTCAAAAACCATATTCTTCAGATTGTTGTGGTTCATATCATGTACTTCCCTGGGAAGATCAACCTATATAAAATTGATTAACATAAATAAACCATGATCATCAACTCATCATCAAGTGATTTCATATGTATATAAATTGTTAAAATGATATAATGAACGACTTAATAGTGAATGATAGTCATGCCCCCCTTCAATGTGACCATTCTCCCTACAATGTCTCTTAACTATTTTGATTAGCAGTCTTCTGCGGTTTAAGCCCTTACAAATATTGCAAGGACAATAACATTTTCCATCACCTTTTTTTTTCAAGTTAGACCACAATCTAGCGATTGTCTCCCTATTTTGTTCTTCACTTATATTATCTAACATGATCGTTCTTTGCAGGAAGCAAAAATTGGGCTATGAAAACTTTGGTCTACAACTTTCACAAACTAAGAAAAACTATCGAAAGTACACAAATCTTCTTAGACCTAGCTAAATACTTTAATATTTTAAAAATACTTTCTTTGACTTTATTCCTAAGATTATTTGTAAAACTTTGACCAACCGCCTGAATGTCTTATTTCAAGAGACCTTACAACATTAAGCCACTAAAAGCAATTTCAAAACATATAAGCTAAAAGTCTAGTTAAAATATACATTCGAATTAAAAAAAACAATTTTCATACCTGAGCACGTGGCTATAACTCATGCAACGGCCTTCTTGCTTAGCTGTTGAAGCTCTCCAACAATCAAATTATACAAACTACAAGGCCTAACAAAAATTTCAAAACATATAAGCTACAAGTCTAGTTAAAATATACATTAGATTAGATTCAACAATAGCAAGCAATGTTATTCAGAATTAGATTCAACAAACCTTAGCAGTGTAAATAGCCATCTCCTCTAAACTGGACTCCTGACACGAGGGGGCATTCACATACTCTTCCCCTAAAGGTATCCTGAAGAACAAAAGCCATTATTTTTGAGTTTGTGAATTGCACCTCGAGATGAATGAAGCTTAAAAAGAATGAAAATTGTTTTCATACATTTAAATCAAGATGTAATATTTATTCATAAGTATATGCCTTGCAAGCACTTAAAATTGTTGTTATATGTGTTGTGGGAAAAGAAGAAGTTTATACTTATGTGTATAGATGCACTTTTTGTATGTGATCCAAAGCTCAAATGTTATCAAGTGTGTCCAATGATGGGGAGAGACCTCTTGCAAGCAAAAGATCTGCAATGAAACAAAAGAAAAGAAAATTTTCTTATAGTAAGAACAAGTTTGTTGTGCTGCACAGGGTACCAACAAAATAGTGTATAATATCTTTTTCTTTACCTGGCTTTCAATTCAACATGAGAGCCTTTAATAGAAAAGTCAAGTTGATAACATATTTAACAAGAGCTGCAGGGCAGCATAGTTCTTGCATAAGTCCAAGAAAATGTGTGAGGATTGACATAGATTTGCGTAAGTCCAAGAAGATGTGTGAACATTGACATAGATTTTGTGAACATTTTCTATGTAATGAAGATTTCACTGCAAATGGAATGAACCTAGGGGTCGATTGGTAAACTGATTATTTGTATCAAATGGTGTAAAATTGAAACTAAAATCATTTCAACTGGCCACGCCACTCGTGGACTGTTCCTCCATATGTTATAATACTTTCATCATATATCACAAATATGAAATAGAATATGTAGCACACTGAAATAAAGCGTTAAAAGATAGTGTCTAAATGTAATTAAATATATGGAACTGGTTATAAGAATCTGTACAAATCAATCAAAATGGGTTGAAATCAGTGCATCTTACTTCAGCATTTTATGTAACATAGCCAAATCCAAAAGAAATCTCGCAAACAAACTACCTGAGATTTATAACCTTTATCTTCCAATATCCAATGGCTCCTTATAGGCGTTAATATAAAGAAGCCAACTGTCAAAAACTGTGGTAGTGATAAACATTTTGAAAAATAAAATTGTATTAGGTATAAATAAAAAATAGTGAAGAATGGTGTAGACTTGTAGCCAGAAGATAACATAGTGAAAATTGATGAGCTCTTTGTTATCACCCACCTCTTTGTTCATACCTCGCTATATTGGTAATTTATGTGTTTCATTATTCTTACTGGTTATATATTTCCTTTATTATGAAAAGTCAATTTAACCAATTAGAATATGAGTGCAGGTGAGTCCAGGTACAGAAAGAGCAGTTCTAGATCAGTTATCTAGTTACTTCAGAGAATGACTTGCAGGCTATCCATCAATTGCTAGTGAAGATGAAAGAGCGGTAAGAATTTGTTCCCTTCATGTTGGGGATAACTATATCCTTATACTTTTTCAACCAACATATGTTTCAAAGTGATTTTTTACAACATATTTGCACTGCATTAGCTTGCAGACCCAGGTACGGACCACAAAAGGCAGGTGGCAACGCGGTTGGTACGAATAGAGAAAAAAATGCTTAACACATGCCTAGAAGCAATTAATGAAATTATTGATGGATTACCTGATCTTGTTGTAGCTCCATGTCCCAGTCCATACAGTCCCACATTGAAATGAAAATTTCATTTGGGGTCTGAGTTGGAAGATTGTCTCTTGGTTGAGGCCATTCTGTAAGTATTTTATGTTTAAATCTACTGTATGCTATTCTGTAAGTATTTGATGTTTAAATCTGTTGTATGCCTAATGTCATGTAGCTTTTTACATAATGTAGATCTTCTTGGAATGGAAATTTCTCAATTATTATTTTTAGAATTCGTTATTGGTATAATCTCGTAGGTCTGATAAATCTCATTAGATATCAATTCTGCATAATATATATTTTAATCGACATGCAGATTCATGTTTTAAGCGAAGTTGTGCGGTGGATATTAATGTATGATTGCATCTTAAATGTCGGCAATTAGAGGGCTTCCTGTACAAGTCTAATTTTTAACTTGCACACTGAAGTTCATGTCAATATATTGAGATGTGATGGCACTTTTCTATAGCCTGAAATTAGTAGCACGTGAAAGCAATAATGAATGGTGATGACACACTGAAATATTGAAGTGCGAAGTGTCAGAATCAACAATATTCATGACTGAGGGAAGAGACCAATAGTTTGTCATATTAAAAATAGTGACAAAATTTGTCTATTCAAGTCAGTGCTGGGTTGAGGTGTTTGTAACATTGTACAGTTTGAATAATATTGTTAGTGTAGTTTTTTATTTTTCCTATTTTACTAAGTTTTTCCTACACTTTTAATAATCTCACTTAGGTTAATAAAGCATGTCTTATTAGGTGAATGGTTGTGAGGTGTCACCTTCCTACATTTGAGCATCCATTAGCTATTTTGGGAAGATACTTTGCTATCTTTAGTCTGATAGATGGTTGCTCCTCATTGGTTGGTGTTGCCACCTCCTCCCTCTTCCTAGCCTATATAAGCATGCTACCTGGCTTGTATTTGTATCTCTTATTTTTGCATCCTCTTAATGCTATTTTGCTTCCAGCATTTGCATTACTCTCTTGGAGACTAACTCTATGATGATATTTTGGTTTTGTATCATTTGCATTCATAGTTTAGATATTTACTCTTTGCACTAGTTTTCTGGGTTATTAATCTTATTAGATTCTAACATGGTATCAGAGCTTTTCTATGTGCAAGACTAGATTTTAGTTTCCTTATTTGAGAGATTTGAGGGGGGAAAATAAAATTTATTGTAGTTTTTTGAAAAATAAAGTATGCTCTTCTCTTGCATCTTTGGATGATCTTGAGAATCATAAAAGTTTTGACAAAAATAGTTTTTCTCTGGGGTTTCAATCTCAAATCTGACAACCAACTTGCATATTTAGAGTTTTCAATCAGTTTTGCAGGTTCCATCATGCCATTGATGGACTTAGGAAGTTGATCCAACATTTGCATGTCCTATTTTGGTTGCTAGGGTCATTTTTTGATTTTTGGAGCCATTTTTTACTATTAAAGGTGTCTGATTTGCACTACAGCAACATCTTCTGTACATCAGCAAGAAAAACACTTTCTAGGTTTTGTTCACAGCCTCAAAAAACCATTTGGGTATCTTTTAGATTTTGCATGCAAGCTATATATTTTGCAGAATCGAGCATGAAAAGCTACAGCCATACCCCTCTCCATTGGCAGTCGCAGATTTGAACGTAGTTTTCAAATGTCTCGTTCTTGCTCATACGAACTCCAAATTTGATGATTCTTGTTATGAACTTAGCTATTTTTTTGTGCTCTATCCACTAGTGGAGTTGTTTTTTGATTTTCATGCATGAATTATTCAAAAATTGTAGATTCTCAGTCGTGACTGTGCACAGTTCTCATTTTGGAAACTTCAGAGGATCATAACTTTCTCATATGACCTTGTATCGAGGCAATTCTTTTTTTAAAAGTGCATATTTTTCGAGTAGATCACAGAGGTGCTATTTGTTTTCTTGATTATTGTGCCCAAGTTTCACTTTTAGCATATGCTCTTCATGAGGGTTTGTAATGCATTGAAATCAAGACCACTAAGTATTTATTTCTAGTGGTAGTTGTAAACGCACTAAAATAAAGTGCCAAATCATATTTCTTTGTGGGGGGGGGGGTTCTTTGATGAGTAAAGAGGGGGGGGCATTGTCGTGGCTGGGTTTTCTTCTTTTTAGCATTTTTTAGCATTTCTTCATCATAGATCAAAAAATATGCCCATCCTAACTCCATACAATTACTTTGAGTGGAAATCACGCATGACAATTCACTTAAAGAAATCTGGATTAAATAGGATAACTATGGGACTTGAAACCGAACCTGCTAAAGATGAAGATAAGCCTAAGTGGTTTAACAAATGTGATGAGGCATATGGAACATTGTGTTTGTCTATTTCTCCTGACTTGGTATTTCACATTGAGTTTTTGGATACACCAAATGAAGTATGGACAAAGCTAGAAACACTATTTGGCACACAAGATTCAATGAGGGGTCATATGTTGGAAAATGAATTAATTAGTGTGAGTCTAGGCAATTTCAACACAATCCAAGATTTCTTCACCAAATTGAAATCACTAAGGCTGCAGTTAAAACAATGTGGAATTGAAAAGAAAGATGAACAACTGATTCTCAGTATTCTCTCTAAGCTAAGTTCAGAATATTCTGTGTTTGTCTCTACCTTCTATGCTACTAAGGGTGCACTTGGTACTCAATTCACCATGCCATCTTTAGATGATTTTGCTGTCAATCTCACTCGAGAACAGGACAAGTTAATCCAGATGGGCACTCTTACATCCTCTAAGTCATATGCCTTAGCAGTCAACCAAGGCACAAAAGAAAAACAAGGACAAAGTAGTAACAACAATAGTAAGGACAAGAAACAAAAGAATAGCAAGGAGAAGAAGGATCAAATATCGATTTCTTCAAAAGCAACTATTGATACACCATCTTCCAAGGGCGATAAGCCTAAGAAAGAAAAGGTCAAATGTGCCTATTGTAAAAGATCTAGTCATGATGAACATAAATGTTTGCAGAAACAACTTGATCACTTGACATACATTCTTGAGAAGAATAATATCAGTGTTCCTGAGTCTATCAAACAAAGTTCTAATGAAGGGTCTAACAAGGAAAAAGAAAATAGCAAGGGGAAAGGAAAGGGCAAGGCCCTTTTTGCAGTTGCTTCCTCACCATCCACTTGGGTTCTTGATTTGGGTGCTTCACACCACATGGCTTCATCTAAGGAAGAACTTGCATCCTTATAGCCGTGTACTATGTCTTCTATTTTGATGGGTGATAACACTTTTGTTGAGGTGTGTGGGAGAGGGTCTGTTGATGTGGGGGTTGGCACATTCCATGATGTTCCTTGTGTACCCTCATTGTCAACTAATCTCCTATCGATACACCAGATCACTCACACAGGTTTAGGCAAGTGGGTTGAGTTCACTCTTGATTTAGTGGAGATATGTGAGTTGCACAATGATTCTACAGTTGCAGTTGGGAGAGTAGATCATCAGTCACGACTCTATATGTTTTCTCACTTTGTTCTTGATCCTCCTTTGACTGTTTTACTCACTCACTTTAATGATGTGAGTAGATTATGGCATGAGTGGTTTGGCCATCTTAACTTCCACTACTTGCATTAGCTTAACCAGAAAAACATGGTCATAGGGTTGCCTTCTACTTTGACATTGGAGTCACTTGGAATACATGATAGATCTTCTAATGGGTCAGATTCACTTGAGCAGTCTTCTACCTCCACTTTTGATGCAAAGAGTGATTTAGAGGACTCACCTCCTTCCTCACCTCATCATCATTCATAGGTTGATGATTCTCCTCTAGATTCTCCATCTTTTGGTCCACTTTGGGATAGACAGACCTTGCAGTTTGCAGGTGATTGAGTTGGGGATCCATCAGACACCAAGCAGACTCGTTCACAATTCAAGGATGCTCTACATATCTTCATTGCTACTGCCTCAAATCCATAGTCCTTTCATGAGGCTTCTGGTATTTTTGAGTGGCATACAACTATGTAGGAAGAGTATAGTTCCTTGATAAGAAACCGCATTTGGGATCTTGTCCATTTTCCTAAGGGAAGAAAACTTGTTCGATGTAAGTGGATCTACCGGACAAAATTTGCAAGCTTTGTTGGGGGTGTGGGATGCTTCATCTTTTGGGGGGGCCTCTTCCTCTCACTTGGAGTCCTAATTTTCTTTGGGGAGTCTCTTTTCTCTCTCTTTTGGGAGAATTTTATGTACATGGGTACCTCATCAGGCTTGACTTGTCGGGACCCATTTCTACATCCACCTAAGCTTCGCTTATGGGGGGGTGTTAGTGTAGTTTTTTATTTTTTCTATTTTGCTAGGTTTTTCCTACACTTTTAATAATCTCGCTTAGGTTAATAGAGCATGTCTTATTAGGTGAATGGTTGTGAGGTGTCACCTTCCTACATGTGAGCATCCATTAGCTATCTTGGGAAGATACTTTTCTATCTTTAGTTTGATAGATGGTTGCTCCTCATTGGTTGGTGTTGCCACCTCCTCCCTCTTCCTAGCCTATATAAGCATGCTACCTGGCTTGTATTTGTATCTCTTGTTTTTGCATCCTCTTAATGCTATTTTTCTTCTAGCATTTGCATTACTCTCTTGGAAACTAACTCTATGATGCTATTTTGATTTTGCATCATTTGCATTCATAGTTTAGATATTTACTCTTTGCACTAGTTTTCTGGGTTATTAATCTTATTAGATTCTGACACTTAATAATGCCATGTTATCTTGTTTATGGATTTTCTATATTGCTTTAAAGGCTATGAGACACATTTTGGTTTTTGAGTATAAAAATAAAAATTAACAATTGTATTCAAACTACAAGTTTCTTACATATATTTTTTGGAAAAGACATTTTCTTTCTCCCTTTGACTGAGACAATGATGTTGGGAATCTGTAAATCTGAAAAGTAACTACTAATTACTCAAAATAATTAGATCCCATTTCTCCAAGGGCCAACACCATGACATCCCTTTCTACTGCCCATAGCATTATTTGTCCTTTTACAAATATCCAAACTAGGATCCACCTCCCTTAGGCTTTTACAAGCTCAATATTAATGGAGTGTCCAAAAGTAATTCAGGGTGAGCAAGAATAATAAACACCATAGGAGGTCGCTTTGAATGAGTTGTGGTAACCTTTTGCCAAGTGATCCACACTAAAATGATTGTGGAAGCCTCTTAATATAGGTTCACAGAAATGTGAGGCTAAAGAATGAAAGGCCTTCCTATTGAAGGAGATTCCCTCTCCATTCTTTAAGGCTAGCAATTTCCATAATAAAGAGGATGAGGAAATGAAAGTTTTTGATTTTATGGGTAAAATATGTTTTCAAGGGGCCCTGAAACCTTTTGGAAAGCCAGACATTGAACACAAAAATAATAGCAAAAGAGTAGGCAAAAGAAATATCAGATTAAGCGACTAAGACATGGAAACACTGAAAAACATGGAGAACATCTCTGTCGATGCACGTCTCTGAAAAATAATGGGTGTATTTGTCTTACACCTTGTTGATGTGCGTCTCTACCTGATCCTCTAAATGCCTCGAGTTTGCCTTACACCTTGCTGAAGTGATCTCCCGTGCACACGCCTTTCCTTTCAGAAGAACCCTGTGTCACGCAATTTCATTCAAATGAGGGTTTTTGGCTTTTTTTTTTCTCTTATATCCCGTTAGTGTCGCAATTGTGACACTTGCCATCACAATTGCGATGGCATCGGGCTAGAATTGAAAAAAAAAAAGCCAAAACCACATTACCTTTTCTTGTCATCGCAAATTGACCCCTAATGTATTAGTGTGTACACTCTTTCATTTGTTCTTGTTCTACTTCACATCCATCCTCAATGTGCTTCAAGTATGATTTCCATACTAATCTCCAACCCTCTCAAAATCCACCAAATCAACTTAGCTAACAATACTTAGGTTTCTCCTACCAATCTCTTCTTTCTACAAAGGAATTAGGGAAAACTTAGTGCTACCTTTCTCAATAGTAAACACATTCTTGACACAATCATACACAACCTTGCAATCATACTACCAAGTTCTACCAAGCAACACATGACAACTATTCATGTCCACAATATCACACAACATTGATCCTTATACTACCCAATTTGAAAATCACCAAGGCATTGCTCCTTCACTTCCAAAGCATGTTCACCTTGCAACCCACAAATCCTATAAGGATAAGGATATCTCACTCTCTTCAAACCAAGTTTTTGAACCTTATCCTTAGCAACAAGGTTATCAATACTACCACCATCTACAATCACCTTACATACTTTACCACCAGACTTACAACAAGTATTGAACAAACTAGTCCTCTAAAAAGATTCCAATTTCCTCTCACCAACTAGTACTCATTGAGCTAGCAAACTTTCTCCTTGCTTAGGCTGATAGTCTTGAACTACAACATCATTCAAAATAGTAGTTGTTCTACCAATTGGAAATTCAAAAGATTTATGCCCTTCTTTCCCACATTTGAAATAATTACCTCTAAATCCATGTCCATCTATTCTCCTTTTCTAATCAATAGGTTTTGGTTCACCTTCACCACTCAGTTTAGCTTGTGCCAAGCTATCCTGCTTCTCCTTCCCTCTAGCATTACCATGAATTTTCCTTTTCAACTTATCTTCTACCTTCAGGACATATTGATAAGCATCCTCAACTAAAGAAATATTCATCATACCAACCTCATTCTAAATATTGAATCTCAAAGCATTAATGTACTGAGCTACCTTTTCCTTTGACAATTCTCTATGACCAGACGGAATAGTCAACTTATAGAACTCCTTGGTATAATCTTTCATAGACATATCTTTCTATTTTAGATTCTACAATCTCTTAAACAACTCAAGTTCATAATCAGCAAGAATGAATTTATCGTTCAACTTAGTCACCATCAATCTCCATTGAAAGATCTTCATTTTACCTTCCTCTTCTCTGTCTCTTTGCAGTTCTTTCCACCAAAGAGCAACATGTCCTTTTAACTTAGTTTGTGTCATCCTCACTCTAAGTGGGTCTTCAATATCCTCAAGCTCATACTAGTCTTCCAATTCACCAATCTAATCAATCAGGTCTTTAGGAGTCAAAGTACCTAAGAAATTAGAAACCTCCATCTTATGCTTTAGCTTCAACTAAGATCAGGGTCTAGCAAATTGGCCAACCCTAGTTCCAATAGGTCTCTCCACATGATCAGTTCTATCCTCACCACTAGATCTAGCAACTTTAAAGTATTTAGCAACTTCCTCATAACTTCCTTCAGTACCCACATGCCTAGATATGCCACCTAAAGCACTTACAATTTCAATAATCATGTCACTCTTCATTAATGTAATCTCATATCTAAACTCTACTCTTATCTTCTCTGAGATTATTTCTTCTATGTCATTATTAAGGTCATCAATTTTCCTAGGGTCCAATCTTCTTGGAGGCATCTTCCAAAATTTTAGCAAACCCTAAGCAACAAATCCACCAATCCAGAAGATTAATCAGCCACAAGATCAACCTTCTCTACAAGTCCTAGTGTAAACTAGCTCAGCTTTAGTTATTTGTCAACACACTCAGGAACAACCTTCACTCTAATATCATCTGACGTAGTGCAAGGTAGGAGAATCCTTAAAGATGTCCAAACTAGCAGTAAATATCCACACAGTAGAAACACAACAACCAAACAATAATAAGGTAAGAACTGATGCCAAATCAAAACTCTTTACTCATAGATATAACTGATTATATGCAATATACCTAATTGTAAGGCCTTCTAGGTTAGGACCAAATACAGATAGCAATTACCATACTAGTTCTACAAGATCCCACAAGATCCAATTACCATGCGCTATTCCAGCTAATCCAAATACTTAACTCAATAAGAACACCAAGAAGAACCCATAGTTGTATTCTTAGGTCCACCAAGTAATCCTCTAGTTCTCAATCTGTAGTGCCTGCCCCTAGGTCGCATTTTTGCTGTCATTGTCAAGCTCTTTTGGGGCTAGTTTCATGTTGATGGTTAGCAACATTGTTTTGAAACTATTAGATATTGTGCTATGGATTCAGTTTATTATATGATGAGATCACTTAGACTTTATATTTCATGTATGCATGATGATTATTTTCAGTGATTTCAGTTATTGATAGTTATTAGCTAGATGGTTTTTATTATCATATGTGTTTCTTATGGATACTTACCCCATACTTGTATGTGTATGGTGTGCATGTTTGCTTTTGTATGACATGTCTGATGTGGTTAAAGATGGGAGTTGTAGTCACGTGCTAGTTAGGATCTACATAATGCACCACTTCCTGCCATTGCCTGTTTAGTTAGTATATATTGTGCTTGTACGTGCATGATTTTTATGCAAGTTGCAGGTATCGGGTATCGACTTCCTTGGATGAGCGTACCCTATCACATTATCTCAATGATAAGAGAGGGGAGATAATTCTCAAGTCCAAATCCCAACCCTTTAAGCCATTTGTTCTAATAGAAAATTATGACAAGTATCTAAGTTGAGTACCCTCCGAATATGTTGGATGACATAATTCGTGATATTAACCCTTGGTTTGATTTTGTATGTATTTTGACTATGATAGATTTTTGTATTTTATTCTTGCGAGTCTTTAGTGTATTTTCTATTAATTAAGCCTAATTAAAAGATTTAATTAATGGTTTAATTAAATGGAAAATTAATATGGTATTTAATATTTATTTTATTTAATTAATTAAGAAATTAATTAAATAAAATAATTAAATTTGAAAATAAAAGTTATAATATTAAATTTGGAATGTGACAATATTTATTTTAATAATAATATATTTGGAGTTCATTTTTAAATAAATGACTAATATTATTATTAAAACTAATAAATATTTTAGCAAACTCAGTTTTGAAAATGAAATTTAAAAGTGGAAAATATATTTAAAATTATTAAAAGATTCTAAATCTCATGTGATTAAAATATAAATATATTAAGACTTAAAAAGTGGAATTATTAAAGTTAGTGCATAAGATTTAATAAATAAATAAATAAAATTGAAAAGAGTAAAGTAAATATTAAATTAATTATTGTGCATTATTTTAATGTTTGATCATATAGGAGTTGGAAAATTCTCGAGAGTTGTCATGTAGACAACAAAGGGGTTTGCACTCTAAGAATGCATAAGTTGTCTACACTTAGGAGTTAGAATTTTATTTGAGCACATGGTGTCTACAACCTTAAGACTTATCTAGAAGGTTGGAGAAGACTCATGCTTGGTTGTCATGCTTATCTTTTAGTTGTTTCTAGACACACTCTAGATGCATCTTAGAGGCCTTTAAATAGAGGCTCTCCTAGTGTGTTTGGACAAGCTTAATGGAAGCTACAAGCTTCAAGCTAAAAATGGAAGCTTCAAGCTTACATGCTCATATTCTTCTTCATGCTCATATGCTCCTTCATGCTCATATGTTTCTACATGCTCATATATTTTTACATGCTCATATGATTCTATATGCTTCCATGCTTCTTCTAGCACTTCTAGTCACTTGGAGGATTTGGTTGGCTTGGATCTTGGAGGAATTGCGAATGTTGGAGAAGAAAAGGATTCTCTATGGACTTTTGAGGCATGGCAAATTAGCATCAGTGTCCAAGTGCACTCGTGATAATCACATAATTTATTTGCACTCTTTCTTTTCCTATCTTCATCATGTCTGCTATATGTGTCTGAATATTCTCTATGATTGGATCTGCAATTTTGAAATTGAAATCTAGATATGCTATTTGGTTGAGAAGAAAATAATAGAAAAATCCTAGATCCAATTAAGGAGAAATAATTAGATATGAAACGGGTTTGGATTCGAATTTATATTAAATTAGAAAGATAAGATTTGGAATTAAAATAGAAATTTTATGGTAAAAATTTGAATGATTAGATGTAATCTTTCTATCAATTATATTTTTAGATGCGTATGAAAAAACCCTTTTATGGTTAAATTTAGAGAATAATTATTTTGAGAGGAAATTCTTAATTCATCACAAATTGTCCTGTCACTTCCCTTTGGATAGACCCAAAATCAGTCATTCATAACTTTTTATCGTGATCAAATTTATTCAATCACTCCAGTCAGAATTGGCACAACTTGGCCCTCTCCAACATATTTCAATTTCAGCCCGATCCAACAGTTCATTAGGGAGATATGACCCTTATATTAGGACTATTTTATTCAAGGATAGATATTTCTCCATTTTCTATAACCAAGAGTTCTTTATGCTTAAACTTCACAAAAAAATAATATATCAAAGCATAGAATGAATTAAAGATATTATTGCAATCTTCCCTTAGTAGAATCTTATTTTTATGCATTAGTTTTATATAATTTATTAACTAATCTAATTTAATTAAGATTAGTTAATAGTAGAAGAAGTGTAATTAATTATTAGTCAATTTAAGTAAATGGATTTTTAAATGAGGAAAAAAGAGATATTAATAAGTGGAATTAAATAATTGAATTATTAATGAGATGATTATTTAATGGATAAGATTATTAATGAGTGATGGTATAACTATTAATTAATTCAATTAAATTCAAATTGAGATTAGTTCATAATTGAAGTATAGCAATACGTTATAGATCAATAATTTCTTTAGACAAAATCTCAAGAGGTATAAGACATAAGGTTAAAGTAAGTATTAAGAGATAGTTAACTTTATATCATTTGGAATGCATTGAAAAATAGTTATGGAAGTTTCTCTAGATCGATCAATATGAATTTGTTCAGAAAATATTAGTATGATGAATGAGTTCATTATGGATAAGATTTCCAAAGTAACTTGTTATTATTATTACTGAAATATTAATACTTGTGTATTGGATTGAAGTTGACTTTTTACGTACAAACTATTGTTAGTTAACAGTCAACTGATATTCATTAGGTCGTTGATATGGTTATATCAATTAATTAGAGTTAATTAGATTTAATTAATCATTAAGTTATATAGTAAAGTTTTTAATTGATATGATTATTTTAGCAAAGTTGCAAAGTAATTATATCAAAGTTGATAAGTCTTATTCTAATGACTTGAATAATGACTTAGATATTTTAATGGTTATTAGTGATGATTTAATTGTTATAATGATTAAATTAAAAGGATCAAACTTTAGTATTATTTAAATAAGTTTTACTTGAGAACCATTAGAATGTTAAAGAGTCATAGATTGTGTACCTATGTTAATTGATTGATTTAATTAATCATTTTATTAAAGTTATAATCTTCTTAATCGAAGATTGATAATTGACTCTCTTATAATGTAACGAATAATGATCCTTGAAAAGTTGAAGAGTTAATCAATTAGAATGTGGATCATAGTTAAATAAATAGAACAAGTTAGTTAAGGGTCAATGATGATCAGATTATTGAGTAAAGTATTTACCCTTAAGCTATTCTTAGAATGTAATTTTAAATAATGGAAAGATAATGTTATTGGGAAAACAAACAGGTTGACGTGTAGGTCAAATGAAGAACCTTACACATTTATATTTGAAACGAAAAACTAAAGCTCTACACATTATTCAGCTATGTGATTTTAGTAAACCAAAATATGTGTTTGCATTGTGTATTCTATATGCTTCTTGTTTTGGATTTTGGGTTGACTAGTGTTGACCAGCTATAGGACATCTACCAGAGGCCCAGGGATTATGATTGTGATGTCATGATGATGTCTTAATTTTGATCTTTCTAAACGCAACCATGGTTATGTGATGGAATGCTCTATGAGATGTTTGTATTAACTGATTGTTATTGCTCATCATTCTTCTTAAGTAAAGTTGAGTTATATGTATTTGAGACACTTGACTTAACCATATTTTTTAGTCATCGATCAATTATCCTTGGATTACTTTCCAGTCGCCATGATGGGACTAAAATGTTGATTTATTTCTTGATGATGTCATGTTGTTATATGTTTTGACTCAACCATTTTGGAGTCTTTGACCAGTATTATTTTGAGATATTCTTGGTTTCTTGATAAGAACCAATAGATATTGTGATTCATATTGGAGATTATATTTATGAGATTTATTTTGTGGAGCTTTTATGTGTTCTTAGATGGGAGATCCATCTTATTATCAGGTTGTCTATTAAGGAACCAAGTTTTATCTTTATGAGTGTTTTGATATGGTACCCAACTGTGGATTTATGTGCCTAGGAGAGGTCTTCTATGTACATGACTATGGGAGTGGCTAGCATAGGGATCCAGGCCCCAAAGTGGTCAGTACCAGGGTAACCTAATGCAAGTTATGTACTAAGTGATAATCTAGTAATTAAAATTTATGGAGGGGAAAACACACTAAAAAGATAAGTTAGAGATATTTAAACCACCCATGCCTTAAGTGCTTGTATAGACTAAGGATGGGAGAAGTGTCTCATCTTCTTGAGAGGGCTTTTTGGTTTCCACATGTGCCATGTTGAGGGTCCAGGGTTCAGAGTAACTAGTCTAGGGTAACTCAACGCTTGAGGGTCTGGGGTCTAATGAGAGACCAGTCCAGGGTAACTCAAGAAACCATGTGATGACACTCCCTAGTATGTAGCCTGAGTCTCCTCTATATATTTTATGTACCTTTGGTGGTGTACTTATTGTTGTGCTTCTAGGATTAGATGTCGATTTTGTGTGATTGAAACCTTTGAGTTAGTATACTTTTAGGATTCCTAGACTTATAGAGTTTTATGCTATGTGATTTTGGATAGCCTATTTGGGACTTGAGATTATCTTCTCAGCACGGTGAGAGTGGACCAGTTAGGTTTCACGTGGTAGGGTGGTAGTGTTTTTCCACTCTTATAATTTGAAATTCGTCCATAAATACTGTGGCTGGAGTATTCTTGGTTGGTATTTAGCTTCATTCTGTTCTTGGAGCATTATGATTGATAATCTACCTTATGATGGATGTATTTGCTGGTATGTTTCTTATATTTATGATTTGCATATTTTAGATGTTGTTACTTTATGCTTTACTTTGCATGTTAGTAGGATGTTTTAGGAGTGACATTCCTACTATGTTATTAGTCGATGATCTCTTCGATGTTTTGGAATTTTACGCACGGAGGGATGGCTAGGATCCACGATGGTCTAATGATGCTATTAACAGTTGGGAGGAACTATGCACTTAGTTACTTATGTTTGTGATATATGGTTATCTTTTATGATGGATGTTTATATATTTTGTGATGATGTATCATGTATGACATGTGGTTTCATTTACTTTAATTGCATCATGGATTAATATTGGATGTTGATGTACTTTATCTACACAAATGTTTATTCTTTTAAGCTTTTCATACCCTGTAATATGTATAGTGGATAATTGAGCAATCTGAAATTTAATTACTTAAAGGACACTTCTATATGGTTTAAGAATGTTGGATGTATCATTGTTATTTCATAAGAATGTGATATTAGATGAATGATTGATTTAGATGTAATTCAACGTTAAGGGATCTTAAAAAAATGTAATATGTTATGTTATGTTTACTTTCAATTGGATGTTACTATTGCTTCCGCAGATGTTATGAATAGTTTTACTTTCATGTTTAAAAAAAAAAAAAATGTTTGGCAAACTTTAGGTTAATTCTTTGGATCCCTTAGCAGGGCATTACATTTGGTATCAATGCCCAATTTTCAACATTGGGAGCTCTGGGTATATTGGAATGCCACTAGTTAATAACTAGTTGAACAAAATGAAAACTTTGAACTATCATGTATATCTCTTTCAAACTGAAAACTTGAAACTAGGTGAATTGAAATAGAATTTAAAATTTTTACTTGCATATTTTTCGTACTCCTACACTAGGTTTCAAAATTGAAATTATATTAAAAACCTAAACATAGGAAAAACTGAAAATTGAAACTCATTCTAGTTGCAAAACATGTATCGTTTATCTATGATTTAAGGTAGTATGCCCTTGATTATCTTTGCAAGCATTAAGTTGCTCTTGTCTAGAATGTATTAGGGGATCTATTTCAGTAGTTGTTAAAAGAACAAATGTTGGATCAATGTGATTTTTGGTTTATCGTTAAACAAGAATCATATTGCTCTAAGTGTATTGTAGTGTTCTCAATGGAGTCATATCCTCTTACAGAGGGAAAGGGTTCAATAGGACCCACATAGTGAGTATCTTAATTTTTTTCATTCATGTAGGCTTCTAGGAGTAAGCCTAATTTTAGGGGGGGTGGATGTAGTGTCTGCCCCTAGGTCGCATTTCTGCTATCATTATCAAGCTCTTTTGGGGCTAGTTTCATGTTGATGGTTAGCAACATTGTTTTGAGACTATTATATATTGTGCTATGGATTCAGTTTATTATGTGATGAGATCACTTAGAATTTATATTTCATGTATGCATGATGATTATTTTCAGTGATTTCAGTTATTGATGGTTATTAGCTAGATGGTTTTTATTATCATATGTGTTTCTTATGGATACTTACCCCATACTTGCATCTGTATGATGTGCGTGTTTGCTTTTGTATGACGTGTCTGATGTGGTTAAGGAAGGGAGTCGTAGTCACTTGCTAGTCAAGATCTACATGATGCACCACTTCCTACCATTGTTTGTTTAGTTAGTATATATTGTACTTGTACATGCATGGTTTTTATGCAGGTTGCAGGTACTGAGTATTGACTTCCCTAGATGAGCGTACCCTATCACATTATCTCAATGATAAGAGAGGGGAGATAATTCTCAAGTCCAAATCCCAACCCTTTAAGCCATTTGTTCTAATTGAAAATTAGGATGAGTATCTGAGTTGAGTACCCTCCGAATACGTTGGATAACGTAATTCGTGATATTAACCCTTGGTTTGATTTTGTATGTATTTTGGCTATGATGGATTTTTGTATTTTATTCTTGTGAGTCTTTAGTTATTTTCTATTAATTAAGCCTAATTAAAAGATTTAATTAATGGTTTAATTAAATAAAAAATTAATATGGTATTTAATATTTATTTTATTTAATTAATTAAGAAATTAATTAAATAAAATAATTAAATTTGAAAATAAAAGTTCTAATATTAAATTTGGAATGTGAAAATATTTATTTTAATAATAATATATTTGGAGTTCATTTTTAAATAAATGACTAATATTATTATTAAAACTAATAAATATTTTAGCAAATTAAGTTTTGAAAATGGAATTTAAAAGTGGAAACTATATTTAAAATTATTAAAAGATTCTAAATCTCATGTGATTAAAATATAAATATATTAAGACTTAAAAAGTGGAATTATTAAAGTTAGTGCATAAGATTTAATAAATAAATAAATAAAATTGGGAAGAGTAAAGTAAATATTAAATTAATTGTTGTGCATTATTTTAATGTTTGATCACATAGGAGTTGGCAAATTCTCGAGAGTTGTCATGTAGACAATAAAGGAGTTTGCACTCTAAGAATGCATAAGTTGTCTACACTTAGGAGTTAGCATTTTATTTGAGCACATTGTGTCTACAACCTTAAGACTTATCTAGAAGGTTGGAGAAGACTCATGCTTGGTTGTCATCCTTATCTTCTAGTTGTTTCTAGACACACTCTAGATGCATCTTAGAGGCCTTTAAATAGAGGCTCTCCTAGTGTGTTTGGACAAGCTTAATGGAAGCTACAAGCTTCAAGCTAAAAATGGAAGCTTCAAGCTTACATGCTCATACTCTTCTTCATGCTCATATGTTCCTTCATGCTCATATGTTTCTACATGCTCATATATTTTTATATGCTCATATGTTTCTATATGCTTCCATGCTTCTTCTAGCACTTCTAGTCACTTGGAGAATTCGGTTGGATTGGATCTTAGAGGAATTGCGAATGTTGGAGAAGGAAGGGATTCTCTATGGACTTCTGAGGCATGGCAAATTAGCATCAGTGTCCAGGTGCACTCGTGATAATCACATAATTTATTTGCACTCTTTCTCTTCTTGTCTTCATCGTGTCTGCTGTATGTGTCTGAATATTCTCTGTGATTGGATCTGCAATTTTGAAATTAGAATCTAGATATGCTATTTGGTTGAGAAGAAAACAATAGAAAAACCTTAAATCAAATTAAGGAGAAATAATTAGATATGAATCAGGTTTGGGTTCGAATTTATATTAAATTAGAAAGATAAGATTTGGAATTAAAATAAAAATTTTATGGTAAAAATTTGAATGATTAGATGTAATCTTTCTATCAATTATATTTTTAGATGCGTATGAAAAAATCCTTTTATGGTTAAATTTAGAGAACAATTATTTTAAGAAGAAATTCTTAATTCATTACAAATTGTCCTGTCGCTGCCCTTTAGATAGACCCAAACTCAGTCATTCATAACTTTTTATCGTGCTCGAATTTATTCGATCGCTCCAGTCAGAATTGGCACAACTTGGCCCTCTCCAACATATTTCAATTTCAACCCGATCCAACGGTTCATTAGGAAGATATGACCCTCGTACTGGGACTATTTTATTCAAGGACAAATATTTCTCCATTTCCTATAACCAAGAATTCTTTATGCTTAAACTTCACAAAAAAATAATATATCAAAACATGGAATGAATTGAAGATATTATTGCAATCTTCCCTTAGTAGAATCTTATTTTTATGTATTAGTTTTATATGATTTATTAACTAATCTAATTTAATTAAGATTAGTTAATAGTAGAAGAAGTGTAATTAATTATTAATCAATTTAAGTAAATAGATTTTTAAATGAGGGAAAAAGAGATATTAATAAATGGAATTAAATAATTGAATTATTAATGAGATCATTATTTAATGGATAAGATTATTAATGAGTGATGGTATAACTATTAATTAATTTAATTAAATTCAAATTGAGATTAGTTAATAATTGAAGTATAGCAATAAGTTATAGATCAATAATTGCTTTAGACAAAATCTCAGGAGGTATTAAAGTAAGTATTAAGAGATAATTAACTTTATATCATTTGGAATGCATCGAAAAATAGTTATGGAATTTTCTCTAGATCTATCAATATGAATTTGTTCAGAAAATATTAGTATGACGAATGAGGTCATCATGGATAAGATTTCCAAAGTAACTTGTTATTTTTATTATTGAAATATTAATACTTGTGTATTGGATTGAAGTTGACTTTCTACGTATAAACTATTGTTAGTTAACAATCAACTGATATTCATTGGGTCGTTGATATGGTTATATCAATTAATTAGAGTTAATTAGATTTAATTAATCATTAAGTTATATAGTAAAGTTTTTAATTGATATGATTCTTTCAGCAAAGTTGCAAAGTAATTACATCGAAGTTGATAATTCTTATTCTAATGACTTGAATAATGACTTAGATATTTTAATGGTTATTAGTGATGATTTAATTGTTATAATGATTAAATTAAAAGGCTCAAACTTTAGTAGTATTTAAATAAGTTTACTTGAGAACCATTAGAATGTTAAAGAGTCATGGATTGTGTACCTATGTTAATTGATTGATTTAATTAATCATTTTATTAAAGTTATAATCTTTTTAATCGAAGATTGATAATTGACTCTTTTATAATGTAACAAATAATGATCCTTGAAAAGTTGAAGAGTTAATCAATTAGAATGTGGATCATAGTTAAATAAATAGAACAAGTTAATTAAAGGTCAATGATGATCACATTATTGAGTAAAGTATTTACCCTTAAGCTATTCTTAGAATGTAATTTTAAATAATGGAAGGATAATGTTATCGGGGAAACAAACAGGTTGACGTGTAGGTCAAATGAAGAACCTTACACATTTATATTTGAAACGAAAAATTAAAGCTCTACATATTATTTAGCTATGTGATTTTAGTAAACTAAAACATGTGTTTGCATTGTGTATTCTCTATGCTTCTTGTTTTGGGTTTTGGGTTGACTAGTGTTGACCAGTTATAGGACGTCTACCAGAGGCTTAGGGGTTATGATTGTGATGTCATGATGATGTCTTAATTTTGATCTTTCTAAATCCAACCATGGTTGTGTGATGGAATGCTCTATGAGATGTTTGTATTAACTGATTGTTATTGCTCATCATTCTTCTTAAGTGAAGTTGAGTTATATGTATCTGAGACACTTGACTTAACCATATTTTTGAGTCATCGATCAGTTATCCTTGGATTACTTTCCAGTCACCATGATGGGACTGAAATGTTGATTTATTTCTTGATGATGTCATGTTGTTATATGTTTTGACTCAACCATTTTGGATTCTTTGACCAGTATTAATTTGAGATATTCTTGGTTGCTTGATAAGAACCAATGGATATTGTGATTCATATTGGAGATTATATTTATGAGATTTATTTTATGGAGTTTTTATGTGTTCTTGGATGGGATAACCATCTTATTATCAGGTTGCATGTTAAGGAACAGAGTTTGATCTCTATGAGTGTTGTGGTATGGTACACAACTGTGGATTTATGTGCCTAGGAGAGGTTGTCTAGGTACATGACTATGGGAGTGGCTTGCATAGGGGTCCGGGGCCCAAAGTGGTCAGTTCCAGGGTAACCTAATGCAAGTTATGTAATAAGTGATAATCTAGTAATTAAAATTTATGGGGGAAAAAACACATTAAAAAGATAAGTTAGAGATATTTAAACCACCCATGCCTTGAGTGCTTGTATAGACTAAGGATGGGAGAAGTGCCTCATCTTTTTGAGAGGGCTTCTTGGTTTCCACATGTGCCACGTTGAGGGTCCGGGGTTTAGAGTAACCAGTTCAGGGTAACTCAATGCTTGAGGGTCTGGGGTCTAAAGAGAGACCAGTCCAGGGTAACTCAAGCAGCCATGTGATGACACTCCCTAGTATGTAGCCTGAGTCTCCTTTATAGATTTTATGTACCTTTGGTGGTGTACTTATTGTTGTGCCTCTGAGATTAGATGTTAATTTTGTGTGATTGGAACCTTTGAGTTAGTATACTTTTAGGATTCCTAGACTTATAGAGTTTTATGCTATGTGATTTTGGATAGCCTGTTTGGGACTTGAGATTATCTCCTCAGCACAATGGGAGTGGACCATTTAGGTTCCACGTGGTCGGATGGTAGTGTTTTTCCACTCTTATCATTTGAGATTCGTCCATAGATACCGTGGCTGGAGTATTCTTGGTTGGTATTTATCTTCATTCTGTTCTTGGAGCATTATGATTGATAATCTACCTTATGATGGATGTATTTACTGGTATGTTTCTTATATTGATGATTTGCATATGTTAGATGTTGTTACTTTATGCTTTACTTTGCATGTTAGTAGGATGTTTTAGGAGTGACATTTCTACCATCGTGTTAGCCGATGATCTATTCGATGCTTTGGAATGTTACGCACGGAGGGATGGCTAGGATCCACGATGGTCTAACGATGTTATTAACAGTTGAGAGGAACCGTGCACTTAATTACTTATGCTTGTGAGATATGGTTATCTTTTATGATGGATGTTTATATCTTTTGTGATGATGTATCATGTATGACATATGATTTCATTTACTTTAATTGCATCATGGATTAATATTGGATGTTGATGTACTTTATCTACACAAATGTTTATTTTTTTAAGCTTTTCATACCCTGTAATATGTATAGTGGATAATTGAGCAATTTGAAATGTAATTACTTAGAGGACACTTGTATATGGTTTAAGAATGTTGGATGTATTATTGTTATTTCATAAGAATGTGATATTAGATGAATGGTTGATTTAGATGTAATTCAACGTTAAGGGATCTTTAAAGAATGTAATCTATTATGTTATGTTTACTTTCAGTTGGATGTTACTATTGCTTTCGCAGATGTTATGAATGGTTTTACTTTCATGTTTTTAAAATAAATAAAAATGTTTGGAAAACTTTAGGTTAATTCTTTGGATCCCTTGGCAGGGCATTACACAATCCATAAGCCTAGCTCTTCAAAATTCACATTTACACTACATCTCCTTCTCAAAGCTATAATGAATAATGACTATATCATCCTCCTTATGCCTAAAGACACTACAAGCCCACTTACTTATACCTAACTAAGCCATAAGTTGGCCCAATGCATAAAAAACTAAATTAAATCCCTTACATTTAATATATGTTAAGCCGCAAGTTGGCCTCAACATAAATTAAATAACCCATACATAAATTAAATGCCAAAATTTGGCTCATAGACAACTCAGCGCCAATAGAAACCAAGATCAAGCCATGCACCAATAAATTCCTAAGCAAAGTCGAGTTCCATAGACCATGTTGAATTCCAAACCATGTTGAGCAACCAAAGACCATGTCAAGTTCCTAGACCCTGCCAACTTCCCAAACCATGT
This sequence comes from Cupressus sempervirens, assembly GCA_028749045.1. Taxonomy (NCBI): domain Eukaryota; kingdom Viridiplantae; phylum Streptophyta; class Pinopsida; order Cupressales; family Cupressaceae; genus Cupressus; species Cupressus sempervirens. The sequence goes on from CM053791.1 coordinate 320,184,703, forward strand.
TGAGCTCCAAATGTATGTCAAACACTAGTATCTTCCAAGCTCCACAACACTTAACCAAAATTTCTCCAAACATGCAGTATTGCAAGCAAACCCAAGATGCTCCTGCATCAATTAGAACCTTTATTTGTCTTGATGAATTCCTTTGTATAGCTAAAACCATTGTTCTATAAATTTTCTTTGATCATTTAATTCATCCCTTGAAGCTTTTATTTCACTAAATCATGAACACTTGCCAATTGAGCAATAGATAAACATTCATATGTCATGATGGAGAAATCTTTTGTGTAAGAAAGGTTGTAGTGATTCTTTTTCCTATAAATATAAAGCTCAAAATAGTCTTTTAAGTCCATTTCAAGGATATAATGCAATATTTGAACTATCTACTTGCAATACTTTCCTCTAGCATATTTCTTGTCCTGTAGCAATTAAAACTTCCTTACAATTGTATTTGTGTTGAAAGGTTTCTTAACAAATTGTTATGTCCCTTCAACAACTAGTCTTCCACAGCTCCATTAATTCAGTTGGAAGGTCCCATACCTATAGTGTATGTATGCCCCCTCTATAGCCTCCTTAATCAATCTTGGACTCTACATGACTTTAATTAGAAAAGTTTCAGACTTGAATGTATGTGTTTCCCTTCAACAACCTACTTGGTCTTCATACATTAATATGCACATGGAGCAAAGAGCATTAGCATAAAACCAATTTTCTTTATGTTTTCTTCCTTTATGCATATGGTTGATGTATCTTTCTTTTTTTCTACTAGAATAGTTGACATTGATTGATATGTCTTTGTTTCCTGAGCTTAGTCATTTCATGTGATTGTCATCATTTTTCTTTTCTATACAAGTTGCAACATGGATGCGAGAACCTAGGTACTTCATCAAATTCAACATGGTTGCCTCCCTACTAGGAAATAATGGAACCATTGACCTCTTTCAATTTTGTTTTGTTTTTTATTTAATGATCAGTGTTCATTTCTCATTTTGTGGATTTTGTACTTTCTTGAGAACATATTCAAAAGAATATAAAGTTGAGATATAACTTGTTTGTTTTCAAATAATTACCATAGCTTGAGTGGAACATACAATATGTACTTTTCTTTAATCAAATAGAAATATCTTTTGTACATGTATTATTTTTCTAATTTTTCTACAAACTTTAGACCTTTTAAATACTTTGAAATTAACAATGTTCAAAACCATTTATTAACTCAATTCAGCATGCAACCCTTATTTGATAATATGTTTACTTAACTGGCAATGATATATGATTTTGAGATGAACTTATTTTCACATAGACAATAAAATTCTACAAAACTTTAGAAAATTTTGCATATGTAATGAAAATAGTTAACAAATATATGCTTGAATAGAGAGTGTAAAAACAATTCTATGAAAAAGTTCTTTAAAATGGACTGTGGATGGGGCTATGGATCAAGTTGGTTGATATTCATAGGTATGATCAAAGACTTCTTTTTGTACAAATATTCAAGTGTAAGAAATAGTAAAAATCTATCAAAGTGTAAATTCTCAAAAATGGATCATTGTCTATTAAGGTATCTATGAAAAGTGATATTTCGTAAAAAAGAAAAACTTAGAGATAGTTTCCCCATCATTGGGATGATATTTGTGAAATCTTTGAAGGGTTTGTTGTAAGCCAAAACCACTTGTTGGGGTGAAAACCCTAAAGAAAATAAATTTCTTTAGTTGGGGAAAATCCCAAATAGTTATGGATGAACTATTTAAAAATCCAAAGCATAATGACAAAATGAACAATTTTTCCAAAGTGATAGTAATAAGGGGAACCCGAATTTTATGTTGTAAATGGGTATCTAAAAAGGCTTAATGTTGGGACCCATCCTAATTGAGCTGATGTTATATGTACCAATTCATTTCTTAAACTTAGAATCTTGTTGCACCTCATGGAAGATGTTATTTGAATCTTTTATTGTAATAATTGCTCCCACATAAAGATGCACCATTGGTAGAAATTAAGGGGGAGTTTTGGGAGAACATACCCATATCTAAATCTTGACTACGGTTAACTCAACATATCCTCTTCCACATGCATCCATGTGAGAAAATTTTGTGCATCTATGTGAGAAAATTTCTCCAAACTCATGAAAAACTAACACCTGTATAAGAAAGGTTGTTAAGATTAGTATAAATTATGTCATCATCCTTTATCCATGTATGAGCTCTAGATTCTTCTCCTTTAGCTAGAAGCCTCTATTTATATAGGCCATGCAATTTGTTAATGTGTTTAGTCAGATCAATATAATATTTGTTTCTTTATTTTATGTGTAGTAGTTTTTCTTTATTGTGTGTGTGTGTGTGTGTGTGTTTATTTATTTATTTTCTTTTTTCTATGATCTACTACCACCAATCTTTTCAAATTTAGTTCTTTTTTTTCTATAGTTTCTAATATAATTGGATGTTTCAATGAATAATTTCTTATTCTCCTAGATACTTATCCTTCATAAAAATCCTCATTCCCTTTGATTTTGATGAGATCTTCTATACTGCATGTTCAATGGTTGCATTCTCCTCTTCACTCGATACTTTCATTTTGATAGAGTAGCTAGTTTCAATGTGATTATTGTTAGAAACAATAGTAAACCAAGACAATTGGGGGGGTGGGGGCATGAATTAGTTATCCAACAATTAAAACATTTATCTTCTTTAAGAAAACTTAACCATTCGATAAAGGTAAACAACAACCATAATAAGATGCACATAGACAATTACACCAGATATGTTAACTAGGGAAACCCTTGATCAAAGGGAAAACCTCAGCAGGAATGATGCCTATAAGATGATGTACTAATACAAATATTATTTGTTAGAGGATGGGCCCTATTAGGAGTCTATTACAATGTTTAGTATATAGAGTCCCTATTCGGAGACTTTGAATCCCTATTAGGAGATTCCAACCCTATTAGGAGTTGTAGTATAATGTATTCAAGAAGAGCTTACTACCCAAACATGCAATTTCAACTACAAGAAGAGCTCACTAATCAAACATGAAATTTACTATTATGTTATTCTTTCCTACGTTCTGTTAATCAAACCAAACACTATCAGACCTTGTAGACCAGGCCATGAACCTCAGATCCAAATATCAAACCTTGAATCACTTAGCAAAACCTCGACAAAGAAATTTCCTTCACTTTTGCTCTGCTCTGCTCAACTTTTCGTTCCACTCTTGTGTTGCTTACAAATATCATCCTCATCCACACACATCCATATCATGATAAAGTAAAATGTCCTTCCTTTATATTGATTCCATAAAACAATTCCTTGAGTCAGCTGTTAAACCTTTTCAACTAATCATTATAGGACCACATTAAGAATATGTTATACTTAGTGATAACATTAATCTTCCACCTTGCAACTTGAATAACTTTCCATACACACAATATTATGATGAGTGATCTTAGCCATGTCATCATCAACATGTATTCTACACATCCTCAACCTCAATTCTTAGAATAACAATTCTACTAAAAGATATAACAAGTTTACTAGAACATGCCTCTTTAAATTCTATCTTAGAATAGACATTACCAAATCTCACATAACTTCCTCTAGACTTATCATTTCTTCTTATGACATTTACTAGATATACCAAATACTTAGACATATCTCCCATAACCTTGGATGAATACTCAACTAGTCATATGTACCAACTTGATCTTTATGTTGTTCTTCTATCAGATACCACATAAAATTGCTATGTTGACATCAATGAAAAACTCAGTCATGAATGTAACATATCATCATAATAACACATCTACAATACTCCCCCATAGGAATATCATCAACATTCATACTTTCAAAAATCTCCCCCTTTGGCATTGATGGAAACATAGATGAAAAAATCTAGTTCCAAGAATACCAACAAAAAGATTGTTCATCTTTCTTTTCAAATCCTCTTCATCAATCGTTCTCCCCAATTGATATACCTCAATGTACTTTCTATCAAAATGACATTCTATGTTTACTTCTTCCAAACATACGACTCATGAAAAACTTGTCCCAACTTTCATGTTGTATATTTCTAAACATGTTGTTTTTCATGCCAAACTTTTCCCCCATTGACATCAATGTCAAAGGTTTCAAAAACCAACTTCATTGCATCAAACTTTGCAACTATTGATTTTTACTAGCTCAAGTGTCCAAAGACACTATCCAAAAAAAACATCTAACAAGGGTCCTAGATGACTTTTTCCATAAAAAATACTCCACTATACAGGAAGCATCAACACTCAGTCCATACAATAATGGTGCTCTATTACACTGGACTGATGCACTCTTGCTTCTTATTTTTTGATGTAGGAAGGGGCATAACTCCAAGAATATCTTCCAAATACTCAAAAGTCTCTTTGGGAAGAGGCTTAATGAATATATCTACAATCTACTCTTTAGTTCTCACATACTCTAATCTAATTTCCTTATCTACAACTTTCTCTCTCAACACGTGATACTTAGTTGAAATGTACTTAGTCTTTGAATGTAATACTAGATTCTTAGACATATTTATAGTGCTTGCATTATGACAATGTATGACAATAGGTTCACTGATTTCTATCCTTATATCCTTTAGCATCTACTTCGTCCAAAAAAATTGATTACAATTGTTTACTACTATAACATATTCTACTTCTGTTGTATTTTTTGATGTACAATCTTGCTTCTTCCTTAGCCAAGAAACCAATCTTCCTCTAGGAAAGAAGGTTCCACCACTAGTGCTCTTTCTATCATCCATACTGCCTACCCAATCAACATCAGTATAAGAACTTAGTGTAAAATCATTAGATCTGTCATACCACAATCCAAACTCATATGTTCCCTTCAAATATCTAAATATCCTTTTGATTGCTACATAATGTGCTTCTCTAGGACCAGCTTGGAATCTTGCAATAATTCTAACTGCATTTTCTATATCTAACCTTGTGTGATTCAGAGATTGCAACCCTCTGATCATTGATATGTACTTCTTCTACTCAACAATAGGTGTCTCATCCTTTGTAGATAATTTGTGTCTAGTTACCATAGGTGTTCCAATAGGTTTACATATATCCAAACCAAACTATTTTAGTAAATCCTTCAAGTACTTAGTCTAAGAAATAAAGATTCCTTCTTTATTTTTTATAATCTATAATCCTAGAAAATATTTTTTTTCTCTTATCATACTCAACTCAAATTCTTCCTTCATCTCTTCTGCAAACTTCTCACTTTCCTCATCATTTTCTTCAAATATGATATCATCAACAAATGTTACCAAAATCATCAAACCATCATCAATTTCTTTCCAATATAGATTATTGTCTACCATACCTTTTCTATATCCAAGCTTTGTCAAATGCTTTTCCAACCTTGCATACAAGGTTCTCAGTGCTTGTTTTAAGCCATGCAATGCTTTCTTCAGTTTGTACACTATGTCATTGTCATCTATCAAAGGACATCCTTCAGGTTGTTCAATGTATACCTCTTCTTCAAGTTCTCTATTCAGAAATGTTGACTTGACATCCATCTGATATACTTTGAATTTCTTTTGTGCTTCATAGGCTAAGAATAATCTTATTGCTTCTATACTAGCCACTGGAGCATAGGTCTCATCATAGTCTATACCTTCTTCCTATGAGTAACCTTTATATACCGATCTTGCCTTGTTCCCTACAACTTCACCTTGCCCATTCATCCTTTTTCTAAATACCCATTTAGTTCCTATCACATTCTTGTATATTGGTCTAGGGACCAATTCCCATGCCTCATTCTTTACTATCTAATCCAATTCCTCTTTCATAGGTTATTTCCAATAATCATATTTACATGCTTCATCTCCATTCTTAGGTTCAACATGAGATATCAAACATAGTTCTTTATTGACTCTTCGTCTTGTCATCACACCTTTATCTTTGCTTCCAATGATCTGCTTAGATGGGTCATTCTCTATCATATTCTTTCCTAAAGTATTAGTTGTTATCTCAACTCTTGGCTCTACTGAAGGTTTTGGGCTTTGTTCCTGCCTTGGCTCTCCTTCGATCTTCAAATCATTATTAGTCTCAAGAAATACTTCATCACTCCTTGGCTTAGTAACAACATCATCATCAAAATTGTAATAAACTATTCTCTCTTGTATCTTGAATTTCTCATAGATTCTCACATTTGCACTTCATAATAGTCTTAGTTCTTAGATTTTAGCATCTATAAGCCTTTCTTTTCAATGGATAACCAAGAAAAATACTTTCATCACTTCTAGCATCAAACTTACCAATATCATCATCTCTTTTGATATAGCACTTACTACCAAAGATTTTGAAATACTTAACTATAGGTGAGTGACCAAACAACAGTTCTTGGGGTCTAGTTTGTGTCTTTCTTGACTTGTACTTTATTCATAGTGTAGACTATTGTATTCATAACTTCTCTCCAAAACATCTTGGATACATCATTCTCGGCTAACATAGCATTTATAGATTTTGTAACTAACTTGTTCCTTCTTTCTGCAATGCCATTTTGTTCAAGGGTTCTTAGAGATGATAATTGTCTTTTGATTCTATTTTATTCATAAAATATGTTAAACTCATTTGAATTAAATTATCCTCCTCTATTTGATCTTAAAAATTTAATATCCATAACATATTCATTCTCAATTCTATTCTTGAATACTTTAAACTTATCAACTGCCTCACATTTCTCTTTAAGAAATGCAACCCACATCATTCTAGAAAAGTCATCAACTAGAATCATAAAATATCTTTCACCATAGAATCCTTTAGTCTTTGTAGCACTATTGAGATCTACATGTACAATCTCCAATTTTTTTGTAGTAGTAAACTTCTTGCAATGAAAAGAAGTTTTGTTATGCTTTGCCAACTTACATTCTTTTCAAATTGTGTTAGTAGGCTTTATGATCTTAGGAAAATCTCTAACAACAAACATACTACTAGTTGTCACAATATTTTCAAAGTTTATATGAAAAAAATATCTTATGCCATAACCATCTATCATCTACCTTATCAACCAAAAATGTCATTTCATTAGGATTCAACTGAAATAAATTACCTATTGATCTAGTTCCTATTCTAATTACCTTTCTGTCTTTGTCTCTGATCATGCATGTTTTTTTTGTGAACTGCAATTGATAACCTTTTTCCACTAGTTTCCCACCACTCAAAAGATTTTTTTTTAAATCATCAACACAGTATACATCCTTAGTGTTAGTTTTACCATCAAGAGTTATAGATCCAATACCTTTAACTTGGCATGTTGCATTATTTCCAACTCTGACAATACCTCCATCCTAACTTTTGAAGTCAAAAAAATTGTCCATATCACTAGTCATATGATGTGAACAACCACTATCAATTATCCAATTAGATTTATTTACAACCTATGACACCAAAGCTACTTTCTCTAGAATTCTTTCTTTAATTGTCACAAATACAATTTCATCATCACTAGCATTTACTGTTTGTTCATCAGAATCATTTTCTTCATTTGCACACAAACACTCTCTATTTCTTTTAAGTTTGTAATTTCCTTTATATTGTTTCTCTCTTTTAGGAAATTTAGATGCATAATGAATATATTCATCACAAGTCCAAAATTTAAAGATTTTCTTACCATCTTTTTCTTTTCTTACTAGAAGGGCTGCTCATTCTTAAATCTTTCTATCTTCCTCAGATCTGTTGTTGCTAGCAAAATCTCCTCTAGCACTTGTGCTCCTCAATGAGATCTTTGGTACAATATATCAGCAACTGTATCATTTGAACTGCTGACTTAAATAGTGGTGTTAAAGTCTTCAATATTTTCCATATAACCTCATCCTCTTCTTTGGTTCCTCATTGAGATCTAATACCTATAGTGATTTCTAATATTCTTCCTACATATGTTCTTATAGATTCATCTTCCATCATTTTAGCATCTTGAAATGCACAAATCCAACTTTGTAACCTCAACTTCTTAGAATGTGCATCACCTTCAAAACTAGGGGGGTCTCAATCAGTTATCCAACAATTAAAATATTTATCTTCTTTAAGAAAAATTAACCATTCTATCAAATTAAACAACAACCATAATAAGATGCAAATAGACAATTATAGCAGATATGTTAACTAGGGAAACCCTTGATTAGAGGCAAAACCTCAATGGGAATGATGCCCACAAGATGATGTACTAATATAAATATTCTTTGTTAAATGATAGACCCTATTAGGATTCTATTACAACATTTAGTACATAGAGTCCCTATTAGGAGAATCCAACCCTATTAGGAGTTGTAGCATAATGTATGCAAGAAGAGCCCACTGCTCAAACATGCAATTTCAACTGCAAGAAGAGCTCACTACTCAAACATGAAATTTACTGTTATGTTCTTCTTTCCTTTGTTCAATCAACTAAACCAAACACTGTCAAACCTTGTAGACTATGTTACAAACCTTAGATCTAAATATCAAACCTTGGATCACTCAACAAAACCTTGGCAATGAAGTTTCCCTCACTTCCACTATGCTCTGCTCAACTTTGCATTCTTCTCTTGTGCTACTTAAAAATATCATCATCATCCATACACATCCATATCATGATAAAGGAAAATGGCCTTCCTCTATACTAAGTCCATAAAACAATTGCTTGAGTCGGCTGTTAGACCTTCTCAATTGATCATTATAGGACCACATTAAGAACATGTTATACTTGTGATAACATTAATCTTCTACCTTGAAACTTGAATAACTTTCTATACATGCAATATTATGATGAGAGATCTTAGCCACATCATCACCAATATGTCTTCTACACATCCTCAACCTCGATTCTCAGAATAACAATTTTGCTAATAGATATATCAAGTTTACCATAACATGCCTTTGTAAACTCTATCTCAAAATAGACATCACTAAAACTTACATAACTTCTTTTAGACTTATCATTTCTTCTTTTGATGTTTACTATATATACCAAATACTTAGACATATCTCCCATAACCTCAACTAGTTAATCTAACTAGTTGTCTGTACAAACTTGATCTTTTTGTTGTTCTTTTGTTAGATACCATAGAAAATTTCTATGTTGACATCAATGACAAACTCAATCATGAATGTGACGTATCATCATAGTAACACATCTACAATATTCCCCCATAGGAATATCATAAACATTCATGCTTTCAATAATTGTATTCCTCTTGTTAGAGATATGTTATTTATTAATGTCCATATTTTGAAATAGTAATGAATAATTTCGTCAAATTTCAATGCAATTAGGGGAAGGCCTCCAATGCTTTATCAATAGTAATATTTAATACTTATGAAAAAGAAAAATTTAATTTAATTATACTTCTCCTTTCAGCAAAATGTCTCTTAGCATGCCACTAACCTGTTGATGTTATCTTAACATTTCTTTTATCAATGAAATAAATGAGTAGTCTTGGAAAATTAATTCTTCTCCAATAGGTACCCTCAACAAACATCATTGATGAGATATTTTATTAATCTATAGATAACAATTTAATAAGCTGATAGGCTTATTACTATGAGACTTACTGCTAGAATGTTGTGACACTTCAGCAGTGTCAGATGCTTGAAAAAGAATATTGCACCAAATAAATGTTTCAAGTTGAGTAATGACTTGGAAACTACCTATCATTTAAAATACCAAAAATCCTTTTTGGATGGTGCAACAATTTTCTTCCATAATTTGTGGAAGATCAAGGGCTACTGATTGGTTGGGTTTAAATTGTCGGGACCTACTAGACAACAAACTGCTTTAGGAGGGGAGTTTGTGGGAATAGTTTTGTTGTGAGTTCTCCTTTAAATTCTAGGTAAAAAGAGGTTTACGATAGACTACGTTTATTATTTTTACAACCTTGTTTTGGTTTATTGATTTTTGAGAAGTGTGTATAAAGCAATGAAGTTATTTTATAGCACATAGATAGAAGTGAAGGCTCAAATTGTAGAAGCAACATTTTTTGTGTCTTGGAATATCATAGGAATGAAGAGTATTGCTTTCATCCTATAAAATAAAGAGAGAAAATATCAGTTTCTTTGCTCATCAACATTTTATTCTCATTTTGCCTCTATTGTTGGCTTGTACGCTTTTTTGACACCTTCATCTTGTAATCTGAGTGAGTTTTTAGTACACAAAATAATTGTTTCTAAGTTTTAGATTGTTTCAAAAATTGATAATAGAAAGTTTATTGTTCCATCTCCACTAGGTGTCATGCATTTTTAGACATCAGAGAGAAGGAAACCTTGTGGAAAAACTGAAAAGTGGTTAATGTAAATTGGTCGATGATGGAAGGAATTGTGGCAAGGAAGAAGTAGTGAGTCTTTTTCTTAAATTTCCATGAACAGATGATTTTGTTGCTATTTACAATGACAATATTACTTTTCCTTTTATATCAAAGCCTTGCATGTTTTTGTTTTGTTGTTGCTATTTATTTGTCAACTGCTTGCATAAAAAGAAAACAATTAACCTAAATTGGCAATCTTAACTTAACAAATTTTTTGTTTGGAACACATTTTTCAATGTGATTAAATTTAAAATTTAAAATTGAATATGTAATAGAATGTCACTACTAGATTGGAAATAGTGGTATATAAAGACTTTAAAATTAAAAAAAATCTCTTTTCTTTACTTGTAAAGTTAAATTATTTTATACGTTAGTTATTCAAAAATAATTAACTATTCAAGAAATAATTTTTAATATATAAATATGATAAAAATTACTATTATAATTTTTTATAAATATATTGATATATTAAGTATTCAAATCTTAATAAAATAATATTTTTTCATTTATCATTATACAAATTTAGTTGTTTGATGATATTCTACAAATTCTAAAATAGTTATGTGATTACATTAAGTGTACATTAGACTATTTTGTATTATATAACTTGTTGAATATATGAATAATTGAAAATCAAATGTTTAAAATGATAATTGTATGTAAATATTAAGATAATTAATATATTTATAATTTGATTACATTAATTGATCAATAGATTATATCATATTATATGACTTTTTGAATATATGAACAACTAGAAAATTAAATGTTTAACATGATAATTATATGTAAATATAAAGATAAGTAATATATTTTTCAATATAATAGGATTACATTAATTGCATAATAGATAATATTGTACTATATGACTTTTTGAATATATTAATAATTGGAAAATAAAATGTTTAACATGATAATTGTATGTAAATATTAAGATAAGTAATATAGTTTTCAATATAATAGATATTTTAAATTATTTTTTGTGGATTATTAAATTTTTTTTTTTAAATAATAGAATTTCATATCAAAGTGTGATGTTTTCAAATTTCTCATCTGTTTATTTATGTTTCACAAGTAGAAGCTCACAAGAATCCCTCTTACAAAATAAGATCTTTTATATTCTATGATACTAGTGTCTACACATGAAATATGACAATGAATGATAAAATTTTCTATTCATTGTATGGTAGATGGATTGTGGTGAACCATACTAATGAAATATATGTCAATGAGTTTGACCCAAATTATATAATACTATGTATAATTTGTATATATTTATTAGCATGATGTATTTTCTTTGTATACATTTTTATCACATATTCACATACTTGGAACTATTAAAAACTAGAGACATAGAAACATAGAGTAAGATGGAGAGGGAGAGACATATATGATGTGATAGAAATAATTATAAATTATTGATAAGAAGGAGATAATTTCCACATCAAGTCAAATTGTGATATTGCTATCAGGATTTAACTATGTGGTTTTTGAGTCAAAATCATTGACCCATGTTTCATAAGTAGTGATTCAACATGAATCCATCTCTCATGAGAATAAATGGAACACTTAGCACTCATTGGATGCAGGTGATGCTCACAGGGGTGAAGCACCAAGACTTCCCAATAGGTCACCCATCCTAGTAGTACTCTAGCCTGAGCACGCTTAACTATGGAGTTTCCTCCTTGGTCAAACCCAAAGCTTACAACCCCATTTGCAAAACTTTCACCAAGTGTTATACCTTATGAACCATTCATTAGAAAGCCCCTTAAGCTCATTAGTTGATAAATAGGAGATAATTTCCATAGCAAGTCAAATTGTGATATTGCTATTGGGATTTAACTATGTGATTTTTTAGGCAAACTCATAAATCCATGTTTCATGAGTAGTGATTCAACATGAATCCATCTCTCATGAGAATAAATGGAACACTTAGCACTCATTGGATCTAGGTGATGCTCACAGGGGTGAAGCATTGGGACATCTCAAGAGGTCACCCATTCTAGTACTACTCTAGCCTAAGCACACTTAACTATGGAGTTTACTCCATGGTTAAACCCAAAGCTTGAAACCCCATTTGAAAAATCTTCACCAAGTGTTGTGCCTTATGAACCATTCATTAAAAATCCCCTTAAGCTCATCAATTGATAAGTAGGAGATAATTTCTAGTGTAAGTCAAATTGTGATATTGCTATCAAGATTTAACTGTGTGATTTTTGAGCCAAACTCATTGATCCATGTTTCATGAGTAGCCATTCAACATGAATCCATCTCTCATGAGAATAAATGGAACACTTAACACTCATTGGATCTAGGTAATGTTTACAAGGGTGAAAAACTAGGACTTCTCGAGAGGTTATCCATCCCAGTACTACTCCAGCCTAAGCAAGCTTGGGTGGAGTAGTACTGGAATGGGTGACCTCTCGAGAAGTCCCAATGCTTCACCCCTATGCACATCACCTAGATCCAATGAGTGCTAAGTTTACCATTTATTCTCATGAGATATGGATTCATGTTGAATCACTACTCATGAAACATGGGTCAATGAGGTTGACTCTAAAATCACATAGTTAAATCTTGATAGAAATATCACAATTTGACTTGCTCTAGAAATTATCTCCTACTTATCAATTGATGAGCTTAAGGGGCTTTCTAATGAATGTTTCATACAGAGAAACACTTAGTGAAGGTTTTTCAAATAGGGTTGCAAGCTTTGGGTTTAACCATGGAGGAAACTTCATAGTTAAGCACGCTTAGGTTGGAGTAGTACTAGGATGGGTGACCTCCCAAGAAGTCTCGATGATTCACCCCTATGAGCATAACCTAGATCCAATGAGTTCTAAGTGTTAAATTTATTCTCATGAGAGATGGATTCATATTGAATCACTACTCATGAAACATGGGTTCGTGAGTTTGACTCAAAAATCACACAATTAAATCCTAATAGCAATATCACAATTTGACTTGCTCTGGAAATTATCTCCTACTTATCAATTGATGAGCTTAAGGGGCTTTCTAATGAATGGTTCATAAGGAAAAACACTTGGTGAAGCTTTTTAGAATGGGGTTGCAAGCTTTGGGTTTAACCATGGAGGAAACTTCATAGTTAAGCATGCTCAAGCTAGAGTAGTACTGGGATGGGTGACCTCCTGCGAAGTCCCAATGCTTCACCCCTGTTAGCATCACCTAGATCCAATGAGTGTTAAGTGTTCCATTTATTCTCATGAGAGATAGATTCATGTTAAATCACTACTCATGAAACATAGGTCAATGAGTTTGACTCAAAAATCACACAGTTAAATCCTAATAGCAATATCACAATTTGACTTGTTGTGGAAATTATCTCCTACTTATCAATTGATGAGCTTAAGGGGCTTTATAATGAATGGTTCATAAGGAAAAATACTTGGTGAAGGTTTTTCAAATGCGGTTACAAGCTTTGGATTTAACCATGGAGGAAACTTCATAGTTAAGCGTGTTGAGGCTGGAGTAGTACTAGGATGGGTGACTTCCTGGGATGTCCCAGTGCTTCACCCTTGTGAGCATCGCCTAGATCCAATAAGTGATAAGTGTTCCATTTATTTTCATGAGATATGGATTCATGTTGAATCACTAATCATGAAACATGGGTCAATGAGTTTGACTCAAAAATCACACAGTTAAATCCTGATAGCAATATCACAATTTGACTTGCTATGGAAATTATCTCCTACTTATCAATTGATGAGCTTAAGGGGCTTTCTAATGAATGGTTCATAAGGCACAACACTTGGTGAAGGTTTCTCAAATGGGGTTGCAAGCTTTAGGTTTAACCATGGAGGAAACTCTGTAGTTAAGCATGCTCAGGCTGGAGTAGTACTAGGATGGGTGACCTCCTGGGAAGTCTCGGTGCTTCACCCCTATGAGCATCACCTAGATCCAATGAGTGCTAAGTGTTCCATTTATTCTCATGATAGATTGATTCATGTTGAATCATTACTCATGAATCATGGTTCAATGATTTTGACTCAAAAATCACACAGTTAGATCCTGATAACAATATCATAATTTGACTTTCTCTAGAAATTATCCCCTACCTATCAATTGATGAGCTTAAGGGGCTTTCTAATGAATGGTTCATAAGGTATAACCCTCGGTGAAGTTTTTCCAAATGGGGTTGCAAGATTTTGGTTTAACCATGGAGGAAACTCTTTAGTTAAGTGTGTTGAGGCTGGAGTAGTACTAGGATGGGTGACCTCCCGGGAAGTCCCGGTGCTTCACCCTTATGAGAATCACCTAGATCCAATGAGTACTAAGTGTTCCATTTATTCTCATGAGAGATGGATTCATGTTGAATCACTACTCATGACACATGGGTCAATGATTTCAACTCAAAAATCACAAAGTTAAATCATGATAGTAATATCATAATATAAATTACTACTTTCAAATATTGTCCATTTTGTATAGGAAATAAAAATTAGAAGTATAGAATGAAGAATAAGGGGAGGAGGAAGAGAGTAGTGTCTATGTGTTTGAATTAGAAATATATAAAGATGGAGTAGGGAAGTGACAGAGATGGTGTATGAACAAAAATTGAGAACATTATATCAAAATTATACAAGGTTATTGGCTTAACCCTTGCACCCTTCAAAGGTGCAAGCACTAATCAATTACTTTGTCAGGAATTTTCTTTAGATTTTCATATACTCATCACTATATTGATGTCCTCCATTTCAATGTGTCATTTGAGTTGTATCAGAATCCATGATTTTGATGTAACATTATTCTTCAACATCATATATTTTGGTTCATTAAAACATGCAATTTTTTGTCTATATTACATTGGTTTGGACTTTTGAAGAGACTTTCACATGTTATGTCGATATTTAAATTTTTGGGTGTAACATTCAATTTTGGTGATAGTTCTAATTTTTCTACTGAAGTTTTTCATCCCATATTGATATAACCTTTTGGTATAAATTTACTTGATGAGATTACTTCATTTTACTAATGAAATTGATTGCACCCTTAGACTGAAATATAGAGTCTTTTAGATATGATTCATGACTATTTAAATCAATCTAGTTTGCTTCACTAATCCTCTTTCTAGGCCTTATGTCTAATCTTATGGGTAATTTTTAAACTCGCCACTTGGATTATCAATCAATAAATTCAATCTTTAATACTATTGTATTATCATTTGCTATAATAATTTTCTAACTTATTTATAATGGAAAAGACTAGTTAGACAAGAATAAAAAAGGATATGAAAGTCTAAACTGAACTTTTGTTTCCATACTATCATAATATTAAACCAGTACTTGCACCAAATGAGGTGTAATGGTTTAGTGTGTAATGGTTTAGTTGATAGTAGCATATGCTTGAACATGTTTATAAAGAATATTTGTATGAAGAAAGAGGGTTATTTTTCCAATTTGGAAAACATAAAATTTAGCAATAGAACTCCATATACAAAAACAAAGATAATAAAAAACAAATTTTAATACTATTTTTAATTACAAATAATTATCTTAACTACCACAAAATATAAACTATTTAAACAAAATTTCCTTAGTCATCAACTTCTCCATAATCATGGGCTACAAAATATGCCTCTCTATGGGTTTATAAACCTCATCTACCCTACAATAAATAGCAAAATTAACCTATCCATAAGTTAAGTCGGTTTGCAGCTCACAATTTAGCAATGATGTCATTCTGTGTTGTAAAGTTGATTTAGTACCAACCTCATTTTTTTAGAAGATTTATATTTGGAATTTGTACTTGGCCATAATAAATCCACTATCTTGAATTACTATCTCATTGAAACATTGGATTTGCTTAGTGTTATTTAACAATCATAATCTAGACTCATTCTTAATTTTATCTTCTAGTGACCTTTTGAATCCTACCCTCCACAAAATTTGTATGGATGAAATATTTAGATACTTTGTATTGCATTCTAAGAAATAGTTTCAATAAATTTTACACCCATGGTTGGCTAAGTTAAATCATGTAGTTTGGGGTATCACATGAAAATGAATAAAGAATATTGTATAGCTACTTCTTTTTTAGGGATACTTTCTTATTTATGTACCATTTATTTCGACTGATAATGAACTTAGAATTCTTACCCAATACATGTCTTGGCTTAATTGTATTAATTTAGGTTCCTTGAGTAATCATTTACTTAGAAAGTATTTAGGTTAGAGGTTGTAACTATGAAGGTAATTCTTCCTAAACTTGTATATATATCTTTTACTTGGGGAGATTATATAATATGTTTTCTAAAAAAAATTAGAATCCTCTTATGATCGACAATGTATAAATACCTCCCTTAAAATTCCTATGTGTTTCTTTATCTGGTGACAAATATATTTTCTTGTTACATTAGTCTTCATGCTTTCAAATTGTGCATTCTATGTTTCAATGCATATTTCCATGGGTGTTTATATTTACAATTCTTAATAGTATCTCTTTTGATGTTTACATGAATGCCCATATAAAATCCACATTCTTTTTTGTATATTTTGGAGTTTCTACAATCCTTTTGTCATATCACACATTTCTTGAGGTGGTCTCCTTTTGTAATGATATAGCTAGTGAGCCATGCTTGAGTTCCTAAACATTATAAAATATTTTCAAATCTTCAATCTTTGAAACCCCCTTCAAATCAATTCATTTTAGATATTGTTTCACTGAAGCACTCAATTTGTTTGTGTCCTTTGTTAAATCCCTCGCAATAAGCAGTCCATGGTATTATGTCTTTCAAGAAATAGTAGTGTATTGTTTAAATACTTAACTATTAAAACATCGACACTCATGTCTTGTTGGATTTGCACATTTGAGGATATGGCATCTTTAAATTTTTCTTTCCAAATAATTCATAACCTTTTTTTGCATCGATCATTTTTATATGTTCATATGTGCCCTAAAAAAATTTTCAAACAACTCGTATGTTAAGTTCATGTTGTTCATTTTTTGCATTAATTTTCTAGAGTATTCTTTGTGTATCCATAATTCACAGGGTTTAAGCATTTGGTCGACTAGTTTCATAAAATAAAACATTGAAAAATAATATCTCATTGTTGCATCTTCTCATTGTCCCCACTTCCAAAATTGACACATATTAGGTTCTATCAAAAATTTCGCATGTTTCTTCTATGTTTTACATTTTAACGGAGCATTCCTAATTAACTTTTTGATGCATCAACTTTCAGAGTCCTAACTTTTGACTTGGACTTGGGTTGTCTCTCAAATTTTTATAGTGGTTTTGTTAGGAGTTTGGTGGTTTTACAATAGCTTTTCTCAATTTTGACTAGAAAAAATAATTTTACAGGTCCCAGAAAATCCATTTAGACCCCTAAAACTTTGTTTCCGTAATCTTTATGTTTTTTTAGAGTTTTTTTTGGTAATAATTTTGAATGGGTGTTTCCAAATTCAAAGATTAGTTGGTAGGTCTAGTTGTCAGTTTAAGGAAAGTCTAGTTTTATTTTCATCTTTCTAGGAGTTAATTTCGAAGGTTACCAAAATTGGCAAATTTCAAGATTTGTAAAAATTAGGTAAAAAATGTAATATATGTTCTTTTCGAATTTAAGATGTTTTTGTTATTTAAGAAGTTTTAGATCGATATAGAGAGGAGGATGGTGAATGAAAAATATGTGAGTTTCAAAATATGTGTATTGCATCTATATTTTTATTTATATTTTCTCTCTATCGAATGTAATACCATGAACATATACTTGGGTACTACATCACTTTCGTAACCCAAAATCGCATCCAATTGTGCTTTGATGGATACAAATACCATGTATTAACAAGGAAAATGTGCTCTCTACGCAATATTTTCAAATAACCCTTTAACTAACCCCTTGACTACATAGATAATACAGTGTAATAGTGAAATATCTTCTTCCCTTATAACATTTACAAGGGTAAGCTCACCTATAAATTTACAATGAAATTGTTTTGACTAGAGGTACAAGTTGCTTGATAGGAAACCTCAAATTTTTACCTTCTTTTAAATCATCCTTATCATTGTTACCTTCACTTCCTCGCGAGCCCTATTTTGTCTATGGTTACCAATTCTCGATTGTCATGATTTGTCATTATTGGGAATTGCATGGAAAATCGTTCTTTTTCCAAGTTCTTTTTCTTTTTCTTAAAACTATGATTGAAAAAGGTACATACAAAAGAAATGATGACATTGGTTCAAGCAAATTCATTCAACATAAACAATATATGAACTGTTTAAATTGTAATAGGAAATGACACACAAAAGATAAGTGTTGGGATCTACATCCATGTAATCTTTGTGATTTAAAGAGTCATTGTGAAAAGACATGTTGGAATAGATAGTGTAAAAATAAGTCTATGGAAAATTTCTTAAAAAGGGACTTTGGATGGAGCTATGGATCAAGTTAAAAAAAGATCATAGGTATGATCAAAGGCTTATTTAAGTACAAATGTTCAAGTCTAAGAAATAATAAAAATCTATCAAAGTGTAAATTCTAAAAAAGGGTTACAAATAGTTTGAGCACATTAGAACCATTGTCTAGCAAGGCATCCATAAAAAGTGAGATTTCATAAAAGAGAAAAGTTCAAAGATAGTTTTCCCATCATTTGGATGATATTTGTGGAAACTCTTTGAATGATTTGTGGTAAGCCAAAACCACTTGTTTGGGTGAAAAATTCTAAAGAAAAGCAATTGAATTAGTTGGAGAAAATTCTAAATGGTTATGGGTGAACTAGTTAAAATCACAAAGCACAATCCAAAATGAACAAATTTTCTAAAGTGATTATGAGGGAACCAAAATTTTATATTGTAAATGGGTACCTAAAAACGCTTAATTTTTTAACCCATTCCACTTGAATTGATGTTATATCTACCAAAGCATTTCTTTAACTTAGAATCTTGTTGCATCTAATGGGAGATGCTATTTGAATATTTTATTGTAATAATTTATCCTAAATAAAGATGCATCAATGGTTGAAATTAAGACGTGTTGGAAGAACGCATCTGCATCTGATTGCAATTAACTCAATAGCTCATCCTCCAAGTACATCTTGGTGAGAACATTTCTCCAAACTAACTACAAACTAACACCCACATAAGAAAGGTTGTTAAGATTAGTATGAATTATGTCATCATTCTCTATCCATATATGAGCCCTTGATTCTTTTTTAGTTGGAAGTCTCTATTTATAGAGGCTAGATAAGTTGTTAATGTGTGTAGTTTTCAATATAATTGAGTGTTTCAATGAATCATTTCTTATTCTACTAGATACCCATTCTTCATAAAATTCCTCATGCCTATTCGATGGTTACATATTCCTCTTCGCTTGATACCTTCATTTTCCTCTTGTTAGAGATATGTTTTTTATTGATGTCCATATTTTGATATAGCAATAAATGATTTTGTCAAATTCCAATGCAATCAAGCAAAGACCTCCAATGCTATATCAATAGTAAGGGCTAGTTTGGCAGTCGAAATATGAGTGGAATAGGTATATGTAAATTCTTAAAATTTTGAATTCTCTATTTGGGTGCACCAAATTGGAATTGGGAATAGGAATACGTATTCCAATTTTGGCCCAAAAATGAGCATTTACAATTCCACCTACATAGGTGTTGGAGTAAATAATTATTTGTTATTTACACTTACTTAAGTTTACTTAGGTTAATGCATTATTTTAATATTTATTTATTAGTCACCTAGGAGTATGTGCACTCTTGTGAGTTGTCATGTTGACAACATAGGAGTTCCTACCTCATTTATGCACATGGTGTCTACAACATAGGAGTTAGCACATTATTTGAGCACACGATGTCTACAACATCTCCACTTGAAATACACCTTGTCATGCTTATCCTCTCATTATTGCATGTACATCATGCACAATGGAGGACGTGTGCTTAGTTGTCAAGCTTATCTCCTAGCACCTTCTAGAGACATTCTAGATGCATCTTAGAGGCCTTTATATATAGGCACTCCTAGTTTGTACACTTATCTAAACATAGTGATGTATCAGGACATGCTATGATATATTGATCACACTCTTTTTTGGTCTACAATTGTGCTTGTGTTTGAGTTTTTTGATCTTGAGAGAATTTTTCCTAAGACAAATTCTTACATGGTATCAAAGCTCTTGGAGAATCTCTCTTCACATAGTCATTTAAGACCATTGTTGCTTCAGCACCTCGACTTGAATCTAGAGTATCATAGTCATTGGGAGTGTCTAGAGCTAGATCTAACCTTGCCATTATGTCCAGAATGTTGATTAGATGAAAATTGGCTATAAAGTTTCCTACCCTAGGCCAAAGTCAATCATTAGGAAAATATTTTTTTTGCAAATTGACACTCGAAGGCCTGATTTGCAAGTTCGAGTATGATCTTTTAGATTTACAATTTAATTTAATTCAAATCTCAGTATTTTTGTTTGTTATTTTTCTGTAGATTTTTGAAAAAAAAATTGGCCTAGACTAGCCCTGTAGAGAAAAAAATTCTATAGATTTTTGAGATTTTTTTTTTTGGCCTAGATTGGTCCTGCAAAGAATTTTTCTTTTGCAAGAAACTAGGTATTTGGTAGCATTTATTTCTATATAGTGGAAATCTTTGAATTTTTGACAATTACCCATGACACTGTACATCTCGATCCAAAAATTGGCAGCAAATTTTCAACACCACACGGGCATATTTTTTGGCCACCACTTTACCAACACTAGCTCAACAATTCTAGCGAGTACCCCATGCCAAAGTTTGGCAATGAACAGGGAGCAAGTTCCTTCCCACTAGTAGCTTGCATTTGTTTTATCATCGTGGCTGCAAATTTTTAAACAACTCACATTGTTGTATATCAATGCATGGGGGATTAAATTTATAAACTTTGGCCCATGAACTCTATTTTTTAATAGTCGTGGTTTGAATTCCAGGAGATTCTCCTCTGTGCACAACTTTTGGCAAGTGTAGTGAATTTTTTGGCAATAGAATTAATTTTTGGTGACTGCAAAAGATTCTTTGGCTAGTATAGAAGATTCTCTAGTAGACACGCTACTTCATCCCTAGCCCACCTTATATTGACATTATACAGCTGCGTGGCATAAGACCAATGGCTAACTCTATTCATGTAGGTGCACACATGGCTGTGCCAATAGGATGCCACCTTAGCTACCCATAGTTTGAGTACAATGACATGTGTCATTCTCATAAGTAGCCACATCACTTCTACCACATCGACTATCATACTACCACGTGTATAGCTAAGTCACCCTTTCTGTACTGCCATGTCAGTGTATGGCACTACCATGTCATCCGAGGTGATTAGTTTTCACTGACATCAGCTTGAAATGAAGTTAAATTTGATGGCTATCTAATCATCATTTCCAAGAATTTTATAACTATTGCAATGGTCATTTGACCATCAAATTTTAGCTAGCAATTCCCTATTAGACCCCTCTTTAGATTCAATTTTGATTTGGTAGCTCGAATTTGAGAGGCCATAACTAGGTCATCCAGCTCCAAATTAGGTGCATTTTTTTTGATTTTGGGTAGAATTTCTTGAACTTTTCATTAGTTTTGTTCCTTTCTATTTTTGGTGCAGGGATTTATCAATAATTGCATCTTTTGGTGACTATACTTATCCAATCCTACATTTTGCAACTTGAAACGCTCTGTATGGGCTCATCTGGACTCCTTTTTAGGTTCTATTTTTTTTGAAAGTGCATTATTTTTCATCTAATTTCTAGATCTACATTTAGATAAAAGGGTTGTATCGACAAAAATATCACTTTCAGCATTAGGGCCTTTTCTACATTGTATTGCTTTCGAAAATTGTTGTATATTTGAGCTATAGTGCTTAGTTCCAAAGTTAGGCCTCAAAGGCAGTTGTAACTTGCAAAAATAGAAGTCTACCTTGTACATTTTGACAAGTGGCCTATTGTACATGCACCACTTCTAAAGCACTAAATCATTCATTAGGGTGAGTTCTTTCATTTTTCTTGCACCTTTGGGGATTACATTGATTAGTACATCATGGAAGAGGAGGATTTAATCATCTTGATACTAGAAAAATATTAGGAATGGAGTCAATTGGCTATAAATATCTTAGTTAGCACAATGCACTACCATATGCAAGAGGACTGACATACGATGTTGACAATGTTTCCATCATTAGTAGTACTCTCTTTCTATATGTGGATATGGAGATTTTGGATTCCCTTATTGACATTAATTCATCTGATCCATATGTTTTTTGGATTTATCTTTTGGAGACATATGGAGATACATGTTGAAATATTCAAGTGGGAAGAGTACTTCTGGGGGGGGGGTGTGAATCAGAAGTACCACACCTTTTTAACCCTTTTTTTATCCTTTAAACATATAACTAAAAAAAAAAATTGCATGCATGTAAACATATAAAAGAACATAAAATCAATCATATGCAATAACACAACACCAAAATTTATAACCTAGAAAACCTCCATGAATAAGAAGGTAAAACTAGGGTGGGGATGATACCCACAAAAATCACTGCAACAATCAATGTTCAATCACTTCTAATGGTCTGCCCTATGAAAGGCATGCCCTGTTAAAGTCTTTACACTATGTCAATAGTGACCTAGTTAGAGGATTTACAAACACTTACATGAAGTTCCACCCTATTAAAGGATTTACAATAGGTTGTTAAACCCACCTAATTTAATAGGACCTTCATGACCTTCTCTAAAGGTTCTCCTACCTAACTGTTAAGCTAACCTATCAACATAGGATTTCAACCTCTAATACAATTGTGAGAGAGTATTAGAAAATTTGACCTGATTGAATGCAATCTCAAAATTGTTGGATTTAGGTACTAAATCCACTCTTCTCATTTTGATCCCTACTTGATTTGATCTCTGAATGTATCCCCTGCTATGTTTTGATCAACTAGATGTATATTTACCATCCATTTCACTAAGTCCTTGACACCTTTGCTAATTTCTCTATTCTATAGTTTAGTAACTTCATCAATAACCTTCTCAACTCTTGTCTTAGCAATTTCAAAAACTTCTTCAACTCTCTCAATATGGTGTCATGGTCTCCTTATAAAGATATTGTGGACTTAGGGTTTGCTATGCATTCACAAACTTGAAATTCCCACTCAAATCCTTTGCTTTCACCCATTGGTTGCATGTTGTCTCTAATTTTTTAATTGGCTGCATGTTGATTTCATAGGTAATTGCAAGAATTTGATCTTATCTTCTTATCCTTTCATGAGTCATGCAAAAACTATTTTACATCTTAGTTTGTGATGGCAAAAATTCTTATGCTGATCCTAAGTTACTCGACACATATTGTATTCTTGATACTCTGCACATGCTATTTTTGGATTGCTTGGCATCTACTACATTTTTGGTTTACTTAGCACCTATTATATCCTAGTTTGCTCGGCACCTGTTATATCCTATATTGCTCGATACATAAATGTTCCTGGATCACTTAGCATACATTGTTTACTCGGCATATATATTAAAAATGGTTAAGTGTGTTGACACTCAAATGTCAAGACTATTCTTTTGACCAACAATCTCCCCTTTTGACATGAGTTTCAAAAACACTTAACTAAGCATTTATGAACTTAACCTTATTGAGTACATTCTTTATTTGCTTAACATTCATGCAAAATTTCAAAAATATTGTGAGTAACAATATACCTTATGACTCCCCTTGAGTTTATTATGCCTTGTCCGATCTTGAAATTGAAATTATATGCTTAAGTGCCTGATCCTCTCTATCCTTTGTCTTGTTTTTGCATTTTGAGCCTATATGTTGTATCTGATCTGTGTGAAGTTCAAAATTTTGCATCTCCCCCTTTCTCCTTATTACTTGACTTCCCCTTTTTGGCTATTTACAAACTTTCCACTCTATTCTCAAAATGAATGAAAGAATGTAATAAAAAATGAGCAATTTTTTTGAAAATTTGGTATCCTCCCATATTTTTATATACATATCTCCTTATTTCTTCCCCTATACATATTTCTACCACTTTTTGAGACTAATGTCAAAGGGTTCTATAGAATAATACCATGTTTAGCCAAAAATGTGTTATTTACCTCCAGAAGTATCTTTAGAGCTACATCCCAATTTGCTAGTGCAATGTCCAATGACTTATGCTGGATGGAAATCTCTACTGCTAGATGTACAAGTCCATCTAAGGTAGAAAGATTTGAATCTTTCTTGAGGACTATTTCTGCATACATTTGCTCCTTATGGAGTACCTCCAAGTCAGGGGTTATAGAGGACTAAATTTGCATCAAATTAGTTTTTGTATTAGCCTCTTCTACTATTAATACAACTAATTCTCTTTGAGTGTGAAGTGTTTGAGCGAAATGCTTCTCACTTTGAGCTAGATTGGTGGGGAGTTTCACACTAGAAATCTTTAGATTTCTTTCCAAGCTCATTATTCTCTGGCTAGTCTCTTGTGTGAAATTTGAAAAATCACACAACTTGTTGTATAGGGAGAATATATTCCCAAGTACAATCTTTACTCTTTCCAATTTCTTAGCTAGCTCAACTTGAGATAGTGTTATATCACCAGATATCTTCTCATTAACTTTACCTTGGAACTTCCTTTCTAACCATTCCATTAATTTGGCATTTTTATCATGATCTTCATTTGTCACCTGGCCAACTATGTCAGATAGTTTCTCTACTATTGGCCTTGATTCATCAAGTGTTTGCAAGCTGAAGACATCCATAAAGATGTCCTTTATCTCATTTAGTGCTTGCCTATATTTGTATGCTTTTCTCAATACCTCTTGTCTCCTCCTTCTATCCAATGCACTCTATATCTCATTAATATTTTCCTCGGTGAGGGTGCTAGATTCATAGGAGGGTATTTTAATTTCTTCATCTAGCTTAGGAATTCCATAATGAAGGGTTTGGGCTACCCTTGATGAGCTTGAGCTTGGTGTTCTAACTTGCAACACTAGCATGTTAGTGCTCAGCTTCTGAAGAGTTTGAGTGGGAGTACCTGATTTGGGTAGTTGAACCAAATTTTGTATTATAGATTCCTCCTCATCTCTTGTCTCTTCCTTCTCTTCTATTTGTCTCACTTTTTCACTATGAATGGCTGATGGTGTACCTACTTATTGTACTAATTTTTCTTTGTCTTCCCCTACTACTACATTCGACACTTGAAGTGCATCTGTGACTGCTTTGGTGGAGATGGTGGAGGAAGGAATATGAGTCTAGTAGTTTGAGTGGTTGAAGGTGGTTCTTGTGTTTACACCTTGACTTCCTTTGACTTTACTACTAACTTTTGTAACTCATCAACATTAACTAGTATAGGACTTGTGCATAGTCTAGCTGCTTGGGTTGATTGGTCAAGGATCTTTGTGAGATTCTTTGCAGTCAATGGATTGATGTTTTGACAAGAAGTGTCAATAACACCTTTATTTTGATACTTTTTACAGGTGTGATAATAGCATGAGGAGGGCTAGGAGGTGATATTTGTGTGTCTTGTACATTTTATTCTTACTGCTCATCTGTAACCTTTTCTTCCTCTTTCTCCTCTTTATTCTCCTCTTCATCTTTCTTGTCTTCTTCCACTTTCTTCTCTTCCTTAACCTTCTTGTCTTCTTCCTTCTTTTCTTCTCCCTTCTTTCCTATTATTTTTATTTCCTTCATTTTGGCACTTGCTTCTGCCTTGTATTCCTCATCAAAAACATCATCAATTTTCTTATAAATTATTTTCCACAACTGTGTGAATTTGCTCACGACAACTTCAATTTTATTTTGAAAAATACTAAATGGCCTATGTTGGAGTAAATCTAATATTGTGCCTCTTGAATGCATTAGTTATTTGACCCTTAGTCAAGTTAGGAAACAATCTAGCTAAAGTAGACTCCCTTACTTCCTTTTCCATTTGCAAGAAAAAATGTCATTTGTCTTCTACTATTTTATACAACTCTTTGGGTATTGAGCCGTCTAGCTCTAGAGGTGTGTGCTTGTACTCTTCCATCATTGTATACACAGATTCCTCTATTTTTTTTTTCTCTTCCTTTGTGAGCTTATTGAAATCTAAATTCTTCAAATCTTTTAAGCCTCCATTCCTAATTTTTGTACATAATTTATCTATTGAAGACTTAGGTGGATGACTTACCACTTTGAACTGACTATTATCATCTGACTCTGTCTTTTCTTTGTCTGAGTCAAGTTGAGCTACACATTTTCTTCTCTTCCTTGGCTCCTCATCAGTCTTCTTGGTGGCTTTCTTCTTTTTTGCCTCTTCTTTAGCCTTTTGAGTAGTGGCTCTAGTGGTGGCTCTAGTAGTAGGCTTCTTTGCTACAAGTTTTTTCACTTTCTTTGCCTTGGGTTGAGAAGTAGGTTGAGCTTTAGCCTTTCTTTTAGTGACCTTGGTTCTAATAGGTGCTTCCTTGGATTCTTCTTCCTTTGCACCTTCTTCCTTGTCCTCACCTAGACCTTGTTTCAGTTGTAGAGGCTCTTGTTTAGACTCATCTTCTTCATTTTAATTGTCATCATCTTCTTCATCTACTTTCTCTTCCTCTACTGTGTGTGCTGCTTCAACACCAAATCTCTTCTTGATCTTCTTGATCAATTTTTCCTTCCTCTTCACTGTAGTAGTCATTTTAAGATCTATGACCACTCTAGATTTAACAACATCATAAGTTCCAAAATGTTTTTTTTCCTTGTCAGTATCTTTTGCAAGTAGTGTTGTTATTGCTACTGAGGCGTGATCAACATCAAGTTCATAACCTAGTGGCCTAAGTCATCTCAGTCTAGGTATGACTACTTGTATATAAGTGTAATCAATATCCACAAGAAAGTAAATTTCCTTTACATGTTGCTCAACCAGTGAGATTGGTATCCTCATCCTCTGTTTCATGGACTTCTTGAAGTCCTCAAAGTAACTTGTCATCTAAGCATCAAAATTGTCTCCCATTTGATCAGTGAAGTCATTGATTTGTGTGACAATTGTCTTGTTAGGATCCCATCTAACCTTTCCAACTAATGGAAATTCCTTCATAACATAGAAAAATATGAAAACAAATAGTGATCCAAATTTGCATTGGGCTCCTTTTGATTTCCTTATGGCTCCCAAATTTTCATTGATTTATTGTAGCATGAGCTCTGCTAGATCATATGTGTGGTTTTTCTTCACAAATTCTTATGCAATCTCCACTACTATGCATGTCACATTATTCAATCTACTTGATTGATAGAATTTGTGAGATATGACTCTAATAGTGAAATCAAGTAGCGGTTAGTAATGGTATCAATGGCCATTCCCCTATTATTCCATTTGGCACTGGTGTTCTTCTCTATGGCCTCCTTTTTATCACTTCTCAATGTCTTGGGCCGATCTAGGGTTGGGAAACTAGTAACCCTATGCACAATTTTCTTTGTAACCTTCACTGGCTCTATTTCTAACTAGAATGACCCATCATGAATTTGACTCAACACTATATGAATCCATTTAGTCTTAAACACAGTGGGGAGAACTAGGGCTTTAGTTCAACCCTTCTTTTCAACTATTTGAAACTCATCCTTCAATATACCTTTGTCACATAGCTTATCAAAGACATTGAAAATTTCTAGTCACCTATGGTCCAATCTTATAGTTATAGCATTTTTTGACATCTTGGACCATTACAACTTTGTCCAAAATGACTGACAAAGCACCAGCAGGGTCATTTTTATAGGAAACTTTAGGAATGGGCCTAAAATTTGGCTGTTTGACTTCATTACTAACAAGTTGAATTTCATGAATTTCATTCCCCTTAGTGGTTTTTGACCTAGATACCATCATTTACTAAACTAAGGTTTCAAATTAAATAAACTTTCAAGCTCTGCGTAGCTCAGCACTTGAGTGAAATACCTATTGATCGATGAACTAGACTTGAATCATGGTTGGAATTGTTGCAAATCGCTACTAATTCACTGTGTGATTGCCCATTCACTCTACTTGACTTTTCTCTTTGTTCGAATGGCTTGAAAATGAATGATTTTCACCTTTATTAGGTTCAAAAACCTAGCATTTATTACATTTGTACTTACAACTGTACAGTCAACTTCCAAAGATTTTATCAGCTTGGCTTTCACTTAAGTTCATCTACTTGGTAGCTACTATCTAATTTCACTCGTCATCAACTAAACCTTTCAATTTCTCGGCAACCACTAACATCTCTTACTCATCATGTATTGAAGTTTTACTCAGCAACCAAAGGTAGCTCAACATCATCTTCTAACTTTTAACTTGGCATCTTTTCTCATCCATATTTCTTCTTTGTAGTACTTCTATGTTTTCTTGGGCTGATGTATGATACATCTTTATATGTATCAGCCCCATGTATTTTTCTTGTGCTTAATTGGATGAGGTGTGATCACTTGACCTCTTGGGTGAAGTGATCTCTCCATTTGATGTGTTGCATTCACCTTTCTTCTTCCATGTCTTGTTCATTTGTCCTCTTATTTGTTCAACATCAATCTTCTCTTTTCCTTTGTTGGCTTCAATCTTTGGTGCTTTTGACTTTGTAGGATAGTTTCTACTGATATGACCAGTGTTCAAACAACTAAAACATGTAGTTTGGTTTAGCCACCTACTCTAACTTCCCTTGAAATGTGTCCTTATGCAATTTTCAAGAATCTCTCCATACTTTTGACAATAGTGACAACTATAACTGGTATTGTAATCCCATTTGTAGTGATGTGCATGATTGATTCCTCTTGTAGGCTGATTAGGTGTCCACATAGGCTTTGATTTCCATTCAAATGCTCTATGTCCATACTTTTTGCATTTTCAGCAGTGACCTTCAAATCTTGGTGTCCTCATGGTTTTGGTTCTACAATCTTGTGTTGAATGTCCTTGCTTTTTGCACTTGTGACAAAAGTTTGCATTTGTAGGCTTATCATGATAATGACTACTCTTGCTTCTGCACACATTAGAGGTATGTCCCTTTCTACCATAGAAATGACAAGTAGGTTTACTATTCTTACCTTTTTTACTTCTTTCTTCTACAATCTTGGATGATTCTCCTCATTTAGTGTTAATGTAGCCAAGTTCTAAAGTATCATTACTAGCCCTCGGTGATTTTAGCAATTGCTTAAAGTACCTAATGGCCTCATTGGGTTTGTTATAAATTTTTACTATTTCCTTCTCTCTCTTCAATTCATTCTACAATTGCTCATTCTGCATCTTCAAGTTGGAGATCTCAATGTCCTTCATGTTTAGTTCATGATGAGCATTCATCATCTAGCTTAAGGTGCCTAGCTGCATGTTTGAGATCTTTTCAAATTCAATTGTCTTCTCTTCTACCCTATTGGTGAGATTTCTCTTATCATCTTCTATCATGGCCTTGTCTTCAGTATCTCTTTTCTTTTGTTTAACCACTTCACAAAGTATTATTGCTTGTGATTCTTGTTCAAGCTTGAGTAATCCGATTTCTTTAGCTTGTGCTCTATTTTTCTCCATTAATTATGCTATTGCTGCATCAAATTCCTTGGAGTCTCCATTCGAAAACACTTGTGTGGTGTCAATCTCCTTGTAGTGTATGTCATTTTCAACCATGGCTATCTCCTTCCTTCTTTTCAAGGATTTTCTCAGTTCCTCCTTGGCTTCCTCTACTTTGTGTAGAGATAGTTGCACATCAATCACCTGATTGTCAATGATCTTCCCAAGTTTGAAGATTTCCATCTTCTGACCTTTTTCTCCAAGCTATTAGGCTTCTCCTTGTGAGAACTAGTGCTCTGATACCAATTGTTGGAATATTCAAATGAGAGGAGTACTTCTAAGAAGGGGGGGTCAATTAGAAGTACCACACCTTTTTAACCCTTTTTTTATCCTTTAAACATATAACTAAAAAAACAAATTGCATGCATGTAAAAATATAAAAGAACATAAAATCAATCACATGCAATAACACATAACACCAAAATTGATAACCCAAAAACCCTCCATGAATAAGAAGGTAAAACTGGGGTGGGGATGATACCCACAAAAATCACTATAGCAATCAATGTTCAACCACTTCTAATGGTCTACCCTGTGAAAGGCTTACCCTATTAAAAGCTTTACACTGTGTCAATAGTGACCTGGTTAGAGGATTTACAAACACTTACATGAAGTACCACCCTATTAAAGGATTTACAATATATTCTTAAACCCACCTAATTTAATAGGACTTCCATGACCTTCTCCAAAGGTTCACCTGCCTAGCTATTAAGCTAACCTATCAACATAGGATTTCAACCTCTAATACAATTGTGAGAGAGTATTAGAATATTTGACCTGATTGAATGCAATCTCAAAATTACTGGATTTAGGTACTAAATCTACTCTTCTCATTCTGATCCCTGCTTGATCTAATCTCTAAATGTATCCCTTGCTTTGTTATGATCAACTAGATGTATATTTGCAATCCATTTCACTAAGTCCTTGACACCTTTGTTGATTGCTCTATTCTGCAGTTAAATAACTTCATCAATAACCTTCTCAACTCTTGTCTTAGCAATTTCAACAACTTCTTCAACTCTTTCAATATGGTTTCATGATCTCCTTATAAAGATATTGTGGACTTAGAGTTTGCTATGCATTCAAGAACTTGAAATTCCCGCTCAAATCCTTTGTTTTCACCTATTGGTTGCATGTTGTCTCTAATTTTTTGATTGGTTGCATGTTGATATCATAGGTAATTGCAAGGACTCAATCTTATCTTCTTATCCTTTTATAAATCATGCAAAAACTATTTTACATCTTATTTTGTGATGGCACAATCTCTTATGTTGATCCTAACTTACTCGGTACATATTGTATTCCTGATGCTCAACACATACTGTTTCTAGATTGCTCAGCATCTACTTCATTTCTAGTTTACTTGGCACCTATTATATCCTAATTTTCTTGGCACTTGTTATATCATG
This sequence comes from Cupressus sempervirens, assembly GCA_028749045.1. NCBI lineage: Eukaryota > Viridiplantae > Streptophyta > Pinopsida > Cupressales > Cupressaceae > Cupressus > Cupressus sempervirens. The sequence continues at coordinate 320,215,907 of CM053791.1, forward strand.
TATTTCTTGACACATGAATGTTCTTGGATCACTCAGCATACATTGTGTACTCAGCATATATAGTGAAAATGGTTAAGTGTGTTGACACTCAATTGTCAAGACAATTCTTTTGACCAATAATAGACACATCCCTCCATTCTCTAAAGATCTTTTCCCTCTAGTAGTAGATGCATCCTCTCCAGATGAGATCACAACTTCAGATGCTCCTATTTCTCCTAATGATCTTGTTCCAACCATAGATGCTTTGGATTCAGTGCAATACACACCTTCATGTCATCCTACTTTACCATCATGCGACAACTTCCTTCCAGACATTGCAGTGTTGTTCTTGGAGTCTCACATTGAAGATGTGGGAGACATCCTTGATGATATTCATCATGTCTTTGAGGCAAATTCTTCATCTATTGCCATAGTGACCAATATATGTACTTCAACATAACAAGGTACACTTTATCTTCCAGTTCCAACCTCAAGTGATGACTTGTTGACTAACATTTCAGGTTTGTTCGTGGAGTCACACATAGAATATTTGGGAGACTTCTTTGATGATATACCACTTCTCTTTGCTAATAATGATCCTTCCACAGTTGTTGTGAGGGCTCACTCTAACCCTCATGTCCATTCTCTACATGATTAGTCTTTACAGGCTAATGTGATTGTGGATCCTTATGTACAATAGTTGTAGGAGATCTCTCTATCATTTGAGGAGATTGTTGGTTCTTTGAAATAGGTTCTACATCAATCCTTTATAGATTTTCACTTCTTCTCAGTAGTTTTGGAAGGAGCCACCATCAGTATCGACACAGGGACAATTGAGTAGGTTTCAAAGACACCTTTCATCATTGAGATTCTTTCTACACATAAGGGAAGCATCTCACTAGAACCTCAGCCATTGTTTCTTCCAAAGGGGAGGAACATCATTCAATGGTCATGGATCAACTTCTACATTGGAGCATTTCTAACTGGTCGGCACCTTACATTTAGGAGGGGGACTACCTTGTCTCCTTCTTCTTCTCCTTTAAGGGGGGGGCTTTTTCCTCTTAGGGGGTTTTTTCCTTCTCCCATTTCTCTTTTTTATATACTTGATGTATGTCATAGTGGGTGGTCTTGATTACTCCATCCATCCATGCATCTTGTCTCTTTATCTCTCTTTTTTGGGGAGGGTTTTTCCCTTGACGTTTTCCCTCTTTCTCTACTTTATGAGAGACTACATTTCATTATGTACATGGGTGCCTAACATGGCCTAGTAGCTGGGACCCATTATGCATTTCACCCTAGTTCTTTGTATACTTAAGTGAATTCCCCTAAGTCACACTTAAGGGGGGGTTTGTGTGCAAATAATTATTCACTATTTACACTTACTTAAGTTTACTTAGGTTAATGCATTATTTTAATATTTATTTATTATTCACCTAGGAGTATGTGCACTCTTGTGAGTTGTCATGCTGACAACATAGGATTTTACACCTCATTTATGCACGTGGTGTCTAAAACATAGGAGTTAGCACATTATTTGAGTGCATGGTGTCTACAACATCTCCACTTGAAATACACCTTGTCATGCTTATGTTCTCATTGTTGCATGTACATTCATGCACAATAGAGGACATGTGCTTAGTTGTCAAGCTTATCTCCTAGCACCTTCTAGAGAAATTCTAAATGCATCTTAGAGGCCTTTATATACAGACACTCCTAGTTTGTACACTCATCTAAACATAGTGATGTATCATGATATGCTATGATATATTGATCATACTCTTTTTTGGTCTACAATTGTTCTTTTATTTGAGTTCTTCAATCTTGGGTGGATTTCCCCTAAGACAAATTCTTAAAAAGTGAAATTGGAATACATAATCCTATTCCAATTTTATTTATTTTAGAAAACATAAATTTTTGGGTTCATGAATTCCCCATCAAATTTTGACTAAACAAAACAAGAATAAGGATACGTATCCCTGTTTTCTATTCAAGAATAACAATTCCAATTCCAATATTTCTATTCCCTCAACCAAATGAACCCTAATATTTAATAATTTAAAAAAACTAAAATTGTGATTTTATTATACTTCTCCTTTCAATAAGACATCTTTTAGCATGGTACAGACCTATTAATGTTATCTTGATGTATCTTGTATTGATGTGATAAATGAGCAATCTAGGTGAATTTGTTCAATTTGGGTTCTCTCACCAAACATCATCAATAAGATACTCATCACTATAGAGACATCATCCATTTCAATATGCCATCTAAGTTGTATCAAAATCCATGATTTTTAAATAACATTATTCTTCAACATCATATATTTTGGTTCATTAAGACATGCATTTTTATCTTTATGTCATACACTAGTTTGAACTTTGATGAGACTTTCACATGTTTTGTTGATATTTAACCTTTTGGATCAAGTGTAACATTCAATTTCAGTGATAGTTCTATTTGTTCTAATAAACACCTTTCTTTCTTTGATGGGATTCATCGATAGCAAGTAACTTATCAAATTCTTACATCTTCTAGACACATAATATCACACTACTATTGTAATTGCTAATTTTTTATTAAGATTTCCATCTCATATTGACATAATGCCCTTAGTATAAATTTACTCAATGAGATAACTTCATTTTACTGATGAAATTGGTTTCTCTCTTAAGACTCACATACAATAAGTCTTCTAGATAGGAACCTTTACTATTTAAATCAATCCATTTTTCTTCATTTGTGCTCTTTATAACCTTATGTATAAGTTTTGGGGTAACTTTTTGATTCACCGCTTAGATCAAATAGTCACTAAATTCAATCTTTAATATTTGTTACATCCCAAATTTTAACCTAATTTAAATTATTATAGCCATTGAGTTGAATGGATTTTTATTTCCTAAACTGGTTGTCATCAATTATTTTGTATAACTGTTTAATGATGATGGTCATTATCCATTATTTGTCATATGATGATAGTAGTTAGCGATTTCTTGGTTTCATAATTATGATTATTAATTAATTTACTTACTAATATATATGTTAATTTTTATTATGGATTTATCATGGAACTTGTTAATATTATTGTGGAAATTTTTGCACAGGTGATTGTAGGAGTAGACAAAGGGGAGAAACATTGCTTAACAAGATCTACGGAATGAGGTACTACTTGAGTCCATTTATCTAATAAAAAAATATGACCTCTAATTACCTCAGTAAGGACCTAGAAACTTGAATAACAAAATAGAATCATTGGACATGCATGAGCTATTGGATGAACATTAAAACATTTAAATATTTTAACTTAATCAAACTACATATCTTTATTGGCTTACAATTGACATTCTCATCACTTCGTTATAATACATATTTATGTACGTGCACATAGATATAAACATAAGTTGTACCATAGTATTATTTTAGACAAAATTATATCTATTAAAAAAAATACATTTAAATGTGTGTACACCATGAGTGGATAAGAAGATAAAATAATCTTCGAGGTGAAACATGTATTTAGATTTACATACTTAATAGGTACAACCTTGGATAAACATTTAAATATGATGCCATCTTAATAAAATATATATGTGCAAGTAAATATTTATGTATATAACTTTATAAATTATTCTTTTGAATAAGTAACCTTTGAGTTCTCTTCCATATTTATTTATTTTTCCTTATAAAAGGGGGGATTGTACACTTGGTAATTTTTATCGATGATTCAAGAAGACAATTCTTCTTCTTCTTTTTTCATTGTTCAAGAGTCATGACTTCTTGGAAACATTTTTTATTTTCAAATTCCTTCTATATATTCAAGTTGGAAGAGGAGAAATACCATAATTTATGCATCATTACCTTGGCCTCTTTTTTTCCCACATCAAAATCTATTACTGTGTTCTTCTTAAGGACAACCCAAGCCATAGTTTACCCAATTTAGCTCTATAAAGAGAGACATTCCAAGGAGACCTCTATATGGAAATCAAGACAAGCTCTTACTTAATTTGATAGGCTTACATAAGGCAGTTTCTACATTTTTTATTATTGTTGTATGCAATACAATTGCAGATATAATTCAATGCATCATTGTTGACTGGATATTGATCAGTGTTTTTCATGAACCCATCCATTTCCAATTTTTAGTTTGAAACAAATGTAATTTTTTTTTATCAAGACACCTCTTGTCTTAAGCTGAATTTTCATGTTCAATCTATTCCCTTGTAACTCATAAAGAAGCTCTCGGTCATAGGAATTATTCTTGTCATCAACTGAAGTTTAGGAAAGGAGTAGAATTACTTAGAGATTGACACCTAGGACTCACCCAACTGGATGGCCAAGATAGAGAGTGAAGAGGTGAGAGAAAATCTGCAAGAACAAGTAATCAGAATTAGATTAGATTCATTGAAATTAAAACAATTTAAACAAAATACAAAATAGCTCATGCATGTCCATTTGGTTTATCATGTTTTCAAGTCGAGTGATAGTGATCAAGTAATAGAAACCCATCCATAACCTTGGCCAAGGTCATTTAAGGCATGCTTGACTTCTTAAGATTACATAATGTCGATAGTGCCAGTTATTCAAACATGTTCATCCATAACTGTGCGGACATTCTAAACACTGGTATTCCTCAGATGGCTAGACTAGTAGTACCCCAAGCCTAGCCTTGAGGTAGGGAGGGCCTTTCTTTTCAAAATATTGTATGGGGATGGATATGGTCTGTAGTTGGGAGGTTAAGCCTAAGTCAATGCTTCTCCTCTTACCCAAAAGATGAGGTTTGCACAACCAGTTAAAGACTCACCAATTAATTTTTGTATGTCCTTTCTCTATCCCTACTATGCATTTTTTTCTTCTTGTATCGTAATATAAATGGTAATAATTTGTTTTACTTGTATACAAAGAATGATAGGAAATGGATATTTCAGTTAGTAGTTATTTCAGATAATCATTATTTCAGTTGAATGATATTTTAGTTAAGCCTTATTTTAGTTAGTCTTTATTTCAATTAATACCTCATGAAGTGGATTTGAGATGTTATGCTTTGACAGTTAGTTGAAGGATTACTTTCATTTCTACTTGAAATTAGATATTAGTTCTATTCCTTTTAGTTAAGAAAATCAATTTGTTACATATGGTATCAGAGTGTTGGGTTTGACACTAAACCTTGGGCACACTACTTAAGTAAGGACTAGTAAACCTAAGATTCTTAGATTAAATGTATAGGATACAAGTACATAAAACACCTCACAAGAAAGTATGAAATCCCATCTTTTCATACTTGATTGGGAACATGTCAAACTACGATTACATTTATTATTCCATGCCTCAGGACAATGAAACCCTAAAGTAGGATTCATAGTGAATGAGGAAGGAAAGAGTCAAGTGGACTCCTACCAGTAAAATAGCCTATAGAAACAAATTGATTCAAATTTGGAACAGCTACCAAGCCAACTCTCTTAAGCACTTCCATAGTTCTTGGATGGTGTGAGATATGAACAAAACTGAAAAATGTATAGAATACTTCAGAATAACTAAATCTATAATGTAAAAATCCTCTAAAGGGAATTTTTTGTAAATAAAGGTTGCTCTAAATGTAGCATAGAAGTATTAAGTTGATCAAATAAAATTATATTATTCATGTGTTTCACCTACTCGCAATCTCTTTTATTTTTGTTGTAAACATGTTTTTTTTCCTTAAAACAAAGAAAAGAAAAATTGACATAAGAATCTTGCAAATTTTAAGGTTAAAAAAAAAATAGTACCAATGAGAATGTTGTATATCATGACATGGTCAATGAAGATAACCCTCAATCCTCTACTGATTTGTTACTTTAGATTTTACAAAAAATGCAACTGAAGTTAGACAATATGGAAAAACAAGTGAATGAAATGGAAACCCAGTGGGGTAGAACCAAGAGAAAATTAAATCCTCACCCCCTCCCATAATAGAAATAGAAATTTTCATACACAGCAAGAAAAAACCTCAAGCTCCACCTACTGGAACCAAAAAATAGAAGAAACTTGAAATAGTAAGTGACTTGTCTATAAGCATTAAGAAGATCAAACCACTAAAGTTTTTTGGTTTTGAATCTGGAGAAGATGTAGAGGCTTGGTTAACAAAAATGGAACAATACATTGAAATTAGGAATTTTTCAAAGACCTCAAAAGTGGTTTGTGGAATATACCACTTTATCAAAGAAGCTGCTACATGGTGGCGAAACACCAAGGTTTAACTGGACATTAAAACAATTGAAATTACTTGAGAAAAATTTGTAACCATCTTTAGGAACTATTGGTTACACCAAACCTTCTATGACCAAAAGCTACTAGATTTCCAAAATTTCAAGCAAGGAGATATGACCATGCATTAGTATTGAGAGAAATTCACCTGACTACTAAAATATGCACCACCATACCAATAAGATAGGAACTTGAAGGTGAGGAAATTTATCATGGGCTTGAATAATAGGATCAAATGGGTAGTTGATGTTCTCATTCCTCAAACTATGGAAGAAGCTTTAGAAAAGGTTTCCTATCAGGGATATAAAATCAAGAGGGATGATTCTATTTGGGATAACAGAATGAAAACAAATTGGAATACAAAGGGTGCAATTACTAGGTCCTAGAAGAAACATTTTAAGAACTATAAATTTAACAAGTCAGGACTAAAAGGGAATGATATTAAGGATTTTAAAAGTAATCCCAATACAAATAAAAATAGCAAGGGCAATGAAAAGAAGGGACCACCTTCAAGATGCTACACTTGTAGAGGAGATCACTATGCAAATAAATGCCCTATTAAGACCAACACCAAAACCACTCTAACTACCCCTTCCACCATAACAACATTTTTATCAGTAAAGGATTCACATGGCACTTGACAATCAATAAGCACAACAACTAATAGATTCGATTGAAACTCTAGGTAAGATCTACGGGAACCCTGTTTCTATATTAATTGATACTAGAGCTTCTAAATGCTTTATATCACCTAAATTATTAAGTATGTTTCCAAAGAGAACTATTTTTATGATAAAACCATGGACAATAAAGTATGAAAACCAATCAAGAGCTAGGGTAGAGTAGTGTCTGTTTGAGGCTCAAGTTGATTTTCCAAATTTCTCCACTGAATTGAACTTGTATGTAACACCTCTTGGGTCTTACGACATTATTATAGGTATTAACTAGCTTAGTGAGCATAAGGCCAAGGTTGATTGTCTTGCTAAAACTATAGACTATTTGGATGATCAAGGAAAACCTATAAGCATTAAGGGGGTCATACATGAAATTAAATCAAAATAGATAGCTGTCATGCAACTCAAGAAATTTGGAAGAAAAGGTTGTGAAATATTTTCAATAAGAGTTCAAGATTTGAGAGAACCTATAAATGTCACATATGGAGATGACTGCATTTTTGAAGATGGAGAAATCATGGAAAAATTAAAAGAATATTTAAAAGAAAGGTACCCTTATCTAAAGAAATTTCAAGATGTGTTTCCCGAAGAACTCTTTGGATTACCTCCATCCCAAGTTTTTGATTTTACCATAGATTTAGTACCTAGAGCAGAACCAATTTATTGAGCTCTTTATTGGATGACCACCATAGAATTAATGGAGTTACAAATGCAATTGTAGGAAATGTTAAACAAGAAACTTATTTGGCCTAGTGTTCCACCCTAGGGAGCCCCAGTATTGTTTTTCAGGAAGAAAGATGAAACTATGAGGTTGTGCATAGATTATAAGATACTCAATAAGGTCACCATGAAGAACTGATACCCACTTCCTAGAATAGATGACCTCTTTGATCAAATTAAAGGTGCTACAATATTTTCAAAGATTTATTTAAGGTCAAGGTATCACCATCTCCGCATCAAGGATGAAGACATTCACAAAACTGCATTTAGGACTAGATATGGGCATTATGAGTTCACAATATTACCTTTTGGGTTGACCAATGCTCTGACAACTTTTATGAATATGATGAATAACATATTTCAATATTGTCTAGATAAGTTTGTACTAGTCTCCATAAATGACATCCTAATCTATTCAAAAAATGAAAAAGAACATCAAGAGCATCTAAAAATAGTTCTACAAAGGTTGAAAGAACATAAACTATACGGGAAGTTGTCTAAATATGTATTTTTATCATAAAGAAATCTAGTATTTAGGACATATATCAGCCCAAGGAATATCCATAGATCCTTCAAAACCAAAGAAATTAGGGAATGGCCTATACCTAAGAATGTGATGTAAGTCAGGAGTTTCATGGGATTAGCATGACTCTATAGGAAATTTTTCAGAAATTTCTCCAAGATAGCTTACCTAATCACATCACTTTAGAGGAAAGAAAAGAATTTTTTATGGACTAAAAAATGTTAATCAACTTTTAAGTATTTGAAGGAAAAGTTAACTACTGCACCCATACCAAGAATGCTCGACCCACAAAAAAAATTTGTCATCATAAATAATGCATCAAGGGAAGGAGTAGGAGGTGTGCTAATGCAAGATGGGTGGGTGATTGCATATGAGTCAAGGAAGTTGAAGAATTATTAGTAGAAATATGCTCCCTATGATCTAGAACTAGTAGCTATAGTACACACCCTCCAAATGTGGAGACATTTTTTGATTGGGAAACCTTTTGATCTTCAATTTGATCACCATGGTCTAAAATGTATCTTTACTCAACCCAACCTTAACACTACACAAAAAATGGTCAAAATTTCTAGCAAATTATGAATTTGATATTAACTATATTAAGGGTAAGGAAAATAAGGTAGAAAATGCTTTAAGTAGAAGGGGACATGTTTCCATGATGGTTGACATAAATTTCCAATTAAAATATCAAATACTACAACATTTAGAGCATGATAAATTTTAATCAAAGATCAGCCAAGCTCTCATCAGAGACCCATAGGATTCTAGGTATTCTTAATTTAGAATAGAAGGAGATGGATTGTTAAGATAGCATCATAGGATTTACAAACCCAACAAACCTAAACTTTGAAGAATGATTCTAGAGGAGTCCCATTCAGCTCCTTATACAAGACATCCTAGAGTGACTAAAATTTTTGTAGATATAAAATCACTATATTTTTGGAAAGGAATGAAAAGATAGATCACAGATTTTTTGGCAGGATGTTTGGAATGCCAAAGAGTAAAGTCAAAGCATCATTACCCAACTAGCCTTTTGCACCCAAATGAGGTACTAGAGTGGAAATGATAGATAATTTCCATGGATTTTGTACAAGGGTTACCAATGACATAGAACATACACAACACCATCCTAGTAGTGGTGGATAGATTAACTAAGGTTGTCCATTTCATACCAGGAAACTTAGCTGATGGAGCACTAGAAATCACTCACAAGTTCATGAAAGAGATTTTTACTCACAAGTTCATGAAAGAGGTTCTTAAACTTCATGAAATTCCAAATAAAACTATCTTGGACCTAAATACTAGGATAACCTCTAGATTTTGGAAAACATTATTTTTAGTTCTGGGGACTAAGCTAAATATTGGCACAACTTATCATCTTGAGACTAATGGTCAAACAAAGAGTAAACCAAGTTTTGGAAGATCAATTAAGAGTTTACCATATGGATCAGAAATACTAGTGGAAAATGCACCTACCTTTGGTGGAATTTTCTTACAATAATTCCTATCAATTTGCCATTAAAATATCCCCCTTTGAGGCTTTATATGGTCATAAATGTAGAACTCCTGTAAGTTGGAATCGAGTAGAGGACAAAAAAATTGTTCAACCAAAAATTCTCAAGGAGATTGAAGAATAGGTAATACAAATTTGTCAAAGATTGAAGAAGCTAATGATAGATAGAAAAGTTATGTAGATGCAAAAAGGACACCAAGAGAATTCTCAGTGGGAGAAAAGGTGATATTAAAAGTAAAACCCCAAAAGAGTGCCATCAAGTTTGGTAGGAATTAAAAGTTAGCCCCAAGGTATGTGAGACCCTTTGAAGTATTGGAAATCATGAACTCAATAGCCTAAAAAAAATTCGTACGACCAACTCTTGCAAGGATGCATGACATCTTTCATGTGTCATATTGTTAGAAATACATCACTCATCATGATCATATAATTGATTGGAACCTATTGCAAGAATGAGATCAAGGGGTGGTGAAAATAAAACCACTCAGAATGCTCGAGGTGTGTAAGCTATGCTTATGAAGTCAAGATGTGTCTCAATGCAAGGTCCAATGGGATCAGTATGAAAAAGATAATGTTGCTTGGGAAGATTACAATGAAATTTTCTAGAAATACCCCCATCTTTTCTCTAGAGCTAGAGCCCGAACTTTTATTTTTAATTCTTTTATAACTGTAATTGTTTGGACAGATAATATTTTTTAAAAGTTTTTTTGTGATACTCATTGCAAATAGTGAAGACATAAGGGGAAGGGTATGTTACATCCCAAATTTTAACCTAATTTAAATTATTATAGTCATTGATTTGAATCAATTTTTCTTTCCTATTCATGTGAAAATGGTAGTTAAATATAACGGTTGTATCCAATGGAATTGGTTGTCATCAACTATTTTGTATAACTATTTAATAATGATGGTCATTATCCATTATTTGTCATATGATGATAGTAGTTAACAGTTGCTTGGTTTTAGAATTATGCTTATTAACTAATTTCCTTAATAATATCTATGTTAATTGTTATTATGGATTTATCATGAAACTTTTTATTTTTGTGAAAACTATTGCATGGGTGATTACAAGAGCAAATGAAGGGGAGAAGCATTTTTTAATAGGATCTATGGAATGGGGTACTACCTTAGTCCATTTATCTGATAGACAAGTATGACCTCTAATTACCTTGGTAAGGACCTAGCGACTTGAATAACATAATATAATCATTGGACAGACATGAGTTATTGGATGAACATTAAAACATTTAAATATTTTAACTTAATCAAAGTGCATACCTTTATTGCCTTATAATTGACATTCACATCACTTCATTATTATACATATTTATGTAATGCACATAGATATAAGGATAAATGTAAGAAGTTGGGTCTCACTTTTGGGCAAAAGTTGAAAGTGTTTTTTCTATTTTTGAATTTTCTTATCAATTGATGTCAAAATTTGACACATTTAGAGATTGAATATATAAAAAAATTAGAAATAAAAATTGTAGTGTTTGGAATCTACTTTTTGAATATGGAATTTATTTGTGTACCCATATGATAGATTTTTTTTGGTATGGATCTTTAAAAACCACTTTTTCAAAATGCCTATTTGAGGACCATAGCACACTCATGTATGGACATCATAATTTGACACAAATAAATATTTTTTTGTAAATCCTTTTAAACAAAGTTACCGAACACACCAAAAATTGATGATAATATTTTTCCTTAATTTTTTATTAAATAATTTTTTTTTAAATTATTAATTGGCTATAAAGGTAAATTTTAAAACCTCTTGTATATAGACACCATTATTTGATCAAAATTTCACTTTTTTCAAAAAAAAATAACTTCAAAAGAATTGAATGTAGATTGATGACATATGAATTAATTTTAAAAAAATTGTAAAATAAAAAAGTTGTTAAAGTTTTAGTGAACGTCACTATTTTACATTTAGGTACCACCTTTGATTAAAGAATAAGACAAAAATAGTAAATTAAATCATAACACTGTAAAATTTATATTTCTAAAATCAGGATGCTGAGAGCTCTAATAGGTTTTTGTTTTGTAAAAGAATTTGATCGAGAAGACCCTCTAACAATTATGGCAAGGCATGAATTTGTTAGTTTAATGCCTTAGACAAATCTTAAGAGGTCAAGGCATAGGCTTGGTCTCACCAAGCCTATCCTAAACCAAAATCTGAGGCAAGATAAAAAGATCTTGCCTCATGTTGTAAGAAACATGCACCCATTATTTGAAATTCAAAAAATCGATACCCATTTTGAAAAATTAAAAGCGACTTTTAAAATCCTCCCAAAAATAAAAAAATTTGAATTTTTTCAAAAATGGGTACACGCTTTTTGAAAATGAAAAATGGGTACCCAATTTTATTTTTTAAATGGGTGCCCATTTTTTAAATTTAGGGTCAGGTACTCAAGCTGAAAATGGGTGCCCATTTTTTAAAATCAGGGATTCGTTTCTAAGAGGTCTCATTCCATAGATTTGACTTTTACAGAATTGCAACCCAACTTTGTACATTCACCCATAAAAACAAGGTGACACCATAGTAATATTTTATACAAGATTATATCTATTAAAATACGTACATTTAAATTTTTGTACACCATAAGTGAATAAGAAGATAAAATAATCTTCAAGATGGAACATGTATTTAGATATACATACTTAATAGGTACAATTATGAAATCAGGATAGTGAGAGCTCTAATGGGATTTTGTTTTGTAAAAGAATTTGATCAAAAAGACCCTCTAAAAATTATGGCAAGGCATGAATATGTTAGTTTAATGCCTTAGAGAAATCTTGAGAGGCCAAGGCATAGACATGGTCTCACCAAGCCTATCTTGAACCAAAATCTGAGGCAGGAAAAAAAGATCTTGCCTCATGTTGTAAGAAATGGGCACCTGCTAAAAAATTCAATTTTTTTATTTTTGAAAAAATGGGTAAATTTTTTTTGAAAATAAAAAATGGGTACCCAAAGTTTTTTTAAATGGGTGCCCATTTTTTAAAATCAGGTACCCATTTCTAAGGGGTGTCATTTCGTAGATTTGACTTCTAGAGATTTGCAACCCAACTTTGTGCATTCACCCATAAAAATAAGGTGACACCATAGTAATATTTTATACAAGATTATATCTATTAAAATATGTACATTTAATTTTTTGTACACCATGAGTGAATAAGAAGATAAAATAATCTTCCAGGTGAAACATGTATTTATATATATATACTTAATAGGTACAACTATGAAATTAGGACAATGAGAGCTCTAATGAGATTTTGTTTCGTAAAAAAATTTGATCAAGAAGACCCTCTAAAAATTATGGCAAGGCATGAATTTGTTACTTCAACACCTTAGAGAAACCTTGAGAGGCCAAGGCATAGACATGGTCTCACCAAGCCTATCCTGAACCAAAATCTAAGGCAAGAAAAAAAGATCCTACCTCATGTGTAAGAAATGGGTACCCATTGTTTGAAATTCAAGAAACGGGTATCCAATTTGAAAAATTAAAAGAAACTTTTAAAATCCTCCCAAAAATTTTTAAAAATTGAATTTTTTAGAAATGTGTACCCATTTTTTACTTGGGTACCATTTCTAAAAAATTCAAATTTTTATTTTTTTTCAAAAATGGGTACCCAATGTTTTAAAAAATGGATGCCCATTTTTTTAAATCGAGTACCCATTTCTCTAAGATCTCATTCTGTAGATTTGACTTCCACAGAATTGCAACCCAACTTTGTGCATTCACCCATAAAAAATAAGGTGACACCATAGTAATATATTATACAAGAGTATATCTATTAAAATACGTACATTTAAATTTGTGTAGACCATGAGTGAATAAGAAGATAAAATAATCTTCCAAGTGAAACATGTATTTAGATATACATACTTAGTAGGTACAACATTGGATAAACATTTAAATATGATGTCATCTTAATAAAATATATATATGTGCAAGTAATTATATATGTATATAACTTTATAAATTATCCTTTTGAATAAGTAACCTTTGAGTTCTCTTCCATTTTTATCTATTTTTCCTTATAAGAGGTGGGGTTGTAAACTTGGCATTTTTATCAGTTATTCAAGAAGACAATTTTTATAATAAAAAAAAACTAATCAAGAATCACAACTTCTTGGAAGCCTTTGTTATTTTTGAATGCCTTCTATATATGCATGTTGGGAGAGTGGAAATAACATAAGTTCTGCATCATTACCTCGACCTCTTTTTTTCACATCAAAATCTCTTATTTTGTTCTGCTTAAGGATAGATCAAGCCATAGTTTACCCAATTGAGCTCGACATAAAAATATGTATTCCAAGGAGACGTCTATACAAAAATCAAGACAAGCTCTTACTTAATTTGATTAGGTTGCGTAGGTAGTTTCTCTATTTTCATTATTGTCGTATGCAATACAATTGCATATATAATTTGATACATCATTGTTGACTGGATATTGATATACATTTTTTATGAACCTATCCATTTCTAATTTTTAGTCAAAATCAAATGTAATTTGTTTTATCAAGATGCCTCTTGTCTTCAACTAGATTTTCATGTTCAATTTATTCCCTTATAACTCATAAAGAAGCTCTCGATCATAGGAATTGCTTTATGTTAATAAAGAAAAATATTTTATTATTTTTATCAGTTAAAGTTCAGCAAAGGAGTATAATTACTTAGAGATTGATAGAGGGTGAAGAGGTGAGAGAAAATCTATAAGAACAATTAATCAAAATCAGAAGAGACTCATTGAAATTAAAACAATTTAAAAAAAATACAAAATAGCTCATGCATGTCCACTTGACTTATCATGTTGTCAAGCCGAGTGGTGGTGATCGGGAAATAGAAATACATCTAAAATCCTGGACAAGGTCATTAAAGGCATTCTTTCCTTCTTAAGATCACATGATGTTAGTAGTGCTAGTTATTTAGACATGTTTCTCCATAACTGTGCAGACATTCTAAACACCGATATTGCTTGGATGGTTGGATTAATAGTACCCCAAGCCTACCCTCAAGGTAGGGAGGGCCTTTCTTTTCAAAAGATTGTGTGGGGATGGATATGGTATGTGGTTGGGAGGTTAAGTCTAAGTTAATGCTTCTCCTCTTACTTGAAAGTTGAGGCTTGGACAACTAGTTAAAGACTCACCAGTTACTTTGTGTATGTCCTTTCTTTATCCCTACTATGCATTTTTTTCCCTCTTGTATCATAATATAAATGGCAATAATTTATTTCACTTGCATATAAATAATGATAGGAAATGGATATTTTAGTTAGTAGTGATTTTAGTTTAATGTTATTTCAGATAATCATTATTTCAGTTGAATGATATTTCAATTAATCATTATTTTAGTTAGTCATTATTGCAGTTAATATCTCATGAGGTAGATTTAAGATGTTATGCTTTGTTTTATGAAGAATCACTTTCATCTCTACTTGAAATCAAATATTAGTTCTATTCCTTTTAGTTAAGAAAATTCATTTGTTACAATATTACTCTATTATTATTTGCTAGAATACTTTTGTCTAATTAACTTCTAATGGAAGAGACCAATTAGACAAGAATAAAAAAGATATGAAAGTATGAAGTGAACTTTTGTTTCCATACTATCATAATATTAAATAAATTATTTGTATAAGAATTTTGGACAACCATCTCTTACTTAACATGAAACAATGAAGAATTGATCTAAATTGAATCTTCTAGACTTCTCAAACAAAAGTTGTAGGGTAGCCAAGTTTCTGCCTAGGATGGTATAGTTTTGAAGAATGGGTGGAAGGGTTTGAATATTGGATATAGGTATGGAGGAAATTATGAAGTGTGGGTGATTTGAAAAGAAATATTCTTGATCTATGATTTTTAAAGAAATATATTCAATCTATTTAAATGTGTTCACTCTATGATACAACAACTAATTTCATAACTAAAAAGCAAGGACATTTGCTTCAATTGTCAAGTGCATATAGGTATAAATATTCTATGATATAATAACTAATTTCATAACCAAATAGTATGTATACAATCCAATGAAATATCTTGATTGACTCTCTTCAAAAGATACAGATAAATGTAGAGAAAATTCTTCAAATTTGATGGGACTTCCAAAATACACCAGAGTAAGGCTCAACTAGTTGTGCAAGCAATTAAATACAAATGTTGGATTGATTTTTATCATCAGGTAGCTAGGCCAATTTTCTTCATAAAATTTAGTCTACACATTATCACAAAATTTTGTTAGGCTCACTATGTTAGTGTCCAAATAGAAGCTTCCTTCCAAACAAACAATCATAGCACCATTGAAATGAAGCATTTGATTCTCTTGCAAAGAGGAAAAGCTTGGAAGAAAAAGGACATACAAGCATACATTCATTTGGTATAAAAATTTCAATTTAATTTTTATCAATGATCAACAGACATGAATTTTCATGAATATAAATTTTCATCTACAATCTACAAGAAATGTCTCAGTTACCATTAATGTTCAATTTTTTTTTCATTAAGTCTTTATTACTAAAAGTCTATTGAAAAAATCATTTAGCTGGTCAATAGACCCTTATTGTTATACCTAGCTACATGGAAAAATACCAATTCTATAATTTTATTGGCACCAATATCACACAATCAAGCTTTTAGCAATAAGCTTATTCACATGTATTTTAAGAGGAAAAATTTGGTTGGAACCCCTAGGATTAAGACATTATTAGTTTTTTAAAATTCTTTGATGGCACAAACAACATCAAATTTATAGCTATTACATCATTTATTATTTAAAATTTCTCAAACAAACATTTCCACTAATCTAGATGGTCAGTCAATAGTTGTAGGTTATGGAACATTTTCCAAACTTGATGTGAATGTACTCATTTGCCAAAAGAAGACTTTATCATTGGTTAGAATTTTATTACAAAGAAAATCCTTGGTTCATAATCATGTGTTATAGAAAATATAACAAGCAAATGTAGATATTCTAATTTTCCATTTCAAAATTCTCAAACTTCCTTGCTCTACAATATTGCCTACATTTTCTTTTGCTTCGTGTTTGTTGTATGTGAATTACATAAGTGTGTGTAAGCATGTTACCTTCAAGTGTTGATAGATAGTGAAAATTGGTGAAATATAAAGTTGTCATTCATAAGTGATAGCTTTGAAATACATAGCTTCAAGGGGAGATGGGATATCCAAAATAGGCACAAAGATCACTAACATGAAAGACCCATGCTAAGTGATCAAGAAAAGAGGAGGTAATTAGCAAAAAAAAAAAAAAAAGGTAGGATATTGAAAGTAGATAAAATATAGAGCTTCAAGAATAGTTGCGACATGAAATGATCCATGAAGATCATAGAGATGAAAGGTCAGTATTAGTAGTTGATGAAGATAAGAGGAGCTAATAAACAAAAAATACAAAGAGACAATGATATCAACAATACACATCTAAAGGAAACTTCAAAGAGTGATTATTCCATCATAATGTTCATGACAATGATATAAGAAATTAGTTTACTCAATTATGCTTGTGATTGATTAAGGGAACAACAATAAACATAAGAGGATGGATGCACTATTACCTATGTATTTACTAGTCCAAAAACATCACTAATCCAAACAATGTGGAGGGTATGTGCAGGATAATGGTGTGCAAGTGGCGATGTGAAAAAAGTGGAGTTTGAAAATCTCTAAAAGAGTTTCAAAATCCACTCTAACTTTTTTCCACCCATCCTAATACCAAGGCTAAAAATTTTTGGCCAAGCCTTTTTGGGTATCTGATCAGTAATCAAGTATTTAATTTTATATGAGGTACCTGATCTATTATGAGGTACCCGATATCATATTGGGTATCTAATATGAAATTGGATACCTAAAACCTGTGGCATAGATTTAAAAAAAACTCAAGAGCTATTTTGCATTTTTTTGTATGGTTTTATTGTTTTGCTTGATTTAGGTATCAAATTTCTAAATGGGTATCAAATAAAGGTTTTTTTTTTGTACTTTTTTATGATTTCAATTAATATTATTATAAATTATTTATTTTAAATAGAATTTGTTAAAAAATAGGTTTTTTTAATAGAAATTGTTAAAATTTAGGTTTTTTTTAATAGAAATTGTGTTTTGCAAATTTATAGGTATGGTTGACCCAAATAATGACACTGAGCTAGGAAACAATGTTCCTTGTAACCATCCACCAAATAATCTAGTACCCCCTCAAAATCATCCACCAAATGATCCCCTACCCCCTAAAAACCCTCCTCAAATTGAAGATTTGATATTTGAAAATCTTGTCAAACTGAGGTTTTTGCAAACCACATATAACAATATACCTACATTGGCTCCCATGTTATCCATGTTAAACACCATAGTAGATAATATTGAAACACTTACCAATGAACAAAATGTTGCTCTTCACTAGTGTGAGAAAATACATGCCATGTTTGATGATGGGTTGGACTATGATGAGGTTGTGGCCCTAAATATAACTAAAGATGATATAGTTAGCCTTTTTGTAGACCCAAAAATTGGTAAACAAGTAGAATGTGCAAAGCCCAAATCATCAATTAAATGGTGCGCAAATGAGCCTATGCATGTAAAATTTTGAGATCATTGGTGAATGGTTTTTGACATCCCTCCACACAAAAATTTAGAGGTGTCATTCTATTTCATTAAAAAGTATGCCAAATTTTTGTTACACATCAAGGTGATCTATTGGAGCATGAGGCCAAACATGGGTGTAGGAGGAGGAGCTCATCAGAATAGACCCTTTACCCAGTAGAAGAAAGATGACACTTTTGTCCCCCCTATTGATGTCTCCCCCCTCCTCCAATGCAACATCCTGATATCATTGTAGAGGCTAGCTCTCAAACTATTAGAGCCATCCATAGATTGAGTAGCCTATTGATATCCTAGGCTAGGTCAGTGTTGTCTCCCCATGTTGATGATGCTGGTGTGAATTCATCATCGGTGAGCACATCACATGTTTGTGTGTCTCATACTTGCATAATGTGCAAGAATATTTGTTTGGGTCCCATAGGTGATCTTTCTAAGTATTAGTTTGTATTTGAGGAGGATACACTAGACATACAAACATAGGCTAAACACCCTAACATGAGAGAGGAGGAGCATGCAGAGGCATGGAATCCTTTTGTGTTAGTATGTATATACATTTTATTGTTATGAAATATGTGATTTAAAGTTAATCTTTATAATAGAGTAATTTTAATCCATACTGACTTATACATGTATGTGATCTTCATTCATGTTTAGTTGATGATTGAGGAGGAGCTTGAATGGGTTGATAATGTCATGCTCTCAGCTATTTCATTTGTCCTTTAGACATCTATGTTATAATATGTTGTTTTCTCATTGTTTTTCTATTTGATATTAGAGCATAAATGGTTTCTAATCTTTCTTTTCTCTTGTAGGTATCACCTATTAGTGGCAAACAAAGTGTGGGGGGTAAGGCACAACCCATTGACAAGGGAAGGTAATTAGGTGCTTTTAAAGTGATTAAATATCAATGCATTATTGTGAAATGTTTGTTGTAATGAAATATAATTACATTCTTTATTGTACAGGGAATGGTTACTAGTGACAAGTCTAGGCAGATTCAGTGTCACATACCCTCTAGTGTTTCCATTTGCAGTGAGAGCCCCATTATATGTACAAGTATCATTTATTTTTTATTTTTCTTATTTTCATAAATAAATTCAAAACTTATTTCCATGATATTGACAACTAGTATTTTTTATCTCATAGGAAACACTTAGTACATAGGATGTTGGACACCAGAGTTTTGTATCTTTGTTGACACAACCATTATATCCAGAGGAGGAGTTGACAGAGGTAAGTTGTAGTTTGAATTTTTGATTATATGTTATAAAATTAGTATGCTATGAATTATAATGTTCTATTTTAAGTTGTAGACTCATTTGAAAAATATAGGCCACAATCAATGAGGTTCAAGCATTGCCGAAGACATATGAGAGGACTCCTAACTGATGCAGGAGGTCAAGTAGAGATGTATTTATGATGAAAGTTTAATACTATAAATATTCATTAAAAAAAGGATCATTATGCATTTGAGTAATTCAATTTTAGATACATAGAATCATATTATTTAGTAGTCTAACTTTGGATTTTCCATTTTTTTTTTGTAGGAGGCATCTTATCCACCTAGTGCAGTGAAGAGACTACATTTTGATCATCCACCAGCAACATAAGATAGTATAGTTATCATAGGATGAGTCATGAGACATTTTTAGATGGCATATGCCACATTGTATATAGAAATATTGATATTATACACATTTTGATGGCATGATCGACCACATTTTGTATATGGATCTATGTTTTTGATATATATTTGCATAATTTGTCTATGGATACATGAACTTTGATATATATTTGTGTAATTTTTATGGATACATTTATTTTCATATATTTTTATTTTCATTTATGTGCACAATGATATACATATTAATTTAGTATAGTATTAGTTCAATGTATTGTGGATCATGTGTATTTTTCATGTTTATGGAATATCATTCATTTTGATCATGTTTGTTATATTTGATTCAAATGAAATAATTTGTGAATAAAATTTTAACAATGTTTATTATCAAATTTTGATGAAATGTTTAATTTGAAATGATATCATACATATTTAATTTGAAATGATATCTGCAATCCCGTTAGATGTCATTATGGTTCACCTTTCCAAATGCACTTAGAGCACCTTGGAGACTTTTTGGTATAGGGTGGCCACAAATGATGGAGGCTATTCATAGTTGGAACAAGAGTGTCACTAGGGATCACCCTCCCATCTAGAGCTAATGGCACTAATGATTTGATGCCAGGATTAGTTGTTTCAAAGTTATGTAGTGATGCATCAATGAACTAAGGCACACTACAAGTTTTGGCATTGAGTGAGATTGTTGTACTGAATCCAAATGGAATGTAATCTCTCAAAAATGAGATAAGTTATTGTAGGCCTTTACGTGACCATCCTATAGCATTTTATTTTTCATAGATAGCCCCCATGAGCTCCGAGTTACGATCCTCGAAAGATCGGCATTGAAAAGCACTTAGAGCACCTTAAAACTCTTTGGTACGAGGGGACCACAAATGATGGAGGTTCTCTATGGCAAGATTAGTGGTTTTAAAGTTACACAATGATGCACCTATGAACTGAGGCACACTACAAGTTCTAGCATCAAGCAAGATCGATGTGCAAAATCCAAATAGAATTTGATATTTGATAAATGAGATAGTTTATTATAAGACTTAGTATGACCATCCTATAGTATTTAAAATTTCATTGATAGCCTCCACAATCTTTGAGTTACAACCCTAGGGAGATCAACATCAAAACACACTTAGAGTACCTTGGAGACTCTTTCATACGAGGTGGTCGTGAATGAAGGATGTTCTTTACAACTAGAAAAAGGGTGTCACTAGTGGTCACCTTCCCATCTAAAGCTAATGGTGTTGACATTTTGATGCCAAGATTAGTAGTTTCAAAGTTATGCAGTGATGCACCTATGAACTAAGGCACATTGTGAGTTTTGGCATCGAGCATTGTGTTGAATCCAAATGGAATGTGATCTCTAAAAATTGAGATAGGTTATTGTAGGAATCATCATGAACATCATATAGCATTCAACATTTCATTGATAGCCCCCATGAGCTCTATGTTATGACCCTTAGAAAATTGACCTCGAAACACACTTAGAGCACATTGGAGACTCTTCAGTATAGGGTGGCCATGAACAATGGAGGCTCTCCATGGCCAAAGATAGGGTTTCAAAAGGGTTCATCCACCCATCTGAAGCTAATGGCATTGATGATTTTATGCTAAGATTAGTAATTTCAAAGTCACGCAGTGATGCACCTATGAACTGAGGCACACTACAAATTTTGATATTGAGCAAGATTGTTTTCTCGAATCCAAATAGAATGTGATCTCTTGAAAAGAAGATAGGTTATTGTAGTAATTGGCATGATCTTTCTGTATCATTCAACTTTTCATTGATATCCCCCATGGGCTCTGAGTTATAACCCTTGAAAGATCAACCTTGAAATGCACTTAAAGTACCTTGGAGACTCTTTGGTATGGGGTGGCCATGAACAATGGAGTCTCTTTGTGGCTATAAAAAGGGTGTCACTAGGGTTAAACCACCCATTTGGAGCTAATGGTGTTGATGATTTGATGCCAAGATTAGGGGTTTCAAAGTTATACAGTGATGCGCCAATAGACTAAGGCACACTATGAGTTTTGGCATTGAGCAAGATTGTTGTGCCAAATTCAAGTAGAATGTGACCTCTCATAAATGAGATGGGTTATTTTAGGCCTTAGCATGACCATCTTGTATCATTCAATGTTTCATCAATAGCCCCCATGAGCTCTAAGTTACAACCCTAAGAAGATTGACCTCAAAATGCACTTAGAGCACCTTGGAGACTCTTTGGTATGGGGTGGATGCAAATGATGGAGGCTCTTTGTGGCTAGAAAAAGGGTGTCAATAGGATTATAATTAAGTAAAATACAATATTTTTTACCTCTCTCAAATTTTTGGCATTGGGCACGGTGCAATTTTGGTGTTAGTATGTATTAAAATCATCATTTTTTAGGTCCCTACACATAAATTACATTAAGTAAAAACATATTTATTTCTTACATTAAATCAACAAGTTCACATTTTCAATATCATAAGTTTTTCATCATTATTACATCAATACACAACTATCAAAAATTACAGTGTCAAAATTAGTAGTATCAAAAATTGTAGTGCCAAAAATAGAATAGATTTTTCTTCATTCTGCTCCTTATTTAGTTTCCAATATCATAAATAATATTAGTAACTTATTAATTTAAACAAGATAAAAAATATTAATAATGGAATCATTATGAGCAAAAGAGAATAAGAAGTAAATATACCTAGTCAAGTGTTCTTGTAGGGTCCTCTCTCTATTTTAGGGTCAACAATAGGACTTCATGATCAAAATTAGTAATAGTAAAAAGTTCTTTTACTTTTGATCTTCCTTGATGCTTCAATGAATTCACATTTGTTGCTATAATAAGATGTTAATATATGATAATTGTTTTGTGCTTCTAATAGTCTTTGAATGTAGTAATTCCATTCCTTCTAAGCATGTATGTCCACAGCCATATTTTAGCAACTACAAAGGAACCAATAGGATATGTGAATCCATCATCATCTATGATCAGTTGTGAAAGATTTTGTTTACCTCTTACATAACATGCTAACTAATAATCTGATTTCTCATCATTCTCATGTGGTGCAACCAATGGAAACACATGCCCTAGCTGAAGAAGACCTGATAAATGGTTATGCTCAAGTGAACTTTCTATGTCATCATTTCTGATAGAGGGTATGATAGACAATGGAGTAAGATAATGTAGAGCCCATGTGTCCACCCACTCACTCGACTCACATTGATCCCAATCACACTAAAAACAATTAGGACAAAAGAAAGCTAGCTATCATATCCAAATGGTTCATGTATTAGAATCAAAATTCCAGAATGAATGCATTTTTTATGAGTCTCTAACTATAGCACAATCTGATCTATCACCTATGGAACCTTCCTCAACCAACCAAAATAACCTTTGTACTACTGAATTAAGAGTCCCCCTATGATAATGTTGAGCTACACCAATCAACAATTCTATGAGCATCAAGAAGCTCTACTCTTGAAATCTTCAATTGCTTCTTGACTAGAGCTCTCTTCATACATGCCCTTGCTCCATCATGTTCCCCTTTACCATGGCTGGACTCAAAAATACTCCAAATATGAGGCTCCTCCCTCTCTACATGCATCCTACACAGCCAATAAAATATGAGAGCATTCTTGAATTAACCTATGCAATTATCTGACCAAATGATATGTCTATCCATAGCAATGTCATGCTCCTATAAGAAATCAAAATAATTCTCAAAAAAATGTTGCAAAAAATTATGAGAGTGAGATCTATCATCACTCATGTAAAAATGGTACTCTCTAATAATCTTTTGATTATCTTCTACACTATCAAGGAATGTCTATGTGTTATGTGGACAAAAATAGCAATCTAAATGGATTTGTAATTCTAAGATTGTGTCTCATTTTGAGGCTATAATTTGTAGTTCTCTGCAAAGTCAACAACTAATATAATAGTGCCAATGGAAAAAGTGTCCTTACACATTCTAAATTGTTGATCCAACCACTATAACCTATGACTATACCTTGCATACTTGTAGAAAATATTTATCTTGAAATCTAAAATAAAACTAGCCACATTGATTTCTTTTGTAACCAATTCACATCTAGAGCCCTCACCCCCACTCTCCAATATGTATTTCACTAGTTAATATACCATTTTTTAAAACTATTGTCTTCCCAAGATCTTGTTCTCACCCCTCATGTAAACATGTGTCAAACTTGGATAAGCTACCACATTCTAAACACTTCTCATTTAAGCAAACATCTCTATAAAAGAAACAACCATCAACTCTACAACATAAAAATTGATCTAGCGAGTCTCTTGATGATTTTGGAAGCCTACTAGCAAAGTAGAATGGATGGAGCATAATAGTTCATGGTGCATATAAAACTCGACATGATACTTACAACAACATATATTTTGAATTTTAAGTGGCACACAATAAAATGGCTTCAAAGATTCAAAAGCCCTTTGTGATATATGCAATCTTGGATGACTCTCTCTAAATTATTTGAACAACATAGTTTGACTTACCTCCAAATAATATTTAGGATGTGGCATGTGATCTCTGATGCCAATTATCAACTTCAATTTGTCTTTAGCATTGGGTGATATTGTTGATCTAGAGTTCCAAAACTATATAATTTCTTCCTTCACATCATCAAATAGCCTTTTATCAAAATATGGAAGTCTCCCACCAAAAGCCCATGTTTCATTTTGAAGAGGATCATCAATTCTCTCTTGTCTACTAAGTACTCTTCTCAAAGTAGTATGATTTAGGTTCAAGTCAATAGAAGTTTGTCTCATATATCTACCCTTTCTCAAATGATGACTTACCAAAGAGGTTGCAATAACCCTTCGAGTAGCTCTCTTATCCTTCTCCCTATTATTTTTCTCAATACTATTGAGAGCACTAAAAAGATTCTTCACAATAATGGCATTTCTTTTCAATTTTTTATTAACATGAATCTTCAATTTGGAAAGCATAGGTATCATCTTTTTCATTTTTGATAAGTGCATAAAAAGTTGACATTGTTTCACCACTGTCTTGTTGTTGAAAAACATCTTATATAGTCTTGAAGTCCATAACCAAATGGTTCCTTGTGATTTTTTTCCTTTCAAATTGGTAATAATCATTTCATTAATTTCAATTATAATTTCATGTCGATTATAATTAGGAGATATGTAATGTTTCTATGCATTTTCATTTTCAACATGGTTAATCATGCAATTTACA
This sequence comes from Cupressus sempervirens, assembly GCA_028749045.1. Lineage (NCBI taxonomy): Eukaryota > Viridiplantae > Streptophyta > Pinopsida > Cupressales > Cupressaceae > Cupressus > Cupressus sempervirens. Next base: position 320,241,022 of record CM053791.1, read on the forward strand.
TTATGAACTAGTAAATTTTCATTCTCCAAATTTTCATTCTCTAAATTTTTAATCTTGACATTATCATTATCAATTAGTACATTTTCATTCCCCAACTATACATATTCATTATTTGACTCTATGATTTCACCTTTGATTTATACATCGTCAACTTGATTCACATTTAGCATACCTTGTCTCTTCATTTAGTGATTTACCTTGTCCCTTTCCCTATATATTGCAATATCTTTGTTTGATACCTTCTTTTTGTGTTTATCCTTTCAAAAATCAATTTTTATAGCAAATTTTTCGATCATATGGGCCCCAAGAAATCATTTTTCTCCAAACTCGTGAAAATGGCCCCCAAAAAACATGATTGTTAGGTCTGCAGTGACAAAATATTTTGGAAAAAGTATGCCAATATTTAGAGTACCCAATATTATTAGGTATCCAATATTATTGGGTATCCAATCCAAGAACGGATACCTGATATGATATCAGGTACCTAAAATGGATGCCCAAATTTTGGAGGGAAGTCAAAATTTAGCAAGTGTGGGCAATGTGAAGAAAATTGTATATTATTATATATTAATATTTTATTAAATATAATATAGTAATATATATGACTATAATTATTAAATATAATATATTAATATATATATAAATTATTATTAAATATAATATAGTCATATATTATAAATTATGTCCCTAGGGGTCTTAGGACCCCTAGGGACCTATTGGTTTGATCAAATGGATCGAAAGGGGTCATAGGATAACCTATGACTCCTTTCGACGCATTTCATGACAACATATATGGGACCCCTAGAGAGCTATTTGATTTGATCAAATGGTCGAAAGGGGTCATAGGATAACCTATGACCCCTTTCAATGCATTTCATGACAACATATATCCCTAGGGGTCCTAGGACCTCTAGGGACCTATTTCATTTGTTCGAATGGGTTAATAGGGGTCATATGATAACCTATGACCCCTTTCGATGCATTTCATGACAATATATGTCCCTAGGGGTCATATTTGTTTGATCAAATGCATTGAAAGGATTCATAGGATAATCTATGACCCCTTTCAATGCATTTTATGACAACATATGTCTCTAGGGGTCCTAGGACCCCTAGGGACCTTTTTGGTTTGATCGAATGGGTAAAAAAAGGTCATAGGATAACCTATGATCCCTTTTGATGCATTTCATGAAAACATATGTCCCTAGGGGTCCTAGCTATTTGATTTATCGAATGGGTTGAAAGGGGTCATAGGATAACTTATGACCCCCTTTTGACACATTTCATGACAACATATGTCCCTAGGAGTCCTAGGTCCCCTAGGGACATATTTGGTTTGTTCAAATGGGTTGAAAGGGATCATAGGATAACCTATGACACCTTTCGATGCATTTCATGACAACATATGTCCCTAGGGGTTATAGGACCCCTAGGGACCTACTAGTTTGATCGAATGGGTTGAAAGAGGTCATAAGATAACCTATGACCCCTTTTGATGAATTTCATGACAACATATGTCCCTAGGGATCCTAAAACCCCAAGGGACCTATTTGGTTTGTTAAAATGGATCAAAAGGCCCACTTTGACACATTTCATGACAATATATGTTCATAGGGATTTTAGGACCCCTAGGAACCTATTTGGTTTAATCAAATGGATTTAAAGGGGTCATAGGTGATGCATTTCATAACAACATATGTCCCTAGGGGTCCTAGCCTATTTGGTTTGTTTGAATGGGTTAAAGGGAGTCATAAGATAACCTATTACCCCTTTTGATGCATTTCATGACAACATATGTCCCTAGGGGTCCTAGAACCCCTAAGGACCTATTTGGTTCATTCAAATGGATCGAAAGGGGTCATAATATAACCTATGACCTAGACCCCTTTTGATGCATTTCATGACAATATATGTCCCAAGGGGTCCTAAAACCTCTAAGGGCCTATTTGGTTTGATCAAATGGGTCAAAAAGGAGCATAGGATAACCTATGACCCCTTTTAATGCATTTCATGACAATATATGTCCCTAAGGGTCCTAGGATCCCTAGGGACTTATTTGGTTTGTTCAAATGGGTCGAAAAGGATCATAGGATAACCTATGACCCCTTTCGATGCATTTTATGACAATATATATCCTTAGGGGTCCTAGGACCCCTAGGACAACCAATGAACCCTTTTGATGCATTTCATGATAACATATGTCTCTAGGAGTCCTTGCACCCCTAGGGACCTATTTGATTTGATCGAATGCATCAAAAGGGCTCATAGGATAACCTATGACCTATGACCCCTTTCGACGCATTTCATGACAATATTATATTTAGCAATAATATATTACTAGATTATATAATAATAATCATATATATTACTATATATAATAGTAATAATATAATATTACTATATATAATAAGAATAATAATAATTGTATTATAATAATAATAATAATCATATATAATAATAGTCAATAATAATAATGATATCCACACTTCTTAAATTTTGGTTTTCCTCCAAAATTTTGGCAATAAATTTTTGAAAAAAAATTTGGAAACCACTTTTTAGGTACCCAATTTAACATCGAGTACCCAATCTAACATCAGATACCCAATCTAATATCGAGTACTTAATTAGGCTTGGTATTTACCAAACCTATTTGGTCAACTCAAAAAATGTGTTTGAGACAGGTTTCATTGACATTCAAATTTCTAGTAGCCATTTGACAAAAAAAAATTCATCAAAATTCAATGAAATGAAAAGGTTTTTTAATAACACTCTAAAGATTCCATTGATATAATTAGTGCCAAATTTTGAGTTCAATAAGTATTTATTAGGTAATTTTTAATGAAGATGTCTATAAACTGTTGATTGACATATTGATTGAAAAATAGCTATAATTTTTAAATGATATAACACTTTTAAAATTCAAAAGTTGTGTTACATTCTATGCTTTGTCTTGTATTAGAAAAAATAAAATTGTAAAGCTTTCAATTAGTTAAGGTGGGCACACATGGAAGTTTTTTTTATTTTGGAAAAGTTATAGTAGAAAATTCATAATTAATTATTTATTTGGAATAAAACTACCCAAAAATATGAATCATATATGGACATGAGTCTACTTACTTTATCTATAATTATATTTAAAAATATTATCATTTGATTTTGATTAAGGTGGTTAGACATACACCTACTCTTTTTTTTGTCCTAAAATTTTGGTAGTTCTACATTAAAATCTAAAATTTTGACAAATCAAATAATTTTTACTCCAAATAAGGCCTAGTAGTTTAGAAATTACATTCAATTTCTCAAAAATTCTTTTCTTACAAATTTTTTATATAAAGCCCATAACTACTTTAAAATTATGTGTCAAGTTAACAGTACCCTAATTTGTTGATTTTTCACTACCACTTAGGGCCATAGTTTGGTTGACCATGATCCAACACATACCTTGGAGGTGAGTTACTTGACAATGGAATGTGATGATTAGGGAAAATTACTTGACAATATAATGTGACCATTAGAGTATTGTATGAAACATTCTCAAGTCAATTAAAATTTTCAAGTCAATGATGAATCCAATGCACAACTAGTAGACATGATGCAAGGATGGATCATAAAGTAGTTTAGAATATTTTTAGGGGTGCACAATGAATGTTTTTAATGGTAATATCTCATGAGAGAATTATTGAAAATGTGAAACTAAGTCATAGGATGCCAAAGATGGATTCACTTGTTCTTTTTCATTGGGAAGTAAGCTGTCATAGTTATTGGAAACAGATATAATTTTATTAACTATTTCTAGGTACATTAATATTGTTGGAAGCATGAATGCTGATGATATTCCTATGGGGGTGTATTATAGAAACATGATTATATCATTATCATGGTGATATGTTACATTCATGGTTGTGTTTGTCACTGATGTCAACATAGCAATCATTTGTCATATCTAATAGAAGAACAACTATAAAGATCAAGTTGGTATAGACATATCATTGATTACTTTCAATAGTGAGGTTAAAGGGATATTATACTATGTGTCTAGTATACGTAGCTAACCTCAAAATCATAAGATGTTATGTCTAGAAGAAGTTATGCAAGTTTCGGTGAAGATTGTTCTAAGATAGAGTTTACAGAGACATATTTTGGTAAACTTGTTATATCTCTTAGCAAATTTTTTATTCTGAGAAGATGAAGTTAACTATGTGAAGAAGACATCTTGGTGATGATGTGGCTAAGATTTCTTGTCATAATGTTACATGTACAAAAATTTATTCAAGTTGCACTATGAAAGATTAATGTTATCGCTAAATGTAATGTGGTCTTAATGTAGTCATATAATAATTAATTGAGACGGTGTAATAGTTGACTCTGGGAATTGATTTATGGATTCAATATAAAGGAAGGACATTTTACTTTATTCTATATGGATGGATGGGAATGATTTTAATCAACACAAGAAGTGAAATGCAAAGATAAGTAGAGTAGAGTGGAAGTGAAGGAAACTTCATTACCAAGATCTTATTGTGTGATATAAAGTTTAATACTTGGATCTGAAGTTTCTGACCTTGTCTTCAAGGTCTAAAATTGATTTTCTATTTGGCATGATAGAGGAAAGAAGTTAAAGTATATTACATACAATTATTCTACAAGTAATATTTATATTAGTACATCATCTTGTGGGCATCATTCCCATCAAGGTTTTCCCTCTGATCAAAAGTTTCCTTAGTTAACATATTTGGTGTAATTGTCTGTGTAGATCTTATTATGGTTTCTCTTTACTTTTGTTGAATAGATAAGATTTTTTAAGGTTGATAATGTTTTAATTATTGAATGACTGATTCACCCCCCCCCCCACCATTATCTTGGTAGACTATTATTTCTAACAATTGGTATCAAAGCATCAGGTCCTTGAAGATCAAGTTTAACAAATTTGGGAGATCCATGGTAAATAAGTTCAAGAAAGATAGCCCAAAGTGTGATGAAACAAATTATGATAGCTAGAAGGAAAAGATGAAGACACATCTATTGTGTATGGATCCAAGATATTGAATCTTGACAAAATCAGCAAAGACAATCATTTCTGAAAGTGATTTGGAAACTTGTATTGAGGAAGAGAGATATTTTCATGTGTGACATGAGAGCTAAAGAAGCACTATTTTTTTCACTTCTTGAAATTGAATACAACTAGGTAAAATCACTTGATACTTCTCATTTGATTTGGAAACCTTTGGAAAATAGTTTTGAAGGTTATGAACATTCTAAGAAATTGAGGGTACAAAGTTGGATTTGCACATTTCAAGAATCTAAAATGATGGAAGATGAATCCATATGAACATATGCAAGACAAACTCTCACTTGGAATGTTACCCTATTAAAGGATTTATCACCTTGTTAAAGGTTTACAACATGGTTATTAAACCAACCTATCTCCATAGGATTTTCATTCCTAATACAATGGCTAGAAAATATTAGAATGTGTTGACCTGATGACATACAATATTTAACTATTGATTCCAAATCCTTGTTCTGCTCAAAGTGTTGATGCTCTATTCTAACCAACTAGATTCTACAATGTTTCTCTTCCTTCTCTAAGTCTTTACACCACTATGAACTTTGCTAGCATTCTCCCATATAATTCATACTCATGCACAAATTAAGGGGTTTCTTCCTCCTTATAAAGGCTTTGAAGTCTTAGGGTTAGGTATGAATCCACAATCAACATTCATCCTTCTTTTCCCACTCAAATCTTTATACTTTTCCTATTGGTTGCATACTTTCTCCATTTTTCTTATTGACTACGTGCTGATTACATAGAGAATGTAAAAGATTCGATCTTATCTTTTAGATCCTTTGAGATTCATCTTGAGCCAGCTCAAAAATAGTTTACATCTAAGTTTGTGAAGGCACAAACTCATATGTTGATCCTATGTTACTCGACACTTACTAATTGTTGATGCTCAACACATATAGGAATTTTTTCTCACTTGGCTCCTATAGTAACTCTATCTTGCTTGACATCTATACTTTACTTGACATTTATAGTGACTCAAGACTTGAAACTTGCTCGGCACCTAAAGTTTACTCAGCACCTATTGAATCCCTAGCTCGGCACATACTATAGCTCAGCATCTATATCATACTTGGAATCATCTTAGAAATTAGTTAAGTGTGTTGACACTCAATTATAAAAAAAAATCTAAGACCAACAATCTCCCCCTTTGACATGAGTGGCAAAAAAAGTTAACTAAAAATTATAAATCTAATCTGTATGAGTATAATGTGTATCCTATTTAGCATATGTACAAAACTCCAAAACTTGTTCAAAATTTTGTAGAAAACTATGTACCTCAAAAACATGTAACTCCCCTTGAGTTGATGTGCCATTTCTGTGTCCAAAATTCTTTAAGCTAGATTTGTCTCATGTTGTTTCCATTTTCTACCTTATGATTCCTTTATTTGTCTTTGTTTCTATCTACTCTATTTTTGTGTCTACTCCACCTTTCACACATCTCCTTGCAGTTTTTGTATCCTTTTGGCTTATTTCCTTATCTCTCCTCAAAATTTTATTATTTCCCCCTTTGGGTATATCTCCTCCTTTTGGTTTTGTTTAATATCTCCCCAATTTATTACATCTTATTATCTCCATCTCAAAAATGTATTTCTCCCCCTTTATCTACATAATGTATTATCTCCCCCTTTTTGAGACTCATGTCAAAGGGTCCTAAGAATGAATGGAATATTTATCCAAAAAGGTTTTTTTTTACCTCCATGATAATCTTCAAAGAAGCATCCCAATTGTCTAAGACAATTTCCAATGCTTTGAGCTGGATGGTTGTCTCTACTACAAGATGTACTAGGCCTTCTAAGAAAGATTAGGATCTTTCTTTAAAACATTCTCTGCATAGGCCATCTCTTTATGCAAAACTTCCATGTGTGGGATTATTGTAGACTGTATCTATATCAATTTGACCTTAATATTAGCCTCATCTACTGTTAATATAGCTAACTCCTTTTGAGTGTGAAGCATTGTGGCAAAATGCTTCTCACTTTGAACTAGATCCTTTGGTAGCTATGTGCTTGATATCTTAACGTTCCTCTCCGAGCTCAATATCTGTTGACTAGTCTCTTGTGTAAAATATGAGGAATCACATAGTTTGGAGTACAATGAGAATATATTCTCAAGTACTATTTTCACCTTTTTAACATTCTTTGGCAATTCTACTTGTGGTAGTGCTATTTCACCAGATATTTTCTCATTGACCTTCATTTGAAATCTCTTTTCAAACCATTCTGATAATTTGAAATTAGTATCTAAGTCTTCATTTTGTACTTGGTCTACTATGTTGGATAGTTGCTCCATAATGGGCTTTGTTTCATTAGGTACTGGCAAGCTGAATGTATCAAGGAAGATGTCTTTGATTTCTATTAATGCTTGCATCTACCTATACTCATTCTTGAGTATTTCTTCTTTCTTTTTCTTTTCTAGTGTCTCTTCACTTCATTAATCTATGCGAAGTTCATTTTTTTGTAGTCATATCTTGGTATGACTATTTCTTCATCAAGTGCAAGGTCTCCATAGTGAATTACCCTTGATACTTTGGTAGAGCTCGAGCCTGGTGCTGATATTTGCAATGGTACTAAATCATTGCTTAGCTACTTAGTAGGAGTCCCTGTGGTAGGAAAATTGACCAGTGTTTTTATTGCCTCTTGTTCTCTATCCTTAGGGGTCTTATCCTCTTCCTTATCTTCTTCACTTCTTCCTTGATTGATTATGATGATCAAAGGAGGCACACCTTGACTCTATGCTATAGGATCAACGATATCTTTCTATCATGTTTTCTCCTCAGCAATTACTATAACTATAGTGTCAACCTTAGCAAATGTGTCCTGTGCTACTTTCTCTTTTGGTTCTTTTGTATTCACCTTATTCTTGATTATCTTAGCTACAACCTTTTTTAGTTCCTCTACACTCACTAGAACTAGATTAGTACACAACTGTGCTTGTAGTGAGGTTTGGTGAAGGATCTTTTTGAGATACTCTATAGTCAATGGGTTGATGTTCTGACTTGAAGTATTAAGAACATCCTTTAGAATTATAGTTTCTATAGATGTAGGTGTTGTATGCGCAGGACTAGGTGGTGGCAATTGTGTTTCTTGGATGGTCTATTCCTATTGCTACTTCTCAGTTGTTTCCATGTCACCTTTCTGTGTTTCCTCATCTTCCTTTTCTTTTTCTCATTCTTCCTTTTATTTCTCTTCTTCTTCCTCTTTTTCATTTTCCTCTTACTCTTCATCATTATTTCTTCCCTCAAAGGGATCTTCTTGTCCTTCCTTGACTGTTTGGAGACCATATATAACTTTCCACATGAGGGTGGACTTCTTTACAACATCCTCAATCTTATTTTGTAGAATGATGAAGGCTTTGTGTTTGGGTGCAAATTTTCTCCCATGTTTCTTGCTAGTCTTGCTTATTTGACCTTTTGTAAGGTCAGGCATTACAATAGCCAATGTTGACTCTTTTATTTCTTTCTCCATGTTTAGTCAATAATGCCATTTATTTTCAAAAATTGAACTTAGCTCCTTTGGCATAGAATTATCAAGTTGAAGTGGAGTACTCTTGAACTTGGCCATCATAGTGTAGATAGATTCTTCCACTATGTTCTTCTCCTCTCTACTTAAGTTATTAAAATCAATGGTTTTCAATCCAATTTAATCTGCATTATCCCTAATGTTATCACAAACATTTTCAAGGTCAAACTTAGTAGTGTGACTTACCACTTTGAATTGTTCATTGTCATATTTTTTCCTCTCTTCATCTGACTCTGTGGGTGCCACATATTTTCTTCTCTTCTTCTTTGTTGGTCATCCTTGTTGTGTTTCTTTCTTCTTTTCCTATTCCTTTTCCACTTTTTTTGTTTCCCTTGTATCCGCCCTTGTGGTAGGCTTTGTTGGGCTTGGCTTGGCTGCTTTATTTTTTCCTTTTGGCTGTATAGCAGGCTATTTTTGTGCCTTTCTCTTCTTGGGTTTAGCTTTAGGTACTTCCTGCTTGACACCTTCTTCTTCCTTAGCATCCTCATGCCTTGGGTTAGTCCTAATGGTTCTTGACCTTTTTCTTCTTCATCATCATCTGCCTCTTCATCTTCTTCTTCCTCTGCCTCAGCTGCCCCTTCTCCAAATTTGGCGTTTAGCTTTTTCACCAATTTATCCTTTTTCTTCAATGTGGAGGCAGTTTTCAACTCCATATCTACCTTTAATCTCACCACATCGTAAGTGCCAAAATGTGGTACACTCTTATCCACTTCTTCTGCTAACAATGTTGTAATTGTTGTAGATGCCTCATCAATGTTTATCTCATATCCAAGAGGTCTTAACCATCTAACCCTTGGTGTGGCTGCTTGAATATAAGTATAATCAATATTCAAAAGAAAACATACAGCATTTATATGTTGTTCAACTAATGAAATAGGTATCCTTAATCTTTTTTTGATAGATTTCTTGAAAGCTTCAAAATAGTTGGTCATAAGTGTTTCAAAATTAGCTCCCATTTGTTCAATGTATTCATTTACCTGAGCTACAATGGTCCTGTTTGTTTTCTAGCTAACTTTACCAAAGGATAGAAATTCATTCTATAGATAGAAAATATAAAAATCAAAATTGCACCAAATTTGCATTGTGCTCCCTTAGTTCTCCTTATTGCTCCTAAGTTCTCATTAATTTGTTGCAGTTGCAATTCTACAAGATCATAAGTATGATCTTTTTTGACCAAGTTGTAGCCAACATCTATTGCAATGCAAGGAACACTGTTGAGTTTGCTAGATTGATAAAAATTGTGGGAAATGACTCTAATAGAAAAGTCAACAAGAGGATCTTGAATGGTATCTATAGTCATGCCTTTCTTGTTCCATTTTGCTCTTGTATTCTTCTCAATTGCTTCCTTAGAGTCACTCCTAAGGGTTTTGGGCCGATCTAGGGTTGGATACCCTATTACTCTATGAAAAATCCTCTTTGATATAATAATTGGACCATCTTCTAACCATAAACTTCCATCATGAATCCTACTTAACACTATTCTGATCCATTCAGTTTTGAAGACAGTGGCAAATTCTAGGGCACAAGTCAAACCCTTCCTCTCAATGATTTGGAACTCTTCCTTCAAAATTCCATTTTCACACAACCTATCATAAGATTATCTAATCTCCATATCTCCTATAGCACCAATCTTACAATTATAACACCTCCTAACATCTTAGACCATAAATACCTTAGGAGGAGGAATAGATAGGGCTTTGGCAAGGTTTTTTTTGTATGCAACTTCAGGGATAGGCCAAAAATTTGGTTACTTAACTTAATTTGACACAAGTTGAACTTCAAATGGCTCTTTCTCTTGAGGTTTCCTTGAACTGGAAGCCATTTCTACTATCTAGGGTTTAAACATGAAGAAATTTTAAAACTGCGTAGCTTGCCACTAGTGTAAATACCTTGGATTCATTGAGACTAAGTTGAATCTACATAGAAATATTCTCAAATGTTGGATTCTCTACTTGGATATCATTCTAATCTCTTCTTTGTCTTTTCTCTTTGCTCGTGATGAGGAAAAGTGATTCAAAATGTGAACATATACCCTTATTTCATAACATTTAATGATTAGTGCGTTTATAGCTTTCCACTCAATTTCTTAAGCATTTCTACATTACTCAACTTCCATTGGTTTTCAAACACTCGACATATATTGTAGTTTCCCTTACTCAACTTCAACTAGAGTTTCTCTTTACTCAACTTCCACTATCAACTCAACTGCAACTAACCACTCGGCTTCTACTGGCTTTGGCAATCAACTCAGTATGTACTGGGATTTTACTAGGCATCTAAAGGCAACTCAATGCCACTTATGCAATCTTGAAATTTTAACTTTGCATTTCTATTCATGTTGACCTCTCCTTTTTAGTACTTACTTTTTTTGGAAATGAAATATGATAAAGCTTTGTATATCAGTCCCACATACCTTCTTTTGCTTAATTGGATGAAGTGTGACCACTTGACTTTTTAGTTGAAGTGATCCCTTCACTAGATGTGCTACTTCCATCTTTCATCTTCCATGTCTTATTCATTTCTCCTTTCATGTATTCAACATCTACCTTTCCTTTTCCTTTGTTGAAGTCTAAGTTAGGTGCCTTTGACCTTGTTGGGCAATTTCTGTTGATATGATCAGTCTTCAAACAACTAAATCATGTAGTTTGGCTCAACCATCTGCTATAGTTTCCACTGAAATGTGTTCTTATGCAATTTTTAGGGATGTGTCCATATTCTTGAAAGTAGTGATAGCTATACCTAGTGTTGTAGTCCCATTTATGGTGATTTCCATGATTATTTCCCCTTGTTGGTTTATTAGGTGTCCACATAGACTTTGATCTGCATTCAAAAGCTCTATGTCCATATTTCTTGCAACTGTAGCAGCGGCCTTCAAATCTTGGTGTTCTGATAGTTCTAGTCCTGTAGTCATGTGGTTGATGTCCTTGCTTGTTGCACTTGTTATAGTGACCCATATTTTTAAGTTTTTAATGCTAATGGGCATCCTTTTTTACCAAAAAAATGACAAGTATATTTAGTATTCTTACCTTTCTCACTTCTTTCTTCTGCAGTCTTGGATGAATCTGCTTTTTCAATGCTGGTGTATCCTAGTTTTGAAGTATTATTGCTAGCTCTTGGTGATTTTAGTAGCTATTCAAAGTACTTGATGTCCTCATTAGTTTTTTTGAAGCTTTCTATAATTTTCTTCTCTCTTTTCAAGTCATTTTGCAGTTTTTTATTTTGCATTTTCAGTGTGGATATCTCAATATCCTTAACATTCAGTTCATGATGTGCATTCATCATCTAACTTAGGGTGTCTAGCTGCATGTTGGAAATTCTTGCAAGCTCAATTGACTTTTCTTCCAACCTATTGGCAAGGTTTCTCTTGTCATCTTCTAACATAGCCTTATCTTCAATGGCTCTTTTCTTTTGTTCAGTCACTTCACAAAGCATCATGGCTTGAGATTCTTGTTCAATCTTGAGAGTTCTAATCTCTTCTGCTTGTGCTCTATTCTTCTCCATTAGGTCTTTTATTTTTGCATCAAACTCTTTAGAATCTCCATTTGCAAACACTTTTTTGGTGTCAATTTCCTTATACTGTGTATCATTCTTAGCTATGGCAATTTCTCTTCTTCTCTTTAAAGATTTTCTCAATTCTTCTCTGGCTTCTTCTAAAGTATGTAGAGCTAGTTGTATATCAATCACCTAGTTTTCTATGACCTACCCAAGTTTGTAGACTTCTATTTCTAGATCTTTTCTCCAAGTTGTAAGGCTTCTCCTTATGAGAACTAGGCTCTGATACCAATTGTTGGAATTTACAAGTAAGAAGATTTACTTCTGAGAGGTTGGTGAATCATAAGTAATAGACTTTAATCTTTAAATATTGTTAGCTGAGATCATTGGCATGAAACTAACATATTAAATCAACATAAAAGTAAAGACATGCATGAAAATAGATAACACAAAATTTTGGTCACCCAGAAACCCTTCAAAATGAGAAGGTAAAACTGGGGTGGGGATGACACCCACAAATTATCACTATAGAAATATATAATTGATTAACATTACAAAGTTTGACACTTTCAATGTCTACCCTGTGAAAGGCCTGCACTATTAATGGCTTTACACTCTATTAAAAGTGACCTGGTTAAAGGATTTACAAACACTCACTTGGAATGTTACCCTATTAAAGGATTTATCACTTTGTCAAAGGTTTACAACATGGCTATTAAGCCAACCTATCTCCATAGAATTTTCATTCCTAATACAATGGCTAGAAATTATTAGAATGTGTTGACTTGATGACTTACAATCTTTAATTTCTAATTCAAAATCCTTTTTCTACTCAGTCTATTCTGATCCTTCCTGATATGATATGTCTCTACTCAAAATGTTGATGCTCTATTCTAACCAACTATATTCTGCAATGTTGCTCTTCCTTCTCTATATCTTTACACCCCTCAAAACTTTTCTAGCATTCTCCCATATAATTCATACTCGTGCATGAATTATGGGTTTCATCCTCCTTATGAAGGCTTCAAAGTCTTAGGGTTAGGTATGAATCTACAATCAATATTCATCCTTCTTTTCCTGCTCAAATCTTTACACTTTTCCTAGTGGTTGCATGCTTTCTCCATTTTTCTTATTGGTTGCATGTTGATTACATAGGGAATGTAAAAGATTCAATCTTATCTTTTAGATCCTTTGAGATTCATCTTGAGTGAGCTCAAAAATAGTTTACATTTGGTTTTGTGAAGGCACAAACTCATATGTTGAACTTGTCTTACTCAGCACTTACTAATTGCTAATGCTTGACACATATAGGAATTTTGTCTCACTCAACTCCTATAGTAACTCTGTCTCGCTCAGCATCTATACTTTTCTCAACACCTATAGTGACTTGACACTTGAAACTTGCTTGGCACCTAAAGTTTACTTGACACCTTTTGAACCTCTGGCTTAGCACATACTATAGCTCGGCATCTATATCATACTCAGCATCATCTTAGAAATTGGTTAAGTGTGTTGATACTCATTATCAAAACCAATCTAAGGCCAACAAACTCTCCATATTAGAATATCTTAGACATTTTTATTTACAAAGGTAACTCTTCCTATGCTTCTATACGTATGTTCTACTTGGGGATATAATCACTTTTGTAAAAAAAATTTAGAACCCTCTTAGGATCTACAATGCATAAATTCCTCCCTTAAAATCACTATGTGATTCTTTCTCTTAGGATCTAAAATGCATAAATTCCTCCCTCAAAATTCCTATGTGATTCTTTATCTGATGACAAATATATTTTCTTGTTACATTAGTCTCCAATTCTTTAATATTGTGCATTCTATGTTTCAATGCATATTTCTATGGGTATTTATATTTATAGTTCCTAAAAGTATCTATTTTGATGCTTACATGAATGCCCATAAAAAATCCCCATTGTCTGTTGTATATCTTGGAGTTTCTAGAGTCCTTATGCCATTTCAAAAATTTCATGAGGCAATCTCCTTTTCTAATGATATAGCTTGTGAGCCATGTCTGAGCTCCTAAACATTATAAAATATTTTCAAATCTTGAATCTTTAAAACCCCATTTCAATGCATTCATTTTAGATATTATCTCTTTGAAGCACTCAGTTTTCTTGTGTCCTTTGTTAATCCTTGGTAGCAAGAAATCATGATATTATATCTTTCAAGAAATAGTGACGTGTATTTTTCAAACACTTTACTATTAAAACATTGGCATTCATGTTGTATCAAATTTCTGTATTTGAGGATATGACATCTTTGAAGTGTTATTTCTAAACAATTCATTGTCTTTTTTATCCATTGATCATTTTTATGTGTTCTTAAGTTCTCTAAAAAAATTTGTCAAACAATTCACATATTAAGTTCATGTTCTTCATATTTTACATTTATTTTTTTGGAGTATTCTTTGTGTATCCATAACTCACAGGGTTTAATCATTTGGCTGAATAGTGTCATATCATAAAACATTGAAAAATAGTCTCTCCTTGTTGCATCTTCTCAAACATTTTCCCTGCTTCCAAATTGACACATGTCAAGCTTTCTTTCAAATATTTTACATATTTCTTCTATATTTTACATTTTAATAGAGCATTTCTAATTAACTTTTGTAACCCAAAACCTCATCTAATTGTTCTTTAATGGATGCAAATATTATGTATAAACAAAGGAAGATAGACTGTCCATACAATATTTGCAAAGAACCAATTTAATTAACCCATTGAATACATAGATCATACAATTGTGTGCAATTCCAAATCCTCATTTTAATAAGGCATGATGTTTAAATAGGCTCTCTGCAACTCCACATTATGTGGACCCTCATTAGATAATCGATGTATCCTACCAATGATTTGGTAGTGTTCTATATTCTATTCAAATATTCCTATATAAGTGTAGGTGTGAAGGACATTGTTAAAGGTTTCAATTTTATGGCTAAACACATATTGTTTTCATTCATTCAAAGATTTCCAAAACCTTTCAGATAGATCCATTATGTACATATCTATGTAGTCATTATGTACCATGAATCCTCATCTTTAGAGACATCACTATATAGAACAACCTCCATAGAATAATCTTTGCATCATAACATTTCAGGTGATCATAGCTTTATAAAGATCCTCTACATGATTTTCACAATCCTCTATGTTTGGAAGTCATTGTTGGAGTACTAATCTCCATTTAAACATATTATCAAATGATTGTTAGATGTTGTAGTTGTCAAAGGTTTTCAATATAATTGGGTTTTCTAAAAAATCATTTCTTATTTTGCTGGATACCCATTCTTCATCAAAATCCTCATGCCTTTTGATTTGGATGAAATCTTCTATTGTAAGTTTAAGTTGAGCATAGGAATGGAATAAAAAGAGAAAATGAACAAAACAAGAAATATGATTTATAGTGGTTCAATAATTTTCTACATTCAATCTATAAGTAAGGAATCACTTTATAAATATTTAACAAATTCAATGATTTACATGACTATACACATCCATTTATACACTAGTATACAACCTTCAAGTGAAGAGCCATGAGAATTTAAATAGTTGTGTTATTGTTGGGTTTCACATTCCCAACAATCTCCCACTTGATGTCTAATCGACATAGCTATGATGTGCAACATTCCCTGCATTTCAAATTCTTTACATTATAGTTAGACCCATTGAAGATTTCAACATTGTAAAACTATGTTCATAGAAGCTAAGAATCAATCTTCTCCAATTTCTATTAGACTTCAATACAATCTTACAGCCAAATATCTTCCCTTACAACATTTATAGGGGTAATCTCACCTAAAAATTTGTAATTAGAAAAATTTGGCTAGAAGTTTTTGTTGCTTGATACATGACCTCAATTCATTACTTTTTTGTAAAGCAACCTTATCATTGTTACCTTCACTTCTTTTTTAGTGCCTTATGTCTATGGATACCAATTCTTGATTTTTATGATTTTTCATAGTTGGGAATTGCATGGTAGATAGTTCTTTTCCAAGGTCTTTTGTTTCTTCATGAAGTTATGGTTGACAAAGGTACAAAGAAGAGCGAGTCATGGGTTTTTGAGATAGGTCTGATTTGCACCAATGTAGTAGCTACCATCTACCAACTACCTCCCCTACTATTGGAAACAATAAACACATTCCCAACCTTCTTCTTTTTTTTGTTGTTCATGACAGTATGCTCCTTTACAATCAATTTTGAACATTCATTTTCTAGTGACTCTTTGATGGAAAATGCCACCTCTCCATATTTTGTGGTTGCCACAACATTGTCATTCTTACTGATAGCACATGGTTTTCCACCACCACAATTATTCTTGACAACCTCAAACAACATAGGCCTATCCCTTGGCCCAATTGTCTCAAAATATTTACCTTCAATTCCAACCACTCCATCTTGTAAAGACTCTTCAGTTTCACATTTTTCCTCAACAATTACTAACCTAGTAAGAATTATATAGAGCTCAATTAATTCCATCATTATCTCTTCATTTCTTCTCTTTTCACAAAACTCTCAGTCTTTTATAGCTATCTCTTTTTCCTTTTCCATACAAACAATCAACACTTTCAACATCAAAACCTTCTCTTTTAGAGTAAAAATTTCCTTCTCAAGAAATCCTCTCAATTATTGGCATATTTTTTTTCCTTCCATTTCTTTGTCAATTATTGTGACAACTACATCAAGAGTTGAGAAGGAAAAAATACCTAGCTTCCTTCGCTAAACCATTCTCTTTTGTCCATCCATCCCACAAAGAGACACAATATCTTAGCACCATCATTTCAATACTTTACCATGGTGTTGATACCAATTGTATATTTAAACTAAGTAGATAAATGGAATAAGAACAAAAAATGAACAAAACAAGAGACACAACTTATAGTGGCTAGGCAATTGCCTACATCCACTCTACAAGAAAGGAATCACTTTATTAATAGTTAACCAATACAGTGACATATATATGACTACACACATCCATTTATACACTAGCATACAACCTTCAAGTGAACAGCCTTGAGATGTCAAATAGTTGTCTGACAGTTGGGCTTCACATTCCCAAAATTTGTACTACTTGTTTGATGGTTACATATTTTATGAGATATTTTTGTCTTCACTCAATACCTTCATTTCACTGGAGTACCTAGTTTTGATAAGACACTATCCTCTTGCTAGACATATTTTTTTATCAATCTCCATATCTCTCGATATAGAAATCAATAATTTCATCAAATTCCAACCAATCAGTGGAAGACCTCCAGTGCTAGATCAATGATAATATGTAATACTTTTGAGAAATATTTCAATTATTTCTTCAAGACATGTGATTTCATTATACTTCTCCTTTTAGTAAGACATCTTTTAGCATGTCGTTGACCAATAATTGATGTGATGAATGAGAAATATTGGAAAAGTCATCCTTCTCCAATAGGTGCCCTTAACAAACATCATCAATGAGCTATTTTATTAATTCTATCAATTACTTTGATAAGATATTTCTTAGTGTTAGGTCCAATTAGAGGTAACCACAATGAGGGGGGCTGGTGAATCAAATATTTTTCAATGATAATCCCAAACCACTTAAACAAATCTGAAATCTGAAATATAAATAATAATGCAAGATCCACAACACATAACACTAGATATGTTCTTGAGGAAACCCATTAGGCGAAAAGTAGTGTATGGGATTCAAACCAAAAGATGAATGTAATCTGTTTAAATTGTTGCTTGGTTAAGAGAAAAAAGATGCACTTGATGTTGGAAATCTAATAGGGAAACTAAGGTGGTGAATCAGGGTATATAAAACTTTTTTAAAAAATTGTGTTAGGGCTACAAAGTTTGATCACTTTTGATGATCTACCTTGTGAGGGGTTTGGCATGTTAAGAGCTTACTAGACTTATTGAGTCTACCTTGATTAAATGATTTTAAATACACAATTAAGTGAAAAATCTGTAAATCTAGGACCACTCTATTAAGATATTTACCTTGAAAACACCTATTAAAATGTATTAGTACCTTGATCTTTCGGTCTACACTCTAAATGTTGATGACGAATATTCTCTTTACAATTTGATGTCACCTCTCTATGATAGTTCTTAAATAGCTTCTATCTACATTGCTTAGTCTCCTTACTAATCCTTAACACTTATCTACACTAAATTCACTTTCATCTTTGCATCCAAACTTATAGGTAGTAACCACATGAATTAGGTCTAAAACCCTCCTTAAATAGTTGTTGGATGAGGCTTCTAGATCATGGTCAACAATCTAGATTCATCATTTTTCTACTTATTCTTTCTAATTTTTTGATTTTTTAATCACCTTTCATAGAGATTGATGATACTCAATTGCACATGTAATTAACTCCTTGATTAGTTCCTCGATCATAAGAACACACTTCCATCTTGATAGAAATAGCATACATCAATGTTTGTGTCATTCTAAACATTTGTACATGTTGGTGTAAATACATATTTACTATCTACACTTTACTTAAGTTTACTTAGGTTAATGCATTTTTTTATTATATTTTATTATTTTATTATTTATTTTGTGAGACACTTAGGATTTTTCATACCTTTATGAGTTGTCATGTTGAAAACACAAAAGTACACAACTCTAATTCAGCACATGGTGTTAACATCACTGGAGTTTGCATCATTCACTAAGTTTTCATGTAGACAACACAGTTATTCACACTCCTAATTTAGCACATGGTGTCTTCAACATAAATTTTCATGCTACACCTTTGTAGGCTTATCCTCTCATCATTGCACTTACTTCTGTGCTTAATGGAGGATAACCCATATCTGGTGGACATGTGCCTAGTTGTCTGACTTATCATGATGTTCATTCCTAGGCATTATGGATGCATGTTAGAGGCCTTTATATATATAGCACTCCTAGTGTACTTTCATTACATTGAATCATAATACATATCAATATTCTAATCATACTCTTTCTAGTCTACAGTTGTGCTTGTGTTTGAGTTTTTTGTTCTTGGGTGAATTTTGCCCAATTCTTATAGTACAAAATTTTGTTACTCAACACTAATAGCTTCTTGATGCTTGATGCTTACTAATTCTTCATGTTGTCCTTTAGCCTTAGTTGTACTCACTTATACTACTTTTCTTGGTCTCTGTATCACTCATCTTTTTTTATTCTTGTAAATCTTGACAACCACTTAAGTACTTGGTGACACTTGGATTACTTAGCAGTAATTGTTGCTCAACAAAAACTAATTAAATACATATTTTTCTAACATCTCTTAGCCTATATATAGTGGTTCAATCACAGTGTTGACCAAATCAATCTTCCTAGTAAATGAATAAGTATTTTGCAGTAACTAACAATAATAGATTTCATTTAGGGTTATCAATTTTCCCCTGTGGCACTAGTGAAAAAACAAAATTTCATGATCAAAACTTGACATTCCAAAACTTCAAGATAGTTATTCCCCCTTAGAATATCTATACCTGTAGCTCTATTCTAGATATATATATAGTTGTACTTGCATTTTCAAAATGATTTATTTCTCACATTCAAAGCATTAGACTAGCTGATTCCTTACGACTTCAAAAATAGATATCAAAGTTTCAAATCAAAATTTGATAACACACATGTATACATTGTTGAAATATCTTAATGGAAAGAATGCTTCTAAGAGGGGGGGGTGAATCAGAAGTACTAGGTTTTAACCTATTTTTCACAAATCCTTAATAACATAATATTGAAATGTACATGCATGTATATCAACATTAAGCAATTATGAAAAACACATGTGCATCACCACATAACACTTGAAATTTTGGTAACCCAGAAACCCTCCAAGAATAAGAAGGTAAAACTAGGGTGGGGATGATACCCACAAAATTACTGCAGCAATAATGTTTGACCACTTCTGATGATCTACCCTGTTAAAGGCTACAACACATTTTTAAATGTGACCTTGTTAGAGGATTTACAAAAACTTTACATAAAGTGTTACCCTATTAAAGGATTTAATCACCTATTTAAAGGATCTGCAAAATAGTTGTTAAGCTAACCTATCACCATAGGGTTTCCTTTCTAATACAATTGCTAGAGAGTATTAGGTATAATAAACTTGATAGTTTACAATCCTTTGATTGATGAGTACAGGCACTTGATCTGCTTACTCTGATCTTGATCCTCTGAGATCTGATATTCTTCACTCTAAAAATAGTTTCCCTTACACACCTTCGTCCATTCACATACACAATGAGTTTTAGTCTTCCTTATAAAGACATTCGAAGACTTAGGGTTGGATGTGGATCTACAATCCATATTGAATCTCTATTTCCCACTCATTCCTTGCACTTTTATTATTGGTTGCATGCCTTCTCCATTTTTCTTATTGGTTGTATGTAGATTGCATAGGAAATACAAAAGATTTGATCTTATCATTTTAATCCTTTGAGATTCGTCATATGTCAGCCATGAAAAATGGTTTACATCTGAATTAGTGAGGTTACAAACCCTTATGTGTATTTTGTGTTACTCGGCACTTACTGATTCTAGATGCTTGGCACATGTAACAAATTGGCTTACTCGGTACTCAAATATCACTTGGCACTAGTATCATGCTCGACACCTAAAGTCATTTGGCACTTGATCTTCACTCGGCACCTGATCTTCACTCAGCACCTAAAGGCTGCTCAGCACCTGAAGACTACTCGACACCTAAAGATCACTCGGCACCAGTTGGATTTACTAACTCGGCTCATGTTGTGGCTCAGCATACATAGTGTGCTCAGCTCCAATGTAGAAAATGGTTAAGTGTTGTGGCACTCAAATGTCAAAACCATTTTGAGACTAACATACATACATGATCAAAAAAAATTATATGCACATACTCTTCCTTACTTGATCATGAAACATTTCCATTTCCCCATTGTATTTGTCACTTACTACTCAAACATATTTTCAATTGGGGTTTTGGGAGGATTCCAAATTCCTTTAGAGATGGATGGTGCAATCTAATAATGATTGAAATTGTGTCATCCCAGTTGGCCTTCAAAGTATGTAGTACTTATTTTTCTATCTCAATCTTGGCTACTAGATTTACCATATTGTCTGTAATGGATAAGTGTTGATCCTTCACAAGATCCTTAGCAATTTGTATGTGCCTTTGCATGACTTTCATATGATATAGCAACCTTTCCCAAAATTCATCCATCTCATTGCTTATATAGAACTCTTCTTGTAAAAGTTATGATTGTTTCCCATGTAAGATTTTGATTTGTGAAAATTAAACTAAGTTGGAGCCAAGTCTATGCTTAAATCTTTGTTTTCTTTCTATAAATCTGCATCTATCTTATCCATTATGTCTCTTATAGACTTGCAATAAGAGGGAATATCATCACACAAATTTTCAAACAATGTATTTTTATTTGTGGTTAATTGTTCTAGCTTAGTGATAAGAGTGGAAAGCTCAACTTTCTTTATTGCTATCTCACTAGATACTATTTCCATCACTCAATTGTCATACTTGCTCTCTGCTCTTTTCATTAATTTATCTTAAATTTTAGTATCATGATCATTGACTTTCTCCACAATTTTAATTAATTTCTCAATAATTGGAGTTTTTTATCCAAATCATCAATAATATTAATGTCAAGAGAAATGTCTTTGATATCATATAATACTTGTCTCTTTTGATGTTCTCTTCTTAACTCAACTTGCTTATCCTTCCTCAAAAATAGTTCACTTAATATTATCATCTCCTCCTCACTCAAATTAGTTTTATCCCAATAAAGAATAACAATGTCTCTGTCTAAAGTGATGAGTTTACCTCTTATGGCTTGAGGTGAATGTTTCACCTTCTTCTTCACTCTTTTTCCTTTGGAATCTAGTGTGTTGGAGCTTAGCATAGTTGTTGATCTCAGATTGGTTTTAAAAAGTGAATGTCAACACACTTAAGTTATTTACTTAGTTCATGTTGAACAAGTAGTACATGCTGAGCACAACATGTATATATTAGAGCATGCTGAGTCCACAATGAGTGTCAAGCCACTCATGTGCCAAGTCACTCAAGTGTCAAGCAGATAGTGTATGCTGAGTGACATAGGAGTTAAGTAAATAGTGGATGTCGAGTGATACAGATTTTGAGTCATAGAAGAGAGATTAGTATATGTTGAGCATCAAATACTTTAGGTGCTAAGTAAGATAGTTTTGACATATTTGTTTGTAATGGCACAAACAACTATGTAAACCATTTTTGAGCTAACTTAAGGATGAATTATGATATTTTGGAGATTAGGAAGAATCTTAAGTTGGATTCCCAATGCAATCACATGAAACCAATCAAAAAATTGGAAGGATTAAGTGGAAAAATGGATGAATTGCAGTCATAGATGTTAGTGTAGTTTTTTTATTTTTCCTATTTTGGTAGGTTTTTTCTACACTTTTAATAATCTCACTTAGGTTAATAAAGCATGTCTTATTAGGTGAATGGTTGTGAGGTGTCACCTTCCTACATGTGAGCATCCATTAGCTATCTTGGGAAGATACTTTGCTATCTTTAGTCCGATAGATGGTTGCTCCTCATTGGTTGGTGTTGCCACCTCCTCCCTCTTCCTAGCCTATATAAGCATGCTACCTGGCTTGTATTTGTATCTCTTGTTTCTGCATCCTCTTAATGCTATTTTGCTTCCAGCATTTGCATTACTCTCTTGGAGACTAACTCTATGATGCTATTTTGATTTTGTATCATTTGCATTCATAGTTTAGATATTTACTCTTTGCACTAGTTTTTTGAGTTATTAATCTTACCAGATTCTAACATGGTATCACAGCTTTTCTATGTGCAAGAGTAGATTTTAGTTTCCTTATTTGAGAGATTCGAGGGGGCTAATAAACTTTATTGTAGTTTTTTGAAAAATGAAGTATGCTCTTCTCTTGCATCTTTGGATGATCCTGAGAATCAGAAAAGTTTTGACAAAAATGATTTTTCTCTCGGGTTTCAATCTCAAATCTAACAACCAACTTGCATATTTGGAGTTTTCAATCAGTATTGCAGGTTCCAGCATGCCATTGATGGACTTAGGAAGCTGATCTAGCATTTGCATATCATATTCTGGTTGTTGGGGTCATTTTTTGATTTTTGGAGCCATTTTTTACTGTTAAAGGCATCTAATTTACACTACAGCAATATCTTATGTACATTAGAAAGAAAAATGCTTTCTGGGTTTTGTTTGCAGCCCCGAAAAATCATTTGGGTATCTTTTAGATTTTGCATGCAAGCTGTATAGTTTGCAAAATTGAGCATGCAAAGCTACAACCATACCCCTCTCCATTGGCAGTCGCAGATTTGAATGCAGTTTTCAAATGTCTCGTTCTTGCTCATACGGACTCCGATTTTGATGATTCTTGTTATGAACTTGGCTATTTTTTTGGGCTCTATCCACTAGTGGAGTTGTTTTTTGATTTTCATGCATGAATTCTTTAGAAATTGCAAATTCTCAGCCATGACTATGCATAGTTCTTGTTTTGGAAACTTCGGAGGATCATAACTTTCTCATACGACCTCGTATCGAGGTGATTATTTTTTTGAAAGTGCATGATTTTTTGAGTAGATCACAGTGGTGCTATTTGTTTCTTTGATTATTGTGCCCAAGTTTCACTTTTAGCATATGCTCTTCATGAGGAGGCCCTGTCAGTTTTTCTTCCGTAACTTGAGCATACGGACGTATTTTTTCGATCCAAAAAATGTGTCAAAAAGATGGTTCTGAGACAAAGATGATGGCATAGGTTTTTTTTATTTTTGCTACAGTTTGGTTGCCTATTTTGGTAGTCAAAGCTAAATGTTCTATTTTTCCTTCCGAGAGCCATATCTCGCTCATTCAGACTCTTTTCTGGGCTTACCAGATATCGTTGGAAAGCTGGTTCTATGAGTTATTCAGTTGTAGAGGTCTTTTATCTAGATTCTGCTCCAGGTTCTTTCTCCTTCAAGTTTTGCACTTTTGCACTTCAGCGGATTACTTGGATTCTACAGGTCTTGGAATCTCTTCTTCTATTCTTTTGGCTCAGTCTTCTTTTTGACTTATGAGCATTGTATGCTTCTATTCTATTGCATTCCCTTTTCTGTAAATGCACTAAGATAAAGTGCCTACTTTTGAATATCTAGGATCTTGTACACCTTGTGTTTGTTTGTACTCACACTCAGTTATAAAGTGCCATGGGGGGTCATGATGTTTTACCATTTTGTGCTCATCCACCTTTGTCAAGTGATTTTTTCTTCCACGACATTAGCCCATGCAGTGTGTCAGTGACACCACCCTTTATCCTGTGCTTGTACTTCTATTGCACTGTTGGTGTTCTTGATTCTTCTTCTTACAGATGTTTTTGGCATTGTATTGCAGTGTTCCTGTCACCCCTCTCCCTATTCAACATTATGGGGGGGTTCACCTGTTGGCTCTATTGCTTCTTTGGTTCAGTTGAGTGATCTAAGTATTCAGTTTTTGTTTCTATGTATTAGGCAGATGCAGTGGCTAGGCACCTATGCATTTCAATGAGATGGTTCATCTACTATATAGACACTCATTCATTTCTACCTTTGGAGGTCACCTCTTCAATTGATCAGCTCTTTATACTTTGTCTTCTCTACCTGGTCATGCACTATTTCAGTGGGGGTTCCAGCAGTTTCTTCTGACAATGTTTGTAGCTTCATGCTTCAGAGATGCTTCATGCTCTTTTTTGTTCCTCTCTTTGGGACATTTCCTAGATTGGAGGCTTAGTTTCCTTCATCTAGTTCTTTTTCTTGTATTGGGTACCTGATCAGGCCTTGTTTCCAAGACCCATTTTCCTTCTTTCATAGCTTTGCTAGGTTAGCATCCACCTAAGCTTCGCTTATGGGGGGGGGTGTTAGTGTACTTTTTTATTTTTCCTATTTTGCTAAGTTTTTTCTACACTTTTAATAATCTCTCTTAGGTTAATAAAGCATGTATTATTAGGTGAATGGTTGTGAGGTGTCACCTTCCTACATGTGAGCATCCATTAGCTATCTTGGGAAGATACTTTTCTATCTTTAGTCTGATAGATGGTTGCTCCTCATTGGTTGGTGTTGCCACCTCCTCCCTCTTCCTAGCCTATATAAGCATGCTACCTAGCTTGTATTTCTATCTCTTGTTTTTGCATCCTCTTAATTTTATTTTGCTTTCAGCATTTGCATTACTCTCTTGGAGACTAACTCTATGATGTTATTTTGATTTTGTATCATTTGCATTCATAGTTTAGATATTTACTCTTTGCACTAATTTTCTGGGTTATTAATCTTATCAGATTCTAACAATAGATTCATACCTAACCCTAAGTCACCAAAATCTTCTTAAGGAGGACAAACCCTAAAAACTCTATGAGCGAGTGTATAAGGTGTTGAAGAAGAAAAAAGAGAAGTTTTCATGTGAAAATAGAGAATTCATCTTGACTAAGTAGTTATGAACTGAGATCACATTGTAGAACTAGTTAGAGAAGAACAGAGGAAATAAGATAGTATACAACAAAGAGACATTTGATCAATAAGGATCAAGAAGATATCAGTTTAGAGGTGATATGTTATCAAGCAATCAAGTGCTAACTATAGGATCAATGTTGAGATATTTTAATAGGTGATTTCAATCAAAATATCTTAATAGAGTAGTCCTAACAAGTTGTATTGAAATCCTCTAATAGGGTGCTTACTTAGTTGTAAGTTAAAGTCCTTTAGCAAGGCACACTTCTAATAGGGTGTTGAAATTCTTTAACGGGGTGAGACTTAATAGTCTTTGTAATTCAAAAAAATGCATAGAATCACTTCAATAGTAGTGGTCATACAACTAGATAGCTGGCGCTCTAAGTGTTTTTGAATTGGCTGGCTCTATATTAGGTGGGAAATTAGAAGGGAAGAATCTTGCTTGAGGTATTGATCCGTATGAGATAGAAGATCAAAATAAGGAATATCTAGCAAATTTTGCAAGAATTATGGATGCCAGTACCACTAGTTGTGGGATCTAGGACCTTCCTTTGGATTCTTTTTTTGCAAATCATATGCCTAGTCAAGTATTCGAGAATGAGAAGAATCCTTTGGAGAATGTGAAGGTCAATAACAAGAGGAAATAAAAAAGTTCTCCAAAAGGGTCAAGTGATCAAAGGACATGGTCTTCCCTATTTGGTAGGAAACCTAGTCAAAAATTATCTTTCCCTTTGGTTAGATCAAAATCTTGTTGGGAGAAAGGTGATCTCAAATTTTTATTTTGGACCCAATCATTGATTTCTCTGTATCTTCTATGGAATTTACTCTTGTGGGAAAATTTATGGGGGCTAGACCAAATATAGAAACTTTGAAAAATATGATTAAATAGAATTGGGTTATCCATGGTCAAGTTGATATAGCTCCTATGTTGAATGGATTCCTTTCTTTTTTTCTTAATTGTAAAGAAGATATGAATATGGTTCTTTGTGGAGGTGCATGGTTGTTTGGAAAAAGTACTATCACTATTAAAAAATGGGAGCCAAATATGGATTTATTTGATGTCTTCTTCTTAACTACATAGATCTGGGTTAGACTTCATGGCCTTCCTTTAGAATTTTGGCATGAAGATATCTTTAAGGGAATAATTGGTTCCTTTGGGGAACTAATCACAATGGATCATGCAACGGCTTTGAAATCTAAACTTTAGAGTGCCAGATTATATGTGAAAGTGGAAAACTTGAATCACCTCCCTAAAAAAGTAGAACTAATTTCAAAATTGGGGAAAAGAATACAGGAAATTATATATGAGGATCTCCCAAATACCAATTTTTTCTATAAAAAATAGGGTCATAGGGTGAAAAATTGTCCTAACAAAGGCAAGAACAATCTTAAGACTAATAAGGAAGATAAAAAGAAAGAAGTAAAAAACTAGAAGAAAGTTTGGAAACCTAAAGTTACTCATGCAAAGGGTGTGAAGGATAACTTGAATCTAGAATTTTAGGAAACTAGTAAAATGCCAAATTCTATCTTGAAGGAAAACTTGAGCAGTGAAATTCAGGAGGTTGGGGTGATGTTAGACTATGCCTCACCTAACAAAAATATAGAGAACATGGTGTACATGACGAAGCAATGAGTTATTTATCAGAAGAATGAGACAAACTAGGAAGACCTAGTTGAGATGGATGAATTAGAGGAGGGTAAAATTCTATTGAATACTAGTAAATTGAAGGTGCTGGAAGAATCCCAAAATATCTAGCTGATTGAAAATTACAATGTTATTCCTAATCCTCTTGAGACACCTTTGTGTAAAGAGATTGTTCCCTTTAGGAATGTTTTCAATTTTGAGGAGAAAAATGAGGAAGATAAGGATTTGAAACATAAAATAAGTCAAAGGAAAAAGTTGGAAAAGAAAAGTAATAGAGTTCCTAAAGGACTAGAGACTCGTTGTAGTAAATTGGAGTAGCAAGATAAGGTGAAACCAAATGTTTGAACTTTGGAGAAACCTGGAAGGAAATCTTCTAGGAAAACTGAAGAAATGGAAAGTTTGTTGAATATTGTTGATGGAAGATAGGAAACTATTCTAGATTTTACCCCGAAAAATAAACATGAAAATAATTACTTGGAATATTAGGGGATTAAATAGTAGTCATAAACTTGACATTGTTAGGAATTTTTTTAGGGAGCATAAGTCAAATTTTCTTTTGCTACAAGAAATAAAGATGGAGAAGGAGAAAGCTAAACAAATCAAGTCTTTCAAAGATTATTGTTTAAAAGCAAGTAGTTTAGAAGGAGCTTCAGGGGGAAATCTGATGTTATGGAAGAAATCCTACTACTCAAGAACTATTTTAAAAGATTGTAAACATTTCATGGTGGAAAAAATTACTAGCATTGACAAGAATAATTTATGGTATATTGTTAATATGTATGCTCCAAATATAAAGAACTCTAGGAAGAAGGTATGGGAAACTCTTTCTCATATAAAGAGTAAAGACTACTTTGGTAGATGAATCTTCATGGGGGATTTTAATGTTCCTCTTTATGACCATGAAAAAATGGGAGGTAACGTGAGCCAGTTGGATGGGAGATTGGATCTTTGGTTTCATTAATAAGGAGGGTTTAATGGACCTAGATCTTCCTGGAATTAAGTTTACATAGAGTAATAAGAGGCTAGGTGATGATTGTATTTAGGCTTGATTTGATAGAGCTCTTATTTCTCCTGATTGGACTAAAGAATTTGTATGTAAACTGGAGGCATTACAAAAAATTGGGTCAGATCATTTCCCTTTTATTTTTTCTACTGAAAAGGTTAATATCAAAAAAAATTCCTTTTAGGTTTGAAAAAATGTGGATGCAACACCCACAATTTGAGGGTAAACTAGCTGAATGGTGGAACATGGATGTTGAAGGAACTGCTCTTTTTAGAGTGGCTTCAAAATTTAGAAATGTTAAAAAGGAGGTTAAAATCTGGAATAAAAGATGTTTTGGTAATTTTTTTTAGAGTAAATCAAGTATTATAGAAGAACTGCAAAGTAATTAGGGCAAGATATAGAAGGAAGGTTATACTCTTGACCTTGTTAGAGAAGAAAGCAAAAAATTGGTAGAGTATCATGACATTTTTACTAAAGAGGAAATTTATTGGAAGCAAAGATCTAGATCAATCTGGCTAAATGAAGGAGATAAGAATACCAAGTTTTCTCACGTTTCTACTCAGAAGCATAGAGAAAAAACTCGTATCTCATATCTTAGGAAGGGTAATTTGAAGATTACTGAGGAAAAGGATATTTTGAAAGAGGTGGTCTCCTTTTTTTCTTCTTTGATGACATCTGACTCTAACATTGATTCTACTCATTAAGCTAAACTAATTTTAGAGCTGATTCCTTCTCTAATTACTGAAGAAAAAAATAATTTTTTAGGTGTCATCCTTAAAGAAGAAAAAATCTTAAAATTTGTATGCTCCTTAGGAGGGGATAAGTCTCCAAGACCAGATGGTTTTCCCATGTTCTTTTTTCAGAAGGCATGGAAACTGGTTGGAAGAGATGTATGTGATGTTGTTAAAGAATTCTTTGGAGCTAAAATAATGCTAAAGGAGATCAATTCTACCTTCCTATGCCTTTATTCCTAAAAATATTGAGGCTGATTCTCCAGACCAATTCATGCCTATTAGTCTTTGTAATTCTTTTTATAATATTATCTCAAAAGTCCTCACATCCAGGTTTATTTTGGTGCTTCCGTCTATTATTGTTGTTTAGCAAAATGGTTTTGTCCTAGATAGGTAAATTCTAAACTCTTTTATTATTGCTCATGAGAATCTTCATTCTTTATCTTGCTCTAACAATCATGATTTTATCATGAAAGTTGATATTGCAAAAGCCTATGATAGAGTTGAATGGGCTTTTCTTATTAAGATTTTATTGGCCTTTGGCTTTAATCATTTGATTGTGAGGGCTATTTCTTAGTTGATCTCTACTACTTCCATTATTGTTCTAGTGAATGAGTGTTCATCTTAATTCTTTAGTCCCTCTAGGGGTTTGAGATAGGGAGACCCTTTATCCCCTATTCATTTTACTATTATGGTTGATTGTTCGGGGAGATATATTGGGAAACTAGTTTTGCAAGGGGATATTAAAGGTTTGTAGCCTTCTTCTCAGCCTCTTACTTGTTCTCATGGTCAATTTTTTGATGACACTATTTTCATGGGAAAAGCTAAAGTCGAGGAAGCTAGAAATCTCAAGAAAGCCTTGAGTTTGTACTCTTTTGCTTCAGGTTAGTTGATAAATTGGAATAAGAGTTCTTTGTTTTTTATTAATACCCCTATTCTAAGATAGAACAAAATTGCTATTCTATGGTGTTCAATAGGATAATTTCCTTGTATTTATTTGGGTCTCCCTTTGGGACTTAAAGCTCCAAATTCTTTTTGGGAAGATCTCATAAAGAAGGTCAATAAGAAATTGGTGGGTTGGAAGGGTAACCTTTTGAGTCAAGCTAGTAAAATTACCCTCCTTAAAGCTTGTCTCCAAAGAATCCCCACTTATGCTTTGAGTCTTTTTAAAATTCTAGCAAAATTTTCAGATACTATTGATAAAATTTAAAGAAATTTTCTCTGGTATAGAACTGAGGAAAGGAAGAGAATGGCTCTAATAGCTTGGGATCAAATTGGTAAGCCTATCAGGGAAGGTGGATTGGGAGTTAGGTCATTGCAAAGTATGAATAGAGCTCTTTTAGATAAATAAGGATGGAGAGCTTATCATGATGATAAGGAATGGAGTACTATATGGAAACATAAGTATTTTTTTAATTCTCCTTCATTATCTGATTTTATGTCATCCCCTAATTTTCTTTCCCCTTTTTTAATTTGGGGCATTGTGTAGGGAACTAAGAATACCTTAAGTAAAGGATGTTCAGAAAAAATTGGAAAAGGGCAGAAGGTTAGATTTTGGGAAGATATTTGGATTATGGATCATCCCCTGATTGAGGAATCTGAGGATAGAACCCATATTGATAGATGCAAACAGTTGTATGGGACTCTTGTGGGAAATTACTAGCATAATAATAATTGGGTTAACCTTGTTGATGTTAACCAAACTTTTCATAATATCTAGATTATGTTGAATGCCTTTTTCTTTGTATCCCCTTGAGGAGGATAAGATGATATGGAGTGCTAATGCTAGTGGCCATTTCAAAGTTTCCTCTATTTTCAAATCAAAGGAGAAAGGTAACTACCCTTTATGGACAAAAGCTTGGATAAAAGGTCTTATACCAAAAATAAATATCTTTTATTAGATCTTGCTTCAAAATAAAATTCTTACTCAAGACAATTTGCAAAAGAGAGGCATTAATGTGGTTAATAGATGTAGTCTATGTAAAGAAGGTTATGAAGATAGAGATCATTTAGTTTTAAATTGTACTTAGAGTCAAAAAGTGTGGAGCTCTATTCTCAACTTCTAGAATATTACTTGGGTTCATCAAAATACTATAGAACATTGTTTTGAGAGTTGGATTTTCCCATCTAAGGATATTGATGTTGATTTCCTGTGGAAGATTACTTTTCCTCATCTCTGGTGGAGTATCTAGAAAGAAAGAAATAATAGAATCTTTAGAAATAAAGGAATGCCAGAGTGAGTGCTTGGCCAAAACATTGTCAAGGCAATAAAGGAAAATTTCAAGTCCCAAAGAAAATATAATAAAGATTTGCAAATTGACTATCCAATTTTTTCCAAAGGATCTAATATGAAGAAAACAGATCCAAGATTGAATACTAGATGGAAGGCTCCTCCTATGGGATGGCCTAAAGGGAATTTTGATGGTGCAACTAAGGGAAACCTGGGCAAAGTAGGTTGTGGAGGAGTTCTGAGAGCTCACACAAGTAATATAATAGATTTTATTGCTATACCTATTGATATTTCTAATAGTCATAAAGCTAGGGCTACTGCAGCTCTATATAGGATAAGGTTGGCAGTGAAAACTAGTTTATGGTACCTTTGGATGGAAGGAGATTCCTTGAACATTATAAATATGTTTAACAAAAAAAATTTGATCACTTGATCTATTAGAACTAGTGTAATGAAAATTAAATCTTTAATGGACAAATTTGAGAAAGTCTTTATATCTCATTCTTTCTATGAAGGTAATGTTATGGCTGACTAGATTGCTAACCAGGCTATCCAATGGTAGTGTAAGATGACATGGCATGATGACTTAAGTAGGAATGTGGATTTGAAAGCTCTCATTAATTATGACAGAACTCACATGATAGAGGGAAAGATTTGCTAAGATTAGAAATTTAATGACATATGGAAGTGGGGTTATGGAAGCCAATGTTATTTTCTTGAGAAAGTACATTAATGTGATTATTATCCTAGCTTGGCATGTATGTTTTTTTATGAGCACCTTAGTTGTATTAATGAATACCTTGGCTTCAATTAATAATTTATATCCTATCTACTGAACTTTGGCATTTTGTAGTGAAATAAAGTCTTTAGAAATGGGCAGGGAACCAAGAAAATAGGAACCCAAAAACTATAGAGCATGGAAGGCCAAAGTCTTTGTTTGGCATATTCTACATAAAGGTGATGTCACCACTTATTTGGAGTGTCTTCATGGCTATAAACCACATGTAATAGAGGCATTTTTCAAAAATTGGATCGAGGATAAGGTTTCTATGCATAGGGTGATGATGCATTTGTGTAAAGATTTCATAGCCAAGGTGACAGGCTTGCCTCAAGAAGGCATAAAATTTAGTAAGGAAATAAGTATTTCAAATGTTGCATTTAAGAAATTTATGAAAATGGATGAGGAGGAAAAGAATCTAGAGAAGAATGGTGACTTTTATGAGATAGGACAAATTAAGGTTATTTGGCAGGATGTGCTATCTTACATCCTTAAGTATTTTATTTTTGATGGTAGGGCTAAGTGAGCTCATAAATTTCACTTTGTGTTCTTGAATCACTTTAGGTACAAGGATAGGATCTCATTTCCTTTTTATTTAAGATTTTCTTTGCTCCAAAGTCTTCAAGCTCATAGGAAAAAAGAGTCTCATTTGGTTTTACATGAAGGGTTAATCCTACTAATTGAGAATTACTATAAGAACAAGGCTATTATGTCTTCCCCTCCCTCTAAGAAAAATAAGGGTTTTTTTAGTGAAACCTACTCTAGGAAGAGTAAGGGTGAGGAAGGGGTTAGTGGGAGAAGGCAGAGTTTGAAGCAAGAAACTCCTCAGAAAAATGTGGAGGAGATTATTGATTCTAAGAACTCTAGATAATAATGATGAAAAGAATATGGAGGAGAAGGAAAATATGGATGTGGGAGATTTCAGTTCAAACTTGGAGGGTTACTTTGGTAGTAAGGGTGAGACTAGTAAGAATGAGGCTGATGAAAGCAATGATTAAAAAATAGGGTCAGATAATGCTAGAGAAGAGGAAATAAATCAGAGTAAGCATACCCATGGAGTGAGGGATGAAAAAGAAGAAATGGTGAAGGAAAAGGAGGACCTCACTATCAAAGATGTTGTGAATGCAGAGGAAGATACAAGGAAAGAGAAGGATGAGTCTACTAGTAAGGAAGAAATGGGGAAGGAGAAGGATGAATCTACTAGTAAGGATACCATGCTTTCTTTCCTGTATAGTGCAAAGCTTAATGTTGATTCCTCTCTTCAATCTAACTCCTAGATGTATAATGAGTTAATGAATTTGAAAAGAAAAGTGGGAAAGATGCAGTAGGACCAAGAAGTTGACCATACAAAGATCATTCAAATGTGATGCAGAGCCACACCTTGGAAAACTCAAGAGGAATTAGTAACTCAACTGAGTTGCTTCAAGGGGCATCTACAACCTTCAGGATCACACACTAAAATCAGATTCAATAAACAAAACATTGAAAATAAAATCCTCCAAAATCTTGTTGCTTCCTTCGGATAGACCTGCACTTAGACATCAATAATTTTCGAACCAAAAAAGATTTACTTAATCCAACTATTGATATTTGGCATAACTAGGTTTCAAACAACATATAAAAATTTGAGAGAAATCCAATGGTTCAAACTGGAAATATTGACCCTGCATCAGAGTACATTTTTTCTACAATTGTTATTCCCTAAACTGATTGCCATGAGAAATCTATGAAGCATAACAGTAGAACCATAAACTTGAAAAAAAATGCAGGAAACCAAAGGAGACATAAAACTTCCCATTCCTTCCCAAGTTTGAATTGTTTTTTACATAAAAGATTGGCTTTTTTTTAATAACCAAAGTCTGACTGGCCTTGCTGTCCAGTAGTAATAAAAATGTTTTCTTTTCCATCTAAGAATATGAATCTGAAAGACGTTTTACCATCAATACCATGCAGCAATCATGGATATTCTTGTAACTGCTAAGAATAGGAATCTGAAAGATGCTTTACCATCAATACCATGCAGCAATCATGGATATTCTTGTAACCGCTAAGAATAGGAATCTGAAAGACGTTTTACCATCAATACCATGCAGCAATCATGGATATTCTTGTAACTGCTAAGAATAAGAATCTAAAAGATGCTTTACCATCAATACCATGCAGCAATCATGGATATTCTTGTAACCGCTAAGAATAGGAATCTAAAAGATGTTTTACCATCAATACCATGCAGCAATCATGGGTATTCTTGTAACTGCCTATTATCTGTCACCAGCATTTGATGGAATTCTCTTTAATTATTGACCACATGGCATTTCTATTACTAATTTTATCCTTTCTAAAACCGACACTAACATCATTAACCCTTTCCTCTAACTCTCTAACATATCCGACTGAAAACTATAACATTTATTTAATAAAACACCTAATTCTATCCACTAAGACATAATCCTAAATTATTAAAATTGACCATTTAAAATATATGGATAATCTTGGACCTTTGAAATGATTTAGTAATGAGATGCGCCTACATCAAAATGGAAGTTCAAGTTGGGAATATACAAGATAAATTAAAGGAATATGAACACAAACTTCATCTTATGATCAAAGAGAGTGACAATAAGATGGAGCTGGTTACTTCCAACATTTTTGTAGCTGCTGCAAGTTTAGGGAAGAGATCTAATGAAGAAATCATGTCTCCAAGTGGCCCAAGTAAAAGAACAAGAAAAAGCTCAAGAAAGAAGGTAGCTGAGGTAATTGGGGGATCTACTACTGATACCATCCAAAGCACTGTGGAGGTAGGCAAAGAGGTGGTCAAAATGATCAAAGAGTTGTAGTAGCAACTAATGGCGTCCCTAATCATTGGTCTCTTTTTTGGTGGTGGTCTCAATAACTAGTTGCTAGTCTAAGTTTTTTATCTTGTTTTTGTTCCCTTCATTTTAAAAACTAGGTTTTAGGTCCTTATAAAACATAGTATCATTTTGTAGTTTCAAGTCCCTATAAAACTTGATTTTGTAACTTTTAAATTGTAGGTTTTAGGTCCTTGTAAAACTTGGTTATGCTTACTGGTTTATCTTTTTCTTTTCTATTAAGGGTTTCGGGTACCCTTCAAAACCTATTTTTACCTTAATCTAAAATAGTTTTTGTAAGCCTTTAATAGGGTAGACCTTTTATAGGGCAGATCATGTCTCATGGTCAAAAAATTGTAACCTTAATTGGATACACTTTATTACTATAATAGTGAAGATGTATGGGTGTCATCCCCACCCCAATTTTACCTTCTCACTTGGATGGTTTTTGGGTAATCATATCTGGTGTTATATGTGTGTGAATGTTTACTTTCTTGCATGATTTAGATGTGCATTCTTTACATGTTATATCAATTTATACATTGAATGTATGAGATGGATGTGTGGTGAAAGTTTTATGGGTCCAAGTTTAAACTACTAATTCACTCCTCCCCTCCTTAGAAGTTTACCTTTCCTTTTGTAATTCCAACAATTGCTATCAGAGCCTTGTTCTTTGAAAGAGAAGCGTTGGAGCTTTGAGTAAAGATCTTGAAATGGAAGTCTACAAGTTGGGAAAGACTATTAAGAATTAGGAGATTGAAATACATCTCATTCTACATCAACTGGATGAAGCTAGAGAAGAATTAAAGAAATCCTTGAAGAGAAGGAAAAAAATTGCTATTGCAGGGAATGACACACAATACAAAGAGATAGACACTAGTAAACTATTTGTAGATGGAGACTCCAATGAATTTGATGTAGTAGTTGTAGATCTAATGGAAAAGAATAGAACCCAAGCTGAGGAAACATAAATCTCAACTTAGAGCAAGAATCACAAGCCATATTGCTATGTGTGGTGATTGAACAAAAGAAGAAAGTCATGGAAGACAAAGCTATGATTGAAGAATACAAAAGAGTTTTAGCCAAAAAATTGTAAGAGAAGTCAATGGAACTAACCAAGATTTCTAACATGCAATTGGATACTCTAAGTCAAATGATGAATGCCAACTATGAGTTGAATGTCAAGAACATTGAGATAACAACATTGAAGTTGCAAAATGGAAAATTGTAAAGTAACCTAAAAAGGGGAAAGGAGTTTTCTAAAAGTTTTTGATGGGGAGGATCTTGAACAAGGTTCTAGCCTCAACTACTAGAACTCACTTTAGGCTTTATCCTAGCCTCTTAGGGTATTTATCCTATACCCTACTCCAAGGGAATCTTCTCTCTATTCTCTTATTACACTAATCCTCACCAATCAACTCAAAACTCTATTTCACCATGGGGTCTCCCTAGTGCTCTCATTGCACCGTTCTTGACAACTGGCTTCCAGGAGTGCATTCTTGGCTATATTGAATTCCAAGGCTTGTATTAGGTCTCATTCAATAGTTTTTAGGATCACTAAGTGAATTGGAGTATTGGGTTTCCAATCGATTTGAAGATTGCATAGTTAAGAGGGCTACCAAGACTAATAACAAAATTAGGCCTCCAAAACTAATTTTTGGCTTATATCTCCTCAAACCCTTAAGAGGTACTCGAAAAAATTTATGATTTGGATACCCTTTTGGCTCCCCTTGAAGATTTTTTAGGTCTAAAACACCCAGCTCATCCGTACAAGGGATTTCCAAAAATATGTCTATTTACAAGGGTTTCTTGTTTGTATGAACAGGAATATAGAGAGTTCTTCCTTCCACCACTCAAATGGACTCTAAATGACTGAAATCCTGGAATTAACTTCCTTCACTCACCACTCTTTCCTTCCATGAATTTGTATTGCACCCAACACCCCATTCTATGCCCCTTTCAAACACTTATTTGTTGATTTCATTGCCTAGCCGGGTATGCAAACTCGCCTAGGGCCTCTTGGAAAAAACAAAAAACCTCTGCAAAACAAGACAAAAATACATATTTACATTGTTTATACAGTCTAGTACTTGATTCCAAAATTCCATCATGGTTCCACCATTGGAATTCAAGTTATAGAGATTTCTTTGCTGATTGCTGTGTACAGACCAGCGAACTGGCAACTTTAAAAAGATTTTTCAAACTAGTAATGAAACTGATCAAAAAAACTCCTAATCTTTACCAAAGCATCTACATTCCATACACTATAAAATCACATGAAAATAGCAACCCTATCAATCCATTAAAGGTGTGGATGAAGGGTGAAATCAGAAAACTGTCATCAAAATGCTTAGTTTGCTCTTCATTCCAATGCCAAAATTCGTACAAAAGCATATGTCAACCCTCAAACTAACTTGGATTGGTCTTAAATACCTCTTACCCATGTGAATCAACAGATACCATAGGTTTCCAACTGATTCTTGAAGCCCTTATAAAGTTTTAACACTTTTTGTCAATGTTGTCAAGCAACTTTGCAAAGTTGCAAAGTTGCCAAGTGCAACTTTTGCACTATTGTGCATTTAATGGCTCCATGACCTCAAACATGGTTAAATGAACCTATTTCCATGTAATTAAAAATTTTAACATATTTTCCATGTTTCCCATCCTCCTGGGGTCTTGGTCAGTGTTTGACCATTCTAGGCTCTAACAAGCAATTTAAGCAATTTTGCCAACATAGAAGCAACTTGGAAACTCAAACACAACAAAAACCTATTTACAAACACAACTCACACACTTGGGGCTTTATCCCAAAGCCCTTATTCATGTGGTCTAGCCAAGACCACTACAAGCCAAAAATGATTTAGGAAACTTGGCATATTTCCTAGGTGCTCCTGCACCATTCTCCCCCTATGACAAAAAAAAACTTAAGGTGGGTCAGTATTCAAGAGATCTTGACTGTACCTCTCTTTTTGAATTCATGTTCAGCTACCCATGTCGCTTCAGATTCAGGCTGGTTCTTCCATTTTACTAAATGCTCCATATAAATTCCATGCCTAGTCTTCTTCTTTACTCTTGAATCTAGAACTTTTTCAGCTTGAGGCTTGGTTTGGAGAGGAATACTGATTTTTGGAATATTCATATCTACCTCTATGATGTGTTCCTCTTCCATGACATTAGGACCCTTTTATTTAACCAAATCTTGAATGTTGAAGATGGGAGAGATGGCTAGATTGTTTGGCAACTCAATCTTGTAGGCATTTGGGCCATACTTAGCTAGAACCTTACAAGGCCCTATCCTCCTCATTTGAAGCTTGCTTGGAATACCTTTTTGAAGTCTAGCCTTGTTCAAGTGTACCATCACCAAATCTCCTACTTCAAATTGTAAATCTCTCCTCCTTTCATCTACTTTAGTCTTTAACCTTTGAGTAGCCTCTATCAAGGACTTCTTGACCTGCTCATGTACCTCTCTCATGGACTGGGCAAAATCATCTGCATGTCCACTAATCTCTTCTTGATTCTTTAATTCTCGTAGCTCACAAACTCCTCTTGGGTGATAACCATAAACAACTTGAAAAGGGCTCTTACCGGTAGTTCTATTTGTGCTATCATTGTAGGCAAACTCAGCTTGTGGTAGGACTTGATCCCACACTTGGCCATACTCCTTTGTTAAACACCTTAGAAGGTTTCCAAGCACCCTATTAATTACCTCAGTTTGACCATCAGTTTGGGGATGGTAAGCTGAACTATGTGCCAAGTTAGTACCTAGCCTTCTCCACAAGGTCTTCCAAAAGTGGCCCATGAATTTAACATCTCTATCTAAAACTATACTGATTGGTAAGCCATGAATCCTTACAACTTCTTTGAAAAATAAGTGAGCAATATAGCTAGCATCATGAGTAGTCTTACAAGGAATAAAGTGACTCATTTTGCTAAATCTGTCCACAACTACAAACACACTATCCAAACTTGATGTTGTTCTTGGTAAGCCCACTATGAAGTCCATGCTGATGCATTCCCATGGCCTATTTGGAATGGGTAAGGGCTGGTACAATCTTGCATTTGTAGAAGTTCCCTTGGCCTTTTGACAAATCATGCATTGTTCAACATACTTCCAGATATCTCTTTGCATCCTAGGCCAATAGTAGAATCTTTCCACCAACTCCAATGTTTTGTTCAAACCAAAGTGTCCACTAAGGCTTCCATTATGCTTCTCTTGGATCAGATTTTCTCTCATTGATCCTCTAGGCACACATAATTGATTTCCCCTAAACAACAACCCATTTTGCAAAGTGTAATCAGCAAACTTGCTATGAAAATGATTGTTAAACTCTACACATACCTTGTAGGCCTCTGAGAAGTCTTCATCATCAGCATATAGGTCTTTGAAACCTTCAACTCCAATACTCTCTAACTGTATTTCTTGGATAGTAAGCAGCCTTCTACTTAATGCATCAGCTACTTTATTTATCTGCCCTTTCTTGTGCTTGATGGTGAATGTGTAGGATTGTAGGAACTCCATCCATTTGATGTGTCTTAGGCTCAACTTCTCTTGAGTGTTGATGTAACTCAATGCTTGTTTATTAGTGTATACAACAAACTCTTTAGGTAAAAGATAGTGCCTCCACTTCCTAAGTGCTTGCACCAATGCATACAATTCTAAGTCATAGGATGAGTCCCTAGATTTGGATTCATTTAGCCTTTCACTAAAGAATGCTACTGGCCTTCCTTCTTGGCTTAATACAGCCCCAATAGCAATATTACTTGCATCACATTCTACAATAAACAACTTGTCAAAACTAGGTAAAACCAAAATGGGTTTAGTAGCTACCTCTTTCTTCAACCTTTCAAACCCTTCATTGGCTTCTTTGGTCCACCAGAACTTAGTTTTTAGTCCTCCCTTGATGGTGTCTAATACTGGTGCACATATCTCACTAAAACCCCTTATAAACTTCCTGTAGAATTGTGCCAAACCATGGAAACTTCTTACTGCAGCCCCTGTTTTAGGTGTAGGCCAGTTTAGAATGGTTTCTATTTTACTTTCATCCATCTTCAAGTTACCTTGTGAAACTACAAAACCAAGGTAAACCAACTCTTGTTTCAAGAACTCACTTTTCTCAAGATTAATGGTCAATTTTTCTTTTTGTAACTTCTTTAAAACAATTGCCAAATGCTTCATGTGTTCTTCTTTAGTCTTGCTGAAAATGAGAATATCATCAAGATAAACCACTACAAAAATGCCTATGTAGTCCTTCAACACTTCATTCATTAGCCTCATGAATGTACTAGGTGCATTAGAGAGGCCAAATGGCATTACTAGCCATTCATAAAGTCCTTCCGTAGTTTTGAAGGCTATTTTCCATTCATCACCCTCCTTCATTCTGATTTGATGGTAGCCACTCTTGAGATCTATCTTGGAGAAATACTTAGCACCCCCCAAACAATCCATTAGATCTTCTATTCTAGGAATAGGAAACCTATATCTAATTGTTATCCTATTTATGGCTCTAGAATCAGTGCACATTCTCCACTTACCTCCTTTCTTTGGTGCCAAAAAAACCGGTACAGCACATGGGCTAATACTCTTCCGAATGAGACCTTGGTCAAGTAGCTCTTGTACTTGTCTTGCAATTTCTTTATTCTGATCTGGAGTCATCTTGTAAGCAGCCTTGTTGGGCAATGAGGATCCAGGAACAAAGTCTATTTGATGACTAATAGATCTTTGTGGAGGGAGTGTGGCAAGTTCTCCATCACTTATGATGTCTTTGAACTGATCCAATAGTTCTTTTACCTCTCTTGGCAATGGTGTTTGTTTGACAGCATCTTTCTCCTTTGGTTTCACAACTATGGCAAACCCAACTTCATTGTTCTCCTTGAAATCATGTAAGAATTCTTTTCCACTCATGAGTAGAACACGCTGATTTGTTGTTGCATCTATGCCTTCCTCAACAAGTGATTGGATTTTGTATGTCACTCCTCCTTTCTTGAATGTATACAAGTTCTTCTTCCCATGATAGATAGCATCCCTATCATATTGCCATGGTCTACCCAAGAGTAGATGACAAGCATCCATGGGCAACACATCACAAAGAATTTTGTCTTGATATCCTCCAATTGAAAAATCCACCCAAACTTGTTCATTTACCAACACATTCTGCCCTTTATTCAGCCATGTGACTCTATATGGATGATCATGAGGAATCTTTATTCGCTTGAGCTTTTGGACAGCCTCTTCAGAGATGATAGTATCAGTTGATCCTGAGTCAACAATAACTTTGCAAACCTTACCAAGTATCTTGCATTTTATTCTAAAAAGTGCCCTTCTTTGTTTAGGCTCTTCTTTGCTAGGCTTCTTGATCAAAACTCTTCTAAACATCAGATTTTCTCCCTTCTCAAAATCAAGATTCACTTCTGAAGTTATATTGTTGCTGCATTCTTCTTGAACATATGTTATCTTCTTATCCCCTTGGGAAGATGATGCCTTCTCAGGACATCTATAGGCTGGATGACCAAGTTGTCCACAATGGTAACATTTCATG
Source organism: Cupressus sempervirens (assembly GCA_028749045.1). NCBI lineage: Eukaryota > Viridiplantae > Streptophyta > Pinopsida > Cupressales > Cupressaceae > Cupressus > Cupressus sempervirens. The sequence continues at coordinate 320,282,352 of CM053791.1, forward strand.
TTTGCAAAATGTGAACCCCTGCTGAAATTGTTTGATCTGCCTCTAGCTCCACCACCAAATCCTCTTCCTCTAGTGAAATTACCTCTTCCACTTGTTTCCCCACTTTTCTCAATCAACTTGGAGTCTCCTGTGGCCTTGGGTTCATTGCTTCTTCCCCCATAACCACCTCTATGTCCTCTAGAGTCTCTCCCTCTTCCTCTACCCCTAGAGTTAGAGTCTTGTTTCCTTCTATTCTTATCTTCCACTTTGAGTGCCAATTGAAAACACTTATGAACAGTAGTAGGATTCCAAAGGCTGATCTCCTCTTGAATACTCCATTTCAAACCACCTAAATATCTAGCCACCTTGATGCTCTCCTCCTCTTGGACCTTGGATCTCAAGCAAAGTTTTTGAAACTCTTCAGTATAGGAGGCCACATCCAAATCTTTTTGCTTCAAGCTTTGTCTCTTCTTGTGTAGCTGGATTTCATAGTCTTCAGGCAAATAGTTATCTCTGATTTTTGCCACCATAGCTTTCCAATTAGAGATAGGTTTCTTGCCTTCTCTTTCCCTCTCTTCTTGAATGAACTTCCACCATGTTAGGGCTGGTCCCCTTAATCTTGCTTTGGCAACCTTCACCTTTTGTGCCTCTGATACGCCTTCACATTCAAAATGGTTCTCCATCCCTTCAATCCATTCCATGACCAACTCTGAATTCATCTTACCAGTAAATAGAGGTATCCCCTCAAGAGATTTGCCACCCAATGCCTTGATGGCTTTAAGGAAAGGTTCCTCTTGTAATGGAGGATCAGGTTCAGGTACATAGTCCTCTTCATTCTCTTCCTTTCCCTTTTCTTCATTAATTTCCAACTTCTCTTTCATTTTTCCAGCTGTCTCTACCACTTCATCAAGCTTATCTTTCATAGCTTCTAAGGCTTCCTCAAGGAGCCTATTTTTCTCCCTTTTTTCTGTCACTTCCTTTTCCAACTCAGCATTCGTTACCATGGTGGTTTCTCCCACTGACTCACTTCCAAAATAAGACATACACAATGTCTTGTCCCAAACCTTTCAAGGCTCTGATACCAATTTGATGGGGAGGATCTTGAACAAGGTTCTAGCCTCAACTACTAGAACTCACTTTAGGCTTTCTCCTAGCCTCTTAGGGTATTTATCCTATACCCTACTCCAAGGGAATCTTCTCTCTATTCCCTTATTACACTAATCCTCACCAATCAACTCAAAACTCTATTTCACCATGGGGTCTCCCTAGTGCTCTCATTGCACCGTTCTTGACAACTGGCTTCCAGGAGTGCATTCTTGGCTATATTGAATTCCAAGGCTTGTATTAGGTCTCATTCAATAGTTTCTAGGATCACTAAGTGAATTGGAGTATTGAGTTTCCAATCGATTTGAAGATTGCATAGTTAAGAGGGCTACCAAGACTAATAACAAAATTAGGCCTCCAAAACTAATTTTTGGCTTATATCTCCTCAAACCCTTAAGAGGTACTCAAAAAAATTTATGATTTGGATACCCTTTTGGCTCCCCTTGAATATTTTTTAGGTCTGCAACACCCAGGTCATCCGTACAAGGGATTTCCAAAAATATGTCTATTTACAAGGGTTTCTTGTTTGTATGAACAGGAATATAGAGAGTTCTTCCTTCCACCACTCAAATGGACTCTAAATGACTGAACTCCTGGAATTAACTTCCTTCACTCACCACTCTTTCCTTCCATGAATTTGTATTGCACCCAACACCCCATTCTATGCCCCTTTCAAACACTTATTTTCTGATTTCATTGCCTAGCCGGGTATGCAAACTCGCCTAGGGCCTCTTGGAAAAAACAAAAAACCTCTGCAAAACAAGAAAAAAATACATATTTACATTGTTTATACAGTATAGTACTTGATTCCAAAAGGCCATCATGGTTCCACCATTGGAATTCAAGTTATAGAGATTTCTTTGCTGATTGCTGTGTACAGACCAGCGAACTGGCAACTTTAAAAAGATTTTTCAAACTAGTAATGAAACTGATCAAAAAAACTCCTAATCTTTACCAAAGCATCTACATTCCATACACTATAAATTCACATGAAAATAGAAACCCTATCAATCCATTAAAGGTGTGGATGAAGGGTGAAATCAGAAAACTGTCATCAAAATGCTCAGTTTGCTCTTCATTCCAATGCTAAAATTCATACAAAAGCATATGCCAACCCTCAAACTAACTTGTATTGGTCTTAAATACCTCTTACCCATGTGAATCAACAGATCCCATAGGTTTCCAACTGATTCTTGAAGCCCTTATAAAGTTTTAGCACTTTTTGTCAATGTTGTCAAGCAACTTTGCAAAGTTGCAAAGTTGCCAAGTGCAACTTTTGCACTATTGTGCATTTAATGGCTCCATGACCTCAAACATGGTTAAATGAACCTATTTCCATGTAATTACAACTTTTAACATATTTTCCATGTTTCCCATCCTCCTGGGGTCTTGGTCAGTGTTTGACCATTCTAGGCTCTAACAAGCAATTTAAGCAATTTTGCCAACATAGAAGCAACTTGGAAACTCAAACACAACAAAAACCTATTTACAAACACAACTCACACACTTGGGGCTTTATCCCATAGCCCTTATTCATGTGGTCTAGCCAAGACCACTACAAGCCAAAAACGATTTAGGAAACTTGGCATATTTCCTAGGTGCTCCTGCACCAGTTTTAATAAGCCTAATGAAGCCATCAAATACTTTGAGCAATTATTGAGATCCCTTGGATCTAATAATGACACATCTGGACTGGGATACACAAGCACTAAAGAAGGAGATTCATCCAAAAGTGTTGAAGAAAGGAACAAAAAAGGTAACAACTCCAAACCTACTTGTCATAATTGTGGTAAGAAAGGACATACTACTAATGTGTGTAGGAGAAAAACTACAAATCAAAATGTAAATCATAAGAGCATGGTTCACTACCATAAGTGCAACAAAAAAGGTCATCATGTACATGAATGCAATACCAAGACCATGCACACACAAAGATTTGAAGGATATTGCTACAACTTTTAGAAGTGTGAAAATAGAGCTTTTGAGTGCAGATCCAAACCCATATGGTCATCAAACAAGCAAACAAAGGTAAGGAACAATGGAAACTCTTATAACTGGGATTATAATACAAGATATAGCTATCATTATTGTCAAGAATATGGACATGTTTCTAAGAATTATAGTAGGACACACTTCAAAGGTGACTAAAAGAGGTGGTTGAGTAAAACCACATATTTTAGTTGTTTGAAGATGGGTTGCATTAGTAGATATTGCCCAACAAGGTCAAAGGTGCCAAGTTGTGAATTTAACAAAAGCAAAGACAAGGAAGATATTGAAAATATCACAGATGAAATGAACAAGACATGGAAGAAGAAAGATGATTCTAGCACATCAAATGGAGAAGGGATCACTTCACCCAATGGATCAAGTGATCACACCTCATCAAACTAGGCAATCGAGAGGTATGCGAGACTAATATTTAAAGGTTATATCATACATTAGTTCCAAAGGATTTATTACTAAAAAGATTACATTAGCATGAATAGAGATGTAAGCTGTTATAAGGAATCCAAGATAAATATTTAAGTTTTTCATGTTACTGCCAAGCATGAAATATTTCCTATCTGTGCCAAGTAAATGCTAGAAGATGTCAACCTTATAGTTGTGTAAGCAATCAACATTTATTGCAGGGTTTTCAAAGGGTGTTTGATCAATTTTAACTCATTTTACATTATTTAAAATTCAAGAAAGAATGAGGAGAGTAGAAGGAAATCTTGAAATCCACTCAAAGTAGTTGTAGAAGATTTTAGTAGTGATTCTATAACAGTTCATCAGATCTTACAAGGTATTTATCAAGAGTTGAGTTGCATAGTTTATATTGTTAAATCCTAGTTTCACACAAATGGCTTCTAGTTCAAAGAATGTAGAGGGAAAGGAGGTTTTTTGATGGGGACACAACCCAACAACAGAATGGACACAATAGAAAAGGGGAATTATATTAACTGAGAAAATAAGCTAGTACAAATAGTGCAGAGAAAATAAACTTCAAAACATGCCCTACGGGCTTACAATAGCATAAATCTGGAGAATATTTCTCCTTTTAGCACCTCCTCTCAAGCTCCAATCTGAACTACCTTTTATAATGCCAGAGATCTCCTTTAATAGACCTCGAAAGGTTAAGGACTAGGAGTAAATTCTAGAAAGTGCTAGTAGGCATCCATTGACAAAATAGAAGGTTCCAGAAGCTGCGTTAGAAGTCGGTGCAAATCTAGAAGAATCCAAAAACGGTAGCCGAACTTCCGGGAGGCATAACTTTTGAACCGTAGCTCCGATTGACGAACCGTTTACATTTTTGGAAAGCTCTCAAAGCGCTCTATAGCCTTATCGACCAGCTTTGCTTGTCCCCCATTTTTTGACCCTTTTTGAGGTCATTTAATGCCCCAAACCTAACTTTGAAACATTCTTAGGAGGTCTCCAAAACCCGAAAAATTGTAATAACTTTCAAACCGTGGGGCCTATTGACCTGATTCTTTTTCTGGAATGCTCTAAATCATGATTAAATTCATCTGGCCAATTCACACCTTCTAGTTTATCGAAATGATGGCCCAAATACATGCTCCTATTTTTTTGGGATTTTCAAACGCACTGATAGTTGAACTATGAGAGTTGGAACCTTTATTTGAGCCAAATGGGTATCCAAAAATGTAAAGACATAAAACAGAAACTAAGTCTAAGTACATTTTTTTGGGTGACACAGGATTGCCCTTATACCTCTAGATGCTCCTGCATCAGACACCCAGGGTAGATTGAAAAGTGACCTTGTCACTTTATGGATGGTAGAGGAAATCCCAAATGGGAAACCTTAGCTGCTGAAATCCAAGTTGAGTCCTTGATTGGTCGTCCTTTCCATTTGACCAAATACTCTTCATACTGCCTATTTCTGGTACTCCTACCCACACGATGATCTAGAATGTCTTCTATCTCCTCCTTCTTAGAAGTAGGAATTGGACATGGCTCTAAAACCAGCTCCTCATCTGCACCATCATCATGATACTCTGTTAAATCTGCAAAGTTGAAAATGGGAGAAATGTGAATACCATCTGGCAGCTCCACCTCATATGCATTTCCTGAGTTATGTTTCTTCAAAACTTTGCAGGGGCCAAATTTCTTCATTTTCAGCTTGTTGTAAGTACCAATTGGAAATATTTCTTTTCGTAAGTGCACCATGACTAGATCCCCTACTTGAAATTCCTTATGTCTTCTCCTTTGATCAGCCCTAGCTTTATACTCTTGATTCATCTTGATAATGTGTGCTTGAACCTCCTCATGTAGACGCTTGATGTGTTCAGCAAATTCCTCAACTTCAGCACTTGTCCTCTCCCCTTGTTCTATCTTCCTCAATTCTGGTGCAGTCCTTGGGCTATTCCCATATACAATTTGAAATGGTGATTTTCTAGTACTCCTATTTACAGAGTTATTATAAGCAAACTCTGCCTGTGGTAGATTCAAATCCCATCCCTTGGGCTTATCTCCAACTAAACATCTCAGCAAATTGCCCAAACTTCTATTTACCACTTCTGTTTGGCCATTAGTCTGTGGGTGATGCGTGGAACTGAATTTCAAGTCTATTCTCAACTTCTTCCACAATGTCCTCCAGAAATACCCCACAAATTTAGTATCTCGGTCAGAAACTATACTCCTTGGAAGACCATGTAGTCTTACCACCTCTTTGAAAAACAAGTCTGCAATATGGACAACATCATGAGTTTTGTGGCATGGAATGAAATGTGCCATTTTGGAGAACCTATCAACCACCACGAATACTGATTCATTACCCCTTTGTTTCCTTGGCAATCCAAGAACAAAATCCATACTTATGTCCTCCCATGGCCTTGATGGAACAGGAAATGGCTGATATAGGCCAGTATTTTGACTAAACCCCTTGGCAACTTGACAAACCTGGCAACTCTGTACAAACTTCTTCACATCCTATGTAATTTGAGGCCAAAAATAATGTTCTCTAAGAATGGCAATGGTCTTATCCCGACCAAAATGTCCTGCCATCCCTCCACTGTGTTTCTCCTTAATCAGATTTTCCCTCATGGAACTCCTTGGAATGCACAATTGACTACCTTTGAACAACATGCCATCCTGAATCAAATAATCTAATCACTTGGTTCTATCTATAGCAATAGGTTCTTTACAAGCTTTCCATGCTTCAGCAAAATCAGGATCCTCAGGGTACAAATTCTTGAGTTCATCAAACCCAACTACTTCAACCTGCATTGTTGTAAGCAACAATTGTGTCCTACTTAATGCATCTACAACCCTATTAGATTTTCCACTTCTATGCTTCAACACAAATGTATAACTCTGCAAGAATTCTACCCACTTCATATGCCTCTGATTCAATTTACCTTGGCTATTTAGGTACTGTAATGCCTGATGATCAGTATACAAAACAAATTCCTTTGGCAATAAATAATGCCTCTATTTCTTTAAGGCCTAAACTATTGCATAGAACTCTTGATCATAAACAGAATACTTCTTCTTTGCATCATTCAATTTTTCACTAAAATATGCAATAGGCTTACCTTCTTGGCTTAATACAGCCCCGATAGCGCTACCACTAGCATCACAATCCACCTGGAATACTTTTCTAAAATCTGGAAGTGCCAACACAGGCTGTTCAGTCACCTTCTTCAATAATTCAAAACTTCTCGCAGCTGCTACAGTCCATTTGAACTCTTTTCTATCCCCTCTTATTGTATCAGTTAGAGGTGCACATATGCCACTGAAATTCTTAATAAACTTCTTGTAAAAACTAACCAGACCATGAAATGATCTTACCTCAGTAGCAGACCTTGGAGTAGGCCATTCCAAGATGGCTTTTACCTTCTCTGGATCCATTTTGAGACCTTCAGGTGATATAACAAATCCCAAATAGACTAACTCCCTTTTTGCAAAGACACACTTCTTTAGATTAATTAACAGTTTCTCTTCCCTTAGCCTTTCAAGGACACTACAAATATGCAGTAAATGTTCTTCCAAAGTCTTGCTGAAAATTAAAATATCATCCAAATAGACAATAACAAATTTTCCCAAGAACTTCTTAAGTACCTCATTCATGAGCAGCATGAAGGTGCTTGGGGCGTTCGTCAATCCAAAGGGCATGACTAACCACTCATAAAGACCCTCCTTAGTCTTGAAGGCTATTTTCCACTCATCTCCTTCTTGAATCCATATCTGATGATAACCACTCTTCAGATCTATCTTTGTGAAGTACTGAGCTCCACTCAAGCAGTCCATAAGATCATCCATCCTTGGTAAAGGAAACCGGTACTTGATGGTTATCCTATTTATAGTTCAAGAATCTGTACACATCCTCCACTCTCCATCCTTCTTTGGTGCAAGTACTACAGGTACTACACATGGACTCAGGCTCTCTCGAATCAAGCCCTTCCTCAACAGCTCCTGAACCTGTCTATTTAGATCCTCTATTTCAGTAGGAGTCATCCTATGAGCAGCCTTGTTAGGCAAACTAGCTCCTAGTAAATTTGAAACTTCAAATGTTATTTCACTACTACCTTCTTTATCTTTCCTAGGAATCAAAGCATAGCACATACGTTGATGTTTCATGCCATCTAAAAACTTCCTTCCATCAACAAGACAAATCCTAGCATTGCTACATACCTTTTCACCTTCCTTTTTCATGGGCTTCAATTTGTGGTGAACTCCATCCTTTGTCAGAGAGTATGTGTTTGCATGTCCATCATGTATTGCATGTCTATCAAACTGCCATGGTCTACCCAACAATAGATGGCAAACATCCATCAAAATAACATCACAGAGAACTTCATCATGGTAACTCCCAATTTTGAATTTTACTAAACATTGTTCACTTACCAAGACCTTATGATCATCTTTTACCCAAGAAATCTGATAGGGCTGGGGATGTTTCTCCCTCTTGAGCTTCAGCTTAGAGACCATCTCTTCTGATACCAAGTTATCAGTGCTACCACCATCAATGATCACGTCACAACATTTATCCTCACACTTGCATCTGGTATAGAACAAACTCCTCCATTGTCCTGGTTCATTCTCACCACTTAGTAGGACTCTTTCATTTACCAAGGTCTCTCCTCTTTTTGCATCCTCTGAATGTGATGATTGTGCATCCTCATCCACATGAGCAACCCTAGCTTGGCCCTCAGCTCTCCTATCTGTCCCTCCTTATCGTTGAGGGCATTCAAAGGCACAATGACCTTCTTCATTGCAATGGAAATAGGTACCACGAAAGCCTCCTCTTCCTTTTCCATGTCCTCTACCTCTTCCTCTTTGATTTCCAAAGTCTTGATCACGGAAGTGGTTGAAACCCTCATTCCTCTGGTTCCTGTTAGTACCCTCATCTTCATTTTTCTTTTGAGTTTCATTGCGGCCTCCAGATGATCTATCACTTCCCCTTCCTCCTTGACCGCGCCCTCTTTTTCTTCCTTCAAACCTTTTACTCAGCTTCTCTTCAACTCGTAGGGCAAACTGGTATGCTTCTTCAATGCTGGTCATTCTTACCAGATTTAATTCCTCCTGGATGCTAGGTCGCAACCCACTGGTATAATGAGCAACCTTCTCCTTATTTGCTTCTGCATGCCTCGCTCTAATTAGGAGTCGGTAAAACTCCTCTGTATATTCTTGGACTGATCTTCCTGCTTGTTTTAACCCATGCATCTTCTTAAACAGATCAAGCTCGTAGTCCACAGGAATGAACTGCTTCTTCAATTTGTCCACCATGCGATCCCATCTTGTGATATTCTCCTTTCCTCTTCTAAGTCTTTCCAATTGAATCTCTTGCCACCAGATTTTGGCATGGCCTTTCGGTTTGGCCTTTGCAAACTAAACCCTATCTGGGTTCCTTATATCTTCATACTCAAAGTATTCTTCCAGTTCATTGATCCAATCGATCAACTCATCTGGTTTCAAATTTCCTAAAAATATACCCACTTCAATTGTAGGTCTTTTCCCAAACTTAGTAATGGCCCTAAAAAGCCTTTCCTCTATAGGATTCAGAACTTCCCCGTCAACTTCCATTACTTCCTCTTCATTGTCATCCTCACTATTGTCATCTGCGGCAACATTTGCTCCTCTATGAAGCTCCTCTTGCAATGCTTGTACTTGTCTCTGGAGGGCTCTAACCTCCTCAGGATCAATAGCTCTAGCCCTTCCGCCATGCTCTCTTCATGGAGGCATCTTCTAACTCGAACCCACAACCACACAGTCCTGGTGCAAACTGCCTCACAGTCGGCACTCTATCTACACACTCAGGAAAACCTGCTCTGATACCACTTGATGGGGACACAACCCAACAAAATAATGGACACAATAGAAAAGGGGAATTATATTAACTGAGAAAATAAGCTAGTACAAATAGTGCAGAGAAAATAAACTTCAAAAGATGCCCTACGGGCTTACAATAGCATAAATCTGGAGAATATTTCTCCTTTTAGCACCTCCTCTCAAGCTCCAATCTGAACTGCCTTTTACAATGCCAGAAATCTCCTTAAATAGACCCCGGAGGGTTAAGGACTAGGAGTACATTCTAGAAAGTGCTAGTAGGCATCCACTGACAAAATAGAAGGTTCCAGAAGCTGCGTTAGAAGTCGGTACAAATCTAGAAGAATCCAAAAACGGTAGCCGAACTTCCAGGAGGCATAACTTTTGAACTGTAGCTCCGATTGACGAACCGTTTACATTTTTGGAAAGCTCTCAAAGCGCTCTATAGCCCTATGGACTAGCTTCACTCGTCCCCCATTTTTTGACCCTTTTCAAGGTCATTTAATGCCCCAAACCTGACTTTGAAGCATTCTTAGGAGGTCTCCAAAACCCGAAAAACTATAATAACTTTCAAACCGTGGGGCCTATTGACCTGATTCTTTTTCTGGAATGCTCTAAATCATGATTGCATTCATCTGGCCAATTCACACCTTCTAGTTTACTAAAATGATGGCCCAAATACATGCTCCTATTTTTTTGCAATTTTCAAACGCACTGATAGTTGAACTTTGAGAGTTGGAACCTTTATTTGAGCCAAATGGGTATCCAAAAATGTAAAGACATAAAACAGAAACTAAGTCTAAGTACATTTTTTTGGGTGACACAAGATTGCCCTTATACCTTTGGATGCTCCTGCATCATTTTTAATGTCCAAGTGGTTAGTAACTAAGTTAAGAAACCAATTTTCAAAGCTATTCCTGATATTTCTTACAAGCAATACCATTTTAGTGCATTATCCATGATACCACTAAACATTTTAATGGTGCAAGATGTGAGAAAATGTTATAACTACAAAATAGGAAGCATTGGTGATATGGAGATTAGGGAAGCATACAAAAAACTCTATGATAATGGTGAAAGAATAATTCAAAATTGTAGAGAGGAAAGGTTAAATCATGTCCTAGAATTTCCAAATGTATTCAGTACCAAGTGGATTAGGATAGTGCTTACCCGAATTCATGATAGTTCATTATGGCTAGATAATGGAGCAATCAAAATTACTAAAAGGATAATCCATAGGGTTACTAGTTATGAAACCCTAGATTAGCCTAAGACACTGAGAAGTGACTCAAAGAAGGTGATTGAGAAAAACACTGGAGTTGTATGGAACAAGAGACGCATGACAATCAACACAATCACTAATCCTTTGATAGATTCGTTGTAAGGGTTATTTTACACAAGTTTTACCAATCTAGTAGATTAAATAGTGTGCCATATATAGCTATGGATGTGTGATATACAATTCTTTAAAAAGATCACACATGTGATCTAGCAGAATTGCAACTACAACAACTAGTTGAGAACCTAGGAGCAATCCGAAAGACAAAGAGTGCATAATATAAATTTGGTTCTATACTAATATGCATATTCTTTTATGTAAAAGAAAAATTCCTTACATTTGGAATAGTTTCATGGAAGACCAACAGATTAGTAGTAGTGCAAATTGGTGAATACATTGAATAATTAGGAGAAAATTTTGAATTTGTGATGACAAACTACTTTGAAGACTTCAAGCAGTCAATGAAGAAGAGACTGAGACTACCAGTATCACTAGTAGAGAAACACTATGATGACATTTGTTTCCTAGTGGATTCTAACTATACTTTTGCACAAGTTGCTACACCAAGGGTGAGATGGTTGAGACCCTTAGGATATGAAATAAATGTGGATGAAGCCTCTGTAACTATAACAACTTTACTTGCAGAAGAGGTAGATTAATTGCCAAGGCATTTGGGAATTATGAGTTTGCAAAGTCCAAAATTACCATGGAATTAAAGATAACTTTTTTTTATAAAAAAAGAAGGATAAGCTTGTGAAGAAGCTAAAAGCAAAATTTGGAGAGCGTTCCAAGTAGGAAGAAGAAGGAGAGGATGAAGAGGAAGAAGATTCTCAAACACAAGAACCACTAGCTTTGACACAAGGTATGGGAGAGGACCAAAAGGAAGAGGAAGAAACTAAAGTCACTGAAGGTTCCAAGGAAGAAGAAGTTGAGGAAGCATCTATGTCCACACAAAAAAAGAAGAGGAAGGCCAAGGAAGAACCTATGACAAGGACTAAAATGTCTATCAAACCAAGCCAAGCAAAGCCCACTAAACCTACTACAAGGGCTACTACACATGCAACAACTCAAAAGGATAAGGAAATGACCAAACTAGCAGAGCAAGGAGGTCAAGAATAGAGGAGACCAAGAAGGAAATATGTTGCATAAGCAAAATTAGATAAGGAGAAAATAGAGTTAGATGAAAATAGCCAATTTAAGGTGGTGAGTCACAATCCTCTTTTAGACTTAGAAAATTTATGTGAAAATGTTAAGAATAGTTTAAACTTATCAAGATTTACACATGTTGATTTTGATAATTTGGGTAAAGTTGAAAAGAATCAAGTGGAGGAGGCCATATATTCCATGATGGAAAAATTCAAGACTACCCCACTAGAACTTGCAAACTCAATGCCTAAGAGTTTATATGACTGAGTTGAGCAGAAATGACACTATTGTCTAAACTTAGAGAGACAAATAAGAGAAACCTCACTTGCACAAGTGATGCATAAACTAAGGCATAGAATTCTAAGGCTATGAAGAAATATGCAGTTAGGTTTACAAATAAATACAGAGCCTTTAGATATTACAAAATAATATTGAGGATGTAGTTAAGAAGTCCACACAGATGTGGAAGCTTACCTATGGGTTGAATACAGCCAAGGAAGGAGAATAAGAACTAGTAGAGGTCAAGGATGATGAAGAAGATGATAAGAATGAAGGTATTGTTGAGAGAGGAATAGAAATACAAATAGATGACAAGGAAATAGTTAAGGAAGAGTAGCATTAAGAATAGAGTGTGCAAGACACACAATTGATGAGTATCAGTCCTCAATGTGTAACAAGAAAGAACACTAAAATAGTAACTATTAAGGATGTTTTTGATGTCACAACTCAAAACATCAATCCCCTTATAGAGGAAGATCTCAAGAAGATCCTAGATTAGTCCACACTATAGGAAAAACTTTGTGATAATCCTGTACTGATCAGCATGGATGAATTGTAGAAATCAGTGACTAAAATAGCAAGGGTAGATGTGAATCCACAAGAATCACCTTCTATCATCCCTCAAGTCACTTATGCACAACCTTTGGTCAAAATACTAGACAGTACATTTGAAAAGGTTAATGCAAGTGCAATGGATATGGTGGAAAGACAAGTTACTACTAAAGAACAACAAGAAATAGGTTAGATAGAGTTATCTACACCTACAACACAGGTACAAGGTGTATCACAAGTCATTGTGGAAGTCAAGGGCAAGCCTAAAGAGATAGAACTAACACCTAAGGTGAAGGAGAAAGTTTTCATACAAACCCTGGTAACCTTACCAGCATCTGACACTCTTTCCACTCAAACTCTTCAAAAGTCGAGCACAAATGAAACTCCATTGCAGATCTCAGTGTCGAGCTTGAGTTCATCAAAGGCAGAGGAAGTTATACAATATGGAGATGTGAGCCTTGATGAAGAAATAATTTTTCCAAAGTATGATTATGATACAATGACCATAGAATAGATGGGCATACTCCAAAAAACCCTAGCAAGGAAGAAGCATCAAGAAATGCTTAGAAGGGAGCATAGGCAGAAGCAAGCATTGTAGGATATCAAAGACATCCTTTTAGATGCATTTAGTCTACCAACTCCTGATGAGACCAAGCCACTAATTGAATAGTTGACAAACATAGTGGAGAATGTTAGTGATACAAACCTAGATAGAAATGCTAAGTTATTAGAATAGTCAAAAAAGAAGTTCCAAAGCAAAGTAAATAAAAAAATATCAGGTGATATAGTACTAACACAAGTTGCATTGGTAGCTAAAGTTGAGGATGTGAAGAAGGTATTTGAGAACATATTCTCATTATACACTAAATTGTGCAATCCAAAACTCTTCACCCGAGAAACTAGAAGTCATATCTTGAGCTTGGAAAGTCAAATAAATTCATCAAGTACAAAACTACCTATGAATCCAACTTAGAGTGAGAAGCATTTCAGAACATTGCTTCAAACCTAGAGTAAGTTAGATGCATTGTCAGCAGATGATGCCAATATAAGGGCCAAACTAATTAGCATCTAGACCACTCTAACCCCTTATATGGAAATTTTACACCAGGAACTAGGCTATGTTGAAACCCTAATGAAGAAAGACCCAAATCTTTCTACACTAGATGGTCTAATCCACCTTGCTACTGAGCTAGCTATCCAAATAAAGTCTTTAGATGTAGCATGTGAGAATTGGGATGTAGCTTTCAAGATAATCTTAGATGTTCATAAATCCTTTTTGGACAAACACAATATAAGTGTATAGCCCATTCAAATAAGTGTCAAAAAGGGGGAGAAATATTTTGGGGGAGAATAAGATAATGGGGGAGAGAATGCAAAAGGGAAATATATGGAGAGTATGAGAAAGGGGGAGTAATAAAGAGAGAGAGAAAGATAGATAAAGCTAAAGGGGAGCAAGAACAAAACAACATGAATTAAAAGATTATTAGTAGGAGTAAAAAATTTTGGTTACAGAATAGACATATCAACTTAGGGGGAGTTATCAAATTTTGAGGTATACAAGTTGTTACAAAATTTTGAAATTTTGAAGTTTTGTATATAAGCTAAGTTAGAGATATGTAATGCTCGTGAGATTAAGGATATTAATGCATACTCAAGAGTTTTTGACACTCATGTCAAAGGGGGAGATTGTTGATCTCAGATTGGATTTGACAAGTGAGTGTCAAGACACTTAAGTTATTAACTTAGTTCATGCCAAACAAGTAGTACATGCCAAGCACAACATGTTTATATTAGAGCATGTTGAGTCTACAGTGAGTGCCCCAAGCCACTCATGTGTCAAGTCACTCAAGTGCCAAGCAAATAGTGTATGTCAAGTGATACATGAGCCAAGTAAATAGTGGATACTGAGTGGTATAGATGTCAAGTCATAGTAGAGAGATCAATATATGACGAGCATCAAAGACTTTAGGTGCCAAGTAAGATAGTTTTGACATTTTTTTTGTAATGGCACAAAAAACTATGTAAACCATTTTTGAGCTGACTTAAGAATGAATTATGATATTTTAGAGATAAGGATGAGTCCTAAGTTGGATTCCCAATGCAATCACATGTAGCCAATTAGAAAATGAGAAGGATTAAGCGACAAAATGGATGAATCTTAGCTATAGATTCATACATAACCTTAAGTCATCAAAGTCTTCTTAAGGAAGACAAACCCTAAACTCTCTATGAGAAAGTGTGTAAGGTGTTGAAGAATAAAAAGAGAAAGTTTCATGCACAAACAGAGCTTTCATGGTGACTAAGTAGTTATGAAGTGAGATCACATTGTAGAACTAGTTAGAGTAGAATAGAGGAAACAAGATAGTACATAGAAAAGATACATTTTATCAAGAAGGATCAAGAAGAAATTAGTTTAGAGGTGATATGTTATCAAGCAATCAAGTGCTAACCATAGGATCAATGCTGAGACATTTTAATAGGAAATTTTTGTCAAAATCTCTTAATAGAGTAGTCTTAACAGGCTATATTGAAATCCTTTAATAGGGTGCTTACTTAGTCATAAATTAAAGTCCTTTGACAAGGCACACTTCTAATGGGGTGTTGAAATCCTTTAATATGGTGAGACCTAATAGCCTTTGCAAGCCTGTAACAAGGCAGACCTTTCATAGGGTAGATCATGTTTCATATTCAAAACATTGTAACCTTAATTGGATACACTTTATTACTATAGTATTGAAGATTTGTGGGTGTCATCCAAACCCTAGTTTTACTTTCTCACTTGGAGGGTTTCTAGGTAATCATATTTGGTGTTATATGTGTGTGAATGTTTACTTTCTTACACAATTTAGATGTACATGCTTTACATGTTATTTTAGTTTATACATTGAATGTATGAGATGGATGTGTGGTGAAAGTTTTATGGGTCCAAGTTTAAACTATTGATTCACCCCCCACCACCCACCCCCCACCCACCTGCCTCCTTAGAAGTTTATCTTTCCTATTGTAATTCCAACAATAGTTAGTTGTGCTTTGTGTTGAAAACTCTAGACTCAACTTCTATGACTCAACAATCACCTCTTCTTTATTTGTTACATTTTTTAAATCTTTTTCTTCTCTTCATAGCTCTTAAATTATTCTATTTGTTGTACAAACACATCTTATTTTTCCTTGACTTCAACTATTAGGAGTTCACTAGCTAAACCTAGTTATCCTTCCTCCTTTATTATCTCAACCTGGGGTCCTAAGGCACTTGGTCTTACACTTGTAATAGATTGATCTACTTGATCATCATGACTCTTATCTTCTTTCTCATTGCCATATTTTCCCTTAGTGGCTTCATTTGTCTGTGTAGGCACTTATGTGATTTCTCTTGTATTGGTTGACACAATCTATTGCTCAGAACCACCATCTTGTTACATAACCTTGGATATCAACTATACTTAATTTAGTAATAAGAATAGATGAAATTTCAACTAGTTCAGTAGTCACCTATGTGTCAATCTTTGGGTAATCCTTTACTTGCACTAACATAGGCTTAGGTTCCATCAACTTTGCATAAGTTGGCAACTACACAAACCCATTTTGAACTATACCTACTCTTTGTTGTATTGGATCAGTCATGACATTCTTAATAGGATCGGTTTTAGTTTCATCATCAATAACCACAGTCTATGTCTGTCCTTCACTTAGCTAGACCAAATTATTAAAATTATCAAGAGAATTATCTTTCCCATCATCAAAATCTTCAGTGTTATCTAGTTCAACATTTCCATGTTCATCATTTTCTTCCTTGTTCTTTTTTTCATCATTAGGAACCAAACCATAAATTTGTTTCCATGTTATCTCAATCTCTTCAATAACATTTTCTATCTTATTTTTTAGTATAAAAAATTCTCTCCTCTTTGGTACAAGCCTATTAGTGTAATCTCTTAAAGTTAAACAAATTTGATTTTTGTCTAGTTCTAGCATAATCTAAGCCAATGTTATTTTTGGATTTTCCTTTTAGTGGATAATGAAAATTTCCACTTCCCATCAATCTTATTATATAATTTATCAGGAACAATTTTGCCTAACTCTATTGTTGTATACTTACACTAGTACATTTCTCCATTTTTTCAACCAAATATTTTGACCAAAGGCCATATTGGCCTATGATTTCTTTTCTTTTTCTATTTTTATGCCTGAGTTGGTCAAAATTTTGACCAAATTAAGCTTTTTATCCTAAGTTGGTAAAAATTTCAACCAAATCGAGTTCATAATGAAAAAAAAAGAAAATTTTATTCATCATTTTGTTATTTGGCGAGATTTTTTGGCGGGTTTATTTGGCAGTGGGAGTTTGTTGTTCGGTCTATGCTTGGACTATATAGGAATAACTCTTGGCATGGCAAGACCCTAAGGTAAATTTTTATTGCTCAAATCTTATGGATGTTTATAAGTTGGAATTATATATATGTATGTATGTATGTATGCATGTACATATTTATGTATGTATGTATGTATGTATGTATGTATATATCATTTTCATTTTGCAGGACTACATAAATTTTGCATAGAAAAAATTGATGCAAAAATATTTAGGGTTAAAGAAATTATTTTTTCCCGTGGTGTGTATGAGATTTAAATTAGAGATTGTTGTGGATTGGGATATTTCATATAGATTCTACAACCACAGAAGGCTCCATATCGACTATGTTGTTTCCATGTAACCTATCGTGTATTTAGACTTGTTAACCTTTTTTGCATGCTTATGCATTGTAACTTGTGCTCTTAAGGTGTGTAGGGCTCATTTGTTAGTGTATTTAGTATATGCTTTTGGTAGATTCAGAATGCATGTAGTGTATAATATTATCATGTTTTTGAGTTTAGTAGGTATCTACTTGTAACTGTGATATCTAACATATATTTCAAAATTACTGAAGAGAATAAGAAAAAATCCCTCCTCTTCATTCTTTGGAAAATGCTGAACTTAGGCATTGCATGATTAAATCCTTTCATTGAAACTTGTCATAGATCTAGGCTTATGCATCATAACTTGTGCTCTTTAGGTGTGCATGGCTCTTCATCACTGTATCATTGTATTGTGTATATATGCTTTTGGTAGATTTTGAATGCCTATAATGTATAATATTATCATTTTTTATAGTTTAGAAGGTATCTACTTGTTTTTGTGATATTTAACATAAATTTTGGAATTGTTGAATAGAATAAGAAAATTGCCAACCTCTTCAGTCTTTGGAGCATGGTGAACCTAGGTATGACATGATAAAATCCTCTCACTGAAACTTAGTATAGATCCTTTCCCATGCTAAATATTGGCAACCTAAGCATCATGAAGGTCTAGCCACTGGAGTCTGGACATAATATTTATGTGAAGCATGGTTTACTATAGAATATAAAAATTTCATTGGGAGAATGATGAGGAATGAAAGGTTGCACACAAACAAATTCTAAATTCTATGATCTACTACCACTCAATGAATGACTACATTCACCAATTGGTAGGAGAGAAGTTCAATGAATGTAATAGTTTAAATACACTAAGATCTACTTACTCTTGTATAACTAAGAGATGTGTTCAAGAAATACAGATAAATACAATATTTCTAAAGATTATCTTTTAGTTTGGTCCATTTAGCATCGTCAGTAACCTTTAATACCTAGGTCACATCTCTAAGAACAATTTCTCTTAACACATAATATGGGTGAATTTGAGCGAGGTAACTAAATTTTTCTTTCAAAACCATATGTGCAGATATAAACATTAAGTACAACATGTCCAATAATTTTGCAGATATGTTTTTCTGTAAAGAAAGACCATGCCTAGCAATATGAACCTAGAACAAAATAAGAAGACAATTGCTAGTTTGTGGTCTTAGTTCCAAAGAAAAGTTGATAAATGTAATTTTCCTTGCAAAAAGTGTAAGGGATTAAAGAATCGAAGAATTTTAATCACAACAACCCAAAGTCATTGTAGGAAACATGATAACATTGAAGGGGGCCATGATTTTTGTCAATTGGTGAATGTGGACTTCGAACTAGAGGAACATGGAGGTGTGAATATCTAAGTTGAGGATAACATTCCCATGGAAGAAGATGATAATGTGTCAGAGAACATGATTGAAGAAGATGGTATTGGTGCAACTAATGAAGATGCTCATGTTGATGGTACTAGCACATCTGATAATGATGATGAAGATGGTCTTGATATACCTATACTTGAGAAGGCACATGAGCCCCTATACCAAGGCTCCCAAACAAATCTTCTCTTTTCTATAGTGTTTTTGGTGAACTTGAAGGTTATGAATGGTTTATCCAATGTAGCAATGTCATGTATGCTAAGGTATGGCATTTTTGTCATCTTCAATGTTAGCATACCATTACTATTCATTATATTAACAATTCATGTTTTTTGTTGTATGTTGATAGGTGAGTTTTTGTTATGACCATCAAACATTCTACCTTGTTCATACCGAGAATTATCTACCATTATGAATTAAATTGGAATGAAGTATCAGATAATACATGCATGTCCCAATGATCACATTTTATATCATAAACAACATGAATTTGCAATAGAATGCCCTGATTGTCATTTTAGTAGATATTGGTCAGATCAAATAACAAAAAAGGTACCTCATAAGGTTCTTTGGTATATTCCCATTATTCAACGTCTTGAACAATTATTCAAGTGCATTAGCTTGGCACAATATATGGATTACCATGCACACAATAGAATTCAAGATGACATTATGCAAATGCCTATGGATGGTTTTGGATTTAAAGAGATAGAAGAAATATGGCCACACTTTAAAGAAGAACTTAATAATCTCAAGCTTGCATTGGTAGCAAACGATGTCAATCCATTTGGAGATATGAGATTTGTTTACTCATTGCGGCTTATTTTTGTTATTAACAATAACATTCCTCACTGGATGTCCATAAAGAGGGAGCACATAATGTTGTCAACGATTGTACCAAATATTTTTTTATTTAATAGTTATCTAAATTAATTTATAAATAGTGCATCAAAATGGTAATAATAATTATGTAATGTTTATGTTCATTCAATTACTAGGTAAGTACCAAGTTAAAGATATGAATATGTATATTGATTCCCTTATTGATGAGTTGTTAAAGTTATGGAATGAGATCACTATGTATGACATCTCTAGACCAATAGGACAAAAATAATTTTAGTTCCATGCAATGCTTGTATGGACAATACATGATTTCCTTGGGCTAACTCATTTTGTTGTATGTTATATTGTTAAGGTCACATATTTTTGGTCTATTATAGTGCTTGCACATTATTGTTATATGCTTAAGTTGCACGTGATAATTTTACATGATCTTTTAGGTCTTGAAACAAAGGAAAAAATTGCATGTCTAGTTTGTAGTCCGAAGATGAAATCTCATCATTCAAGAAGTTTAGAAAAGAAGGTGTTAGGTGAGTTCAAGAAATTTCTCCACAATAATCATAAGTATTGAATTACTAAAAAAAACATCTTTTTAATGGGAAAGAAGAGACAACATCAAGGTCATGAATAATGACACCTCATTTATGAAAGTTGGAATATGATTGACAAAATCACCGAGGTAATGTCCAATTTGTGGTCCAAAGTTTAAAATTTATATTTTGATATTGTTTTTTATTTAGTAATGATGCAATTGATGCTCATGAAGGTCATCAAGGAATCAATAACCAAATTCTTAGAGGAATAAATAGTTATCCTACTCAATTTAGAAGGCTACCATACTACAAGGATCTTCCAATCATTCATTTATTTGATGCTATGCATATTAGAAAGAATGTAAAAGAGAGACTATAGAAAATATTAGATGGAAAGTGTGATAGAAAAAAAATTTCCAAAATTTGTAATGACATTCATGAATTCAATCATGCACTAAAAGAATTCATTGAATCAAATAGCAATGGAGATTGCATAAATATGAGTGTCCTTCCTTGGTTATTAACAGAGCAACAAAGTGATGCATTAAAAGAAGTCATTAAAAAAAAATTTCCATAGGATTTTCTGCAAATATAAGAAGTCTTGTATCAAATAAAGGTGATTTTGGGCCAAGGTTGAAAACACATGATTGGCATACCTTCGTCAAGGTAAGTCATGTTCTCTATTTACAATATATTTGTAAGATTGCATGTACTACCTATTGATTTATTTCATAATATATTGAAAAGATCATCTTTTAATGATTGCAGTATGTCCTACCTCTATCCCTCCCACACTAGTTTGACAATAGTATTAAAGAAGTTATATATGATATTGGAAAATACATGAGGCTAGAAGTGTCATTTCTTATATTTTTTGTACACATATTATATTTATGACTTGCTTTACTTTTTATGTAATTTATTGTATATTTTTATCTAAAATATCATTTATATGTTTTTTTCTGTTAAATTTTTTTTAGGTCATTATCATCTAAAGAAATTGATAAAACAAATATTAAATATTAGAAGATAAAAATTTCATAGCTTATGTGTGAAATGTAAAAGTGTCTACCTTCAACTTTTTTTAATACTCAACAACACTACCTCATACATCAAGTTGAGAATATTAAATTGTGTGGACCTATACAAACTAGGTCACTGTGGATGGTTGAGAGGCACTTAAAATTTATGAAGGGTTTGGTTTGACAAAGAGAACATCTTGAGGGTTCTATGGTAGAGGAATATATGGTATACCAGACCATTGTGTACATAATTGAATATCTTCCAAAAGAGTACCTAACAAGGAAAGGTAGATTAAGGAGGGTGAGAGGTAATTATAAGATGTTATTGTAGTTAATTAACTCTTATACATCATCAATATAAGTTTTTTCTAACTAGTCTGGTTATTTTCTTTATAGTTGGTCATGAGTGGGATGCACAACATTTGTATATTGCAAACAATCTTGATTGGATGATGATATGGATTCAAGTCTCAAGAAAATGGTCACTCGTTAACATAGGATGGTGTTGTATTGTTGGTTAAAGAAGCTCATTGTAATCGAGATCCCAATGTTACGCTAGTGGTACTTGATCTAGCATATGGCTTAAGAGATAGAATAGTATGCAGAAGATTAATAATCACAACCAACAAGTTTAATATCAACTCACAAATCGATGTAAATAATATTGACATGTTTGAATATTTGTAGATCAAACACCACAAAGCTATATACTACCATGGTCTTACATTTTGCATAGAAAAGTTAGACAAAACAAAGAAAACTTGTGATTCTAGGATAAGTGCAATCTTTGAGCTCACCAATATTTGATCTAGAAAATACATACATCCTCAACAATTTAAAAATTGATACTATGGAATTTTGAATGATATACTTGAGTGTGAATTTAATCCATTCAAATTAGTTCTATTTGTCATCAAATGGTACAGGCTTTAGCTGAATCAAAATTATCCTAATAGGATAGTTCTTGAACATGATAGTGGATTTACAATGATTAATACAAGATCATTTGAACCAATTGGAGATGATCCCTATGTTCTTCCAAGCTAATATGAACAAATGTTTTACTTTGGCATTACACATAAATTGGGTTGGTCATTTATTGTTAGACATGATCCAAGAGGAACGTTGGTAAAGTATAATGTGATGGAAGGAGAAGATATTGAAGAATCAGAAGATGAAGTAAATGATGATCACAAATGACTATTACAAAATGATGATGAAGAAGAAGATGATGATTTTGGTGATGCTAATAATGATGTTGTTGATGATGATCATGTTGATGAAGACAGTGACGATTAAGGCAATAATGGTCATGATAATGGTGATGAAGATGGAAATGATGGTAATAAAGATGGTGGTGGTGATAACAATGATCAAAGTGACAAGTATGATGATGGTGATGATAATGATGACATGGATGAAGATGATGATCAATGGCATAATCAATGAAATGTCTATCGATATATGATCAATGTCAAGTATGATGGGGTCATGATTTATTTATAGAAATTTGTTTGACTTGTATGCTTTTATAATTAAGTTATTATGTGTTGAACTCTACTATCATGGAGTATATACAATGATATTGCATAGCTACCACACATAAAGTAGAGATAAGAAATTAAAAAATATACAATGATTTTGATGAATGCATCATGTATTTTTTGTCTTCTACATAATTTATAGTATATTCATGGAAGACCAAAATCAATAGGTAATATTATAGGATTTATAAATAGTTCTCTGCCTATGTCAACTAATAAGTGGTTAAATTGTATATTCGAGGTATGTGAAGAAATCATGTTTTTGTATGTGCAATAAAATCAATAAGTGTAGGGCAAGAGCTTCTAATAGATTACAATTTGAATTGTGTAGATACAAAAAAAATCCCTATCATGGGACTGGTAAGTATAACATTTAAACCAATTGCCTCCAATTAATATTGACTCCAATTTATACAATCTACTATTTTATTAATATTTTTTTTGATAAGTCTATTACTTTCATTTCTCTATTGATTGCTAAGAATTACTAATCCTTTTCACAAGGCGAAATGGATACACCACAAGGCACAGGTAGGGATGTACCATCCCACACACCTTTTTCAGCAAAGGTAAACCTAAATTATTGTAATTGTACAAATTATATAGAAACAAAGGTTGTATTATTATGTTCTTTTCTTTATGGTTTTGGAGTTATTTTGACTGAATTTTACTAATATTGATGTCACAACTTGATACTTATAAATAGGGAAAAGAAAAAGTGATAGCTAATCAAATGTGATATGAAACACGTGCATCATTTCTAGATGACATCGCCTGTAGTGTTGACCCCATATTCATGGCCCACCAATGCATACAAAGATATAGTGATGAAATTCTTAACATTATCCTTGAGAGAAACCTAACCGAGGAGACAGAGGCACTAAAAGAAGAATTGGTACTTAGAGTCAATTCTTTGAAGGTAAGTAGTAATTAATCTTAAGAAATAATAGAATTTCAATAGATATTTATATTTTATTGTATATTATGGGTCATGATCTAAAATAGTATGTGTTCTTCTACAGGATTTTGTGACACCTATGAGATCATGTGGTCAACATGGTGAGGGTTGTAACACACAACCTTATAAATAACACTTTCTCTTTAAAACATTATTGAAAATTATAGCATTATTACATCATTGCATTTATTTAAGGTAGATTTAGTTATGACTAAGTGTTATTCCATACTTGGGTCTTTGTTTGAACTAGTCAGATATATGCCAACTTGGTATATATATTTAATCCATATATTCAGCATTACTAAGAATTGTAATATTATTACACTTTCTCTTTAATTAATAATTTCTCATATTCCTGTGAGAAAAATAATACAATAGTTGTACACATTGTAAAACAATATGAGCAATAACAAAAGATTGTGACCCTACTAATGCAACATTATTTGTTTTCATCAACATCATAACACTTAACTTTTATTTTTGGATGCTTCTATCTAGTATCCCATTTGATCTCTATCCATTGCAAATGTCTTTGCTAACAATGTATTCTTCAACTAATGATGAAGTGTGGATGCCTCCTTCAACCATTTCTCTGGTATTGCTAAGTGCATTTTCGATAACAAGGAGCTTGCAAACATCTTCGACTATGCCAAGTACAACTGGTAAAACCTTGTTTTACTATATTTTGTAATGTGCTAATCATGCATTATTTTTCTATAGGTCTCTTCTTCCAT
Organism: Cupressus sempervirens; assembly: GCA_028749045.1. Classification (NCBI taxonomy): domain Eukaryota; kingdom Viridiplantae; phylum Streptophyta; class Pinopsida; order Cupressales; family Cupressaceae; genus Cupressus; species Cupressus sempervirens. The sequence continues at coordinate 320,306,667 of CM053791.1, forward strand.
TTATTGCACTATATTCAAAGTTATTGATTTAAAAAAAAAATTAAAGGTGGAATGAACAAGGTCCTAAATTAAAAAATCAGCTCATTACATCTTTTGAGGACATTTTTAGAAAAAATATTTTCGGCATTGCCCTACTTCTCAAAAGAGCATCTAGACATATAAAGACTATGAGGGACAAATATAGAAGGGGTCTAAAGAATAACTCAAAGTATGACCATCCTCCTATGATTCCACTAATGGAGTGAAATAAAATAATAGAAGAAGCAAAAGAGAAAATGCTATGTGGTAGAGAAAATGAACTAGAAAAGGGAAAAAGAAGGTATGTCATGATAGTATTAAGTACAATGTAATCATGCACTAATTAGTGATCTTTGTAAATATATAATCTAACATATTCCAAACTTTTCATAGCCTACAGGACATATCAATGGCTACAAAAGTGAGACTAGAAAAGGTTGGTCAACACAAACTTGGCTCTGGTGGCTATATGAATCTTTAGTCTCAACTTGTAAGTAGTAGAAACGGAATTTCATTTAAATTTTTTATATATAATTTTACAAACAATTTTTTTAATCAAATCGTACATGCAAAACTGATGATATTAAGCAAAAAATACAGGGCATGGAATTCAATGTAGAGACCACAAATAAAGATAAAAAAATTGTCTTGAGTGAAGGCTATAAAGTCTTGGTTGGAAGCCTACACTAAGAATTTGAAAGCCATACCCAAGAATCTAGTGCACCAAATGAGACACATGTAAATTGGTCAAATGAAAAGTAAATCAAATTGAATAGTTGAGAAAAAAAAAATTGGTGTTAGTTTCCAACATAAATTGAATACATAACATTTCACTATAGCCTTCATATCCTATCATAGAACTTGTGTGTGATGAAGGGCATGATGTGCATCATAGTGGTGGAGGTATTAATTTTCTCTTGGAAATTAATCATGCAATTATGAATACAATTTAACATCTTTAATTAAAATTTGACATGTAAACTTTTTTTAATATTTTAGAGCATGTCGAACATCATGGTGAAGGAGTGTAGCATGTTCTAAGTGTTCAGCATTTTGAGGTGGTGGAAGATCAAAATGTTATTATAAATGATGTGGCATTTTTAGGTAAGAAAAATTTTGTGTTGTTCTACTGGTTAATTAAATACTTATAACAATTTTAAAAAGAAAAGGAGTATGCCAATTTAACCCATTTACTTGTTATTGCAACAGAGCCCCCTTTAGTGCAGTAACCTCCTGCTCCTCAAAAAATGAGGCATCATAATTTGACATTACATGTACCACAATAGGAGGAGAATGAGAAAGTAATTTATGCTCCTAAATTATCTTTTACCTTAAGAGAGCTAAGAAAAAAAAAAAGAAAAAGTGATTTTTAAAAATGCTTTTTTATCAAATGTTATGTGATTGTATTGATTGAATGTTATAGTTCATAAATGAATGAATGAAGTATATAATTAGATGATAATGGGGAGTTTAGATTGATGTTAGGGGGAGGGGGGTGAGGCCAAATGAGATTCCACCTTCACATGGTTGGCCTTGTTAAGTAGAAAATATTAAAGTATTCTCAATACCAAGTGAAGCTCATGTTGGTCATGTTTTTACCTTGTGCTTTCCTAAACATATTTTGCAAGGAATGTCACTAGTTCTTATATGCAAATTAGGGTTTGGTATTTTCAAAAATTGGTAAACCCTAAGAAAGGCCCTAATTAAAACAATATTTGTGCCCTAATCGATCCCTTTCGATCATATGTTTTACCTTTTAAATCGAGCAGGACAAATCATTTTAGAAATAAGTATATTTTTTGGGACTTTTTAAAGAATTTTCATTTTTTGCTTCATTATTCCCTGAAAGGTTCCTCTTCATCATATCTCTTTGAAATCTATAGTAGGTTCCAAGTCACTATCATAATTTTCATGGTCTTTACTACATGTGACATGGTGACCAAGTGGGATCTAGTCAGTTCTTAAGCATGGTTTCTAAGGTAAATCACTCACACTATCAGATCTTTCAAGGATTAATGGTGGTCTCTATATCATTACCAAAAGTTACAAGGTTTCTACCCTTCATGACATTGTGACTTCCTACAAAAGTGAAACATGGTGGGGCCAAAAGTAAAGATAGGCACTGAGATTTTGGTCTATCATAAATGAGCTTCGCTAGCATGAAGAATGTTAGAAGTGTCAGGCACAGTAAAGGAGGTACTAGGGAAAGAATATGTTGTGTTTTCTTTTCACAACACTAGATTTTTGCAAATTCATGATGGTCACTATGTTTCCATCAAAAATTGTCAGAACTTCACCAGTAGTGACATGGTGACCTCCTACAAAAGATAAACATAGCAGGGCCAAAAATAAATATGGCACCATAAATTATGTTCATCATAAATAAAACCTTGTCATCATTATGGAATGTTAGATGTGTTAGGCACAGTAAAGAGTGAACCATGAAATGAACATGTGTTACTTCACGATGCCAAATTTCTTCAACAAATACAGTGGTCACTATGTCACCACCAAAAATTATAAGAACTTCATAGTTGCGGCATAGTAACCTCCCACGAAAGGAAAATCACAGTAGGGCCTATTTTCAAAAAGCAGTGTCAAAAGGGTTAATTGCCATAAATGACCATGCTAGCATGTCAAGTTAGTCTGATGTCACATGCCACTAGGACTTGCACTCAGAAGAGGATTCATGTTGATTGACATTGTCAGATCTCTCTTAGATTGATAGTAGGCACCATGTCACTATAGGAACTTGCTCAACTTTTAGTGCACATGACATGGCAACCAAAGAAAAAATAGAAGGACCCACCATAGTTTTCATAAAAGACTTGTAAAATGTACATCATCAGATCAAAGATACATCAACTATGGTTGCTATGTTGCATGCAAAATTTGCTCAATATTTATGCATAGCAACATAGCGAGAGTGTGACACATGTCAACAAGCACCAGTGGGTCCATAATAAGTTTCCAGTAGTGGATGGAAAAGCTTATGTGGACAAACTTGATTGGGTTGACTACCAACCTAGCAAATTTCAAGTGAGTCATTCATGATTTTATTCCTAGATTGTCAAAAAAAATTAGAATCAACAGTGTGTTTTCAAAATTAGAAGGTGATGCCACCCTATTTCTCCTTACAATTAATTTATGAAAATTGAAAGCTCCCCGTGTGAACTAGAACCAGGGATATATTGCAAGATTTTGCCATTGTTTCTCTATACAAATAAATTTTAGAATTTTACAGAGCTAAGAGCCATTGAAGAATTGTTCTTGGTGTGATTAAAGTGTGAAAGAATTTATAGTGTCCATATTGTGTTGTAGAATTGTAGTGAAAGAGTAACAAATAGCCAAGTAAGTATCTGAATCCATTAGATAGAAAAGAATTATGGTATTGTGTGTCACTAGTAAACATGCCTCCAAAGAAAGTTTTCTCAAGAAAGGTAGATTATGCAAGTAGAAATATACATGATGACTTTCTTGAACTATTGCCTGAGTCTATGAATGAGTCTGCCTAGATGAAAAAATTAATTTCTGTGAACCCTAGGCTCAAGAGTGTGGATGGCCTATATGATAGAGGGAATTGGATTAGGGGTGCTACTACTACTAAAATAGGGCTCCATCTTTTTAAGAAGTGGTTTTCAGAAAGAAAACTGTTTGCTCCCCATGGAAACATTTGGAATTTTGATTTAGGAAAATTAGTGGTCCCTGGTGTTTTTATGGATTCTGACCTACTCATGGCCATTACCCAAAATTATGATGTAGTAGCGAGGATAGTGAGAAGAATAGATGGGGAATGCCTAGTATGAATAAATAGTAAAGAAATTTGAGAATTTTTTGGTTTAGAACCATTTTTAGATTATCATATAACCATTGACCTACCAAGACTGGAGAAAGAATGCTTGTCTAAGAGGGGTAAAATCAGGTAGGGTGCACTAAGGGCACACTTGGGTTCAATTGAAAATTTACTAGTGGTCACAACATCTACTAAAGAGCCCTCAAAAAAGGATTTCTTCACTTCTAGGTCCATAGAAATATATATGACACTTTGTAGGGTTTTTGGTGAGAATGAGAAAAATTTTGTGCCAATAAAATTTATGTACATGTTGACTTAGATCTCTTCTTTTGGTGTCGATATTATTTTTTATTTTGCATCTTATATAGCAGAAGAGATCCGCATAGGATTAGTTAGAATTGCAAAGGGCAAGGTGGAAAAGACTTTTGGCCATTATTCACTGTTAATGCACATGTTCCTATTTAAAGGGGTTACATGTTTTGAAAAGGAGATGGTCCTGAACCAAAAATATGAAGAAGAGGCTCTAGCAGTTTAGTTGTGGAGTGCAAACATGACCTAGGATATAGAGGAGGCTAGTTTTGTTAGGTTTGATAGGTATTTTACCTCTAGATTGAGAAGTCTCTTATTAAGGGACAATCCTAGAATTCCCAAGGTGCTGATGGATTTTATTAGGCCTATGGATAATCCTTCTAATTTGAAAGTGTCCCACAATTAGGCTGATATAATACCATACCCTGTTTCTACAATTTTTAGGGTATTTGGTTTTCAAGGGACTCCTCATGTGTTTCCCTACTAAGTACCTCTAAAGATAGGGATAGCTAAAATGCTATGGCAGATAGGGGAATTGGAGGAAGCATAATTGGCTAGAAGAAATAAAGGCTCAATTTTCCCCACTTGTATTGTGGCCCACCATTTCATAATCACAAAGGGTGGTTGGTTATTCTTGTATAAATTCCTAGACCAGTACAAGATGGTTGTGTCTCATCCCCACTTTTGTGACACTAAGTGATTTGTTGATGTGTTCAAAAAAAGGGCTAAAGTTGGTGCAAAAGACTATCAATTCTATTTTCCTAAAGATATAATAAGAAATGAGTTCTCTTTGCAAGAGAAAGAGATCAAGAAAGAAAAATGGAGAGCTTATTCTAGAGTTTTTGAATTCATTCATTGTTTTGATAACAATTACAGCTGATGGAAAAATAAAGGTAGATAGGTTAAATAAAGTAATGACTACTTTTCTTAAAATTATGGAGGTCATGAATGAAAAGAAATTATTATTTACTAATTCTTTTCCACAAAAAGACAAAGAGGTCATGAGGATATTATCTTTTACTCCTACAATAGGATTAGGATAGTTGATTATCCAAAAGAGACCTGGCTACAATGTGATCCAAAATAAAAGAGCCATTGTAGATAAAGGAAAATAGATAATGGGATCAACTAGTGTTGTTCTTGAGGAAAGACTTGATGAGGCCTCACCCGAGACGAAGAAAATAGCAAAGGAACAAACAACTCAAATTGAGGAATATTCATCCACTTAGTCCCCATTATAGATAGGAGATGAACAACTCACTAGAGAGTAGGTGGGGTAGTTGGGATCCCAAGGGGGAGTGTTCATTACTCAAGCAGAATTAGAAGAGGGAAATCCTTAGGAACCTCCAGTGCCAAGCCTTGAGTTAACTATGGTAGATTACAAAGGAAAGGAGTTGGACCCTATGATGGAATAGGCTTGCCATGAATTCATCTTTGATGATGATTTTATCAAATCTAGAGCCTTTTACCAATTTTCTTGGAGAAAAACATTGGAATGTTTGAGGAAAGATGTATTAGATTCAAAATAGAGCATCCAAAGATGGAAGAGGTAGATGTGCAAAACCAAATTAAAGAAGAGATGATGTAGGAATTCAAGAGCTTGACCCCTGAAGAAGGGAGACAAATGATAAAGGCATCTGGGGTATTATTGCTACCCAAATGGGATATTGTAGATGCTATGGTTTTTAATTCTGTTACACATAAAATGATTGTAGAGGAAAAGGGGAAGAAAGAAATAAAATGTGCTAAATTTAGTGAGGACCATGTTGCATTGGTCATTTGGTCAATGAGAAAAGGATCCAAGACTGGTTCTTCCCAACCTGATGATACTGGCTTGATAGGTAGCCTAATTATGAAGAGAGTTGAAGAAACTACCACTGAAGAGGTAGTAGAGCTAGGTGTTGGATCAGCCAACTTCACCTTACCCATAGCTCAAAGAGACAATAGAGAAAAACTAGAGCTACAGGAAAATTATGAGAAAGTCTTGGCTACATACAATAAAGAAGTTCAAAAGAGGATTGAACTAGAGAATAAATTGATGGGACAATCCACCAGGCCAAGAATTAGTTATCCTTACCCACCAGTGGAGCCTTTTAAATCCACTCCTCTCATTAAGATTCTAGATTGACCACAAAGGCCACAATATTATACTGCAGAAGACTTTGAAGAAGAAAAAAGAAAATTATGCGTACTGCATGTGGAACTGGATGTACAATATGAGGATAAGAAAGGGAAAGCTCTCGTCTATTTGGTTAATAAAATTGATTGGCCCTCATTGTATGAGCAATTAACAAAGACTATAAATATATGGGATGAGATTAAGGCAAATGATGAAACTTTGAAGCCAATTATCAACAAATGGAGTAAAAGGAGTAGAGAGGTTACTCTTATGTTTTTTTGTTATCAGTTTATCATATGAACATATAAAAAAGACTTATGATATCTCCAATGACCTCTCAGAATTTGACAATAAAAGAGTTGAGCTATAAAGGAGAATTGTCAATTATCTGGACAAGTACAAGAGTGTCAAATTTGATTTTTTCCCACATGCTTTAGATAAGAAGAATAAATTGAAAAATAAGGAGGAATGGGCCCAAGAACCAGATGAACTATTTTGTCTAGGATGAATAGAGTCATAAATGAGAATGGAAATGCATGGTGGTCTATTACAAATAAAGAAATTCTAAAGGTTCAATTATTCTTTGATTCTTTAAGAGAAGATTTTGTTGAAATTGACTAAGTTGAAAAATATGTTATGAAAAAGTAGCAAGATATTCTACAATTTAATTGGATAGATGACACACTTTTTGATAGGTGGATGGCAAAACTCATTGATGCAAAGCAATTAGAACATGTTGAAATTGATGATGAAGATTTGGAGCAAGATGAAGTATAAATTATTGACACATCAGTAAGAGAAGAAGAGGACAAAGGTGAGCAACCAACTATAGTTGCAAGCATATAAACCCAGACTGGTGACTTGGTAGAAGAGAAATTAGATATAACTCTTGCCTTATCAGTGCATGATGATATACATGGAGAGTCTCACATGGAAGTAAGCCTACAACAAGCAATGCTAGATATATCACAATCAATCCCATTGGCTACAACCTTCAAGGAACTACAATAGTAATAAGGCCAATCATCAAATTTTTCACTCACAAAGAAATGCAACAAAGGGTGTAATAGAAAGTGGTTCCACCAAAGAATGTTATGATGTAAAGTTTTTCTTGTTGTACAACTTTTTGTCTTTTACAACAGTAACATTGTAGATATTTTTCTATATTAAGGATAGCTTTTAGTTCCTCTATTCCTGAAGCTTGTTGCATATCATACTATATAAGTGAGATTCCAAGGCTAGAGGAAGAGTCTGATTCATTTATAATTTTAGTCTTATTAAGTTTTGTTTGGTCTAGTCTTGATGCAAACTTTATGATGTATTTTCTCTGCAATTGTCTAAGAATACATTGTTACAAGATCTTGATGCATTTTCTTGAGTCATTTTGATTTCTATTATTGTTGTTATATAATTTTCAAAGGAAATTAATATAAAGATGAGTTGTCCCCATATCTATTCTTATTGAATCTTGTCTCCAATTCTATTATTTAGTTATCTTGAAATTGCATAGGCAAAGTTGGTTCAATTGAATGCAATTATGTTAAGTTGTATATCATTTTCACTATTACTTTTAATTCAATGAATTAAATAAATTCTTTAGTGAAGTTGATAGGATTCCATGGTAGTAGGAAGGATATGTATAAGAATGAGTTTCAACAAAAATTGTTGATAATATTGATTGTAATGCAGTCAATTAGGTCTAGAAATTGGATAGACTCTGACCCCTAATAGATGAGGCACTAATCAATCAGTTCAATTTTTATATGAAGAAACCATGAATAAGCATCAAGCTTAAATTAAAAATCAATTTTACTTTAATGTTTGAAGAATATAAAAGCTAGTCAACACTTGTTTACATTTAATTTCTAAGTTTTAGTTGGTTGCTATTGCCCAGAGTTACCTATAAATCTAAGAAGAATTATGACCAATTTGTTATAAGGGATGTGTATTGTTATAGAATGTCATGGAATGAGTGAAATATGTAACTAGCATCATGTTTTCAATGTTTCATCCCTCAAGTGCACCCACCTTGGTTTTGCAAAGCCTAAAGAGTTAAAAATCTTTCTAATTTTGTTGAACTTGGGTCCAAATCTGAAGCACACATAACTTTTTATGGGAATTAGCTAATCCTTAGGTTGTTGTGATCTTTTTTATCTTGGTATTAAGTATTTTGTTTCTTAATAGTGTAAAAACACCAACAACTCAAACTAACATACCTTAATTAATTAATCAATTTCATTCAACAACTTTACCACTTACCTCATTTTGGGTCTTATAGCTAGATCTAGGGCTCACACTGAAACAATAGTTTTACATGCAGAATGTGGTTGTTGGTAGTAATCAAATGACAATAACAATGAGTAGATTAGTATGAATTTTAATTTGATCAATTTTTTTGATTAGGGTTTCATTTTATTTATAGTTGGTGAAAATAAAAGATCCACATAAAAAATTACAAATATAGTACTATTCAATGACTACATTAAATTTTGATGAGCAGGAGATCAGTATGAATTTCAATTTGTTTGATTGTTTCATTTTATTTATAATTGGTGCAAATACAAGATCCACATAAAACAAGTACAAACATAGTAGTTTTGATTGTTTTCTTTAAAGAATATTTCTCAATCCTTTTTCTATCCCTTGGGTAAGCATTCATATCTCCCTATTTAAAAAAACTATTAGAAGAAAATAACCATTGAGAAAAGTAGGGTTGTATTGAAAAATCCATTCCATGATTTTCAATACTTAGAATGCAAGACTATAAATAGTAATAGCATAAATGAAGTACATCTAGACTCAAACTCAATTTGGAAGTTCCCCCAATAAGGTTCTATGAGTGAATCATTTAATGTTCATTGTATTCTTATATTTACAAAGTTGAATACAACATATGATTGACAAAATTTGGACAGACTATGAATAGAAAAGGTACTAAATTATACAGACTTTGGACCCTCACTCCACATTCTAGAAATCCTTGTATAGAGGATTGAAACAAGCTTCAAATAGGAGGACATATGTAAAAATATTTTGTTACATGATAGACATTCTTTATTCTTAATCAAAAATTTGGATGTAGTTACAAAACTGGTAATTGGCACTTTCAGTAGGTATCCTTGCAAATTATGTTAGTCTTCATGCTCCTATCACTTTACTTTCCTTTCTCTTTTTTCCTCTACCTCTAACTGTATTCCTACATTGCCTAGTCATTGTCAATAGATGGTATAGCCTTTATATCAGTAATGAAATCCCAAATGGAAATATCAGTATCCACATCTGGCCATGTGGCATCCCTAACTACATCCAACTCTTCAAGGTATTTATTCCATTTAGTATTAGTTATTTTTTTCAATTCTCTAGTAACTTTTCTCATGTTTGACTCAATTCTAAACAAAAATTCTATATTTTCATAGACAACTATTAAATTTGTCTCATTATTGCAATAGGCCACAAACCATGAATTTGTCAAAATATCCTCAAAAGAGGAAGATCACTCCTATCATACCTTTATAACACCATTAGCATCTAGAATAGTGGGAATAAAATTTTGAATCCCCATGGCAATTATCTTCATCTTACCTTGTATTAATTACATTTTTCCTAAGAAAACCCTCATGCAATTCTTTCACCTTGTTAATCATCTTTCTTGCATTAATAATTACTACCTTAGGTAATTCCTTCTTTTGGGGTAATAGGGGAACCAAGCTATCAAAGAATTTTTTATATGGTCCCCATGTTGTGAATAAAGGGGATAGAGGGGCTAATGCTTCTGAGCATTGGAATTCAGCTCCCTGAAGAGAAATATAGCTGCTATGCACATTTTGTGATATAATTTGTAGGTAACCTATCTTGTGCATCATAAAGCTCTGAATTATCTTGATCTCTTATTCCTTGGCACCATCCCGTTCATCTATATCCATATAATAACCCTCTCCTACATTTTTTGCATTAGATTCTATTTGGGCTTCCTGGTCTCTCACCTGTGTGATGGACCTTGTAACAATTCTAAGGCTTCTTGTCTCTTCTTATAAGGCAACCACCCTATGTTATAGGACATAAGTCCTCTTTAGTTCTTCCTCATACTTCTTCCTAGAATAAATAGATATGTTGTATGTTTGATATAGTTTTTCTTCTAGCATATCTATTTTTCTCTTCCTCATCAATGATATTGTATTCTGCAGATTATGGATTCGATCACTGGATAAAGTAGTGACATCCCAAAATATTGCATTGCCTTGGGGGGAATCATTTATCTCCATGAAGGTTTTATTATTTACCTTAGGAGCCATGCTCCATAGAGTCATTTTCTTACTATCAATGTTGAATCCAGACACCTACAACTCACCAACAATATTGGTCTCTTTAAAAGAGACTGACTTATCTTGTCTTATGATCTAGTCTAGCATGAAAGATGAACTTAGCTCCCAACCTAGAAAGAGAAGCATCCTACCTCTTGTTACAAGCTCTCTGGCTTCTTCTACTATGAGTACCTCAGTGCTAGGATCATATTCCTACAACCTTTGTACCATCTCTATAGTCTTCTTAGGGGAATCTCACAGTTGTAGTTATATGGTAAGCTCACTTTGCTTTACCTTGTATAAGAATGTCTTGAATTCATCTACCTTGATGAATTCATCATCCTTCATGAACTCTTGAGCTTGAATGATTAACTCATCTATCATCTAAATCTATAATTTAGTTTTATTGGGGATCTTCTCATTCTCCTTTACTTTCTTCAACAAGAAATTATGTCTTGTGGTGCCAAAAAAATTGGATCCCTTAGGCAATTTTTGAAGTGCCTTTCCTCTAACCTTGTCAGGGATCGCAATCATTTTCTATTTGTTTTTTCGTTGTGCCCATGAGGAAATTTTTGGCTGATCATCATCAACCTCAATGATTATGACATCCTCCTATTGAGGGGATTAAAGCTCTATACCCTATCTCTGATTTCAATAGGCACCTGTACCATTATTTGATTAAAATTTTCAAGGCACCTTTTATATCTATCTAGGTATGTTGCCTCATGGTAGAAACCTTGAAATGATGGATCAAATTCCTTCATGGCTTCTTCTATCTTTTATATCTTACTCCATCTTTTGGTTCTATCCCTACAAACCTCTATTTTAAATAGTTCATTATGTAGTCCTCTTCTTAATTTGGTTTGATGCTAGGGAGGGTGTACTTTCTCATCTATTTAAGAGCATGTCTCACCAAATCATTTGAATCATAGGTCCTAGTAGGGGTTGAGGGAAGCTTGAACTCTCCCACACACTGATCTATCTCTTCTATAGCATCTTTTCCTATTAGAAAATCACCTATCTTTGTACTCCTTGCTACATAAGAGGCTTTCTTAATAGTATGACCTAAATATTCTTTATTCATCATCAAAAATTGCCAAAAGAATTGTAACTGGCCTAACCTTTCAGGGATATATTTTGGTAATACATGAGGGGGCTGTGGACACCTAAAAACCCTTATAATTGAATTTTTTTTAAAGAGAAACAAACTAGCCCAATCATGACTTAGTACCCTATCCCCATTTGGGAAAGTAGATGGTCTTATTAGCATCCTTACCCATCTAGGTACTCTTTCAGTAATATCCACCAACATGTTTGTAATAGGAAAAACAAAACTATTGTAAAAAGTAATAGCGATGGCATTATGGATAAAACCTTTGCCAAAAGTAAGTCCACATCTACATGGGCAAGTTCTCTCCATTCTCTTTAGTGGCTTTAACGAAATCCGGGCTGATATGCCCTATGTTCTTGTATAGAATGATGTACAACAACAATGAGTAATGGAAGAATCTGAAGTTCCCAAGTTCTCCACTCTAAGCTGCAAAAATTTCATCATGCATCCTATTGATGATATACTCCAAAAAATAATACCCAACATTATGATTTGGATCTTGAATATCCAAAGAAATGATATATATGTAAATTGGGCCATTATTTGTGCCATCAATTCCTATCACCTTCTTTATCCCAAAAATGGTGCACCTAAAATATTTGTAGAAAAACTCAAGCTGCATCAAGTCTCCTACCTTCTTTGGCATCTCACTCTTCTCTATCTTTGATTTGGGAATGTGTCTATTTATGTCTATTTATGTCAATGCATGTGAAAAAATCTCAATTTATGTGAAAGTGCCAAAATCTACTTGTACTACTAGTTTTGCCTAACTTTTATGCACTTTTGAAAGGATGTCACTTTTAAGTAATAATAAGGCTCCTTAACAGTCATTTTTTACATTAAAAACCATCCTCATGACCCATTGACTCTCTTTTTTCATCATTCTGCAATCATTTTTTGCCTTAGCACTTAAACACTCGTGACTAGATGACCATAGCTTCAAGCCCATTTCACCACTTTGCAGTCTATCTAACATTTTTGGCCATTAACTGCATAACTCGGTGCCTTAAATATTTGACCTCTCTTTAACCTTAATCATGTAGCCACTTCATTTCATTAACATTTACACTTACTATTTGCAACTGTGTGAATACCCCTAACAACCATGAAATCATGGCTTTGCACACCTTTCTCACTTTTAAATTTTTATTCCTGCAACTATGCAATCAAGATACTATATACAGTTAACCTAAAGACATTGTTAGGTCATAGCTTGGATTATCTGATAATAGTTTTTCTTCATGACCATGTGAGAAAAGGATATTTTATGCCCTTTTAACCTAGTCCTAGCTTTGTGTTTTATCTTTATTGTTATTTCTTTAACATCACAACTGCATAACTCTTTACATTCTAATTTCAATTTGGTTGCATCACATAGTTGTGGTCTGATCATGTATTACATTTATTAACCATGTGACCATGTAAACAAGTTCCTTTAAGCTAGTTTTGCCATGTCACGGCTTGTTTCAATCACTTTCCTCTTATAGTGTGATCACATGTATTTTCTTCTGAGTTGACCACATTACTGAGTTACTAACTTAATCACTCTTATCTTCTTTGACAGCATGACTAAGTGAAAAAACATTTCATCCACTTTGCGGTAGTGATCGCCAAGTTGCAACTTATCATCTTTACTGCATAACACAAATCAAGGCACTCTCACCTTAAAAAATTTAGACAATTGTAAAAGTGAGAATGAGGGCTATCACACCTTGGGGATGGAAATGACCAGTTGTTTGATATTATACTTCAGAATTCCTTCACTCACACTCTTTTCTACAAATATATCCACTATAGCATAATTTAGAGATAGAATTTAGAGACACAGATATTGCACAATTTCCTCCTTGTATTAATATTCTTTGAAACTAATACATTACTAATATAAACTCAGGAATAACTCAAGATATCATAGAATTATCATTCAAGATCCATTTGTATTCTCAAAATTATAGAATGGTATTAATATTCTTTGAAACTAATACATTACTGATATAAACTCAGGAATAGCTCAAGATATGATAGAATTGTCATTCAAGATCCATTTGTATTCTCAATGGTATAATCAATGGGAAGAATATGCACATGCTTCCATACTTAGCATTGGGGCATTGGTGAAAAGAAATGACATCTCCCAATGAACCCTTAGATTTGACCGCATGACTTTATTCATTCTAGTTGTAGGTTCTTTGCAAGTCTCGTCTTCTAGGGCAATACAGATCATATCCTTCCTTTTCTTTCCCTACAATATGATGTCAATGAGAGATCAAAGGGAAAAGTAAAAATAAATAAAAACCCTAAGTGCCTAATCCAAAACAAAAATACCCTAACCTCACAAAGGGGAAAGATCCAATGAAAATACCTTAATAAGAATTGTATCACTACAGAACAATTGCAAATTTTCTATGGTTTTGGGGTGTAGGAAAACCACCCAATTATCATCATTAATGGCTTCATCCACAACAAGTCAATTTTCCACCTTCTTCTGCTCTAAAATTGATGTGTTGAAATCCCTTTTAGTTCCTTTCCTATTACAAAAAAAAAAAAAAAAGCAATCCATTTTTTCAGCAATCAATAGAAATACCTAACCAGGCAAAAGCAAAAAATGAAAAAGATGCAGACAATTGATCTTACACTTCTGAGGATTCTCCCTTGTGAGCCATTGTAGTGTAGTAAATTTGGATTGTTTAGAGTAAATCCAAATAGAGAAATAAATTGAAGAGCATGAACCTCACTCATTGTATAAATTGATTTTCCTAGAAGCTAAATTTACTTATGGGGGTGTCAAATCAGGGGTGTTTTGGCTATTTTAAATATAGAATAATTGTTTGTTAAACTAAATGAGAAGAAATTATCTTGACCAACAAGAAAGAGAAAGAACAAGAATAAACTAATCTTAGATAGGGAGAAAGAATAAACTAGCTCTACTTCATATGCTTGTTACTTTGAGATTGAGTGAGAAAAGTTCATGCAATTCAATGCAGCTTAGATAGGTTGTATGTCAATTTATTATTACTTTTAATTCAAGTAATTAAGTAATTGCTTCCATAAATTGATAGGGTTTCAAATCATTTGAGAGGTATCTCATACTAATGGGGTTTAGGGTTAACAACTGATAATTTTAATTGCAAGGCAAGCCAAAAGGTCAAGTATTTACTAGTGTGACTCTATACACCAACAAGAAGTCCAAGGTACAAGAATAAGAAACAATGGTAGTGATAAGATAGAAGAAAATGACAAACAAGTCCTAGATGATCATTTTAGTTAGAGAGAAAATCTAAATATTCTATCATATTGCAGAATTTAGAGACAGATATTGAAGAATTTTCTCCTTGTATTAATATTCTTTGAAACTAATACATTTTTGATATAAACTCAGGAATAACTCAAGATATGATAGAATTGTCATTCAAGATCCATTTGTATTCTAAAAATTTCCAGTTCTATTGTAGCAACTTCTTGTTGATTCGTTGCATCTGATGATTGGCATTGTTGTATCTGTTGCTCTTCCAGTTGTGGGACCACTTGGTTTGCACATAATGTGTCATGCTCTAATATCTGGATATTGATCACAACTCATTTCTCTTCTTCTAGATCATCAATTTGAGTAGCCACATCCACTATTGTAATTGGTTGTTCTTGTGCCACATCACCAATTTGAGTAGTCATGTCAACTATTATAGTTGGTTGCTCCCTTTTTCTTTCTTTTATTCAAATTGGTGCATCAATTATTAGTTCCTACCATGGGCAGGATACTATTGCATCTATTATATGCAATTATAATTTTTAAATAACCAATCAAAGTAAAGAATTGTTAAAACATGTCTATAAACTATAGTTTTAAATTTTCTATCTATTTAAATGATTTAAACAAAATATTTTTTCTCTTTTCTGATTGGCTTAGAGCAATAATAGTAAGGAGTAAAATTAACTTTCTTTATAAAAAATAAACATATTTTTTATAGTTTATTTTTAATGCATTAATGATAGCTTATGTCATCTTTTTTAGAACCACAGACATTTAATTCATTTTAGGACTATTTTAAACATAAAGATCAAATACTAATTATATCAATGACATGATGTATTGACTATTTTCTTTATATAAGAGATAAAACTTAAATCTTAATATTTTTCAATATAGTTTTACTTTATTTTTGGTATTTTATATTATTATGTTCAATTTTTTATTTTACATTTTCAATTATTGATTATGAACTTGAATATTTATATAAATATCCAAAGACAATAATTTAATATAAATATATTAGATTTTATTTAATTTGTAATTATTTATTTATTAAATTTTATCTAAGAATATTATGTTGAAGAAAGAGATTGTTGAGAACAGATTGATGCAAGTATGATCAATATGTTTCAATCATTTTTTTGTCACTGATGTCAAACCTATTATTTTCTGGTAAGACAACTACTTATATGATTTAAGTACTATCACTTATTTGATTGATGAAGAGGATTTGATCAAAAGATGTAATAATAGCATCTATATGAAAGGATGAGTTGTGATATGTAAAGGAGTACAAGAATTAGTTAAGATAGTGATAACATGATGTATTGATAATCTTCTTAAGGTTACAAAGGCCAGTTACACTAAGCAAGTATAGAAGAAGAAGTTATACAATTTTTTTCTTCCAAGCTTGATCGAGTGGATGGTAAGTGCTGAGCAAAGTCAGTGCAAGCCAAGTAGAAAATTAGTTGGAGCTAAGTAAAAGTCTATTCTAGTGTATTCTAAGGAAAATAATGGATGTCAAGTAAATTTTAGTTGATGTCGAGCACTAGTAAACTTTAGTTTATACTGAGTGATTTTATAGATGATGCCGAGCAACATAGTATGTGTCGAGCATCAAAAGAAAGTTAATGTCCAGTGGCTGCACTATTTGAAAGATCATGAATTCGATGGATCTTAGCTGACACATTTTTTTCTTGGATTGTGTGAACTAGGTAGAAGATAAGATTGATGAGATGGTGGTACAAAATTTAAAGTAAACCATTTTGAGGTGAATTCAAAGATAATTGAAGGAGAAGTTTCTATAAGAGATATGAAATATGGGGTGAATTTACTGTATCCTACCTAATCTATCCTAACCCTAAAATATCTTAATTTCCTATTTATAGGAATGGCTAGTCAAAAGCAAGGGTTCTCATGTGTGAAAACCTAAGGAAGATAAGGAGTCAAGGTTTTTGCTTCATCAATTGACCTAAGAGAAGAGTCTATATTGGCATGTTAAGCGCTTACGGGTATGAATACTTGAAGGTGTGAAGGCCAAGTAGAATGGAGGACTAAAATAGAGATCTGTAATCTGCAAATGGAGTTGTAAGTTGTTATTAGATCAAACCTTACCATTACTATCTAATAATTATATTAGTCTAGGGTAAATCCTTTGGATTAAGGTTGACCTAAGAGTCATTTATAAATCCTTTAACTGGGTGACATTTGAAGTGAATGGTCTAAAGTCCTCTAACAAGGCTCACTCCTAACAGGGTGATTGAAATCCTTTAACAGGGTCACATTTAACAATGTGTATTGTAACCTTTAATAGGGTTGGCCTTTCACAGGGTATTACTTTAGAAGAGTGAAAAGGGGTAGCATGTTACTGGTGGTTTTTCTCAAATTGGGTTTCCATGTAAATCATTGTGTCAAATGTGTTGTCGAATCTGTTATATTTCATGTTTACATTTCTGCAAATTGATTTGGCAGTAACCTGTGATTTTTAAGTGATTGCATAATCTTATGGAGCATGCATAATGATAAATGTTTAATGGGTTCACTAAGATGTGAAAAGTTTTATTTATACATCTGAACCTTGAATAAATTATTCACCCACCCCCCCCTTTAGTTATTCCAAAGTATTCCAACAATTTTTATTAGAGTCATCTACTTAAGAGGACTAGTTTGAAGATACTAGAAGCACAAAGATCAAGATGTCAAAAGAGAAGTACCCAAGCTTAATAGAGATAACTTTGTTGCATGAAATTTTTTTATGAAGCTACACCTTGGAGGACTCGGAGATCATGCACAATCTATCATTACTACTAAGAATGTTGATCCTATTGGAGCCCCAACTGCCAAGGATATGAAAAAGAAGAAAGAACATAACTAGGCAATGTTGAAGATTGTCTCTGCTCTAAGATGAGCCCCAACTGCCAAGGATATGAAAAAGAAGAAAGAACATAACCAGAAAATGTTGGATATTACCTTTGCTCTAAGCTATACCAAATTTGATGATATCAAAGATCTTGATAGTGCAAAGAAAATGTGGGATGCCTTAACCACCATCTATGGAGGAGACACTAATGTTCTAAGAGCCAAAGCTAAAATTGTCAGAGCTAAGTTTAATGATATGAGAATGGAAGCAAGTGAAAGTATTGCTCAATATTTTGCAAGGACAAAAGAATTTGTTAATGCAATAAAAGGAGCTACTAGCACAATAGATGATGATATTGTGCTAAGAAAATTTTTAAGAATGCAACTACCCATATATGCTATTAGATTTTTTGCAATTCAAGAACTGAGATGTATACTAGGGAATAATCTATCAATTGAAGGTTTGGTAGGTAGGCTCATTCATTTTGAGCTATCTAACTTTGTTAATTACAAACCTAAAAATATTGAATCTGTTTTCAAAATTAAGGTGTCATTGAAGGAACTTGATGAGAAGAAGAAGAAGAAAAGGATAAATTATGTGTCTAGTAACAATGATATAGATGAAGAGGATGTAGAACAACTTGAAGCACTACTAGCAAGAAGATTTCATAGAGGTAAAGGAAAGTTCAAAGATAAATTACCTATCATTTATTATAATTTCAATAAGTTTGGTCATATTATAGCTAGATGTCCAGAGAAGAAGAACTACAGAGGTGGTGACAAGTACAAAAGTAGAAGAGATGAAGACAAGAAGGACTACAAAGATAAAAGAAATAAGTCTTGCTATATTGCTGAAGAGGAAACAAAAGATGAATCTAATTAACATGATGATGAAGTGGTGTATGTTGTAATGAAGGATGAATCTAATGAAGATGAGGAAACTGCACTTGTGATTTGTGTAAACAAAAATGATAGATGGATCATTGACAGTGGGTGTTCACATGACATTACTAGAGAAAAAAGTAAGTTCATTACCCTAAATTGTTATGATGGAAATAGTGTAAGATTTGGTAATGATGTAAGATTTGATAATGATGTACCATGTTTGATAAAAGGAAAAGATTCTATCAAACTCACAAATAAGATTTTCTATGACAATGCTTACTGTGTTGAAGGACACAACTATGTTTTTTTGAGTGTGTCACAACTAAATAATTTAGGATATAAGGTTGAATTTAAAAATAAGATTGCTAAAATATATGACACAAATGGAAAATTGATTGGAAAGGGTGATCAAACTAGGAGTAATCTATTCTACCTTGACATAGAGGATGTTACTTGTCTAGTTGTAAAATGTAAAATTTAATGATGTATGGCTATGGCACAAAAGTTTATGTCATGTTAATTTTGATAAGTTAGTCAATATTAGTAACATGAGAAAAGTTAGAGGTTTGCCTAAGTTGAAGAAGCCTGGTAATATAATGTGCAAACAATGTTAGTTAAGCAAAATGAAAAAGTCAAGTTTTAAGAGTAAAGCTCACACCTCTAAAGAAATACTAGAGATTGTTCATACTGACTTGTGTGGGCCAATTGGTGCAAAGCTAAAAAATAAAAAAGTACATTATGATTTTTGTCGATGATTATTCTAGAATGATGACAGTTATGTTTCTAAAATAAAAATCTGATGCTTTCCAAATGTTTAAGTGGTACTTAGCAAGAGTTGAGAAGGAAATAGATAAAAGTCTAAAATGTTTGAGATCTGAAAGAGGAGGATAATCTACATCACATGAGTTTGAGATGTTCTGTAATGAAAGAGGAATTAAAAGATAGATATCTACCCCTAGAACCCCTCCATAAAATGGAATTGCTAAAAGGAGGAATAGATCTATAATGGACTATGCTATAACACTCATAATGGAGAAAAATGTTGCTTTGAAATACTGGAGAGAAGTTGTAAGTATAGCTATGTATACCTTGAACCGTGTACAAGTCAAGAAAGGTACTCATTCAACACCTTTTGAACTATGGTATGGATACTCACCCAATGTAAAATATTTTAAGGTATTTGGAAGAAAATGTTATATTCTCAAAGACTTTAGGAATGGTAAACTAGATGAAAAAAGTGAAGAAGGTATATTCTTAGGATATTCCACAAGAAGTAATGCTTACAAGTGTTTAAATACTAACACTAACAAAGTTGTGGAAAGTGAAAATATAAATTTTGATGAATATATAGAAGTATATGAGGCTGAACGTATGAAAGAACCCAAAGAATACAAATCATTTGTATACTTTTATGAAGGTATGCTTGCTAAAGAAGATGCTAAAAATCAAGATACAAACCAACAGCAAGTTTTAATGACTACCGAGTCATATACTATGAATGTCGAGTTGCATTCAAGAACTAATGGATATTCAGATGATGAGTTACAAAATGAAGTTGAAGCACATTTTGATTCTAAGATTAGTAGAGATGTTGAGATACCTAACAGAGATGTATACAGTGACTTTGAAGTTGAAAGACCAAATGAAGAAACTAGAGTTGAACCAAGATTGCCCAAATATGTCAAGAGACATCTTCTTACTACACAAATTATTGGAGATAACGATGCTAAACCAATGACAAGGAAAAAAAATTGAGAAATGACACATGTTTATTGAGCATGAAAGAACCCAAATTACTGAAATATGCCTTAGAAGATATGGACTAGAGAAAAGCCATGGAAGAAGAGATTGAACAAATTGAGAAAAATAAAACATGGACTCTAGTTCCTAGACCAAAAGACAAAAATGTGATTGGCACCAAATGGGTATTCAAAAACAAGCTAGATGGAAATGGTGAAGTCATAAGGAACAAGGCAAGATTAGTTTGCAAAGGATATGCACAAGAAGAAGGAATTGACTATGGAGAGACATTTGCTCATGTTGCTAGATTGAAAGGAGTAAGAACTTTACTAGGTTATCTACATACAAAGTTTTCAAAGTTTATCAAATAGTTGTTAAATCTACATTTCTAAGTGGCATATTAGAGGAAGAAGTTTACAAAGAAAAACTAGAAGGTTTTGTTGATGTTAACAATAAGAAAATGTTATGTAGATTACACAAAGCTCTATATGGTTTGAAACAAGCACCAAGAGCATGGTATGAGAGACTTCATAATTATCTTATGAAGATTGGATTTGAAAGGACTAATGATAACATCAATCTAAACATGAAGATAGAAAAAGGAAAAGGTATTTTTTTATCTAAATTTTTTTTCTCATATTTGGAGGTTAAGATGTTTTATGTAAGCCTTTTGAAAATGAAATGAAACAAGAATTTGAGATGTCTATGTTTGGAGAGATCAAGTTCTTTATGGGTTTGCATGTATATTACATGAAATATGGTATATACATTACTCAGTCAAAATATGTCAAAGAAATATTGAAAACTTTTGGATTGGAGGATTCCAAACTAGTAAGTACACCTATGGTGATAGGACACAAGTTGTCAAAGAATGATGATTCAACTGAGGTGAATCAAATATTGTACAGGTTTATGATTGGAAAATTATGATATCTAGTACATATCAGACATGACATTGCATTATCTATAGGGATAGTTGCAAGATTCTCTACTAATCCCAGGGAGAATCTGTAACACCTCACCAAGGGATCCAAAAGAATTAACCTAAAATTTTACTAAGTTTGCCAAACAATTTTTCTTTTTAAACATGAAAGATAAACCATTCATATCAAACACATAGTAGTGGAAGTAATAACATACATACAACTAAAAAAATTCATAACAAGTTACATTCCTTAAGGATCCCAAGATGTTGAGTCACATTTAAACTAATTAATACTAAGTCTAACCACTACCACATCCACATGAAAGAATAAATAGAAATTCCAATGTCCATATTACACATTTATTTCGAATGCCTCTTGGCAATTAAATTTGAAATGCTCAATCATCCACTGTACATGACACAAGGTACGAAAGGCTTAAAAGAATATACATTTGTGAAAATGAAGTACATCATCCTATTCTAATCCATGATGCAATAACATAAATGAAACCACATATCATACATGATACATCATCATAAGAGATAACCATAAATCATCAAACATAATTAACTAAGTCCATGGTTCCTCCATACCGTAAATAGCATCATTAGACCATTGTGGGCCCTTGTTATCCCTCTGTGCGTAACATCCCAAGTTACTGAAGAGATCATCAGTATTAACATAGTAGGAATGTCACTCCTAAAATATACTACAACATATGCAAAAAATAATCTAACATGATACAACATATGCAGAAAGTAATCTAACATGCTACAACATATGCACAAGAAATCTAGTCATGTAAAGTAAAGCATAAGATAAGTAAATAGCAACATCATCTATCATATGCCAATCATCAATATAAGGATACATGTACTCCATCATAATCCAAGAATGCATCAGCTACAGTGTCTCAAATGGATCTCAAATGGTAAGAGTGAAAAAGCACTACCACCCGACCATGCGAAACCTAAATGGTCCACTCCCACTACGCTAAGGAGATAATATCAAGTCCCAAATAGGCTATCAATCACATAACACAACACTTTCTAAGTCTAGGAATCCTAAAAGTATACTAGCTCAAAGGTTCCAATCACAAAATCGACATCTAATCCTAGAGGCACAACCAAGACATGTAGGAAACCTACTATGCAAGCGGAAAAGTGTCATCACATGGATCACGCTAGAGTTACCTTGGTAATCTTCCAATAGATCCTGGCCCCCTAGTGATCCCTATGTGGCCACTAGTATCCTCTCATACTAACAAGGCATACTATGGAATGCAAGGTGGCAACCAAGCTTTCTCTCTACTCCCATCCTAGTTTGTACTAGCACTCGAGGCATGGGTGAGAACATACAATTATCTTATTAGGTTCATTTTAATCCCCATTTAGTGTAAATGTTTTCACTTATTAAATAACTTACAATGAGTTACCTTGGCAGCCACTTAGGGCCCTAACCCCCATTGCAAGCCACTTTTTGACACTACAAGTAGATAACCTACCCTAGGCTCATAGAATCATAAATCACCACAGTCCTATACATAGCAACTAGAAAAGTACCAAAGAATAATCCATAATAAGAGCATCAAGTCTCCATGAGCAAAAAAAAAGCATTCATAGATAATCATGACCACAACAGTTCACTATTGGCAACTGAAGGTATCACTGATAATCACAATAATCATTGGTTCTCAACAAGCAACCAAAAAGTATCTCAAAATAATATTGATCGAAGACTCCAAAATGGTCAGGTCAAAACATGTCACAACATGACATCATCAAAAAACAAATCAACACTTCAGTCCCATCATGGCGACTAGAAAGTAACTCAAGCATAACTAATCAATGACTCAAAAATAGTTAAGTCAAGTGTCTCAAATACATACACCTCAACTTCACACAAGAAGACTAGAAAGCAATAACAATCAGTAAATACAAACATCTCATAGAGCATGCCATCACATTACCATGCACATAACTCCCAAGCATCTAGTAGACATCCTAACTGGTCAACACTCTAGGACCACCCAAACCCCAAACATGGATAGCATAAAGAATAAGATACAAACACATGTTTTAGTTTGCTTTTGCAATCACATGGTTAAGCCAAATATTAAGTTTCAATTTTCGTTTTCAAGTATACTTCAAGTGTATAAGATTCTCCGTTTAATATCCAAGTCAACCTATTCATCTTTTCAAATAAAACATAGAATTATCCCTTCATTATTTTAGAACAATTTTCTAAAATAATCAGAAGATAATTATTTACTGATTATTTAAATGAGTAAATAATTATTTTACTAAAATCAATGTTACTAATAATTAAATGAAACTCCATTAATTCCAAGAGCATCTCCCATTATTTAAATAATAAGAATAATACTTATCAACTTTCAAATAATTAGTTTACAATTTCCTTAAAAACACTTCAAGGACAATCATTTATTTAAAACAATCTTCATTGATTTTAAGTAAAATCAATCTCATTAATAATTCAATTATTTAATTCCACTAAACACTTATTAATATCTCCTTTCTTTTAATTTTCCCTCATTTAAAAAATCCATATACTTAAATTAATAATTAATTACACTTCTTCTACTATTAACTAATCTTAATTTAATTTAATTTTATTAGATTAGTTAATAAATCATATAAAACCAATGCATAATAATAAGATTTTATTTTAATTCGAACTCAAATCTGAAACAATTTCTAGATCTTGATTCTACTAAGGGAAGAATGCAATAATATTTTTAATTCCCATAACTAGATGAAACAATATGCATGCCCGAATTCCAAATTACAAAATTGAAGATTCATTCATAGAGAATTATTCAGACACACATAACAGATACGATGAAGACAGAAAAAGAAAGAGCATAATAAAATATGCGAAATAATCACGAGTGCCTACTTGGACACTATTGCTAATTCGTTACACCTCAAAAATTTGTAAAGAAGCTCCTCTCAAAAACTTCTTCTTTCTGAAAATTCCTTCCTTCTCCAACATTCACAATTCCTCCAAGAACCAAAACCCCCAAATGACTAGAAGTTCTTGTAGAAGCATTTGAGGATGTCCATACACACTAGGAGAGCCTCCATATAAAGGCCTCTAAGATGCATCTAGAATGTGTCTAGAAAGAACTAAGAGATAAGCATGAAAACTAAGCACATACTTCCACAATAAGAAGGTAAACATGATGAGGTGTTTAGAATGTTGTAGACACCATGTGCTCAAATAATGTGCTAACTCCTAAGTGTAGACAATATGTGCATAATTAGAGTGCAAACTCTTGTGTTATCAACATGACAACTCCCAGGAGCTCGCATACTCCTATGTGAATAAATATTAAAATAATACACCTTAATTTATTCAATATTCACTTTACTCCTTTTTAAATTAATTTATTAATTTTAAATCTCATGCACTCACTTTATTAAATCCACTTATTTTATCTTAATATATTTTAATCACATGCACACATCGTGTGATCTAGAATGTTTTAATAATTTTAATATCTTTTCCACTTTTAAATTTATTTTTGAAACTTAATTGATAAAATAAAAATGAACTCTAAATATATTATTATTGAATTAATAAATATTATCACATTCTAAATTTAAACTTATAACTTTTATCTTCAAATTTAATTATTTTATTTAATTAATTTTCTAATTAATTAAATAAAATATATATCATATTAATTTTCCATTCAATTAAACCATTAATTAAATCTTTTAATTAGGCTTAATTAATAGAAAATACACTAAATACTCATAAAGTAAAATACAAAAACCCATCATAGAAAAACACATACCAAAATCAAACCAAAAGGGTTAATATCACGAATTACTTCATCCGACATATTCGAAGGGTACCCGGCTTAGATACTGGTCCTAATTTTCAATTAGGACAAATGGCTTAAAGGGTTGGGATTTGGACTTGAGAATTTTATCTCCCCTCTCTTACCATTGAGATAATGTGATAGGGTACGCTCATCCTGTCAATTCAGGAAAGTCGATACCGGGTACCTGCAACCTGCATAAAATTCATGCATGTACAAGCACAATATATACTAAGCTAAATAGGCAATGGCGGGAAGTGGTGCATCATGTAGATCCTGACTAGCAGGTGACTATGACTCCCTTCCTTAACCACATCAAAAACACCATACAAAAAGAAAAAAAATATGCACACCATACACATGCAAGTATGGGGTAAGTATCCATAAGAGAACACATATGATAATAAATCATCTTACTAATCATCATTAATAACTGCAAACACTGTAATAATCATCATACATACATGAAATATAAAGTACCAAGTAATCTCATCATATAATAAGCTGAATATGAAACAATATCTAATAATCCCAAAATAATGTCACTAATCATCAACCATAAAAATGTGTTGAAAGAGTTCAACAATGATAGCAAAATGTAATGTAGGGGTAGGCACTACAGAATCATTTGAGGGTTGTAAAGAGAATAATGAGATATTTGATAGGAATGGAGGAGTATGGTCTATAGTATAAGAGAAATGAGAAATTTGAATTAAGAGCCTATAATGATGTTGATTGGGCTGGAAACATTGATGAAAAAAAGAGCACCGGTGGAGGAACACTTTTCTTTGGCAAGAGGCTAGTTACATGGACTAGCAAGAAACAAAACTGCACTCCACAATCTACTGCTGAAGCTAAATATGTTGATGCTACTGTAAATTGTTCAAACATTGTATGGATCAAACAATTACTTAAAGGTATGAAGGAAGAGATCATAGAACCAGTGGCACTTTATTGTGATAATGCAAGTGTTATAAGCATATCAAAGAAACATGTTATGCACATAAAGACTAAGCACATTGGAATCAAGTATCATTACTTGAGATAATTAGTTCAAGATGAAGAGGTGAAGATGAAATATGTTAACACAAAAGAGAAAATTGATGATATCTTCACAAAAGCATTATCTAAAGATGCTCATGAGAATTTAAGACATAAACTAGGGGTGATAACCTTATCAAAGGCTATCTAAGTAACAAAAGGATTGCCCTGCATCAAACAAGTTGATTTACATATGTTACAAATTGATGCAGAGGATCTTACTTTAGGAGTTGCCTAAAGTAATCAAAGAATTGACACTACAAATCAATCACAAGCAAGGTAACAAAGGAAGAAACTAAAGAAGCTTATATCTGCATGTTAAGATTACAAGTGTTTGGCATTGTTGTCAAAGAGGGAGATGGTTACTAATCAAGGGAAATATAAGAAAGAGGGAGATAATTATTGATCAGGAGATATACAATAGATTGGAGATTTAACAAAGAGGGATAAATCTTAACATCTACCTAGTAAGAGGGAGATATAAGAAGAAATTCAGAGGGAGTTATAAGGATGACACAAAGGAGTTTTGTAACCTATTTAGACAATGGAAGTTGCTAATAGAGGGATAGATTTCAATACAAGGAACTATTTTCTTTTTAGTATTTTGTTAGTCTTACTATTTTCACCTAGTTCATTTGGTTGATTAGTTTGGTTTTCCATCTATGCCAAAGAGAGAGATTATTGAAGAAAGAGATTGTTGAGAACAAATTGATACAAGTATGATCAATATGTTTTAATCATTTTTTTGTCACTGATGTCAAACTTTCTATTTGCTAGTAAGACAACTACTTATATGATTTAAGTACTATCACTTATTTGATTGATGAAGAGGATTTGATCAAAAGATTTAACAATAGCACCTAGAGGAAAGGATGAGTTGTGATATGTAAAGAAGTACAAGAATTAGTTAAGAGAGTGATAGCATGATGTATTGATAATCTATTTAAGGTTAAAAAAGCTAGTTACACTAAACAAGTCTAAAAGAACAAGTTAAACAAAGTTTGTCTTCCAAGCTTGACTGAGTGGATAGTAGGTACCAAGAAAAATTAGTGCAAGCTGAGCATAAAATTAGTTGGAGCTAAGTAAAAGTCTATTCTAGTGTATGCCAAGAAAAATAGTGGATGTTGAGTAAAGTTTATTTGATGCTGAGGACCAGTAAACTTTAGTTCGTGCCAAGTGATTTTACAAAGGATATCAAAAAATGCAGTATGTATTGAGCATCAAAAGAAAGTTAATGCCGAGTGGTTGCATTATTTGAAATATCATGAATTTGATAGATCTAAGCTAAGAAGTTTTTTTTCTTGGATTGTGTGAACTTGGTGGAAGATAAGATTGATGAGCTAGTGGCACAGAATTCAAGGTAAATTATTTTGAGGCAAATTCAAAGAGAATTGAAGGAGAAGTTTCTAGAAGAGATATGAAATATGGGTTGGATTCATTTTATACTACCTAATTTGTCCTAATCCTAAATTGGACAATGGAGAATGAGTGGCAAAAGATCTTAATTTCCTATTTATAGGAATGATTGGTCAGAAGCAAGGATTATCATTTACGAGAACCTAAGGAAGACAAGGAGTCAATGGTTTTACTTCATCAAGTGACCTAAGAGAAGATTCTGCATTGGCATGTTAAGAAAGAAGGCTTAAGGGTATGAATACTTGAAGGGTAAAGAAGCTATCAAAGTTGAAATGTGTGAAGGGCAAGCAGAATGGAGGAATGAAATAGAGATTTGTAATATACAAATGGAGATGTGAGTTGTTATCAAATCAAGCCTTACTATTACTCTGTAATAATTGTATTAGTCTAGGGTAAATCCTTTGGATTAAGGTTGACCTAACAGTCATTTATAAATCCTTTAACTGGGTGACATTCCAAGTGAATGGTCTAAATTCCTTTAACAAGGCTCACTCCTAAGATGGTGATTGAAATCCTTGAACATAGTCACATTTAATAGTGTGCATTGTAACCTTTAACAGGGTTGGCTTTTCACAGGGCATCACTTCAGAAGAGTGAAAAAAGGTAGCATGTTACTAGTGGTTTTTCCAAAATTGGGTTTCCATGTAAATCATTGTGTCAAATGTGTTATTGAATCTATTATATTTCATGTTTTCATTTTTGCAAATTGATTTGACAGTAACATACAAGTTTTAACTGATTGCATAATCTTATGGATGCATGCATGATGATAAATGTCTTATGGGTTCACTAAGCTGTAAAAAAAATGTATTTATATATCTAGACATTGGATAATTGATTCACCCCCCCTCCTTGTTATTGTAAAGTATTCCAACACATTATAAAAACTTCAAGATTTAAGCTTTTACATTCTAAAAAATCAAAGAAATTATAATAAAAATTTAGTAATTTTTGCATTTGAAATTATATCTGTAAATTTTGAGCAATATAAAGATCAACAATTCAAATATTTTGTTATGAATATAGAATGATTATATAAAGAGTTCTTCCAAATGTCTTTTGTCTTTTATATTTATTAATTTGTAATATCTCTACTTAAATACTAAATTTTATATAAATTTGTAACCTTCTTTCTTCCTCTCTCTCTCTCTATCTTCATAACTTGTAAATAAATAATCTCTTTATTTTTAATAATAACACTATATGATTTGATAATATAATTATTATTTCTAAATTGGTTTCTTTTTATAGTTGATAGTGTAAGGGTGCACAAAATAGAAGGCTTACATTTTTTATATTTTAGCATTCTATATACTAATTATCAATGAATAATCTATTCAATCTTACATTGTATTCATACACAATAAATTTTGTGGATAAGAATGTTGAAGATGACTTTTAATTCACCTATGACTGTTTATGAACTATGTGAATTGTCTATTTTTCTCTATTTTTGCCTTATTTTCTTTGAACTTATTTATCTTTTATATTTCTTGTATTATAAGGTGAATTTGGTGCTAATATAATAGGGCACCATCTTATCTGGAGTGAGATTTTCTATCTAATGCAAGTAAGCTAGTTTTACATTGTTCAAACCATAGCAAGTCACTCACATTAAGAGTCAGCATAGACCATCTCATGTAATTATCAATGCCATTGACAAGATATTTGAATTAAGATTCTAATTGTAGGATGACTTTGTATCCAATGCAAGTTAGTTTTTCATTGTTCAAACAATATCAAGTCTCTCACATCAAGATTCAACATAGATTGTATCATACAATTATCAATGTCATTGACAAAATATTTGAATTAAGATTCTGATTACATACATTATAGACATGTAGTGTTGTAATGGATGTTGAATTCTAGTTAGCCAATAGTTTTTCAGCACCTAAAATTCTTTTGAAAGTTACCATTTAATATATCTTGAATGGGAACATTGCTAGAAAAATGAGTGAATTTATTTAGTTGTGGTGTAATTATCTATAAAATTTGTAAAATTCTAAACTTATTTACCACCAAACATCATTCTACTTATTTGCCACCAAACATTAATTCCAAACTCGTTCAACTTATTCCTAGCCCTTTACTTATCCCATGCTATCTTCAATTCTAATTCAATTTTTTTTAAACTAGAAATTCAAATGGCAGGAGCTATAATACTTGTGTCTCTTATTTGTACCTCATCCTAGTCTACATCCATTTCTTCAACTTCTTCTGGTAATAACTGATTTGCTAAGGAATATTCTACCATCCACCTATTAAAAAGTGTCATATAGACTGTTCTTTATGCCATGTCATTTTATTTTCAAGGTTAATCCTCTTTTGGACTTCTTTATTGTAGGCATCTACGACTTGTTCATATTTCTCCTATAGCTCTTGTATAAACCTTTTCTCTTTCCTAGCTCTAGATCCTCTTTTTAAGGACTAAATAACTAAGGCAGCATGGTCTTTACTATATTTAGCACCATTGAGTGTCCTTTTCTTTTTCTCCTCAATGCTCAACTTCTTTGTAATAGTATTAAGCACCATTGCATCTATAATGTCCCAATTTGGAAGAAGTAAAACTCCAGTTGATCTAATCATTCTTCTTCCCACTTCAAGAGTCACACTACTAAATTCTCACATCATATCTTCCTTGATCTCATCTTGTATGAATGAATCTTCTTTGTTTTTTTTCTCAACTTTCCTTTTACAACATCTTTCCTCAAAGTTTTCAATATTTATTCTCCATGCAAATTGGTAAAAGGCACTTGAATTTATAAAATTGTCATTAGATAAGAATTCATTGCTAGCTTGTTCTATTACAAGATCTAGCTCTTTTCCTTTGAAATTAGCCATAGTCAATTCTAGGTTGGGCATTGAAGGTTCTATTGGATTTTCTTCTTCCAATTCTACAGTGGTGATGAACACTCCACCTTGAGATCCAAGTTGTTCAATTTCCTCTCTAGTTAATTGCTAAAATATTCTAACCATCTGGCCACCCCTGCAACTATGTGAATAAAGTTCTTTATGTACTTCTAGCCAGTTTCATGCAATCATGGTTATCTGTTAGTCTTTGTCTTCTGAGGCCCTAACCATGTGAACACAATAGTTCTCCCAGTCACTGTGAAGGTTCATTATTCTTCTCTCATTCAAGTGATGGAGTGACTGAGGCTTTGCTGAATGTTTCACTTAGTCACAGGGTAAAAGGAAATTGAGCACTTAACTAATGCAACTCAGTGACCAAGAAAATTTCACTACTTCACCAAGTTGCACTATAAAATATTGTTGTCTTTTGATAAGCTTTGACTATGCGATCAACTTGATCACCAAGTTGCACACTTAAAAGCTTTATGAGCTCATATCAAAACTCCTAACCCTTGGAGAGTTTATTTCATTGATCATCGATCATGTTAAGATAAATGATGGGTGTATCCCCACATTCTAAGGTTGTGCAAGGTTTAAACAAAGCAAGGATGTGAGGTTGTGACATTTGGACATGTGGGCACCTTTTCCTTAGTTTTAAAGTAGTGTATATAATTCAAGTTCTTGATCATCAATCAAATGATGATTGACAATTGTCTCTTCCCCAAATTCTAAAGATGTGAAAAGTTTAAAAAAAGTGGGGAAGCAAGAATTTTCTATGTGGATAAAGTGGGACCGAGTTTAGTACGTGTGATGCAAAAGGAAAATTGTTTGAACAAGTAATAGATTGGCATCTTCCTATTGGTTGAAGGTTTCTGACTAGGACATTGGAGTGTTAGTTTACAGAACCATTGATCAAATGATGATCGACCATCATCACTTCCCCACATTTTGAAAGTGCACACAGTTTATCCAAAGTAGGGAACTGAGGTTTTGACACATGGATTTGGTGAGATAAATTGTGCCATGAGTTTCCAAATGATGGTGAGTTGGATAATATGCCAATTTTTTTGTTTTGATTCACCAAAGGTATAGCATGTAAGAAAAGGTGGATGTTGAGTTGAATTAGGAGGCTTGATGTCTTTTAAGTGGACATAGTAATAGTTGGAATACTCAAGATTGTCGACGATCGTTGCTTCCATGGATTTTAAAGATGATCAAACTTTAACCAAAGTTGGGAAGTGATGCATTGACACATGTCTAACTTTTGAAAAATGTAATGCAGCTTTTTAAAGTTTTAAAAGGAATCGTCTAATTTGGCATAAATTGATGGGTAGGTTTCAAGTTTTGTGGTGTGGCTTGGAATATGATTGTTACAACATTAATTCTAATCAATGCAAGTAACTATAAAGCTAATTGTCATAAAATTTATGATTCCTCTCATTATTGAGTACCAATTAGCAAAGAATTTTTAGAGTGCAAAAATACTTATAACTTCAAATTGTGTTTCCTCGAAGCCAAAAATTATTGTAGATAGAATTCTTAGTGGAGCAAACAAGCTTTTCTAGGTGAGTACTAAAATTATTTGCTTAGTTGAGAATTTTTAGTTGTAATTGAGATAATATAGATAAAATGCCTCCACAAAGGGGATTTTCAAGAAAGGTAGATTACTAGCTGAGAGTTCTGCATGATGATTTTCTGGAATAATTACCACAACCAACTAATGAGTCTTCTAAAGAAAAATAACTAGTGCCTAGAAACCCTAGATTATTAGTCAGCGAGGGTTTCTATTACAAGGTCAATTGGTTAAGAGATTCCCAAACATCTGTTGGGGGTTTAGAGCTTCTTCGCAAATGGTTTTTAGAGAGAAAAATTGATACTCCTCTAAACAATGTATGGGAGTTTGACATTGGTAAGCTAGTTGTCCCACATATTTTCTTGGATGATGATTTATTATCCATGATAGAAAATAGATATGACCTAGTGTCAAGGATGGTCAAGAATCATAGTGGAGATAATTTCTTTAAGGTTTCACTAGAGCTTATTAGGGAAGTTTTCAAGTTAAACCCTAATCATGCAGTATATGAGAAAATTGACATGGAGGATTTTCAAGCAAGATATGATGCACAAAGGATTTACCTAAGGAGAGGGCCACTATAGGAACACTTTGTTAAAATAGGTCAATTACCATTGGGGACTACCAATACCCCAGAGCCATTGTTAAGGAAATATTTCAATCCTAGGCTTGAGCACTATATTTTTCTCTATTCAAAATATTTGGAATGGATTAATAGGATCACATCCAAGGATCCATTATTTTTATCATTACTCAAACACTACAATATGGCATGAGCTCAATTTTTTATTTCACTACATATTTAGTAGAAGAAATCCATGATGGATTAATAGGCATAAATAAGGATAAAGTTGTAAAACCATTCTATTGGTACTCAATGTTGATGTACATATGTTTATAAAATGGTGTTATATTTTTCTTCAAAGAGATAAAGGTGGAGTTAGGAAGGATGGAGAGAAATTACTAGTCCAACTATGGAGCATTGATATGACTTGGGAGGTCACTAATGCCAATTTCATCAGATTTGATAAGTATTTTACTTCCAAGCTAAGGATTCTACTGACTAGAGATAACCCTAGAATACCTTAGTCCTTGTTGGAATTGATTAGACCAAAGGATCATGCCAAAGGCTGAAGGTGATTATGGTTTCCTAGGGAAACCAGATGTATTGCCATATCAAGTACCTTTGAATGTGGGGATTACATAATTCTTATAGCAAGTAGGAGGGTTAGAAGAAAAGGAACTAGTAGGCATATCTAAAGGTACTTTCTTCCCTTAGATTACTATTGTCCACAATTTTCTTTTTGAAGGGTTGAAGGCAATTAGAATTTATTTTAGACAAATACTAGATGGCCCAGTCCCATTCTCATTTTATAGATCTTGAAGGTTTCTATTATTTGTTTAAGGAGAGAACAAGAGCTAAGTTACATGAACATATTGTTTATTTTCTTGAAGATAAATTAGAAATCAATTTTCACTACAAGAGCAAGAGGTTAGAAAAGAAAAATGGAAAGTGTACATCAGGGTGCTTGAATTCATTAATGTCTTTGAGCCAAAGAGTATAATCCTCTTGTTGATAATAAATATTGGGGTGCCAAAATAGATATGATTATGAACAATTTTGTTGGGTTTATGCAAACCTTAAATGAAAAGAAAGCAATTTTGAATCAAACTTATCTAGACAAGACCATTGAGGTAAAAATAGGTTGGCTAGCGAAGTAGTCATAAACCTAGGCTAGTGCACATTGTAGAATAGAGTTGGTTATGTTGTCATAAGAAATATTTAGCCAGGTCCTCTTTATAAGAGATAACTATCAAACAGTCCACCCACTGCACCTATTGCAAAGAAGAAGAAGTTAGAACAAGGTTCCTCTTCCAAGATTGAAGAGTATTCTCCTTCATAGACCCCTATCTAAATAGATGATGAAGACTCCTTAAGAGAGAAATTAAAATAGATGGGAGATGAAAGCAATATTGTTATAACTACAACAAAGATAGAGGAAGGAGCACCTGAAGAGCCTCCCATGCCATCATTAGCTCTTACTGTAGGATATTTTCAAGGTAGAGAAATTGATCCTTTGGTGGAATAGGCATCTAAGAATTTTTTGGATGATGAAATATTTTTAAAGTCTAGAGAATTTACTCAATTTTTGTGGAGGAGAAATATTAGCAATTTTGAGTTAAGGTGCAAGAAAATTAAAATAGAGTAACCTAATAGGTAGGACTCTAAAATTGAAGATGAGGTCAAGGCTAGCCTCATAGAAGAGTTTGAGAAAATAAACCCTGAGGGGGGGAAGCAACTATTAAAGGAATTAGGGATCATGATACTTCCTAAATGGGACATTGCTAATATAATGATCTTTGATGTAGTAAGAAAGGCAAAAGACACCTAGTTCAAAACTAAGAAGGAAGTTTTGCAAGCCCATAAATGGTTGAAATATAATGATGACCATCAAGCCTTGGTCATATGGTCTATTTAGAAGAGAGACAAGGCTAGAATTCAAGAGGTCTCAAATTTTGAGCACATAGGTAGTCTCATGGTTTACTAGGAAAAAGAGGTAGATAGTGACAAATTGGCTCAAATGACTAAAGAAATGGCAGATTTTGGAGTTATAGTTACTGCTCAAGAAAAGAATAAATTCTTGGAGTTAAATGATAAATTAGGAAATGTCTTGGATTCCTATAAAGAAAGAGGAAAGAAGATCAACCAATTAGAAAGCATGATTACACAAATGGATAAATAGTTTGGGAAAATAAAGGTAGGTACACAATCTGGTTAGCCTAGGATTTCTTATCCTCCTCCTCTAGTACCACCTTTTTATACCATCCCAATTGTAGATATTCTCAATACTCCTCAAGAGCCAAAAATGTATACAAAAAAGGAGCTTGATGAGGAGAAGGGAAAAATATGGTCATTACATGTGGAATTGGGCATCAAGCATGAAGATAGAATCAAAGATACAATTTTGTATCTAGTGGACTGAGTTGGTTGGCCTTCATTTTATTTGGAATTATCAAAATTAGTAGAGATATGGAATGAGTTAATAAATAATGAGGCAACTTTAAGACCAATTTTGGACAAATGGATTAGTAGGGATGATATCCTGACAACCCTTTGTTGTGATGTGATTGATTTTTCTAATGAACAATTTGAAAGAACTTTTGATCAGGCTACTGATCTCTTAGATTTTCATTGTAAGTGAAATTTATCGTAGAGAAAAATAAATAATTATTTCCTAAAATATCTTGGTAAAAAAATTGATCTCTTTCCACATGTAATTAAAGGTATAGGCTAGATAAGAGAAAAGGAGGAATGGGCTAAAGAACTAAATTAATTAATGAGCTTCAGGCTTAATATAGTTGTAAATGATAAAATGTATACTTGGTTTGCTAGAACTATAGAGGAAGTGGTACAAGTACAAATAAAAAAATTACTCTTTTAAACAAGTTTTTGAAGAAATAAGGACAATTGAAGGAAATTTTTGAGAAAGGAACAAGAACTACTAAGTTTCAATTAGCTTGATGATACACTCTTTGAAAAGTGGGTAATTGATTATGCTCTAGCATTAACATAGTTATTGAAAGAGGTAGTTGAAGGAGAAAATGCAAACAAGTTTGCTGCTATGAAAAAGGAATAATTAATTGAAGTATTGGTGCAAACAGAGAGAGTAGATGAAGAATAACCAATTGCAACTATGGGCATGGTAGTTCAAACTAATGATATGGCAAGGGATCAACCAATTGTGATAAATATCTAGATCATTGAACCTGATACATCAAGTATAAGTCAAGTGGTTCCACAGTTGGGAGAGAAACATATGCAATAGAGCTAATCACTAGATGGAGTGGATCAAGAACTAGTTGCTACAAAATAATTGGTCCCACCACAAATAGATCAATGATAAAGACATTCTATTGTAAAGTTGCAATCAAGCACTAGAATTTTTCTTTTTGTGATAGCGACAAATTTTTTCCTTTTGTCTTATCTTTTGTTCTAAGGACAAACTATCCTTTTCCCTCTATGCCTATAGCTTGTTTCATCTCACACTATATAAGTGAGTTCCCAAGGATAGAGGAGGGTCTGAAGTCTATATAACTTTTAGTCTTAATGCTATTGTCTATAGTTGGTCTAGTTTTCCTTTTGTTAATTGTATGATGTATTCAATTTTGTAAGTCTAAGAATATTGAATAACAAATCTATCATATCTGGACTTGTTATTGAGTTTATACCAGTAATTTATTAGTTTCAAAGAATATTAATACAAGAGGGAGTTCTAAATATCTATCTCTAAATTTTGTCTCCATTTTCATATGGTTGTTACTTTGGGATTGAGTGAGAAAAGTTCATGCAATTTAATGCATCTTAGATAGGTTGTATGTCAATTTATTGTTGCTTTTTATTCAAGGAATTAAGTAATTGCTTCCATAAATAGGGTTTCAAAGCATTTGAGAGGGATATCATAAGAATGGGGGTTTAGGGTTAACAACTAATAATTTTAATTAAAAGGCAATTATATAGGTCAAGTATTTACTGATGTGACTCTATAAAACAAATGGATAAGGCACTAATCATAAGTTTTTTGGTCAAATAAATAGTATTGACAAATGAGTGTCAACACACTTAACCATTTTCATCATACATGTCAAGTACACAATAGATGCCAGGCCAAAATTTCAATAGGTGCCAAGCCACAGTTAGTGTCGAGAAGATTATAGTATAGTATGTACCAAGCAATACAGGAATTGTTCATGTGTCAATTAATAGAATCATTCAGATGTTGAGCAACTCAGAACAACATATGTCGAGTGATACAGGATACAAAAAGTGTCGAGTGAACTAGGAAACATAGTTGATGCCAAGTAATCTAGAAATAATATGTGTCGAGCATCAGTAATACTTCATGTGCCGAGTAGTGTAGGATTAGCATAAAAGTTTGTATTTGCACAAACTAAGATGTAAACCATTTTTAGAGCCAACTTAGACAAATTTTGAAGGAGAAAAAGGATAAGGACGAATCATTTACATTCCCTATGCAATTGGCATGCAACCAATAAGAAAAATGCAAAGTATAAGTTGGAATTTGAGATTCAATTTAGATCATAGATCCATACCTAACCCTAAGTCTTCACATTCTTTATAAGGAGGATGAATGCACCATTGTATGTATGGAAGAAAAGTTGCATAAGGGGAGATTATAGTGAAATTTTAGTATGAAGAGAAAAGACTTAGTGAAAAGGATAGCATTTATATCTAGTTGATCATAGTAGAATAGGGGACATATTCAAAGATCAGATCAAGCAAGGATCAAAAGAGAAAGAGAAAATCAAGTGCCTGAACCTAGCAATTAAAGATTGCATTCAATCGGGTCAAATGTTCTAATACTCTCTCACAATTGTATTAGAGGTTAAAATCCTATGGTGATAGGTTAGCTTATTAGCTAGGTAGAAGAGCCTTTGGAGAAGGTCAAGAAAATCCTATGTATTAGGTTGGTTTAACAACCTTTATGTAAATCCTTTAATAGGGTGACACTTCTTGTAAAGTGTTTGTAAATCCTTTCAATAGGTCATTATTGACATAGTGTAAAGCTTTTAATAGGGTAGGCCTTTAACAAGGCAAACCATCAGAAGTGGTTGAACTCATTGCTGCAGTAATTTTTTGTGCGTGTCATCCCCACCCTAGTTTTACCTTCTTATTCTTGGAGGGTTTCTGGGTCACCAAAATCTCTTGTGTTATGTGTTAATGCATGCTCTCATTTTATGTTTTTTGACTTGCATGCATCTTAATTTTAGTTACATGTTATTAAGAGTTTGAAAGGATAAAAATTGGTACTTCTGATCCCCCCCCCCCCCCACCCCTTCTCAAAAGTACTCTTCCCATTTGAATATTCCAACAAAGTTGTGATGCAAATTGATGCAATTGTTTGGTTACACAAAGTACATAGAGATCAAATCAATTTTAGTTTTTTGTAATGAAGAATCAAATTGTTGCTCTTCACTTATTCATAATAATATTTCTCTAAATTATAGGTAGCTACTATAATCAAGGAGTTATTACAAATCTAAGAAGAATTGCAATCATTATCTGCTATAGGGGATAGATCTAGAGAGAAGAGTGTAAATGAATGAACTATAAAAATGAATATTAGAAAATGTCTAGTCATTCTCGTACCTAAGGTGCATCAGCCTTGGTCCTGCAGAGCCTAAAATGTAGAGAGTCACTTTGATTCTATGGAAGTTGGTCTAAATCTAAAGAGAATTTACTTTAATATAGGAAGTAGCTAACCCTTAGACTGAGTCTTGTCTTCTGCATCTAGTCTTCATTTATTGTCATGCAAACTTGATAGGGATATGTAAAAACCTTATTCATTCATTATATCCCTAAGTCCTTTTCCTTCACATCAAATGAAGATTTTGAAGTTGTGACAATTTCATTACCTCATTTTTCTCCATCTCCCCAATTCACTACTTTATTGTCAAAGGGGTCACAAAGGTGCAACATAGTCATTTCAATAGTTAGTGCAACTTCATAGCTCAGAAGGATAGCATCTAGTTTCAAGTCACAAAATTGTGACTAACCATACATTTCATGGTCACAAGTCAAGTTCTAACTTAAGAATACCTCAAGGGGGCTATGATATTAATAACTATCAGATGTTGTTAGATCAATGGTTGGTGTATTCATGCTTTTTGAAGATGCACAAAGTTAGGCCAATGTAGGAATACAAGCTTTTGACACGTGTCTTGGTGGGCCAGGTGCATATGAGGTCCTCATCACATCATCGCAAGCATTAACAACAAGTTAGGACTTTAAAAAATCAAGCAAGAAAACCATAAAAATGAAGCAAGAAAAATCTCGCGCATTTTTAAAAATATGAACAATGTAAACCCACTTTTAGGAATCTATGGAAAAAAGTCATTAGGGTAACAAAATTTTAGGGATTTCAAATGGATAACTAGATTTTCACTGTAATTTTACAAAATTTTAAAAATGTGAAAAAACAAGCCAACATTCTGAATATGGATGACCTTTGTATGCAATTTGCATCCATATTTTCTTCCATGATGACCATTGTACCTACTATCAAATCTCCTTGAAATTGGAAACCTATGAGCTTACCTTCAATTTAATCTATACATATACATATATAGAAAGGAATTTCATATAACTAGCTAAATTTGGTATCTGAATAATGTAGGCAGCCATGACAGGATTTTTGGATTCACAAACAGTGATCTTGCAAGCCTTGCAAAGAAAGTTGCAATGCTTAGTCATGTTTCTTATCTAGATCATGTTACTTCTCCCCTATCAAGAACTACAATAATAATCAACCTTGATTAGGTACTCTTTTGTAATTTTTTTTAACTACATTTATATACTTTAATTCATATGTATACCAAAATGCTTTAATGCTCACCATTTTCACTGACACGTATACTTGGCTCTAGGCATATACAATACATCAACGTAAGTCACAGAATCATCTATTGAATATCAATACAAATTTATGAATACAATACAATACAAATTTATGAATATCAATATTACATTTTACATTCTCTCTTTTACGCTGATTTAATCATTCTTTAAATTACATTTTTGATTTTCCATTTATTTTAGGGGAATTAGTAGCTAGGGATTTGAGGCTATGGATCTACAGATTCTTCTAGAAGTTCAAAAGATGTTGATCTTTAATTACTAGTGAGCATATAATAAGTTTTAATATATATTTCTAAATATTGAATACATGAATTAATAGTATCCATTTGAAGTTCACATTCACTAGGAAGGTGTTGTAGAGATAGTATTGGATATGTACGTCACATGGATGGACAATAATGGTGTAGTGCAATAAATATTCTTCCCAAAAAAATTGTTGCTAATTATATTTGTAGTTCTCATAGACATAATTCTTGTTAAATTAGGATTTGTCCCTCCTATTTAGGTGTCACAAACATATATCTTGTGTATCCTTAATTTAGATATCATGAACATCCAGGATGCACATTTGCGATTAAAGAACTCATGAATAAGTCATTATTTTAGCAGGCTACACAAAGTTGAGTGATAGGAGAGAAAAAAATTCTGCTTCCAGTGCTCATTAACCATTTCCATTAATTAGGAAATTTTATTTCTTTTCTCTTTTAGACTACATATGTCTAAGATTAAGATTGTATTCAACATGTTTTGGTTAGAAGTTCAGCTTATGTGCACTATTTCACATGTAGGGTAGCTAATAGGTGGGAGCCAAAGGAAGGAGCGATTGGAAGTTATTGAGAAAATATATGTGGTACAATGTGTTGTTTTTTCAATCTTTGTAAAAAAATCATTTGAAAAATACTTTTTTTTTGCATAACTTGTTTATGATGTATGGATGTAGCTACACTGTTGAAGAGCCACCTTAAGTTATGATGACACAAAAGATAACTAGAGCAGTTCATTTCACATAATCACAAGTGATCAAGGTTAACCTGGGGTCAAGATGGTGATGATGTGGAATGCATTGCTTGCACTATCGCAAAGAGTTAAGTGCAAACCCTAGACAAGGTTGCATAGCTACACTGTCATTGTTTGCACCATCATAGGGCTATTTTTTGAGTTAAGAACCTAAGTTGTGATGGTGTGATGGTAGTTAGTCTAGTGGTTATCATCATTTCATAGCAGTCAGTGGAAAGAAACAAAAAGTAGTCATGATGGAATGATCAATGGTTGAGAGTTGTCTTTGCAACTTCGTAGGCCTACATGGTCAATAAAGAAATGAAGTCGTGAAGCTACAATGGCATAAAATAATTAATTGCAAGACAATTATCTTTTGCTTTTTGTT
The DNA here is from genome assembly GCA_028749045.1 of Cupressus sempervirens. NCBI lineage: Eukaryota > Viridiplantae > Streptophyta > Pinopsida > Cupressales > Cupressaceae > Cupressus > Cupressus sempervirens. The sequence continues at coordinate 320,347,530 of CM053791.1, forward strand.
TCTTTGGAATTGCCAAACATTTCATGTCTAGCAGTTGCAAATTAGCAAAAAAAATTAAAACAAAACAAGTTGATCAAAATTTCCACCAATGCATCAACCAACACTGTTGGAACTTTCCAACAATCTTGGTGGTTTTGACCAAAGATTTGTCAAGAATTTGACCAATGCATCGACCAACATTAGTGGAACTTTTGACCAATCTTGGTGGCATTTTCAACCAAAAAATTTGTTGACATTTTGACCAATGCATCAACTGACACTGATGGAACTTTCAACCAATCTTGGTGACAATTTTGATCAATGCATTCACCAAGGTGCAATGACAAAAAAGTTCAATTTTCACCAAATAAATCATTGACATTTTGACCAATACAAGATTTGGTCAAAATTTTGATGAAAAAATTAGAGACAAACCAATTGGTCAAATATTAGACCAACATGGGTCAAAAATTACCATTTTTGTCAAAAAATGAGACAAATTTTACTAGTGTTAAAGTTTACCATCATATCAATTACAACCTCCTCTTCTTTAACCTTATCTTCCTTACTCAATTTACCATATTTTATATACTCAAAACCAAATAATTCTTTAGTTCTCTTAAGATTCTCGCATACCTCATCAATGTCTTGGGGATTTTTGTGCACTACCACCTTGAATTGACTTAAGTCCTCTGACTCGATCCTTTCTGATTCATCTTCCTCATCATCCTTCTGCACAATGAGCTTTATCCTTGGTTTCTTTTCATTTTTTCTCAGCTCAACTTCCTCACTGGTCTTTCTCTTTATTGAGCTCTTGATTTGAGTATGCTTGATTATCTTTACAACATCTTTCTTCTAAGGATCAACAATTGCAATAGTATTTTCCCTTGTTCTTTTTTGTGTAACCCTTGGTGATGTAGGCATAGGTCTTGTTACAACCTTAAAAAAGGCTCTTCTTCACATTAGGCTCGTCAATAACAATTTTCTTGCCTCTTTTAGCTAGTGGCTTGACAACCACTATCTCCTTACCTTTTCCTTCCACATCTTCCTCTTCATCATCATCACTGCTTGATATATCCTCTCCTTTTCCTTTTGTAATCTAAAAAGGCATCTCTTGCTTAGTTCCTTCTCCCAAAACTTCATCTAAGTTCTCAATCATGGCCTTCCTCTTTTTCATCATCTTAGGTGCATTTATTTGAACAATGAGTTTGGCCTTTGTTATCTCATATCTACCAAATGGCTTGGCATTCTTATATCAACTTCTTCCACCAACAATGTAGTGATAGTTGTAGTTACTTCGTTGATATTAATCTCAAAAGGTAGAGGTCTCAACCATGCAACCCTAGGTAGAACTACTTGTGCATAGGTAAAATTTTTGTCTACCAGGAAACATATATCATCATAGTACTTGTCTACTAGGGATTGTGGTATCTTAGACCTATTCTTCATTTTCCTCTTAAATCCCTTAAAGTAACCATCATAATAGTTTCAAAGTTATTACCAATTTGACTAATGAACTCATTAATCTATTGGGTAATAGGTTGTGTCTTATCCCATACTACATTTCCAATGGCAGGAAACATATTTTTCACATAAAAGAAAATACAAACTATTAGAGATCCAAACTTACATAGATTTTTCTTTGTTTTCCTTATGCTTCCAAATTATTGGCAAGTTGGGTAAGTTGGAGGTCTGTTAAGGTCATAACTATGAACTCTCTTAATAATTTTCCATTCCAAGTCTACTACTACGCATGACACGCTATTAGGTCATCTTGAATGATAAAATTTGTGGGAAATGACTCTGACAACAAATTATATCTTTGCATCTTGAATGATGTATATTTTAATTCTTCTATTGTTCCATTTAGCTAGTGTGTTGGATTCGATCGCATCTCTTCATTGGCATCAAATGGTATTGACCCTATTCATAATAGTGTAGCCAGTAACACACTGAATAATATGTTTTTTTATTTTCACTAGTCCATTCTCCAACCATAATTTCATGTCATGTACATGACTTGTAATGACTTTGATCCATTTTATCTTGAAATTTATTGGGAAATTTAGGGCATGAGTTAACCCTTCCTTGGTGTTGGTGTAAATAAGTATTTACTTATTACACTTACTTAAGTTTACTTAGGTTAATGCATTATTTAATTATTTTGCATTATTTTATTTGTGAGACACTTAGGAGTTTTTGCACTCTTGTGAGTTGTCTTGATGACATCGCAGGGGTCCACACCTCTTTTAAGCACATGTTATCTACAACACAGGAATCTTCTACACACATATGACACTTTGTCATTCTTATCCATTCATCTAGAATGTTGGATAAGGTGTTTAGTTGTCTTATCTCCTAGTTGTTTCTAGAGACATTCTAGGTGCTTCCTAAGAGGCCTTTATAAACAGGCACTCCTAGTGTGTTGAACATCACATTCTAAACAGAGCAATGTATTTGGACATACTCTGATTAATTGATCATATCTATTTTTTGGTCTACAGTTGTGCTTGTGTTTGAGTTCTTAGTTCCTGGGTGAATTTTGCCCTTAGGCAAATTCTTACACTTGGCAATAATCTTATGTTCTTCCTTTAGTTGTTCCTTCTCATATAATATATCATATGCAGCTCTCAACTCAAAATCTCCTACTTCACCTATCTTATACATATAACATGATCTCACATCATGAATCATGATCACTCTATGTGAGATAGATGACAGGGAACCCAAAGAATCACCCTTCATCACAATTTCAAGATAAGCTTTGAATTTAGGTGAGGGAAATGCATCATTCCTCACTAGCTAAGCATTACTAATATATAAATCCATCTTCTTCATGGTTGTGGATGAACTTGATGCCATTCTATTGATCTAGGATTTGATCAAAACTTATGTACATCTTGACCTTGGCACAACTTGCTTCTATAGCCAAAGGCACATGCTAAAATCAAACCCAAACTTGCTCAAATGCTAAGGAAATAATTCATTTTAATTTGCTCTATGAAAACTCAGAAGCAAGGTACCAAAATGATTCATAAAATTCACATATAGTGTAGAAATTCAAATTTAGGGCCTCTTTACTGCTACATATATATAGTGGGTAGATATAGTTGTCTCGGCTATCTCTGCAAAACTGGGCAAACACACTTCCAAACTCCATTTACTTGACCTATGCCACAACTCGATCATAACTAACATTTTGGCTTGGTTTCTTCAAGACTCCAAAACTGACACTTGGTCATCACCAGATTTTCATCTTGGCACCAGAATACATTAGCCAAATTCAAATCTAATAATTTTCCTTATGCATCTAATATCATGTTGATTTGGAATTTCATGTATATAATCTTAGGAACTGATGTGTGATTTAAAAATTTGAATTGTAGTACCATACATACATATTTACTTAGTTTGAAGTGGGGAGATTACGTAATCCATTTGATTGGGTGATCACAACTTCACCATTTGAAATATTGTCTTCTTTAGTTTTCTTTCTTTAGGTCTGATTCATTTGGATTCTCACTTATTTAGGATTGACCTTTTTCTTTTCCATTAATATATGAACAATATCTAGTGTTGGTGCTCCATTCATACAATCTTTTCTTAGGTGATTGGCCTTCTAATAATTAAAACATACTTGTCCAAAATTCCTCCAGTTTCTTGATCTTCCTCTAAGATGTGTCCTTACGCAATTTATTTTATTGTGTTCATACTTTCCACAAAATTGACAATGAACTAAGTATTGTCATCCCAATTTATGGTATTATCTTTCTTGGATGCTTTTCCTTGACCTTTAGGTGTCCAATTTTTATTTTTTTTAGATCTACAATTTTATGTCTTATGGCCATACTTTTGACATGTGTCATAATAACCTTCAAATCTAGATATAGCTTGTGTCTTGCTAGTCTTTGATCTACATTCATGTGCTTGATGTTCATGCTTGTTGCAAATTGAAATAATTACAATTGGATTTAGGCTTAGAAATTGACTCACCAATTTTTCTCCTATAAACTTTTGTTGTATGACCTAGTTCTCCATAGTGATAGCATGTAGAATTTTTGTTCTTACATTCCTTTGTTCTCCATGTTTTGATGACTCTCCTTGCTCAGTAAATGATATGAACTTGTTATAACCTAGTCTTGTAGTGCTATGAGGTCTTCTTTTTCTCTTATTTATTCATCAAGTTGTCTCATAGCCTCTCTAGATCTATTCATTATTTCCATGATTTCTTTCTCATCTCTCAATTCATTTGTTAGTTGATTATTTTTAGATCTCAGATTTGCAATGTCTTCTACCTTCCTAGAAATCTCATGATTGGAACTTAATAACTAATTGACTATGTCAAATTGATTGTGATTCAGCCTTTATACCTCATTGCTTCTTTCATCAAGACTTCTATCCATCTTCTTCTTGTCTTATTTAACCATTACCTTGTCTTCTTCATCTTTTTTCTTTTGTTTAGTCACTTTACATAGCCTCACCGATTGTATTTCATATTCTCTTTTTAGTGCTCTTACTTCTTCATTTAGAATGTTGGTCTTCTCCAATAGATTTTTTATTGCACATCATTTTCACTGGATTTGCCTTCATCACATAATTCTGCAATGTTTTCTTCCTTGTATTGGGTGTCATTTTGTTGAGTTGCAATATCCTTCCTTCTCTTTATGGATTTCTTCAATTCCTCCTTTGTAGCCTTGACTTGCTCAAATGCAAGCTGAAAATCAATCTTTTGATTCTCAATAATCATGCCCAACTTATAGGCTTCTATCGTCAAGATCTTTGACTCTCAAGTGGTTAGTCTTCTTATTAGAGAACCCAACTCTGATACCAATTTTTGGAAATCTAATAGAGAAAGTAAGATGTTGAGAGGGGGGGGTGTAGGTGTGGGGGGTGAATTAGGATCTATAAAACTTTTAACACTCTAAAACATAAACCATATTTGATATCTTTACCATAAACTCTTATCTCAACTTAACCTTATATCAAAACAAACATTCACTACAATGTAATATCTTTGTGATAGTTCTTTAATAGCTTCTCTCTACATTGCATGGTCACCTTACTAATCCTTAATACTTATCTCCACTAAATTCACCTTCAGCTTCACATCCAAACTTCTAAATTGCAACCACATAAATTAGGTCTAAAACCCTCCTTAAATAGTTTTTGGATGAAGATTCTAGATCAAGATCACCAATCTAGATTCATCCTTTTTGACATTTAGTCCTTCTAATTTGTTGATTAGTTAATCACCTTTCATAAAGATTGATGATCCTTACTTACATGTGTAATTAACTACTTAATTATCTCCTTAATCATAAGAACACACTTGTGACTCGATGAAAATGGTTTACATCAATGTTTGTGTCATTCCAAAAAGATATACAATAATGTGTTCTCAGTACTAATAGCTTCCTCACACTCAGTGCATACTTATTCTTCATTTATCCCTTGTCCTTAATTGTAGTCAACTTCTACTATTTTTCTCAGCCTCTATATCACTCGGCTTATGTTTCTTCTTGTAGAGCTCAACGACCCCTAGAGTACTCAGTGACACTTAGATTGTTGGCAGTAACTACTTCTCAGAAATAATTGATTATATACATCTTTTCATAACATCACTCAGCTTGTATAGAGTGGCTCGATCATAGTATTGACTAAATAACTCTACCTAGTAAATGAATAAGTCTTTTCAACTAACTAATAATACTAGATTGCCTTTAGGGTCAACACTTGCATCCATAGGATTGCAACCCAATTTGTAGGCTCACTACTAAGAGAACACTTCTCACAATATGACTATAAATTAGGCAATTAGTTGTATTCACCAATTTAATTTTAATTATAACATGGTGGACATACTATCCATTACAACCAAACTGACAAGTAGTATCTTCAATTCCAATATAGTTCCAATGAAGTAAAAAAATTCCCTTATTTAGAGAACACAAAATATATTTCTTTCGCTCATCCCTTACATACTTTGTACCTTTGACCTCTCATCATAATTACAAAATGATCTCTAATTTATACAAATTATAAAGATTAAAGATCAACAAGGTTAGCCAAGATATGTTATAATAAAAGATACAAACATTATTCTCAATCACCAATGTGATTCAAATCAAGATATCCAACACTTAGATAGAACTCAAATCAACAACCAAAAATATGTAATAGCATCACCAAAGTAGTACCAAGAATCACAACATGTTACTTCATTAAATCAATTACAACTTACATGAAAATATGTCAGCATGACACCAAACCAACCAATTTGATCTCCTTAATAAATGCAAACCAACAACATGATCATCACATGATCAAAAAATACCAACAAATAACATGAATACCATCTAACATCTTCACATCATCTCATTCTCAAAATCCTAGCTTGTCTTTATCATTGATTAATAGGAACAATAAAATACCAAAAATAGTCATAACAAAAGATAGCTTTCCATACCCTGAATCATGAACAACACTAGCTAGGGACACAATAATATGTCCCAATAAAAACACTAGCTTGAGAACCTCTAAAACATAAAATTTGAATCATATCAAAGGAATTACTCGACCACTAAGCATAAGAACATTGTAATACCAATAACTAGTATATCAATCATATCACACTCAAAAAATCACATAAGCCTCTATAAGTCAACCCAAATCAACTAAATACATATTATGAACTCCAACAAGAGTCACACAAGTAGATCTTCAATTTATCATTTAAAAATCATAGTGGTACAATAGCGCCCATCAAAAAAAGGCACAATAAGAGAGTCTCCATGAGGATAGAATATATTGAATTACTTATCATGATCTTTCAAATGTATTTTAAATTTGGATGCATTTCAGTCAATATGTAAGGCTAAATAAAGCCGTTTGTAATAGATTATCAATGTTGTTTAGCATGATCAAATTATGTAAATAAATCAATGGAAGGGTAAAATATCATAAAATATAATTTGTAGTCTACTTTTTTTTATGTTAGTAAGGATTTTATATAGTGTAGAGGTTATTTGTAGAATATTACAAAAAAAAATCATAAATGTAATAAAATATTGTCATAAAATGTGACAATAGGAAAAAATTGATGTAAGAGAGAAGGTAAGAGGTCATAGCAAGTAATTAATTAGTTATAGAACTTGAAATTTTTTTTTAAGTATCATATATTGGATGTGATCTTCATAATGAAATGACTAGAGAAGATGAAAGAATATTGGATTTTGTAAGTTTTTTCCAAATTTATAGAGTTATTTTTCTAGAAATTTGACTATTGTTTGTGTTGGTACAAGAACATATTAAATGGTAAAGATTAGAAACTTATACTATTGGAAATTTATTTGATTTATCTTTCTTTTGAATTTTTGGTTGCATTTCATAATGGTTTGAAGAAGTTATAGGTGTTTTAATGATTACTGGTCTGAACCTAATTTTTATGTAAGCAGTTTTATTAGAAGAGTAATAACTTTTATTCTAGTTATCATTTCGAGCTATAACTTTGTAAAAATGTGTTTAACGAATATATATACTCTCTCATTGAAGTAATTGGTTTTATCTCTTCATTTGTGAAAGTTATTAATGTTCTTTGGAGATTTTATGTTATGCCCTAGATGATTAAGTTGGTAAAAGTTCCATAATTGATGTGTAAGAACCCATTGTTAAAGCCTCTTAAGTAGTTCCCAAAAGATATGTTCCAAAGGTGTACATATGCATCATTTATGGTATCAAATATCAAAAAAGGGTCTAGAAAAAAGTTATTTGTGAGTTTGTGTTGGTTGTGACAGGTTGATGAGAGACCTTGTAGAGTGGTCAAATGACTAGGTTGAGTGAAGAGAACCTAGATAGAATAGAATGGCTAGAAGAGGAAATTTATCTCATGATAAGAGGATACTATTAGATGCATGGTTTTATATTGGGATTTTCAAAAAAATATCAAAGGAAAGGAAAAGAAAAAGGGGAAGAGAAAAAGAAAAAGAAAAAGAAAAAGAGAAAAAGAGGAAGTTAGAATGAAACAAGAGATAGAAGAGATAATAAGATTCAAAATGAGGGAACTTGAAAAAAATGAAGAAAATTTAGAGAGACCAAAAGAGGAATCAAAGAAAAATATGGACAAGGAAAATAGTGATTTGGAGTAGTCATTTAATGTGGATACAAAGGTATGTGAAGATGGATAGAACCCAGTTATCAATGAAGAGAGGAGTTGTTCGTTAGAAGGACAAAGTGAACAAATAGATGTTGATTTAAAAAATGAGCAAAAGCTTTATTGATGCACCTTATGATGAAAAGGATATTGAATATAGGAAAGAGATGGAATTGATAGTTTTTTTTATGAGCCTTATGATGAAAAGGTTCATAAAGATGGGAAAGATATGGATGTGATGGTAGTTGATGGAACCATGAGATGGCATTTGAAATTAAATAAGAAAGAGGTATGGCTTATCAAAAGGCTAATAGTTGAAACATTAAGGAAGAAGTCTCATGACGAAGCCAAGAGGATAGAGAAGGCTCAAATATTAATGATATTGTCTCCAAGTATGAAGATATTGCAACATAAATACATTGAAAAAAAGGATGAAAAGGTTCCTATAGTGAACCAAATTGATGAGGTCTCATTTATTTTTCCTAATCCATTTATTGTAGGTTTGTGGGAGTTATACCTAAATTCTTATATGGAAGAGGTTTATGAAGATGTCAAAATTGACTTGGGTTCTTGGAAAGAGTACAAACAACAAATACCAAAGAATTGGAAGACAAGAAAGAGGAAGGACAATCTAAGGGACTTGGATTCTTTTGTCCCCAGGAGTATGGTGCAGTAGCACCAATCAAACAAAGGCACAATAAGAGGCTCCATGAGGATAGAATATGTTTAATTATTTATCATGGTCTTTCAAATATATTTTGAATCCATTTGATTCAATATGTGAGACTAAATAAAGCCATTTGTAATAGATAATCAATGTTGTTTATTATAGTCAAATTATGTAAATAAATCAATGGAAGGGTAAAATTTTATAAAATATTATTTGTATTCTTATTTTTTATGTTAGTAAGGATTTTATAAATTTTAGAGGTCATTTGTAGAAAAGTACAAAAGTTTTCAAATATGTAGTAAAATATTGTCATAAAATGTGACAATATGAAAAAGTCGATGTAAGAGAGAAGGTGAAAGGTCATAGGAGGTAATTAATTAGTTATATAATTTGAAAAGTATTTAAAATATCATGTATTGGATGTGATTTTTAGAATGTAATGAGTGGGGAAGATGAAATAAGATTTCAAATAAGAAGAAGTTGGATTTTGTAAGTTTTCCAATTTTTCTGAGTTATTTTCCAGAAATCCAACTATTGTTTGTATTGGTACAAGCACAAATTAAATGATAAAGACCTAAATTTTATATTTATTGAAAGTTATTTGAGTTATTTTTCTTTTGGTTTTGGTTTGTTTGCATTTCATGACAGTTTTAAGAAGTTATAGGTGTTTTAGTGAAGAATGGTCTGAACCTAATTTTTATGTAAGCAATTTTGGAAGAAGAGTAATAACTTTTATTCTAGTTATCATTTTGAGCTATAAATTTGGAAAAAAGTTTTCAACTAATATATATACTCTCTCATAAAAGGAATAAATGTTTTATCACTTCATTCTTGAAATTTATTAATGGTTCTTTGGAGAGTTTATATTCTGTCCTAGATGATTAAGTTAGTAAAAGTTCATTAATTGATGTGTAAGAACCCATTATTGAAGCCTCGTAAGTAATAATTCCAAAAGAGATGTTATAGAGGTTTACCTATGCATCACATAGGTCACTCAAACTAAACAAATAGAGTACATTATTTGCAATAAAAGTATATTTTATTGTAATAGGTCTTGGCTGACCTAGTGAATGTTTTATCTTTTTAAGTTTTATAAATGAGATATTCTTTTATCGTGATTAGAGATTAGAGGTGCAAAGGAATGATATTTTATGTGTTTAGTAAATAAGGAAGAATTTATACTTTATTGGAACTATATTGGTAATGGAGATGTTAATTGCCAATTCAGTTGTAATGGAAAGTATGTCACTCTATTTGATGCAAGAGCATCTTGGGTTTGCAACAATACTGCTCGAAAGATGTGCTTGACTATCATTGTGATTTGGCTTGGTAGTTGTCTTGTAAATTGATTTAGTGGAGTGTTCTCGTGTTTGTTCACTGAGTTGGCTTGATTCCTATATCATGTGTTGTGTTTTTCGAGTGGCATCAATGAATACATGTGTTTGTTCGATGATGTCTTATTTCTTGTTCACTAAGTTATTTTGTTGGTCACCATTGACTAGCTCTTGGTCTCACCCAAGGATTTATTTGTATGGATGACTTGTGTCTTGAATTATTTGATCACACCACAACTAGTCCCATTGAATTTAACTTTTACTTGAAAAGACCAATAAGATAAAATTTAAAATGGAAAATACTTTGCATATAAATTCTGATAATAAAATTGCAATGTACTGGAATAACTTCTTCATGACATTAAGTCTCTCAATAGCTTCTATTTTATCAAAACATAAATCATAAGGGAACTGTTCAATTTGAAAATTTAATCCACACTTCTCATAGAAAAAATAAATATTAGATTTATATTAAGGCTAAAGAAGTCTTCCTATAAAAAAAATGAATAATATTGATTTACATTTTTAGGATGTATCTCCTATTATATCATTCCTTATTTATATTTTACACCACATATATATGTGGTTGGATAGTTTTCACACCCCTTTAGGCTGAAAAGACACCACCCTATATCAAAACTAAAAGACATATTTGAAAAAAAACTAACCAATAAATTAATTCATAAAGTTACCTAGCATTCAAATTTGTGTTTGGCCATCAACTCAAAATACCTTGTAAAAAGATAAAACATTAGCAAGATCTTGGAAATCATATTTTTTAAACTAGGTTTTTTTCTAGATTTTCAAATTTCAATCATTTTCATCCTCTAGTGACTTCATTTCTAAAGAGGTCAAAATTCTAGCATCTCTAAAACCTTATCTCTCATAATTATGATTTCTCTAGTCATATTAAAAATGATATAATGTTGTCTCTCATGTCATATGGTGTTAGTGAAAAGTACTTCATAGAAACAAATTTGTGCTTAGCATGTAATCAATCATTAACTATTTTTGTGTGAGATAAAGTAGTTTTGATTAAATTTCAAGTTCTAATCAATCCATCTTAGTCATTTGCCCAATCAATCTAGTCTAAGTTAGTCGTATCCCTCCATTGTTAGCTAGTACCCCTCAATCTGAACCATTCATTGTATTTCAAGATTCTATAAATTGAGATTCAATTCTTATAATTTCTTTAGCCACAATTCTTGATTTTTCATGATTATCACTTTGAGGGAAAAAATTGAGAGCCTAAATTACATAGAAATGGAGTGAAACATGGGAGAGTCATTGATAATTGTTTACAATTGGATTATTGATTTAATTTATTATGGAATTCTCATAGTTAATTACTTGTTTATCTCTCGTGGATAGGTTTAAGATTTGCAATTAGACTAGGTCATTGGTGGTTAGATCCTAATATTTCTTGTTGTAAGTTTATAGATCCATTTTTTTGTAGCCTATATAGTACCTATATATAATACACATAGATCTATATGTACATGGACATATATGTAGACATCTATAAACATATAGATAGCATGAGAATAGCAGTTTTCTAATCTTACAATATTTGTAAATCCATAAATTATGCCCGAGGATAATGAGATCCTAGTAACTCATGATAATAGACTTATAACTCTTAATTTTGAAGATTGTGTCATCTTGGCATAGAGAGATGTGACAAACTTCTAAAATCATTAATAAACCATTTATTATAATTTTAACAATTCTTAGGAAAAATCTTAAGTTAGTTCGGATAACAATAAAAAAGGGTTCATCGTTCCTAATTCTCAAACAATACATATATGTCAGAGTTGTATATGAAGCATACAAGTACATACTAGGCTAGAAGTTAGAAGTTTTGTTTTACATGTTATTGAAGTTAAAAACATATCTTCATTAGGAAATTATGTTTCTTCACTTTCATCAAAATATAAACATGTATACGTGTACACAAATATAGGCATACATGTACCTATAGAAACATAACTATATATACAAATATGTATGTTTTTATACATATATTATGTCTTAACGCGTTGATTGTATTGAGATATGTGTAGTGAAATTGTGGCTATTAAAAGCTTTAACTTAGTTATAAAATCATTGTGTGTGTGTGTGGACATCCAAAAGTCTTCAATTAATAAAATAGTTTGTAACATGGTGATCATAGATAACCACTAGCTCCTATATACCATATGTATGCTCCTATCTAGATCAACTTGTGTGTGTGTGTGTGCACGCGCGCGCGCGGGCGTGCACATGTACAGACACAGACACACACATACATGTACATGTATCTGTATATATGTATATGTATCTATATATGTGTGTGTGTGTGTGTGTGTATATATATATATATATATATATATATATATATATATATATATATATATATATATATATATATATATATATATATATATATGTATATATACATATATACGTATCTATGTACACACACAGACACGCAGACACAAAAAAGAGTTGATCTAGATAGCATCGAAAGCATACATATAGTATATAGTAGGTAGTGATTATTTATGATCGCCATATTATAAACTATGTTATTAATTGAAGACTTTTGAGGGGTGTGTGTGTGTGTGTGTTGTGTGTGTGTGCATGCTAGTGCTTATTTATGATCACCATATTACAAATTGTTTTATTAATTAGAGAGTTTTGGAGGTCTATCCCTTCAAAATGACTTATAATTAAAACTATTATCAAGTCTTCGAATTATTTCATTCTATAATATAAAAATTATGTGTATAATGATACATTTTTATAACACAAAAAATTTGGATATTTGAAAGAAACCCAAATTCTTGATCTTGTGCAAAGCAACAAAATTAAATATATACACATACTATGTAACCCCAAAACATTCCTCAATTTGTACATAATAACCAAAACATAGAGACCATATTAACACATTATATTATATTAGATCAACAATTCTAAATTTTGCACAACACATTTGTTGAACACTTACAAAAGTATTAATCTTCTACAACCCTTAGTATATCAAATATTTAGATTTTAATATTTCTTCAACATATTTATAAATCTTTATAAATGCTATTAAAAAAAAGGTAATTTCCCTTTATTTTCAATAATTATTCTATTTATAAAACAAGTGTAAAAATACATGTTGAATTAGAAATTAGAACCTAAAACTTACATTCCATATATAATTTATCCTGCCATAGTTTAAAAGCGTCTTCACTAAAAACTTGTCTTTTTCATTTCATTCAAATAAAGCATAAAGTCTCCCATTTCTAATCATAAATAAAAGATGTACATGTGAAGATCCAAAACAAATCATCTCCTCTCTGTGCTATTATTATAGCATCAAGATTTATTGTTCATTTGAGAATAAATCAACTTATTCCAAATTGCAACATCATGTAGGTCAAACTTATTCGTCTTTCATCTTCAATATGAATACATGTTTCCCCACAGGCAAAAGTCCCCCCCCTGCACCCTGCACTTTATATTCTCTACTTTTTAGCAACCCATATCCAGCAAATTCTCATTTGAAAACAGCTCGTTGTTAATGTTTGCGTTTGTTAATGTTTGGGTACGTCATGAACTTCTTGAATCTCTATCCAGACTTGATACGAATCCATCTTTATTTTGCATTCGTGTGAAAAGAAAAGGAAAGTCCACATCTACCAGTCACTGTATTTCATGAAACCAAAGTCTTCCTAACATGCCGACAATTTGTCAAACACTTGGCATGCGCATCCTGCTGTCCTGCACTTGGCGTAAATGTCAAGCAGCGCATTGCATACAGTTGTACCACATTAAGATTGCTTTGTATCATTTAACTATGTCTACGCTTACCTTGCTTTAAACTCACCATACCATTGCATGTTTATTAGAGCAGTTCTCACCATAACATCTGATTTTCAAGCATCAACGGACTTTGCTACTGCAGAACAGAAAAAATGGGTTAACTCTACCAGCAATGCTTCTTCAATACATCCATTCTGAACATAGTTCGCAGCCATTTATCTTCAGGCATTTTGTCAAATACTTTGCGCGCAATCTCAATTTCTCCGCATTTGAAATATATAAAAATTATACTTCTCCACATTTTACAGTGTGGACAACACTATTCAACTGAAATCCAACTCTAACAATGTCTTCGATTATAACATCACACTCGTAGAGCATCTGGCAACCCGTACGACTGGCAGACAACTCACAACTTGAGAAACAATCTTTCATACTGTGATGTGAATATCAGGATTTAACTGTGTGATTTTGAGTCAAACTCGATAACCCATGTTTCATGAGTAGTGATTCAACATGAATCCATCTCTCATGAGAATAAATGGAACACTTAGCACTCATTGGATCTAGGTGATGATCTCCTACTTATCAATCTTTCATACGCTAACTTGCAATCATCGAGGCAATATTATTTTATTGCTAATATCCTCACCCCAAGGGTAGCAAGTAGGGTAATCTTCTTTATAAGACTACTAGTACAAGGGACAGAATGTTGACAAGGCTACACGGCATCAGAAATTGGTTAAATTGTAAATTAAAATGTAAATTTTACTTGGGGAAAGAAAGTTAAAAAAAATAAAATTTAAATGTCTCTGTGGTTAGATTTGCATTTTAGTTTACGATTTAGACGTTTCCCACATCTTCACACAAAGGTTGGAGCAGAACATAAGCAATAGATGGAGAAGGGTATGTGTGGTTAGAGGGGGCTGCACTAGTAGCACAGGGTTTGATGAGGCCAAATTAACAATATGAGCATCATCTCAAGGGGAGTCATCATCAACATGTGAAGAGTCATCAAAGGAAGAGATGGAAGTTGGGATAGTTCAATTATCACTATTAGCGTTCTTCCACCAAGTAGCAACACCTTTATAATACAAGAAATAATATTTTGTTGTAACAAGCATCAACGACAACAAAAAAGGAGAGTCTCATAATCCAATAATTTTATCAATGGTCTATCCTCGACCATGAGAACCACGTCCCCAAAAGAGCTATGGAGGTGTCAATATCAACCAATATGCCTACAAAGGGAAAGAAACCCACAGAGGTTGTGTTATCATCCATACTTAAGAAATAACCAATAGATTTATTAATGGCTATTTCTCAAATAATCAAACAATCATTGAAAGATCCATTAATGAAACAATCATTAACTTTTTTGTAGAAAAATTTAAAAAATATTAGACAAAATATTTAATAAACTTACAAATGTAGAGATCAAGGCATGTAAGCCTTTTTGGCCAATGTGATGTGTGGAACAAAGTTTGACAAGCCTAACCTTGGAGGACTTGTCTAAAAACATATACTGATGTAGATTAACTATGTACAAACAATATTGAAATGTAATTTAATAAACTTGATATAATCTTATGAGAAATTTCAAATACATGCATAGTCTCCTCACCTAACTTCCTTTGTGCTTCAGACTTCTCATATGCTTTTACAAATTCTTTCCATAATTTCACACTTACATCAATTGGCCCTTCTTTGACCCTTAGCTTAGGAGGGAATCATTTTATCTTCTTTGTTTGGTTTTACTTTTTACTTAAACCACTTGTACTTTTGAGACATTCGTAGCTTTATCTTCCTTACAGACCAACATGTGCTAAATTTAACATATGTGTCCTGGATAACTTCTATTTGTAGATGTTTGGGTATCTTGATATTGGAAAATGTAGATTATCTTTGGGTGTCATTTAGACTTCCCATGAGTTGTATTCTATCTTGATATTATAGGTACCAATGTAAGATGAAAAGTTTGGCATGCTGGAAGAAGTTTATGTCCTAGGAGTGGGTAGTACATTTGAAGTCTTTGTTCCTACTTCCACACTCTTAGAGTTTACTATTATTGAATTCCTCCTAGATCTTATGCTCAGTCTAGGATTGGTTGGTCAAGATTTAATTGATTCAATTTGACATGCTTGATTTAGTTTGAATGTTATAAGGTCTTTACTAGATCATTTTTCTATATATATGAAAAGCATTGTCAAGTCCACCCAATCTAGTTTGTGTACACTAGAATTATGCACTACTCTAAGCTATTCTATCCAAGGTATCCCATAGATTGGAAAGCTTGGATGGAAGCTTAGAGCTCCCTAGTCATGGAGTGCAAAGGGATGCAAAGGACAATGATATGACTATCACTTAAGCCTAAGTAATGCACCCCCTTGCGAATAAACCATGAAATGGGAGATTCCAAGACAAGAGCAAGAGTGCTAGTGTGAAAGAAGTTCCATAGAAATGCAATGCAAATGTAACTATGCTAAATGGAATACAAAATGTAACTATACTAGCAACATGAGAGTATTACAAAACCATTCTGACACAGGGAGAGATGAAGAACTAGGGCCAAAGGCACACCCATCTATTCAAACCCCATGCCTAGAATCAACACAATGGAAATAACAACAAAAAAACAACTCATGAGATAGAGGAAGAAAATGTCTTCATTCATATATGCATTCAAAGATCTATTACATGCCCAACTATAAGACCTTCTGGGTTATGACCATGTATCAATTCAATTACAATCTTTGATGATCCAACTTTGCATTCTACTCCTACTCTCTCTAAGTTTTTTTCAAAGACTCTAACCAAGGTTTCTTAAATACATTCACGACCACAAGTCAGCCTATTGCAAATACAACTAAATAAACTCTCATATTAAATGCTAGGCTAAGCCACAAGTCGGCTCGCAACAAATATCTAACACGAAATTAAATACAAAGGTTGGCCTCAATAGGAAACCACACACAGACAACTCGACAAACAAAGGCTCCACGAAATACTGACACTCGACACCCAAACAAACTTGGCATCCACACAAACTTGACATCCAAATGAACCCGGCAACCAAACGAACTCAACAACCACATTAACTATAGGAGATGTATCCATGTCATTAGGTAACTCAACTTCATATGCATTACCACTGTCAAACTTCTTTAGGATCTTAGAAGGTCCAAACTTCTTCATTTTTAGCTTACTGTATGTTCCAACATGAAATATTCCTTTCTTCAAATGAGCCATCACCTCATCACCAATGTTAAAAACATGATGTCTTCTAGACTTATCAACATTCTCCTTATACTTTTGATTACTTTGTTCTATTCTCAATTTTACCTCCTTATGCAAAGACTCCATAAAATCAGCAAATTCTTCCTCTACAACACTTCTCTTCTCTTCACCAGCAACATCCCTCAAATATGATACTCCTCTAGGCTACATTCATATAACAATCTCAAATGGTGTCTTCTTTGTACTCCTATTCACAGAATTATTAAATGCAAACTCAACTTGTGCCAACACTACTTCTCAATTACTTGGCTTATCTCCAACTAAATATCTTGATAAGTTACCCAAGCTTCTATTCACAACCTCATCTGTCCATCTGTCTATGGATGGAATGTAGAACTAAACTTCAACTCAGTACCCATCTTCTTCCACAAAGTCTTCCAAAAATAACCAACAAACTTACCATCTCTGTCAGAAATAACACTTCTTGGTAATCCATGCAACCTCACAATCTCTTTGAAGAAAAGTTAAGCAACATGCTCAGCATCTGATGTCTTCTTACAAGGTATAAAATGAGCCATCTTAGAAAATCTATCCATAACAACATATATAGAATCATACTCTTTCATTGTTTTAAGCAATCCCAGAACAAAATCCATACTAATGTCACTCCAAGGTTTCTCAAGAACAATAATAGGTATATACAAACCAATATTCTAACTTACTCCTTTTGCAACTTGACAAACTCCACAACTCCTTACAAATTTCTGAACATCCTTATACATTTGTGACCAATAATACTTATCTTTTAGCAAACTCAATGTCTTACCAATTCCAAAATGTCTAGCCAATCCACCACTATACTTTTCCTTAATCAAATTAACTCTCATAGAACTTCTAAGAATACACAACTGAATACCTTTGAACAACATACCTTCTTGAATGAAATATTAATCATAATTACTTATGTGATCTGTTAGATTTGGTGCTTTGCACTCTCTCCACGCCTCAGAAAAATCAGGGTCAGTATCATATAACTCTTTCATGTCATCAAAACCAAGAACTTCAACCTTCATTTCATTCAACAAAGAACATCTTCTACTCAATGCATTAGCAACTCTGTTAGTAACTCCACTCTTATGCTTAATCACAAATGTAAAACTCTACAAATACTCAACCCACTTCATATGTCTCTAATTCAATTTATGTTGACTTCCCAAGAACTGTAAAGCTTTATGATCAATATACAACACAAACTCCTTAGGAATCAAATAATGTCTCCACTTCTTCAAGGCTTGAACAATAGCATAAAATTCTTGATCATATACAAAATATTTCCTTTTTGCATCATTCAACTTTTCACTAAAGAAAGCAACAGGTTTACCTTCTTGACTCAATACAGCTCCTATTGCACTACCACTTGCATCACATTCAACTTGAAATATCTTATCAAAATCAAGTAATGCCAGTACAGAAAATTCAAAAACTTTTTCTTTCAAAGTCTCAACACTCTTATCAGCTCCATGTGTCCACTTGAATTTCTTTTTATCTCCTCTCATTGTCTCAGTCATAGCATTACAAATAAAATTGAAATTTCGTATAAACTTCCAGTAAAAACTAGCCAAACCATGAAATGATCTAACCTCACCCACATTCTCAGGTGTAGGCCATTCCAAAATTGCTTTTACCTTCTCAAAATCCATCTTTAAACCATTAGCTCAAATCATAAATCCTAAATACACAATCTCTTCTTACATAAAAAAACACTTTTTCATATTAATCATCAACTTCTGCTCTTTCAATCTCCGTGATACTTGTCTAACATGCTCAAGATGTTCTTCCTTAGACTTACTAAATATCAGAATCTCATCTAAATAAATAATCAAAAATTTACCCAAGAATCTTTTCAGAACTTCATTCATTAACCTCATGAAAGTACTAGGTGCATTAGTCAAACCAAAAGGCATAACCAACCATTCATACAAACCATCTTTTGTCTTAAAAGTAGTCTTCCACTCATCACCTTCTCTGATTCTGATTTGATGATAGCCACTCTTTAAATCAATCTTGGTAGAATATTTTACTCCATTCAAATAATCCATTACATCATCCATCCTCGGCATAGGAAACCTATATTTCACTGTGATCTTGTTAATAGCTATGGAATCAATACAATTAGTACACATTCTCCATTCTCCATTCTTCTTAGGTGTTAATATGATAGGTACAACACATGGACTAATCTTTCTCTGATCAAACTTTTTTGCAACAACTCATGTACTTGTCTGTTAAGTTCTTCATTCTTTGTAGGTGTTAATCTATATGGTGCTTTATGGAAAACTAGCTCTGGGAATCAGATCCATACAATGACTTATACTTCTCATTGGAGGTAAGCCATCAGGTATATCTTCTACAACAATATTCTTGTATTCATTTAGAAAATTTTCAATTTCTTCTTGCACTTGGTCAATACTACGAGCTGTCACTTGGTCACTACTAACTAGTACTCAATTGCTAATGATATAACTTAGTCTCCTCAGAATTATAGAAAAACAGACTTGATTCTTCTTCATCTCCTTTTCAAATTGTTTTCCATTAGCCATGCAAATTTTCATAGTAGTACAATTAACCTCATCTAAATTTTCAATCAAAGGCAACAATATTTGCTTCTTCCCATTCACCTAAAGAGTATATTGATTCAATCTTCTATCATGTATAGAATATCTATCATATTGCCAAGGTCTACCCAACATAATATTACAACAATCCATAGGCATAATATCACACAAAACTTCATCAAAATAATGTCCAATCTTGAACTTCATAATACATTGCTCACTTACCAATATCTTATGCTCATCCTTGATCCATGAAACATGATAGGGTTTAGGATGCTTCAGCCTTTGCAACTGCAACTTCATAACCAACTCTTCTAATGCCAAATTTGTAGAACTTCCACTATCAATGATTACCTTGCAATATTTTCTAGCCATCTTACATCTGGTTTTGAAAAGACTCCTCCTTAAAATAGGTTCCTCATCACTTCTCTTATTACATAAGGTTCTTCTCAGCATTAGATTCTCTCCAGCCTCAGGTCCACTAAGTAAACCCTTAGTGTCTCCTTGAACCACAACATTTCTATTAACTTGCCTACTTTCATAGGATCTACACTCAAAGGATCTATGCCCTTCTTTACCACATCTGAAACAATTACCATGAAAACCACCTCTAGAATAAGATCTAGCTGTGCCTCAGTAAGAATCAGTACCTCCTCGATAAGAATTACCACCTTTCCACTTGGTCTTCCCTTTATCATCATTCTTCCATTCATATTTCCCTTTATCTTGCATAGAACTATTAGATCTGCCACCTTCTCCATAAGATCTACCTCTACCTCATTGGAATCTATCACCTCTACCTCTTTGTCTTTGTTCATGCTTCTTTGTAAAGATCTCCTCAACTTTCAAGGCATATTGGTATGCTTCTTCCACACTTTCCAATTTCACAAAACTTATCTCATCTTGGATTCTAGATCTCAATCCATTTATGTACCTTGAAATTTTCTCAACATCATCATCCACATGTCCATATCTGATGTCCAATCTATATAGTTCCTTAGTATACGCCTTCATAGTCATGTCTCTTTGTCTTAAATTTTGCATCTTTCTGAACAAGCTAATTTGGTAATCAGTAGGAAGGAATTTTTTCTTTACCTTATTCACCATTTTCCCCCAAATTCTGATCTTCTCCTTTCCTCTCTTTTATCTATCTATTTGCAAATGCTCCCACCACAGTGAGGCATGTCCTTTCAACCTTGTGACTACAATCTTCACCATCCTGTTATCATGAGTGTTTTCATACTCAAAGAAACTTTCCATTTCAGCAATCTAATTCAACACAACATTGGTATCCAATTTCCCATCACAAGGAACAACTTCTACAATAGGTTTTGAATTTTCTCTAGACAATACTCTCAACAATCTTTCTTCATCTTGATCTTCTTCAGGTTTTGGATTAGGGTTTGGTGCTACTGCTTCATCATCACTTACATCATCAAGATGTAATCCTCTTCTCTGGGCTATCTCTACATCATCCAATCTGGTTGTAATTTGTCTCAATGTATCTAATATTGCATTATCAACATTTCCTCTACCTTGAACCATCTTTACAAATCAGGTTCCTGCAAGATTGTAACCCTCTGCAAGTTGTAGGTCAAATCCTCAGATCTGCTACCCCACAACCCAAATGCACTTAGGGTTCTACACAATCCAATCTCCACAAGGAAGAACCTCTGCTCTGATACCACCTGACCAGTGATTTTTTAGTCGTGAATCTTCGCCAATTAGCTATTTCGTATCTTTGAGAAATCACAATTTAGTGAATAAAACCTACATATGGGGTCAACCACTTCATCGAGATATTAAACAATTTGGGTCCAAATCCCAAGCTAATCACTCATTAGTTTGCACATAATTGGTCCCAAATCACGGTTCAATTGCCAATGTAATCTACATTTAGAAATAATTTTAAAAAAAATTGCCAACCTTTCTCTAATGTTTTCTTATTGGAGAATGTTATTTCACCTTTAAAATAAAATAATATTTTCCCTTGGGTTGAGCATCACCTATGATTTTACTGACATGTGTCTCCAACTACCCCTATTTAGCCAACTATTTTGGTCTTTGGGACACGTGTCCTAATTTAAGGAACATTTAGACTTTATGCTATGGCATTTAAAATTAGGCTCATAATAGATCTGAAGCCATTGATCTATATTACATCAATAGTCGAAATTAATTCCTTTCACCATAAACATGATAACATTAAAAGTGATGACGACCAAGTTGGCAATAAAAAAGGACACGTTATTAATTGAATCTTAATGGATTGGCATACTACAAGTACACTATACAATGTACACTTGGCATGTGGGCCATAGACTATTGTGACTCTATCAATTCACCAAAAAATTAAATAATTATTAATCTCTCTTTGGAAATTGACATATTAGCCAACTATATTAATATGTTGTGTTATATATGAAATAATTAATTTGCCTCTTACATTACGAAAATGTTTGACCAACAAAAAAAATCGCCTACATTTATTTTCATACAAAAAAATTAATTAATAATTTGCCATAGCTATTATTAAATTTTGATATGGAAATAAAAAATTTGCCAATAGAAAATAAATCTCTCTCTTGCCTTGAATGAAAAAATTGCCCTCGATTAGAAAATTTTCTTGCATATTTATGTTGAATTCACCAAGATTTTACATATTTTTCTTGGGAGGGGTTTCTTAAAGTTATCCCTGCACCTAGCGCAAGGAGAGACAAAGAACTAGGGCTAGAGTCACATCCAACTATTTAAACTGCCTGCTTAGAGTCAACACAATAGAAATAACAACAAAACAAACAACTCAAGAGATAGAGGAAGGAATTTTCTTCATTCATATATGCATTCAAAGATCTATTACATGCCTAGCTATAAAGCCTTCTAAGTTTTGACCATGTATCAATTCAATTACAATCTTTGATGATACAACTTCACATTCTGCTCCTACGTACTCTCTCTAAGTTCTTTTCAAAGACTCTAACCAAGGTTTCTTAAATATAGGCACGACCAAAAGTCAACATGTTGCAAATACAACTTAATAAACTCTCATATTAAATGTTAGGCTAAGCCACAACTCAGCTCACAATAGATATCTAACACTAAATTAAATGCAAAGGTTGGTCTCAATAGGAAACCACACATAGACAACTCGACAAATGAAGGCTCCATGAAATATTGACACTCAACATCCAAACAAACTTGACATCCACAAAAACTCGACATCCAAACGAACTCGACAACCAAATGAAATCAACAACCACATGAACTCGGCTATTAGAAAGGATAGGATTGCCATTGCACCAAAATATCAACCTGTTAATGCTTGATACAACTAATAGTCTTATAAAACCACGGGAGGAAGTTAAGCCATGTTGCAAATCTTACAAGAAATGTTGGCCCACTACCAACAATCCCCCTCCCAGCATCACTCGTCGTGGCTAGTAGGATTCAAACTTGTGACCAAGCTCTGATACCAATTGTTGAAAGGATAAGGTTGACGTTGCACTAAAAGATCGACCTATTAATGCCTAATACAACCAAAAGTCTTATAGAACCATAAGAGGCGATTAAGCCATGTCACAAATCCTACAAGAGATGTTGGCCCACTGCCAACATCGACATCCAAAGGATGACTTGGGAACCAAAGAACACTCGACAACAACTGTGAACTCGACATCAACCAGGAAGCTTGACATCCACTAAATGCTTGGCACCCACTAAGAACTTGGCAATGCAAGACATTGCAACTCAATAGAAACTAGGAAAATTGAAAACATATAGGATAGCAGTGCAACCTAGGATGCTCCTACATCACATTCTAACTAACCTAGGTGAGCTAGTCTATTGCATAAGAAAACTAAGCTAATGCAAATGAAACTAAACTAGCATGAGGATGCAAGAATGAAAGAGAGAGAAGATAGAAGTTCTCCACAAATGCTCCAAGAAAACCTGTAAGTAAACCTGCAATATAACAATAGCTCAAAATTTGGGGTCCTTAGATGAGGAGAGAGCTCTCCCTTTTAAAGATGTATGGACTGTTGAGGTCAAGATCAAGAGATGAATGATCAAGGGTGGGGTTGACTTTTAGCATGATCCATGTGTAAGATCATTTAAACCAATGAAAAAAAGTTGACTTTTGCATCTCCATGTGAGACAAAAAGTCTTCTTTTTTATTTTTTAAATTGAGAAAATGCTTTATGTGTGCAACTTAGGATAAGAGGGTGAAAGGGGTCTTAATTTATTTAATTTAAGGGGGGCATGTTCCTTTTAATTAAATACAAACTTAGGATATAATGGTCAAACTATAGGATAAAATCAAATAAATTAAATTTTAAAGATTTGGCCTAGGCAAATAATTTAAGAATTTAGCCAAAATGTTGAGAAGGGGGCTAATAGTCTAGGGGTTTATTTAGTTCCCGAAAGATGACAGGAATTGGCTTTTTCAAAATTTGGATTTGAAAATTTTTGCATTTGTTTCAAAATTGGTAAAATGGAATTAGCATACCGAACTTCCAATTTTTCCTCAAAACCAAGTTTTCCAACTTCCTATTAGCAAGTAGGAATTGAAAATCAAAACCTGGTTATGTTTTTTAAGGAGTCTAAAAACAATAGATTGGAGTACAATTTCAACTCCAAGCTTACACATAAAAATGTGTCTTCACATGCATCTTCCTACTGGAACAAATCGTTTAAGTAAAATTCCAAAAATCTGAATAAAGATTTTCAAAACTTTGATTTGGCTAAACCAAGGTTTATAGAAATCTCGATTTTTAAATTCCACAAACCAAACGGACCCCAGGTGACCATTTTTGGGTGACTACAATTTGTTCATTGCATCTTCCCCCAAGATGGATGTACTCAACTCCAAGCTTATGCATAAAAATGTGCCTTCACATGCATCTTCCTAGTGAAACAAATGGTTTAAGTAAAATCCCAAAAATCAGAATGAAGATTTTCAAAACCTTGATTTGGCTAAACCAAGGTTTGTAGAAATCCCGATTTTTAAATCCCACAAAGCAAACGGACCCCAGGTGACCATTTTTGGGTGACTACAATTTGTTCACTACATCTTCCCCCAAGATGGATGTACTCAATGTCTCTTTTCTTTTTCATTCTCATGAACCTATATATATATATATATATATATATATATATCTTCTTTTCAATTTAGGAATTAAGAACAAAAAACTTAAAACCAAAAAAACAATGGAAACATTTAAAAATCTATAAATTGACAATTTATTGTACTCATATTGTGACTTGGGTCTTCTCCCTTCCCTTTATTGCTCAAGATTTGAGGTGACCTAGGATGAGAAAACATTACCTTGATGAATCAATATTGTAATGATGTCCACGAGACCATTTTCCTAAGGGACCAAGATTCACACCCTTATACAAACACAAACTCCATACCTTTTGACATCTCATCTCCTCTTGTGAATGAATGAAAGAATGAAGGAAGGAATTTTAAAGGAGACCAATGCTCTAAGGAGCCAAGAGAAGAAACTAATTTGTCCACTGAAACTTTAATGATTTTAATAATGATCAACGAGACGAAAGGACTAAAAGACCATATCCTTGAGAAATTTACATATTGGTTTCCTTTATGATCTTCTATCATGAATTCTAATCAAAAAGAAAAAATAGTAGTTTGGTTGATCTTATTTCTTCAAATTTTTGTACATGTTAGCCTCCAAGATGATTCATTATGAGCTAGCTGATTTCATAATGAACCCTAGTATTGTCATAAGCTACACATTTTGAGAAAAGTGTGATTCATTGAATCCCTATGATGGAATGAATAATGCAAAATAAGACCGATAAAATAACCCAAACCAACCAAAGCTAGACCATTCTTTAACAAGTGGCCCTTTTCTATAAGTATATTACTAAAACTCTCTTAATATGTGTGTGGATTCAAATTGACCCAAAAGGAAAAACATGCATGGTTTTAATATTTATATTTTGCATCCATCTATCCATACCCTCTCCCAAATAATTTGAAGTGGACGACCAAATGTCGTAAACATTGTCTATCCTATGTTCGAAATCTAACAACAAAATAAAAGAGGGAGAGAAAAATGAAAACTAAGATATGAACAAATGAAAATCAAGTGATATAATAAAATGGAGTGACATAAACTAGTTAGTTTTTGATAAGGTAAACAGGTTTTAAGGGGTCCTGAAACCCATAAGTTTAACAACAAGAAAGGCTGAAAATAAGTGAAAAAATGCCCAGCCAAAACATAAGCCTTACGACTGAAAATAAGCCCAAAGGCCCAGCCCGAAACAACTGCCCACTAAAAAGGCCAGAGAACCAACCAGAAAAATAGAGACCAAACAAAAAGCCAAAGCCAGGAGAAAAAAAAACCAAAGGATAGAGACCCAACCTAGCAGACTACTTCTCCATCTCGAGCATGGTCTGGGCAGCTTCGGCGCACTCTTGTTGCTCTTCTGCCTTATGATCCTGGGCGTTCATCAAATCCTGCTCCATAGTGTTGTCCTTGGCTTTATCCACATCCAGCCTATCTTTGTCTCTGTTCTGTTTATCATCTTCCTCCATCTGGTTCCTGTCTTTGAGATTTTCCAAGAGAGAGAGGATGTTGTCATTGATCGAAGCGAGGAGGGAGATCATTTGACTTGCCAAGTTGTGATTGTAGTTCTCAATATTTTTTACTCTCCTCTCCATCAGAGTCTCCCAGCTGTTCCGGTCGCCTTGGCTTTCTGCACCTGTCTTGCTCTTAATTTTTTCCATTTGGGAAACCCTATCTCTGACATCCTCAAGCTCATGGAAAAGCCATTTAATTGATCTGAAGTTGTCGATCATGCTATTGCGGGCATTGTTCAATAGATTCATGCCCGTTTCTCTTGCATTATCAGAAATAGCCACCATAGTCGGGTCAATTAGCTCATTGAGTCTAGGCTTCTCGAGGTCGTCCACCAGGAGTTGGGGGTTCATCGCCTCTCTATAGATTCCCATAGTGGCCGTTCTCACATTGAAGTTCTTCCAAGCCTTCCTTCTGTTATTAACTTGCACTTCCCCCTCAATCTGTCCAGAGTTGTCATTTTCCTCCAAAGGAGGCTGAGGATGTATAGGGGAGAGGGGAATGGGCAGAGAATCCTTTCCCTGACTACTGGAGCGCTCCATGCTCTCTCCCTCCCTCTTCTGTCTTTTTCTTAGTTTCTCCTCATCCAGCTCCTCCTTCGAAACCTTGTCAGAATCATCAGTATCCATTTCCTCCTCCACCTCAGCAGAGCCAGTTTTAGCTGGGGTATGATCTCTAGGACATAAACTAGTTAGTTTAACGTGGGCAGAAATTTCTTAATTTTTTTCTTAGATTCATTAGTGGACGAGATAGTGAAATCATCCCACAAACTTAATTTAATTATTTTGGTTTTGAAAAATCAAATGCTTAACGACATAGTGGTTCTTTTTGAAAAATCTCCTACTTATCGAGATAGTGGTTCATCATGTTTACCATCACAATCATTGATGTCAACTTGAACACCAACCTTGACACTGAAAATGTAATATGTTTGGGATTCTAAAGTCAATGTTTCTAGTACCTATTTTGGAACCAATTTTAAGATCCAATGGAGCTTCTTTTCGACCACCAAAATGATTGTTAAGTAATTCATGCCTAAATTTTATTTCAATTTCTGGTCATATAGTAATCATAAGATTTGAACTCTAGTGTGTTTTCGCATTATAATTGATTTTTATTTGATTTGTTTTGGTTAAATTTTGTGTGGGGTTGGGGTTCTCTTTAATAATATAGAGTTTAATTTGGTTTAATATTAGTAATAAGGTTAATGCTCAATTAAAAAAAGAAGAAATAGAAAATTTTAGTACTAGAGTTTGAGATTAATTTTCTAAATGTTAATGTTATAGTTTAAATTGTGTGGTATTTTTTTTATAGTTTCATTTTGTTTACTATTCAATTAGATGTATGCTTATGGTTCAATTATATGTTCTAGGTGGTAGTTTATTCAATTATTCTTTTTATGGTTAAATTTGAGTTGAGATTTAATAAGGGCTAGGGTTAGATTTTCATTAGTCTTTTATTTAAGATTGTAACTCAATTGACGTTTTGTTTGGGGATCGTGTTTTGATTGTACGTCTTTTGACCAATATGTGAAGAAGTAGAACATTAAAACATGTTTTGAGGAAGAACTTCAAATATATGACAATAAAAAATAATAACTTATATTTCTTTTCTCTCATCTATCCTATTACCTTTATCTTTGAGACTCTACCCAATCTTTTATTTGTCTCTCTTCATCCCCTCTCTTCTCTCTCCTTCTAGTTGTCTTTCTCTATGTCTACCCCTTCTCACCCCAATCTAGTCTCCTCTTAACTCTATCTATCTTTCTCTCCCTTTCTCTTCCTCTCTATCCCCCTACCTATGGACCTCTACATTTACCTAATTTTTGCATTCTCTTCAAATATTTTTCTATTTCTCTCTTTCTCTTTGTTAGTTTCACTATCTCTTTCTCTCTCTCTCTCTCTCTCCCTCCTTATATGATCCTCTGTATACTTCTATATCTCTATCACTCTATCTCATTATCTATATATGAACCATCTCCCTCTTCTCTTTCCTATATATATATGGTCTTAGGCTTAGGGTTTACTTTAAGTTGGGGGTTTGGATATACCTGTGTCTACTATTAGATTTAGGATTAATTTTTCTTATGGAGTGAGGTTTGAGTTTGATTATGTTCAAGGTTATGTTTTGGTATGGTTAGGATTTGACTTGATTTAGCGTAGTGTAAAAATTTTTGG
Source organism: Cupressus sempervirens (assembly GCA_028749045.1). NCBI lineage: Eukaryota > Viridiplantae > Streptophyta > Pinopsida > Cupressales > Cupressaceae > Cupressus > Cupressus sempervirens. The sequence goes on from CM053791.1 coordinate 320,376,094, forward strand.
ATTAAAGGAAAAACATAAATTTGACATTTATTTTTGAACATTAAAAGAAGCAAGAGGACGGTGGCCCATGGAACAATAACTAGCAAGTTACTAGCACATTAATAACACTAGCACACTTTTAACACAACAACAACCCCAAGTTTGCCTCTATAAAAAAGAAGAAGCATAGAGTTCATATTTAAAGCATTAATAAAAGATTATTCCAGTATAAAATAAACATTGTATTGTTGAAAGTCTATTAAGAAAGCAAGATACTGGGGAGGGGGGTGAATTAGGATCTATAAAAATTTAATCCTTAGAAATAGATATGAAATAAAATAGATTCATCACTAATCAGGTTATCTCAACAATATCATAAATCACATAAAAATATACTGAAATGATGTATCAGATCTAATCTAGTGATCACAATCATAAACATAAAAGTAAAATGATCAATAACACAAAAAAATTGGTAACCTAGAAACCCTCCAAGGTGAAGGTAAAATTGGTAGTAACAAAGTTCACTTGTTAGGGCTACAAGTTTGATCACTTTTGATGATCTACCATGTGAGGGGTATGCCCTGCTAAGAGCTTACATACTTGTTTAGTCTACCTTGATTAAAGGACATAAACTTACAATGAAGTAAGCACTTTGTTAGGAGATTTACAAAGGTATGTTAAGACCACTCTGGTTAGAGATTTACCCTAAAACACTTACTAGAGCATGTATTAGTACTCGATCCTTTAGTTTGAACTTCAAATGCCAACAACAGATCTCCTCTTTACAACTCTTATATGATCTCAAATCTGATGTAACTTTGTTCTTCCCTTAACTATTCTACTCGGTCGCTTTGCCCAATCTTCTTTCAAACTTCATTTCAAGCATCCAAAACTTTGCTTCACACTCATACACTCTCACTACATTGATTTAGGGTTTGGATCCTCCTTAAATGGATAATTGATGAAGCTTCTAGATCAAGGTCAATAATCTAGATTCATCTCTTTTGTCATTTATGCATTCCTTTTTTCTAATTGGTTGCATAGGGATTAATGATAAAAATCAATATGCATAATCATCTCCTTAAATGTCTCTACGATCATTAAATCACACATAGAAGTCGACATAAATATTTTACCTTCGTGTTTGTGCCATTATAAACACATATAACAAAACTAGCTTGCTTGACACTTAAGCACTCTGATGCTCAGTCATAACTTTTATCCATGTGTTGTCACTCAGTATGAACCTTTGTCAGCATAAGATGACTTCTTGGCATATATTGTCCTTGACATATACATGATACTTGACTATCATACTTAGCTTTGTACACACTAGAGGATTCATTAGCCATTGACTTTCTCGACAATAGTAGTATGACTTGGCTTTTACTGAAATATGAACAAGTCTTTATATTATACCCAACCTTAGTAAGATGGCTTAGTCATAGTGACGACCGACCAACTCTACCTTAGAAATGAAAACGTGTTTGACACTAATCGGCAACATGAATTGGAGATCAACATGTATCTATGCCACACATGGCAGGTAACTAAACATAGTCTAAAGCCATCCTATCTATTAACCAAAAAAATGAAAAAAATAAACAAAAGAACATAAGACTAACTATCCAAATTACCTCCCAACTACTTAGAGAGCAGTATGGTAGTTCATTCTTATTTATGTAACTAAAACAATTCCATTTAGTCTTTGTTAGTCTTGGTCTTGGTCCCCTTTATCTTCTCCTACAACATACACAATGTAACAAAGCAATTGTGCATGACTTTAATGGCAAACTTTTTTGAGTCCTCAATCCTCTTATTGAAACCATCAACCTTATTCTTCAACTCTAGCAATGAGGTCTCTGACTTCTCCATATTCTCTTTAAGACTCCCCAGCAACCCACTAGCCTTAGGGCTAGAATGATCCTTAAGCGCCTCCATAAAAGAAACCTACAAAAGGGTGGGGTTGGGAGTGACATTAGGGATGGGATTTTGGAATTGGATATTAGAAGTTGAAGGAGGGGGGTGTTTTTGATATCAAAAGGAGGGATAGAATCACATGACTTTCTCGAGGAATGAGCAGAAAAATCTTCATATATTTTAGCAACATAATTGTCAAATTCCATCCCTTCAGGCTTTTTAGGGCTTGCTTGCATTTCTCCTTAATAAGTCTATTACACCTATGGGCTCTCGAGGTTTCAATATTGTCACCCGAATCGATAGTATACTTCTCATTTTTTTGCTTTCAGGGGTTTGACATTTGTTAGGTTTCGTTTCTTATAGTTTTTTATTAGGATTAGGGCCGGGGTTGAATTTACTTTAGTGTTAAACTAGGATTCCTATTAGGGTTCAATTTGTTCTACTATAATGTCAGGGTAAATTATTTGTTTTATGGTTACATTTGAACTTTATTTATTGGGGTTTCAATGTTACAATTTGACTCATATTAGGTTTAGGGTTTTCTTTTGTCTATATTATGAATGAAAAAAGTTTCAATTTTTTAAGCATCAATGATGGGGTTTCATTTTCTTGGGGGTTTGGATATGTCATTGTTTACTTTCAGGTATAGGATTCATTTTATTTTTTTTAGTTACAAGATTAATAGTTTTTAAAATATTTTAGTTATATTAGCTTCAAAGTTAACATTGGTATTTATTTAATCTTGTGGAGAAAGGCTTCAATTCAACAATGTTTAAAGTTATGTTTTGATATGGTTAGGATTTGAATTGATTCTACACAATGTTGATTTTTTTGGATTAAAAGAACATAAAAAAGTTGACATTTCTTAGATTTAATTTCTTATAGTTTTCAATTAGACTTTAGGTTAGGGTTGAATGTACTTTAGTGTTTAACTAGGATTCATGTTAGGGTTCAATTTATTCTACTATAATGTTAGTTGAAATTTTTGTGTAAGGTTATTATTTATTTTTCAAAAATAGTTTTATGATTATGTTTGAACTTTTGTTACTAGGGTTCTATGTTAAAATTGTACTCAATTTAGGTTAGGATTTAGTTTTTTTTATTATGAGCAAAAAAGTTTCATGTTTTTAAGGGTAAGTGCACAAAGTTGCGGTACCAAAAGGGGGGTATAAAATGCCACATTTTTGTTGAAATCAATGATTTTTGAACTTCAACAAGAATTTGAAGATACTCACACTAAAAATTTCAAGATATGACTAAAACAAAAGTTATATTCCTCTAAATATAGTTTCTAAATTACTCCTTTTTTATGGTGGAGTTTAAGGTCCTTAAAAAAGGGGCCACGAAAAGTGGTACTATTTTTTCAGTAAAAATATAACATAGTGTATTGTGTGGTCCCCCTAAAATCTTAACTTTTTTTGGAAATTCTTTAATCACTTTAGTCAAAAGTTAGATGACACAATGTAATTTATCCCTTATTATTTGGGTAATTTTTAAATTTATATATACATATTTTTAATAAATTTTGTAAGAGAACACATCCCAAAAATGTGAAATATCTATCTTCTCCCCCTACAAACATTCAGAACAAATAAAAAATAAAAATTTCTTTTCTTAAACTGTATAGAATGGAGTCTAGTTTTTTAAAAAACCAAGTTGTTGCAAAGTTGGACAAAGAAGCTAAAATCTAACCCCCAAATACTACACGTTGGTTTTAGAGAGAAAATGAACATACATTGAAAAAAAACTTATAGTTTAAAGGATAAAAATAGACTAAATTCAAAATAAATTATATGGTTGCATATCTCACATAGATATCTACAATATCATGTACCCTTATTTTATCCATATTCAAGCACAATCAAACCAAATGGAGAGGACACAAGAAAAACCACATATTTTTGGTATGCATGTTGGGAATCACGTTTGAGACTAGTATAAAATGATCAAACCTTTGGGTTGGATCTCCAATGAAAATCCAAGCCTTAGGTTTAGTGAACTTTAATGCATTGTGAAGTGTGTAGGCACTATAGAATGTATGCTCTACTAAGGACATTTTACATAGCCAAAAGAGAGGGGGGGAGGTAGAGAAGGTGACAAGAAGAGAGAGGTAGAAAATGAATAGTAGAGAGAGAGAGAGAGAGAGAGAGAGAGAGAGAGAGAGAGAGAGAGAGAGAGAGAGAGAGAGAGAGCATGTATCTATGACAAAGGAAAAGTAACAGAGAGATATGATGGAGAGAAGAAGAGAGATTGGATAAGATGTAGAGAGAGTTGGAGAGAGGTTAGGATTGGGAGATAGATATATGGAAAGAGATAATGGATAGGATGGAGAGAGAGAGAGAGAGAGAGAGAGAGAGAGAGAGAGAGAGAGAGAGAGAGAGAGAGAGAGAGAGAGAGAGAGAGAGAGAGAGTAGGGGATAGGAGGAGAGAGAGGGGATATGATAGAGTGAGAGAGTGACTAATGTGTGTATGTAAGAGAGAGAGAGAGAGAGAGTATGAGAGAGTAGCTCAGATAGGACATGGAGGGAGGGAGGGAGATAGAGATAATAGGGGATAGGACATGGATGTAGAGATAGAGAGTAGGGGATGGGACATGGAGAGAGAGGGAGAGAGGATAGGATGGAGAGAGTGGGATAAGATGCAGTAGGAAGAGAGAGGGTGATTGTTGGAGAAAAATAGAGTGATTGATGGAGAGAAGGAGAGAATGATTGTTGGAGAGAGAGTAGGGGATAAGATGCATATAAAAGGGTAGGAAGCTTTCTTAGGAAGAGAGAGAGAGATGTAGGGCACCTATCTCCTTATTGAGGAGTTTTCTTTTCTTTGGTTGTTGATGTAATAAGAATGTGTTGGCACCATCCATTGTGTTTTGGTTTTATCCTTTAGTGTGGACAAGGATCTTTGAAGTCACCTTATAAACCAAAATTGTCCTTAGTTCACTGGGATGTGTTTTTTTTGGTTTTTCTATGATTTGGAGTCTAATGAATGCAAACTAGCTATTTTTTCGTTAGATATGTATTTTCCACCATTCTTAAGGTTTTGGAAGCATTTGGCATCTATTAGGAGTCTTATTGCAAAAAGTTGTCATGTTTTGCAAAAATTGCTCATGCAACTTTTGAAAAGTTGTCATGAAAATGAATTTTCACCTCCCAACATTCATAACCATAAAAAATTAGTTTGAATTGGTTGGTTGAATTTATTTACAACATAAGACATATTTCCTTTAGTAGATCATCAAATTGTACGAACTATACCAATATTTTATGAAAGAAAAACCTATTTTTTGGAAGAAACTTGCTATGTAAAGCCTTGTATGAATTGGTAGAAGAAAATAAATTTTGTATGAAGTTGAAGTTTTTAGCTACCTTTCATTTGCATTTGGTTTTGGACGATTTGGTTTTGTATAAAGGAGGTTACAACACTTTATTTGAGAGTAGCTCAATTTGTAAGGCATTTTGATTGTTGGTGTTTGGAATAAATCCATCATTTGAATAATTTTAGAGTGTCCTAGGACTTGAGTCATCACCTTGAGAGTTGTTGTGTCTTCTAATGAAGGTAGATCCTAGGAGTAAAGAAGAAACCTAGAAAAGGGAAAGGTGAAAGTTGAAACAATATTGAAGTTGCAAATTTAGGGATCCTTGTTCCACTTGATGATACATTTGTGCATGTTGAAGGATTTTCCAAGGTCCTTTTAAGTTTCTATTGTGTGCACTTTGCATCAAGTGGTATTAGAGCCACTAAGACTTTGTTTGGAAGAACAAGATGGTAGAAGGGGAAGATATTACCTTGAGAATAACCAATATTGAATTGGCAAAGATAGTGAAGAAGTAGATGGCTAAGAGCAGAGCAGACAGAGAAGAGAATAGAACCATGAGGAGAGAAATAGAAAAGTTGAAGGGGCAAGTGTGTAAGGGAGACCATGAGGAGATTAAGGAAGAAGAAAGGGAAGATGATGACTTTCCTGAGGTAGTTAAAGATCAGACGATCACATTAGCAGCCCTATAGAGGGTAGGAAGGAAAGATAAATGAAACTTTACCATGTTCGATGGGAAGCTAGAACTAGAAGCATGTATGGAGTGGCTAGACGCCCTTGAATATCATTTTGAATTTGATGGCATACCTACAAATCAAAAGGTGAAGACAAAAAAAGGTAAGTTGAAAGGACCAACACTAAGTTGGTGGAATTTCCTTCAAAATGAATGAGTGGAAGAAGAAAAGAAGCCTATCTCTACATGGAAGAGGATGATGGCAAAGATCACGAAACAATTTATTCATGATGATTATGAAGTGATGCTCCACAATGATCTTCATAACCTTAAGCAAAAGGATATGGATGTACGTACCTATACTCAAGAATTTCATACCTTAACTATTAGGGAAAAGATATATGAAAATGAGAAACAAAAAACTTGTAAGGTATATAAATGGACTTAGGTATAATATCCAAGATGAACTAACTTTGGCATTAGTATATTCAGTCCTTAAATATTATCAACTTTCCCTCAAGATTGAGGAAAAATAGAAAATGAGAGGTGAACAAAGCAATAGAGGTAGAGGAAAATCTTTTAGGGGAAGAGGCAGATTTAAAGGTAGAGGCAACTTTCCAAGGAACCAAGGAGAAAATAACAATAATCAAGGTAAATAAAATGATAATAGTAACAAAGGTTCTTTTACGAAAAAAGACCAAATACTAGAGGTAGGTTTAGAGGAAGGGGAATTTTTTTTTTTACTGGCATGTGTTTCTCTTGCAATTAGATTGGGCATCAATCCTTTAGATGTCCAGAAAATATGGGTACACATGGTCAAGGAGAGAGGAGAATACAATTATCCCAAGATGAAGAATGTCAAAGTACAAATTCCTTCCATATTGCAACTTCTTCATCAAAACATGTAGGCCTTGAAAGTGGAGAGAGTCTGATGTTTAACTGATCACTCTTGGTGCCATTCAATAGGGAGCCTCCTCAAAGAAAATTCATTTTCAAGACAACATGCAAAGTGAAAGGAAAGATATGGAAAGTAATTGTTGGTTTAGGTTACACTGAGAATTTAGCCTCTACTAAAATGGTGATAAACATGTTCTAAAAATAATACAACACCCAAATCCCTATAGACTTTCATGGTTAAGTAAGGAGCAATAGACTTTGGTTAATGAACAATGTTGTGTGGAGTTTCAAATAGGTGAATATAGGGATAAGGTTATATGTGAAATTATAGATATAGATGCTTGTCATATCCTTTTAGGAAGGCCTTGAAAGTATGACACTAATGTAAAACATGATGGGAAAACCAATGTATATACTCTAACCAAGGACGGAGAAACTTTTACTATGACACCTTTAATAGGAGAACCTAAGGATAAGGATGTGCTTAGTACTATCATGATGGTTGGGGAGATAGATTTCTTGAAAAGCCTTAAAGAAGATAAATCACCATATTTTTTTGTTGTGATGAAACCTAAGGAGAGCATGCCTAGAAAATAGAAAACAAAACAAGAAGCCTTGAGGAATTTTGCTCCAAAGGAGGTCATAGATTTACTAGAAAAGTATGAAGGCATTATTGCAGATAGTCAAACTAAAATTTTGCTACCATTTGGGGATATTAGTCATTGTATTGACCATATACTAGGATTTGACCTACCAAATAAGAAAACCTACAAACTTACACTAGAACAAAATGCAAAAGTTGCTAGGCAGATCTAAGGACTTCTAGACAAGCATTTGTATCGAGCCCTATCTTAACTTGATCAATTAGGATAAAATGTTGTTTGGAGTGTTTGTGTTGTAGGAGTGAGATTTGTCCTTGGTAGTTGGGGGAATGAAAGCATCGAATTTGTGTAAGTTGATTAATACATCACCAAAAAACTTTGGTTCCATAACCTTACCCTTATTTTGGGGGAAAATTTGCTAGGAGATACCTAGTTGAAAAGAAGGCTAAAAGCCACAAAATTACAGTTTGTGTGTCCAAATTTTGTAAGGTTTTTTGATTATTGGTTTTTGGAATAAAACCATCATTTGAACAAGTCTAGAATGCCCTAGGAATTGAATCATCACTTTGAGAGTTGTGTCTTCCAAGGAAGGTATACCCTAGGAGTAAAGAAGAAACCTAGAAAAGGGAAAGGTGAAAATTGAAACAATATTGAAGTTGTAGAATTAGGGATCCTTGTTCCACTTGATGATACATTTTTGCATGTTGAAGGATTGACCATGGTCCTTTAGGGTTTCTATTGTGTGCACTCTACATGAGAGAGAGCATGTATTTATGACATAAGAAATAGTAAGAGAGATAAAGGTAGAGATAACATAGATAGGATAGACAGAGGAAGAGAGATTGGATAAGATGTAGAGAGAGTTGGAGAGAGAGGATAGGATTGGGAGACAAGGATATGGAGAGATATAGTGGATATGATGGAGGGAGGGGGAGGGAGAGAGAGAGAGAGAGAGAGAGAGAGAGAGAGAGAGAGAGAGAGAGAGAGAGAGAGAGAGAGTAGGGGATAGGGGATAGGAAGAAAGAGAGGGGATAGTATGGAGAGAGAGAGAGAGAGAGAGAGAGAGAGAGAGAGAGAGAGAGAGAGAGAGTAGCTTGGATAGTACATGGAGAGAGAAAGATAATAGGGGATAGGACATGGAGGGAGAGAGAGAGTAGGGGATGGGACATGGAGAGAGAGGTAGATAGAATATGATGGAGAGAGTGGGACAAGATGCAATAGGAAGAGAGAGAGTGATTGATGGAGAGAAAGAGAGAGTGATGGAAGGAGAGAAGGATAGAGTGATTTTTGGAGAGAGAGTAGGGGATAAAATGCATATAAAATGGTAGGAATATTTATTAGAGAGAGAGAGAGAGAGTAGGGGCTAGGAAGAAGGAGAGGGGATAGTACATGGAGAGAGTCAGATTAAGTGAGAGAGGGGTTGATGGAGATAAAGGTAGAGTGTATATGTGTATAAGGGATAGGAGGAGGGAGAGAGAGAGTAGGGGACTAGAAGAAGGAGAGGGGATTGTATATGGAGAGCATGAGATAGGGTACTTAAGAGTGATTGATGGAGAGAGAGAGGGTGTGTGTTTAGGGGACATGATGCAAAGAAGGGGTATGAAGAGAGAGAGAGAGAGAGAGAGAGAGAGTAATTATTGAAGATAAAGAGAGTGATTAATGGAAAGAAGGAGAGATTTATTGCTAGAGAGAGAGCAGGGGATAAGATGCATAGAAAGGGGTAGGAAGTTTTCTCAGGGATAGGATACAGAGAAAGAGAGTATGGGATAATAAGCTTTCTCAAGGATAGGATGAAGAGAAAGAGAGTATGGGATAGGAAGAGAGAGAGTATTAGATAGGATAGAGAGAGAGTGAGAGAGAGCGGGATAGGAAGAGAGAGAGGGATAGATAGGATGGAGAGAGAGTGAGAGAGAACAAGATAGGAAGAGAGATAAGAATAAATAGGATGGAGAGAGAGAATGAGAGAGAATGATATATGATGGAGAGAGAAGGGGCTAGGAAGACCTATGGGGGATAGGATGGAAAGGAAGGGATGAAAAAGGGTGTATTTAGATAGCCCGATTGCACTATGTAAATACAAAAAAATGTGACTGATGAGACAGGCCCATACCTTCTATTTTGTAGTATGTTTTGTTCTATTTTTATGATAGAAAGAGGGTTTCATGGTATTGGAAGTCACAAAAGACTATTCTTGGTGTTGGAAGTACCAAAATCAACCATTTTCTACACTATTGCAACTATCAACATTGCAACATATTTGAGGTTAGTGGAGGACATTTTAAATGTATATTATGATTATAGATACAAATTGTATTATGACTTGGCAAGTTGTAATATATTGTATTCATATATATCATTTTAATTCATATGTTTGCATGATTCAATGTTTAGAAAATATTATAATCTGTATGGTTAAATGATTTGACATGTAGAGATCATCGTGATGCCAAGGAAGAAACCAAAAATTCAAACACCAAAAGAGAAGGAGAGGGATTTGGAAATTAAAAGGGAAAAATGAGAGTAGTGCATAAACAAAGAAAATTGGAATCAATTAATAAAACCTATGGCTTTCAATGAGAACAAGAACCACTAAGAGAAAGAAACGAAGATATAGAATTGGAAAGACAAAGAGAACAAATGAGTGTCTTATAGTCAACAAGACAATTGAATTGTGAAGGTATGTCATCTTTCAATATTGGATTCACATTATCATCTCATGTTGAAGAGACACCATGATCTACATTGGAGGGTGTGCACACTCGATCATGTTATGTTGAAGGTACAACATCAACATACCACCTAGGTGATATTCCACCTTTCAAATCTTATTTGCAAGGCACATCATCTTTGGTTGAAGGTACACAACTCATGCAAAATTATGTTGATGTTCAAAATTTTGAGACCAATGAAGAGATTAGAACACCTTCCTACAATTCATTTTTGAAAGCCAAGATATTTGATTGATATTGAAACTAATATTTTGCAATCAATGTTTGATAAGATTCCAAAGCATACTTGTCAAAGAAAAGTTAATTGTATGTGGAGATTATTATTTGAAGAATTAAATGTGATAGGAAGATGTCAATTATTTGATAAAATGATTATGAATTTGAAATTTAGGTCCATCATGAATATTCTTGGGCTAAGAACAATGGATGAGTCAAATAATAAAAAATATTAAAAAGAATCTAATGAGTGTATGTGACAAAGTGGGTTCTAAGTCATGCAACAAAGATAATAATATCAAAAGACCTATACTTACATAAACAATAGTAAACACTTAAATTAAGAAAGCTCAACTCATTATAAGAACAAGACAAATAATGCAAATATGTGGAGGTACTCTAATGAGAGCCATTAGAAGACGAGAAAGAGTGCAAAATCCAACAAAAACTGAGTTATGGACATTTAGTGGTAGACTACCATGGAAGGATAAAAAAATTAGTGAAGATTTAAAATCATTGTCTGAAGATTTTTGGAAGAATAACACACGCATTTTGCCTAATCAAAGAGATGTGGTAAGAAGTGAGATTGGTAGTAAAAACCATGACCCACATGTGAAACATTTTTTGGATTCAACTCAGACACAATTCTTTGGAAAATTTAATGGTATGTATCCTCAAATTAAAATTAGTAAAATATATTTTGAAATGGGTATGTGAAGATAAATCACACACACACAAATTTTTATTGTAGGGTTAATATAGAGTTTTCTAACCATTTTGATGTTTTTAGGCATATAGGTGTGTTTTTGCACTCTAACTTTGTTATGTAGGAGTGTAACATAAATGAGCCAACTATATCTTCAAGAGAATTCATTTCTACTAGTCTATGTGAAAGAGGGATGGTCAATTATTTTTTAATTTGTCATGCTTGAATGGTACATGCCTCAATTGTGTTGGTTTGTAACATTTATCAACTTGTCAACATATGGATAGTACAACTTCAATTGGAAATGAAATAGTCAATTTTGGAAAATATAAGACTATGGAATTCACTCTAAAATATGGGAAAGAAGGTAGAAGATATGATTTGGTAATTGAAAAGATTCCAGTGTCTGAGTTCTTGAAGATATTTTGTGAAAAAATAATTTATGGGTATGCAAGACATAACATAGGGCATGATGGTTGGATTTGAAATTCAATTTGTGCAAGGATACATTTGCACTAGATACCATTGTTTTAGTTGCGGACTTTACAAAGAACTACACATTACAACCAAAAAATGAGGTGCAAGAAAAGAATTATACTTCTCAAAAGGTTTCCATATTTGTTCATATAGCATTCATCCATTCACCTACAAGTATAGAAGTGGACAAGAAGATATTGAGGGAGGACCATTTTTACATTAGTGATGATCGATCACATTATACAAAATTTTTACATGGTTGATTTCAACTATTTTATGGTGATTTGGCTAAAAGGGGTATATCATATCATCAACACATCATTTGGTCATACAATTATGCATCTCAATTCAAGAATGCACAAATTTTTTATTGGTTGAGACATATGCATAGGTTGAATTGTATCCAATATATGTGGAATTTCACAGATACTAGTCATGGAAAAGGAAAGCACAATGGTACAGGCACATGTATCAAAAGAGCCTTATCTAATGAAGAATTAAAGTACAAAGATGCAACAACATTGTTAGATGGAAAAAGTAACATTGACTAGTGTAACACTACAATGAGTCCAGATAATGAAGGTGAGTCTATAGTTCAAAGTTTTTTTTGGTTGATAGATAATACTAACATTACACCATAAGAGGATTATTGTACATTGATAGGCTCAAGTGAGCTACACTCTTTTAGAAGCTTTGATGCAAGTTCTTGGAGTATCCACACATGAATAATGAAATTCTTTTGTTAATCATGTTTAAATGAATATTGGGATGGATGTGAGTCAATTGAATGGGTGGATGAATGGAATTTATGATTTTTGATTCCAGTAAACACATATCAACACATATTTATGAGCACATTATGTTTCTATAATTGCAGATCATGCTTTTTTTAATACTTGTACCTGAACACAATGAAGAAGGGACAAATTATTATTTGTGTCATTATGTCTAGGAAAAACATAAATTGGACCACTTAGTTACATATGGTGAAGATTTAGAATACCATATAGGTGTAGTGGTGGTAAATGGTACATGGCTTAGATGATATGGTATGAAGAACCCTAGCTTGTGGTTATTTGAGGGTTGGAATACAAAGAGGAAGATTCTTCATTATTCAAACCTTTTCATTTTGTAAAATGTCTAGTTGATCAAATACAAAGGAAAACCACTTAATAATACTCTTTGGAAGGTTCGTGAGTCAGGCCATGAGGCAATACTTGAGACAATAAAGCGCATAGCAGATCTGGATGGTTCATTGGATTAGATGTAATTACAAAATCGTATGATTAACAAATTTTATAAATTTCATATATATTTTTGGGCAAGACCAAAGGTTTTCTCTCCTTAGCTATTTCCTACCAATACCTTAAATAGATCTAAGTTGTAAATAAACATTCATACCATTAATATAAAGAGTTTAATGTTATTGTGATTTTGCAATCAAAATTCCATTCTTTATACTTTTTAAACACATTCATTGCATTGATATAAATACATTCATTTCCCCAAGATGCACCAAGTCAAATCAAACAATGATTTTTGAAGGGCGATATGTTGGACCTCATGATGATTACTGAAGTTCTATGAAGTGAACAAGTAAGGTGTTATCAAGATGTAAGTTCATGTAGCTCTATGTTTTGATGGTCCTCACGGTTTGTTTTTGGTGAAAACATTTTAGTTGACACAAAATATTGCTTTTTTGCAAAGTGGAAAGTTATTAAATGGAGCATCTTTCAATCCATTCATCATGAGACCATTCTGTTAGCTCTGTTAGGTTCAGTTAGCCAGGTAAACTCTAGGGGACATCCTATTTTTCTCATCGAGCATCATGAATTCTTTCATGCATGGCATAACTAGGTGTCCCCAAGATGCACTAAGTCAAACCAAACAACAATTTTTGAAAGGTGGTATCTTGGACCTCATGATAGTTACCAAAGTTCTATAGAGTACATAAGCAAGGTGTTCCCAAGGTGTAAATATGTGCTGCTCTATTTTTTATGGTCCTCATGGTTTGGTTTTGATGAACATATTTTAGCTGACATAAAATCTTTCTTTTTTGTGTAGTGGAAAGTTTCTAAATGGAGCATCTTTCAATCCGTTCATTGTGAGACCATTTTGTCAGCTCTGTTAGGTCTAGTTGGCCAAGTAAACACTAGGGGGAATCCTATTTTTCTCACCAATCATCGGGAATGCATGCATTTTATGCCTAGGTGTCCCTAAGATGCACTAAGTCAAAACAAACAATGATTCATGAAGGGTGATATCTTGGACCTTATGATGGTTATAGAAGTTTTGTGAAGTGCACATGTAAGGTGTTCCTAAGGTGTAAGTGCATGTAACTTTATTTTTGATGGTGTTCACAATTTGGTTTTGGAAAACATGATTTAGTAGACACAAAATCTTGCTTTCTTGCATAGTGGAAAGTTGCTAAATGGATCATCTTTCAATCCGTTCATTGTGAGACCATTATGTCAGCTCTGTTAGGTTTGGTTGGTTAGGTAAATGTTAGGGTACATCTTGTTTCTATCACTGAGCATTGGGAATGGTTTCATGCATGTCATACGTAGGTATCCCCAACATGCACTAAGTCAAACCAAACATCAAATTTTTTTAAGGGAAATATCTTTGAGCTCGTGATGGTTATTGAAGTTCCATTAAGTGTACAAGTAAGGTGTTCCCAAGTTGTGTGTGCATGTAGCTCCATTTTTTTATGGTCCTCATAGTTTGGTTCTGGTGATCACATTTTAGTTGACACAAACTCTTTCTTTTTTGTGTAGTGGAAAGTTGTTAAATGGAGCAACTTTCAATCGATTCATCCTGAGACCATATTGAAATATTTGTTAGGTCTAGTTGGCCAAGTAAACACTAGGGGACATCCATTTTTTCTCACCAAGCATCGAGAATTCTTTTGTGCATGTTGTACCTAGGTGTCCCCAAGATGCACTAAGTTAAACCAAACAATAATTTTTAAGGGCAATATCTTGGACCTCGTGATGGTTACCGAAGTTACATGAAGTGCATGAGTAAGTTGTTCCCAAGGTGTAAGTGCATGGAACTTCCTTTTTTATGGTCCTTGTGGTTTGGTTTTAGTGAACACATTTTAGTTGACATGAAATCTTTCTTTTTCATACTGTAGAAAGTTTCTAAATGGAGCATCTTTCAAATTATTTTTTGTGGGACTAGTTCATCAACTCTGGTAGGTCTGGTTCATTAGGTAAATTCTAGGGGACATCTTGTTTCCCTCACCAAGTGTCATACCTAGGTGTCCCTAAGATCTTGTGAGCATTGCACCATGATATTTGTAGTACCTACCCCTAGGTCACATTTTTGTTATCATTGTCAAACTCTTTTAGGGATAGTTGTTTGTTGATGGTTAGTAGCATTATTTTGAGATTATTAGATATTGTGATATGGATTCAATTTATATGTGATGAGATTACTTAGACTCTAAATGTCTTTGTTGTGCCTCTGGGATTAGATGTTGGTTTGTGTTGGAACCTTTGAGTTAGTATACTTTTAGGATTCTTGAACTTAGAGAGTGTTTGTGCTATGTGATTTAGTTAGCCTATTTGGGACTTGAGATTATCTCCTCATCTTAGTGGGAGTGGACCATTTAGGTTCCACGTGGTCTGGTGGTAGTGCTTTTTCACTCTTACCATATGAGATCCATCTGAGACACCATGGCTGATGCATTCTTTGTTGGCATCTATCTTCATTCTGATTATGATGGTGGACACGTATCCTTACATTGATGATTTTCATCTGTTAGATGATGTTATCTTATGCTTTATATGCTAGATTTCTTTCTGCATATGATTTAGTATGTTTTAGGAGTGACATTCCTACTATGTAATAACCGATGATCTCTTCAGTGATTTGGGATGTTACGCACGGAGGGATGGCTAGGGCCCACAATGGTCTAATGATTCTATTTATGGTTGGGAGGAACCGTGTACTTAGTTAATTATGTTGATGATTTATGGTTATCTTTTAAGATGGATGTTTATATCTTCTATAAAGATGTATCATGTATGACATGTGGTATTATTTACTTTATTGCATCATGGATTAGAATTAGGATGAAGATGTATTTAATTTTCACATATGTATATTCTTTTAAGCCTTTCATACCCTGTGGCATGTACAATGGATGATTGAGCATTCCAAATTTAATTGCCATGAGGCATTCAGAACAAATGTGTAATATGGACATTGGACTTTCTATTCATTCTTTCATGTGGATGTGGTAGTGGTTAGACTTAGTATTAATGAGATTAAATGTGACTCAACATCTTGGGATCCTTAAGAAATGTAACTTGTTATGAATGTTTTTAGTTGTATGTATGTTATTACTCCTGCTACTATGTGTTTGATATGAATGGTTTATCTTTCATGTTTAAAAGAAAAATTATTTGGCAAACTTAGTAAAATTTTAGGTTAATTCTTTTGGATCCCTTGGCGGGGCGTTACATTTGGTATTAGAGCTCAAGTTTCTACATTGGGAGCTCTGAGTATTTTGGAACAAAAGAAGGACTTGAAACTATTATGTGTATCTCTTCAAACTTGAAAACTAGTTGAACTGAAAACTTAAACTATTACTTGCATATTTTTCATACTTCAACACTTAGGTTTCAAACCTAAAATTATACTGAAACCTAAACATGGGCAAAACTAAAAATTGAAACCTATTCTATTTTCAAAACATGTATCTTTCATCTTTGCTTTAAGGTAGTAGGCCTTTGATTGTCTTTGTGAGCATTATGTTGCTCTTGTTTAGAATGTATTAGGGGATCTATTTTAGTAGTTGTTAAAAGAATGAATGTTGAATCACTATGGTTTTCAATTTATCATTAAACTAGAATCATATTGCTCTAAGTGTGTTGTAGTGTTCTCAGTGGAATCATATCCTCCTATAGGGAGAAAGGGTTCAATGGGACCCACAAAGTGAGTTCTTCAATATTATCATTCATGTAGGCTTCCAGGAGCAAGCCTAATTCTAGGGGGGGTGGATGTAGTGCCTGCCCCTAGGTTGTATTTTTGTTATCATTGTCGAACTCTTTTAGGGCTAGTTATTTGTTGATGGTTAGTAGCATTGTTTTGAGATTATCAGATATTGTGCTATGGATTTAGTTTATATGTGATGAGATTAATTAGACTCTACATATCATGGATGCATGATGATTATTACATTACTTCCAGTTATTGATGATGATTAGTTAGATGGTTATTTTCATATGTGTTTTCTTATGGATACTTACCCCATACTTGCATGTGTATGGTGCACGTGTTTGTTTTCTTATTGTATGGCATTCTTGATGTGGTTAAGGAAGGGAGTCGTAGTCACCTGCTAGTCGGGATCTACACGATGCACCACTTCCTGCCATTGCCTATTTAGCTTAGCATATATATATATATACATTGTACGTACATGCATGGATTTTATGTAGGTTTCAGGTACTAGGTATCAACTTTCTTGAATTGCCAGGATGAGTGTACCCTATCGCATTATCTCAATGGTAAGAGAGGGGAGATAAATTCTTGAGTCCAAATCTTAAACCCTTAAACCATTTGTCCTAAGGAATGTAGGACAAGTATTTGAGATATTTTACCTTCCGAATGTGTCGGATGACATAATTCATAATTTTGACCCTTTAGACTAATTTTGCATGGATTGTCCTATGATGGGTTTTCATATTTTATCTTGGTGGTCTTTGGAGAATATTTTATTAATTAAGTCTAAAATTAAAAGATTTAATTATTCTGGAAAAATTAATATAATATCATGATCTTTAGATATTTTGATTTTAATTAATTAAATGGGGAATTAATTGAGAAAAAAAATTAAATAAAAGAAATTAAAATTAATAAAAATAATAATAAAATAATAAATAAATAATAATAATAGAAATGATAAAAGAATTAAAATAAAAGTTATAAGTCTACCTAGGAGTAAACGCACCTCTTGATTGCACATATGTCAACAACACAAAAGTTAGCGCACAAATTAAGCACATGGTGTCTACAACCTTGTGTCTCATCTAGAAGTTTGGAAAAGACTCATGCTTAGTTGTCAACACCTTCTAGTTGTTTCTAGAGATATTCTAGGTGCTTCCTAAGAGTTCTTTATATTCAGGCACTCCTAGAAGCTTAGGGAGCGTGTTTGGAGGACCCAGGAATGTTGGAGAAGGAAGGAGCTTACTCTGTGGATTCTGAGGAGAAGTGATTTAGCATCAGTGTCCAGGTAGACACTTGTGATTTTTGCATATGTTATTTCCACTTCTTGCACTTCCTATCTTCTTCGTGTCTTCTGAATGCTTTATGAGGATTTTCATATCTTGGTTGTATGCATTTTGTCATGGGTAGTTAAAGAAATTTTCATATGCATAGATCTGAAGAAACTATGGGGCTAGGGTTTTCAGATGCGTATGGACAAACCTATTTAAAAGAATTAATGGGTAAATTTAGAGAACAATTACTATTTAGGAAAAATTCTCAATTCATCAAATTGGAAAGCCCTTTTTGTTTTAAAAATATGTATATGTTCTCTTTTTACAATATGCAAATTTGGATACATATACATATACACACAAACACATATATACACACACACACACACATATATACATATATATATACATATATATATACACTTATATATACATACACACACACACACATATATATGTATATATATGTATATATATACATATATATATGTATATATATATATATGTATATATGTGTATATATATACATATATATATGTATATATATATACACACATATATATACATACATTTGCTCATTAAACTGTAGTGGAGAATCATTATAATCCGTATCGCTCATGACAAAAAAAATGTTATAAAAAAATAAATATATAAAATATGGATGGGAAGGGGGGGTTTTACCCCACCCCATCCCCTTTTTAAGACCGCTGGCAGTCTGTGCCTACTGTCGCAGGTACTGCGACTGCTGTCCCAAGCAGGACCACATGACACTGCTGTATGTAATGTTGGTAGTGGCTTTAAAGCCTACGCCATGCTTTAAATCGCAAAGACAATACTTTTATAAATATACATCATTTTTTAATATGATTCATATGCAATTCGGCTATTAATAGCTTTTCAAATTGTAATAATATTGTAAGTTATATATATATATATATATATATATATATATATATATATATATATATATATATATATATATATATATATATATATATATATATATATATATCCAGTGTTTGACTTTAACATTGTTACTTTATAAATGTTAAATGTTGATAATTGTTAAATATGAATTATCAATTTAATAATAATTTGCTAATTATTCTTAGATCAAAAAGAGATATTAAATTCATTAAAAATAATGAATCTAGTATTGTAGATTTATTAATAAATTTGTTTTAAATTTAACTTATTAATATTTATTAACAAGTTATGATTAGATTATTAATTTGAATATTAATGGACTAGAAAGTAGTTGATTTTTAATTTAAGAAATTATTGCTAAATTATTAGTCGACTATTATCCATTGTCTTGTTAAACTAGTTATGTAATTATTAATTAATTAAATTAATGCTAGAATTAATTAAATTTAATTGATAATTAGGTTATACAACAAAGTTTTAATTGATTTGATTTAATTAAAAGTTGATAAGCCTTATCCTAATAATTCGAATAAGGGGGAACACTTCTTAGAGACAAGGAAGTTTTATCTAATCATTAATAACATTGATTTAAGTAAAACAAATTGAATTATTTAATAAGTAAATAATTATCTAGGGAATTTTTTTATATCATAATCAAGGGGATAGATGGGTTGACTTGTAGATTAATGAAGAACCTTATACACTTGAAATATACTTGAAATAGAAAACTGAAACCTAATATTTGGCTTAACCATGTGATTGCAAAAGCAAACCAAAACATGTGTTTGTATCTTATTTCTCTATGATGTTTGTGTTTTGGGGTTTGGGTGGTCCTAGAGTGTTGACCAGTTATAGGACGTCTACTAGAGGCTCAGGGGGTTATGATTGTGATGTCATGATGATGTCTTTTGTTCTTGATCTTTTTAAACTCAACCATGGTTATGTGATGGCATGCTGATTGATATTGTCTTCAGTCTTCTTGTGTAAACTGTGATATACAACTTTTTATGAGTTATCGATCAATTATATTTGGACTACTTTTAGTCGCTTGATGGAATTGAATTGTTTATCTGATCTTGATGATGTCATGTTTTGACTTGACGATTTTGGAGTCTTCGATCAGTATTACTTTGAGATACTTTTTGGTTACTTGTTGAGAACCAATGGATATTGTGATTATCATTGACATTTTTAGTTGCCAATAGAGAATGTTGTGGTCATGATTATTTATGGATGCTTTTTAGTTGCTCATGGAGATTTGATGCTCTTATTGTGGATTATCTTTTGGTATTTTTTTTCCAGTTGCTTGTATAGGACTGTGGTGATTTTAAGATTTATGATTCCATGAGCTTAGGGTAGGTTATCTACTTGTAGTGTTAGGAAGTGGCTTGTAATGGGGGCCGGGGCCCTAAGATGCTACCAGGGTAACTCATTGTAAGTTGTTTTAATTAGTGAATACATTCACACCTAATACTGACTTAATGAACCTAAAAAAATAATTGTTTTGTTCTCACCCATGCCTCAAGTGCTAGTACAGACAAAGATGGGGGTAGAGAGAACTTTTGGTTGCGACCTTGCATTTCGTAGTATGCCTCATCTGTATGAGAGGATACTAGTGGCCGCATAGGGATCACTAGGGGGCTGGGGTCTATTGAGAGACTGCCAGGGTAACTCTAGCATGATCCGTGCGATGACACTTTCCTGCTTGCATAGTAGGTTTCCTACATGTCTTTATTGTGCCTCTGGGATTGTCGGTTTGTGTTGGAACCTTTGAGTTAGTATACTTTTAAGATTCTTGAACTTAGAGAGTGTTTGTGCTATGTGATTTGGTTAGCCTATTTGGGACTTGAGATTATCTCCTCAATGCGGTGGGAGTGGACCATTTAGGTTCCACATGGTCTGGTGGTAGTGCTTTTTCACTCTTACCATATGAGATCCGTCTGAGACACCATGGCTGATGCATTCTTTGTTGGCATCTATCTTCATTCTGATTATGATGGTGGACACGTATCCTTACATTGATGATTTGCATTTGTTAGATGATGTTATCTTATGCTTTATATGTTAGGTTTCTTTCTGCATATGATGTAGTATGTTTTAGGAGTGACATTCCTACTATGTAATAACCGATGATCTCTTCAGTGATTTGGGATGTTACACATGGAGGCATGGCTAGGGCCCATGATGGTCTAATGATGCTATTTACGGTTGGGAGGAACCATGCACTTAGTTAATTATGTTGATGATTTATGGTTATCTTTTATGATGGATGTTTATATCTTCTATAAAGATGTATCATGTATGACATGTGGTATTATTTACTTTATTGCATCATGGATTAGAATTAGGATGAATATGTATTTAATTTTCACATATGTATATTCTTTTAAGCCTTTCATACCCTATGGCATGTACAACAAATGATTGAGCATTCTAAATTTAATTGCCATGAGGCATTCAGAACAAATGTGTAATATGGACATTGGACTTTCTATTTATTCTTTCATGTGGATGTGGTAGTGTTTAGACTTAGTATTAATGAGATTAAATGTGACTCAATGTCTTGGGATCAATAAGGAATGTAACTTGTTATGAATGTTTTTAGTTGTATGTATGTTATTACTTTCGCTACTATGTGATTGATATGAATGGTTTATCTTTCATGTTTAAAAAAAAAAAATTATTTGGCAAACTTAGTAAAATTTTAGGTTAATTCTTTTGGATCCCTTGGTGGGGTGTTACACTATTTTTCATGTGGAAATATAAAAAGCATGCAAACTATTTGACAAAATGATGAAGGGTGCTCCCCTTAATACCATAAACTCATAATAGAAACAAAGAAATAATAGCAAATGTGAGAACAAAATATGGACTTCTTATTTGTGTTGTAAATAAGGAATTACACAATTCATAAGTACAATATGCTAACCCACATGGGAACCTTCATTACAAAAATCTATAAGACAAGTTGCGAACTATCACCTAGAGCTGTTCTAGACAATGTTCAAGCCTTTCTTAAATAGGAAATTTTATGCTGCCCAGGAAGGTTCTAGATGCTCAAACTTAATACCTAGGGCTGATAGACCCTAACAATACATATAGAGTTGGCTAAATACATTTTTGAAAAATTATTTTAGAAATTTTGGTTGCCTAACTTTGAAAGGCCATAACTCTCAAACCATTGCTTCGATTGACTATTATAGCCACTTTTTAGAAATGTTAGCTCCTAATACACAAGCCTTGTAATGTGGAAGCACCATTCTGTTGAGTTTTTAGACCTCATTTGGGCACTCTAAGGCCTCCAACAATGAGCTTGAAGATTTTTCTACAAATTTTTTCACCAAAAATCTGCAATAACTTCTCTGATACTTAAGCTAGAGAAATGAGATTTTTATGGTAAGCTTTATAACTCTAAAATGAACCTTCCTATAGAAATGAGAACATTCTAAGCTCATATGAAAAACTTACTAAATATAGAAAGTTCCCATAAATAGTAACTACCTTTTCTACTAGTCCTTATTAAAATAAAAAAGACTAAAAAGAAAATATTTTTGGGTGATGCAAGATTACTCTTACACCCAGGATGCTCCTACATTAAACACTTGGGGTAATTTGGGAAGTGACTTCATCACGTCTCAGGTATTCAAAGGAAAACCAAGATGGTCAACCTCCTCCTTTGCTAGCCATGATGAATCCTCAACTGGCCTCCCTTTCCATTTGACCAGATATTCCTCATAAGTTTTGTTCCTAGTACTTTTTCCAATATGAATTTTTGGTATCTCCTCAATCTCCTTTATAGCCGAACTAGCTATTAGAATACTCCACTATGCTTCTGTAACTTCATCTGCATTGTCTCCTTCATTATACTCTATCAATTTTAGAATATTAAATACTAGTGAAATATGCAATTCAATAGGCAACTACAATTCATAAGCATTTCCAGAATCATGCCTTTTCACTATCTTGCATAGTCCAAACTTCTTCATCTTCAACTTATTATATGTACCTACTAGAAAATGCTCCTTCCTCAAATGAACCATGAATTCATCTCCAATCTAAAATTCCTTATACTTCCTTTTCACATTTTCCTTAGCCTTATACTATGTATTGATCTTTATGATATGCTTCCTCACCTCCTCATGGATGTTCTTCAAATATTCAACAAAATCTCCTGCTTTAGCACTACTTATCTCTCCTTTATCCAACTACCTCAATTCAAAAGAATTTCTAGGACTACTCCCATATACCATTTGGAATGGTGATTTACTAGTACTCCTATTGATAGAATTATTAAATGCAAATTCCACCTATGGTAAAATCATATCCCATCCTTTTGGCTTGTCTCTAACCAAATATCTCAACAAGTTTTTCAAATTGCAATTCACAACTTCTATCTGTCCATCAATTTGTGGATGATGTGATGAATTTGACTTCAAATTTGTCTTTAACTTCTTCTATAATGTATGCCATAAATAATCAACAAATTTGGTATCTTGATCTAAAACTATACTCCTTGTCAGACCATGTAGTCTCACCAATTCTCTAAAAAATAACTTTGCCACATGAACACCATCACTAGTCTTCTTGCAAGGAATAAAATATGCCATCTTTGAAAACCTATTAACCACCACAAAAATAAAATCATGCCCGCGCTGTGTCCTCAATAATGCAAGAACAAAATTCATGCTGACATCCTCCCATGGCTTATTTGGTACGAGTAATGGCTGATACAACCCTGTATTCTGCTTTACTTCTTTCACCATCTAACATACTCTGCAACTCTATACAAAATTCTTCACATCTTGTTGCAACTCTGGCTAGTAATAATCCTTAGCAACCTAAGTAATGGTTTTATCTCTATTAAAATGTCTAGAAAATCCTCCACTATGCTTCTCCTTGATGAGATTCTCTCTTATTGAACTTCTGAGAATGCACAACTGGCTTCCTTTGAACAACATACTATCTTTGATCATAAAACCGAACCACTTTATCCTATCAAGTGTAATAGGTTCTGTACAAGCCTTCCACACTTCACCAAAATTAGGATCATTTGGATATAAAGTACTGAGTTCCTTGAACCCAACCACCTCTATCTACATTTCTATCAGAAAAAGTTGTCTTCTACTCAGAGCATCTACATCTCAATTAGACTTCCCACTCTTGTGTTTCAAAAAAAATCTATAACTTTGCAAAAAATCAACCCACTTCAAATGCCTTTGGTTCAATTTTCCTTGACTATTCAAATATTGAAAAGCTTGATGATTGGTATATAAAACAAATTCCTTAGGAAGAAGGTAGTGTCTTCACTTCTTTAATGCTTGAACTATAGCATAAAATTCCTGATTATAAACAAAATATTTTCTTTCTACATCATTCAATTTCTCATTGAAATAAGAAATAGGTAGACCTTCTTGGCTCAAAACAACTCCTATTGCAATACCACTAGCATCA
This sequence comes from Cupressus sempervirens, assembly GCA_028749045.1. Classification (NCBI taxonomy): domain Eukaryota; kingdom Viridiplantae; phylum Streptophyta; class Pinopsida; order Cupressales; family Cupressaceae; genus Cupressus; species Cupressus sempervirens. Next base: position 320,400,211 of record CM053791.1, read on the forward strand.
CAGTCTACTTGAAATACCTTGTTAAAATAAGGAACTGATAAAATAGGCTGCTTAGTAACTTTTTGTTTCAACAAATTAAAACTCTTATTGACTCCTACAGTCCACTTAAATTCTTTCCTATCCCCTCTCATTGTTTTAGACAGGGGTCCACAGATATGACTAAAACATCTTATGAACTTTCTATAAAAACTAGCTAGCCCATGAAAAGATCTTACCTCAATTGCACTCCTTAGAGTAGGCCATTCAAGGATAGCCTTGACTTTCCCTGGGTCCATTTTTAGACCTTCTATTGAGACTACAAATCCTAGGTACACCAACTCCTTTACAAAACTACACTTCTTCAAGTTTATCAGCAACTTTTCTTCCCTCAACTTATCAAACACCTTGCAAATATGAATCAAATGTTCCTCCAATGTCTTACTAAATATATCATCTAGGTAAAAAGTGACAAAATTACCCAAAAACTCCTTTATTACCTCATTCATGAGCCATGTGAAAGTGATTTCTGCATTCATTAACCCAAAAGGCATGACTAACCACATGTACAATCCTTCCCTTGTATTGAAAGAAGTTTTCCACTCATCACCTTCTTTGATATGAATCTGATGGTACCCACTCTTTAGATCTATCTTTGTGAAATACTCAACACCACTCAAACAATCCATAATAACATCCATCCTTGGCAATGGAAATCTGCACTTGATTGTGATCTTGTTGATAGGATGAGAATCTATGTACATTATCCATTCTCCATCCTTCTTTGGTGCTAATATGGCTGGTACAACACATGGACTCAAACTCTCTCAAATCAACCCCTTCTGCAACAACTAATGACCTTGTTTATTCAACTCTTCACTTTTTGCTAGTGTCATTCAATGCATTGCCTTGTTTGGAAAACTGACTCTTTGAACCAAATCCATCTGGTGATTGATCTTCCTCATTGGAGGCAATCCATCAAGTACATTATCTAATACAATATCAAGAAACTCTTCTAACATAGCTGCAACTTTTGTAGGTACCTCTTCTATTTCTTATTTATTATCTTTTGGAATTATAGAAAAACACACATGCTCACACTTCATACCTTTGAGCTACTTCTTTTCCATCAGAAAACATATTCTGATAGCACTACATACCTTTTCTTGTTTATCCTTCAACAATTTCAACTTATGTTTCACTCCATCCTTGGTTAGAGTGTAGGTATTTGCTCACCCATCATGTACAACATGCTTGTCAAATTGCCACAACCTACCCAACAACATATGACATATGTCCATAGGTATGATATCACATAGTACCTCATCCTAGTAGCTTCCAATCTTGAAATTCATAGCGAACTGCTCATTGACCATGACCTTGTGGTCATCTTGTACCTAAGCAATATGTAGGTGTTTTTGTCTCTTAAGCTTCAACTTGGTGACCATCATTTTTGAGACCAGATTGTTAGTACTTCTACCATCAATGATCACATCACAACACTTATCCTCACATTTGCATCTTGTGTGAAACAAGCTCCTTCTTTGATCAAGTTCATTCTCACCACTCAGTAGAACTCTTCTATTAACTAGAACTTCTCCTCTTTTAGCATCTTCAAAATGTGAGGATCTAGCATCTTCATCAGCATGTGCAACTCTAGCTTGGCCTTCTGTTCTTTAACCTATCTTTCCTTGGTGCTAGGTACATTCAAATGCTCTATGCCCTTCTTCTCCATAGTGAAAACATTTCCCATGGAAGCCTCCTCTTGCAGATCCTTGTCCTTTGCCTCTTCCTCTCTAATCTCTATTGTTCTAATCATGGAAATGATTGGAATTTTTCCCCTCTAGTTTTGATTACTACTTCCAACCTCATCCTTGTTCTTATGATCATCATTATGACCTCCATAATATCGTCCACCAGATCTTCCACTATGACCTCTTCTGCTACTCTTGTTGTCAAACTTCTTACTTAGTTTCTCCTCAAATTTTATGGAAAACTGGTATGCCTCCTTAATACTATTCATTTGAACTAGACTTAACTCATCCTAAATGCTTGGCCTTAACCCATTAAGATAATGGGCGAATTTCTCCTTATCAACTTTTGCATGGTCAATTTTGATGAGAACTCGGTAGAACTCTTTGGTATACTGTTGAACAGATATTCCTACTTGCTTCAACCCTTACATCTTCTTCAATAGATCAAGCTCATAATCCATGGGAATGAATTATCGCTTCAATTTAGCTATCAACTGATCCCATTTGGTGATTTTTTCCTTTCCCTTCCCATTTTGCTCCAATTGAACATCCTACCACTAGATCTTCACATGTCCCTTCAATTTTGCCTTCGCAAAGTTGACCCTATTAGGATCCTCAATATCTTCATACTAAAATTACTCCTCTAGTTCATTGATCCAATAGATCAACTCCTCTGGGTTAAGATTTCCTAGAAATGTGAGAACCTCAAACTTAGGTCTTTTTCCAATCTTGGAGATGGCCCTAAAAAGCCTCTCTTCCTTTGGGTTTAGAACTGCCTACTTCAGAATTTTCTTCTTCTTCGTCCTTATTCTCACTTTCATCTCTTATGGGAAGATTCATTCCTCTATGCATTTGTTCTTCTAATGCTTGCATTTGTCTTTAGATGGCTTGAAAACCCTCAAGTGTAGCACCTACAACTCTTTTGCCATGCTATCTTCATGGAGGCATTTTTGCACTTTCGCTAAAACCCTAGTGCAAATTGCCTCACAATTGACAATCTATCTACATGATTAGCCCAAACCATGGTCTTGGTGTGAAATGCCTCACAATCAGCGATTTGTCCACACACTCAAGAACTCTAGCTCTAATACCACTTGATGAAGGGTGCTCCCCTTAATACTATAAACTCATAACAGAAATAAAGAAACAATAGCAAATGCAAGAACAAAATATGGACTTATTATTTGCATAGAAAATCTAGAATTACACAATTCATAAGTACAATATGCTAACCCACATGAGCGCCTTCATTGCAGTAGTCTACAAGACAAGCTATGAACTATCACCCAGAGCTATTCTAGACAATGTTCAGGCCTTTCTTAAATAGACAATTTTATGCCGCTTAGGAAAGTTCTATATGCTCAAACTTAATACCTAGAGCTGAAAGACTCTAACAATACATATAGAGTTGGCTAAATACATTTTTGACAAATTATTTTAGAAATTTTGGCTACCCAACTTTGAAAGGCCATAACTCTCAAACCATTGCTCTGATTGGCTATTATAACCACTTTTCAGAAATGCTAGCTCACGATCTATAGGCTTATAATTGTGGAAGTACCCTTTCATTGAGTTTTTGGACCTCATCCAAGCACTCTAAAGCCTCTAACAATGAGCCTGAAGATTTTCTTATAAATTTTTCCACCAAAAATCTGCAATCACTTCTCTAATACTTAAGCTGGAGCAATGAGATTTTTATGGTAAGGTTTATAACTCTACAATGAACCTTCCTATAGAAAATGAGAACATTCTGAGCTCATATGAAAAACTTACTAAAAATAGCAAGTTCCCATAAATAGTAACCACCCTATCTACTAGTCCTTATTAAAATAGAAAAGACTAAAACGAAAATATTTTTGGGTGATGCAAGATTTCTCTTACACTAAGGATGCTCTTGTATCACAAAATGCCTTCAAAGAATGTGAACTTCATGGAAGAAGATATGATATATTGTGAAGTTTTTGGCAGATGTATCCAAGGAAATTAAGGATCCATGGGTGATGCATCTGAATTATTTGGTAAAATGTGAGGAGGAATAAATCATCCTTGATGATATAGTTAAATGTTGATGACTATTTATTTAATCACCTTGAAATATAATTGAAAGAAATGGAATTGATCTCCCTTACTCATACATGTGCAAAATATGGAATCATGCATAACATTGGAATTTAAAACAAGAGAGGGATATCCACCATACATTCAAACCATTCATGTAGTACTAGACACCAATTTCAGCAAACAATTCAGCCAACATAAAGGTACTAAACTTTGTAAACTATCGATCTCTAAATGTACAAACATTCCTATAGGTCTAACACAATATCCAATCAACTAATCCCATAATACAAGCATTAAATCCAATTTGATAACAAAAACTCTAAGTTGTTACCATAAGGTCTAATAATGTCAATATCTAAGAATCTCATACAATGTCATATAATGGCATATATCGATAATCTAAAACATCATAACCGAATGACTAATAGTGTCATACGTGAAATATATATCAAAAATAATATACAAAACATGTGTCCAATAATGCCAGATAAGTATAAAATATACATCCCTAGATATCTACTCTTTCCTACTAGTGGAAGAGAAAACAAATCCTTGACTATCTTCTATCACTGAGAAGTGGGAGATGCTAAAGATGATGGGTCTTTCTAACATGCTCACTAGTGTGTCGGTCTAGACTCTTCTCTAACTTGACTTTTTACAATCAAAAGTATTTTTGAATCAATAACTATTATACATCAAAAATTAAATATCCATACACATAAAATAGAATATTTTATGACTGCTAGCTGGTAATTCTATTCTACATCCATCTTAGGGGCACATGGATGATCGGGAGTACTAACACTCTACAAAAATCATCAAAGTTATCACTATATTGTACTTATGAATATCATATCTATTTTCAATACTAACTAAATTGTAATTCAAACTCTTTCATACCTCAAGCAATAGCTCAAAACTAGCAACAACAATAATGATGCCCTGATCAATACAATGACGAAGATGTGGAGGATTCTCTTATGTCATTAGCTAAAAATAATACAACATGAGAATTAGATGTAGTTATCAAGAATACATATTTTCTTATGCCACATTATCAATTAAAATATTTGGGTACCTTTGTGAATGTAACATTGCATCCTTCATTGTGCGATGTTGATCCTGAAGTCGCAACATTTACCTATTGCACGTGTATGTAAATCTATTAGACATCACAAATGAATGACATTCATGTGCAGAATAATATACTATAGACATACAAATTAAAATACATTAGAATATGTATATACCTATGGTAAAAATGAACTCATCTAAAAGCTAGGTGTCCCCAAATCAACATCATCATGATCACTTTGACTCTATATATGATCATATAATAAGCCAAATAAGTAAATTATACATTCATTTATTAAATAAATATATTCAATTTAAATTAACATACAAATGAATATAGCTGTACATGAGTGGTATCATACCCACACTTAGAGTCCAATGTGAAATTCAATGGTCTAGTTAGATACAAGTTTTGAGTTAAGCTTTGATATGATTACATTATAAATAGATGTATTACTTTAAATGAATACATTCATACCTACTTGTTAAGTCATTGATGTAGTGTAAAATGAGGCTGGGGGATCAGTGCTGGCGCTAGTGACACTCTCGCACTGATTTTTGGACAACATTAATACATAGTAATTTATTAGTCATTTGTAAACATATGAGATGTAATAAAAATAGTTTAAAATATACCTATTTATATTTATTTGTGTATCAATGAAAAATGCAACATTAAGGAAGTCATCTATCATCATCCCAATTGTTGGAAATTTGGTCAACACTCCCCTTAGGATTCGTGACAAGGGCTTAACTACTTCTTGTGTACTATAAGTTGAGTGGTTGTATTGGGCATTGACAGATCGGTCTTTTGGTGCAACGAAAACCCCACTCTAACAAGTGGTATTTGTTGAGAACATATTGATACAAGTATGATAAATGTGTTTCAATGATTATTTTTCACTAATGTCAAACTTGCTACTTCCTAGTAAGACAATTGCTTATACGATTTAAGTATTATCATTTGTTTGATTGATGAAGAGGATTTGAACAACTGAGGTAACAATAGTACCTAGAGAAAAGGTTGAGTTATGATATGAAAATGAGTACAGGGATTAGTTATGATAGTAATATTATTATGCATTGATAATCTACTTAAGGTTACAAAGGTTGGTTACACTGAGTAAGTTTAGAAGAACAAGTTAAACAAAGTTTGTTTGCTGAGCCTGACCAAGTGGACAATAGTTGTGAAGCAAAAAATCAGTTGGAACCAAGCAAAGTCAATTTTAGTGTAAGTCAAGTGAAATGGTGTAAGCCAAGTAAAGTTTAGTTGATGTTGAGCACCAGTAAACTTTAGTTCATGCCGAGTGTTTTGAAAGTGGATGCTAAGCAATGCAGAATATGCAAAGCATTAGAAGGTAGTTAATGTCGAGTGTTAGTATTATGAGAAAGATTGAGAATTTAATGAATCTGAGCTATCAAGTTTGTTTTCTTAGATTGTGTGAATTGTGTGGAAGATATGATTGATGAGCTAGTGGGACAAAATTCAAGATGAACCATTTTAAGGTGAATTCAAAGAGGATTGAAGGAGAAGTTTCTATAAGGGAATGAATTGAAATGAGGGGTAGATTCATTGAATCCTATGTAATCTAACCTAACCCTAAAATTGAAGATGGAGGTTGAAATGAAAAAATATCTTAATTCTCTATTTATAGAGATGGCTTGTCAGAAGCAAGAATCGATGTGCAAGAACCTAAGGAAGACAAGGAGTCTAGTGTATTTGCTTCATTCAAGGACCTAAGAGAAGAGACTGCATTGGAAAACAAAGCAAGAAGGCTTAAGGGTATGGATGCTTGAAGGGTGAACAAGCTATCAGAGCTTAAGAGTGTAAAAGTCAAATAGAATGGAGGACTAAAGCAAATATTTGTAATCTACAAATGAAGTTGTAAGTTGTTATCAGATCAAACCTTACTGTTACTCTTTTATCATTGTATTAGTCTAGAGTAAATCCTTTGGATTAAGGTTGACCTAATAGTAATTTGTAAATCCTTTAACTGGGTGACATTCCAAGTGAATGATCTGAAGTCCTCTAAAAACCTCACTCCTAATAGAGTGATTGAAATCCTTTAATTAGGTCACATTTAATAGTGTGCATTGCAACCTTTAACATGGTTGGCATTTCATAGGGAATCACTTTAGAAGAGTGAGAATGGGTAGCATGTTACTAGTGGTTTTTCTCAATTTGGGTTTCCACATTAAATCATTGTGTCAAATGTGTTATTGAATATGTTATGTTTCATGTTTACATTTATGTAAATTGATTTGATAGTAACCTACAAGTTTAAGTGATTGCATAATCGAATGGATGCATGCACGATGAAAATGTTTTATGGATATGGGTTCACTAAGTTATCAAAAGTTTTAATTGTACATCTAGACCTTGGATAACTAATTCAACCCCTCCTTAGTTATTCTAAAGAATTCCAACAATTGGTATCAGAGCCATCTACTTAAGAGGATTAGTTTGATGGTATTAGAAGAACAAAGATCAAGATGTCAAAAAGAAAAGTACCCAAGTTTAATAGACATATCTTTCCTACATGGAAAAGTCTGATGAAGCTACAGCTAGGAAGTCTTGGAGATCATGCACAATCTACCATTTCTATTGAGAATATTGATCCTACTAGAGCCCTAATTGCTAAAGATCTAAAAAAGTATAAAGAACACAACTAGGCAATGTTGGAGATTGCCTCTACCCTAAACTATGTGAAGTTTGATGATATCAAGGGTTGTGATACTGAAAAGAAAATGTGGGATACTATATACACTATCTATGGAGGTGACAAAATTTTTTTAAGAGTCAAAGTTGAAAGTCTTAGAGGTAAGTTCAATGATATGAGAATGCAAGAAAGTGAGAATATTACTCAATATTGTTCTAGGATAAAAGATGTTAATACAATAAGAGGAGCTACTGTAAAATAGATGATGATACTATTCTAAATTTTTTTTTGAGAACACTATTGCCCATCTATTTTATTAGAGTTTTTGCAATAGAAGAACTAAGATGTATACCAGGGAATGATCTAACTCTTGAAGGTCTGGTAGGTAGGCTTACTACTTTTGAGCTTTATAATTTTTGATAATTACAAACCTAAAAATATTGAATCAGATTTCAAAGCTAAGTTGTTATTAAAGGAACCCAACAAGAAGAAGAAAAAGTTAAAATATGTGTCCAGTGATAGTGATATAGATGAGGAAGATGTAGATCAAATTGAAGCACTACTAGCAAGGAGATTTCACAAAGGTAAAGGCAAGTCTAAAGGTAAGCTACCTATCATGTGTTTCAATTGTAATGAGGTTGGTCTTATTGCCGCTAGATGTCTACAAAAGAAGAATTATAAAGGTCGTGACAAGTACAAAAGTAGAAGAGATGAAGACAACAAATAATATAAAGACAAAGACAAAAAGTCTTGCTACATTGCTGAAGAGGAAACAAAAGATAGATTTAAAGATCATGACTATGAAGTGGTGTATGTTGCAATGAAGGATGAATCTAATGAAGATGAGCCAATTGCACTAGTGTCTTGTGTAAACAAGAATGATAGATGGATCATTGACAATGGGTGTTCACATCACATGATTGGAGATAAAAGTAAGTCCATTACCTTGAATTATTATGATGGAAATAGTGTCAAGTTTGGTAATGATGCACCATGTCTGATAAAAGGAAAAGGTTCTATCAAGCTCACAAAAAATATCTTATGTGGCAATCCTTACTTTGTTGAAGGACTTAACTATAACTTGTTGATTATGTCACAACTAAATAATTTGGGCTATAAGGTTGAGTTTGAGAACAACATTGCTAAGATATATGATACTAATGGAAAACTAGTTGGAAAAGGTGATAAAACTAGAGGTTATCCATTCTACCTTGATATAGAGGATGTTGCTTGTTTATTTTTTAGAATTTGATGATATGTGACTATGGAACAAGAGGTTATGCCATGCTAATTTTGATAACTTGGTTAGTATTAGTAACATGAGAAGAGTCAGAGGTTTTCCTAAGTTGAAAAAGCCCAACAATATAATTTGTAAACAATGTTAGTTATGAAAAATAACAAAGTCAAATTTTAAAAGTAAGACTCATACCTCTAAAGGAATATTAGAGATTGTTCATACTAACTTGTGTGGTCAATTGAAGTGCAAAGCTACAAAGAAGATAAGTACATTATGCTGTTTGTTGATGATTATTCTAGAATAATGACAATTATGTTTCTAAAATATAAATCTAATGCTTTCAAAATATTTAAGTTGTACTTAGAAAGAGTTGAGAAAGAAACAGGTAAAAGTGTGAAATGTTTGAGATCTGGCAGAGGAGGAGAATTTACATCAAATGAGTTTGAGATGTTTTGTAATGATAGAGGAATCAAAAGATAGACATCTTCTCCTAGAACCCCTCCACAAAATATAATTTCTAAAAGGAGGAATAGATCTATAATGGACTATACTAGGACACTCATGACGGAGAAAAATGTTGCTTTAAAATACTGGAGAGAAGTTGTAAGTACAACTACTTATATATTGAACTATGTACAAGTCAAGGTACTCATTCAACACTTTTTGAACTATGGTATGAATACTCACCTAATGTAAAATATTTTAAGTTATTTGGAAGCAAGTGTTATATTCTCAAAGATTTTAGGAATGGTAAACTAGATTCAAAGAGTGAAGAAGGTATATTTCTTGGTTGTTCCACAAGAAGTAAAGCTTATAAGTGTTTAAATACTAACACTAACAAAGTTGTGGAAAGTGCAAATGTGAAGTCTACTGAATATACAAAAGTATATGAGGCCGAACCTATGAAGGAACTAGAAGAATACAAATCATTTGTATACTTTTATGAAAGTATGCCTACTGAAGAAGATGTTATAAATCATGTTGTAAATCAACAACAAGTTTCACTGACTACTGAGTCACATACTATGAATGTCGAGTTACATTTAGGAACTGAGTTACATTTAGGTGCTAAGATATAGAATGAAGTTGAGGCACATTCTAATTCTAAGATCAGTGTACATGAAAGTGATGTTGAACTATTTGATAGAGATGCACATAGTGATTTAGAAGTTGAGAGACCAAATGAACCAAGATTTTCTAAGTATGTCAATAGACATAATCCTATTGCACAAATGATAAGTGATAAAGATGCTAGCCAATGACAAGGAACAAGTTGAGAAATGATACATGTTTGCTGAGCATGCAAGAACCAAAAATATTGGCCTTAGAAGATATGGACTAGAGTAAAGCCATGGAAGAAGAGAGTGAAAAAATTGAGAAAAATAAGACATGGACTCTAGTTCCTAGACCAAAAGACAAAAATGTGATTGGTACCAAGTGGGTATATAGAAACAAGTTAGATGAAAATGGTGAAGTCACATGGAACAAGGAAATATTATTCTATAAAGGATATACAAAAGAAGAAGGAATAGATTATGGATGTTGGTCTTAGAATGGTTTTGACATTTGAGTGTCAACACACTTAACCACTTTCTACATAGGAGCTGAGTACACTATACATGCTAAGCCACAGTATGTGCTGAGCTAGATTTCCAATATGTGTTGAGTGACTTCAGGTGCTGAACATTATACATGTTCCAAGTGATACATAGGTGCCAAGTCATAGTTGATGCCAAGCAAGTCAGAACACTTCATATGCCAAGTGAGCCAGAACTATGCATGTGCCAAGCAAGATAGAATGTAATAGGTGTCAAGCAAACCAAGATCAAACATGTGCCGAGCGTTAGTAATCTAGTATGTGTCGAATAAAACATAATCAACATATGAGTTTGTACCTTCACAAACTCAAATGTAAACCATTTTATTTTTAGCCGACATATAAGGATTTCAAAGGATAATAAGGATAAGGATGAATATTTTATATTACCTATGCAATCAACATGCAACCAATAAGGAAAATGGAGAAGGCATGCAACCAATGAGAAAAGTGCAAGAAATGAGCAGGAATTCAAGATTCAATATGGATCGTAGATCCATACCTAACCCTAAGTCTATGAAGTCTTTATAAGAAGGCTTAGACCCCATGATTTCATGTTGTTGGATAGAATTTAAGGAAGTTGCTAAGAAGATAGAAAAATTGCAGAATAGGGCAAACAACAGGGGCATTACAGACTTAGTGAATTGAGCAACAATTACTTATCCAATTGATCATAATAGAACAAGGTCTACAAATAGATATCAGATCAAGCAAGGATCACATTAGAATGAACAAATCAAGTTCCTAAAATCAGCAATTGAAGATTGTGAGCAATCAGGTCAAAGATTTCTAATACTCTCTAGCAATTGTATTAGATAGTGAAAATCCTATAATGATAGGTTAGCTTAACAACTATTTTGTAGATCCTTTGAAGATGTGACTAAATCCATTAATAGGGTGACACTTCATGTAAAGTGTTTGTAAATCCTTTAACCGGGTCACTATTGACATAGTGTAAAGCCTTTAACAGGGTAGACCATAAGAAGTGGTCAAACAATTATTGTTGTAGTGATTTTTGTGGGTATCATCCCCACCCCAGTTTTACCTTCTTATTCCTAGAGGGTTTCTAGGTTGCCAAAATTTTGGTGTTATGTGTGTTGATGCATGTGTTTACTTTATGGTTATTTGATATGTTTACATGCATGCAGTTTACTTTTAGTTATTTGTTTTAAAAGATGACAACTTGACACTTTACACTTTAAGCCAGATGATGAAAGAAAAAATGAAAGAAAAAATGAGTTGAATATGAAGGTCATTGAGATCTCTATGTTAAAGTTACAAAATGATCAACTACAACATGACCTGAAGAAAGAGAAGGAGATAGTAGAAAGCTTCAACAAACCCAGTGAGGCTATTAAATACTTTGAGTAGCTACTGAAATCACCAAGGGCTAGTAATGATACCTCAAGTATTGGTTACACCAGCATTGAACAAGGAGAATCATCCAAGACTACAAAAGAAAGGAGTAAAAAAGGTAAGAACACTAAACCTACTTGTTATTTCTGTGGTAACAAGGGACATACCTCTACTGTGTGTAGGAGCAAGGATGGCCATCAGCATGGTAAACCTAAAAATGCAAGCTTTTGTTTCAAGTGCAAAAAACAAGGACATCAAGCACATGAATGCAGAACCAAGACCATGAGGACACCAAGATTTGATGGTCACTATTACACTTGCAAGAAATATGGACATAGAGCTTTTGAGTGTAGATCAAAGCCTATGTGGACACCTAATTAGCCTACAAGGACAAAAAACCATGCACACCACTACAACTGGGATTACAATACCAAGTAGAGCTATCATTATTGTTAGAAGCATGGGCATGTTCTAGAGAACTATATAAGAACACATTTTAGAGGGAACTATAGTAGGTGGTTAAGTTAAACCACATGTCTTAGTTTCCTGAAGGTTGGTCATATCAACAGGTATTTCCCAACAAGGACCATATCGCGCAAGTCAAAAGTCAACAAAGGACAAGAGAAAGTAGATGTTGAACAAATTAGAAGATCACTTCACTCGAGAGGTCAAGTGATCATACCTCATCCAACTAAGCATGAATAAGTGTATGGGACTGATATACAAAGTTATATCATACATTAGTCCCAAGACAAAGAAGCACTGCAAAGAAGAAATTAGCACGAGCAAAGATGCCAAGTCAAAATCTAAAGTTTTTGCAAATACTATCAAGTTTTCTTTATATGCCAAGTAAAGCTCTAGTGGATGCTGAGTTGCTAATAATGATTGAGTTGATGGTTGATGTCAAGTTGAGAAATGTTAGTAGAAGCCGAGTGAACAAAATCCAATGGAAGCTCAGTCATGTTGAAACCTTCAAGTGCTAAGTTTACAACTGTATGCACTAAGAATTTAATGCTAGGTTTTAAAAGGTATAAGGTCAAATTTTGATCATTTTTACACCATTCAAATAAAAAGAAAAGATGAAAAGAGTGTAGAAGCGATCATATAGAAACCTTGAAGCCATTTACATCGATTTCAATAGTGATTCAACATAAGTTTCGTCGATCTAAGGTATTTATCAAGTGCTGAGCTATGCAGTGTTGAAGATTTTAATATATTGAAACCCTAGATTGGTATAATGGCTTCTAGTTCTAAGAAACCAAAGGGAAAGGAAAGTCATGAGATCTAGCTGGTTAGTAATGAAGTAAAATAACCTGAGTTTAGACCCATTCCCGAGGTAGCCTATAATAACGACCCTGTCGGTGCATTGTCCACAATTCCACCCAAGGTTGTCATGGTGTAGGATGTAAGGAAGTGTTACAACTATAAAATAGGAGTAGTAGGAGACCTTGAGATATTCCAAGCCTATGAAAAACTATGTGATAACAAAATTTTGAAGGATGAATTTTAGATTGTTGAGAAGAAGGGTTTGACCCATGCCCTAGTTTACCCTACAGGTTTCAAAACAAAATGGATACAAATTATTCTGAGTAGGATACACAATGGTTGTCTACACCTATAAATAGGACCAGTTAAAATAAAAAAGAAAATAGTGCATAGGGTTATGGGTTTCCCAACCCTAGATCAGCCTAAGACCCTACTCAGTGATTCTAAAAAAGTTATTTAAAGGAATACAGGAGCTAAGTGGAATAAGAGGGGTATGAAAATTGATATTGTAACAAATCCCCTTCTAGATTTTGTAGTGAGAGTAATATCTCACAAATCTTACCAATCTAGTAGATTAAATAGTGTACCATGTATTGTTGTTGATGCGGCCTATAAGCTTGTAAAGAAAGATCATACATATGATCTAGTAGAACTAATGTTGCAATAGATAAATGAGAACCTAGGAGCAATTAGAAGGTCAAAAGGTGCTCAATGCAAGTTTGGTTCAATTCTTGTGTGCATATTCTTTTATGTCTTGGAAGAGTTTCCTTATATTGGAAAGGTAAACTAGAGTTCAAAAAAATCTGTAATCACACAAATCAATGAGTGCATAGATTAAATGGGTGACAACTTTGAAGCCCAAATGACAAGCTATTTTGAGGATTTTAAGAAATCCATGAAGTAAAGGGTTAGAATAAAAGTTTCCCTAGTGGAAAAACATATCAATGACATTTGCTTCTTGGTAGACATTGATTACACTTACATTCAAGCAACAATTCCAAAGGTGAGATGGTTGCGGCCATCAGGTTTTGAACTTGATGTGGATGAAGCCTCAACAACAATCATAGCATTGCTTGTAGAAGATATTGATAAAGAGGCACCTCATTTTGGCACATATGATGTTGTGAAATCCAAATTTGAAATAGAATTGAAGACAATCTCTATAGTTAAGAGGAAAGAGAAACTAGTAAAGAAGATAAAGAAGAATTTTGGTGTAGATATTGAGGGGGCAACAGGTGTTGAAGAGGAGGAAGAAGAAGAAGGTGAGAGTGAAGAAGAAGAAGAAAAAGGGCAAGGCCCTATGGAATTGACCCAAGGCTTAGGTGAAGATAAGGAGGAAGGTGCCGAGGAAGCACCTACACAAATAAAGTCTAAGAAGAGAAAGGCTAAAATTCAGCCTCCAGCCCAACCTAAAGCAAAGAAGGCTATAGAAACAACACAAGCCAAACCAAAGACATGAGTAACAAGGGAAACCACAAGGGAATCTTCACAAAAGGCCAAGGAGGAAGCAAAAGAGAAGAAGGCCATTGAACATACTAGTGAAGTGTAGAAGAAAAGAAGAAAATATGTAGCACAACTAGATTTTGATGAGAAGGAGAAGATTGAAATAAAGGATATCAGCCAATTCCAAGTGTTAAGCCATCCTCCCAAATCTTCTCTAGATAAAATTTGTGAAAATATTAAGAATGCAGATTTGAATGATCTGAAAAACCTTGATTTCAATAAGCTAAGTAGAGAAGAGAAAAAAAAAATAGAGGAATTTGTATATGCCATGATGGCTGAATTCAAAAACACACCTATAGAGCTAGACAATATAATGCCTAGGGAATTATATGAGATAATTAAAAATAAATGGCATTATTGTCTAAAAATGGAAAAGGAGATCAAAGAATCTACCTTAGCACAAGCGATGCCTGACCTAATAAGAGGTCAAGTAAAAAAGGCTAATAAGAAACATGGTGGAAAATTTGCACCTAAATATAGAGCCTTCAGTATCCTACAAAATAAAATTGAGGATGTAGTGAATAATTCCAACAATTGTGGAAGACAATCTACAAGTTAATTGATGACAAGGATGAAGATGTTGGATACAATTATTCAATTGTGTGTTGTCTTTGATGTTACACAAATGTCATATCAGTTATCAGTTAGAGTCTATTGAGCTCAGTTGGTCAGCAAGGAAAAAGATAGAGTCTACCGAGCTCAGAAGGTTAGCAAAGTGAATTATAGAGTCTACCAAACATTTCTGGAGGTTACACTATGAAGACAATTTCTACTGAGCTCACTCAGGCACTAAAGGATTCTATGGCAGAGATCAGTTTCTACCAAGGTATCAAGGTCAACAATAGAAAGTTAGTTCTTACCAAGTTCACTCAGTCTCCTAAATATTTTGCAGAGTTCGTAGTGTTTACCAAGCTTCACTTGGTTAACATTAGAAATCATTTTCTGGAGCAGTGTTTACTGAGCAGGGTCGCCCAATGAAGGATTTCATTATTTTGGGAAATAAAGTTTATTTGTTTAATGTAATATTTGTAGCCAACTAATGTATGGTTGTTTGGTAAATGTAATTTGTAAATGAGCCAACTTGAAAATTTCTAATGTATAAATAAAAGGTCAAGTTGTGGATTCTAATAGTATGGAACAAGTATGCAATGAGTTGATTGTATGAAGAGGAAGTATAAGAGAATTTTGAAGAAGGATCAGATATCCTTAAAGAGCAGTAGAGTTGTAATCAATTAGTGAGGATCTATTGAAGCAAAGTAGAGATCTGTATCAACAAAGTTTAGTTGCATCTCATTCAGGTCACTTATTGTTACTTTCTCACCATTGTAGAAGTAATTCCTAAATCTCTTAATAGAGTTGGTCTAACAACCATTTTGTAAATCATCTAACAAGGTGGACAGTTCAACTGAATTTTTCTAAAGACCTCTAGCAAGGCCACTCCTAATAGGGTGATTAAATCCTCTAACTAGGTCACACCTAAAAATGTGTTTTGTAAACTTTAACAGGGTTGGCTCCTAACAGGGCTCACTTTAGAAGAGTGAAAATTGGTAGCTAGTGACTTGGTAGTTTTTCCTATATTGGGTTTCCACATTAAATCTAGTGTCTCTTGTGTTCATATTATTTACTTTTGCATGCATGTTAATAATTGTGAATTCTTAAAGATCAATAACAAGTTAATCTACCAAGTTACAACATTTTTCTATGTAGCTACCAAGTGACAGTAGTAATTAAGTTTTAAGACACCTAAGGGACATGTGGATTTGTTTTGTAGTAACTAATTCACCCCCCCTCTTAGTTATGCCATTTTTATTTCCAACAATTGGTATCAAAGCTTCTGGTGCTTGTAGGAAGTATTTCAAGGATCTAAGCTAAAGATTAGGATGTCTTACAAAAGGAAAATTCCAAGGCTTAATAGGGATAACTTTTTAGCATGGAAAGGTCTCATGAGACTCCATCTGGCTTCCATTAGAGATATAGGACTGAAATATCTAGATGAAGCATATGTAACTCCTTCTAGTACATTATCTACAAATGACATTGCTGAAAAGAAAACTCATAACACCATGATGATAGATATTGCATCTACCCTAAGCTATGAAGAATTTGATGATATCAATGATTGCAAAACTACTTTTGAAATGTGGAACAAGATGAAAGATATCTATGGAGGTGATGATAATGTGAGAAGAGCCAAAGTAAAAATTTTGAGAGGTCAATTTGATCAGATGAGGATAAGAGAAGATGAAAACATTACAAAATATGTTGAAAGATTCAAATCAAGTGTTAGTGCAATCAAAGATTCTAGAGGAGATATCAAAGAGGAAACAGTTATAAGTAAAGTTCTTAGAAAATTACTTCCCATATATGCAATCAGAGTTTTTGAAATTCAAGAAAGAAGATGTGAAGCAAATTATAAGATAAATCTAGAGACCATAGTTGGAAGATTGATGACATTTGAGCTAGACAATTATGATAACTATGTTCCAACTACCAAAAACATTGACTCTGCATTTGAGGCCAAGCTCTCACTCAAGGAGAAAGGTAAGAAGATAAAATATTCTTAGTCAGAAAGTGAAGAAAAATCAGAATAGAGTTCTGATAGTGATCTTGAGGTGGTTGAAGCTCTACTAGCAAAGAAATACTCAAGAGGCAAAGAAAAATACAAACGTAAGGTTCCTCTAATCTATTTTTCATGTGAAGAAATTGGACATATTGCTGCTAGGTGCCTAAATAAGCAGAACAAGGATGAGAAGAAAGGTCACAAGTGCAATGGAAATAAAGACTTCAAATCATTCAAGGACAAAGGTAAGAAAACATGTTTCATGGCTAAGAATTCTAATGATTTTGATGATGAAGAAGAAGATAAAATTGTTTACATTGCTGTGAAGGATGAGTTTAATAATGATGAGGAAATGAAACTTATTTCTCATGTGAGCAAAAATGATACATGGATTATAGATAGTGGTTGCTCTCATCATATGACTGGTGATAAAACTAAGTTTGAACATTTTGAAGACTATGATGGTGGCAGTGTGAGGTTTGGTAATAATGAACCTTATTGCATAAAAGGAAGAGGAAGAATCTTACTAAACAAAAAGAATGTGTGAGATAATGCATATTGGATAGAAGGACTAAAATAAAATCTGTTGAGTGTGGCACAAATACTCAATAATGGATTCAAAGTGGAATTCATGCTTGGAAAAGTAAGGCTATTGGATGACAAAGGAAATCTAATTGGATCAGGCACTCAAACAAAAGGTAACTTGTTTTATTTTGAACTTGGTGAATGTTCATGCTTTATTGCTCAAGTTGAAGAAAGTTGGTTATGGCATAGGAGGTTGTGTCATGTGAAATTTGATAACTTGGTAAAAATAAGTAAATTCAAGAAAGTAAGAGGCATTCCTAACATAAAGAAACATGAGGTTGGTCTATGCAAGAATTGTCAAATTGGCAAGATGAGAAAGACTAGCTTTAAAAGTAAGAACTATCAGTCTCAAGAAGTTTTAGAAATTGTACATACTAATTTGTGTGGACCTATTGGAATTGAAAGCTATACTAGTGAAAATTTCTTCATTCTTTTTATTAATGATTATTCAAGAATGATGAATGTCATGTACTTGCGAGAAAAATTAGAAGCATTTGAGAAGTTCAAATGGTATTTGGCCAGAGTTGAGAAGGAAATAGGCAAAACATTTTTTTTTTTGAGATTAGATAGAGGTGGTGAATTCATTTCACATGAGTTTAATAAATTTTTCATTGAAAGAGGGATCAAAAGATAGGTATCAGCCCTTAGAACTCCTGAGCAAAATGGAATAGCTGAAAGAAGGAAGAGATCTATCATGGACTGTGTAAGAACCCTAATAATTGAAAAGAGAATTGCTATCAAGTACTGGAAGGAAGCTATCAACACTAGAATTCATACCTTGAACCGAGTAAAGCTAAAGAAGGACTCATTCAAAACCCCCTATGAGTTGTGGTATGGCTACAAACCCAATGTAAGTTACCTAAAAGTATTTGGAAGCAAATGTTACATTTTGAAAGAATCTAGAAAAGGTAAATTTTATGTGAAGGGTGATAAAGGAATATTTTTGGGATATTCTTGCAAGATTAAAGCATATAGATGTTTGAATTTTTCTACTCACAAAGTCATAGAACGTGCACATGTGAAAGTTGATGAGTTTTCAGAAAGAATTGAAGAAGAAAGTAAAAGGGAACCAAAAGACTATAGGAGATTTTTTTTTGTTGAACTTGATATAGTGCTAGATACACTTGACAATCTAGAATCTTCTACTCTTGAGTCCTGAATAACTATGCTATAGGAACCTGAGTCACATTCTAATGCTACTGAGCCAATGCCTACCAAGTCTGAAGGACCTGTTGGTGTTTTATTTTGATGTTAACAGTACTAAAACTACTAGGCGACAAAAGGCTTAGTACCTAGATATCAGTACATACACAACCTAAAGAATAGCCAATTCTCATTATCACTTGCATATGCAAAGTATTAGGACCCAACTTCAATAAAACCTTAGACGGTTTTCTACTCTTTTGGCTCTGTAAAACCAGGGCGGGTGCACCCGGGGATGGTTCAAAGATGGAATAATTGTATGAGAATTATCCTTAGTTTCATTTTGATTCTCATCTCTAAATCCTTAAACATATAAGTAAATAACTGATAAACACATCCCTTGAACAGATATGGCCAAGAAATCTTCTATAGCTCTGCAGATGTTTCCAACAACAATGGCTAAACGAAGCTAAAACAATCTAGGCAGGCAAGTGCTGGCCAACTTTGAAAATCTTACAGGAAAGATAAATGAAAATTGATTTTGTGATGTATTTTGAAAAAAGCTAGTTATAATATACTTCTCTTCTGGCTGAAATACTTTCGATCAGTGCCTAATCCATTGGGAATTCAGAGTCAAGTAAATTCTTAGATCTAATTTGTTGCCTTGCAACAAATTTTCATCAGCAATTCTTACCAGAATTTATCATTCAAAAATCCTTATTAACACCCGAGCAACCTCATCACATTCATCAAAGCCTTTACTTAATCCATTGAATTAATAGCAATAACAAATGGATGTACAGTCTTACTAAATTGCAATCAATTGCATAAGCTTTTACTCACACAACATCAAGGTAGCTTAGTACTAAAAAGGAGACAAAATTCAGAGAAGAACAGATATGGGGACAGTTCGTAACTTGTATTCATTTCCTTTGAAAATGATATATCCTTTACAAAAGACCTAGAAAAACCTTCAGAGAAGAAGCACAGTTCTTTCTACATTCATCCATCTCTCAGAAAATTTTGACAGAAAAAGCATACTATAAATTTCTTTCCAAAAATGTTTGGACCAAAAAAGAAACTAAGCACAATACTTAGTGAAAACCAAATTCGGACAATTCTTTAGCCTTGGGATCTCACTTAAATAATGTGAGATGCAACAAGCTTCAGGCTACAGAAGGTGACAGGTGTCCTTCTTTTTGAAAAACAAAAAAAAAAACAAGAATAACAGAAAGGTTGATTATAACAGCATTTCTTGGCGGG
Organism: Cupressus sempervirens; assembly: GCA_028749045.1. Classification (NCBI taxonomy): domain Eukaryota; kingdom Viridiplantae; phylum Streptophyta; class Pinopsida; order Cupressales; family Cupressaceae; genus Cupressus; species Cupressus sempervirens. The sequence continues at coordinate 320,420,246 of CM053791.1, forward strand.
TCCCTTTCTGTCATGCTTCTTGGTTGTTATGATCTGCTCTCGCAATCATTCTTCATCTTCAAAGTACATACCCATAAGGTCTGCAAGTGATGTATCATCTTCTGTTACATGCAAAATCACTTTAACCTGGGGATTTTCTATGTCATCATTGCTGACTACAAGAGTAACAATTACTCTTACATCTTCCCTGTCATCTTCTCCTGACATCTGTTCACTAAACTGATCTTTCCATCTGTTGAAAGTATCATCATCTGGCCAATCAAAACTTAGGGTTTCTCTTTGTATCTTTATTAAAGAATTGACATTTTCTTCTAATTCATCGAATTCTTTTCTTATATCAGCATAATACAGTTGTATTTTTACCAGCTCTTCATTTGTCTTTGCCCAAAACCAATAGCCAGTCTCACTGATGATGTTTGTTATTCTGTTATCAAATAATTCATCCATTTCCTTTTTCCATTTGTCCTTTTCCTTTACTGTATCAACAGATTCTAAGGCACAAGGAAATAGGGTGAATTTCTTAGCAAGATATCTTGAAAAACAGAGTGTCAATTTCCTCTGTAAAGAATCTCTTTTATTTTCAAAATTATCTAATTGATTTAATAAATCAAAAATCCTCTCAACCTGATGGTAAGGCATTTGAACTGTAGATATACAAATAATTGTAACATCATTATTCCTCTGTCTCCACTTCTGTGTAAGGGAATCTAGTCCATTCTTTTCTTTATTTAACTCATCTATGAGGGTTACAATCCTTGTCAACTGGTCATAAAAATTTGACCATTGTATTTTATCCCTCAAGTATGTCACACCCTGCCTCCATTTCTCTTCCTGCTGATTTCTAAATTCTATCTGCCACTCATGTAATTTGGTTTTTTCTGCTTCAAATTCCTCTGCAGTATAGAATTGGGGTCTTTCAGGGGTGTCAGGTATCTCAATAATAGGGGTTAATCCCACAGATGACTGTGGGGGATATGCAATTCTTAATGTACTAGATTCTCCTATTTTTCTCTTTCCAAGTACCTTTTCTAATTGAGATACCCTGTTTTCTAACTCAATTCTCCTTTTTACCTCTTGATTATAGGCTTCTACCACTATTTCATATTTATTATGCATATCCATCATTTCCCTCTCTTCTCTTTCCGCAGTAGCCAGGGAAAATTTAGAATAATCCACATTCATGTGGGCTGCCTATACATTTGAAGTGTCAGCAACTCTTCTTACAATGATACTCCCTGTTAATCCTGAATCATCAGGCTGTGATGAAGTAACCCTGGATCCTCTTCTCAGGGACCACATAACAAGGGCAGCTTGATCATTGCTAAATGCTGTACCCAAGAATTCCTCTTTATTTGGATCCTGGAGCCCTAAATTATTTGAAACAGAATTAAAAACTAATGCGTCAGCAATGTCCCAATTGGGCAATAATAAAACATTAGCATTTTTTACCATATGTCTTCCCTCATCAGGGGTTATATTTTGGAACTCTTGAACCATTTGTTCTTTTATTAAATTTTGAATGGAGGCCTCATCCTTTTCTGGATGTTCTGCTCTCATATTATTGCACCTTTGCTCAAAAATGTGCATGTTTACTCTCCACGCAAACTGATGGAAAGCCCTAGATCTTACAAAATTGTTATCAGACAAAAAATGCTGACTGGCTTGTTCCAAAATAGGGTCCAATTCCCTTCCTCTGAAATCTGCTGTAGTTAATTCAAAACTTGGTACAGGGGGTTCCTGAGGGTTCCCTTCATCAATCTCTGCTTGTGTAACAAAAATTTCTCCTTGTGACCCCATTTGTTCGAATTGCTCACTGGTGAGTTGTTCTTCCTCAACTCTTATTAGGGTTTGAGAAGGTGAGCCACTTTCATCAGGGGATTCTTCCTCCCTTATTATTCTTCTTCTTTTGGGGGAAGGTTCAGGGGGTCTTTCTTCTAGGACAGTGCTGGTGGATCCAACAATCTATTTTTCTTTATGCACAACGGGCACCTGCTGTCGGACAATAGTATACCCTATTTTCTTCTGTACCACCAGTGGACCTACTCCAATGTTGGGAGTGAAACCCAATTTTCTCATAATTTCTCTGGCTTTATCTGGAAAAGAATTAATAAAATGTTGTTTCTTCTCATTCATTACCTCCATTATCTCAGAGAAATTACTCATGAGCTTATATACTTTATCTGCATTGTTCGCAGCATTACTAAGAGGACTGAAATTTTTATCAAAACAATTAATGAATTCCAAAACTTTTGAATAGACTCTCCATTTTTCTTTCTTTATTTCTTGCTCATGGAGAGAGTATTCATTTCTTATTATATCTTCTGGAAAATAGAATTCATGCTGGACTGGACGTAGCTTGATTCTCAATCTAAGGGCAGAGTTAAAGAAACCTTCTGCATCACAAAAACGAGAATGAGACACTGCCATTTTATATTGATCCAAAAATTTATGGAGGAAGACCCACCCTTCTTTAGTTATCACAAACTGGTGGGCTATAGTACAAGTAGGAAAAATTGATCCTGTCCCCCTTTTGTGCAAAAAGGCTTCCTCCACTCCTCCCAACTGCCACAAAAATTCAGCTATCCCTACCTTCAAGGGTACCTGATAGGGTAACACATGGGGTGTTCCTTTGAAACCATAGACCCTGATGACCGTTGAGACTGAATATGGGATAATATCTCCCCAATTATGTGAAACTTTTAGATTGTGGGTTTTGTCCATAGGCCTGATAAGATGCATTAATGCTTTAGGGATTCTGGGATTATCACTCAATAAGAGGCACCTTAGTTTGGAGGCAAAGTGCCTATCAAATCTGACAAAGCTAGCATTTTCTGCTTCCCAGGTCATGTCTGCACTCCATAATTGGACTGGTAGTGCTTCCCCTTCTTGTTCTCTATTTAAAACCATTTCTTTACCAAAATAAGTGGCCCCTTTAAAAAGAAACATATGCATCAGTAAGGAATACTGACCCCAAACCTTTTCAACCTTGCCCTGTGCAATCCCCACCAATCCATGATGGATCTCATTTGCCAAGTAGGATGCAAAATCAAAAATTATTTCCACACCAAAAGAAGAGATTTGGGTGATCATATACATGAAGCTCACCGGAATAAAATCTTCTTCGCCCTCTCCGAAAACTCTGCACAGGGTCCTATATATCTCCACTGCCCTGGCATTAAAACATGATTTCTTGAAGGGCTCTTTAGAAGATGATGTTATGGTTGGGAGGCCTCCAATTCGGCCTATGTGGGCTTTCAGTGCACCCTGTCTAACTACATCCCTCTTGGATATATATTCTTTTTCTAAATCTATCAAATTAATGGGCACATGATACATGGTGAGGGGTCCCAGACTGAATACCTTCCTAATCTCCTCGGGACTGATGGTAACTAAAGCCTCACCATCTACTCTCCTCACTACCTTAGTGGCTTGGTCATAGTTTTTTGCTATGGCTTCAAGCAAGTCAAAATCCATAAACACGCTGGGAACAACAAGCTTCCCAAAATCAAAATTCCAAATGTTGGCATGAGGGGCATATAACTTTCTCTCTGCAAACCATTTCTTGAATAAACTCAAACCAGTCTGAGCAGTTTGAGCATCCCGGACCCAATTACCCTTATCATACAATCCATCAGCTACCCTAAGCCTAGGATTGAGTGAGGTTAACCTCTTAACTTGCACCGTTTCTACAGTGGATTCAGGAAGTAATTCAAGCAAATCATCATGCACATTTCTATCCAGGTAGTTTACTGCTCCTGTAAATCCCTTCTTAGGAGGCATCTTGGGCTATCCTCTTTAAAACTTAAAAGCTCACAAAGATGATGGTAGTTTTACTTACTTGAATTCTGTCTCAATTTTCCTTTGAATTCCTGCAAAATTTCAGCGAACAGATAACTTGACAATTTCTTATCAACCTTGGCACGCTTTTCTTTCAGTAATAGCTTCTGCACAGGAATGGCTTCAAATCTTTTCTCGCGTGAAATGAAACTGATGCAATCTCTCTGTATTATACTCTGTTTTTTCTCACGGACGAAGCTTTCTTGTCTAATTAATACAGAGAGTGGCACTACATTTTTAATTTAAAACTACGCCGTTGATCTTCAAAGATCCTACGATCATGCGGTACAAAGAGAACAACTAGGAGTTACACTTGCCATGTCAGTCATATTACCCAATGAGAGCTTGCCACGTACATAATTCTTTCTTTTGATGGCACTTACCTTTAAACCCACTGACGATGGAGAACACGTGTCAGCATGTCGCTACTTTGTTATGCATAAAGAACAAGCACCTTGCCATAACGAGGCGGCGACAACCGTTGATCGGATCAAGAAATGATCGAAAGATACGCTACAGGGCTTCTTAAGAAAGAAGGCGGTGGGCCCATATCGCTATGTCGCTATAATTATCTTCCTTGCAACTCTTCATAACGAGATAGAGAGCTCCGTTGATTCACTTCAAACTGACGTTCCAGATTTCTTGTACATTTAGTCAGGTAGGCATTAATGAGAATCGGATCTCTGCATAGCTAGCACATGTCAAATTTTATCAGTCACCTGTCATTACACGTCATCATAGATCTTGCCGATCTTTTACCATTTTACGGGGCCTCGCTAACTCGCTAACGGTGAAGTGCCTAAATTTTCCGATAGCGAGGTAGCGAGCTTCGGCACTTAAAAGGATTCCGTGCCGGAAAAAGCAAGGGGGTACCCAGTAATTACTTCCGTTAATTAAAACTGATTCTGACAACAGTATTCATGACAGGTCATGCCACCTGGTGTAATTATGATACAAGCAAGATGCAATGTCATCATTTTAAGATTTTCACGTGGCCTCGCTACTTCGCTAACGGTGAAGTGCCTGAATTTTCCGATAGCGAAGTGGCAGAACTTCCGGAAAAATCAACATTCCGGCTCTGATGTCAAATATTCTAGTGGGTCCTTCTTCCCCTTTTTATGGTGAATTGCAAAGTGTACCTGCACAATAAAGTAATTAATAAGCAAATCTCCGATCGCCGCACCTTCACTTCATGGTCCCACCGCTTAAAAAACTCGACACTCGCTATCTCGCTATACTTAATGAGCATGCAACTTTGAATAGCGAGATAATGTCAGCGGTAGATCTAATCGGATCTGACGGTTGGGACAAACAGTAAGAAAGGTAACCCGGGAGAGAGGAAAAGGAATACGGAAGCATATTCGCTTCTTTTGAAATTTGAAAATTTTTGCGCCCGACCATTTATAAAAAGAGATGAATATAAGGCTTACAAGGCGAATATTTCTTATAGATGGTTTATCCAAAACCTTATACTTCACTTAGACATAGAACTTCTGACTTTTCTATGGTTTAACTGAAGAATTTTTTACTGCAGAAAAAGTCAGACCAACAGTGGCTCTGTCTGGGGATGATAGACTACTTGAGTCTATGCAAGGATTCAAAATCTATGGGAGAGCAGACCACACACCCGGGAAATGAAAACTTCTTCAGAGAGCACTGAGCAACACACAAAAACAAAAACTCAGACTGTACAAGGATTTACAGAAAACAGGACGCTGGGAAAACCTAAAACTAATGTTCATGGAAGAAACTAAGTATTTTTTCAAGAAAAATACCTCTTCAAGAACTGTCCATGAACTGGCAATTCAAGAATATTATCAAATACATCTTTGATTATGTAGGAATGTTCACCCCAAGTATTCTCAATGAGATATGGGCCTAACCAAATGGGGTCAAATTTGCCATGTTTTCCTTTATCTTCAATTCTGGCATTCCACATTAAGACTAGGTCTCCATTTTCAAATTTCTTGTTTACAGTTCTTTTATCATAGAGTGTTTTGACTTGTAACTGCAATTTTTGATTTCTCAGAGATGCTTCTCTTCTGGCTTCGGTCAATCCTACCAGTTCATTCATTCTTTCTTTCATTTCATCAGTAGTATCTTCATCATATGACTGGATGTAATTGTATAATCCCATCAAATTGTTCTGGGGCATTCTAGCTTGAATTCCATACACTAAATCAAATGGAGCCACCCCAATTGCCTTCTTTACAGTTACTCTGTCAGCCCATATTGCCAACTGTAACTTGGAATCCCATGCCCTTTTATTATCGTCCAAGGTTCTCTTAATGATTTTCAACAAGCTTTTATTTGTGGACTCAGCTTGTCCATTCCCTTGTGGATGATATGGGGCAGACGTTGTTCTTGTTATTCCATATTTATCACAAAAATTTATGAATTCCTCAGACCTAAAACACATAGCATTATCTGTGACAACTTTCTGTGGACATCCAAATTTGGAAATGATATTATTCAATAAGAAATTATTTACTACTTTACTAGTTGCATTTCTGGTAGGGATAGCCTCTACCCATTTTGTAAAGTAATCAGTAGCAACCAGGATCCAGGAATAGCCAGTACTGGACTTGGGAAAAATTTCTCCTATGAAGTCCAGACCCCATTGTTGAAAAGGTGCTTTAGTTTCAACTGGCTTCAGTGGAGTATTTCCTGAGAATTTCAGCTTCCCAGCAAATCTTTGACAATGATCACATTTTTTAACCATAATTTGAGCATCTTTGAACAAAGTGGGCCACCAGAAACCAGCTCTCACTATCTTATGCACAGTAGTTTTGGCCATGTAATGTCCTCCACATACTCCAGCATGCATTTCTTTCAAAATCTCATTTGCCCTTTCTCTGTCAACACATTTCAACAGAACTCCTTCAAAGTTTCTCCACCATAAGTTATTTTGAACAATTACATACCTGATGGCTTGCAATTTAATATTCGTTTTTTCATTATCAGGCAGATGGGGAGGAACTTCCATGTGTTGCAAATAATGTATAACATTAATGTACCAGTCACACTGGTCCATGTCGCATAAATCAGTTCTGAAATCATCATTTACTAGGTTTATCTGATTAGCTTCCAGGTTAGTTTCGGCCATAAGTTTGGCCAAACCTTGACCTCTGACTAACTTAGTTATCTGCATATCAATGTTAAATTCTTGGATTCTATTGATCCATCTGCATCTCCTTCCTGACACTTCCTGCTGAGAGAAAATATCTTTAACTGCAGCACTAGGTACAAAGGCAATAATAGTAGCACCTATCAAATAAATTCTGAATGCTTTTACAGCCTTTACCAAAGCATATGCTTGTTTTTCATTTATTTCGTACTTCAGTTCAGCATGCTGCAGGGATTTGCTAAAAAAGGCAATAGGCTGTTCATACCCTTCTTGGTTTTTCTGTAATAAAACTGCAGCCACAGTATGGAATGATGCAAATGAAAAGATATGCATGGGTTTTGTATAATCTGGGGTCTTCAACACTGGAGCATTTTTTATCGCAGTCTTTATATCCTGGAATGCCTGTGAAGGTTCACCATTCCAATCTATAACAGCTCCTTTCTTAAGCATTTTTGAAATGGGTCTACTGATTTCAGCAAAATTTGTAACAAACCTACTCAGAAAATTAACCTGGCCAAAAAAGGACTGTATACCTTTCACGTTTTTAGGTTTAGGGACTTTATCAATAGCCATTACCCTTTCTGGGTCTATTTTTACCCCATCCTTGGACACTATGTGTCCTAATAACTTTCCTTCTGTAACCCCAAACGAGCATTTCTTTGGGTTTAGGGATACCCCATATTCCAAGGCTTTTATAAAAATTTTTTCCAAGTGTTTGCAGTGATCTTCAGCCTTATTAGAATACGCTGTAAGATCATCCTGGTACACAACCATAAATTTGTCAATATATTCATGAAATGCTACATCCATGGCTCTTTGGAAAGTAGCTCCTGCATTAATCAAGCCAAAAGGCATCCTCACATACACATACGTTCCCCAAGGGGTTGTGAAGGCTGTTTTGAACTGTTCACTTTCTTTTACCAGAACTTGATTATATCCAGAAATGCCATCCATCATTGACATCAATTCAGAGCCGGTCACTTGTTGCAACATAGCTTCCATATTAGGTAAGCCATAATTATCTTTTAGAGATGCAATGTTTAGATTTCTAAAATCCACACAAAGCCTAATATCTCCATTCTTTTTTCTTACAGGAACAAGGTTTGAAACCCAAGTGGAATGCCTAATTGGTTTGATTATTCCACCATCTCTCAGCTTTGTCAGTTCTTCCTGCATTTTTGGGGCAAGGGTAGGATTGATTGGCCTCTGTTTTTGCCTAAAGGGTTTTACATTTTCTTTCAACGGTATGACATGCTGGAAAAGGTCCTCCCTATAAGCTTTAAGGTCATCATACGACCAAGCAAAAACATGCCTGTACTTTCTAAGTAGGTCAATCAATGCTTTTCTGATTTGAACTGGCAGATCTTTGCCGATGTAAACCTTTTTAGGGTTTTCATTCGTTCCCAAATTCACTTCTTCTAGCTCCTGCGGTTTGGGGTCCTTTATTTCCGATCTTACTCTGTCTTGGTTATCAAAAATGTTCTCCAAGACTACCAATCCCTTAGGCATCTTATTTGTTTTTAATTGCATGATTTCTTGACCAAAAATGGTTTCCTTCCCATTTATGGTTTCAATCAGTCCATTGCAGTCCATCTCCTGCCCATGGTATTTGTCTTCATTTAGCAAAAAATTTGTGATATCTTTGTCATCTTCAAACACCTGCCAATTGTCAATGTTGTCAGGTATAGAAGGTCTATTTTGAATCTCAATCTGGGAGATTCCTGCAAATGATATTTCTTTTGGCTTGATAGCTACATTAGCCAGAAGATCAGCCATTTTATTCTGGGTTCTATCTCTCCATGAGATCCCAAATGCATCAAAGAATTCTATTTGATCCCAGACCGCGTTTCTATATTGTTTTAATCTCCTATTTTTTGAGGAGTACGTTCCTTTAATCTGAGAGATGATCAACTCAGAGTCCCCTATGACACACAATTTCTTAATTTTGTGATGTGTGGCCACTTTGAGACCTAGCAGCAATGCTTCATATTCAGCAATGTTATTTGTGCAAGCAAACTTCAAGGTGAATGAATACCTGAAGGTGTTATTTTCAGGGGATACAAAGACTACACCTGCCCCTGCACCCTCTTTAGAACTAGCCCCATCAAAGAACATTGTCCACAGTTTTGGTGAATTCATGCAACATTCAACCTCATTTTCAATGATATCAGGTAAGTTTTCCACTTCCTGAATAATTAATTCAGCCCTGAAAGCATTAATCCCAGTGTCTAGGAAACAGGTGGTATCTTTGTCAATTTCTTCACCTAAGATGTGGTTAACCCTTGGTTCCCTATTTACCCTGACAGCTTTGTCCCCTATATGGAAAGTGGCATAAGTAAGGTCACATTGTAGGCTTCCCCCCATGGCGGCACTCCATTTTCTGGAAAGTAGCATCCCGTAATGTGGGGGTATATCCACTACAAGGACAGACATGGTTAATTCCACCTCAGGAAATGCAACCAGTTTAAATGGTAAGGCATTTATAGTACCTATTACTGGAACCTCTCTAGCATCCATCCCTCGGCATCTACCTTGCTTAGTATCCACCTTAATCCTAGGGCTTCCATTACTTTAAAAGGCATTATAGTGTTGGAAGCTCCAGAATCTATCATACAATTTTTCAAGGTTTTCCCTTTTATGATTAAACTAAGGAAAAAAGGATCAATATCTTGTATGAACGCAACTGATGAATCATCTAAGAACATCTGAGGAATCTGGGATATAATACCATTGTCCTCTATTATTAATGGGGTCTGTTGGGCTACAGCTTGATTATCAATACTATTGTTGTTTGCTATTCCACCCAACCATGACAAAGCCTTATTTTTATGCTCTTCAATTCTAAAGAGCTCAGACAAGGGTACTTTCACAGTAATTTGAGATAACATGGCAATCATATCAACAGGTTCAACTACAGTAGGTTTTACAATAGTACCTGGGATCGGAGTCTTTTGAGTAGTGGGCACCACTTTTAGCTTGACAACATCTGGTTCTGATTTCTCTAGTTGCACTACGGTCTTTGTTGCTTCAACTTTCTGAAATTGAACCTTCTTTTTTGGTTCCCATTTCTGACCCTTGTTCTCCTTGATCTTAGACACATCTATACTGACTTTCTTGTGTTGATCTTCTGTCTTATGAGTGGTGTCTTTGATGAACATACTAGATGGCCTTCCTGCTTCATTAGTTATTGCTCTATTTCTCAAATTGTAATTACTGTGGACTTGTGAAATCATTTCGGCTGTAATTCTATCAATTTCCTCCTTGGAGGGGATTCTTAGGTTTGTGAAACCTACTTCAGAAAATGTATTGCATACCTTATCTGTATCATTCTTTTCATCATCTGCAAATATTTGCTGATGATGTAACTGGTAAGCAATCCTCTGGCTGGTAACATCATTCTCAGGTTCTTCTGAATCAGAATCTATCAAATCATCAGATGTGTTCGCCATATTGCAACTTATATCATCATGGTTCTTTTCTTCTGTTTCTTCTTCTACTTGCACTCCTTGAGCTTGGGCGAATGATTGGGCAACAGCACAATAATCAGCAGAATGAGGTGATTGGCATATAATGCACCAAGGTACATCATCATTCATATTTACAGTGTTCCTTTGCAGGGGGTTCGGGGTACCCTTATCCTTCATATTTTGGATCTGGTTAGGAACTGGTTTACCATCTTTCCATTGGGTGGTGTAAAGGTAATTCTGCATCCTAGGCTGTCTATTGAAATTGCTGTTATTCATAGGGGTTCTCTCAGTAACATTTGTCTTGTTGAAATTAGTGGGATTCATTTTCTTAAGCATTTCTAAAACATGGCCTATAGTAGGTTCTTCAGGCCTTTTTCCTATGGGAGTTTTGTCACCTTCCCTTTTATTATTGTTCTTAGGGTTGAAAAGCTTAGGATCATCCCTCCTCCCTAATTTGCCAGAGGCCTTTCTATTATTTTCTATATTCACTGCAACTCTATAGGCATCTCTCAGAGTTTTAGGATCTTTATCTCTCAATTGGTAGGCCATTTTGCTATCAAAGGCATTAAAATAGGTTGTAAGACAGACGTCTTCATTTAACCGCATAAACTGAAACAGTTTGTACATCCCTTTCTGAAATCTCACATTAAAATCAAATGTGGATTCATTTGGATTCTTCTTGATATTGTTGAACTCATTCAACATGAATCCTGCATTGGTATTGTCCCCATATTGTTCCTTGAACAATTTCTCCAAATCACTCCATGAAGTAATACTATCATCAGGCAACCTCCTGAACCAATCCCTTGCATCCTCTGTGAGTGAATGCACAAATAATTTCATCACCATATCCTCATGTTCAACTTCATAATCATTGAGCATGTCAATGAAAATTCTCAAATGTTCTTCACCAGTGACAGCATTATTTCCACAAAACTTCACCACTTTATCCCTTAAATCAAAAGATATGGGATGGGGGGCACCAGGAATATTGGCAAATGATATTTGTCTATATTTTTCAAGGTATATAGGTTTCTTCTGGAAACCGGGAGCGTTAGAGGTACTAGCTGCATTAGCTTGAGTTAGGAGAGCAGCTTGGGATAGCTGTGGTGGGACAAATGGGACTTGAGTGCCAATATTGGAAGATGAGGTAGGAGCAGATTGGGGTGCTTTCTGAGTCAGGATTATGGGAGCATTAACTGGTGCAGGATTTGTAGGTGGGATAGACAAACTAGGCCATGAATTTAATGCAGAATTAGACTTTATGAATTGGATTTTCCTTCTGGTCTCTGCGGCCTGAGCTTCATTTTCAACCTTCTCAAGTTCTTTTGCAAGGTCTTCCTTCTCCTTTCGAGCCTTCTCTAGTTCTAGATCTAATTTTGATATGGAGGGTTGTATAGGTTTGCTCGGTATAGCTTGAGGCTCATTTATTTGGATTCCTACAGCCTTGCCTTTCCCTTTATCTGGAATTGTTCCAGTGGGCTCTATTGGATTAACTTGAATGGGTTTATAAGCTTGAATTTGAGCAATAATTGGTTCTTGTCTTTGATTTAGGAGTTTTTCCTGTTGTTGAACTTTAGCTCTTAGATTATCAATATTTCAAAAGACGTCCTGATGGAGAGTGGGGATATTCTCTTCTAATTTTTTATTTTGCTCTTTCAAAGCAGCCATCCTTCTTAGCAGAGTATCTCTTTCTATTATTGCATCCAAAGTGGCTCGCTCCCTTTCCTTTTCAAGATGGATGCGCTTAGCTTCTTCCTCAGCAATCCATTTCTTCAAAAATCCTATTTCAGATTGCACTTCTTTAGAATCAGCAGAGGTTGCCTCGGAATCAGCAAGATCATCTAGATCTATAAGGTTCGGTTCCATATATGGGGCTACTCTGGGATTAAAAAGGTTATCAGATGAACTTCTGAATCCTAGCCTACAATTTATATCTGCTACAGGCCCTGGTCTGGGTGAAGCAATTCCCATAGTAGATACGTCTTTATCTTGAAAAACTCTCTGATCTGGTAATGGGGTACTGAAAATACCTCCTAAAAGTCTTGTATTTTCGGATTCAGAACTAAGCGAAGATGATTCTCTTGCTATTATCGGTTGATAATGGGAATTTACAGAGGCATTACCTCTAGGCTTCCAAGTAGGATTTGGATCTATTCTTTTCTTATTTTGGTTTTTCCTACCACCTTGGGGTAAATCAGTATACATTGATACATCGGGATTGGCTCTCATGTAAGCCCTTGTGTTTTTTCTCTTGTCAGCCATATTCTCCTTTTGTTACAATAAGCACTAGCTTCAAAACCTTGACTGAGTCACCACCCTTTTTCGGGAAAATATAATAACACTCCTTACTGACAGAAAGAAAACAATACACGAGCGGGAACAAAAATACGGCACAAAGAGATCAATCATTGATGTTGTAAGACTGCAACTCTTTCTTTGTTAGATAAGACACTCGGATAAGCTGGATGTGTCAGTGTGTAGCAATGGTACTTGGGTTTGTATCTTCTTTAGATTCTCAAGTTTTGACACTAATGATCCCCAGCAGAGTCGCCATTTTGTTGGTGTTTTATTTTGATGTTAACAGTACTAAAACTACTAGGCGACAAAAGGCTTAGTACCTAGATATCAGTACATACACAACCTAAAGAATAGCCAATTCTCATTATCACTTGCATATGCAAAGTATTAGGACCCAAATTCAATAAAACCTTAGACGGTTTTCTACTCTTTTGGCTCTGTAAAACTAGGGCGGGTGCACCCGGGGATGGTTCAAAGATGGAATAATTGTATGAGAATTATCCTTAGTTTCATTTTGATTCTCATCTCTAAATCCTTAAACATATAAGTAAATAATTGATAAACACATCCCTTGAACAGATATGGCCAAGAAATCTTCTATAGCTCTGCAGATGTTTCCAACAACAATGGCTAAACGAAGCTAAAACAATCTAGGCAGGCAAGTGCTGGCCAACTTTGAAAATCTTACAGGAAAGATAAATGAAAATTGATTTTGTGATGTATTTTGAAAAAAGCTAGTTATAATATACTTCTCTTCTGGCTGAAATACTTTCGATCAGTGCCTAATCCATTGGGAATTCAGAGTCAAGTAAATTCTTAGATCTAATTTGTTGCCTTGCAACGAATTTTCATCAGCAATTCTTACCAGAATTTATCATTCAAAAATCCTTATTAACACCCGAGCAACCTCATCACATTCATCAAAGCCTTTACTTAATCCATTGAATTAACAACAATAACAAATGGATGTACAGTCTTACTAAATTGCAATCAATTGCATAAGCTTTTACTCACACAACATCAAGGTAGCTTAGTACTAAAAAGGAGACAAAATTCAGAGAAGAACAGATATGGGGACAGTTCGTAACTTGTATTCATTTCCTTTGAAAATGATATATCCTTTACAAAAGACCCAGAAAAACCTTCAGAGAAGAAGCACAGTTCTTTCTACATTCATCCATCTCTCAGAAAATTTTGACAGAAAAAGCATACTATAAATTTCTTTCCAAAAATGTTTGGACCAAAAAAGAAACTAAGCACAATACTTAGTGAAAACCAAATTCGGACAATTCTTTAGCCTTGGGATCTCACTTAAATAATGTGAGATGCAACAAGCTTCAGGCTACAGAAGGTGACAGGTGTCCTTCTTTTTGAAAAACAAAAAAAAAACAAGAATAACAGAAAGGTTGATTATAACAACATTTCTTGGCGGGTCCCTTTCTGTCATGCTTCTTGGTTGTTATGATCTGCTCTCGCAATCATTCTTCATCTTCAGAGTACATACCCATAAGGTCTGCAAGTGATGTATCATCTTCTGTTACATGCAAAATCACTTTAACCTGGGGATTTTCTATGTCATCATTGCTGACTACAAGAGTAACAATTACTCTTACATCTTCCCCGTCATCTTCTCCTGACATCTGTTCACTAAACTGATCTTTCCATCTGTTGAAAGTATCATCATCTGGCCAATCAAAACTTAGGGTTTCTCTTTGTATCTTTATTAAAGAATTGGCATTTTCTTCTAATTCATCGAATTCTTTTCTTATATCAGCATAATACAGTTGTATTTTTATCAGCTCTTCATTTGTCTTTGCCCAAAACCAATAGCCAGTCTCACTGATGATGTTTGTTATTCTGTTATCAAATAATTCATCCATTTCCTTTTTCCATTTGTCCTTTTCCTTTACTGTATCAACAGATTCTAAGGCACAAGGAAATAGGGTGAATTTCTTAGCAAGATATCTTGAAAAATAGAGTGTCAATTTCCTCTGTAAAGAATCTCTTTTATTTTCAAAATTATCTAATTGATTTAATAAATCAAAAATCCTCTCAACCTGATGGTAAGGCATTTGAACTGTAGATATACAAATAATTGTAACATCATTATTCCTCTGTCTCCACTTCTGTGTAAGGGAATCTAGTCCATTCTTTTCTTTATTTAACTCATCTATGAGGGTTACAATCCTTGTCAACTGGTCATAAAAATTTGACCATTGTATTTTATCCCTCAAGTATGTCACACCCTGCCTCCATTTCTCTTCCTGCTGATTTCTAAATTCTATCTGCCACTCATGTAATTTGGTTTTTTCTGCTTCAAATTCCTCTGCAGTATAGAATTGGGGTCTTTCAGGGGTGTCAGGTATCTCAATAATAGGGGTTAATCCCACAGATGACTGTGGGGGATATGCAATTCTTAATGTACTAGATTCTCCTATTTTTCTCTTTCCAAGTACCTTTTCTAATTGAGATACCCTGTTTTCTAACTCAATTCTCCTTTTTACCTCTTGATTATAGGCTTCTACCACTACTTCATATTTATTATGCATATCCATCATTTCCCTCTCTTCTCTTTCCGCAGTAGCCAGGGCAAATTTAGAATAATCCACATTCATGTGGGCTGCCTGTACATTTGAAGTGTCAGCAACTCTTCTTACAATGATACTCCCTGTTAATAATAAATCATTAGGCTGTGATGAAGTAACCCTGGATCCTCTTCTCAGGGACCACATAACAAGGGCAGCTTGATCATTGCTGAATGCTGTACCCAAGAATTCCTCTTTATTTGGATCCTGGAGCCCTAAATTATTTGAAACAGAATTAAAAACTAATGCGTCAGCAATGTCCCAATTGGGCAATAATAAAACATTAGCATTTTTTACCATATGTCTTCCCTCATCAGGGGTTATATTTTGGAACTCTTGAACCATTTGTTCTTTTATTAAATTTTGAATGGAGGCCTCATCCTTTTCTGGATGTTCTGCTCTCATATTATTGCACCTTTGCTCAAAAATGTGCATGTTTACTCTCCACGCAAACTGATGGAAAGCCCTAGATCTTACAAAATTGTTATCAGACAAAAAATGCTGACTGGCTTGTTCCAAAATAGGGTCCAATTCCCTTCCTCTGAAATCTGCTGTAGTTAATTCAAAACTTGGTACAGGGGGTTCCTGAGGGTTCCCTTCATCAATCTCTGCTTGTGTAACAAAAATTTCTCCTTGTGACCCCATTTGTTCGAATTGCTCACTGGTGAGTTGTTCTTCCTCAACTCTTATTGGGGTTTGAGAAGGTGAGCCACTTTCATCAGGGGATTCTTCCTCCCTTATTATTCTTCTTCTTTTGGGGGAAGGTTCAGGGGGTCTTTCTTCTAGGACAGTGCTGGTGGATCCAACAATCTGTTTTTCTTTATGCACAACGGGCACCTGCTGTCGGACAATAGTATACCCTGTTTTCTTCCGTACCACCAGTGGACCTACTCCAATGTTGGGAGTGAAACCCAATTTTCTCATAATTTCTCTGGCTTTATCTGGAAAAGAATTAATAAAATGCTGTTTCTTCTCATTCATTACCTCCATTATCTCAGAGAAATTACTCATGAGCTTATATACTTTATCTGCATTGTTCGCAGCATTACTAAGAGGACTGAAATTTTTATCAAAACAATTAATGAATTCCAAAACTTTTGAATAGACTCTCCATTTTTCTTTCTTTATTTCTTGCTCATGGAGAGAGTATTCATTTCTTATTATATCTTCTGGAAAATAGAATTCATGCTGGACTGGACGCAGCTTGATTCTCAATCTAAGGGCAGAGTTAAAGAAACCTTCTGCATCACAAAAACGAGAATGAGACACTGCCATTTTATATTGATCCAAAAATTTATGGAGGAAGACCCACCCTTCTTTAGTTATCACAAACTGGTGGGCTATAGTACAAGTAGGAAAAATTGATCCTGTCCCCCTTTTGTGCAAAAAGGCTTCCTCCACTCCTCCCAACTGCCACAAAAATTCAGCTATCCCTACCTTCAAGGGTACCTGATAGGGTAACACATGGGGTGTTCCTTTGAAACCATAGACCCTGATGACCGTTGAGACTGAATATGGGATAATATCTCCCCAATTATGTGAAACTTTTAGATTGTGGGTTTTGTCCATAGGCCTGATAAGATGCATTAATGCTTTAGGGATTCTGGGATTATCACTCAATAAGAGGCACCTTAGTTTGGAGGCAAAGTGCCTATCAAATCTGACAAAGCTAGCATTTTCTGCTTCCCAGGTCATGTCTGCACTCCATAATTGGACTAGTAGTGCTTCCCCTTCTTGTTCTCTATTTAAAACCATTTCTTTACCAAAATAAGTGGCCCCTTTAAAAAGAAACATATGCATCAGTAAGGAATACTGACCCCAAACCTTTTCCACCTTGCCCTGTGCAATCCCCACCAATCCATGATGGATCTCATTTGCCAAGTAGGATGCAAAATCAAAAATTATTTCCACACCAAAAGAAGAGATTTGGGTGATCATATACATGAAGCTCACCGGAATAAAATCTTCTTCGCCCTCTCCGAAAACTCTGCATAGGGTCCTATATATCTCCACTGCCCTGGCATTAAAACATGATTTCTTGAAGGGCTCTTTAGAAGATGATGTTATGGTTGGGAGGCCTCCAATTCGGCCTATGTGGGCTTTCAGTGCACCCTGTCTAACTACATCCCTCTTGGATATATATTCTTTTTCTAAATCTATCAAATTAATGGGCACATGATACATGGTGAGGGGTCCCAGACTGAATACCTTCCTAATCTCCTCGGGACTGATGGTAACTAAAGCCTCACCATCTACTCTCCTCACTACCTTAGTGGCTTGGTCATAGTTTTTTGCTATGGCTTCAAGCAAGTCAAAATCCATAAACACGCTGGGAACAACAAGCTTCCCAAGATCAAAATTCCAAATGTTGGCATGAGGGGCATATAACTTTCTCTCTGCAAACCATTTCTTGAATAAACTCAAACCAGTCTGAGCAGTTTGAGCATCCCGGACCCAATTACCCTTATCATACAATCCATCAGCTACCCTAAGCCTAGGATTGAGTGAGGTTAACCTCTTAACTTGCACCGTTTCTACAGTGGATTCAGGAAGTAATTCAAGCAAATCATCATGCACATTTCTATCCAGGTAGTTTACTGCTCCTGTAAATCCCTTCTTAGGAGGCATCTTGGGCTATCCTCTTTAAAACTTAAAAGCTCACAAAGATGATGGTAGTTTTACTTACTTGAATTCTGTCTCAATTTTCCTTTGAATTCCTGCAAAATTTTAGCGAACAGATAACTTGACAATTTCTTATCAACCTTGGCACGCTTTTCTTTCAGTAATAGCTTCTGCACAGGAATGGCTTCAAATCTTTTCTCGCGTGAAATGAAACTGATGCAATCTCTCTGTATTATACTCTATTTTTTCTCACGGACGAAGCTTTCTTGTCTAATTAATACAGAGAGTGGCACTACATTTTTAATTTAAAACTACGTCGTTGATCTTCAAAGATCCTACGATCATGCGGTACAAAGAGAACAACTAGGAGTTACACTTGCCATGTCAGTCATATTACCCAATGAGAGCTTGCCACGTACATAATTCTTTCTTTTGATGGCGCTTACCTTTAAACCCACTGACGACGGAGAACACGTGTCAGCATGTCGCTACTTCGTTATGCATAAAGAACAAGCACTTTTCCATAACGAGGCGGCGACAACCGTTGATCGGATCAAGAAATGATCGAAAGATACGCTACAGGGCTTCTTAAGAAAGAAGGCGGTGGGCCCATATCGCTATGTCGCTATAATTATCTTCCTTGCAACTCTTCATAACGAGATAGCGAGCTCCGTTGATTCACTTCAAACTGACGTTCCAGATTTCTTGTACATTTAGTCAGGTAGGCATTAATGAGAATCGAATCTCTGCATAGCTAGCACATGTCAAATTTTATCAGTCACCTGTCATTACATGTCATCATAGATCTTGCCGATCTTTTACCATTTTACGGGGCCTCGCTAACTCGCTAACGGTGAAGTGCCTGAATTTTTCGATAGCGAGGTAGCGAGCTTCGATACTTAAAAGGATTCCGTGCCGGAAAAAGCAAGGGGGTACCCAGTAATTACTTCCGTTAATTAAAACTGATTCTGACAACAGTATTCATGACAGGTCATGCCACCTGGTGTAATTATGATACAAGCAAGATGTAATGTCATCATTTTAAGATTTTCACGTGGCCTCGCTACTTCGCTAACGGTGAAGTGCCTGAATTTTCCGATAGCGAAGTGGCAGAACTTTCGGAAAAATCAACATTCTGGCTCTGATGTCAGATATTCTAGTGGGTCCTTCTTCCCCTTTTTATGGCGAATTGCAAAGTGTACCTGCACAATAAAGTAATTAATAAGCAAATCTCCGATCGCCACACCTTCACTTCATGGTCCCACCGCTTAAAAAACTCGACACTCGCTATCTCGCTATACTTAATGAGCATGCAACTTTCAATAGCGAGATAACGTCAGCGGTAGATCTAATCAGATCTGACAGTTGGGACAAACAGTAAGAAAGGTAACCCGGGAGAGAGGAAAAGGAATACGGAAGCATATTCGCTTCTTTTGAAATTTGAAAATTTTTGCGCCCGACCATTTATAAAAAGAGATGAATATAAGGCTTACAAGGCGAATATTTCTTATAGATGGTTTATCCAAAACCTTATACTTCACTTAGACATAGAACTTCTGACTTTTCTATGGTTTAACTGAAGAATTTTTTACTGCAAAAAAAGTCAGACCAACAGTGGCTCTGTCTGGGGATGATAGACTACTTGAGTCTATGCAAGGATTCAGAATCTATGGGAGAGCAGACCACACACCCAGGAAATGACAACTTCTTCAGAGAGCACTGAGCAACACACAAAAACAAAAACTCGGACTGTACAAGGATTTACAGAAAACAGGACGCTGGGAAAACCTAAAACTAATGTTCATGGAAGAAACTAAGTATTTTTTCAAGAAAAATACCTCTTCAAGAACTGTCCATGAACTGGCAATTCAAGAATATTATCAAATACATCTTTGATTATGTAGGAATGTTCACCCCAAGTATTCTCAATGAGATATGGGCCTAACCAAATGGGGTCAAATTTGCCATGTTTTCCTTTATCTTCAATTCTGGCGTTCCACATTAAGACTAGGTCTCCATTTTCAAATTTCTTGTTTACAGTTCTTTTATCATAGAGTGTTTTGACTTGTAACTGCAATTTTTGATTTCTCAGAGATGCTTCTCTTCTGGCTTCGGTCAATCCTACCAGTTCATTCATTCTTTCTTTCATTTCATCAGTAGTATCTTCATCATATGACTGGATGTAATTGTATAATCCCATCAAATTGTTCTGGGGCATTCTAGCTTGAATTCCATACACTAAATCAAATGGAGCCACCCCAATTGCCTTCTTTACAGTTACTCTGTCAGCCCATATTGCCAACTGTAACTTGAAATCCCATGCCCTTTTATTATCGTCCAAGGTTCTCTTAATGATTTTCAACAAGCTTTTATTTGTGGACTCAGCTTGTCCATTCCCTTGTGGATGATATGGGGCAGACGTTGTTCTTGTCATTCCATATTTATCACAAAAATTTATGAATTCCTCAGACCTAAAACACATAGCATTATCTGTGACAACTTTCTGTGGACATCCAAATTTGGAAATGATATTATTCAATAAGAAATTATTTACTACTTTACTAGTTGCATTTCTGGTAGGGATAGCCTCTACCCATTTTGTAAAGTAATCAGTAGCAACCAGGATCCAGGAATAGCCAGTACTAGACTTGGGAAAAATTTCTCCTATCTAGTCCAGACCCCATTGTTGAAAAGGTGCTTTAGTTTCAACTGGCTTCAGTGGAGTATTTCCTGAGAATTTCAGCTTCCCAGCAAATCTTTGACAAGGATCACATTTTTTAACCATAATTTGAGCATCTTTGAACAAAGTGGGCCACCAGAAACCAGCTCTCACTATCTTATGCGCAGTAGTTTTGGCCATGTAATTTCCTCCACATACTCCAGCATGCATTTCTTTCAAAATCTCATTTGCCCTTTCTCTGTCAACACATTTCAACAGAACTCCTTCAAAGTTTCTCCACCATAAGTTATTTTGAACAATTACATACCTGATGGCTTGCAATTTAATATTCGTTTTTTCATTATCAGGCAGATGGGGAGGAACTTCCATGTGTTGCAAATAATGTATAACATTAATGTACTAGTCACACTGGTCCATGTCGCATAAATCAGTTCTGAAATCATCATTTACTAGGTTTATCTGATTAGCTTCCAGGTTAGTTTCGGCCATAAGTTTGGCCAAACCTTGACCTTTGACTAACTTAGTTATCTGCATATCAATGTTAAATTCTTGGATTCTATTGATCCATCTGCATCTCCTTCCTGACACTTCCTGCTGAGAGAAAATATCTTTAACTGCAGCACTAGGTACAAAGGCAATAATAGTAGCACCTATCAAATAACTTCTGAATGCTTTTACAGCCTTTACCAAAGCATATGCTTGTTTTTCATTTATTTTGTACTTCAGTTCAGCATGCTGCAGGGATTTGCTTAAAAAGGCAATAGGCTGTTCATACCCTTCTTGGTTTTTCTGTAATAAAACTGCAGCCACAGTATGGAATGATGCAAATGAAAAGATATGCATGGGTTTTGTATAATCTCGGGTCTTCAACACTGGAGCATTTTTTATCGTAGTCTTTATATCCTGAAATGCCTGTGAAGGTTCACCATTCCAATCTATAACAGCTCCTTTCTTAAGCATTTTTGAAATGGGTCTACTGATTTCAGCGAAATTTGTAACAAACCTCCTCAGAAAATTAACTTGGCCAAAAAAGGACTGTATACCTTTCACGTTTTTAGGTTTAGGGACTTTATCAATAGCCATTACCCTTTCTGGGTCTATTTTTACCCCATCCTTGGACACTATGTGTCCTAATAACTTTCCTTCTGTAACCCCAAACGAGCATTTCTTTGGGTTTAGGGATACCCCATATTCCAGGGCTTTTATAAAAATTTTTTCCAAGTGTTTGCAGTGATCTTCAGCCTTATTAGAATACGCTGTAAGATCATCCTGGTACACAACCATAAATTTGTCAATATATTCATGAAATGCTACATCCATGGCTCTTTGGAAAGTAGCTCCTACATTAATCAAGCCAAAAGGCATCCTCACATACACATACGTTCCCCAAGGGGTTGTGAAGGCTGTTTTGAACTGTTCACTTTCTTTTACTAGAACTTGATTATATCCAGAAAAGCCATCCATCATTGACATCAATTCAGAGCCGGTCACTTGTTGCAACATAGCTTCCATATTAGGTAAGCCATAATTATCTTTTAGAGATGCAATGTTTAGATTTCTAAAATCCACACAAAGCCTAATATCTCCATTCTTTTTTCTTATAGGAACAAGGTTTGAAACCCAAGTGGAATGCCTAATTGGTTTGATTATTCCACCATCTCTCAGCTTTGTCAGTTCTTCCTGCATTTTTGGGGCAAGGGTAGGATTGATTGGCCTCTGTTTTTGCCTAAAGGGTTTTACATTTTCTTTCAACGGTATGACATGCTGGAAAAGGTCCTCCCTATAAGCTTTAAGGTCATCATACGACCAAGAAAAAACATGCCTGTACTTTCTAAGTAGGTCAATCAATGCTTTTCTGATTTGAACTGGCAGATCTTGGCCGATGTAAACCTTTTTAGGGTTTTCATTCGTTCCCAAATTCACTTCTTCTAGCTCCTGCGGTTTGGGGTCCTTTATTTCCGATCTTACTCTGTCTTGGTTATCAAAAATGTTCTCCAAGACTACCAATCCCTTAGGCATCTTATTTGTTTTTAATTGCATGATTTCTTGACCAAAAATGGTTTCCTTCCCATTTATGGTTTCAATCAGTCCATTGCAGTCCATCTCCTGCCCATGGTATTTGTCTTCATTTAGCAAAAAATTTGTGATATCTTTGTCATCTTCAAACACCTGCCAATTGTCAATGTTGTCAGGTATAGAAGGTCTGTTTTGAATCTCAATCTGGGAGATTCCTGCAAATGATATTTCTTTTGGCTTGATAGCTACATTAGCCAGAAGATCAGCCATTTTATTCTGGGTTCTATCTCTCCATGAGATCCCAAATGCATCAAAGAATTCTATTTGATCCCAAACCACGCTTCTATATTGTTTTAATCTCCTATTTTTTGAGGAGTACGTTCCTTTAATCTGAGAGATGATCAACTCAGAGTCCCCTATGACACACAATTTCTTAATTTTGTGATGTGTGGCCACTTTGAGACCTAGCAGCAATGCTTCATATTCAGCAATGTTATTTGTGCAAGCAAACTTCAAGGTGAATGAATACCTGAAGGTGTTATTTTCAGGGGATACAAAGACTACACCTGCCCCTGCACCCTCTTTAGAACTAGCCCCATCAAAGAACATTGTCCACAGTTTTGGTGAATTCATGCAACATTCAACCTCATTTTCAATGATATCAGGTAAGTTTTCCACTTCCTGAATAATTAATTCAGCCCTGAAAGCATTAATCCCAGTGTCTAGGAAACAGGTGGTATCTTTGTCAATTTCTTCACCTAAGATGTGGTTAACCCTTGGTTCCCTATTTACCCTGACAGCTTTGTCCCCTATATGGAAAGTGGCATAAGTAAGGTCACATTGTAGGCTTCCCCCCATGGCGGCACTCCATTTTCTGGAAAGTAGCATCCCGTAATGTGGGGGTATATCCACTACAAGGACAGACATGGTTAATTTCACCTCAGGAAATGCAGCCAGTTTAAATGGTAAGGCATTTATAGTACCTATTACTGGAACCTCTCTAGCATCCATCCCTCGGCATCTACCTTGCTTAGTATCCACCTTCAATCCTAGGGCTTCCATTACTTTAAAAGGCATTATAGTGTTGGAAGCTCCAGAATCTATCATACAATTTTTCAAGGTTTTCCCTTTTATGATTAAACTAAGGAAAAAAGGATCAATATCTTGTATGAACGCAACTGATGAATCATCTAAGAACATCTGAGGAATCTGGGATATAATACCATTGTCCTCTATTATTAATGGGGTCTGTTAGGCTACAGCTTGATTATCAATACTATTGTTGTTTGCTATTCCACCCAACCATGACAAAGCCTTATTTTTATGCTCTTCAATTCTAAAGAGCTCAGACAAGGGTACTTTCACAGTAATTTGAGATAACATGGCAATCATATCAACAGGTTCAACTACAGTAGGTTTTACAATAGTACCTGGGATCGGAGTCTTTTGAGTAGTGGGCACCACTTTTAGCTTGACAACATCTGGTTCTAATTTCTCTGGTTGCACTACGGTCTTTGTTGCTTCAACTTTCTGAAATTGAACCTTCTTTTTTGGTTCCCATTTCTGACCCTTGTTCTCCTTGATCTTAGACACATCTATACTGACTTTCTTGTGTTGATCATCTGTCTTATGAGTGGTGTCTTTGATGAACATACTAGATGGCCTTCCTGCTTCATTAGTTATTGCTCTATTTCTCAAATTGTAATTACTGTGGACTTGTGAAATCATTTCGGCTGTAATTCTATCAATTTCCTCCTTGGAGGGGATTCTTAGGTTTGTGAAACCTACTTCAGAAAATGTATTGCATACCTTATCTGTATCATTCTTTTCATCATCTGCAAATATTTGCTGATGATGTAACTGGTAAGCAATCCTCTGGCTGGTAACATCATTCTCAGGTTCTTCTGAATCAGAATCTATCAAATCATCAGATGTGTTCGCCATATTGCAACTTATATCATCATGGTTCTTTTCTTCTGTTTCTTCTTCTGCTTGCACTCCTTGAGCTTGGGCGAATGATTGGGCAACAGCACAATAATCAGCAAAATGAGGTGATTGGCATATAATGCACCAAGGTACATCATCATTCATATTTACAGTGTTCCTTTGCAGGGGGTCTGGGGTACCCTTATCCTTCATATTTTGGATCTGGTTAGGAACTGGTTTACCATCTTTCCATTGGGTGGTGTAAAGGTAATTCTGCATCCTAGGCTGCCTATTAAAATTGCTGTTATTCATAGGGGTTCTCTTAGTAACATTTGTCTTGTTGAAATTAGTGGGATTCATTTTCTTAAGCATTTCTAAAACATGGCCTATAGTAGGTTCTTCAGGCCTTTTTCCTATGGGAGTTTTGTCACCTTCCCTTTTATTATTGTTCTTAGGGTTGAAAATCTTAGGATCATCCCTCCTCCCTAATTTGCCAGAGGCCTTTCTATTATTTTCTATATTCACTGCAACTCTATAGGCATCTCTCAGAGTTTTAGGATCTTTATCTCTCAATTGGTAGGCCATTTTGCTATCAAAGGCATTAAAATAGGTTGTAAGACAGACGTCTTCATTTAACCGCATAAACTGAAACAATTTGTACATCCCTTTCTGAAATCTCACATTAAAATCAAATGTGGATTCATTTGGATTCTTCTTGATATTGTTGAACTCATTCAACATGAATCCTGCATTGGTATTGTCCCCATATTGTTCCTTGAACAATTTCTCCAAATCACTCCATGAAGTAATACTATCATCAGGCAACCTCCTGAACCAATCCCTTGCATCCTCTGTGAGTGAATGCACAAATAATTTCATCACCATATCCTCATGTTCAACTTCATAATCATTGAGCATGTCAATGAAAATTCTCAAATGTTCTTCACCAGTGACAGCATTATTTCCAGAAAACTTCACCACTTTATCCCTTAAATCAAAAGATATGGGATGGGGGGCACCAGGAATACCGGCAAATGATATTTGTCTATATTTTTCAAGGTATATAGGTTTCTTCTGGAAACCGGGAGCGTTAGAGGTACTAGCTGCATTAGCTTGAGTTAGGAGAGCAGCTTGGGATAGCTGTGGTGGGACAAATGGGACTTGAGTGCCAATATTGGAAGATGAGGTAGGAGCAGATTGGGGTGCTTTCTGAGTCGGGATTATGGGAGCATTAACTGGTGCAGGATTTGTAGGTGGGATAGACAAACTAGGCCATGAATTTAATGCAGAATTAGACTTTATGAATTGGATTTTCCTTCTGGTCTCTGCAGCCTCAGCTTCATTTTCAACCTTCTCAAGTTCTTTTGCAAGGTCTTCCTTCTCCTTTCGAGCCTTCTCTAGTTCTAGATCTAATTTTGATATGGAGGGTTGTATAGGTTTGCTCGGTATATCTTGAGGCTCATTTATTTGGATTCCTACAGCCTTGCCTTTCCCTTTATCTGGAATTGTTCCAGTGGGCTCTATTGGATTAACTTGAATGGGTTTATAAGCTTGAATTTGAGCAATAATTGGTTCTTGTCTTTGATTTAGGAGTTTTTCCTGTTGTTGAACTTTAGCTCTTAGATTATCAATATTTCCAAAGACGTCCTGATGGAGAGTGGGGATATTCTCTTCTAATTTTTTATTTTTCTCTTTCAAAGCAGCCATCCTTCTTAGCAGAGTATCTCTTTCTATTATTGCATCCAAAGTGGCTCGCTCCCTTTCCTTTTCAAGATGGATGCGCTTAGCTTCTTCCTCAGCAATCCATTTCTTCAAAAATCCTATTTCAGATTGCACTTCTTTAGAATCAGCAGAGGTTGCCTCGGAATCAGCAGGATCATCTAGATCTATAAGGTTCGGTTCCATATATGGGGCTACTCTGGGATTAAAAAGGTTATCAGATGAACTTCTGAATCCTAGCCTACAATTTATATCTGCTACAGGCCCTGGTCTGGGTGAAGCAATTCCCATAGTAGATACGTCTTTATCTTGAAAAACTCTCTGATCTGGTAATGGGGTACTGAAAATACCTCCTAAAAGTCTTGTATTTTCGGATTCAGAACTAAGCGAAGATGATTCTCTTGCTATTATCAGTTGATAATGGGAATTTACAGAGGCATTACCTCTAGGCTTCCAAGTAGGATTTGGATCTATTCTTTTCTTATTTTGGTTTTTCCTACCACCTTGGGGTAAATCAGTATACATTGATACATCGGGATTGGCTCTCATGTAAGCCCTTGTGTTTTTTCTCTTGTCAGCCATATTCTCCTTTTGTTACAATAAGCACTAGCTTCAAAACCTTGACTGAGTCGCCACCCTTTTTCGGGAAAATATAATAACACTCCTTACTGACAGAAAGAAAACAATACACGAGCGGGAACAAAAATACGGCACAAAGAGATCAATCACTGATGTTGTAAGACTGCAACTCTTGCTTTGTTAGATAAGACACTCGGATAAGCTGGATGTGTCAGTGTGTAGCAATGGTACTTGGGTTTGTATCTTCTTTAGATTCTCAAGTTTTGACACTAATGATCCCCAGCAGAGTCACCATTTTGTTGGTGTTTTATTTTGATGTTAACAGTACTAAAACTACTAGGTGACAAAAGGCTTAGTACCTAGATATCAGTACATACACAACCTAAAGAATAGCCAATTCTCATTATCACTTGCATATGCAAAGTATTAGGACCCAACTTCAATAAAACTTTAGACGGTTTTCTACTCTTTTGGCTCTGTAAAACCAGGGCGGGTGCACCCGGGGATGGTTCAAAGATGGAATAATTGTATGAGAATTATCCTTAGTTTCATTTTGATTCTCATCTCTAAATCCTTAAACATATAAGTAAATAACTGATAAACACATCCCTTGAACAGATATGGCCAAGAAATCTTCTATAGCTCTGCAGATGTTTCCAACAACAATGGCTAAACGAAGCTAAAACAATCTAGGCAGGCAAGTGCTGGCCAACTTTGAAAATCTTACAGGAAAGATAAATGAAAATTGATTTTGTGATGTATTTTGAAAAAAGCTAGTTATAATATACTTCTCTTCTGGCTGAAATACTTTCGATCAGTGCCTAATCCATTGGGAATTCAGAGTCAAGTAAATTCTTAGATCTAATTTGTTGCCTTGCAACGAATTTTCATTAGCAATTCTTACCAGAATTTATCATTCAAAAATCCTTATTAACACCCGAGCAACCTCATCACATTCATCAAAGCCTTTACTTAATCCATTGAATTAACAGCAATAACAAATGGATGTACAGTCTTACTAAATTGCAATCAATTGCATAAGCTTTTACTCACACAACATCAAGGTAGCTTAGTACTAAAAAGGAGACAAAATTCAGAGAAGAACAGATATGGGGACAGTTCGTAACTTGTATTCATTTCCTTTGAAAATGATATATCCTTTACAAAAGACCCAGAAAAACCTTCAGAGAAGAAGCACAGTTCTTTCTACATTCATCCATCTCTCAGAAAATTTTGACAGAAAAAGCATACTATAAATTTCTTTCCAAAAATGTTTGGACCAAAAAAGAAACTAAGCACAATACTTAGTGAAAACCAAATTCGGACAATTCTTTAGCCTTGGGATCTCACTTAAATAATGTGAGATGCAACAAGCTTCAGGCTACAGAAGGTGACAGGTGTCCTTCTTTTTGAAAAACAAAAAAAAAACAAGAATAACAAAAAGGTTGATTATAACAGCATTTCTTGGCGGGTCCCTTTCTGTCATGCTTCTTGGTTGTTATGATCTGCTCTCGCAATCATTCTTCATCTTCAGAGTACATACCCATAAGGTCTGCAAGTGATGTATCATCTTCTGTTACATGCAAAATCACTTTAACCTGGGGATTTTCTATGTCATCATTGCTGACTACAAGAGTAACAATTACTCTTACATCTTCCCCGTCATCTTCTCCTGACATCTGTTCACTAAACTGATCTTTCCATCTGTTGAAAGTATCATCATCTGGCCAATCAAAACTTAGGGTTTCTCTTTGTATCTTTATTAAAGAATTGGCATTTTCTTCTAATTCATCGAATTCTTTTCTTATATCAGCATAATACAGTTGTATTTTTACCAGCTCTTCATTTGTCTTTGCCCAAAACCAATAGCCAGTCTCACTGATGATGTTTGTTATTCTGTTATCAAATAATTCATCCATTTCCTTTTTCCATTTGTCCTTTTCCTTTACTATATCAACAGATTCTAAGGCACAAGGAAATAGGGTGAATTTCTTAGCAAGATATCTTGAAAAACAGAGTGTCAATTTCCTCTGTAAAGAATCTCTTTTATTTTCAAAATTATCTAATTGATTTAATAAATCAAAAATCCTCTCAACCTGATGGTAAGGCATTTGAACTGTAGATATACAAATAATTGTAACATCATTATTCCTCTGTCTCCACTTCTGTGTAAGGGAATCTAGTCCATTCTTTTCTTTATTTAACTCATCTATGAGGGTTACAATCCTTGTCAACTGGTCATAAAAATTTGACCATTGTATTTTATCCCTCAAGTATGTCACACCCTGCCTCCATTTCTCTTCCTGCTGATTTCTAAATTCTATCTGCCACTCATGTAATTTGGTTTTTTCTGCTTCAAATTCCTCTGCAGTATAGAATTGGGGTCTTTCAGGGGTGTCAGGTATCTCAATAATAGGGGTTAATCCCACAGATGACTGTGGGGGATATGCAATTCTTAATGTACTAGATTCTCCTATTTTTCTCTTTCCAAGTACCTTTTCTAATTGAGATACCCTGTTTTCTAACTCAATTCTCCTTTTTACCTCTTGATTATAGGCTTCTACCACTACTTCATATTTATTATGCATATCCATCATTTCCCTCTCTTCTCTTTCCGCAGTAGCCAGGGCAAATTTAGAATAATCCACATTCATGTGGGCTGCCTGTACATTTGAAGTGTCAGCAACTCTTCTTACAATGATACTCCCTGTTAATCCTGAATCATCAGGCTGTGATGAAGTAACCCTGGATCCTCTTCTCAGGGACCACATAACAAGGGCAGCTTGATCATTGCTGATTGCTGTACCCAAGAATTCCTCTTTATTTGGATCCTGGAGCCCTAAATTATTTGAAACAGAATTAAAAACTAATGCGTCAGCAATGTCCCAATTGGGCAATAATAAAACATTAGCATTTTTTACCATATGTCTTCCCTCATCAGGGGTTATATTTTGGAACTCTTGAACCATTTGTTCTTTTATTAAATTTTGAATGGAGGCCTCATCCTTTTCTGGATGTTCTGCTCTCATATTATTGCACCTTTGCTCAAAAATGTGCATGTTTACTCTCCACACAAACTGATGGAAAGCCCTAGATCTTACAAAATTGTTATCAGACAAAAAATGCTGATTGGCTTGTTCCAAAATAGGGTCCAATTCCCTTCCTCTGAAATCTGCTGTAGTTAATTCAAAACTTGGTACAGGGGGTTCCTGAGGGTTCCCTTCATCAATCTCTGCTTGTGTAACAAAAATTTCTCCTTGTGACCCCATTTGTTCGAATTGCTCACTGGTGAGTTGTTCTTCCTCAACTCTTATTGGGGTTTGAGAAGGTGAGCCACTTTCATCAGGGGATTCTTCCTCCCTTATTATTCTTCTTCTTTTGGGGGAAGGTTCTGGGGGTCTTTCTTCTAGGACAGTGCTGGTGGATCCAACAATCTGTTTTTCTTTATGCACAACGGGCACCTGCTGTCGGACAATAGTATACCCTATTTTCTTCCGTACCACCAGTGGACCTACTCCAATGTTGGGAGTGAAACCCAATTTTCTCATAATTTCTCTGGCTTTATCTGGAAAAGAATTAATAAAATGCTGTTTCTTCTCATTCATTACCTCCATTATCTCAGAGAAATTACTCATGAGCTTATATACTTTATCTGCATTGTTCGCAGCATTACTAAGAGGACTGAAATTTTTATCAAAACAATTAATGAATTCCAAAACTTTTGAATAGACTCTCCATTTTTCTTTCTTTATTTCTTGCTCATGGAGAGAGTATTCATTTCTTATTATATCTTCTGGAAAATAGAATTCATGCTGGACTGGACGCAGCTTGATTCTCAATCTAAGGGCAGAGTTAAAGAAACCTTCTGCATCACAAAAACGAGAATGAGACACTGCCATTTTATATTGATCCAAAAATTTATGGAGGAAGACCCACCCTTCTTTAGTTATCACAAACTGGTGGGCTATAGTACAAGTAGGAAAAATTGATCCTGTCCCCCTTTTGTGCAAAAAGGCTTCCTCCACTCCTCCCAACTGCCACAAAAATTCAGCTATCCCTACCTTCAAGGGTACTTGATAGGGTAACACATGGGGTGTTCCTTTGAAACCATAGACCCTGATGACCGTTGAGACTGAATATGGGATAATATCTCCCCAATTATGTGAAACTTTTAGATTGTGGGTTTTGTCCATAGGCCTGATAAGATGCATTAATGCTTTAGGGATTCTGGGATTATCACTCAATAAGAGGCACCTTAGTTTGGAGGCAAAGTGCCTATCAAATCTGACAAAGCTAGCATTTTCTGCTTCCCAGGTCATGTCTGCACTCCATAATTGGACTGGTAGTGCTTCCCCTTCTTGTTCTCTATTTAAAACCATTTCTTTACCAAAATAAGTGGCCCCTTTAAAAAGAAACATATGCATCAGTAAGGAATACTGACCCCAAACCTTTTCCACCTTGCCCTGTGCAATCCCCACCAATCCATGATGGATCTCATTTGCCAAGTAGGATGCAAAATCAAAAATTATTTCCACACCAAAAGAAGAGATTTGGGTGATCATATACATGAAGCTCACCGGAATAAAATCTTCTTCGCCCTCTCCGAAAACTCTGCACAGGGTCCTATATATCTCCACTGCCCTGGCATTAAAACATGATTTCTTGAAGGGCTCTTTAGAAGATGATGTTATGGTTGGGAGGCCTCCAATTTGGCCTATGTGGGCTTTCAGTGCACCCTGTCTAACTACATCCCTCTTGGATATATATTCTTTTTCTAAATCTATCAAATTAATGGGCACATGATACATGGTGAGGGGTCCCAGACTGAATACCTTCCTAATCTCCTCGGGACTGATGGTAACTAAAGCCTCACCATCTACTCTCCTCACTACCTTAGTGGCTTGGTCATAGTTTTTTGCTATGGCTTCAAGCAAGTCAAAATCCATAAACACGCTGGGAACAACAAGCTTCCCAAGATCAAAATTCTAAATGTTGGCATGAGGGGCATATAACTTTCTCTCTGCAAACCATTTCTTGAATAAACTCAAACCAGTCTGAGCAGTTTGAGCATCCCGGACCCAATTACCCTTATCATACAATCCATCAACTACCCTAAGCCTAGGATTGAGTGAGGTTAACCTCTTAACTTGCACCGTTTCTACAGTGGATTCAGGAAGTAATTCAAGCAAATCATCATGCACATTTCTATCCAGGTAGTTTACTGCTCCTGTAAATCCCTTCTTAGGAGGCATCTTGGGCTATCCTCTTTAAAACTTAAAAGCTCACAAAGATGATGGTAGTTTTACTTACTTGAATTCTGTCTCAATTTTCCTTTGAATTCCTGCAAAATTTCAGCGAACAGATAACTTGACAATTTCTTATCAACCTTGGCACGCTTTTCTTTCAGTAATAGCTTCTGCACAGGAATGGCTTCAAATCTTTTCTCGCGTGAAATGAAACTGATGCAATCTCTCTGTATTATACTCTGTTTTTTCTCACGGACGAAGCTTTCTTGTCTAATTAATACAGAGAGTGGCACTACATTTTTAATTTAAAACTACGCCGTTGATCTTCAAAGATCCTACGATCATGCGGTACAAAGAGAACAACTAGGAGTTACACTTGCCATGTCAGTCATATTACCCAATGAGAGCTTACCACGTACATAATTCTTTCTTTTGATGGTGCTTACCTTTAAACCCACTGACGACGGAGAACACGTGTCAGCATGTCGCTACTTCGTTATGCATAAAGAACAAGCACCTTGCCATAACGAGGCGGCGACAACCGTTGATCGGATCAAGAAATGATCGAAAGATACGCTACAGGGCTTCTTAAGAAAGAAGGCGGTGGGCCCATATCGCTATGTCGCTATAATTATCTTCCTTGCAACTCTTCATAACGAGATAGCGAGCTCCGTTGATTCACTTCAAACTGACGTTCCAGATTTCTTGTACATTTAGTCAGGTAGGCATTAATGAGAATCGGATCTCTGCATAGCTAGCACATGTCAAATTTTATCAGTCACCTGTCATTACACGTCATCATAGATCTTGTCGATCTTTTACCATTTTACGGGGCCTCGCTAACTCGCTAACGGTGAAGTGCCTGAATTTTCCGATAGCGAGGTAGCGAGCTTCGGCACTTAAAAGGATTCCGTGCCGGAAAAAGCAAGGGGGTACCCAGTAATTACTTCCGTTAATTAAAACTGATTCTGACAACAGTATTCATGACAGGTCATGCCACCTGGTGTAATTATGATACAAGCAAGATGCAATGTCATCATTTTAAGATTTTCACGTGGCCTCGCTACTTCGCTAACGGTGAAGTGCCTGAATTTTTCGATAGCGAAGTGGCGGAACTTCCGAAAAAATCAACATTCTGGCTCTGATGTCAGATATTCTAGTGGGTCCTTCTTCCCCTTTTTATGGCGAATTGCAAAGTGTACCTGCACAATAAAGTAATTAATAAGCAAATCTCCGATCGCCGCACCTTCAGTTCATGGTCCCACCGCTTAAAAAACTTGACACTCGCTATCTCGCTATACTTAATGAGCATGCAACTTTCAATAGCGAGATAACGTCAGCAGTAGATCTAATCGGATCTGACGGTTGGGACAAACAGTAAGAAAGGTAACCCGGGAGAGAGGAAAAGGAATACGGAAGCATATTCGCTTCTTTTGAAATTTGAAAATTTTTGCGCCCGACCATTTATAAAAAGAGATGAATATAAGGCTTACAAGGCGAATATTTCTTATAGATGGTTTATCCAAAACCTTATACTTCACTTAGACATAGAACTTCTGACTTTTCTATGGTTTAACTGAAGAATTTTTTACTACAGAAAAAGTCAGACCAACAGGACCCGAGCAGTAGACAAAATAGCCAGAACTTGAAGTTGAAGTACAAGAGGATAAAATGCAAAGTATTCAAAAGGCAAGGAACTTGTATTAGCTAAGTATGTCAGGAGACATCATACACTAGATTAGATAATTGGAGATAAATTTGAAGGAACTATGACAAGAAGTAAGTTGAAAGGTACTTGTTCACTTGTTGATTTTGAACCGAAGTGTCAAAGATGCATTAGAAAATGAAAGTTGGATTGAGGGTATGAATGAAGAAATATAACAGATAGAGAAAAATAAAACATGGACTCTTGTACCCAGGCCTATAGACAAAAATGTGATTGGAACAAAGTGAGTATTCAGAAATAAGTTGAATGAAGATGGTAATGTGTTAAGGAACAAAGCTAGACTGGTATGCAAAGGATACTCTCAAGAAGAAGGTATAGACTATGAAGATAATTTTTCTTCTATTGCAAGATTGGAAGGTGTCAGGACCATACTTACATATGTTACATACAAAGGATTTAAGGTTTATCAAATGGATGTTAAGTCAACATTTCTCAATGGTATACTGGATGAGGAGGTGTACATTAAGCAGCCTGAAGGTTTTGCTGATCCAGATAAGAAGTACTTGATCTACAAATTACATAAAGCATTGTATGGTCTGAAACAAGCCCTTAGAGCATGGTAGGAAAGATTGCATAACTATCTTATTCAAATTGGTTTTCAAAGAACTAATGATAACAGTAGCTTGTATATCAAGGAAGGACTAGATAATAAGATTGTTTTGGAAGAAATATTTGTGGATGATATTTTGTTCATAGGAAATGAGGATCTTTGCAAAGAATTTTTAGAGAAAATGAACAAGGAATTTGAAATGTCAATGTTTGGTGAGATCAAATTCCTTATTGGTCTTCAAATTCAGTAGAGTAAGAATGACATCTACATCACTCAATCAAAATACATCAAGGAGATACTGAAAAAGTTTGGTATGGAAGACTACAAACCAGTTGGGACTCCTATGTGTACTGGATTGAAACTCACCAAGGATGATGAATCAAAGAAGGTAGATTAGACATTGTATAGATCTATGAATGGAAAGTTGCAATATGTAGTGTATACAAGACTAGATATTGCCCTTTCAGTTCGTATTGTAGCAAGATTTTCAGCAAAACCAAGAGAAAATCACATGATGGCAATCAAAAGAATCATGAGATATTTGAAAGGCACTGAAGATTATGGATTATGGTACAAATTTGGAGGTAATCTAGAGTTGAAAGTGTTTATTGATGTAGATTGGGCAAGAAAAATTGATGACAGAAATAGTACAAGTGGAGGAGCTTTCTTTCTTGGAAAGAGGTTGGTTTCTTGGACAAGTAAAAAGAAAAATTGTACATCCCAATCCACAGCAAAACTAGAGTATGTTGCAGTAGCAATAAACTATTCTAATATTATTTGGTTCAAATAGTTATTGGAAGGTATGAAGGAAGAAATCAAAGAACCTATTGTTATGTTTTATGACAATACAAGTGCAATTAACATGTCCAAAAATACAGTGATGCATTCAAAAATCAAGCACATTGCAATAAAGTATCACTTTGTCAGAGAAATGGTGCAGGATAAGGAGATCAGATTGGAATATGTGCATACAAAGGAACAATTTTCTAACATATTCACAAAACCTTTACCTAAGGATTCATTTTTGTATCTAAGAGGTAAATTAGGGGTCATTCCCCATCTAAAGCTCACTAAAATGAAGTTTTAAGTGATGCATTAATAGGTATCTAGCTGAAGATCTTTTTAGTTGATGTAGAATAATCATGGAAATATTGCATATGAATCAGTACATAAGGTAAATTGCTATTCATTTGGTTTGTGTTGTCTTTGGCATGTGTTGTCAAAGAGGGAGAGTGTACTATCATATCTTTCTAAAATTTGAATCTATTTATGAAGATTTTGATATTTGTATAGAAGCTATGTAATTCCTTCATAGAGGGAGATTACTATATTTAAGAAGTTTGTGGAATGAAATGTAAGAGGGAGAAGCATTCTATTAGAAAATGACTTGTTTTCAAATTTCATTCTACTATGACATGTTGTGTTGCCATCAATGCCAAAGAGGGAGATTGTTGGATACAATTGTTCAATTATGTTATCTTTGATGTTACACAAATGCCATATCAATTATCAGTTAGAGTCTACCAAGCTTAGTTGGTCAAAAAGGAAAAATATAGAGTCTACAAGCTTAGAATGTTGGCAAAGTGAATTACAGAGTCTATTGAGCATTTCTAGAGGTTACACTTTGAAGATAGTTTCTACCAAGCTCACTCGGGTTCTGAAGGCTTCTATGGAAGAGATTAGTTTCTACTAAGCTAGCAAGGTCAGCAAAGGAAATTTAGTTCTTACCAAGTTCACTCGATCTCCAAAGGATTTTGTAGAGTTCACAGTGTTTACCGAGCTTAACTTGGTTAACATTGGAAATCATTTTCTAGAGCAGTGTTTACCGAGCACGGTCAACCAATGAAGGATTTCATTGTTTTGGGAAATAAAGTTTATTTGTTTAATGTAATATTTGTACATAACTAATGTATGGTTTGTTGGTAAATATAACTTGTAAATGAGCCAACTTGACAATTTGTAATGTATAAATAAAAGGTCAAGTTAAGAATTCTAATAGTAAGGAATGAGTATGCAATGAGTTAATTATGTGAAGAGGAAGTATAAGTGAATTTTGAAGAAGGATCAGATATCCTTAAAGAGTAGTAGAGTTGTATTCAATTAGTGAGGATATATTGAAGTAGAGTAGAGATCTATATCAACAAAGTTCAGTTACATCTCATTTAGGTCACTTATTATTACTTTCTCACCATTGTAGCAGTAATTCCTAAATCTCTTAACAGAGTTGGTCTATCAGCCATTTTGTAAATCCTCTAACAAGGTGGATAGTTTAATTGAATTGTTCTAAAAACCTCTAGCAAGGCCACTCCTAATAGAGTGATTAAATCCTCTAACCAAGTCACACCTAATAGTGTGTTTTGTAACTTTTAATAGGGTTGGCTCCTAACAAGGCTCACTTAGAAGAGTGAAAATTGGTAGCTAGTTACTTGGTAGTTTTTCCCATATTGGGTTTCCACATTAAATCTGGTGTCTCTTGTGTTCATATTATTTACTTTTGCATGCATGTTAATAATTGTGAATGCTTAAAGATCAGTAAAAAGTTAATCTACCAAGTTATAGCATTTTTCTATGTAGTTACCAAGTGACAGTAGTAATTAAGTTTTAAGACATCTAAGGGATCTGTGAATTTGTTTTTGTAGTAATTGATTCACCGCCCCCTCTCAGTTACTCCATTTCTATTTCCAACAGAAGAAGCAAATAAGGCAGAGGCCAGTGCCAAGGAGAAGATAGAGGAAAAGAAAGGAGAGGAAGAGATGCAAGAAGAAGAGAAGAAAGAGAAAGAGGATAAAGAAACAAGAAAAGGAAAAGAAGAGAAAAGAGAATAAAAAAAGGAAGATGAGGAGGATAGAGAAAAAGGAGAGGAGGAAACAAAAAAGGGAGAAGGCATGGCAACAATTAAACAACATCAACAAGAGGAATTGAGTGTGCAAGACACACAAATGCCACCTCCTAGCACTCCTCATGTAACCATCACACCTGTAGACACTATGATAATCAAGGATGTTCCTTACAATTTTGCTCAGAACATCAATCCCCTAATTGTAGAGGATCTCTCCAAGATCCTTCACCAATCCACTCTATAGGCAAAATTATGTACAAATACTGTATTAGTGAGTGTTGATGAGTTACAGAAGGTAGTAACAAAACCAAAAAGAGACAAGGTGAAACCACAAGAACCACCTTTCATCTATATAGCTACTAGCACTCAAATTTTAATGCTTCCACCACCATCTCAAACAATTGCAATAGCAGCAGGTGACACCATTCAAAAGCTGAATGCAGAAGAAGGGAAGTTTGATGAGGAGGAGGATACATCAAAGGAAGAGGAGTAGGTTGCTATTCAGACATTGGTAGAGCTACCAAAAATAGGCACTCCTACAAAAACTCTTTAGAAGCTGAGCACTGAAGCCATACCTTTGCAAATCTCAACACTAGACTCGAGCTCAATCAAGGTGACTAGGGTACTTCACTATGGAAAGCTTGAGCTAGATGAAGAGATACTAATACCTACCTATGACTCAAAGAATATCACCATGAAGTAGATTACATAGATGCAAGATGCATTAAATAGAAGAAAAAGACAAGAAATACTTAGAAAAGAGTATAAACATAAGAAAGCACTACATGAGATAAAGGACATCTTTATGGATGCCTTCAACTTGCAGTCGCTAGATGAGTCAATCCCTATAATGGAACAATTATCAAATATAGTTGGCCAGGTGACAAGTGAAGACCAGGATACAAATGTCAAACTCATGGAATGGTTTGAAAGGAAGTTTCAAGGAAAGGTAAATGAGAAAATATCAAGTGGCATAGCACTCCAAAAAGTTGAATTGGCCAAGTAGATTGAAAAGGTCAAAACTATACTCGAGAACATTTTCTCATTGTACAAAAAGTTGTGTGATTTTTCCAATTTCGCACAAGAGACAAGCCAAAGGATAATGAGCTTGGAGAGAAATCTGAAGATTTCTAGCATGCAATTACCAAGAGATCCAACTCAAAGTGAGAAGCATTTTTCCCAATTGCTTCACAATCAAAGAGAGTTAGCTAGACTCACAAGTGAAGAGGCCAATATAAAGGCCAAATTGATGCAGATTCATCCCTCCATTACCCCACATTTGGAGGTCCTCCACAAAGAGCAAGTCTATGCTGAAACTATTTTAAAAAAAGATCCTAATCTTTTTACACTTGATGGGCTCATACATCTTGCTACAGAGACTGCCATCCATCATAAGTCACTTGAAATTGCCTTGAAAAATTGGGATGCAGCTCTAAAAATGATAATGGAGGTAAACAGTAAATTTTTGGCTAAATATGGTATTAATCCTTAGAATCCTTTGACATAAGTGTCAAAAAGGGGGAGAAATAACAATAAGGGAGATAATATATATATATGTGTGTGTGTGTGTGTGTGTGTGTGTGTGTGTGTATGTATATATATATATGTGTATATATATATGCATATATATATATATATATATGTGTATATATATATGCATATATATATATATATATATGTGTATATATATATATGTATATATATATGTGTGTATATATATATGTATATATATGTGTGTGTATATATATATGTATATATATATATGTATATGTATATATATATATATATATATATGTATATATATAGATGTATATGTATATAGATATATATGTATATGTATATAATGTTTTGGGGGAGAAATAATAAGGAAGATGTAACTAAGGGGGAGAATACTATGCATTTTGATTACATTCTTTCATTCATTCTTTTGAAGAATAAAGAGGGAACGATTGCAGATAGCCAAAAAAAAGGGGGAGATAAGACATAATGTGTAAATAGTATGGGGGAGAAATAATTTTTTAGGGGAGATATGAATAAAACCCGCAAGTACAAACAGAACAAATAGAATAGCTCAGCAAGTAGGTATGGGAAACAAAAATAGGGCAAAGGAAAAGAATATTAGGTACATTCAACAAATAATTTTGGTTGCAAGAATAGACAAGGCACAATCAGCTTAGGGTGAGTTATAAGGTATTTTGGAGTTATAAGGTAGTTTGAACAAATTTTGAAATTTTGTACATATACAGAGCAAAATGATTAATGTACACATAAGGTTAGACCAATAATGTTTAGTTAAGTGTTTTTGACACTCATGTCAAATGGGGAGATTGTTGGTCTTAGAATGGTTTTGAAATTTGATTGTCAACACACTTAACCACTTTCTACATAGGAGTTGAGTACACTATACATGCCAAGCCATAGTTTGTGCCAAGCCAAAATTCCAACAGGTTCCAAGTGACTTTAGGTGTTGAACATTATATAGGTGCTGAGTGATATATAGGTGTCGAGTCACAGTTGATGCTGAGCAAGTTAGAACACTTCATATGTCGAGTGAGCCAGAACTATGCATGTGCCAAGCAAGACAGAATATAATAGGTGCCAAGCAAACCAAGATCAAACATGTGCCGAGCATTAGCAATCCAGTATGTGCTCAGTAACACAGAATCAACATATGATTTTGTGCCTTCATAAACTCATATGTGAACCATTTTTTTTAGTGGACATAGAAGGATTTTGAAGGATAATAAGGATAAGGATGAATCTTTTATATTTCCTATGCAATTAACATGCAGCCAATAAAGAAAATGGAGAAGGCATGTAACCAATGAGAAAAGTGCAAGAAATGAGTGGGAATTCAAGATTCAATATGGATTGTAGATCCATACCTAACCATAAGTCTATGAAGTCTTTATAAGAGGGCTTAGACCCCATGATTTCATGTTGCTAAATAGAAGTTAAGGAAGTTGCTAAGAAGATAGCAAAATTATAGAACAGGGCAAATAGTAGGGACATCACAGACTTAGTGAATTTAGTAGCAATTACTTATCTAGTTGATCAAAATAGAACAAGGGCTACAAATAGATATTAGATCAAGCAAGGATTACATTAGAATGAGCAGATCAAGCACTTGAAATCAGCAATTGAAGATTGTAAGAAGTCGTGTCAAAGATTTCTAATACTCTCTAGCAATTGTATTAGATAGTAAAAATCCTATGATGATAGGTTAGCTTAACAACTATTTTGTAGATCCTCTGAAGAGGTGACTAAATTCATTAACAAGGTGACACTTCATGTAAAGTTTTTGTCAATTTTTTAACTAGGTCATTATTGACACAATGTAAAGCCTTCAACAAGGTAGGCCTTTAACATGGTAGACCATCAGAAGTGGTCAAACAATTATTGCTATAGTGATTTTTGTGGGTATCATCCCCACCTCAGTTTTACCTTCTTGTTCTTGGAGGATTTTTGGGTTACCAAAATTTTGGTGTTATGTGTGTTGATGCTTGTGTTTACTTTATGGTTATTTGATACATTTACTTGCATGTAGGTTACTTTCAATTATTTGTTTTAAAGGATTTTGAAAAGGTTAAAGTTTGTTACTTCTGATTCATCCACCCCCTCCCCCCACCCCCTCAAATGTACTCTTCCCATTTGAATATTCCAACAATGGAGAGATATTCACTCCCATTTCAAGAAAAGAAGTAGTAAAAAAATTTCTTGTTTACTCTGCATACAAATGTTTCAGAGTTTATCAAATGGATGTTAAGTCTGCATTTCTAAATGATATATTGAGGAAGAGGTTTATATAGAACAACTAGAAGGATTTGTTGAAGCTAATAAAAAAAAAATGGTATGTAGACTATATAAAGTTCTTTATGGTTTGAAGAAGCACCAAGAGCATGGTATGAGAGGCTTCATAATTATCTTGTAAAGATTGGGTTTGAAAGGACTGATGATAACAAAAAATTGTACTTAAAGACAAAGAAAGGAAAATGTATTTTGTTATCTAAAATTATTATTGATGATAATATATTTGGAGGTCAAGATACTTTATGTTAGACTTTTGCAAACAAAATGAAGCAAGAATTTGAGATGTCTATGTTTGAAGAGATCATGTTCTTTATGGGTTTACATGTACATCAAACGAAATATGGTGTATATATCACTCAATCTAAGTATGTTAAGGAGATACTAAAAAATTTTGGATTGAAGGATTTGAAGCTAGTAACTACACGTATGGTGATAGGACATAAATTGTCAAAGAATGATGGTTCAACTAAGGTGAATCAAACATTATACAGGTTTATGATTGGTAAATTATAATATGTAGTACATAGTAGAGCTGATATTGCATTATCTATAGGGACAACTGAAAGATTCTATGCTAATCCCAAGGAGAATCACTTTATGGTAGTTAAGAGAATAATGAGATATCTAAAAGGAATAGAAGAGTATGGTCTATACTATAAGAAAAATGAGAAATTTGAATTGAGATCCTATACTGATGCTGATTGGGCTAGAAATATTGATGATAGAAAGAGCACCAGTGGAGAAACACTTTTCTTAGGCAAAATGTTGGTTACATGGACTAGCAAGAAGCAAAACTGCATTTCTTAATCTATTGTTGAAGCTAAATATGTTGTTGCTACAATAAATTGTACAAACATTGTATGGATCAAATAGCTACTCCAAGGTATGAAGGAAGAAATCATTAAACCTATGATACTTTATTGTGATAATACAAGTGGTATAAATATATCAAAGAATCCTATGATGCATACAAAGACTAAGCACATTATAATCAAGTATCATTACTTAAGAGAATTAGTTCAAGATAAAGAGGTGAAGATGGAATATGTCAACACCAAAGAATGAATTGCTGATATCTTCACAAAAGCATCACCTAGGGATGCTCATGAGTATCTAAGAGGTAAACTAGGGGTGATGCCCCTATCAAAGACTATTTAAGAAGTATGAGAAGTTCCCTACATCAAACAAGCTGATTGACATACGTTACACATTGATGCAGTGGATATTACTTTAGGAGCTGCCTAAAGTAATCAAAGAGTTGGAACTACACATTAGTCACAAGAAAGGTGACAAAAGAAAAAACTAAAAATATTCGTATCTTCATATGTAGATGACACATCTTTGGCATTGTTATCAAAGAGGGAGAAATTGTTGACAAGAAAAGTGTACTAATTTTAATGAAAGATGAGGGAGATGAAAGAAAAATCATGATTTGCTTAGTGAGAGGGAGATAATATTGAGGGAAATATAAGAAGTGATCAAGAGGGAGTCATAAGGATGAGTTGATTGTCTATTGATCGAAACAAAATTTTTGTAACCTATTCAGAAGATGAAGGTTGCTAATAGAGGGAGAGATTTCAATACAAGGAATTATTTTTCTTTTTTTGGTCAGTTTGGTTTGCCATGAATGCCAAAGAGGGATATTGTTGAAAATAGATTGATACAAGTATGATGAAAGTGTTTTAATGATTGTTTTCTCACTAATGTCAAACATGTTACTTGCTGCTAAGATAATTGCTTATATGATTTAAGTACTATCATTTGTTTGATTAATGAAGAGGATTTGATCAAATGAGGTAACAATAGAACCTAGAGGAAAGGTTGAGTTAGAATATGAAAAAGAGTACAAGGATCAATTAAGACAATGATATTATAGTGCATTGATAATCTACCTAAGGTTGCAAAGGTTGGTTACACTGAGTAAGTTTAGAAGAACAAGTTAAACAAAGTTTATCTACCAAGTTTAACCAAGTGGACAGTAGGTGCTGAGAAAAGTTAGTGCAAGCTAAGAAGAAAATTAGTTAGAGCCAAGCAAAGTCAATTTTAGTATAAGAAAAGTGAAATAGTGTAAGCCGAGTAAAATTTAGTTGATGTTGAGCACTAGTAATCTTTAGTTCATGCTAAATGTTTTGATAGTGGATGCCAAGCAATATAGTATATATTGAGCATCAAAAGCTAGTTATTGCCAAGTGCCAACATTATGAGAAAGATTGAGAATTTGATGAATCTAAGCTGACAAGTTTGTTTTCTTCGATTGTGTGAACTATGTAAAAGATAAGATTGATAAGCTGGTGGCACATAATTTAAGATGAACTATTTTAAGGTGAATTTAAAGAGGATTGAAGGAGAAGTTTCTAGAAGGGAATGAAATAAAATGAGGGGTAGATTCATTGATGGAGGTTGAAACAAAAAAAATCTTAATTCTCTATTTATAGAGATGGCTAGTCATAAGCAAGAGTTGATGTGCAAGAACCTAAGGAAGACAAGGAGTCTATGGTATTTTCTTCATTGAGTAACCTAAGAGAAGAGACTACATTGGAAAGAAAAGCAAGAAGGCTTAAGGGTATAGATGCTTGAAGAGTGAACAAGCTATCAGAGTTGAAGAGTGTGAAATCCAAGTAGAATGGAGGACAAAAATAGAGATTTGTAATCTACAAATGAAGTTGTAAGTTGTTATTAGATCAAGCCTTACTGTTACTCTCTAATCATTGTATTAGTCTAGGGTAAATCCTTTGGATTAAGTTTGACCTAATAGTAATTTGTAAATCCTTTAACCAGGTGACATTCCAAGTGAATGATCTAAAGTTCTCTAACAAGGCTCACTCCTAATAGGGTGATTGAAATCCTTTAACTGGGTCACATTTAACAGTGTGTACTATAACCTTTAATAGGGTTGGCCTTTCATAGGGCATCTCTTTAGAAGAGAGAATGGGTAGCATGTTACTAGTGGTTTTTCCCAAATTGGCTTTCTATGTTAAATCATCATGTCAAAAGTGTTATTCAATCTATTATGTTTCATGTTTACATTCTTGCAAATTGATTTGACAGTAACCTAAAAGTTTAAGTGATTGCATAATCTAATGGATGAATGCATGATGAAAATGTTTTATGGATATGGGTTCACTAAGTTGTGAAAAGTTTTAATTGTACATCTAGACCTTGTTAATGTTTTAGTGTCAGAAGAAGTAAAACATGGATTATTTGATATATTGATCTAAGCTTATGAATAAATTAAATTACTACTAATTATATCAACTACATATATGTAAGCATGTATACATAAATACATACATACATACATACATACATATATA
The DNA here is from genome assembly GCA_028749045.1 of Cupressus sempervirens. Taxonomy (NCBI): domain Eukaryota; kingdom Viridiplantae; phylum Streptophyta; class Pinopsida; order Cupressales; family Cupressaceae; genus Cupressus; species Cupressus sempervirens. Next base: position 320,464,590 of record CM053791.1, read on the forward strand.
CATATACATATACATACATACATACATACATACATACATACATATATGCTTATGTACATGTAGTATCATGAAGTTGATTATCGACAGTCATTTAATATATTGTGATCAGGTTTCATTTGTTATCAGCAACCTTTTATATATTGTGATCAGTCTCCTCACTGTTATGAATAGATATATTATCGTGCCTCATTTTGTTTGTTAGACTTATAATTAATCAAGGAAATTATTATTTTTATGAAACATGCCTATGAAGAGGCATGCCTCTACGTGGCCTTTGGGCCATGAAGAGACATGACTCTTCGGAGACATGTGCTTTACCCTCTTATATATATGCCCTCTGATCACATTGAAAAGTAATCAATCTATGACATTCCAGTACTTGTGATCAAAGAAAAATATACTTGGTTAAAATTTCATTTTGTAGATATAATAACATCAGATATAGATCATCTCCATTCATTTTAGTATACAATCACAAGAAGGCTAACTGTGATTGCTAGTAAAGTTATAAAGGAGGAAATACTTTTAGCACTATTCAAGTAAGAAATTCTCTACGGTTATTAATTTTGTAATTGTTTTATCTATCAGAGATCAAAAAAAATTAACATGGTATTAGAGCTATGCTAATAGGAAAACTATTACAAAATATCTATTCAATCTTAAATTTCAAAAATTAAAAGAGAGAGTTTTAAAACCATATTATTAAAATGGTGAATCATGTAAGGATAGAAGATAGGCTAGATGAAGCATCAAATTTCTCATCCTAGATAATCATATTATTAATTAGTATTAAGAGAAATAAAATTAGAGAAATATATTGAATCAAATTTACCCATGCCTAAAAATGAATCAGAAAAGGTAACTTGGAAAATGCATAATAACAAAGCAATGAAGATCATTATAGATTTAGTAAAAGATCATATTCTTCCATCTATGGCTAATCTTTAGATTGCATTTGAAATGTTCTTGTCTATTAAAAACACATTTGAAATCAACAACACTAGTAAATTATTAACTTTAAAACAAGATCGACTATATGTAAAGATGAAAAATGGAGAATCTACAACTTCATAATTCTTAAGAATTACTGAATTAAAGGATCAATTCACAACTATGAATAATCAAGTTGATGACAAGGAGCTAAGCATGATTTCTCTTAGAGGTCTTCCTCTTTCATGGAAAACCTTTATTTGAGGTTTAAGTTCATGAACTTCCAAAATTTTATCAGTTAAAGAATGAATGTACTCAAGAAGAATCCTGACTAGCTTCAAGAGGAGTTATTACAAATCAATATGGAGACATCCAAGCACTGTATACTAAATCAAACAAGAAAAGAAAGTTTAAATGTAACATGAAGGAATTCAACAAAAATCACAAATCTCACAAACAATGTGATTGGTCCAAAGTTAGATGTTTTAAATGTAACAAGATTGGTCACTCCTATTATGTATGTCTAGAGAAGTAGAGATTCAAGCAACATTAGCGAAAGTTAAGGATGAAAATATTGAGAAAGTAGAAAAATAAAATTATGCATTCTATTTAGCTCTCTCAAGTGAATTAAACACTAGCCTCAATACTTGGCTCATAGATAGTGGAGCTTCTCATCACATCACTAGATTTAAGGATAAGTTTGAAACTTTCTCTAATCATGCATCAAAAGAAGTAATCATTGGAGATAACTCCTCTTATCCTATTAAAGGAATTGGTGCCTATTCTATACAACTAAATTCTAGAATTACACTTCAACTCAAGAATTTTTTATACGTACCAGGAATCAAGAGAAACCTTGTCTCCATCTCCAGACTTGTTGATCAAGGATACAAAATTACATTCAAGAAGACAGAGTTCTATCTTGACCCAAGAACTCTACTATTAAGAAAGCCATCTCCATTGGAGTTAGAGATGGAAGTCTTTATAAGATTTTTAATAATAAAAAACCTAATCTAAACTTAACCATTAGTAATGTTCTGTCAAATTCCTCTAAAATTTGGCATAGGAGACTAGGTCATCTTGATTATCGGGCTTTATCATCTATAGGGAAAATTGTAAAAGGTCTACCTAATTTGAAAGCTGATCATTTAAGTATTTGTAAGGGATGTGAATTAAGTAGAAATACTAAACATTCCTTTCCTAAAAGTGATCATAAATCCAAATCCATTCTTGAACTTATTCACACAAATCTCTGTGGCCCTATGTCAGTCCCTTCTCTTAATGGGTGCCTTTTTAATATAATCTTTATTGATAATTACTCTAGGAGAACCTAGATCTATTTTATAAAGAAAAAGGAGTCATCTAAGGTCTTATCCAAATTCAAAGAATTCAAAGCCTTAGTTGAAAACCAATCAGGGAAAAAGATCAAAACCCTAAAGTCAAACAATGGGGGTGAATACATATTGATATCTTTAAAAATTTCTGCATTTTTGTTGGGATTAAGAGGGAGTTTTCTATACCTTATAATCCTCAATAGAATGGAATATCTAAAAGAAAACATTGATCTATAGTTAAATCAGCTAGAGTTATGTTACATGATCAAAATCTTCATTATTCATTTTGGACTGAAGCATCTAATACAACTGTCTATATTCAAAATTGATGCCCTCACTCCATATTAGAGAATAACAACCCAGAAGAAGTATTCATAGGTGTTAAACTAGATATAAGTCACCTAAGAATATTTGGATGTCCAGTTTATATTCACATACCAAAAGAGAAAAGAACAAAATTAGAGCCTTCTGGGAAGAAGGAAATATTCATTGGATATAGTGAAACTACAAAAGGATACATGATCTACATTCCTAGGCAAAGAACAATTGAAATTAGTAGATATGTAATATTTGAAGAAGACACAACTTTTAAAATTTCTATTAATAGTGATGAATCCATTTCTGAAGAAGATCAACCTACAGAAATTAAGAGGGAGGATGATTCTAATCTCTCTTCCATGTCTAATCATAGAGAGCCTAAAAATATCAGAAATAATAAAAAGAGACCTCTTTGGGCTAAGAAAATGTTAGAAGAAAATCAAGTTGAACCAATTGAAGTAATTTAGGAAAGCAAAAGGACTAGAAACCAATCATATTATGTTGTGTTGCTATTTGAACTCATAAAATCTAAACCTGCTAATGTTGAAGAAGCTCTCTCACATGAATAATGAAAGGAAGGATTGATTGAGGAATATAAATCTATATTAAAAAATGATGTATTGGATGTTGTACCAAGACCTAAGAACAAATCAACTATCTCTTTCAAATGGTTAATCAAGATCAAACATGCATCAAATGATAGTATTGAAAAATACAAAGCAAGATTTGTACCTCGAGGGTTCTCTTAGAAAGAAGGCATTGACTATGAAGAAACATTTTCCCTTGTTGCTAGGTACACTTCAATTAGAATAGTCCTAGCAATTGCAGCATCCAAAGGATGGAAGGTACATCAGATGGATGTTAAAACAACATTTCTAAATGGAAAAATTGAAGAAGTCTATATTGAACAACTAGAAAGGTTCAATACTTATGACATCAAAACTCATGTTTGTAAATTAAAGAAAGTACTTTATGAACTCAAACAGGCTCCCAAAGCCTGGTATGAAAGAATAAATAACTACCTATTAAAGTTAGGATATTCCAAAAATGAAGCTGACCCAAATTTGTATTTCAAAACTGATGGTGATGATATGATTATCCTTGTATTATATGTTGATGATTTGCCAATGATAGGTGAGGAAAATATCATAAATAAATGTAAGCAAGAATTCACACTAGAATTTGAAATGAAAGACTTAGGGCTACTTCACTACTTCCTGGGGTTAGAAGTCTGGCAAAAAGAAAACTGTATTATACTAAATTAGGGAAAGTATACAATTGATATTCTAACCAAATTTGGGATGATGGAATGCAAACCAACTACTACTCCTCTGGAAATAAATCTACACAAATCGAAAGATGATATGAACAAATCTTAACCTGCAAATCCTACTTACTATAGACAGATTATTGGATCCCTAATGTATTTGGTAAATACTCATACTAGCATATGCTATACTACTCATGCCTTGAGTTAGTTTATATGTGCACCTAAGAAGGTACATCTACATGAAGCTAAATACATATTGAGATATCTAAAGGGCACTATTGAAATCGAAATCAAATATGACAAAGTCAACATTGAACTTCTTGGATATTCAGATTCTAATTGGGTTGGAAGCTCCATTGAGTGGAAGAGTACTTCAAGATATTGTTTTAGTATTGGATTTGGTATGATCTCTTGGTCTTGTTGGAAACAAACTTCAGTAGCATTGAGTTCCACCGAAGCTGAATACATTGCATCTTCCTTGGGTGCTAGAGAATTAGTATGGCTATAAAAGTTGTTATCAGATCTCTTCAAAAGACATTTGAAGCCCACTGTGATTTATTGTGATAATCAAAGTTGCATTAAACTTTCATCTAATCTAGTATTCACATTCACTCCAAACATATTGAAATTCCATTTCATTACATCAGAGACATGGTGAATCGAGGAGTTATTCAACTAGAATATACATGTACAAATGAGAAAACTGCTGATATCCTTACCAAGCCTCTTGCTAAAGTGAAGTTGAAATACTTCAGAGAAAAACTTGGTATGATTAAGTGTAATGATAAAATTTGAAATAAAATGTTTATCTTATTTGAGTTTATTCTTCTATTGGTTACTTAGCAATAGTTGATATGTAATGAAAGGTGATGATCTTTCATGGACATATTCATTAGAAGGAAATTATTTACAAGGTGACAATCTTATAAATAATGTACCCATGTGTATTATGAGCATTTATAGACATTGCTTAAGTGCAAGTAGAGATCATGAGAATATAATGGGAATCTCTAGATATTGCTTAAGTGAAAATAGAGATTATATGTGTATCATGGACTTCTCTAGAAATTGCTTAAGTACAAATAGAGATCATGAATGTTTCATGGACATCTCTAGACATTTCTTAAGTGCAAGTAGAGATCATGAAAATTTAATCACTATGGACATCTCTAGACATTGCTTAAGTGCAAGTAGAGATCATAGGATATATTTTATATTTTTCAAAGATTTTAATACATATTGTGTTGATTACATGATGATTCTGATTCTAATCTATTGATGTTTTACTTCTCCCTTGCTAAAGAGGGAGTGTTAATGTTTTAGTGTCAGAAGAAGCATAACATGGATTATTTGATATAATGATCTAAGTTTATGAATAAATTAAATTACTATTGATTATATAAACTTCATGATACTACATCTAAATAAGCATATATATATATATATATATATATATATATATATATATATATATATATATATATATATATATATATATATATATATATATATATATATATATATATATATATATATATATATATATATATATATATATATATATATATATATATATATATAGATATATATATGCTTATTTATATGTAGTATCATGAAGTTGATTATTCACAGTCATTTAATATATTGTTATAAGGTTTCATTTGTTATTAGCAACATTTTATATATTGTGATCAGGCTCCTCACTATTATCGGTAGATATATTATCGTGCCTCATTTTGTTTGTTAGACTTATAATTAATCAAGGTAGTTATTATTTTTATGAAAAATCCCTACAAAGAGGCATGCCTCTATGTGACCTTTGGGCCATGAAGAGACATGACTCTTTGGGAGACATGTGCTTTGCCCTCTTACATATATGCCCTCTGATCATAGTGAAAATTGATCAGTCTATGACATTCTAGTACCTATGATCAAAGAAAAAGATACTTGGTTAACATTTCATTTGCAAATATAATAAAATCAAATATAGATCATCTCCATTCATTTTAATATATAGTCAAAGGAAGGCTAACTATGATTGTTGGTAAAGTTATAACAGAGGAAATATTTTTAGCACTATTCAAGTAAGAAATTCTTTGCAGTTATTAACTTTGTAATTGTTTTATCTATCAAAGATCAACAAAATTTAACAGACCTTGGATAACTAATTCACCCCCTCTTAGTTATTCTAAATAATTCCAATACCCAGTATCTTCACCTGGTCTCCTACAAGTGCCAAATGTGCATAAAGATCAACATAATGTGCACATGTGACCACTAGTATGATGGGGCTCATCTACAACCTATTGTGGTCTCACAACATATGCCCAATTTATCCTAGAAATGGAGACCCCCTAGTAAATATTTGTCTCCCATAACCCTAGCCTAGGGCCTGCATCATTTTTGGACTCCCCAAGGAGTTTGGGTTAGAAATGAGTCTCTAACTCTAAAAGTTTAGAGGGCCTAAAGTAGGAGGAAAATGGAGTTTTTAGTATTTAAGTGCTAAAATTGCACACTAGTGCACTAGCACACCTTCTCAAGATGTGCAAATGCACTCAATGTGCAAGTGTGCACTCATCTCCTCCTAAAGATGCACACATATGTACCTAAAAATGTGTACACCTCCAAAAGGTGTGCACCTATGAGGGTGTAGAGCTATGAAGGTGCTCACCTGGGCCAAGGGTCTATATAAACCCCATAATCTGCTTATACATTCTCACTTCTATCTCCACTGTCTAGGTTCTTGCACCTCTACAGCTTCAAATGTGTGCTATCTCCACTATCACCTACACTTGCCACAACCAAACACAAGGTTAGAAAACATAATAATGTGCACACATGCACATCTCCTCAAGTTGCACATGTGAGCACCTTCCTTCACTCCTAAACACATAGTATTAACCCTAAATAAGACCTAAGGCACAATAAGGTGTGGACATGCACACCTCCTCTAGTACACCTAAAGTAAAGGTTCACACATGTACACCACCCCAAGGTATGAATTTGTGCACCAACCCAAGGTATGCATGTGAAAACCTCTTTTGCTTTCAATAAAATAAGAAAAAACAAGTGTGGACACATGCACACCCCATAAAGGTAATCATGTGCACACCCTTATGTGCAAAAGCAATCAAAACTTAGTTTGATTCCCCCCCCTTTAATTAGCACTTTCTCTGCGCATGTGCACAGTTGCACACATACACATGTGTGCACCATACCAAGGTGCACATGTGCACCACTATGCGTAAATGGACAAATAGTCATTTAGTGCACCTAGTGCATCTGTAAGGGTGTGCTAGGTGCACTAAGAAAAATAATAGGACATTGGATGGATTTCACTAAACTCTAACTATTTTGGTTAGTTTTCAGTTGTTTATCCATCTGTTTAGAGTCAATTAGGGTTAGTTCTAGGTTTAACTTTAGCTTTCTTGACTAATGTCTCCTCTCAGGTGCAGATAATATAGCATCATCATCCTCTTCAATGGTGGAGAAGATAGCTCCAAATCTCATTTTTTTCAAATTCCAAGGTGCATCGTGGAAATCTTGGTCTCAAGATGGGAATTTAAAGATTAAAGATACCAAGGTTGGGCATATAGAATGGAACACATTCCTCACCATCTATAATAAACCTAAAGAATGATTTAAAATGGTATTAATGCTCATTTAAAATGGTATTAATGCTCATCAAATCAAGTCTAGTCAATGCAACATCACATCCTACATCAATTCAATCCTAGGAACTGATAATGGCTCTTGCAAAAAACTACTTGATCAAAGAGAAGGTCATCAAAAGTTTCATAGGGGAGATAGTCCTAGACCTCCAACCAAGAAATATTGAGAACATATTCCATCTACCTCAAGTTGATCATTATTTTTATATTTATTATGATGGAGAAGAGAGATGGTATCAGTGGAATGAGAAAGAATGTAGATAGATAATTCAATCATCCTTTTTGATTGATAAAACACCAATGGGTTGTAGAGTCAACAAAGTAGACATGACTCGGGGTTCTATGAAAGATGATGTGGGATACACCATTGGTCTTTTGAGTAGGGTCATGGGACTACCAGCAATAGGAAACCTTCACATCTGGATGGTCCACTTCATAGAAGCCATCAAGATCACAAAGATGCCAATATACTGGGCTACTATCTTGAGTGATAACTTATATGAGAAATTGGTAGTTGTCAAAGCCAATCCAAAATTCTAAATGACATTATATTTGGTGAAATTACTAGTGGCTAGCATGACAGACTACCCAGGACTTTATAAGAAGGGAAGCATGCAAGATTCTAATGCCTTGCCTTATGTTGTGTACCCTCAACTAGTGAAGAATAATCCATAATAGCAGAGCATTGAATATAGGGTGGTGAATGATAGTTTCATATTTACAATTATTTGATTAATTGAAGGCAATTATGCTAAATGGATGTGTTAGTGAATAGATTGTCTTTTCCAATTAAACAATAATCTACTTTATGCCCAAAACTTGGAAAATCTAATAATATTGAGTTGGGAAAACATAATAATAGTTATTTCCCTCTTCATTTATAGGTACAACTCCCTTTACAAATATTTATCAATAAGCTCAAAGAAAATAATAATGAATAAATATGCACTTTTACTAGAAAGCATATAAGAATCACTCACGTACTCTTATGTACTAAGGTAACAATTTACATATTCATTCAACAAACATAAATGAAAAGCTCATAGTCCTCTCACCGGCAATAAGCTAACTAGAAATTAAGCACCACCACAGTTAAAATTAATCATGCAAAAAAATGAATGAGAAAAAACCACACAGAAATAGTAGTAGATATCATACATGACTAATCATCATAGTTCACAAAATAACCATGATTAGATTACTTCAAACACCAAGTTTTAAAGCATAAATAAAGATGAAAGATATATGTATTCAAAAACTTCCTTTCGCACAAAGTCTTTTGAAAAGAATTGAAATATATATTCTATCTATATGTCACTATTTCTATCTATTTAACTTGAAAAAAGTACTAAGTTTATCAAAGCATTTTTTTCCTTCTAAAATTCTAACCCCTAACTAGTTAAATTCTCTAACATATATAGTTTTTACATATCCAAAAGGCCTCCATTAAAGCCCAACCTTTAGTTAAAAATAGTTATGAACAACAAAAATAGTTTTGAAATAGTTGCAAAAAGAATAAACCAAAAATAACTATTCTAACTAATCCTCTTCACTAGTCTTCTCTCCATCAGCTACAGTTTGCTTTACTAGCTTCTAGCTCCTAAAGGAATTTGTGAATTCCTACATCACGTGGGAGTGTGGGTTCTTCAGGCTCAAAAATTTAGATCTGCAAGAATCTTTCTACCATTTTAGATCTTTAATCCTTTGGCTTTGCCATGGCATGAGATTCTTATTTAGATACAACATTGACTTGATGTTTTCTAGTGTAGTAAAGTCACTAGGAGTATGTGCATCATTATCCTTTATTTTTGTCACCGCATCATTGAAAATTTTTGTTAAGATCTCGAAGTCCATATTTACATCTTCAAATTTTGGAATCCCTATGGGATTAACAACATGCATGTCTTTTAAGAGTTCTTTGTGTAACCCAACAACCTTAGTTTCCATTGATCACATTTCCTCAATGGCTTCTCTATGACTTGACTCCTTCCAACCCATATTGCTCTTAAAGATGAATAACATACATGAATCCATAGTTTTCATGGGATTTTCACCAAGAAAATTTAGCACTCCATATTTTTCAACCTCATTAACTTGAAATATGATGGCTTGGCATTAATTATGGTTAGCTTCCCATACTGGCACAAGGGTTTGAATCATGCCCAATATTGTCTCTCCTTCTATGCATGTGATGGTGAAATCTAGGTTGAATTTACTACCTTCTTTGATTATAAAGGCCACTTAGTCCTGTATTGCATTTGAGAGTAGTTTTCCCTTTTGGAACTATTTGACTAACTGCTAGCAATCTAAGGAATTGGGATCAAAAGACTGTAGGGTCTGAACCAATGGAAGAGCACCTAAGTTCATCAATGAATCTATATAGGTGGCCATGGTAATTACTAGTGCCTTGAGTTCTTTCTTTTCTTTGCAATCTATCTCTAATTGGGTCAGCATGTGATCTATAGAGAATTTGAAAAAATGGTCCCTAACTCCATAGTAGTGACTTTAAAACCTTTAGCATCAATTTCTCTAGATTAACTCTTCTATTTATATGTGGCCACTTCCATTGTTACCTTTCCTATTATGAGATCTCTAATCAGATGTACATCACTTTTCAATTTCTTTCTCTTAGAGCCATGGGCTACATATTTGGTAACCATATCCTTAATGGGTGTAGACACAGGTTCTAGGCTCCTTTTCTTGTTGATTGAGTTAGATAGCCAAGATGAGATAGAAAAAGTAAGGTAAATTCCTTAAGCTTCCTTGGTGGGAGTCATGAACTTGGGTTGGTCTAATATAGGGGCTTCAATTAACTATACATCACCATCAGGGTTGTTTGAGAAATTGAGTTCTTCACTCAAACTTTGTTCTTGAGCCATCATCTTCTCCTTTTGAATTTCCTACTACATGGGTGCCTCAGACTTGGTCTTGGACCTGGTTCTAGGGGTCATGGTATATGTGGGAGACAACATTTTTTCTATTTATTAGAAGCTAGAAAACTACCTACAACATGAGATGAAACCAAAATGTCAGAAGCTAGTGGTTTAGAGAAAGAAACCACTTTTGGAGATTTTTCATTTTGCTTTTCATTGAAAGTCTTCATGTTTCTTCTACTTAGCTAGCTATCCATGTGAGTGAGGATAGATCTAGTTCTTAGATTTATATCATCCTCTTCTCCTCGGCTCTAATCTACTTCCAAATGTTTCAACTCACTTGACTCTTCCCATCCTAGTTTGAGAATGTTTGAATCATCTTCAAACACCCCTTCTAGTTAGAATTTTAACTTGAGAGAATAGATTTTTGAAAGTGTTAATCTCAAGTGATCTCTTCTTAACTCTTCTTCTTTATCATTGCAATCCTACCATAAATCCTCCAAATGTGGAACCATAGGTGATTGACCCTTTAAATGAAGAACTTTGATTGTGAAACCTTATTTGTCAAAATTTCTCCTTCCCTAATAGGATCCAAGGTTAAAATTGAGTAAATTGCTTCTAATAATCAAGGCATTAATCATGATGTTGCAAGTTAAATGGCCAAACTTAATAGGAAAAAACTAACTCCCATTTTTCTTGAGGTAGGTTGTCTTTAATCACTAAAAATAACAGTCTACAAAGTTCCACTAAGAAAAAAAAATCTAGTGCATAGTAGGGTAATTTTACTGGTTCTTCTTTAAACCCGTCTACTCTCAAATAGGTGAATTTAGGAAACTAAATGAAGAAATTCCCATAGTTTTGAATCAAACTTTGGGATTCTAAGGATAGCCTTGGCATTGGTGCCTTTTTAAAGCTCAAGTATACAGTCTCTACTAGTACATCATGCACTTTCCTAAAATCCTCTAAGACCCTATCTCTTTGGAGCAAAGGGTAGTACTGATAGAAAGTTACATCCTCATTCCAAATTTCATGTGGAAGAGAGGTAATATTACTAATGCAGGAAATGAAATAGGACAAATAAGAATCCATATAAATTTTTTTCCCTAGATTCCTTAGCATGTTTAAACTAGCTTCTCAATGAATTGACAATTAATTCAACCCAATCCAATAGTCGTTCCCCTTTCAGAATGATTTCTACATAGCGATACATCTAGTCTTTAAAAAGAAAAACATCTACTGAACCTTCAACTTGGTGTAACAAGACCATGAGGTCATGAATATGGGGTTTCATATGGTCTTTAGTAATTATCTTAGGCAATCTTGAACCACCTCTATAGTTTCTCTTTATCTATTTTGTGGCCAAGGTGTTATGGTACTTGTTTGGGCTTTCCTAATACTCTACTAAAGACTGGGCAGGGCCAAAGGTGACAAAGGTACAATCAGAAAGACCTAATACTAAGGAAATGGTTTCCCTAGAAATAGATAAAAAGGACTCACCATATTTGTTCAGAATGCTTTTAGTTCTTACATCATAGTGGTCAATGCATAGCTGAAGTAACTTAGGACTTAAAAGGGTAGGGGGAAAAGTCATAGCTTCAACCAAACCACTTGTCAAAATTTCCATAAAACCATTAACTTCATCTACTTTTTTGTAGAAATTTTCTTGTAATTTCTCAATTTTTACACCTTCTAAATTAGTATCAGCAATAACAGGCTTCCTACACTCTAGATTAGAAATATTTCTAAAGAAGTGTTGAATAGACTTCATTATAAAAAAGGAAATAAAAGATCAAAACTAACTTCTTTCTTTGAAATGTAGAGGATAGGGCAAAGGGGAAGGGATTATTTGAATTCTCACTTGTAATTTGCAGAGAGAAACTAGACTTTTCGTTTCATTGTCTATTGCTTCTGCTTCAATTCATCCTTTGCATGATAAATAGTAAAATGGGAAACTTCTATTCTTTTTAAAGGAAAAGGAGAACATATAGGTGTAGGAACAACCTCATAATGAGGCATTCATGGTGAACTAGTTGTGACCTATTTCACATGATTGAAACCCATGATAAGACCTCTTTATTTAATAATTCCCCTTTGTAGCGGTCTTTGCAATGATTACTTTTTTCTGACAAATAATCTATCTTTCAAATGAAAGATTTCCTCCCACCAAGTCATGATGATATAAAATCTCATGTTTGATATGAAATTAATTTAAACATGACTTCTAATCATTATTTCCTAACACCTCAATTGATGTCTCAAGAACCAAGAATCCTTTAGAGAATTGCGAGCACTTCCCACTTTTTGCCCAAAACTTTTAGTAGTAGAACCACTTCGAATTGCTTTTAACTAAAGTTCAAAAGGGTTCAAAGTGGTCCAAAATAAATCCTTATAATTCTTAGTGGGTCCCACCTAGAATAAAAATGGTCAATACCAAATATTTTAGTTGAACTTCTTTGAACTACTTCAAACTAAAGATCAAAGGGGTTTGAAGAGGTTCAAGGTATAGGAGATGTGATGGATAACACAAGGTAAATTCTCATATGTAGGATTTGATGATATTCAAGACATAGGAAATCAAGGAAGGCTAGTCCAATAGTTAACTTAGTAATTCTAAAAGAAAATAGAGAAAAACCAAAATAAATGGCAACTCAAAATAAGGCTAATAGGATGTTATTACAAGTAGCAACCAAGATCACATAGATTGGTGCGTATTACATCCAATTCAAAATATTCAACTACCTAAGGGTAGTCAATACATTGGAGAACCCTAAGAAGCTCTTGAGATATCCATCAGATAGGCTAATTTTATTGGAGATTGCTCAATAATTCACGTCTGCATATGATAAAGTGTGAAAACAACACAAAAAGACATGGGTATGGCCTATCATAATTGGTGCTTTTGATGTCAAGAAAAAGAAATGTATTTCTACCTTTGATTTTGAGTAGGACCAATATCCACTGGAAGAGTACAACCCCACTCACCCCTAATTCAACAACATAGGGATGGTACAATATCTGGTAGGGAAGCAGTTTGTACATGAGGATGTGTTAGAAGATCATTGGATGAATGCAATAGATGACAACGATATCAACATAAGGGATCATTGTAGGGTGACTCTATATTTGGTGAAGAAGGCACTCAAAATGAAGTTCCTATTAAAGCTTATCAAGAAAGATACATAAGAAATCTTGGATCCTCTATACAATAGGGAAAAGATTTATGATAGGCTTATAATGAATGCAAAGATCAAAAGAGATGAAAATGAAGACATCAAACATAGAACCAGGCACACGGTTCAATTAATGAAGGACTAGATCTAGAAACCTTTCAAACTTGATCTAGTTCCTTAGTCTATTCCTCTTCAAGCCAAAACACACCCTATGAAGGTTAAAGGTGAAAAAGTTATAGTACCAACCTTCCCGACTCGATCTCTTGTGAGGCTGGAAATGGTGCATCAACATGAGTGGTAGGTTGAGTATTTTGAAGTAGATAGGGGTGTCAAAAGGAGGAGGGATCCTACAAAGGAAAAGAAGTAGACAACTTAGGATCAAGTACCTCAACAAGAATAGGTAAAGCCTACACAAGAAGAGACACAAGCTGATCCTAAAGCTCGAGAGCCTAGCCAAGAGCTACAAGAACCTCCACATGAAGAATAGGTGTAGGATGAATAGGTAGAAGAATGGTAGCTAGAAGAATAGAGGGTGCCACAAGAAGATACACAAGAGGATTAAGCCTCCCCCTTAGCTCCAAAGAGGGAAATAATTGAACCATAGGTGTTCGAAACAAGGAAGAGAAAGTTAAAGAAGAAAAATACTATGTTTCCCCTAGTTCCTAAAACAATACTGGAAGCTAAAGAAGAAGAAGAAGAGGGGGGAAAAATTGAATATTTCCACTTGAGTCAAAGGACTCATACGTCTAGGGAAATAGAAGAAGAAAAAAGAAGAAGCTCAACCTTGAAAGGTCTATCTACTAAAAAAGAACCATTCATATTTCAAAATTAGAAGATGAGCATCAGCAATGGATAGATGATTTCTGGGCATCCCACCACCACCATCTCAGGACTTAACATTCCTAGACAAAGCCTCAATAACACCACTTTCTTAAACTATAGAAATAGAAGAACAAGCAATGAAGCAAGTTGAACCCAAAGAACTAAAAGCCAATGAAGTATCAGAGGTAGGGAAAATACTTGAAGAGGCTCAACAAAATCCTCATGATACAAAGGCTAAGACCTTAGCCCAAAAAAATATAGAGACTCAAACTGGTGATCTTTATCAATAAGAGAAGAATTTAGAGAGGATGGATAAGTGAAAAGGACCTATAGTGGAAATCAACTCTTTAGTCAAGTACATGTTTCCAATGGGCAGTACACTAACATGGCTGAAGAGGGAGGTTATGTTTCAAAAAAAGTAGCTAGATTTGACTATTAAGGAGGGAATGAGAGAGTTGGTAAAAGTCATCAAGAAGCCTGAGCCACCTACGGGTGATGTGCTAGGTGTCAAAAGTGTCCTATGTTTTTTTATTCCTTCTCCTCTATTTTTCCTTATTCCTATAGTCTTTAGTCCTATTTTGCCAAATTAATTGATAGGGAATCAGGATAATTGACACTTCTTTGAAGATGGAAGAATAATTCCTAAAAGAGGTCAATTATGTGGAAAATGATATATTTTGACTAATTTTCTATAGGAACCATAGGTCTACAAGAAGACATGGAACCGACTACACAGGTGGATAATTAGCTCAGGGTTGTTGTCTTGTTATTCCATTTCAAGCAAGTAGTTTTGTAAATAGTTAAACAGAACAATTAAGATATTATGTTATTTTGGTCATGTCAATTTTATAATAAAATACTTGTTTCCTATGGCCAGGCTAAAAATCAAAATCTATCTATGTTTGGGATGGAAGCCATCTACTATAATAGTTTAGTAATTAGTCAATTAAATAATTTGAACCTATATAAATAGGTTTTTAATCACAAGATAACATGGATTATGATATATGAAAAGCTCTGTTAAAATTATTCTTCTAAGCTCATCATAATAACAAAGTGGAATTTTTGTAGCAACGTGTGTCAATTTAGTTCTCACCACATGAACCAGAGGAAGGGCCCCCTCTTAGGAAACTTGGAGAGATCATTTTAGTTATAGACATTTGTTTTATGTTTGTTGTAGAATCTCTTTCATTGAATTTAGAATGCATGATTATTAATTGGAGTGAATATTATTGTGTGAAAGAAATTGAATTATTACTTTTTCATTAAGATTTAGACATGGGACTTCATTATTTCTCATTTCCTTGCTCTGCTCCAAATACACTATAGAGTCATTCATTCATTATTATACCATCATTCACCATTATATCATTTCTGATCACCACAATCCCATAATTTTTCCTAAATTCATTAGCCACGTTACATACCTAATAACTTCTTATCACAAATTCTTGCTTTGCCTCACATAACCACCAAGGTCCTGTCGCAATCCTTCTCACCTCCTATCACAAATCACTCTATTTTAAAGAGTTCCTACCACAAACTATTTACTATCACTTTTTCATTCTTCAAATTACATTACTAAAATCCTGATTCCTATGTTAGTATTTGGATATATCTTTTAAGGAATTTAAGTGTAGTGGTAAAGATATATGTGTGATTACTTTTAATCATGAATAAGATTGATAATTTTTCCTTTGAATAAAATCTTCATTATGTACAGATTATGATTTCATGTGATGTGTGGTTTTTCTTATAGTATTCATTCATACATATTTGGTTTATGTAGTTCAAATTTAGATATTTTCTTTAATTTGCATCTCATCGTCACTTAATGTGTATCTTCATCCATTCGATAAACTGCCCCAATATCCTTCAATAGTCTATGACCCCGGATTGACATTCAATAGGAGTAAACTAAATGTCCAAAGCAAGACCAAATATTAAGTTAATTTGAAACATAGTTTTGCCCAACATTTTCGGCACCATTGCTAGGGAAAGATATTAAAGATGTGAAGTTGTAGCAAGTTAAGATAGGAACAATGCATTTGTGAGAGTGATTGATCAAGAGTCAACCTTTCTTAACCCATGCTTAGGATTTGCACTATAGTAAATCATTTAGGTGCATGAATAGGCTTAGAGATAGTCAAGGTAGGTTTGTTAAGAAAGAATCAATAGGTAGTTCAAAAATTCAAAAACCAAAAAAAAGAGAAAAATCCATCAAACATCAAAACCAAACCAAAGAATGAAGTCAGAATCTAGCCATCTTCTCAATCCACCTCTTCTACTATACCTTCTAAAATTTCTCAACAATTCACAAATTCATAAAAGCTAGGTGTAGTAAGCCTCCAAATTCTCTAGAACAACCCTTTAAGACATACTATACACCTTGGGCAACCAAAGTTTTGGAAAGAGTCATGGCTAATAATACTAGAAATAACAACATAAGAGAAAATAATGCTAGAAACAATGGTAATGCATTTTTTCAACATAATACGACCTTTGAGTTTCCTATTCAGCCTCCCAAGGATAATGCCCCTATCAAAAATATCCCTCACTCAACACTTCCTATATTTAGAGGGTCAACCTTTGAGGATCTTGATATGGTCCTATTTGAATTTGGTATTCTTTGTAATAGCTATGATTATCAAAGTGATGCACAAAAACAAAAGTTATTTCTTGCTACCTTGAAAGATCCTGCATTATGATGGTTTATGAGTCTTAGGGACATTAGAACATGGGACCAAATGAAAGATGATTTTCTAGAAAAATATCAGGAGTACTATAAGACCAAGGAAGTATGGGATGAAATATTTCACATAACTTAGTGATAAGATGAATTAGTTGAAGATTTTTCAGAATGTTTTTCCTTTAGTTTACAATGTTCAAGGCACCTTGATTTAACTACAAATACCACCAAGATGATTTTCTTAAGAGAGATTCATGATGAAACCATGAATGCCTTAAATTTGATTGGTAAAGGTGATATTTCTAAAATGTCCTTTAAAGATATTTGTGATATATGTAAGAACTATTCATGGTCTCATCGATCTATTCATAGGAACTCAAGTAAGTTTTCCACTATGGGTAATGCATCAGGTATCTCCAAGTGCAGAACTGACAATTTACTTGAAGATCTTAAAATTGACTTATTAAATCATATGGGAAAATAAATTGACACTTTTTATTCTTGTAGGAAATATGAGGAAGTTGAAAAGGCCTTGGTAGTATATTTCCCAATTTGTCAGAAGAAGCATGGACCAGAAGACTACCCTTATAATCGGACTCATGTAGCATCTCTCGAGGAAGCTAGCAATACTTTGATACTATCACCTCTTCTTGAAGGGATGATTCTTATGGAGTATACTGAAGAACCGGTTTACTATATTGCTCCACGATGCTAGTTTTTACCTAGAGGGTTCTCCAGTGAACATTTTTCTGAATCATCTCAGTATTCTCTAACCAAGGTCCATGGTACGGAGGTTGGAAACAACCTCAACCTTATCAATAATGGCCCCAAAAATTTCAATCCAATACAAAATCATGGCATCAGGCATAGAGGCCACAATATTTGTATCCACCTCCACAACCTTTGTATCCACCTCCACACCCTTATTCACAACCTTATCTCTCATAGCAATCATTTCCTCCACCACCACTAACAAGCCCCTATCAAGAATCTCAACAACTTATTCCTCCCATACCTCCATCTTCTTCAAGTCCACCTCCAAATCCACCACAAATGCACAAACCCACATCCATGCCAACTCAGTTGAATCCAAATCCTAACAATAAGCCTCCTCAACCACTTTATCATAATGAGATGACTAATTTTCCTACCTATCCCATTAACACAGTTGAGTTGGATGGTGTACACCTCAAATCTGGGAAGGCTCTTAAAGGACCTACTATTACAAAGGTCCTACATGGACTTGAAGAAAAGTTAGAAAAAGAACCTCCCTTTGCTAACTAAATCATTTGTAAACTAGAGCCTAAAGAACCAACACATTAAAAATTTGATATTTTAAATGAATTACATAATATTAATATCAAAATTCCTCTTTTGCAAGCTCTTAAGGATATTCTGGTATACAATAAAATGATACATGAGTTATGCACCCAATGACAGAAAAAGGAGGATTCAAAGATTGTTCAAGTTATTGAACAACTAGCAGAATTAATGTTGGGGAATGTCACCATTCTAAAATATGTAGATCCCGGCAGTCTAGTCATCTAGGTAAGTATTGGTACATTTTTTATTCCTAGCACACTTGTAGATTTAGGCGCTGCTATAAACATGATGATAAATGAAACAAAAATAAAATTATCTGTGGCTGGACTTAGACCTACTCCTATGATGCTTCAAATGGCTAATTGATCCTTAGTCAAACTAGAGGGGGTTATAGAAGATGTTCTTCTTTTCATTGATAGTTGGGATTATCCAACTAATATTATGATTTTGCAACCAAAAGCTAAGTTGGGGGGGGGGGGGGGGGAGATGGGGGTGGAGCATCCTTTGATTCTAGGGAGATCCTGGCTAGCTTCTGCTAATGCCTATATCAATTTCTAGTCAGGTAACATGGTTATTTCTAATGGAGAATAAATAAAATCATTGACACTCTATCCTTCTACTCAACCCTTGTTAGATACAGAAGATCATATGTGGGTTGACACTGATCTAGAATATTTTGCACTAGTCCTTACCATTGAACAAACACAACAACTTGAGGAACCTAATGATGACAACATTTTGGTGAACTTTCTTTAGAATGTGTATGAGTCTACTGATATCCTAAAAATAATGGTTTTCCCTTCTCATGTGACTATCAATTGCCCTTTTGGGAAATTTCCTTTAGTTAGAAATCCTTAATCTATTCAACACTTTATCAGGTTACAAAAAACTTCTACCACATCAGTGTTTGTATAGTTGATTATTATTTTTAGAAAAATCAGAAACATCATCAAGACCCCTCCTTAGTGCTCCTACATCATCAAAACCTATGGAGATCCTATTCAAGTGTAACCTCAATATTAATCCATAATTAACACTAGCTTAGGTTAAAGATCTGATAAGTGTATTTAAAAATCATAAAGATGCATTTTCATGGAAATATCAAGACATGTGAGATATTCATCCAGACACTTGTACCCATCACATTTACATAGAAGAAGGAAGTCACTCAGTTTGACAACCACAAAGAAGACTCAATCCTGCCTTACATGATATTGTCAAGGAAGAACTCCAAAAACTCTTGAATGTTGGTTTCATTTATCCAACTTTAGATAGCAGGTGGGTATCTCCTTTGGTTTTTGTTCCAAACAAAAATGGTAAGTGGCATATTTTTGTTGATTATTGAGCTTTAAATAAGGTGACTAAGAAGGATCACTTTCCATTACCTTTTATTGGTAAGGTTTTAAATAATCTTGGAAGAAAATGATTCTTCTCTTTCTTAGATGGATTCAATGGGTACAATCAAGTCTGTACTACCCTAGAAGATCAGGACCAGACTACTTTTACTTGTCCATGGGGAACCTTTGGATACAATGTTCTCCCTTTTGGGCTATGTAATGCCCCTACTACATTCCATCATGTAGTATTAACCATCTTTTGTGATCTAGTTAATGATTGTGTAGAGTTTTATATGGATGATTTCACTATTCATGGAAATGCCTTTGATGAAGCTAACAATAACTTGGAGAAAGTACTGAAGAGATGTATCAACACTAACCTATCTTTGAGCCATGAGAAGTGTCATATGTTAATGACTGAGGGACTCATATTAGGCCATTTAATCTCCTTAAAAGATATAGAAGTTGATCCCAAAAAGATCCAAATAATCTAGGATCTCCCCACATCTTTGACCCAAAAGGATGTTTGGAATTTCCTTGGTCATGTTGGGTATTATAGGAGATTTATTCAAAACTTTAGTAAGATTGCTTCTCCTTTGTTTGCTCTATTAATTAAATATGTTGTCTTCACTTGGACCCTTGCATGTCAAGAAGCCTTTGAAACTATTAAGACCAAGTTTGTGAGTACTCCTATTCTTAAAGGCCCTAATTGGGAGTTACCATTCCATATTCACACCAATGCTTCTAGTTTTTCAATGGAAGAAATACTTGGACAAAAGGAAGACAACCTCTTCTATTCAATTTACTACATTAGCAAGAACTTCACTAGTGTCAATGTAAACTATATGGTAACTGAAAAATAATTTTTAGCTATTGTTTATGCTATTAATAAATTTTGGCACTACATTATTGATTATAAAGTTTTTGTTCATACTGATCACTCAGTGATTCAATTTTTACTGAATAAACCCATAGTAACTGTTAGGGTTATTAAATGATTGCTTTTGTTACAAGAATTTAATGTCACTATACTTGACAAGCCTAGCTGAGAAAATGTGGTTGCAAATTTCTTGTCCTAGTTATAGTAGCTCGATAATGAACCTATTCCTATTGATGACTCATTCCCCGATGAACACCTCCTTTCCATTTTTGCCAAAAGTTCATGGTATGTTGACATTGCTAATGATTTTCTTACATTCAAGTTTCTAACACACTTCTCTCCTTGAGAGCACCATAATTTGGTAGGCCTTAGTGGACAATATAATTGGATCAATGGTATTTTATTCTATACTAGCATTGACAACATCATGCGTCGGTGTATTCTCGAGGAGGATGTCTTTGATATTCTCCATGCTTGTCATACTAAACCTTGTGGTGGATACTTTGCTTCTCAATGGATCGCTCAAAAGATTCTTACTATAGGTTATTATTGGCCTACACTCCATAAGGATTACAACCATTATCTCCAACATTGTGATAGTGCCAGTGCATGGGTCATCCTACACGATCAGATGAAATGCCACTCTGCCCTTAGCTCTCTATTGAACCTTTTGAAAAATGGGGTCTCAACTTTGTTGGACCTATCAATCCACCTTCTAACAACATAGAATATATTCTTGTTTGTGTAGATTACTTTACAAAATGGGTTCAGGTGGTCACAATTAAGTATGCTTGAGATACTAAAGTTGCTAAATTCCTGTATTCTGAGATCTTCACTCACTTTGGTGTTCTTCATGAGATTACTACTAATCAAGGACCCAAGTTCACTTCAGACCTCATTGCTACATTAATCAAAGAATATGAAATTTACCACAAAAAATTATCACATTACCATCCTCAACCCAATGGACAAGTTGAAGTCACTAACTGAGAATTGGAGAATATTCTTACTAAAATTGTTGCACTTGATAAGCGTGATTGGGTGACATGGCTTCCTAAAGCCATGTGGGCCTATTGCACCATGTGGAAGACCACCACTAGTCTAACCCCTTATGAAATAGTTTATAGTAAGAAGGTTGTCCTTACTATTGAGTTTGAGATTAAGACTCTTCGAACTGCTCTTCAACTTGGATTGAGTCTCTCAGATGCTCAAAAAGAACACATAGTGCAACTCTACTCCCTTGATGAACGTCAAGAAGTACTTCTTCACACTGAACTTGTTCACAATCAATGAGCACTGTAGCATGAAAAACACATTTGTCAACATTCTTTCTAGCTTGGGGATTGGGCACTTTTATATGATTCCCAGCTTCAAGATTTCAAAGGTAAATTTCATACTCGCTAGCTAGGTCCTTATGAAATTTCCCATGTATTTGGTAATGGTGTTATTTAGCTCTATACTGTGGATTCTAAATGTCATAAGCTACTTGTTAAATGTCATCATCTCAAATTGTACTAAAAGCCTTTGTCAAAAGAAGTCTTTTTCCTCACTACAATCTTAGACTTCATAGTGGCTCCTCTAAACATGTTGATTATTAAATATATGTTTTAAGAAAAAACACCAAACCAAACAAACATATTGAAAAATACAACAAACCCACCCTATCTCTTTCACTATCTACTTCTTCTCTCTTTGGCTACTACTTTAGAAGGCCTCCACCTTCCCCATTTGGTTTTCTCTTCAGTTGATGACACTACCACCATGGTGATAGGAGGATCTCCTTGTTCCTATTGCTCTTCCTTGACCCTTTTTTTGAGGTTCCTATCATTTCCATTTCCTTTTCTTAGTGCAATCTTGGCATGTTTTTCACATGTGTGGCATGTCATATTTACTATCTGTAGACACCTAAATCCTTTAGAAAATAAAGTATTTTTATTTTTTGAATTTTTTTTTGATGACATCATCATTTATTAATTAATTAATTATTTAATTTATTTATTTATTTTTATGCCATTAAATCCCTTTATCTTAATTAAAAATATTTAATTAAGGAATCCCTCCCAAAAATGTTTAAATCTTATTTAAACATTATTTCCTTATTTATTAATTATTTAATTAATAAATTGACCAAAAAATTGAAAATAAATAATTTATTTATTTTTTGCCCAAAACTTGGCCAATTTCCTTAAGACCACTAACCTCTTCCAAAATCTTCTAATCCTTATTTAATTTTGATTAAAGGCTAATCCCATCATTTCCTACCCCTAATCCCAACTCAAAATATTTAATTAAGATTAAATATTAATCCTCATGTTTATTAAAAAAGTTTTAATAAATATCTCCTCAACCCAAACCCTTGAAATAAATAAAACTTTATTTATTTCCTAAAAATCTAATTTATCCTCATCCTAAGAAGTTCTAGACTCTTCTAGAAAGTCTTCATCCTCATCCTAGGAAGTTCTAGACTATTCTAGAAAGTCTTTATCCTCATCCAAAGTTTAGACTCTTCTAGAAGATGTCTTTAAACCTAATCCTAATCCCCTCCTAACCTTGTCACATTCCTTAAACATGGGTTAAGACTTACTAACCCAAGCCAAAGTTAACAAATATCTCCTCCTTCACCCACCCTCATTAAATGCCATCCGCTTGCCCATCCCTAATCTAATCCTAAGCCATCCTAATCCATCCTCTAATAATTTACACAATCCTAAGAAAGCTTAAAACCTTTCTAATCAAGCCCAAGTCAAAATTCCTCTCATCTCCCTCAAAATATCCCAACCATAAAACTTTATGAAGCCCACTAGGCCATAAATGACTCTTCCAAGCCCTTTCATTGCTCTTACAAGCCATTATGAGGGTCTTTATGAAGATTTTATCCCTTGAGCCTCCTTTGTTGACTTATCCTTCCCCTTTCCTCCATCCTCCCACCCTATGACATGTGTCACTCCTTGATTAGTTGTAAGGAAGCACAATCCATGTGCTCTCCTCTCATGCAATCTGAGCCCTCCATGAGCTTTTCCCCATCCTTGCATGTTAGCCCTCAATCCCTCAAGCCTCTTGCCTATAAATTAGATCCTTCCCCTTTGCAAAAGAACACAATCTAGAAAGTAAAGCCATAATTCCGTTTTGAGAAGCCATTTTTTACATCAAATCCATTCACCAAAATCTATCAAAAATCCTCCATTGAAGCCCATTTGAGCATTTGAGCATACATACATAATCAAGCCATCTTAGCTATTAGACACACCTCTATATCAAGTGATCATCCTCATTGAGAGAGCCTATCCATGGCTCATATTCTCATTTGAGGACTTCACTTTGTCTCTCATGAAGTTATGTTAAATTAGTATGCAAATGCTTTTGATTGTTTTAATTTAATGTTTCTAACATACTAAAGTAGCATATACATTTTGGCACGCCTGGTGGGACCCTGCATGGGTCATCTTCATTAGCTTTTTTAGTCAAGTTTTGTATGTCATTTGCAGATTTTGGCTAATTTTGCTTGTTTTTGTGATTGGTAGGATTGTATAAATTGGTTTTGTAGGTCCACATGAGCATGAAGAAGAAAAAGGAACTCATAGTCTATCTCATAGTATTTGCAAATTTTTCAAGCTTATAGGAGGAGAAAGCACTTGGAATTCTTCTTCCTCTTCTTGTCTATATTCTTCTTATTCCATCTACTTCTTCTTCTTCTTCTTGTGGGATATCTTGGCCATTTTTTTTAAGGAAGAAAAATCATACACACTTCTTTTTAGTTCTTGAAATGAACCCCCAAATCATACTTAAATTCATTAAAAACTAAAAATTTGCAAAAAAAAAAAATCTTTTAACAAGTGAAACTAAACCAATCCAATCATTTGCATCCTTGCAACATCAAATTTTTAGATGCATTCATGCAAAGTTATGAACACTTCATTTTTGAGAATTTAAAAAGAACTTCAAGTTTCCATTTCAAAAGGTTCAAAATCAACACTAAGTTCACACTAAAATCTAAATCAAACTCAAAGCATCAATCAAGGATAAAATAAACCTCATTTGTAAATTTTTTAAAGTTCTTTTAAAAATCTCATGAAAACTAAGAGTCCTAAATGGTTGCCAAAATTGTCCTAAAAGCTTTGTTATTTGTTCCAAACAAATGTCTTGTTGCAAAATCTTGAATGTTTCTTAGGTTTTTCATGCATCAAAATAATCTAGGAATATCATTTTTGGGCTTAAAACATGCAAACTAGAACAAAAAATCTTGAATGAAAACCAAATTCCAAAGAGTCATTTTCACTTTTGAGTCCAAAAAAGTCTTGAATGATCTAAGGTTAAAACAAAGCACTTCAAAGTTCTTAAAACAACATACAAAATCTCAATCTTGAATGCTCAAAGGAAAAAACTTGAATGTTTAATCACTTGTCTTTGAATGCATGTTGCTAAAATCACTCTTGAGTGCCATGGATTAAAATCAAGTTTGTTTTTTTATGAATGCATCATTAAAACAACAAATCCAATCTTGAATGCCATAGATCAAATACTCATCTTTTGGGGCATAAAAAGAATTCTCATTTTAGAAACTTTCTAAGTTATAAAAACAAATAAAGACACTTTGAGTGAATTTGTTGTTGGACTCACCCTCTTTAATCACCCATCATTCTAACCATTGGTTGCAATATCAGCACAATATATGGGGATGGGTCTACCTAAGAAGGTGTTAAGTGCTCCAAAAAAATCAAATTCCACTCACTTGAGTTTTTATTGGTTTTTCTAAGATAGAAAATTTCTTGAATGCACATTAGTCTTGCTAACACTTCATTTGGGCATAAAAATTGAACAAATCTTGACGTGGAGGGCCTCCGAGTATGTCCTTGAAACCAAATTTCACACATCTTTGTTTTGGGCTTAAAACAAACTCACACTCAATCTTGAATGCCTTAAAGAAAAATCAATCGATACTTGACATGGAAGGCCTCCGGGCGTGCGAGTTTACTTTTGTTGACCCTAAATCTTCTTGGTGTATTCATTCTTCGATCGATTTGACTTTTGTTAACGCTTCAAGTTGGAATTGAACATTTGCATCCTAAACATGTGTGTTTGCAAGGTCTAGATTAGAAAACTTAAATGTCAGTTGGAAAAGAATTCTATCTTTTAGCCCAAGATCATCCAATTCTTCTCTCCCCTTGTTGTCTTTCAAGGCCATCTTGGGTGCATAAGATTAGGATCCAAAATCTTGTCTTAGCTTTTTGGAGGCCTGCTTTGGGATTTCATCACCCCTTGGGATGACCATAACTCCAGCGTTCCGATGGAGTATAAAGATCAGGAGGTGAATCCACAGACACCTTTCTTGGAATCAAGATTTTGTCACTCAGGCTAAGCCTCAGGGAACTTTATACCCTTGAGAAGTGAAAGAGGAGATGTGGGTTACCGCTCCTCTTGGCTGTGTAAAATTGTTTTGGTTTCATCTACAGATTTGGGCCTCACGTACCTTGGGTATATTGAGGACTCCCTAGCTAAACCAATTGTCAGCCTTGGAGACAACCATCTAGGATGTTAATGTGTTTGAAGTGACTGATCAAAACATTTGTAAAATATACACACTCCTTGGTGCATGTATCACATTCTAAGAATCAAAAACTTCTATCTGGTTGTTCCTATCTATTGCTTGATCTTTTACTTGTTGAATAAATGTTTGCCAAACTTGGTCAATCCTAGCTTAGGGCAGACTTAGCGTAGTCACTGCCCGTTTCAAAAGTTGAATGAGTTTAAGCAAAACAACCAAAATCTCTCTAAGCCAAGCAGATTCAAGAATTTATGTCAAAACAACCCAAACCCAAACAGAAGTTTCACAAAGCGAAATTCAAGCCCTCTCAGGCATACCAAGAAATTTTAGCCAAGAGAAAGGAAGTAACAACAAGCCCTCAAATTGCCAAACTCCACAAAGCAGAAGATAAAGCAACCGATGAAACCTATCGGGACGCTTAGTTAGATCGCACTATCAAATTTAGCAAGCATCCAGGAGTTAGCCCTGCTTATGTCTTACCAACTAGGCATGATTTCTATGATTAGGCCCCCTTGTTCCTCCACATCTTCTTGCATAAGCTCCACTTTAGAGTCATCCTTGTAGGTAAGCCAGCCACCCTTAGTCATCCCCTTAAGAATTATAGCTCACCCATCTCATTTAGATCTTTGCCTTAGAACCAAACCAATCCCCCCAAACCTAGCTAGCATCCCAAAAGCCTAAACTTCACATCCAAGCCTTCAAAATTGTTGTCACCTTGCCAAAGTCTACCATTCCTACCATCTTGCAAATCCACCAATCTCACCAAGGTTATCCCTTTGACAGAGCTTTGTCTAGGGTAATCTAGCTTTGTCACTTGTTATCCCTCATCACCTTGAGCTAAAGGTTGGGATCCACAAGTGGTCAATCTCATTTTTTTCTTCAAGGATCAACAGTCTATCCTTAAGTTGACACAATCACCACCAAGCTTGCACATAGGAAAGCAGACCTTTCATGATTTGGCGACATATCTTTGAAGTTAGAATCCACAACCCAATCCTCCTTAGGTTTTTCATATAGCTTTGCCTCAACTTAGGAAATCATTTGCATAGAAAAGCCTTCCCCCTTGGCATCTATTGACATTGTTGCATCTCATCCCTAGGAACATTTTCATGCCACTCGTCACTCTATTAGTCAAGAAGAAGAAAGAAATAATGGAACCCTATCATTTGGATCAAATAGCATCGCTCCCCTTGAGCACTCAACCATCCTTCAGCCTAGAGAACACAATAGCATCACCTACTGACATTGAATCTTTCATGAACCAACCAGGAAATGCAGTATTGGTGAATGCCATTATAGACAAGAAAAAAGAAACAATCATGGCTAACTTTCAAAGGGACAATATAGGAGCCTTCGACTTTGGAAGACCTCCTCCCTTATCAGATCCATCTCACTCGTTGTTTGGACAACTACCACACCCAATAGGCTCTTATGATTCAGATTATCCTCAATATGTGCCAAAAGAAGAGCCTCAAGCCAATCCTTATGATCCAATAGACCCAAACATACCAGCCTCCACTCAAGTTGAAATCTCCCTTCTACAAGCCAATCCAGCCACCACCACTCCACCATTGGTCCATACCACTCCATCCCAAACCCCCTTCACCCAAAACACCTCATCATTCACTCCCTTCACTATTGCTATTGTTGCTCTCCAACCAAGCCTTCCAAATCCAGCCATCTCCCAAATCAGTGCAAGCATCTTTGGCGAACCTCAGCAATATACAACCGGGATGTCACCCATGGGGCCAAGTAATCAACCTTTCATCACCCCCAGCTTGTTTACCTTAGCTCAGAGCATAATTCCATGATTTTCACTAGGTCCTTGGAGCTCAATGCCATCAGCCACAAATCCACAAGCTACTGCCCTCACTCCACAAAGCTATCAAACCCCACAAGCTACTACCAATGTTCTGCCAAGCTCTCAAGTGACCCAAGCTCTTGCCACCACTCTACCAAGCTTTCAAATCTAGCCACCAAGCTATCAAACCCCATCAGTTCCATTTCCAAGCTTTCAATTCCCATCACCTCCACCACCAACTAATCTATTACCTCCTATTACTAACTATTTTTCTATGCGACTTCTAGGAGGAAATCCACCATCACCAACCACCAATTACTTGGCCTCTTTTGCCATGCAGATACCTTCCTAAATGGGGGCACAACCCACATATATTGGTCAAACTCCTCAAATCCAAAGACAAGTTCCACAAGCTCCCTAATCCTTTCCCCAAGCTTCACAAACATCTTATACCTTACCTCCACAAAGCAATCCATTTATCCCACAGCTAGCTTATGTTCCTCAATCCCAACCTCAAATCCAATATCAGCAGCAAGCCTCGTAACACATGCAGCAATATGTGCCACCTCCACCTCAGCAACCCATCATCCACCATTCAGTTGCCCAAGCCATGTACAATCCCTACCAGCCCATACCTCAAAGCCATCCATCTTCCATAGCCCCATCTAGCACATACCTACCTCAAGGCACTCCTACATTGGGGGAAACCCAGACATCACCCATTAATGCAGAATGAGAAGCCATGGAGATAGCTTTGAAGAACATCCAGGAGGGAAATGATCCAAAAACCTTCAAGTTTGAGAATGTGTGTCCTTACCCATTTGACAAAGCCATTACCATGACACCATTTCCCAAACACTTTGAGATACCCAAGTTTGACAAATTTAGAGGAAAAGGAGACCCTGTCACACATATCAAATAATTTTACATGCACTGCCAAGAAGTGGCATATGGTGACGTCTTCCCCTTGCGTCTCTTTCCCAAAAGCTTGGCCGGACCAGCTCTTGAATGGTTTTATAGAATCCCATGTGGCACAATTAAAAACTTTGCTGAATTGTCTGAGGCATTTGTAGCCCAATATGCCCATCTTGTTGAAACAGAGTTCTCAGTAGTTGATCTTGTCCACACTAAGCAAAAAGGTGGAGGAAGCCTTCCCAAATATCTGCAAAGATGGCAAACCCTTACCACCCACATATCTTGCACCTTGCCAGAATGCCATTTGGTGAAAATGTTTATTGATAATGCCCATCCCAGCTTGGCTCACCACATGACCATGAATTGTTTGTAGACCTACAAAGATATCAAAGAAAAAGGAATGATCCTTGAGCAAGGACTCATTAAAGATGGTGTGGTCAAGATTTATAAGGAAGCCAACCAAAATCAATCACATTCCAATGAAAAGTCTAGGTATTGGAACAAAAACAAGCACATTGCAACAGATGACATCACTGACACCAGACATGTGAATATTGTTGGTCCTTCCCAAAATCAGCACAACCCACCTTATCAACCAAACAATCAACAAAATATCAACTACCAACACCAAAATCACCAAAGCTATCAAGGCCACAATCCAAGAACCTACTTTCAAGGGTCTAGCAATCAAGCTAATGCCAGCAATGTAGCTGCAGAACCAAAGCCCAAGTTCCAACCTACACCTAGAAACTATACACCCCTTGGTGAGCCATTGGATGTCATTTTTGAGAAATTGACTAAGGAAAACCTCATAAAATTTCCTCCTACCCAGCAAATTAACCTAGGCGAATCCAAAGCTGCATGGTACAAAGACAATGAGTACTGCAAATTTCATAAGGTAAAAGGTCACACCACCCTTAGATGCATGAAACTGAAAGATTATGTGTAGGATCTCATTGATCAGAAAGAAATCACCGTTGGTGCCTAAACCTCTCCCAATATAGGCTTACAGATCTATCAAAATGCTTTTCCTCCTCACAACAAAAAAAATCCTAGAAAAGCACCTATCCAAACCAACAACAATAATACCAACAACCACCAGCCAAACCAACAGGATGGGAAGAACAATGACCACACTTCATCTTGCATAGACTATGGTAGCCTCATCGGTTGTATATCTAAAAAAGAGCCTTCTATTAATGTTATCAATATCCATGGCCCAAACAATGAGTGTGCAGTCACCACTAGAAGAGCACAATTGAACATCGCATCCCTATCAGTCTCATCAGCACTATCAACCCCAGCAATATCATTAGCTCTGTCCAAAAGCCAATACAATATCTTGGAACACCTTGGGAACATGCCAGCCCAAATCTCCATTTTAGACCTTCTCCACACTAGTCTTGTATAAAAAAACATCCTTGACAATGCTCTCATAGAATCCTGTGTCCCTTTAGATATCAATGCTACTGATTTTTGTAATCTCGTTGGACACCTATCCTCCTCGTGTTCCCTATCATTCAAACACACCGACATACCCGTGGTCGAGCCAGATCACACCCTTCCACTTCGCATAGCCATCATGGTATCCAATTTTACCATAAAAAGAGTAATGATAGATAATGGATCAGCCTTGAATATTTGCACACTAAAATTCATAGAAAAAGCTAGGTATATTGAGGCAGATATCATCAGTGAGGTTATCACCATCAAAGCTTATGATAACTTGGAAAGAACCACAGAAGGAACTAATTTGTTGCCAATCAAGGTTGGGCCAGTCATCCAAGAAACACTCTGCCATGTTATTGATCTAAACCTACCATTTAACATCCTGCTTGGTC
This sequence comes from Cupressus sempervirens, assembly GCA_028749045.1. NCBI lineage: Eukaryota > Viridiplantae > Streptophyta > Pinopsida > Cupressales > Cupressaceae > Cupressus > Cupressus sempervirens. Next base: position 320,495,306 of record CM053791.1, read on the forward strand.
ACCCATGGATTCATGACATGAAAGCTATTCCATCCACTTACCATCAATGCGTCAAATTTTTGCATCAGGGCACCGAGGTAACCATCCATGTCAATCTAGAACCCTTTGCTTACTGCAATGTAGTTGAAGCTTCATATGCAAACCATTTCCCTAGAATTAATATTGGCACAGCCATTGCCAGCTCATCCCACACTTGTAATGACCCAGAAACCATCCTCACCTCCACCCTATCTACGATGAAGATTAATAACAAAGGTTGTGGAGAGTATAGTCTATCAGATGCATTTGTTGTCAGGGCACTAAAACTTGATCCACACGCCCATGGATGACCAACATATCACAAAGCTAAGGAGATTCCACCTCCTCGATACAAACAGTTTGGCCCAACAACCTTTGTATCCTCGAAAATCCCTCTTCATGAGGAGCTCACTCCAGATATGAACAATTGGTTACATAAGGATGCACCTCCAAGAAATCAAGCATGCCTTGATCACTTCAGCTAGAAGTATCCCCAAGAACATAAGCTCATCACTGAAAAATGGAACTATCAAGGTGGTGGTCTAGGACCAGAAGAAAGAGGCATGCAGTGCCCCATCGACGCACACAAGTGGGAATCGAAGTTAGTTCTTTGCTTTGGCATACCCACAATTGGGGGCACCAATGAGAATGGTCATGCTTTTTCAAACATTCACCATGAACTTGTCGAAATCAAAGACATTCCTAAGGAAGTTGAAAAGAGAGCCTACGACAATATCCTAGACCAAATCTTCCTCAGAGACTCTGTTCTCCAAGAACTATCCATCCATTTCATTGACCTACCACTCGCCCATCCACAACTCATAGATTGGGACCAACCAAGCATCATACACATTGATGAGTTCACATTAGAGGAAGTGCTTCTGAGATTCATGGGAGCCAAAAATCCTCACAAGAAAACAAAGCCAGATTATACCTATATCTATAAGCTAGATCCCAAGGGGTATTTTGGAGAAAATCCCCAACCTAGTTCCGATACACCCAAAACTAGAACTAAGGTGAATTCAGGACTAGCTAAGGCAGCAAAGAGAACCCCTTAGCAAGAAAATCTAGAGTCACAAGCAAAACATGAGGATTTAACATTGCCTCCTCAAGATAATCGAGTAGAGGTGTCTTTTATTCTAATTGAGGATACTAGAGAAGTCAACATCAGTTCTTTAGAGATCCTCAGACTTGTTCACATTGCTGCATTCCTATCACAAGACCAAGCTGACCTCCTCTTTGAGGTCTTAAGAGAGAGCATTGGTTGATTTGCATGGTTATATCAGGACATGCCAAGACTTGATCCAAAGCTTGTAGTTCATCATCTTGTAATCGATCCAAAGATCAAGCCCATCAGACAAAATCTTAGAAAAATGCACCCCAAGGTGGCATTACTGGTCAAAGCTAAATTAGAAAAAATGTTAGCTGCTAAGGTTATCCAACCTATCAACTACTCAGAGTGGATCTCCAACATGGTCCCCATCACTAAGCCTTCTGGTGACATTAGAATTTTCACTAATTTCAGAGATCTTAACAAAGCTTGTCCAAAAGATGATTTTCCCTTACCCAACATAGATATGATTGTAGACCTTATAGCTAGACATGAAATTTTGTCCCTCATGGATGGATTTTTTGGGTATAATCAAATCAATATTGTAGAAGAGGATCAACATAAGACAACATTCACTACCCCTTGGGGAACCTTTTGCTACAAAATGATGCCTTTTGATCTAAAGAATGCTGGGGCTACCTATCAAAGAGCTATGACAGCCATTTTCCATGATCTTATCCATAGCATTTTGGAGGATTATGTGGATGATATCTTGGTTAAATCTCACACCTTCATGGATCATCTTGTTGATCTGGAGAAAGTCTTTGATAGGTTAGCCAAATATCATCTCATGTTGAATCCCAAGAAATGTGTCTTTGGGGTCACATCTGGCAAGCTTCTAGGCTTTATAGTTTCTAAATGAGGTATAGAGATCGACCCCAAGAAGGTCAAGGCTATCTTTGACATGCGTCCTCCCTAGACGTTGTGATAGCTTTGTACTCTTTAGGGAAAGCTTCAATCTGTTCAATTATGCCTAGCACCATCCATGAAATTTAATATTAAAAAAATAAAGATGATAGAAGAATTGATGCAAACCCTAGCAAACCTGTATGAAAAGTCCTCTACTTCAAGCAAGATATTTCTCATGAAGCATTTATTTAATATGAAAATAGTAGAAGGTGGATCTATTTAAGATCATTTAAATGAGTTTAATACTATTACTAGTTAGTTATCTTTTGTGAGTATCAATTTTGATGAAGAAATTAGGGTTCTCTTGATTTTCTGTTCTTTTCTTAAAAGCTAGAATGGCTTGGTAATGGTTGTGTGTAATTCTATTCATAGATATAATACCCTAAAATATGATGATTTGATGGGTGTTGTTTTGAATGAGGAAACTTGTAGAAAAAATTTAGGTGAATCTACATTAGGAAGTGCTTTGAATGCACAAAGAAAAGGTAGAATGACTGAGAGAGGAAGTAATTCCAAAAATTATGGGAAATCAAGAGGAAATTCAAAGGGTACGAGGTCTCAGTCAAGAGGATTAAATGATAACTGGTACTATGGGAAAACAGGGCATAAAAAGAAAGATTGTTGGAATTGAAAGAAAAATGAAGGAGATAAACTAGATGGAGACAAGGAGAAAAATTTGGTAACAAATTTGAAGAGGATGCTTTGCTTGTCTTTAGAAAGTGTTGATAATTACTAGGTTTTAGATTATGGTGCTTCATTTCATGCTACACCTCATACAAGTTATTTCATTGATTATGTCCAAGGGGATTTTGGACTTGTTTATTTGGGGGATAATGAACCTTGTCAGATTGTTGGAAAGGGAAAAATTAAGATTAAGTTGTAGAATAGGAATCATTGGCTACTACATGAGGTAAGACATGGTCCAAGGCTGGGTAGAAATTTAATTTTAGAAGGGAAACTTGGTGATGAGGGTTATGTAGTTACTTTTAATGATAAAAATTGGAAAGTTTCAAAAGGTTCCCTTGTAGAAGAAAAAAGTTGTGAAATTAGGCACCTTATATCTTTGTACAAGTTATATTGTTTCTTCTACTTTAATTGTTTCAGAGAAAAATGAAAGTTTAGGAACAATTGTCATAGTTGAGCAGGGAGAACAAATAGCAGTTGTAGATTCTAATACATCATTGTGGCACAATAGACTTGGGCACATGAGTGAGAAAATTATGAAAGTACTTCATTCAAAGAAATTTTTACCAAGTCTAAAATGTGTTAATATGGATTTCTATGAAAGTTGTTTGTATGGAAAAAAAAAGAGTGAGTTTTGTGAAGATTGGGAAGGAAAATAAAAGAGAGAAATTAGAGCTTGTGCATATCGATGTATGGGGACCAACTCAAGTATCTTCCCTTGGTGGCTCTCATTATTATGTTACATGTATTGATGATGTAACTCAAAAAATATGGGTTCATTTCCATAGATAGAAATGTAATGTATTTCAAACTTTTAAGAAATGGAAATGCTTGGTTGAAAATGAAATTGGTAAGAAATTAAAATGTCTCAGATTTGATAATGGTGGTGAGTATTGTAGTCATGAATTTGAAGATTATTTCTCCACTAATGGCATTTGGAGATAGAAAATTGTTCCAAGGAATCCATAGGAAAATAGAGTGGCTGAATGCATGAATAGGACTATAATGGAGCATGCAAGGAGCATGAGGTTGCATGTTGTTTCCCTTACACATGTGGGCAGAGGTTATCAATACTACTATATATTTTATTAATAGAGGTACCTCTACTACTTTGGGTTGTGGTATTCTAGAGGAAGCATGGACTGGTAAGAAGGTGAGTTATTCTTTTCTCAAAACCTTTGGTTGTGAAGCATTTTCTCACATAGATTCTAAAACTAGAACCAAGTTCGAAGCTAAGTCAAAGAAAAATGTGTATTTTTAAGATATGGCATTAATGAATTTGGTTATAGGCTTTGGGATTTTAAAAATCATAAAATTTTAAGAAGAAAGGATGTCATATTCAATGAGAAAGTGTTGTACAAAGATCTATTTAAGCAATATGAGATGAAAGAATATGATTATGTAGTGTTGGATGATACTCCAAAAGATGATGTTCCCAACTACAATTACAAATACCACACACACTAGTGAATGTTATATGGTCAACATGGATGAGTAGACCTCGTAAAGATTTTCTCCCTCTTTGTATTCTACTTTACTTACTAATACTAGTGAACCTAAATGTTATGATGAAGCCATGTAGGTGGATACTAAGATTCAATGGGAGTCTGCAATGAAAGAAGAAATGGACTATTTGCTGAAAAATAAGACATGGGATTTATGAAAGCTTCTTGCAGGTAAATGAGCTTTATAGAATAAGTGGATTTATAGGTTGAAAGAAGACAAAGGAGGTAAGACAAGATTTAAAGCTAGGTAAATTGTAAAAGGATTTGCATAGAAAAAGGGCATCAATTTTGATGAGATATTTTCTCCTATTGTTAAAATGACTTCTATCCATACTGTTTTAAGTATTGTGGCTATTGAAGATTTACATTTAGAGTAACTTGATGTTAAAACAACTTTCCTTCTTAGACTAATTATGTTGAGAAGGTGTTGCAACATTTCTCTATGGAGAATGCTAAATCTATTAGCACACCTTTACCTAGTCATTTGAAGTTGACTAAGGAGATGTGTCCCAAGACACAAGTAGAGGAGGATAAGATGTCCAAGGTACCCTATGCTTTAATTGTAGAAAGCTTGATGTATGCTATGGTATGTACAAGGCTAGATATTGCACATGCAATGGGAGTCATTAGTAGGTATATGAGTCATCTAGGAATTGAGCATTGGAATGTAGTCAAACAGATTCTTAGATATTTGAGAGGAATATCCAATAAGTATTTACACTTTAGGGGTTCTAGTACTAATTTACAAGGCTATGTTGACTCAAATTTGGTAGGGGATATTGATACTAGGTAGAGTACTTAAAGATATGTCTTTACTGTTGGTGGGGTAGCCATGAGCTAGGTTTCTAGGTTATAGAAGGTTAATGCTTTATCCACTACAAAGGTAGAGTATGTAGCTACTACAGAGGTAGCCAAGGAGATGATATGGCTTTAGTTCTTCTTAGAAGAATTGGGGCACCCTTAGAAGGATAATTATTTATTTACAAATAGTTAGAGTGCCATTCATCTTGCAAAGAATTTAGCTCTGCATTCAAATACCATACACATACAATTGCAATACCATTTCATTCAATTAGTTTTGGAGGATGGACAGTTAAAGCTAGAAAAGATATATACAGATGACAATCTAGAAAATATGTTTACGAAGGTAGTAACAAGGGAGGAGCCGAACTCCTCTTAAGCTTTGGTTTTTCTTCTAGACTGAACATGAATAAAATAATAGTAGAGTCCAGGGTGGTTTGATCCAGTAGGAGCCTCATGGAGTAGCAGCATAGCTACAAGATCAGTTTCTCAATGGAGATTGTTGTTTAGTATGGAGCTTGATCAATCCCCAAGTGGGAGATTGTTAGATTATGGTGACTGATTAGGAAAGTACTATACATCATAAATTCTTTGGGGCTCAAGACATCACCCTGAAAAAAAAATTGGGCACTATTTTATCAAGATTTTTGGCTAACATGTAATTATTAATTATAACCCTAAAGTAGTAAAAATATTTGTATAAAAGGGCTTAGGGTTAGGGATTATTTCATAATGTGATGCAAAAATTGGTTCTTTCAATGGTATTGAGCTATAAGGGATTATGGATTGTAATTAAGTTGTAAAAATTGGATCATAATAATATCAGACTTGCTGTTTGGTGGATGTAGCCTAGGGATTGGGTGAACCACATTAAATCTTGGTATTTTGTGTTCTTTCCTGTGTGATCTATTATTTTCAAATATTGGTTATATTTGCATGCAAATATTATTTTTGCTGTGGTTTAATCCTTACAAGTTAAAGAAAGTAACATCTGGATTGGAATCTATCAAGTTAGAGCATGTAGAATTAGAAAAATACAACACTATTGTGAAAGGTGAGTTGGTGCAAACCAAATAGCAACTTCAAAAATTATATACCAATTGTGAAAAGATTGAATAAAAAATATTTGTACAGAGACCTAGTTATGACAAGACTAGACTTGGATTCTTCCTTGGACAATCCACCAACAAATCTATTCAGAGAAAAGAACTTGATACCCCTGAAGTCAAAAAGGATCTAAGCATAAGAAAAATAGATGATACATCTAACGACAAGGAGAATTTTGTTCACTCTAAGAAATATAAAGAATTTGATCAAGATGAGGATAAAAGAAGAAAGGAACCTCATGCCTAGTACAATGAACTTGAACATATTGGAGATGATTGCAAAGGTAAGGTTTTTAAACCTATTTCAAAGTCCTAATTGTCGTGGATATGAAAATTATGTAGTAGATTATAAGAAACCTAAATTTGGTAGTGATAATACAAATAGTAGAATTTCTAGGAACACTAACCATATAGGCAATAGAAGAAGATCTCATAGCAATGAAAGTGGAGAAAAAAGACAAATTTTTTATTACAGATGCAACAATCTTAGACACATAGCAAGGAACTATAGAGCATCTTGCAACCAATAGAAAGAACAAAGAAGAAATGCACCTATATGTCAGTTATGTAATAACTTTGGAAACAAAACAAAGTTCTATAGAATGGATAAAAGAAACCTAATCAGGAATCAAAATTATAGAAGGAACAATAGAAGAAATGATGATAGTCTAAAGGAAGAAATGAAGGAGCTAATAGAAGAATTTAAGGAAATATTTTTAAAAGCAAGAGAAGCTAGAAGTTCTCACATAGTTCAAGAAGAAGCTCATCCTATTGCACCTGACAAGATAGTAAAGTCACTTATTGTCTATGAATAATCCTACTAGAATTAAGCATTCTTAGTGAAACAACATGTTAGTTATTAGTAACTGATGTTCAAGGGAATATCACAAGTTGTGTAGTTAACAATATATGCTACAAATTAAAAGGTGTCTATAGTTAAGTGTGCATTGCTTAATATGATCAGGACAAGGATATATAAGAAGAATAACCTCTCTATTATATAGAGAAAATATATTGAACTAGTGATAGATATGAATTTAATGCAAAGTACATATTATAAAAGATTTAAAGGATGCAAATTGATTTGCAAACATCATTTTCTTGTGCAATGTCTAAAGTGTGAGATTGAAGCAAGATTTGAAGTGTTAAAGAAGTTTGTAGATATGTGAATTCATTGAAACCCTAAAATATGAAATTAAGGTATTTTTTGAATTTGTTGAGTTTATTTTCAGAAATGGCAAGACAAGAAGTTTTTAATGTCCGCAATAGACCTAGATACAACTTCATGAAACACCCATTTGTCTCTCTGCTTCATGAAACACCCATTTGTCTCTCTGCTTGATGACCCCATTTGTCTTTTTGCAAGTTCCAAAAAATGTTCTTCACATTAAGGATATAAGAGGTTATGTTCACTACAATATTGAAAGCATAAGAGATACAAATATTCATAAAGAATTAGAGAAAATATGCAATGATGATTTTTCATTAAAACTAGAACATGCATATCTCGAACAACTTAACCTAGTTAAGCATATGTTCTATACAGACTTTGATAATCAAGAATGGACAAGAATAATTATGAGCAGAGTTCATGATGACCTTCTATCGTTGGCATATTCTATCATATGTATTGATAATGACCTAATTCACAAGGTCATAGATTTAAACAATAAAGGATGCAATCTAGTGAACATAAAGAATGTGTGCAAGTTAGTTGAAACAATTCTCAACACATATTTTAATGGCAAAAACATGAAGGTCAACACTATTCAAGATGATGGATTGAGACTGATTAGTAAAATTTTGAGATACAAGTTTAACCATGGATCTAGAATAGATTCAGTCCCTATAAGATTTCTTCATACAAATTACATCACAATAAAGGGTGAAGAGGTTAATCTATGTGACATTATCCGAACATAATTGTTGGATAACATATCAAGAATCAAGAAGTCTAGGAGTGTATTCTTTAGGTTTGAATCCCTACTAACACATATATTCTTCTATGCAACAAAGAAGTTTCTTGGTATCTCAAATTGGGATGGAAGTGGGTGTGCAATGTAGATTATCACTCGTGCATACAAAACCAAACCAGAAACAATTAGAGATAATGATATTGATAGAATGATGAAATTTTTCCAAGCTAAAATGAAGCAAAGGTATAAGATACCTCCTATGCTAGTGGAAAAATATAAGGATGAACTATGCTTTATGGTAGAAATAGATTTCATGTGTATGGAGGCAATAGTTCCTTGAGTTAAGTTTATAGAACCTATGAGTTATGAAATGAGTGAGCAATCGATTGAAGGATATGCGTAGATAATCCTACACTCAAAAGTTGATTTTGAATGTCCTAGATGGGGGACATATACTAAGAAAATGAGAGAAGTTAAAACAAGTCAAATAATGAAGGACTCCAAGAAGAAGGTTGAAAAAGTGATTGATTCTATCTTAAAGGAATCAAGAATGTCAAGAAAGGAATTTGAAGAAGTGAAAGGGATAGCCATGGAAATGAAGGCTAGTGGTCAATCTAAACTATTGAAACATACACCTATTGCAATGGCTAGACCTACTGAAGAGGTTATAGTTGCCTAGACAAGTGTGCACCTATAGTGCCATATGCAGTAGTTGCATAGCAGCAACCTTTAAGAAACCCAAAGAAATAGAGGAAATGCTAGAACCAAGGAAGTATACAAGGCTTGAAAAGACCAAAATACCTCCTAAGAAGAGATTCAAACAAACTAAAAGTGGTCAAAGAAAGAGGAGAAGAACCTTGAAAATTATTTGCTCTAAATCTAAAGAAGAGATTGGTGATAGACTAGTAGAACTAGCAGATTAGGAAGTGAAGACTTCAATAGGACGAAAAGCATGGAAACGCAAGGTAGAGAATCTTAACATGAAAATTATTAATGGAAATAATTTTTTACAATTGAATAAGTACTATGACTTGTATAATAATATGGATAGAAGACAACTAGAGAATGTTGTAGTTATATATATGATCCTAAAAGATAAAAGGTTTGATAGCATAAGAGGTTAGATACCTAAAGAGTTGTACAATAGACTTTTAAATAGAAAAAGTAGAGTTATTGAGAAAGATAAGAAAATAAGGATTACTATGGTGAAAAAGCTATGTATTGCAAATAATGAGGAAGAAATAAATGAAATTTTGAAAGGAATAGCACCATTATTGAGAAATAAAATGAGATCCATTCTCCTCATGGGAGGAAATTATGAAGAAATAAATGTGGAAACTCAAAAGGAAATAGTCAAATAAATGTCTACTATGCCAAAGGAGTGTGCACAACTAGAGAAGGAAAACCTTATACCTAAGGAGTCTAAGAAGAGTGAGAAGATAAAGGAAACAAGTCCTACTATAGTCAATCCACCTCATAATTTTGAGAAACCAACTAATACATCAATTCTAAGTGATTCACCACATATTACCATTGGAAGTGAATCTTTGCCAGTGGATGACACCAATGTAATAGTGGATAAAATTGAGGACCCTTTTAAAGATGTTGGTTCCAACATTGTTGGCAATATTATTGATTACAACAACTCATTTGATGAAAAAAAAAGGTTAGGAGCCTAAGGAAGAAGTTGCACCTTCTAGAAAGAAACTTGAACCTAGCATTGAAGCAACTATGGCAAGTGTGCCTACAACAATAGTAGCAGTAGTACCTTCTACACCACCTACTCAAGTAGTAGTGGTCACAACAGCAATAGTTCAATCAGATGAAGAAGATGAGGCACAAAATTTGGTATCTTCTTTAAGTAAATTTCTTGAAAAGAATAAATCAGTCAATTCTATTCAGAATACTTTAACTTTAGTTTTGGAAATATTGGAGAAGACAGTAAGTCTTGTTGACACACCTGCAGATATCCAATAGAGAGCAACAATTTTGTGTAAAATGTTTGATAATGAATTTAGAACACTTATCAATGTTGCTATGGTTCAAGCACAAACTGAGCATGATGGTAAACTTCTTAATACCATGTGTACAAACATTAAAAAAAAATGATATAGAAATGCTAAATGTATGCATTAAAGCATTGAGATAGATCATAGAAGAAGTGAAACATGCCTATTCTAAGTGCAACTTGGCATACCTTTACCTTCAATGTTTTGATGAAAAAATCAAAGAAAAGGTAACTAAGCTTCAGATGCTCATAGATAACTTTCTAAAATAGAATTAGAATTTAGAAACCCTTGATCATGTAATTCAAGTAATTCATGATAGCATCAGGGATTTACAAGCAGAAAAGGAGAAAGCCTTGAAAGGATTTACATTTTTGAGAGATCACTTATCCCCACAAATTTCATTGCTAGAAAATTAGCTAAAGGAATGCTTGACAACAAAGTCCTCATACAAAAATTTTTTGGCTACATATTTGAATGCAGTAGAGTTAGCTGCATATGCTCTATGTGCACTAATTAGTGTAATTGATGCATTGAAAGATAGTTAGAAGAAACATCTTGCACAGTTGAAGACTGACTTTAGTGATTGTTTCTCCAAGTTTTGATGTAGCTACCAGATTTTGACATTTTTTCTTTCTTGTGCTTATGGAAAAGTAATTAATAATATTTGGTTATGGGTAAAAAGATTGAAAATACTGATTCACACCCCTCTTAGTATTATCTATTTCTAATAGGTAATTATTCTTTCCTACTACTCATAGAAAGGTCACTAATTTAAAAAGAAACTAGACAAATTTTCTTTAGTGAAATGAGTTGGTTGAAATGGTTTAGGCACAAGGGGCTCAACAAAAAATCCTTCAACCCCCTTGGAATGAGGTAGCTGAATTCCTAATCTGGTATGTTACTTGCAAAGGTCATTTAACTATATTCATGGTCATCGCCTTAGGCTTATGTTGCATTTGAGATTAGGTCAGGATGTTAATCTCCCACATTACCTACATTTTTCTTTAAAATGTGCATGCCAACAATATCACACTGGTCATGTTCAATCCTTGGCCCATAATAAAATGATCAAACTTGTCATACATGGCCTCTAAGATACTAAACCTTAACTTAACTGGGATTCCTTTGTGAAGCAGATACCCAATGAATCTCAGTCTAATGAAATGGCAACCCTTATGGAAGAGTCCTCTAAAAAACAAAGCCAACGAGTTAGTCTTGCTAACCAAACTCTTCAGCCACTACAGAAACCCAATACAACTCTGTTTAGAAGAAACCTTAAATGGTCCTATAGATTACTAAAAAATCCTACTAATATTACCCAAACCAATGTAGAGGAAGATGTATAGGTGTTAACTAGTATTAAAAATAAAAAATGAAAGGAAGAAATTGATAAAGAAATGTGGAGATAAAATAGAAACAAAAAGAAGTAGCAAAAAGTGCAACATGAAACATAAGAATTTTCCCACAAGGAATCTAGAGATCTTATTGAGTACCAAAAAAAATTGCTAAATGAAGGGAACACTAGCCCCAATCACCTAATCCAAAAATGAATGCTGAAAATGAGTAGGACATGAATATTGAAGTTATAGCCAAGGAACCAATATTACAAAGTGATATTGGAGGAAGTAATGTAAAAGGAGACCAAAAACCTAATGAAGGACTACAAAACTTTGCAAAACCCCCTTGTGGTGAGTATATCTCTTCTAATCTTCCTAGAAATCTTGTAGAAAGGGAAGAATTTAGTAAGGAAATAGTGAGTTCTTATCACCAAGAAGTGGGGCAGAATTTCACTACTGTAAATGAAGCCTTGCCACATAGTAATATCTCTTCTATATTGACCCCTAAAGTGATCATTAATCCATCCATTGTTCACTCTACTATTCCATTGTAAATAATGGCTCCCAATAAGACTCCTATTGTTTTCACTAATGATTTTATTTAGTCTATTACTCAATTATTACAAGAGAGCCAACAACTTCACACATGACTCCAAGTTTAGACACAGGGCAATGATACAAGCAAAGAAAAAGCAGTGATTCATTTAGAGACTTTGAAGAAGCAACATGAAAACAACACTACTCTTCCACTTGGATTGTATATATGTATGCATGAGGCCATAAAAAATCCATAAGCTGGGGGGAAACGTTGGGTGTTTAAAGTGTCCTATTTTTTATTAATCTTTTTCCTCTATTTTTCCTTATTCCTATCTTTAGTCCTATTTTCCAAATTAATTTATAAGGAATTAGGATAATTAGCACTTCTTTGAAGATGGAAGAATAATTCCTAAAAGAGGTCAATTATGTGAAAATGATATATTTTGACTAATTTTTATAGGAACCATAGGTGTACAAGTGAACATGGAACTGACTACATAGGTGGATAACTAGCTTAGGGTTGTTGTATTATTATTCCATTTTGAGCAAGTAGTTTTGCAAATAGTTAAACAAATCAATTAAGACCTTATGTTATTTTGGTCATGTCTATTTTGTAATTAAATACTTGCAGCCTACAGCCACACTAAAAATTTGGACCTATCTATATTTGGGATGAAAGTCATCAGCTATAACAATTTAGTGATTAGTTAGTTAAATACTTTGAACCTATATAAATAGGTTTTTAATCATGACAACATGGATTATGATATATGAAAATCTCTGTTAAAATTATTCTTCTAAGTTCATCATAATAGAAAAGTGGAATTTTTGTATCAGTGTGTGTTACTTTAGTTCTCGCCATGTGAACCAGAAGAAGGGTCCCCTCTTGGGAAACTTGATGAGATCATTCTAGTTATAGACCTTTATTTTATATTTGTTGTACAATCTCTTTCATTGAATTCAGAATGCATGATTATTAATTGGTGTGAATATTGTTGTGTGTAAAAAATTGAATTATTACTTCATCATTAAGATTGAAACATGGGACTTCATTGTTTCTCATTTCCTTTCTTTGCTCCAAATATACTAAAAAGTCATTCATTCATTGTTACATCATTTCTAATTGCCACAATCCCATAGTTTATTCTAAATTCATTAGCCATGTTGCATACCAAATAACTTCATGTTGCAAATTCTCACTCTGCCTCACATAACCACCAAGCTCCTACCACAATCCTTCTTATCTCTTGTTGCAAATCACTTTGTTTTATAGAGTTCCTACTACAAAAAATTTCCTATCACTTTTTCATTCTTTGGATTGTATTACTAAAGTCCCAATTCCTATGTTAGTATTTGGTTATATCTTTTGAGGAAATTAAGTGTAGTGGTAAAGATAGATGTGTGATTACTTTTAATCATGAATAAGATTGATAATGTTTTCTTAGAATAAAATCTTCATTATGTACAAATTATACTTTCATGTGATGTGTGGTTTTGTTTATAGTATTCATTCATACATATTTGGTTTGTGTAGCTCCAATTTAGATATTTTCTTTAATTTGCATCTCATCCCCACTTAACTCATTATCTTCATCCCTTTGGTAAATTTCCCCAGTATCTTTCAACAGTCTATGACCTTAGATTGCCATTCAATAGGAGTAAATTGAACATCCAAAGCAAGACCAAATCTTAATTTAATTTGAAAAATAGTTTTACCCAACATGATGCATGAACACTAACCTTCATAATGAAGAAACAAGATAAGGACTTGCTTGCGCACATAGTTATTCCTCCTCAAAATGCTGACATTAAACAACTGAGTCCTAAGGACTATCAAGTAAAGGTGCTCATTTTAGATAAACCTATGATAGAAACTACTAAAGTGATGATCACTATGGGGATGAAATAGGTGTTTAGACATATGGACCGAGATGAGTCTGAGTTGGTTGTACTTCAAAAACAAAATGAGCTTTTAAGAGGCTATTTGCATGGAGTTATGGGCCCTATAGACCTAGATAATCTAGAAATCACTCTTTTTGTGGCATTAGAGAGGAAAGAGAAGGGGAATGTACAGTTAGACCCATATTTGGAGGCATGTCAGCAATGGCATAACAATTTTGAGGAGAAAGGTGTACAAATATTATAGGGGAACTTGAACCTATTGCACCATATATTAGTCAAGTATGGATAAGCTAGTATCCATAGTGAACCAAGATTTTGGATTGATGGACAAGATACATACGTGGGTTAATGACCTACATGTGCTCTAATCAGTAAAGGCCAAATGTATCGTACACTCATGGAAGTATTCACCACTGATGAGCTTGATAAGTTGGATGACTGGATAGAGAAGATATCTACTGGAAATAAAGTAATGGAGGGTTTACATGCAAATGTTTAAAAAAATAAGAGACTAAAATCAAGAGAAAATTTTGAAGCTAGAAAGTTATTACAACACTACTTACCTTGGGGATTTTTAAGATGAGCCAAAGAATAAGCTTAATATGGTACAATTAGTAGTCCAATAATTTTGGGGAACCTTCAAAAATACTTCATTAGATGAAGATATTAGGAAAGAATTTAAGAATGAAGAGGTATTGTTGGTGCTAGACACTAAACTTGAGGATTTTTTGGCAACTTAAATAGAAGTCAGCAACTATCGACAATTAGTAAAGGATAAATATGGAGCTTTGGATTTGCTAGAAGCTGTCCAAGTATTGGAGATAATAGAGAAATTCAAGGGAAAACATCTAGACATCATTTTGGTATAAAGGAGAATGAACCCTAGATGCTGGAAATTTAGTTTTGACACTTAGGAAAAATTTGCATTTTTTGGAACCTATCATCAAGGTGCACATGTGCAATTTTCACAAAGGTGCACTGCGATTTTGAAGAAGAAGCAGTGCACTAATAGTTAACTACCAATTTGTAATTTAGAGCATTCCATGCACTAAAAACACATTTTGATTTCCTTTCAACTCCTAGAAATGCTTAGAGAAGGCCAAGCTTCCATTTTTAAAGCTTCTAGATACTCCCAAATCATCTTACGACTTCTATCTTCTTATCTACTTCTTCTTTTATTGTTTTAAGTCATGTAAAGGCTCATACACCAATTAATTGATATAAACAAGGGTGGAGACCTACTTAACACCTTTTAGAGAGTTATTTTGTATATAATTAAATTTGTTTTATTAGTTTTTAGCATGAGTCGCATTTTAAGATCTCTCTCCTAACACAAAGGGAGGAGATGATTTCTTATAAATACATGGATGTAATATGTACTCCAAGCCCTTATTTTGATGCAATAATATATGCTATTAGTACTCTCATTGTGAGTGTAATTATTCTTTCCAGACTATGTTAATTTGTGAATGTATGTTCATGAATAATAATGGAGCCAATGGTTTTATTGTGTTGTTTTGATTGTCCAGTCTTTTAGTTTTGGTGTTTACCTCGTGTTAATGAATCCCATTGATGTACCAAGTTGGAGAAAAGATCACCTATTGTTCCTAGATAGCTTCTTGTCTCACATGATCTTACTTTCCATGGCCTTGCAATTTCTTGAGAAGTGAATCATATTTTGATTATTATTGAGTTCCCATCAATGATTGCATCAATGGAATTGAGGAAGTGTTGATCCATTTTTTCATTAGTTTCCTACCCGATATTTTCAATGATTTAACTCACAGATGTGTTGTTACGATGGTTTATGTCCATTATGAATTTCCCTTTCAAGTTATTTTTAAAAATCTCTCATTATCTTATCTTTGTTATTTTCTTTGCTAAAATTTGGTTAAAATAAGAATTCATATAGTTGCATCGATAAGTTGCATTCATCATAAAACAAAAAATACCAAAAATATATTTCTTTTATGGTTACTTTTCAAATAGTATATCAAATATCTTATCCTGAATTGTTTGAACCAAAAAAGGCCTCCTTGTGAACATAAACACATATCTTCAATTGAGAAGATTTGAGTAGGTGGCAATATCATCCAAAACCTTGGAGTTGATCCTAGATTAGCTTTTCAAGAAAGGAGATCAAAAAAATTCCTTTCATTAATCAACATCCAAAATGATAGCTCAACAGAAGTGGTGTTAGAAGGAGTGCCCCAAACCATTCAAAAGAGAAAAAAAATTGTTGTTTTGAAATTCTATAGTTTTTGGAAGTTCAAAAAAAAATTTGTCTGAAACTATTAAAAGGTGCGCAAGTGCTCAAGTGCATAGTTTTGAGAGTGTGTGCTTCTGTATAGGTGCAATTTTTCTAGAATTTTTGCAAGCTAGAAGATCCTAATCCACCATCTCCATTTTAGAGATCTTTAAGATCTTTAGATAGTGAACCAAACTTCTTGGAACTTAGTCATTTTTGTAAGCCTCACAACAACAAAGGACTACCAAACATTCTACCAATTCCATTTCAAATTTCATCTTCTCTAGTTCCACCTCTGAATGAACCTTTTCCCATCATTCCACCAAATCCTCCACCAATGGTTTTTTATACAAACATAGTAGATTCACCAATTAACTTGCAAGGTGCACTTGATGACCTTTCCAACTATCCTAAAAAATTATGCCCAAGGTTCATTAATGGAGAAACATGAATAGTTGAGGACCATATCAAAGTCTTTAAAGAAATATACAATTGAAAGAGAGTTCAACAAGAGAATGTAGTCCCCCATTTATTCTCATACTCATTGGAGAAGTTTTCTTTAAATTGTACATAAATTTTCAACCAGGATGTATCCAAAATTGGGCCACCTTTGAAAAATTATTCCTCAAGCAATTCAAAATATTCATCAACCTAGCTATGATACATCATCAGTTCATATCAATCAAAAGGGATCCAATAGAGACCATTTCACATTTCAATCATCACTTCATATGACTTATTGCAAGTTGGAAACACCCTATACCATACCAATTGAAGCTAGAATCTAGATTTATCTTAATGCTATGGACCATCTCACTACTATATTTCTATGAAGGCTACTTTTTACAACATCAACATATTAGAAAAGGTATTTGACAAAGAAATTACCTTTACCAAGCAAGCCAATCCTAATGGAGGAGGATTCATGGTTCCAACTCAAGCAACTATAATGTTACCAACATATACTATTGGAACACTAGTGATGGCTAGTCAATTCATTCCAATGAATCCAATCCCACTACAATAGGTACTAGCTATACCAATTCTAGCCATAACTTACTTAGGATATGAAGCTCCAAAAGTTGCTTTCTTTAGCAAAAGGAAACAACATCCATTGAAGTAGAAAATAACATCGCATCTAAGATTGGTCAAATGAAGAAGACTATTTCTCAAATTACCAATGAATTAACCCATTTGAGGTTTTCACAAGGGAAAAAGAATAACTTTAAAAGAATGAAGACAACCCCTTACAACAACTATGGTCAGAACTACAACAAGAATTTCAGTAGAAATAAAAATGTAGGGAACAATTACAATCCTCTAGATCACAACAATAGTTTCCAAAGGTAGAATCAATAATAGAATACTCATCTAGACAATGGAAACATCCCTATTGATAATAACAAAAGTGCTCAATTTGTGGACATCAACTAGTATGAAAGTAATAAAAATGTACCTAATGATGGTGGCTCATATTTCAATAAAAATCAAGAAGTGAACCAAAATTCATAAAGAAATAATGGTGAGTCTTCTATCAAGTAAAACACTATGATGTTAAAATCTTATGATTCTCCAAAAAACCCTAAAATGGAATATCCTACTAGTGAAGAATTCACTTTTTCTTTCAATCAAGAATTAGATCCTCAACCAAAAGAGATGTTAGCTTTTCAAACTGACAACCAAAATACTTATAATTTACGTAACTGAAGGGAACCTATGATCGATGGGATTCCTCCTACCTTACATCCAACACCACTTGATCCAAGAGCTAATACCAATCTAGTACCAACTAGAGCACCCTACATTGGGCAACAAAATCAAAATCAAGGGAATTTGCCTACAATCCTGAAGAATCCTATATGGGAAATTGAAAAGTACAGTGTATTGGAAGACCTAAAGAGAACCAAAGTTAGTATCTCGATGTTTGATATGCTACAAAATTGTGCTAATAAAAGGGAAGTAGTGTTGAAGACTCTTGATCATGCAAAGTAAATGCCTAATGCAAACACAATCCCTCAAAATATAGCATCATAACAAGTCACTTCTGAGGCAATGTCTACCATGTATAAAGACAAGGCTGAAGTGACTCCTTTTTCACTTAGTCTCAAAATTATTAGAAAGAACCTACACAATTGTCTTATTGATTTTGGAACTTCTTGTAACATCATGCTATTTTTGATAGCTCAAAGGTTGGGAGTCACTCCTCAATCCTCAAATCAGATAGTGATACAACTCGACTAGATGGAAGTTAAAGTTATTAGGGTATTGAAAGATGCTAGAATACAATTAATTGTAGACCCTCGAATTCAAGACATTATAGGCTACATGTGGTGAAAATCCCAAAAACATACAAATTATTACTAAGTAGAGAATGGAAAAAGTTCTTAAGAGGGTAGTTCTCAATTAATTTTACTCAACTATGGCTACCTTGGAAGGGACCAAATAATCAGATCAAGATTGATGCCTAGCCAAAAATGAAGACAATAGTCACATAATACAATGCACCAAATGAGGTAGCATTTTTCCAAGCCAAGTTAAGCTCCTAAAAAGTGATATTTCTTGACATAAATTTAGCCAAGAGATCCAACCATCTAAATAAATAATCTATGACCCCTATCCCAGAAAAAGAACTCATGACTCAGTTCGTAGACAATATGGTTGCAAACTTACAATGCTTTGGTGAGAAAGTAGACCCAAATATTTTCCTTCTTCCAAAATTTTGTAGGTTACAAAAAGTCACTCAATCATAAATTGAATGCTCACATTGTTAAGAAGTAGTTGCTAGGGTACTCACTTAGATAATGCAATAAAAAAATGGTCAAATTCCAAATGAGGTACAAAAGGAAATTTCAAGTTCCACGCCCATATCTAAATTTCTAGGGATTGATCAAGAAGAAAAAGAAGATTTTAATGCATCATATAATGACACTTCTTTAGATGGTGGGGGTTTATCTAATCCTCCACCCAGGATAATAAAATTCCTAAGGAGAAGGTGTTTTGTAAATGGACAAGGTTGGACCTCTATGGTTGTTCATCTAAAACTCAAAAATGATAAAATCACCAAATTAATTGGGGATAAGGAAAGTCAACAAGAGAGATAAATGACCCTTATATCAAAGTTAAACTATGGAAATACACCATGTCCAACACATGAAAGATTAAAGTGGATCCCAAAGAAACTTTTTTAGAACTCAAGTGAACAAAAAACTACATACGAGTAAATACAAGTCCATAAATCCCAAAGAAAAATGAATTTAGACACTCAGGTTTGATGACTCTAAATGTAAATTAGGAGCTAGCATATGTGTTGAATTAATTAATCCCAAAGGTAGGTATTTTTATGAATCATATCGCTTATAATTTAGATGTATTAACAATGTTGCAGAGTATGGAAGCCTTGATTTGTGAACTTCTCTTCGCATTAGAGAAAGACGTTAAACCTCTCATAATTAAAGGAGACTTTCAGTTGGTCATTAGACATGTGAAATCAATCTAATCTTACAATTATAGAAGACTACTTGCATACCAAAAAATATTTTGAGACTTGTTGGAAGATTTTGAGGCCTTGAACATAAAGTCCATTCCAAGGAAGAAGAACATGGTATCTGACACCATTGCCATTTCAGCAAGTGCATCGCAACCCATTGAAAGAACAAAGATAAAGATATTTTTAGTTGAATTGATTGTTTCCTCACTTATTACAAACAATATTATGAACTTCCAGGTCTTCCAAGATGACCAACATATCCTCGAGTTCATTATGTACAATGGCCTTTTCAAAGGACAAGAGATTGATGATACTCCCGATTAAAAACCTAAAGATGATCAGTTAGAGGATGATGATGGGATTAAAAATTTGAAGAATAATACTATTCCTAAGGGGATGGTAGAGTTGGGATACATCATTAATCAAGATGAATCAACACATTGTAAAATAAATTTTGAACAAAATGAGATTGAAGAATGTGATTCATATAATTTGGATATGGAAGAAGATCCTAAGTTAATAAGAAGTAGAAAGGCATGTAACCCTTAAGAGTGAGAAAGTATGCTTCAATTTATTATATAATACAAAGATGTCATAACATGGATTTATGATGATCTCAAGATGTATGATCCTAAAATCATCACTTATGACATTCTATTGAAGCCTAATGCCAAACCCTTTCATCAAAGATAGAGACTAGTGGATCCCATAATTGAGCCTTTGATAATGAAAGAAGTCCAAAAGTTACTTGATACTAAAATTATCTTTCCAATCTAACATTCTACATGGGTTGCTAACTTGGTTCTAGTAAGGAAAAAGACTAGAGAAATTTTCCTTTATGCGAATTTTTTCAATTTAAACTTGGCTTCCCAGAAGAATAATTACCCTTTGTCCTCACTCGATGAAGTATTGCAAATTGTGAATGGGTCTAAAATGATTTTTTTTCTATATAGATATTCTAGATACAACCAAGTAATGGTAAATGAAGAAGATAGATTGAAGACTACATTTATAATAAAATGGGGTACATTTAGATACCAAAGGATGGCTTTTGGATTGATCAATGTGGTAGCAACAATCCAAAGAGAGATGGATGAAGCATTCAAAGGGATAATAAAAAAATACATAGTTATCCACATGGATGACCTTGCTTTCTTTTCCAAAGGTAGGAGCACTCATATTACAAACTTGAAAAAAGTATTCAATCAATGTTGAAGGTATGACATATCACTAAATTCCCAAAAGTGTTCATTTGGGATCACAAAAGGAAATATTCTTGGTCATATTATTTCTAAAGTTGGGATATCCATTGATGATAAAAGGGTAGAAGTGATTCTTAATCTTTCACCTCCTCATGGTCATAAAGAACTAAAATCTTTCTTTGGAAAAATCAATTTTGTACATAAGTTCATTAGTGGATTTGCTGAGATAGTACGTGATGTGACAACCAATCTTTCTCACAAACCCTAAACTCTCTAGGGTCTTCTTAGGTCTTCCACCTAATCAAATACGGCTTCTTTCACACCCTATGTCTCTAACAATTCTATCAAAGAGATCTCACTTCTTTAACTAGTGCACATCAATAGGTTAGTACAAGATTGCTCAAACTTCCACAAAAACACAAATAACCCCAATGCTCCTTGCACCTTTCTAGTTGGTCAAATGAATACCTAGGAATTCCTTAGGTTACTCATCAACATACTACATGCAAAACAAGTGGAAAAACCTATTCAAGTTGTAATCCACAAGTTAATTTGTGCTTAGGTTTTTGGAAAAAGGCTACAAAAATTAGACCACCATATGCACTAAAATTGAAATATTTTGGAAAATCCCTTTAAAAAGGCCAAAAAAAATCACCTTTCTAGATACCCTTTTGGAGTACTTGAAGATTTTGTAACTCTTAAGCCCCCAACTTGTCCATACAACCCGATCACAATTTTAGGCTTAATTTGAGGGTTTCAAGGATTTTGGTGTTGTTCAGGTTCTAAACCTCCTAAAACTCCTTAAAAATTATCCCTCACCATCTACTTACTCACCAAATTCTTGGATTGAAGAATCAAACCTTTCAATATACTCCAAATGCTCTTTTTTTAGATTTGTGGTCCCTAACCAAACATGGTTTGCTTGCCTATGGCATCACACTAAAAATGTTTTCCTTGCTTCCCATGGGCTCTCCTTTTCTATACATAATGTAAAAGGATTCTAGCTCCAAATACAAAGATGTTGTACATTTTATATAGTGGGAAATGGCTCTAAGACTCCATTTTGTGCTGGTTGCCCAGTTCAAAACAACAACCTACTAACTTACAAAATATTTTATTGGAACACAAAAAACTCTTTGTAACAACACAAAAAACAATAAAAGAAATGAATTAAAACTGCCACTAAAACTTCCAACTCAGAAAACCCTAAGTCTGATGTGTACAAAGCATGAAAAAACACTCAAACCAAGAAACTGATGTAATAAATAAAATGCTGATTACAATCCATACATTGTTATTTCTCCTTCTTCCAACCTCATTAAAAGGTTGAGTTTTACCTTATATAGTATTGGAATGAAAATTTCCAACTACTTTTAGTGGTTGAAGGGCTCCCACAAATCATTTTCTCTTTTTGTATAAAAGTTGCAAAAGTTGTCAATGACAACTTTGCAAGAAATGAGCAATTTTTGCAATTTTGCAAATTATCAACCCAAACTTGCTCTGATTACTACAAAAATTTCCAAAAGACCTAAGATAGATCTAAAACACCTAATAAGGACCCTAAAATTCTTGATTATCTTATTTGGCTCTCAAAATCCAAAAAAAAATTATTCAGCCAAATGAGCAATTAGGAGCAATTGCATTGTGGGCTCTTCTAACCTATCTAATCTCACCTTAGGACCAAGTTAATCCTATTATTACTCTATTTATGTGGCTAGTATCACTAAAATCCAAAAACACCAAAGAAGCCCTAGGTCTACCCTTTAGCCTACCTAGGTGCTCCTACACCATACTTTCCCCATATAAAAAAAACTAAGTCCCACTTGATGGCAACATGTGTAAGGGTATTCCAACCTTCATGAACTCTATTTTAGAAACCCAATTAGCCTCTAAAGTTGGCTTTCCCTTCCATTTAATGAGATGTTCCATATAAAACTTGTGCCTTTTATACTTCTTCACCCTTGAGTCTAACACTTTCTCTACTTTCAACTTGCTAATATTAGGTGTTGCAATAGATTCAAGCTTAGCATGAACATTTGGATTGATCTGAGGTAAGGTACCTTTTTATGTCACCAATTCTTGCAAATTTAAAATAGGGGATAAGCCTAATTCTAAAGGTTAATCTACCTTGTAAGCATTTGCACCATACTTTTCAAAGATTTTACAAGGGCCTACTCTCTTCATCTGTAGCTTGGTAGGAACACTTTTTTGAAGCCTTGCTTTATTCAAATGGACCATTACATAGTTCCCAATAGAAAACTAAACATTTTTCCTCTTTCCATCCACTTTTTCCTTAAGTTTTTGTGTGTTATATAGTGACAGTTAGGTCGGCCAAGCGAATAGATGGGAAATGCTACAGAACAATCAGCCAAAAAAGCGCACTGGAGCTATTGAGTCCCCCACCCCACCTCCCTTTCCAACCCTAATAGAATAGTGGGGGGTGGGCCCCTTTGGCTATTATTACCAAAGGAAGGTGTAGTTGAAGGTGGCTGGTAGGGTGGGAGAGAAGTGAGTTGGTAGGGGTGGGGGTAGGTACTAGAAAAGTGAGTTGGTTGGGGTATGCATGTATCTTGGATGGTCTTCTTGACTTGCTCTTGAATCTCCTTCATAGTTTGAACAAAGTCTTTAGCTTGTCCACTTCTTTGATCCATATCACCAAGATATCTTAGTTCACATACACCCCTTGGATGCATTCCATAAACTATCTCAAAAGGAATCTTTCTAGTGGTCCTATTCTTGCTATCATTATAGGCATACTCTTCTTGTGAAATGATAACATCCCAACTTTGACCATATTCCTTAGTTAGGCACCTTAGAAGGTTTCCTAAGGTCTTATTAACCACTTCAGTTTGACCATTAGTTTGGGGATGGTAAGCTAAACCAAATGACATGTTTGTACCAAGCTTTTTCCAAAAAGTTTTCCAAAAATAAATCATAAATTTAACATCCCTATCTGATACAATGCTTAATGGGAGACCATGAATCTATACAACCTCCTTGAAAAATAAGTGGTCAATGTGACTAGCATCATTAGTTGTCCTATATGGAATGAAATGCCTCATTTTTTTGAATATATCAACAACAACATAAATGTTATCATACCCTTGCTTGGTTTTTGGAAAACCTACAAAAAAGTCCATACTTACATAATTCCATGGCTTATTTGGAATTGGTAAAAGCTGAAATTAACCTACATTGTTGATTCCCTCCTTTGGCTTTCATGCACACCATGCACTGCTCCACATACTTGGTTACATTCCTTGCTAGTTTTTGCCAATAGTAGAACCTTTGAAATAGTTTTGTGGTTTATTTGATACCAAAATGACCACTTAGGCTGCCATTATGCTTCTCCTATATTAGGTTCTCTCTCATGGAACCCCTTGGTATGAACAACTGATTACCTTTGAATAAAAAGCCATTTCGCAAGGTATATTCTAAAAATTTTCTATGAAAATTATTCTCAAAATCCATGCATATCTTGTAGGCTTCAAAAAACTCCTCATATTCTTCATAGAGATTTTGAAAACTCTCTATTCCAATGCTTTGGAGTTGAATCCCTTGGATTGTCATAATCCTCCTACTTAGTGCATTTGCCACGTTGTTCAATTGTCCCTTCTTATTCTTGATTGTGAAGGTAAATGCCTACAAATTCTCCATCCACTTCAAGTGTCTGTTGCTCAACTTCTCTTGAGTGTTGATGTAGCTAAGAGCTTGGTTATCTGTAAACACAACAAATTCCTTGGGCAACAAACAATGTCTTCACTTCCTAAGACATTACACCAAAGAATAGAGCTCTAAGTCAGATGATGAATACTTCTTCTTGAACTCATTAAGCTTCTCAATATAAAATGCCACTGGTCTACCTTCTTGACTTAAAAAACCACCTACTACTAAGCCACTTATATCACATTCTAAGGTGAACAATTTCTCAAAACTAGGCAATTTTAGTATAGATTGTGTAGCTACTTGTTTCTTCAACATTTCAAATGAGTTTTCAGCTTCTAAAGTCTACTTAAACTTAGAATTCACTCCACACTTTATGCTATCCAAAAAAGGTGCATAAATACCGCTAAAATTTCTAATGAATTTCCTATAGAATTGAGACAAACCATGGAAACTTCTTACCTTAGTAGATGTGGTAGGTGTTGGCCAATCTAGTATAGTAGCAACCTTTTCCTTGTCCATCTTTAATGTGCCTTGAGACACCATAATTCCTAGGTACACAAGTTACTCCTTGAAGAAGTCACACTTTTCAAGATTTATGGATAGCTTCTCCTAATGAAGCCTCTTTAAAGCTACCTCAACATGCTTGATATTCTCTTCTCTAGTCTTGCTGAAAAAATTATATCATCTAGATACACCACTACAAATCTGTCTATGTAATTTTTGAGCACTTCATTCATGAGCCTCATGAATGTGCTAGGAGCATTGGAAAGGCTAAATGGCATTACAAGCCACTCATAAAGACCACCAGTAGTCTTAAATGTTCTTTTCAATTCATCTCCCTCCTTTATCCTTATTTGGTGATTACCACTCTTTAGGTCTAGCTTTTTGAAATACTTAGCCTCTTAAAGACAATCCATGAGGTCTTCAATCCTAGGTACGAGAAACCTATAGCTGATTGTAATCCTATTTATGGCTCTAGAATCTATACATAATCTCCATTTTCCTCCCTTTCTAGATGCCAACACAACAAGAACTACACATGGGCTTATACTCTTTTGTATCAAGCCTTGATCCATCAATTCTTAGACTTGTCTTTCCACTTCTAAGTTTATATTTGGAGTCAACTTGTATGATGCTTTATTAGGAAAGGAAGCACCTAGAACAAAGTCAATTTGATGGCTAATAGTTCTTCTAGGAGGTAGAGTAGCTAGAGTACCATCACTCACTATGTCCTTGTACTTTTCAAGAAAAGTCAGGACTTCACTTGGTAAGGGTTACTTGGTTGCATTTTCTTTTGCTTTAGACTTTAGCACTACTACAAAACTTTGACATTCCTCATCCTTTACTTCTTTAACAAACTCTTTCTCACTACAAAAATAGCACACTATGGACTTTTGCTTATGTTTCCCCCCCTTCCAATAAGGACTAAATTTTGAAGGTCTTTCCTCCTTTCTTAAACTTTATGGCATTTTCACTACCATGATACACAACTTCCCTATCAAATTGCCAAGGCCTACCTAGCAAAAGATGACAAGCATCCATAGGAAAAACATCACACAATAGTTTGTCCTTGTATCTTGCTATGGGGAATTCCACCCAAGCTTGCTCATTCACCAAGATGCTTTATCCCTTGTTAACCCAAGTAACCTTGTAAGGGTTATCATGAGGTATTTTTTGAAATTTCAACTTAGTAACAACCTCCTCTGATATTACATTATCAGTAGAATTGAAATCAACCACTACTTTGCATAGTTTTCCAAGGATTTTGCATTTTATCCTAAATAATGCCCTCCTATGTTTAGGTTCATTAGGAGCTGGTTTTTTATCAACACTCTCCTAAACATGAGTTTCTCACCTTTTTTAGACTCAATATGTTCTACATCAGATTCCTTGTCATAATCCTCTTACACATATGCCATTCTCTTGTCTTGATTGGAGAAAGAAAGCTTCTCTAGGCATCTGTAGGCTAGATGACCCAAGTGACCACAATTGTAACATTTAATACTTGCAAAGTATGAATTGGATCTACTTCATCCTCTCCCTCTACTTGATCCTCCATGGTTACCTCTTCCTTTGTTGTAACCACCTCTTGAAGAGTTATCACTAGCTTGCTCTGTGGGCTTGCTTTCACCTTGATTTTTCTGCTCAATACCTCTTCCCTGGCAATCTCCTCTTTTTCCTCTTTTATTTCTTACCTTGCCTCTATCCTTGAAGTTAGAATTTCCTTTCCTTTTGTTCTTTTTCTCTACCTTTAGAGCTAGCAGATGACATCATTGAATTGTGATACGTGCCCACAAACTGAGCTCCTTTTGGATATTCCACTTCAAGCCACCTAGATATCTTGCCACTTTGATTGGCTCATCTTATTGCTGCTTGGATCTCAGACATAACCTCTAGAATTCTTTAGTATAAGATCTAACATCTAGGTCTTTTTTTTTCAACCCTTTCCTTCTCCTGTGGAGCTAAATTTCAAATTCTTAAGGCAAAAAGTTCTCCTTTACTTTACTGACCATAGCCTTCTAGTTAGCTATAGGAATCTCACCCATGCTTATTCTTTCATCTTGTACATATTTCCACCATGTTAGGGCTAAGCCTCTAAGCCTTGACTTAGAAACTTTAACCTTTTGTATCAAAAGATACCCCCTTACACTCAAAATGGTTCTCCATGCCATATATATAGTCCATGACTACATCTATGTCCATCTTTCCACTGAAAAGTGGTACACCTTCCAAAAACTTTCCTCCTAGGGCTTTGATATCCTTCAATAAGGGCTCTTCATTCAAGATAGGGTAAGGTTCAGGTACTACATCCTTCTCTACTACCTCTTTACCCCATTTACATTCGTGTTCTTCCTATCTCCTACTTGCTTTAACAAATGCATCCAGTTGCATCTTCAACTCTGCTAGGGATTCTTCAAAAACTTTTTTCTTCTCCCTTTGTTCATGATGTTATGAATTAACCACAAAAAAAAAATTACATGCAAATATAACCAATATCAAAAGATAATAGATCACATAGAAAAGAACACAAGACACCAAGATTTAACGTGGTTCACCCAATCCTTGGGCTACGTCCACCAAACAACAAGTCCAATATTATTAAGGTCTAGTGATTACAACCTGATTATAATCCATAATCCCTTCTAGCTCAATACCACCACAAGAACCAATTTTACATCACAACAATAAAACAATCCCTAACCTTAAGCCCTTTTGTACAAATATTTTTATTGCTTTAGGGTTACAACATGTAGGCCATATGTCAACCATACATTGGCCACAACCCAATTTTTTTTTATGAAGTGTGTATATTACTTCCTTGATAAGTCTCCACAAACTAACATATCAACTTCCTTGGCTAGCTCTATGTTTTTTTCCATATTGGTTGCTCCTACTAACTCTCTAGTAGCTGCAAACATCCACCAACTGTTCCCAAATATTTAACTAGCTCTGATACCACTTTGCTGTGACAACCAATCTTTCTCACAAACCCTAAAGTTTTTAGGGTCTTCTTAGGTCCTCCACCTAATAAAATATGGTTTCTTTCACACCCTGTGCCTCTAAGGATTCTATCAAAGAGATCTCACTTCTTCAATTGGCACACATCAATAAGTTAGTACAAGATTTCTCAAACTTCCACAAACACACAAATAAACCCAATGCTCCTTGGACATTTCCATTTGGTCAAATGAATACCTAGGAATGCCTTAGATTACTCATTAACATACTACACCCAAAACAAGTGCAAAACCCTATTCGAGTTGTAATCCACAGATCTTGTGCTTAGGTGCTTAGAAAAAGGCTACAATAATTAGCCCTCCATATGCACTAAAACTGAGATATTTTGAAAAATCCCTTAAAAAATGACCAAAAAAAATCACCTCTCTAGATACCCTTTTTGGATTACTTGAAGATTTTGTAACTCTTAAGCCCCCAACTTGTCCATATAGCCCAAGCACAAATGGCTTAATTTGAGGGTTTCAAGGATATTGGTGTTGTTCAGGTTTTAAACCTCCTAAAATTCCTTACCAAGACTCCTCCTATAGATTGGAGTTATCCATCATCATCTACTTACTCACCACATTCTTGGATTGAAGAATCAGACCTTTCAATCCACTCAAAATGCTCTTTTTCAAATTTGTGATCTCTAACCAAACATGGTTTTCTTGCCTAGGGCATCACACTAAAAATGTATTCCATGCTTCCCATGGGCTCTCATTTTCTGTACATAATATACAAGGAGTCTATTTACATATCCCAAGAGGCCATACATTTTATATGATGGGAAATGGCCCTAAGACTCCATTTTGTGTTGGCTACTCAACTCAAAACAACAACCTGCTAACTTACAAAATATTATATTGGAACACACAAAAATCTTTGTAACGACACAAAAAATGAAAATAGAAATGAAGGAAAACCACCACTAACATTCCAACTCAGAAAACCTTAATTCTAATATGTACAAAACATGAAAAAACACTAAAAGAAAGAAATTGTTGTAATAAATAAAATGCTGATTACAATCCATACATTGTCATTTCTCCTTCTTCCAACCTCTTGAAAAGGTTGATTTTGACCTTATATAGGCTTGGCATGGATTTTCCAAATAATTTTAGTGGATGAAGGGCTCCCACAAATAATTTTATCTTTTTGTATAAAAGTTACAAAAGTTGTCAATGACAACTTTGCAAGAAATGAGAATTTTTTGTAATTTTGCAAATTATCTACCCAAACTTCCTTTAATTGCTAAAAAACTTTCCAAATGGATGAAGATGGATCCAAAACACCTAATAAGGACCATAAAATTCTTGATTACCCTAGTTGATCCTGAAAATCCAAAAATGCTCTATTTAGCCAAATGAGCAATTTTGAGCTGTTAGGAACAATATTGCATTATGCGGCTCTTCTAACCTATCTAACCTAATCTTAGGAGCAAGTTGATCCTATTATTAATCTAGTGATGTGGCTAGCATCACTACAAGCCAAAACACCAAATATGCCCTAGTTCTACCCTTTAGCGTACCTAGGTGCTCCTGCACCAGTATGTCCTCTTAATGACCTGCTCAAGAAAGGAGAAAAGACTGAATAGGTTCCTAAAATAAAGAAATATTTTGAAGACAACAAAATGGCTATCTCTATGGCCTTAGTTCTTGTAAGTCAAGATTATGATTTACCATTCAAAATCTATTCATTTTCTTCAAAACATTCATGTGCCAAGATTCTCACTCAAAATAAAGATAAAGAGGATGAGAGACCCATCACATTCATGAGTTGCCCATTAAATAATGTTGAGTTTAACTATTATAATTTTGAAAAATAGTATTTTGCATTGATAGAGGTAGTTAAGAAATTTCATTATTATATACTCAAGAGCAAGCTATATAAAAGTGTGCTTGAACCTACAATTAAAACATTGCTGATGAAGAATGAATTAGGTGACAGATGAGGAAAATAGATGGTTATATTATAAGAGTTAGATTTGGAGATCCAACCAATGAAGTTGGTAAGAGGAAAATGATTGACCAAGATGATAGCTGATAATGAGATCGGTAATAATAACAAAATTAGATTTAATGATAAAATAAGTACTGATAATCAACAAAAGATCATAGTGTCTCAAGTGGATATTAATCAAGGAATAATCATTGATGTTTGGTATTAGGATATTATTTATTATCTTTTTGAGAATCAATACCCCAACTAGAGGAATAGTTCCCAATGGAAAGGACTCAAGATGAAATGTGAATCCTATATGCTGGAAGATAGAAAACTTTACCAAAGAAACTATGAGGGAATTTATTTGAAGTGTTTGGGACGCAACGAAGTGAAAGAGTTTTTGGAATAGTTTCATGATAGGTATGGCATGAGACATGGATTAGTATAATCTACAGCTCTCATGATTTTGAGATCAGATTACTTTTGGCCTACCATCTTTAGGGATACATTTGAAAACATGTACATCCTTTCCACATTTTTTGGACAAGTGCCAATAGAGAGAGACATCCAGCTATGCCACTACAACTAGTGTTTGAGGTATGCCCTTTTGCTAAGTGGGGGTTGGAATTTATTGGTCCAATAAACCCACCAACATCTACATGATATATGTACATCCTCATAGCTATAGACTATTTCATGTGTTGGACAAAAGATTTAACTTTTAAAAATTTCACAACAAAAGTGGTTCACAAGGTTTGGCATGCCATTCTTCTTTGTATTTGATAGTGGATCATTTTTTCATAAATATTCCTTACTCAATGAGCATTATACAATCAATTCATAATCAAGTTCTCCTGTAGTTACTATCCCCAAGGGAATGGTGTCACTAAGTCCACCAATAAGAACTTGATTATAGTGATAAAGAAATTGCTACAAGAAAACCCAAAAGATTGGCACACTGAACTGAAATATGCATTATGGGAGGGTAGAGTTAGGATAAGAAATTTTTAGGTGACATCTCCCTATTTACTCATTTATAGAATAGAACTAATGTGCCCACTTAACTTCAGGATTCCAATATTGAAATTTATGAAAGAATACACCGAGGACACATATAGAGTATAGATCAGGTTAATGAATCTATTAGAATTGGATGGTAAAAGAACAATAGGTTTGGAACATATGGAAAAGCATTAGGCTGTCATTAAATACTGGTTTGACAAGTGGGAAACAATCAAATCTTTTAGAATATCCGATCTTGTTCTCCTAAGGGACAAGGCAAAAGAAAAGCTAGGCAGTCACTCTAAGTTTCAACGATTGTGGATTCGTCCTTATCAAATTGAAGATATTTTGGGAGAAATTTTTTTTAGGCTAAGTTCCTTATAAGGGGAATTGGTCCCATTACTAGTCAATGACCAATTCTTGAAACACTACTTCGAGGCCTAAAAGTGGAAAAAATTTCAAAAAAAAAAAAAAAATTATGCAAGTGTGTTTTCTTTTAGTTGTGTTTTACTTTTAGTTGTGTATTTACTTTCAAAATTTGTACCTATCTTTTCTTATCAATATGGGGGTTAGGTGCAATCAATACTTTTTCTTGAAACATTTCATAGATCACTTCTTATGGTTTTCACATTTGGGAAGAGGCATTTCTTTGTCAAAGCATTCAGATGATTTTGTTTCTTGTACCAATTGGAAAATAGATGTTACTTGTAGTTGTAAAAGACTTTCAGTCTTGAAATTAGAATTACAGATTGATATTTCTTAACACTTTACAAATTTAGAGATTGACTATCTTAGTGTTTTCAAATCAAGGTTGATAGTAGCAAGGGGTAGTCCAAACTTGTCAATTCAGACTAAAGGGTCTTTTCAAAGAACTACTAAGATCACTGTTTGGTGTGGTTCATAAAAGAGGAATGTAGAGATTATCAACCCAAAAAAGAATCTAAGAAATGACACCAATGCATTGGCCACACATTCTAAGTATGGTCAGGTACAAAAGAAAAAGGAATAAAGGATGGTGTTAATAAATAAACATTCCAAGGATCCAAAAAGGTAATCAAACAATAGGGATATGTACCCCAAAATAGCTATCCACTATTTATACAAATTGCTTCATGGAAGAAACAAATGGAAATGTGTGAGCTTCATGAAGTAGAATAAATAAGGATTACTAAGGACTTGAAATAAAAAATAAATAACCCATTAAGAGCCCTCAGAATGGATTCTCTCATCTATTTAGACAATAATTGATACATAGGTTTTACAAGGATTCCTAATGAATGGATTAGTGGAGTGAGAGATTATCTCTAAGATTACTAGAAGCTCATGATAGACTACACTTTGAAACATTAAAGGAAATGAATACACTACACACACATTGAGAATTAAGATTGAAGATTCTAAAGTTTTGACTATTAAGGAACTTGAAATTTGTTTGTATGTTCAGGATTTAGTTGTCATTTGACAAATTTTGGAAGAATGCTTGATGATGAAGAAATGCCTTTATCATTTCATCCCTTTTGTCGGGGCTATTTTTTGTGGTCTCATAATGCATGCCTCATCTCTCCTAGAAATGGGGACCCCCTAGTAAATTTTTGTTTCCCAAACCCCTAGTTTAGGGCTTGGGTCATAGTTGGACTCCACTGAATTCCAGGTTAAGCCTCAGTGTCTGAATGGGGAAGTCTAGAGGGCTTGATGTAGGAGGAAAATGGATTTTTTAGTGTTTAAGTGCTCAAAGTGCACACTAGTTCACTAGCACACATGCACACCTTTGCAAGGTGTGTAGGTGCACTCAATGCACAAGTGTATACTTATCTCCTCCTAGAGATGTGCACTTGTGCATGTGTGCACCTCCAAAAGGCACGCATCTACAAGAGTGCACACCTACAAAGTTGTGTACTCAAGACCAAGGTCTATATAAACCCTAGACCCTTCCTACACCTTCTCACTTCTATCTCCACTCTCTGGGCCCTCACACATCTACACCCTTAGATGTGTGCTATCACCTGTAATCATCACAACCAAACATAAGGTCATAAAATATAAGAAGGTGCACACATGCACACCTCCTCAAGGTGCACATGTGTACACCTTATTTCACTCCTAAACACAAAGCATTAACCCTAAACAAGACCTAAGGAAAATTAAGGTGCAGATATGCACACCTCCTCTTGTCTCACATGTCCGCACCATTGTAAGTAAAACTAATGCAACACCCAAGGTAAAGGTGTGCACATGTGTACCTCTTTTGCTTTCAATAACACAACTAAAAGTAAGGGTGCACACATGTGCAACCCATAAAGGAGTGCATGTGTTCAACATTGTGTACAAAAAAAATAAAAACTTAGTTTCATTCTCCCCCCCCCACCCATAATTAGCACTTGCATTGTGCATGTGCACACCTCACCAAGGTGTGCACATGTACAGGTGCACAACTATATAGAAATGGCCAAATAGGGGTCACTTAGCACACCTAATGCACCTATAAGGGTGTGCTAGGTGAGCTAAGCAACATAATAGGGCATTTGGGAGAATTTGACTAAACTCTTCCTACTTTAGCTAGTTTTGGGTTCTTTATTAATTTGTTTAGAGTCAATTAGGATTTATTTTAGGTCTAACTTTAGCTTTCTGGACTAATTTCTCCTCCCTTATGTAGATAAGATGGCATCATCATCCTCTTCAATGGCAAAGAAGATAGCTGCAAATCCCATTGTTTTCAAATGCCAAGGTAAATCGAAGAATCCCAATTTCAAGATGGGCATTCAAAGAGCAGAGATAGTGAGCTTGGGCATATAAGATGGAATGCATTCCTCACCATCTTCAATAAAACTAAAGAATAATCTACAATGGTATCAACACTCATCAAATTAGGTCCAGTTAACATAGTATCATATCCTACATCTATTCAGTCTATCTATCATAATTCGTGCTTTTGAGGTCAAGTAGAGGTAAGATATTGTGACTTTGATTTTGAGTAGGACCAATATCCACTAGAAGAGTACAACTCCCCTCGCCCATACTTCAAGAACATAGGGATTGTAAAACATCTAATAAGGAAGAATTTTGTGCATGAGGATGCATTAGAAGATCTTTGGATGAATGTAGTAGATGATTATAATATATGCATAAGTGATCATTGTAAGATGAAATTGAAGATCTTGTTAAAGGTTATTGAGAAAGATAAAGAAGAAATCTTGGATCCTCTATACAGTAGGGACAAGATTTATGATAGGCCTATAATGAATGTGGAGATCAGAAGAGATGAACACATAGAAGAGCTAGGCACATAGTTCAATTAATGAAGCTCTAGATCAAGAAACCTTTCAAACTTGATTCAGTTCCTCAAGCTATTCCTCTCCAATCCACAATACTACCTATGAAGGGTAAAGGTGATAAATTTACAGTACCAACCTTCTCAACTCAATCTCTCATGAGGCTAGAAATGGTGTATTAACATGAGCAGGTGGTTGAGTATTTTGAAGTCAATAGGGGTGTAAGAAGGAGGAGAGATCCTACAAAGGAAAAGAAGGAGATGACTTAGGATCAAGTACCTCAATAAAAATAGGTACAACCTATAAAAGAAAATCCACAAGCTCAACCTGAAGCTCAAGAGCACAACCAAGAGCTGCAAGTGCCTCCACAAAAAGAATAGGTGTAGGATGAATAGGCAAAAGAAGAGTAGCTAGAAAAATAGAGGGTGCCACAATCCAATACACAAGAGGAAGAAGCCACCCCCTTAGGTTCAAAAAGGAAAAGAATTGAATCATAGGTGGAAAGAGAAAGTTAAAGTAGAAAACTACTTTGCCTCCTCAATTCCTTGAAACAATGCCAGAAGCTGAAGAAGAAGAAGAGGGGGACAAATTAAATATGTCCACTTTAGTCAAAGGACTCGTGCCATGAGGGAAATATTAAAAAAAGGAGAAGAAGCACAACCTTGACACCTCCATCTACTCAAAAAGAACCTATACATGCTTCAACATTAGAGGATGAGAAACAATAATGGATAGATGATATGGAGGGCCAATAAATTGATGTCTTCAACCTCTCCAATTTTGATTTCATGCCCATAGGTATTGAGATGGTGGGAGAGAACATAAGAGATACTCCCACAAGTGAACCCTTAGGAGAGGACTAGAATCAAATGTCACCTCTACCTCAAAGACCTCTGGGCATCCCACCACCACCATCTTAGGACTTAACATTCTTGGGCAAAGGCTCAGTAACACCATGTCCTCAAACTATAGAAATAGATGAATGTATTATTTTTGTGAATGTATGCTCATAACTACACTCATTATATATGTGAATATATGCTCATGAATAATAATGGAGCCAATGGTTTTATTGTGTTGTTACGATTGTGCGATCTTTTAGTATTGGTGTTTTCCTCATGTTAATGAATTCTACTAACATATCGAGTTGGAGAAAAAATCACCTATTCTTCTTGCATAGCTTCTTGTCTTGCATGAGCACACTTTCCATGGCCTTGCAATTTTATGAGAAGTGAAATATATTTTTTTTATTATTGAGTTCCCATCAATGATTGCATCAGTGGAATTGAGGAAGCGCTACTTGTATTTTCATCGATCTCCTACATAATATTTTCAAAAATTTAACTTGCAAACGTGTTGTTACCATGGTTTATGTCCATTAGGAATTTCCCATTCAAGTTATTTGTTTTAATATCTTGTTATGTTATCTTTTTTATTTTCTTTACCAACACTTGGTTAAAATAGGAATTCACACGGTTGCATCGATAAATTGCATTCATCATAAAATATAAAATACCAAAAATAGATTTCTTTTGTAATTACTTTTAAAATAGTAGATCAAACATCTTATTTGAAATTGTTTGAGCAAGGAAAGGCCTCCTCATGAACATATACATTTATCTTCAATTGAGTGGATTCTAGAAGGTTGCAAGATAAGCTAAAACCTTGAAGTTGATCCTAGATAAGCTTTTCAAGAGAGGATTTCAAAAGGATTCTTGTCATTAAGCAATGTGCAAAATGATAGATCAACACAACCAAAGGAGAGACATAATGAACTAGGCTCTTAGTCAAAGCTCTAATAGTGCTTAGAGTGTTGGCCTCTATGTGTTCCTTCATAATAGAAGGAATAGTAACATGCTACACCTACAACTTTCCAAAAGGTTCCCTAGCAAAATTGGGGTTATGAAGTGCCCCTGGCCTATCAAACATCATCCACCTTCTATCCTAAAATCTATTTTTAATACCTTCATGAATGCACCAATAGATGGGAAAGCTTTTAGTTGTAGTTCTCAATGCATTTTTTCTCCGGGCTTTTTAAA
The DNA here is from genome assembly GCA_028749045.1 of Cupressus sempervirens. Lineage (NCBI taxonomy): Eukaryota > Viridiplantae > Streptophyta > Pinopsida > Cupressales > Cupressaceae > Cupressus > Cupressus sempervirens. Next base: position 320,531,493 of record CM053791.1, read on the forward strand.
TAAATAAAATATGCCATCTTTAGTAATTTTCTTATTTTTTACATCTTCATACAATAATTTATGAATATAATATCTTTTTATTCTTCTCTTTTACTATGTCATTAATTTAGTTGACCACTAACAAATGTTGCCTAACCCACAATAGTCTCAAGGGATTGTGCCAATAGTACCCTACCAAGATTATTATGAAGTGAACCCTTTAGCATCCTAATAATTATTTCTACCTCCATTTCCCTCTTTCAATTTCATTCAACAAATTCTCTTAGGTGCCTGGTGGTCTTTCGATTGGTGGAGGTTGAGGAAGTGGTTATTCTTCATTTTGAGGGTTTTTGGGTTGATCATATTGAGAGTCTGGTGGATTAGGTGGTTGATTGTTCACAGGTAGATTAGGTAGTGGATTATCTACATTACTTGATAATTAAACATATGCTATTTTTAAAATAAATTAAAAAAACCCCATCATTTTTTAAACCATTAAAAACACAAAATTTAACAAAAAAAGAGTTAAAATTCATACCTCTTTGAGTGGTTTAGGATTTTCGATGTGGTGAAGCCATATCTCATAAAAATTGGGGTTCAAAATGGAAAGAAATAGGTCATACGATCTTCTTGGAAGAGAAATAAAAATCCAATGTCATGGATAGAAAATAGAGAGAAATAAGAAATGACTCTCGAGTTTTTTTCATAAACCTTTCAACAAAGTGATAGCACTATAGCATGATTGTGCTACTTAATTTAATATTTTCAAATAGTGTGATAATCCTACTAATTTTATGAGCCATAGGCTCATGTCGCCCAAACCATAGCATGATCATACCTTACTTAGGAAAAAACAAAATGTGGCATCTTTTTGGCCCACAACTTTGTTCTCTTACCCTTAAGTGTTGAAGGTAGGGTTTCATTTGCTTAGGGATTTGGATCTAACTCTGTCTACTATTATGTATATAATTTTTTTTTTTAAATTTATTTACAAGATTAATAAGTTGTTTTTAAAGACTTTATTAACTTTGAATCTAAGAAAACTATCATGGAGAATGGCGCATAAAGTTTAAGCTAGTTTTGTGGCACTTGATGGGGCTTCTATAGGGTTTTTGGATTTTGCTAGCATTCTAGATTTTACTGATATTGGGTTTTCTATTGAGGCTGGTAGTGCTTTGGCTAGGGTTTCCCTTCCTATTGTATTAAAGATTGGGGCTCTAGTTGGGGATGTTGTCTTGGCTGGTGTTAATTTGTCTATTGAGGTTTTACCTAGGGCTTTGTTTTCTTCTAATCTCATATTGTCCTCTTTGACAAATGGTTCCTCTAAGGTTTTACTATTTTTTGGTCCATCTATGGGTGCAACAAATAGGGTTTTATTGACTATTGAAGCTTTAAAGTTCTCAAGGGCTTTGCATGCTTCTAAACCTAGATCATCACCTAGGGCTTCTTTGGCTAATGGAGCTTCTATATTTGTTGGAACTATTCTGCATGCTTGGGGGATTATGCCTAGCTTCATTCCTTCTACTAGTGTTTCCACAAAATTATCATATGTTGGCATGGACTCAGCTAGTGCTATGACTTGTATTTATAAGTGGGTTGGACTTGGTAGTGGATCAAGTTTGAATTCCAAGAGATCTTTTTTAGTTGTTAGCCTTGTTCAAATTTCTTTGGACAAGGAAGTGTTGACAAAAATTGAGGATGCTTCCTCTAGTTTCTCTTCTCGTGGGGTTATCTTCACTTCATGGGTCTTTGGCCAAGGATTCTTGACTTTAATTTATGGATCTTCACTCATTGGGAACCTCTCATTTTGAGTATGGTTCGCATCTTCCCTATCACTAGGGGTATTTTTGTTGCTAAATTTAAAAATGTTGAAGATAGGAACTAATTTTATGCAATTACTATTTCACTTGGGAAAATAATTTTGTGTTGGTTGTGAAACCTTGGTCCCCAAATTCCTCCCCTCTTCGAAAATCTTCAACAAGATTCTAATTTGGGTTAGGCTTCCCTATCTTCCTCTTTATCTTTGGGTTGATACCCTTTTGGAAGTTGTGGGAAAGGCTCTTGGAAATTTTTTGATGGTAGATGATTTTTCTAATGATATGATACACTCTACTTATGCACACATTTTTGTAGAAATGGACATCTCAAAAGAGCTACTAGAAATGATTATGTTGGAACATTATGGAGGTTCTTCGATTTAGAATCTGGACTATGAAGGGATTCCCTTTGAGTGTAGGAAGTGTTTTAAAATAATCCACATAGCTTATCAATGTGGATTACAAAGGGTTAAGAATAAGAATTCTACTTCTTGATGTAAGGGTGCTTCTAGTGAACACTATAATATTCATTAAAAAAATGTTGTTTCTGCTGAGGTTAATGGTGTGTTCCTAACCTTGTCCCTAATATTAGGCAATCTATTGTTGTCATCCCAAATGTTGGTATTTATATTATTTTTCATCCTATTTCTATCTCCACTATTGGAACTAGTCTTACTTCTGACCACAATGGTATTTCTATTGCCATTGATTCCTCTAAACCAAGGACTTTGAAAGTTGGTTTTTAGCCTTCTCTTTCTAGTCCTACCCAAAATATGTGTTTAATATCTATTTTTGGTTCTATTGTTGTTCATTCTATTATAGGTTCTCATTTTTTGTTGGTTCACCAAAAGGATATATTGGTTTTGTTGGTTCTTCTATACCTAGCTCTTCTACTTTAGCAATTTGTTCTAGGACTACTAGTTCTATCTTAGAATATGTGGTTGTTATTGGGTGCCCTATTATAGATTATGTTGTTTTTGGTTTTGCTATTGGATCTGTTATCAGTATTGGTCCTTCTATATTTTTTTCTCATTCTATTATCTTGGGGTTTTAATACTTGGTTTCCTAAGATTGGTAGAAGAAGGCCTCTATGGTGGAGGAGAGGTGGACCCCTGTAATCGAAAAAAATCATAAAAGACCCCTCTAGAAATTGATATGATGTTGCACTCCTAGATGAAGGGAGGTAAAGGAAAATACTGATTTTTTATATATTTCATTTAGGTTTTGGGTAGAATGAGCTTTATATGATGTACCTTCTTTTTTATTAGTTTCTTTTTGTTTGATCTATGGGGTTTAAGGATCCTTCAGAAACGTTGATGTTCTATACTTGTTGTATCACCCTTATTTGTTTTTTTCTTGTCTTGTCTATGTCTTATTTCTTTTATTAGAGCTTATTAAATATATTTGATGAGGGTTTCAGGTTCCTTTATCTAAAACCTACTTTGTTCTAGGTTTCAGGGTCCCTTCAAAACTTGTTTTCTTAATAACAAAACATTAGCTTCAAAGTTAATGTTGGTATTTATTAAAGCTTGTGGAGAGAGGTTTAAATTGAATTTTTTTAAGGTAATATTTTGGTATGGTTAGGATCTAACTTGATTCTATGTAATATCAATTTGTTTGGATTAAAGGAACAACAATTTTTTTACATTTGTTAGGTTTAATTTATTATATTGTTTGATTAAGATTAGGGTTAGGGATGAATTTACTTTACTATTCAACTAGGATATGTGTTAGGGTTTAATTTATTCTATTGTAAGGTCAAGATAAAATTTGGTGTAATGTCACTATTTAATTTATCTTCTATGTTCTAATTTTTTTATGATTATGTTCAAACTTGTTTTACTAGGGGCTTTATGTCATAGTTAAACTCACAATAGGTTTAGGGTTTACTTTTGTTTATTATGAGCCACATCATTCCAAGTATTTTAACATTGAGGATGGGTTTTCATTTGCTTGGGGGGTTTGGTTCTACCATTTTCTAATATTAGGTATAGGAAACAATTTTATTTTTTAGCACATGATTAGTGTTTTTTTTAAAATATTATAATTACATTATCTTCAAAGTTAACATTGGTATTGATTTATGCTTGCAGAGTTAAGTTTGAGTTCGATAATTTTTAAGGTCATGTTGTGGTATGGATAGGACTTGACTTGATCCTACATAATGTCAATTTTTTGGATTAATGTAGAAACAAAAAATTTATACTTGTTAGGTTTAGTTTCTTATAGTGTTCAATTAGGCTTAATGCTAGGGTTGCATTTACTTTAGTGCTCAACTAGGATTCATTTTGGGGTTCAATTTAATATACTGGAATGTCATGGTAAACTTTGGCATAACGTGGCTATTTAATTTGTTTTCATGTTTAGAATATTTTTTATGATTATGTTTAAACTTTCTTTATTAGGGGTTCAAAATTACAATTTGACTTGCTTAAGGTTTAGAGTTTACTTTTCTTTATTGTGGGATAAAAAAGTTTCAAGTTTTTAAGAATCAAGAGAGGGGTTTAGTTTTCCTGGGGGTTTGGATTTGTGCATTTTCCTAGTGTTATATTTTGCATTCATTTTTTTAGTTACAAAATTAAATATTTTTAAAAATATTTTAATTACATTATCTTCAAAGTTCAATTTTGGCATTGATTTAAGCTAGTGGAGAGAGTTTTGAGTTTGACAATGTTTAGGGTTATATTTTTGTATTGTTAGGATTTGATTTGATTCTATGTAATGTCAAAAAAAATTAGATTAAAGAAACAATGCAAATTTGACAATTTTTATGTTTAATTATATATAGTTTTTTATTAAGATTAAGGTTAAGGTTGAGTTCACTTTAGTGGTCAACTAGGATTCATGTTAGGGTTTAATTATTGATCTCTAAGCCTAAGTTGTAAATTGGTGTCCAAACACTTAGTCATTTAATAAGAAAGATTATAAGGTCATCACTATGACCAAGTTATCTAGTAAGGGTCAAGCATACAATACTTATACCAAGTAGGATAGTGATTGTTGAATATTCAATGGTGAGAAAGTAAATAAATGAGATGAGTGATATAGTTGAGATTGAGCATGTTGAAAATTTACTAAGTGCTGAGAAAATAGAATTATAGAATATAAGTAACAACATGAAGAAGTTTACATGACCGAGCGTTAGAGCATTCAAGTGTTGAGTAGTTCAGTTTTGACATATAGGTTTATAATTGAACAACACATATTTTAACCATTTTGGCCAACTTTTATATGATATTTAATATTTGAAGTTCTAGGTAACAAGTTGATTGCATGTCATTATAGAAGGTAATAATCCCAAGGTGTACAATTCAACAAATCAAAAAATGGGATAGAAATGATAAAAGATGATGAAGTTAAGTCGTTGATCAAGCTCTAGAACATTCATAGAACATCTATTTAAGGAGGATTATAACCCTAGAATTGTATGCATGTATGAAGAAGAGAGAAGGGCAAGCATCCTTATGCACATGTGAAGGAGTAAAGAAAAATTTTCAAAGACAAAGCAAACAAAGAGAAATTAGAGCAATGAAGGACTAAATAGAGTTATCAAATCAATAGATCAAATCAAAGATACAACAAAGATGAGACTCATTATCAACTTGCAAAGAAAATTGAGGATTAGGTACTGAATCATTTATTGTTAATTAAGATAGGGTAAATCTCTTAATAGAGTGGTCTTAACAACACTATGTAAACCTCTTAATAGAGTCCTTACTTCATTGTGAGTGTAAAATTAGTTAACAAGGTGAGACCTAATAGTCCTTTAAGATTTTATCATAGTCGAACCCTTATAGGGTAGACCATATTTAATGATCAAACATTGTAACCCTAATATGTTAACTTTATTGTTGCAATAGTAAAGATTTGTCAGTTTCATCCCCACCCTGATTTTACCTTCATCTTGAAGTGTGTTTGGGTAAAAGAATCATTGTTTTATGTGTTGAACTCTTTATAGCTATGATGTATTTCATTTATGTTTTTTTGAGATGTAATTTTGCATGATGCTTAATAGTAGGAATCTTTTCAAACTCCTTTCTTGAAAAGCTTATCCAAGATCAACTCCAAGGTTTTGAGCGATCTTGTGACCTACTAGAATCCACTCAATAAAAGATTAATGTGCATGTTCACAAGGAGGCTTTTGCTAGTTCTAACCAATCTTGGGTAAGATGTTGAATCTTCTTGCTATCTCAAAAATGTAATCACAAAAAGAAATATATTTTTTTTGTATTTTTTCTGTTTATGATGAATGTAGTTTAACAATGCAACTATATGAATTCCTAAATTAGCCAAGTGTTTGTAAAAGAAAATAACAAAGATAAGGTAAGGCGAGGTTTAAATAAAATGACTTGAAAAATAAATCCCTAATGGACATAAGCCATAGAAATAACACATTTGCAAGTCAAGCCTTTCAAAAGATTAGTAGGTAACAAATGAAAATAGGAGTGGCACTTCCTTAATTCCACTGATACAATTTTCAATGAGAATTTAGTAACTGTAAGATGTTTCACTTCTCATCAAATTGTAAGGCCATGGAAAGTACACTCATGTAAGACAAAAAAAGCTATGTATGAACAATAGATTATCTCTTCTCTAACTAAGTACATAAGTAGAATTTGTAAACAAACAGCAAAAACTAGAATTAAAATATCACTCAATCAAAATAATGCAACAAAACCATTGGCTCCATTACACTCCATGATCATAAATCCACAAAATATAACACACTCTGACAAGAATACCACACTCAGAATGAAAGCACCCATAGCATATATTATTGCATCAAAATAATGACCTAGAATACATATTTAATTCCTCAATTTTCTAGGAAATTTTCTCCTCAATTTGTGTTGAGAGTGAGAGATTCCTTCATGCAAATATATGCTTAAAACTAATAAAACAAATCTAGTTATGTACAAACTAACTCTCTAAATGGTGCTAAGTAGGACTCCACTCTTGTTTATATTAATTAATGGGTGCATGAGCCTTAACATGAATTAAAAATTAATAAAGAAGGAGTAGATAAGAAGAAGGAAGCTATAAGAGGATCTATGAGTCACTAGAAGCTTTAAAAATGGAAGCTAGACATTCTCTAGGCATTTCTAGGAGCTAAACTACCATCAAAATGGGCTTTTGTTGCATGTAAAGCTCTAAATTTGGAACTAGTAGTTAACTATCAATGCACCTCTAACTTCTTCAAAAAATTCTGGTGCACCATGCACACCTTTGGAGAAGCGCACCTTAGTGACATGTCCAAAAATCCAAAATTTTCCCAAGTCTGAAAATTGAAATTCCAAGTTCTGGCTTTTCATCCCCTTTATACCAAAGGTATGTTTGGATGTTTTCTCTTGAATTTCTCTATGATCTTCATCACTTGGGCTACATCTAGAAAATCCAAATTATTATACTTATTCTTTACTATTTTTAGGTAGTTGCTAACTTCTATGCAAGTCTCCAAAAAATCTTCTAGTTTTACATCCAATTCTAGCAACACCTCCTCTATCTTAAATCCTTGTCTAATGTCTTCATCAGTCAAAGATTATTCAAAGGTCTTCTAAAACTATTTGAAAAATGATTGTATAGACATGACTTTATCCCTTGACTCATCTTCAAAAATTTCAAGGCAAGCATCGTTGTAATACTTCTCAACTTCTAAAATTTTCTCTTGGGTTTGATCCTTGATCTTATGAATATACGCACATAAAGTCTCTATTAATTTATTACCAATAGAAATCTTCTTGACCCAATCATATATCTTATCCAATTCTCCCCTTGTATATACATCCATAATCATACAATACCTTTGGCCCATTATTGACTATAATGATTGAAGGTCTTTACCCTAGGTATGTACCTTGTACATCAATCCAAAATCCTAGTTTAGTAAAGTAACTAACTTGTCTAAATTAATTTTCATATGGTGCAATAGTTTAAGGTTTCCTTGTATTATCTACACACCTTTTTCCTCATAAATTTCTCATCATTGTTGACACACCTTCAAAAATGGATCCAATTGTACACTTGCCTTCTCCTTTCTATCAACTGTCGCACCTAGAGTTGCCTCAGGATGATTAGGGTCCAAAGGACCAATCACTCCATGAAAGTAGAATATTAGAAGCTCATTTTGTTTTTGGAGCCTCACCAATTTAGATTCATCTTTTTCCAAGTTTCTAAACACTTCTTTAATTCATGTGGTGATCAACACTTTAGCAATGGCAAGACCTCTTTAATCTAACAATCTTTCAGGGCCAAATCTTCAATAGCTACATCTAGATGAGGGATTGAAATATGAGCCCACAAGTCCTAATTTTGGTTCTTCATAATGAAGGCTAATTTTCATGCATCACCCATAGATGGCTTGGATTACTTGAGGGCTTCAACTAATTCTTTTGTTCCCTCATCTACATTAAATACATTTTCCTTTTCTGCCTAATCATCACCTCCCTCTTTATCTAGCTTGGAGTAGTTCTCATTAGAGACATATAAATAGTTATAAATGGGGTTGGTGCCACTAGACCCTTTCCCTTATCAGTCCTCTTTGGAGTCTTCTCTTTCTATGAGAGATCTACATTAGACATCCCAGTGTCTATTGAGTACATAGTGCTCACCTCTGTATCTTGAGAACTTTTCTGAGGTTCTTCATATATTTTCCCCACTTCTAATACTTCATCAGTAGGTCTTTTTTGTGGCTCTTCTTAGAGGAGTGACTAAACCTTTATCCAAGAAAGATAAATCTTGACTTTGGTGATAGTGGGGCACCTAGAGGTCCTTGTGGAAAAGGTGGAAATTGACTCCTATCTTCTTCCAAAGCCTAATTCATTGGTGTATCCCTTATCTTATTCCCTATGAGTTCAGTACCCATAGGAATGAAGTCAAAATCTGACATGTTAAAGACATTATTCCTTTGACCCTCTTGTTCATCAACCTACTATTTTTTCTCATCCTTCAAAGTTCTAACCTAAATAGGTTGTGTGGGAAAAGATGGTGATATTATAGTGGAACTCCTTTTCCATTCTAGCTTAGTAGCCCTAGCTAGATGAGTCCTCTGACTCAAGGGAAGGTTATCCTTTTTATCTTCTTCATCCTTTTCAAGAATGGTTTCTAGGACTAAAGGAATAGGAAAAACCTTTCTTTGCACCTTTTGTCTTCTAGTCCTTTTGATTGGAGTTTTACTCTTATCTCTCTTAGGAGCTAATGGAGAGGCTTCTTCCTCTTGAACATGTGGGGACACCTCTTGTGCTTCTTCTTCAAGTCCTTGTCCCTATTATGATGGTGGCACTTGTGTATTATCCTAAGTTTGAACAACTTCTATATTCTTAGGCTTTTGGTTCTCAAGTGCTTGAGTTGTCTCCTGGGCTCTAGTCCCTTCAACTTCAGGCTTAGCTTGTTGAGGAGAATTTCTTTTTCTTTTATTCTTTCCTTTTTCCTCCTTGAAGTGTCCAACTTCCATGTTATGTTTATATAATTTTTTTGGCCTAATTGAAGAACAAGAACAAAATGTTGGTATTGTAACTTTTCCCCTCTTCCCTTTACTAGGCATGTTGTGGCCTGGAAGACTAATGTTTGAGGAATTGGGTTCAAATTGAATGGATTCTTAATCCATTCCTTGGTAAAATGGATGATATGCCTCACCTTTTAATTGATATTTTCATTTTCTTCTCTATCAATTTATGCATTCGTGATTGGTTGATCATATATCTTATCCTGATTATATAGGGGATCCAAGGCATCTGAAGTGTCTTGTTGAACCACCTTCAATGCGACCTTTATTTTCAAGGCACTTCCTACCAATTAAAGAGTCATCCTACAATAATCCCTTATCCAAATATTTTAGTCATCTACTACATTCATCCAATGATCCTCTATGGCATCTTCATGTTCAAATTATTTTCCTTCCAAATATTGAACTCTGCCAATATTGTCAAAATATGGATGAGGGGAGTTATAGTTCTACAAAGGATACAAATGCCATTATGAATCTAAAGTTATGATATCCTACTTCTTCTTGACTCCAAATAGATCTTTGATGAGGGGCTATACCTAGGTCTTCTTATGTTGTTCCCTCACTCTATTACATGCAAATGATAGTTCTCTTGCAATCTCCAATAAAATGAGCCTATCTAATGGATATCTTGAGAGTTTCTTTGGATTCATATTTGTGCCTACTACCCTTAAGTAGGTTAATGTCTTGAATTGGATGTAGTAGGTTCCTATTTATACAATCCTTGCTACTGCCTCTAGTGACATCCTTTTTTCATAATCCCCCTCAATGAGCTAGATGACTATAAAAATGAAAGCATCTTTCACTTTTATGTATTCTTTTCTATGATCCAAGAGCTTCTTCTTTACTAGTTGGGGATATACCACGTAAGGTCATGCATTAGCATCTTACATGCTTCCCCTCTTAAAAAATCTTGGATAATTTGTGTTACTTGATGCTAATAGATACACCAAATAAGATGTCATATAAAACCTTGGATCAGATTTGATGACCACCAAATATTCATCTAAATTCTCATTGAGAATTGTGGCCCAATCAATTGGCATTTTGGCCATTCTAATGGTCTCAATGAAATGTACCATCCATATGTTCAAGTGTCTTACTATTGGGAAACCCATGATTCTACTCAAAAGCACAATAGAATATCTAACATCATCCTTCACAGACCCTCTAGTCATGTCAACTTTTCTAGCTCTTCATCCCATAGGTGCTCTATCAGTCAAATATGATGATTGAATAATCTCTATAGATTTTTGTTCATTATCCCTATACCACCTTTCTGCTCAATGATAAGTCAACCTTACATATTGGTCTACCCTTGGGAGATGGAAATGTTTCTCAATATTCTTCAGTTTTAGGTCTAAAATGACCTCTCCTATGATACTCTCCACCACTCTCTCTCCTAATACATAATTCTCTGCTAAGGCCACAAGCTCTAAAGACTACATCAATGTAGGATATTAAGCTGCATTAACTAACCCTAACTTGATAAGTGTTGAAACCATTAGGGACCTTTCATTAAGCTTGTTGCAGAGTACCAAGAATGCATTCTAATCAATATGACCTAATTTAGTATCCTGAATCTTTGAATGTGCATGTTGGAAGTGTGATTTCTTTTGTACACCTTAAAACTTAAAGATAACTAGTTTTGGAGTAATCTTCCCTATGAGGGAAGATGAGGAAGAAGCCATTTTATTAGCTCAAAAATAAACACATTAGTATGGAAGGTTGAAAATAAAACCATAAACAAAACCTAGTTACTAAAAAAAGTAGACCTAGAAACCTAAAACATCACAAAAACTAGTAAAAACCCATTTTATGCCCTTTTAAATCATTTTTTAGCGCACCTTGTCACACCTTAAGGGTGCACTAGGTGTTCTAAATTACATTGAGGGCATAAGAAAACTCTAAAAATTAAAGGTGCACACATAGCCCACCTTGTGGGGCATGCATGTGTGCACCCTAATCCTATGATGAGGATTATCTAAGTATGAAAATAATGGTGTGCACATGTGCACCTTGGACAAGGTTCACATGTGTGCACCATCATCTTGGAGTTCATTGTTAGTTATTTGAAAGGTTCACATATATTTGTACATATGCACACCTTTCACTTAGGTAAGGGTTTGTTCTTTTAAATTTTGTGAGTAAAGGTGTGCACTTGTGCACCTTGGACAAGTGTGTAGGTGTGCACCTTTTAACCTTAATTTTTTGTTTTTTTTGTGTGTAGGTACATGAAGATAAAGTACACCTATGGAGGTACAAAGGTGCTCTCAATAATATATGTAGAGTGAAAATTAATGCATAGGATGGAGGGTCCCTAAGATTTTATAGGCCTGGGATGAGGCACACCCTTTTGGGGGTGTGCACCTATGCAGGTGCACACTTCCAAAGGGAAGTGCTCCCACAGTAATGTATTTAGCACACTAGTGCACCTTAAAGGGTGCTAGTGTGATCCTTGGCATACAAAAATCACTCTTTCTCACTAAAATTCTCAATTTCTAGGATCTAGGTCTTTTCAAGTAGAGGGAAAAGCAAGACCCAAACTCTAGGTGCAACCCTAAAAAGGACTCAGACCCTATACTAGGAGCTTGGTAACACAAAAATTTACTAGGGGGTCCCTATTTCATAGTAGAAATGGTGCATGAATTGTGGAACCAAAACATATTTGAACATTTCATTTTTAATGGTAAATCTATGATATGAATTAGGTGTGGATTTATGTTATTGGTTTAGAAGCCAAAATTTTAATATCCAAATTCAAACTCCCTCCCCCCCCCCCACCCTGACCCCTGCCCCCACCCCCCTCTAAGTATCTTTTTCCCCATATACTTCTTCCAATAGTTGGTATTAGAGCTCAATTCTCTTGTCAGGAAGCCTAACGGCATGAGAGGATAAGATCATGGAGATGGAAGTGTGTAAGATGGGAAAAATCATTGAGAATCAAATAATTGAAATCAATATCATATTGTAACAATTAGGAGAAGCAAAAGAGGAGCTAAAGAAAATCCTAAAAAGAAGAAAAGAGATAGCTATTCAGCTAAATGACACTCAATACAAAGAAGTTGACATAAAAGAATTTTTGGACAATCAAAAGATTGGTAACAATGATGAAGCAATGACAAAATTTCTAGAGAAGAATAGTGCCTTAGTAAAATAAGCAAAAGATCTCAAGATAGAACAAGAAATTCAATGAGTTAGACTTTGTGAAGCAATCAAACAAAAGAAGAAAGAAATGGAAGATAAGCTCATGGTTGAAGAAGACAAAAGAAAAATGGCTAGAAGACTCATTTGAGGTACAAAAGCTTACCAATAACTAGCTGGATATGATAAATCAATTAGTAATTACAAATTAGGAAGAAAACATAAAAGATTTGGAGATAAAAAATCTAAGACTATAGAATGAGAAATTGAAAAGTGGGCTAAGGCATGAATAGGAACTCATGGAGAGATTGAACAAACCAAATGAAGCAATCAAGAACTTTGAAGACATGATGAAGTTACCTAGAACAAAAGACACCTTTGGACTTGGATACAACAAGCAATCTTCATCTAATAAAGAAGGAGAATCATCCAAAAGTGGAGAACAAAGGAATGCAAAATAAAAATCAAACCTACATGTCATTACTATGGAAAAGTTGGTAATACAACCAACATTTGCATGAACAAAAATGTTAAGAAAATTCCAAAACCTAAACCAACTGGTAATTGTTTTAATTGCAAGAAAGCATGACATCAAGCACATGAATATAAATTAAAGAACAATGACTTAACTAGAAAGGAATCTAAATTCCAAGGTCATTGATACACTTGTAAAAAGTATGGACATGGAGCTTATGAGTGTAGACTCAAGAAAAATTCAACTGGTTGCCTAAAAAACAAACTCATATAGCAAGGAAAGGCAATTCCTACAATTGGGATTACAATGCATAGTATAGTTCTCACTATTGTGGAGAATATGGATACATTCTAGAGAATTGCATCAAAACAAATTTCAAAGGAAATTACAAGAAATGGTTAAATGGAGAGATAGTATGTTTTAGTTGTCTCAAAGTTAAACACGTTAGTAGAAACTGCAAAACCATAACACTAGCACCAACACCAAGTAATGGAAATGACAAACCTGAAGGAAAGAGAATATGGATAGAGATTGTGAGAGCTAGAAGTAGTAGAGAAGATGAACTATGATCACCCACTCTAACAGATCAAGTGATCACCACCACATCTCGCTAAAGAAAGAAAGTATGTAGGAACTATATACTCAATGTTATATTTTACATCAGTTCCTAGCATAAAAGTGATAAAAGTTTATATCTGCATAAGTAAAGATGCATTAAGAACTATTAGAAAAAGAAAATCATTAAGTACTGAGCATCATTGGTATAGTCTATATTGACTAAGCCTTGTAGTATAGACCGAGTGATCAAGGAAGATAACACACTAACCAAATGAATTAGTTATGGCTAGGTGAGTAACCTTGACCAAGCAAAAGTGGAGACCGAGCTAGCTGTCATACACCAACTAAGTACAAAGGCATTAATTACAGACCTAAAATGAAAGATTAAATTTCTTGATTAATTTGCATTCACCAAGAGATCAAAGACCTCACAAGATTTTTTCAAAGTGATTGAAGTGATTTTAGTGAATAGAGCAAAAGAATCATAGGATTTTATTAGCAAATTTGTGTCCAAACAAAGTAAGTATTACTCTCAGTGCCAAGTTAAAGATTTAGTAAAGATATTTGTGAATGTTTTGTTTAAAAAACCTAGTTTCAAATGGCATCTAAAAGTGAACTAATGAAGGATAGCAGTGCACAAATCATTAGGAATGATCAAATTCCTCCACCCAATTTTAGAAATTCAATTAATATTGAAAACATTGTTGATGATGTTGGAGCTTTGTCATCAATTCCACCTAGATTCTTGAATGTTCAAGATTTAAGATCATGTTATTTATGTAAATTTGGAGAAATCATATATTTTGAGATAAGAGTAGCTTATGAGAAGCTATGCATTGATGGAATCCTAAAAGAATAATATAAGATTGTTGGCAAGAAAGGGCTTGCCTGTGCCCTAGGATTTCTAAAAGTTTTTAAAGTCAAATGGATAAAGGTTGTGCTCAGCTACATTCATGATATGAAATTATGGTTAGAAGTTAGGCCAATCAAATCAACAAGGTAATCATTCATAGGGTAACTGGGTACCCTACATTGGATCAATTGAAAAGCATTAAAAGTGGAATAAAGAATTAAATTGAAAATATAACCAAGGAAAAGTGGAATGGTCATGGAATGTCAATTGATGGAATTGAGGACCCATTAATTGAATGTTTTATTCATGTGATTGGACACAAATTTTATCAATCTAGCAGGTTGACTAACATGTCCTATATTGCAATGAATTTGGGCTACAAAATTGTCAAGGATCATTCATATGATCTTTGCAAGCTACAACTTCACCAACTCATAGAGAACCTAGAAGCAGTATGAAAAGAAAAGAACACCTCTTGTACGTTTGGATCCCTATTAGTTTGTGTATTTTTCTATGTACATAACTATTTCCCTACCATTGGTATAATTGTATGGGATAGGAATATAACTACTATGGATAATCTAAGTGATTTAATAAGTATATTAGGAGAAGATTTTGAACCAATAATGGACAATCACTTTGAAGATTTCAAATATAAGATGAAGACTATAATGAGAATTCCAAATTTAGTTGCGGATAAATATTATGATGAAGTATGATTCATTGTGGACACAAATTGTGTGTATGCACAAACAAATTTTTCAATGGTGGCATGGCTAAGGCCAAGGCCTTATGAAGTAAATGTAGATGAGGTAACTACAACAATTACTATACTTTTAGCAAAATATATAGATGCTAGTGCCGAGAAATTTGGCACATGTGAGACTATATTCCAAGCTAACTATTGAATTTGGTACACCTAAAGTAGGAAAGCAAAGAAAGAGAAAGGTTTTTGAAGGTGGAAATAAAGAACAAGGAGAAGGGTCAGTAAAACTTATAGAAGTCAAGGAAGGCAAAGGAAAAGAACTTGTCATTGTGAAGCCAAGGGCCACCAAATAGAAAAAGGTTGTTGTGATATAACTTAAGGTGCAAGAATACCTAAAGAAGGACAAGCGAGATATGTTGACACCTTAGAGGTCAAAGGGAAAGGTGATCATCACTAGAAAAAGGATTGCACAACCCCCTATTGATCTATTAATAACAAGTCCACATGAGAAGAGGAAACCAAATGAAGTTCAAGCTAAGCTGAAGAGAAAATCAATTGTTTCACAAGAGGACAATGAAGATGATGAAAAGACTAAGTCTAATGAACCTAGAAAACTTCAAATAGTGAAGAGACTCCCTCCATTGACAATGGATCAAGTATGTGAAAAATTGGTAGAATCAGAAAGTATTTGTGGATTCAAAGACATTGAGTATGATTCTTTGAGTAATGATGAGCAAGTTAAGCTTGAAGGAACAATGATAGACATGATGATCAAGTTTAGGTGCACACCTGTAGAATTGGGAATTAGACTTCTAGTTGGATTGTACAAAAGAGTGGATGCTAAGTAGAAATGGGCATTATCCACTGAGAAGAAAATAAGAGAGACAACATTGGCACAAGATATGCTAGATTTAGGGAAGACTCATAAGTTTATAGCCCTTAAAGATTTTTGTCACTAAGTTTATCCCAAGGGATAGGACATATAAAGTTTTGAAAAATAAAGTTCATGAAGTTGAGCATGATAGCATTTGGCTATGGAAATAAGCATTTGGATTGCTTACCCCATTTGTGGAAGTGAGGGAAGGTTGAGATGCCATATAATTTGAAGATGAATAAAAATAGGAAATGACCAAGTTGAATGAGGAGATTTAGCAACTTGTTAGTAGGTGTGAATAAAAATAGACTATCACAATTGAAGATGACACTGACACACCTCCACCTACTAAAGAGGAAATTCAAGGCTTAATAAATTATTCAAGAAAACTCTATAATAACCAAATTTTACTACAGATAGTTAAATATCCAAAGCATGAAAGTAAGAATACTGATGATGTTAATATCACATTAGTAATAGAGGATACAAGTGTCAAGAAACTTGGTAAGGCTTTAATTGTATATACACCATTGACTTGTATGAAAATTTTGAAAAAGGAGGCAAATTCTAATAAAGACTCATGCACTAAATTAGTAGAGGATGAAGTCAAACAAAAAGAGCAAGAGGCTACTCAAGATCTTATTCAATTATTGACTACAAAGGCTATAGAACCAACAAATGTGACACCTATCCAACAGGTGATTTCTACACAAGTGCATTTGTCAAATTCAATATCAAGTGAAAAGGGGAAACAATTATAATAATCACTACCCAGTGATACCACTTCAAATCTCATGATATGACTCATCCAAGAGAGAAATATGATGAGTCAATGAGCCTTGGTGAGGTAATTACATTATCTATGTATGATTTGAATAATCTTACATAAGAATAGATGCAAGAGCTACAAACCTTGTTGAGTTGTAAGGCAAAGCAAGAAAAACTAATAAGAGAATAGAAGAGAAGATAGGTACTACATACTGTCAAAGATATTTTTACAAATGCATTTGGGACCATAGATTTGAACATTCTGCATACAATTTTAGATCAGCTAATATATTTAGTTGATAAAATTTAGACAAAAGACATAGACATTAATAAGAAATTATTATAGTGTTCTGAAAGAAGAATGGAGCACAAAGTATTACAAAAAGTCTCACAAGAACTTGTACATAGATAAGTTGAGCTTTCTTCATCAATCACCAAGCTAGACACAATTCTATAAACCATTAATTCATTATATTTAAAATTGTGTGAGATGGATTTATTTATAGAAGATCTACACGCTCATTAGACATATTGCATGCAAACATAAGAGTGAATGTTATTATATTGGGAAAGAACACAAGTTTAGTCTTCTCCTCTTATTGCAAACTAGCATTCAATCAAAAGAGGTTAGCCAATCTCATGGCTAGAGATAAAGAGATTAGGCACAAATGATGTTAATTCAAATTTAATTGGTTCCATTTATAGAGATTATTTAGAAGACGGTCTCTATTTGTAAAGACATTTTGAAGAAGGAAACACAATTCTCACATATTGTAGGATTTCTTGATCTAGTTGTCAAGCTAGAAATTTAGTTTCACATTTTTGAGCAAGTATAGGAATGATGGAATACTGGCTATATTGTGGGAAGTCATAAGATTTGTTTTCATAAGTATCAGTTAGCCCCTACAACCCCAAGTTCCATCAGTGATAAAAACAAGGGGGATATGAAAGAACAAAAGGGGATATGACATAATAAGACAAGGAGAAGCGATGTGCAGATCAAAGATCAGACATCAAATCTTACAGAATCACATTATGGTCTTAAGGGGAGTACTCATTTTTAATAGAAATGATTATTTTATTCATGACAAAGTATTTTTGCCACTAATTTTAAATGGGGGACTGTTGATCTCTAAGCCTATGTTGGCAATGAATGTCCAAATACTTAGTCATTAATTAGCCAAGATTACAAGGTCATCACTTTGACCAAGTTATCTAGTAAAGGTCAAGCATACAATACTTATACCAAGCAAGATAGTGATTGATGAGTAGATGAACAAGTCAAGTGATATATTTGAGATTGATCATGTTGGAAATTTACTAAGTGCTAAGCAAACATTATTATAGAAGCTCAGTAACAACATGAAGAAGTTTACATGGCTGAGCGTTAGAGCATTCAAGTGTTGAGTAGTTTAGTTTTGACATATAAGTTTGTAATGGCACAAACACATATGTAAACTATTTTGGTCAACTTTTATATGATGTTTAATGATTGAAGGGCTAGCTAAGGAGTTGAACATGTTTCATTAGAGAAGGTAATAATCCCAAGGAATACAATTCAACCAATCAGAAAATGGGATATAAATGACAAAAAATGATGAAGTGTAAGTCATCGATCAAGATCTAGAACCTTCATAGAATATCTATTTAAGGAGGATTACTAGCCTAGAATTATATGCATGTATGAAGAAGAGAGAAGGACAAGTATCCTTATATGCATGCATGAAGGAGTGAAGATGAAGTTTTAAAGATAGAGAAAATATAGAGCAATTAGAGCAGTGAAGGACTTAATAGAGTTACCAAATCATGAGATCAAATTAGAGATACAAAAAAGAGGAGACCTAAGATCAACTTGCAGAGAAAACCAAGGGTCAAGTATTGAATCAATTATTGTTAATTAAGACGAGGTAAATCTCTTAATAGAGTGGTATTAAAAATCTATGTAAACCTCCTAATAGAGTCCTTACTTCATTTTAAGTGTAAAATCATTTAACAAGGTGAGACCTAATAGTCTCTTAAGCTTTTAACAAAGTAGACCCCTCATAGGGTAGATCATATTTTGTGATAAAATATTGTAATCCTAACAAATTAACTTTATTGTTGGAAAAATGAAGATTTGTGGGTTTCATCCCCACCCCAATTTTACCTTCATCTTGAAATGTTTCTAGGTAACCAAATAATTGTGTTATGTGTTGAATTCTTTATACCTATGATTTATTTGATTTATGTTTTAGCATTTTAATTTTAATGGTAGATCTATCAGATGAATTAGGTGTGGATTTATGTTATTGGTTTAGAAGCTAAAAGTCTAAGATCCTGATTCACCCAACACCCCCCCTCCCCACCCAACTCCCCCCACACCCCCCCACTCCCCCATCTTAGTATCTTGTTTCCTATATACTAATTCCAACAAAAAATTGGTGTAAGGTTACTATTTAATTTGTTTTGAAGCTCAAAATTAGTTCTATTATTAAATTTTAACTTGTTTTATTAGGGGGTCAATGTTACAATTCAACTCATGTTAGGTTTAGGATTTGATTTTGTTTATTATTAGAAAAAACACTTTGAATTTTTTTAGCATTAGGAGTGGGGTTTCATGTATATTTTGGGGTTTGGATTTATCATTATCTACTATTAGGTATATGCTTCATTTTGACCTTGTTTAGGTATAGGATTAAAACTTTTTTATATATATTATAATTTCATTAGCTTTAAAGTTAATGTTGGTAATGATTTAAGCTTGTGAAGTGAGGTTTAAGTTCGACAATATTTAAGGTTATGTTTTAGTATATTTAGGATTTGACTTGATTCTGCATAATGTTGGTTTGTTTGGATTAAAGGAATAATACAAATTTAACATTTGTTAGGTTTAATTTCTTATAGTGTTTGATTAGGCTTGGGGTTAGGGTTGAATTTACTTTAATGCTCAACTAGGGATCATCTTAGGGTTCAATCCTTTCTACTGTAAAGTGGGGAAATTTTGACATAACATTTCTCTTTTTTTATGTTAAAAATTAGTTTTATGATTACATTCGAATATTCTTTACTATCACCTTGATGTTACATATCAATTCACATTAATTTTTGGGTTTACTTTTGGTTATTGTGAGTAGAAAAAAGTTTCAAGTTTGTAATCATTAAGGATGAAGTTTCATTTTCTTGGGAGTTTGGATCTACCACTGTCTACTATTAGGTTTATGATGCATTTTGATTTTTTAGTTATACAATTAATAATTTTGTTTAAAGATTATAATTACATTATCTTCAAAGTTAACATTGGTAATGATTTCATCTTGTGGACTGAGATTTGAATTTGATGATGTTTAAGGTTATGTTTTTATATAGTGAGACTTGATTCTACATGATGTTGATTTGTTTGGATTAAAGGAACAACACAAGTTTTCCATTTCTTATGTCTAATTTATTATAGTATTTGATTAGGATTAGGGTTAGGGTTAAATTTACTTTATTATTCAACTAGGATTCATGTTAGGGTTCAAATTGTTCTACTATAATGTCAAGGTATAATTTGGTGGAAGGTTACTATTTAATTTGTTTTGATGTTCAAAATTAATAACTTTGTTTAAATATTATAATTATATTACTTTCAAAGTTAAGAAAGTTGGTTTTGATTTTAAATAGGAATTGTGTTACGATTCAATTTATTCTACTATAATGATAGTGTAAAATTTGTGTTAGGGGTCGTGTATGATTATGTTTGAAATTACTGTTGGGGTTTTTGTGTTACATTTTTTTTTGATTTAAGATAAGGGTTTTTTTTTTTTATTGTTAGGGAACTAATTTTCATTTTTATAAGTGTCAGGGGTGGGGTTTATTTTAAATTTGGATTTTGGAATTAGTTTTCTCTATAATTAGGTTCAAGGTATATTTTTCTCTATTTTAAAGTATAGGATTAATATTTATTTTTGTAGATTATAATGATATTAGATTTAAAGTTAAAGTGGATATGCATATAATCTTACAGGGTGAGATTTAAATCTTAATAATATTTATGGAACTATGTTTTAAAAGTGTTAGGATTTGATTTGAATCTATGTTCTATTTTTGAATAATATCTACTTTTACAAAATAATAAGTTTTAGAAAAAGAGAGGGGGATGCATCCCTAATATTGGCTAAATAGAAAACTAAAACCTAAATATTATAAAGGATTTTGAAAATAAAACTAAATGTCCCCCTATTGGAAATGAAAATGAGTAACTGAGGGTGAATCAGTTACTACAAAAACAAATCCAAAGTCCCTTTTAATATGTTAACACAATATAAAACCAAATCCTATTGTAACTCGGTTGACACTGAATATTTTGTTGTAACTCAAATAACACTGAATATACTACTATCACTCAGTTATTATAGAGATAGTTAGATTTTAATATATTAATGTGATTAGCCTTTATTAACATAGTTGCATAAACATAAAGGAAATAACATGAACACAAGAGACGCCAAGATTTAAGGTGGAAACCCAATTTGGGAAAACCACCAATTGCAACTAGTTACTATTTTCACTCTTCTGAAGTGAGCCCTGTTAGGAGCCAACCCTATTAAAGGTTGCAAAAGACACTATTAGATGTGACCTTGTTAGAGGATTTAATTCACCCTATTAGGAGTGGCCTTGTTAGATGTCTTCAGACACTTCAAATCTAGAAATGCCACCTTGTTAGAGGATTTTTTGAATAGGTGTTAGGCTAACTCTATTAAGATATTTGATTCACTACTATAATTATTGGAGAGTAACAATTACTTGACCTCATTGTTGATGCAACTAACTCTTCTAATTTAGATCTTAGTTCTGGCTTGATTACTTGATCCTCCTTGATCAAAATGTTCTTTAAAGCTTAGTCAACTCGGATGTTCTACCCTTTACAAATATCCTTTAAATTTGCTTCCTTAATTCATCTTCTTCAATTCCACATTTCAATCCTCAACTTTACCTTTCATATATATGATTCACCTTGTCAGGTCATCTTAAATACTCTTTTGATCAAACAATTTGCATACCTTAAGTCTGCTTGTCTTGACCAATGAATTTATTAGACTAAGTATGATGAAAACCAGATAATATAGAATTGAGGACTTGGTCAATACAGAGGATTCCTTCATCAATTGACCCAAATCAATTAGAATAGGAGTTCTAATGTTAACTAACCCAACTCAATCAAAACTAACTTCATGTTGAATTTCCTTTGTTAACTGGGTGAGCTCATTCAATATAGACTCCATTTCATTAATCAACTTGACTGATCTTCAAAATGCTTGGTTGATGCATCACTACACATTTTTTAGTGATCTTTATATAGGGGAATGACCCTTAGCTTACCTCTTAGATACAAAAATGGATCCTTAGGTAATGGCTTGGTGAATATGTCTACAATTTTTTCCTTTCTATTTACATATTCTAATATAACTTCTTTGTCTTGCACTAATTCTCTCATAAAATGATACTTTATTGCAATGTGCTTTGTCTTGGTATCCATCACTAGATTCTTGGATATGTTAATTGCATTGGTGTTATCACAGAAGATAACTATTGGACCTTGATTTCTTCCTTCATACCTAACAACATTTGTTTGAACCAAATGATTTTGGAACAATTAACTACTACTGCAATATATTTTTCTTCCATATTAGATTGAGAGATGCAATTCTATTTCTTGCTTTTCCAAGACACTAGCCTCTTTCTAAGAAAGAATATTCCACCACTAGTGCTTTTCCTAGTGCTTTTCCTTTCTTATACCACAAACCATAACCTTCAGTACCTTTTAGATACCTCATAATTCTTTTTATTTTCATCATATGATTTTCCTTTGGATTAGAAAAAAATCCTTCCACCATACCAACTGCTAATGCAATATCAGGTCTTGTGTGTACCACATACTAAAGTTTTTCAATCACTGATCTATATGTATTTTGATCAACCTCTTTGGAATTATCATTTTTGGAAAGCTTATGTGCAATAGACATAGGTGTTCCAACTGGTCTAGAATTCTCCATTCCAAATTTCTTCAATATCTCCTTGATTTACTTTGATTGAGTGATGTAAATATCATCTTTCTTATGTTGAACTTGTAATCCAACATAGAATTTAATCTCTCCAAACATTGACATTTCAAATTCTTTACTTATTTCCTCAAAAAAAGATTTGCATGAATCATCATGTCCAATGAATAATGTATCATCTACAAAGATTTCTGTCAGCACTATCTTCTTTTCTAGTCCTTGCTTGATGTATAGACTATTGTTATCATTTTTCCTTTGAAAACAATTTCTTACCAGATGAGTGTGCAATATTTCACACCAAGCTCTGGGGCTTGTTAGAGACAATTAAAAGCTTTTTGTAATCTGCAAACCATATCCCTTTCTTTAGGATCTATGAAACCTTTAGGTTGCTCAATGTAGACTTCTTCTTCTACAATTCCATTCAAGAAAGTTGACTTTGCATCCATCTAATGTACTTCGAATCCTTTATGTGAAGCATAAGAAAGTAGTGTTCTAACACCTTATAGTCTAACAATAGGAGAAAAAGTTTCTCCATAATCAATACCTTCTTCTTATGCATAACCTTTGCATACCAACCTTGCCTTATTTCTTGAAACTTCTCCATTTTCATTAAACTTATTTCTAAATACCCATTTTGTGCTAGTTACATTTTTTTCCTTGGGTCTAGGAACAAGATTCCAAGTTTTGTTCCTTTCAATTTGATCAATCTCTTCATTCATTGCCTCAAACCAACTTTCATTGTCTAATGCATCTTTAACAATTTTAGGTTCAAACTCAGTAACAAAACATGTACCCTTTAGTTTGTTCCTTGTCATTATGCCTTTTGACTGATCTCCAATGATTTTCTTACATTCATGATGCCTTCTGACATATCTAGAAAGTATAGGTACCTTCTCTTTGGATTTAGAACTTGTTTCACTCTATTCACCATGCTTAAGATGATCTTCTGAATCATGCTTGAGTCCACCTGTCTATAGCTCAGGTCTTTCAAATTGTGACTCAATTTCCACTAGTTGAAACTTAGGTCCTTCTAACTGAGATTCTAGTCCTTTAGACTATGACTCAAGTTGAACTAGAAATTTTGGGGACTTAGGTGGTGAAGATTGCTGATTTCCAATTGCATTTTCTTGAATTTCAAGTAAAGTATCAAGTTCAAAGTAAAAAAAATTTCTATAGTTTTCAAGTTCTTTCCTACTTTGTTCTTCATTCCTTTCTACAAACTCATCAATTTTTACATATGCACTTTCTATGACCTTGTGAATAGTAAGATTCAAAAATGTATATGCTTTGCTTTTGTTGGAGTATCCTAAGAATATGCTTTCATCACTTTTCACATCAAATTTTCCTTTCCTTGTTTCTCTCAAGATATAACATTTGTTTCCAAATATTTTGAAATAACAAAAAATAGGTTTATAACAATACCATAATTCATAAGGTTTTTTTATATATGTCCTTCTTCAATTGAACTCGATTTAAGGTATGAAGTGTTGTACTGATTGCTTCTTGCTAGTATTTAATTGTAACATTTTTCTCTATCATCAATGTTCTTACACAATCCATAATGGATCTATTTCTTCTTTCTGCTATGCCATTCTGTTGAGGTGTACCTAGTGTAGATACTTGTCTTTTGATTCCTCTTTCATTGTGAATTCATTTAATTCATTTGAGATAAATTCTCCTCCTCTATCCGGCCTTTGACATTTTAGTTTCTTTTAGTTTCTTTCTCCACTCTAGCTAGATACCACTTGAATTTTTGAAAGGCTTTAGATTTGACTTTTGGGTACATCACTATCATCATCCTAGAATAATCTTCAACAAATAAAATGAAATAATTATCTCTATAGTAGATTTCTATGCCAATAGGTCCACAAATATCTGTATGAACTAGCTCCAAAACTTCTTCAGAATGATAATTCTTGATTTTGAAACATGCCTTTCTCATCTTCCCAATTTGACAATTTTTGCACATCCCCATTGTAGATGGGAAAAAATGGTTCATGTCTAAGGTTTAATCACATTTTTTCACTAACTCATCTTGTCTTTTCATTTCACTAATTATGATCTTTTGGCCAATGTGATTATATCTCAACAATGTTCTTCATCATTCATATCCATTTTCACATTAATTGCAGATCATTTCTAAATCATATCTGATCAACACAAAATAATTTCAACATCATTAAAATCATATCAAATCAACCCAAAATCACCTCAAATCTACCAACAATCAACTATAATAAACCTGGAACATGTTAGATACCTTAAATCAATCATCATCTATCTAATCCTTGGAATTTTTGCGGCTTTTAGTGTATCACCTAGTTTAGTACTGCAAATTGAAAACTAACTATTAAATGAAAGCTTTAACACAACTAAATTAGTTAACACTTAAGATAGGATGAAAGAAAGCAATATGGAAGAAAGTAGACCAAGAATGGTAAACTCCTCAAGTGCTTCTCACGATGGCAAAGCTATGTCCCTGATGAGAGGGGATGTATGCTCATGTTGTGCTCAAGCTTCCAATGGATGGGGGTTTTTTACCAAAAGTGTATAGGGATGAGGGTTTTAACAATGGAGTCATGGAGGTATTTCAGCATTATAATGATATTTTGGTAGTTTATGGGCTCTCAAAATAGCATTATAACTTTGCATGGAAGGTGGATGATTTTAGTGAAGGAGGGAGGTTCAATTTATAGGCCAAGGGTTGGAGGAATGGAGGGCCAAGATTTCAAGATGATGAGATGGTGAGGTAGGTTCAGGATGCACTCAAAAGGGAGCACAAGGATTGTGCTAGTTTAGCACCAATGGGGAGGTGACACTTGTCACAAGGAGGATGAGTACGAGAGGATAGGATAAGGGTTGGTCAAAGTCTTGATGAGGGTGGTTGAGTATGTAAGAGTCATGTAAGAGTCATGAGTGAGGATGGGAGAGGTGTAAGAGATGTGTAAGGGTCATTTATGTTGGAGGGTGAGGGGAGAAGATATTTGTTGACTTTGGCTTGGGTTAACAAGTCTTAACCCATGTTTATGATTGTGCACATATTTAGAAGGGGGATTAGGATTAGCTTAGAAGAGGGGTTAGGGGATGAGTGATTTAGCTTTGATGGGATGGGTGGGTTAGGTGGCTAAGTGAGGTTAGTATGGGTGAATGGGTTTTAGGAAGGATTTTTGGATTTTAGATATTTTATTAAAATGTTTTATTCAATAAAATGGGAGTATGTGATTAAATTGAATAGATTTGATGATTTATTCAATTTAGTAGAGGAATAGGGATTTAATTGATAAATTAATTAACTAGGGGATGATGATTAATTAATTAAATAGTAAATATTTAATCAATAATGTCCTAGAAGATGACTAAATATGATTACTTATTGATGTAATCAGATTTAGGTGTCTACATTTAGTGCCTCAGAAACCTATCAATCCAACCTTAATACTATTATGACTTTGAGTGTTACGTCAAACTGCCATTCTTGTCATCCAATCATTGAAATTTTTGAGTCCTTGTGTCAGATCATGACATCATCAAACCATTTTTAATAACATTGACAATTTTTATCGATGTTATTATGATCAACCATATCAATCAATCTCAGTCCTGTAGCATTTACAATATCAGTTAAATGTTACATGTCCTTAATTCATGTCATGTGTCCCTGACATGTTATCAATTTTAGTCAATCAATCAATTTGACCATGGCTTTGGTCCACCCATCATCATCCTAGTTGATCTACATAATCATTACATTCCATCAAAGGACATTGTCACATTTATCAAATCAAATTGGCCAATCATCTACTAATTTTCTCTATAGGATTAAATAACCCATAATTTAATCCTATGTCATTCCAATCAATTTCATCTCACATTTGCTAATCATTCTACCTAATTAACATTCTAAATTAATAAATTTTATTAATTTAATTAATTCATCATTCACAAACCATGGAAATTCTTAATTTCCTTAGTCACAGTTTCCACCTCTAATTTCCAAATTCCTAATTTTCATTTGTGTGAAATAATGAATTTTTAATCCAAATATTCTACATAATATTGACATAATCTTGACATCATCATGACACATCAACATCTCACATCATGGATTCTCTATTTACACTTGGCTAAGAATTTTCATAATCCATATATTCTTATTCCTTACATATATTTTTATTTAGCCATCATTGTCATAGATTCTTGGCTTTAAGTGGCTTTGAGGTGTCACATGATGCATCATAGATCCTCCACCATTTTTAGCCATGTGTTGACTTCCAAGTATCATGAAATCCTACATTTGGCATCTTGTGTCATATGTGTCATGGATTTCCTAAAGGAATCTCTTGCCAAGTTGCATATCCAAGGTGACAAGTCCATTTCTCTCCTCTTGTGTGATGACTATAAATTGAGCATTCTTCCTCTCATTTCTAGTCCTAATGACTAAGTCCATAATAATAAAGCTTCAAATTAATCTTGTAGAATTCTCATAGCATTACCATATCATAGGTTTTTCTATTCAATTGTGTGCATTATAGGCAATTGGAGCTACATCATATGGACAAGAAAGAAGGACATGGGAGCTACAAATGAAAGAGGGGGTTTTTACTTTATATTGCTTTCCTTGTTTATTTGGCTTTCATGGTAGACTAGAGGCTATTAACATATGTTTATTGAATTTGTGATTTTCTCATAGTATGTTAGATATTATCCTATTTTCTGGTCCTACAATTGGTGAACTCAACATGAATTTGACATAGAATATGAGGATAGAAAGGCAATCAAAGGGCAGGTGATAGCATATTAGCTAGCAACAACACCTATGACAAATAATCATCTCATGTTGATAGAATTTCCATATGAATCCATATTTAGCATTGATATAGCTAATGAATGGAAACTTTACTTTGATGGATCATATACAAGAAATGGTTAGGAGTTGCCATTATGTTGATCATTCCCTAAGGAGACATAATCCCCAAGTCATATTAGATAGCATTCAAACAACATAGAAAAATACAAGGAAATGATTATAGGACTGAAGCTAGCTATATATTAGAACATACACCATTTGTAAGTTTTTGGTGATTTCCAATTAGTTATCTGCCAAGTAAATGATGACTATGACACCAAAGATGAAAAATTAATGCCTTACAAATAGATAGCAGATTTCCTCAAATGAAAATATGTCACTATCTCTTTTCATTAGCTACCAAGAATACATAGCAAGAAAGATAACACTATGGTTAACATCATTTCTATGATTGATATGCCTCAAAATGTGGAGTGTTGTGAGTTCCTTGTCAAGAAAATTTTGATTCCAACATTTGAACTCTCTCAATCAGAGTTAATGTTTGAACTTGTTGGTCCCAATTCCCCCTGGTACCAAGACATTTATGATTATCTACATTCCCAAATTGTACCCCTTAACTTATACAAGAATGAACGTCGAGCCCTGATCTGTTAAGTTGCTAGATATGTCATCATCAGTAACACCCTTTACAACAGATCCTTCAACCAAACCCTTCTCAAATGCCTTGACTCGAAAGAAGTTGAAACTTTCTTACACAAGGTTCATGAAGGTATATGTGGAGGTCATTTCAATTTTTTGAGTATAGCCAAGAAGTTGGTATGAGCTAGATATTATTAGCCCATGATGGAAAAAGATTCCCATGATTTTGCAACAACATGTCATAAGTGTTAGATACATAGTAATTTGATCCATACACTAGCATAAGAATTGTAACTAGTCATATCTCCATGGCCTTTATCATAGTGCGCCTATGATCTTGTTGGAGCTATTTCTCCTCCTTTTTTCTGATAGCCATAAGTTCATCATCACAATAATAGAATATTTTACCAAGTGGGTGGAAGCTGTCCCTTTGACTTTCACCACAAGAATGGAGTTCCCTTGGCTATTATCACTAATCATGCTAGTTCATTTCAAAACAAAGATGTGGATAAGCTCTACAAGAAATACAACATATACCATGGATATTCTAGTATTTACCATCCACAGGGAAATGGCCAAGTAGAAGAATATAATAAGACCATTGTTAAGATTCTTCCAAAGATTGTCAATGATTATGGTTGAGACTATCACTTACAACTAAATCTAGCTCTTTGGTCCTATAGAACAAGTGTGCATTCTCCCACTAGTACAACACCATACTCTCTCGTCTATAGAAACAAGGAAATAATTCTCATTTAAGTTGAAATTCCATCATTAAGAGTATCCCTACAAGATATTATTGATGATGAAAACTACACAATCTAAAGACTTCATGAACTTGAAATGCTCGATGAGTGCAGGTGAGCCACCTTGACACATCTGTAAGCTTAACAAAACTAACTCAAATGAAGCTATAATAAGAAAGTATGAGGTCATCATTTTTAGATTGGTGATATAGTCTTAAGGATGAACTACAAGACTTGGTAGCATAGAGAAAAGCAAGGCAAATTTAAACCAAATTAGGAAGGACCTTATGTAGTCACAATAGCATTTGGGTCTGAGGTATATCAACTTACAACCCTAGAGGGTGAATTAGTACTTGTGTCCATAAAAAACATGCATCTCTACAAGTACCAAACTTGATTCTATCGAAAAGTCCTAGAAAAATGACAAAAAAATGGCAAAAAGTACAAAAAAATTATCAAAAAAATTTTGAAAAATCATTTTAAAAAAGAACAAAAAAAGTGGAAAAAGTCATGAAAAATGGATGCCTTGATGAAAACCTAGCAAATAGGCATCTTGGCACAAAAATTTGAGTCAAGAGAAAAATTCCATCTAAAAGTGAAAACCTGGTAAATAGGCACTTTGGGCTAGTACCCTAGTGAAAACTTGGCAAATAGGTGCCATGTGTAGTCAGTTATTGTTCCTCCATCTATCAAGATTCCATCTAGGTTTTACCTCTTTTTATCATTCCCTGATCATATCCTTCATATTTTAAGACATCCCTAGTCCCTAATCATGGCTCACAAATTAGTTAATGTACATTGTTATCTTATCCAAGCATCACCAGTCGATACATATTTTGTCTTTGGCCTTTGTACATAGTTTGTGTCTTGTCTGGGGGCATATTACCTACACAGTGCATGAGTTTGAACTTGAACTAGGGGCATATCCCTAAGTACATCATTATCCATTGGATCTATCACATATCATATTTGAGTTAACACTTGTAAATCCTTAATGATCTTGAAAAAATCCTAAACATTCAAATAGGATCCTTAAAAAAATCATAAAAATCATAAAATATCTTGAAAAAAATCATAAAAATCATAAAATGTCTTGAAAAAATTCATAAAAATCATATGATGTCCTCAAAAAATCACAAAACATCATAAAATGTCTTGAAATAAACCCTAAAAATCATAAAATGTCCTAAAGAAAAAAGTAACACAAAAACATCAACTATCCCCAAAACCCCTAAAAATCACAAAACCCACCAAAAATTTGTCATAAACCTTGCAAATACTCATTTTGGGCAATCACCCCTTTTTCTTGAACACTCGCACTTTCATAGACTGAAACTCAAAGCACTTCACTTCAATGACAATCACATTATCTAAGAAATGTGAACCAATAATTAATCCAATGTGTCACTATGAACCTATCAACTAAAACAACAAACAAAATAGTTGTTGGCTCACGTTGTTTAGTGAGTAATTTATTATTCATTTTATTTTCTTTAGTGATGTTCCTATGCCACTCGATAATATAAATTGATCCATGAGAGTGGTCAGGATGGTTCATGGTCATCTTTTCTTTTCTGTCTGCTAAAGAAATGTCCCTTTGAGAGTTTGGGGCATCTATATGTGCCTCAAGAAGGACAAGTTCATTTTATATTTGCATCATGCTTGTTTACAGAAAAGGCTTGCATTTGTGCTTGGGTGCTTTATGCCATGATATGTTTCTTTCTATTTGCCATATCAAAATAAAGCTCCAATAACATATAGTGCACTTTATGAAAGAAAAAGTCCTCACCTCATACTAACTATCCCTTGTATCATCTCCTTTATCTTCTGACATCCATCTCAACCACCACCATGAACATGCATTCTGATACACCAATTCATCTTTATCCTCAATTCTTGCATTCCTACATCATCATATATTGTCTATCAACCTTCTGTGGATTTCCACCAAGTGAGGCCTTTGTTTGACCATGTTTGTCCACATTTAACCATTTTTTATTGATTTTAACCATGTTATGACCTCTTTCCATAGTTTTGGGCATGCACACAAAGTTTTAGGTCATTCTGAGTCTAGTTAGGATGATTTTGGTCCTTGAAGCCTTCTGGGGCATAGTCTACACTATCTAAGCACAGTTGGGCTTCCCAAGTGTACCCAGGGAGAACTTGGTACTATCATAGTATACTTGGAATGACCAAGTGCACCCTAGGTGTAGTTAGGTGTGTTTTTGGTGCACAAGGGGCAGTTAGATGCCCAAAACTACTCTTGGAGCCCTATTTGACCCTATCTTGCATTCCAGAGCCCATAACTTTTGTGTTTCACCTCTGATTTGTGAATTGTTTGCTGCATTTGATTTCTATCTTCATTGTGAAAAAATTTACCTATAATTTTTTTAATTTTTCACTTTATTGAGTTGGAACCCATGGAACTACTCTAGGGCCCCCAATTGACCCCCACTTTGCACTCTCAACCCCATAACTTTCACATTTGATCTCTGATTTGTGATCCATTAATTGCTATGGTTTTTTCCTCTCATTGTCAAAAAATTGACCTATCATATAGTTATCCTGGTAAATTTCTCAAAGGGGAACCCATATATACTACCATTACTAGGGCATGCTTTTATGGCTTTTTCATCAGGATTCTTTAACACAATGCTCTAAATCACATTGTGTCAAAGAGAGGCAAAATGTAGATGCTCAAAAATGGTTCACATCTCTAGTTTAATCACATTTTCACACTAACTCATCCCATTGTCTCATTTAACTAATTCTAATCTTTTGACCAATGTGATTATATCTCAACAATGTTCTTCATCATTTGTATCCATTTTCACATCAATTGCAAATCATTTCTAAATAATATATGATCAACACAAAACCATTTGAACATCATCAAAATTATATCAAATCAACTTGGAATCACCCCAAATATAGCCAGAATCACCCACAATCAACCATAATCAACCTAAAACATGTTAGATACCTTAGATCAATCATCATCTATCAAATCCTAGGAATTATTGTAACTTTCAATGCCTAAAAAATCTATCAATCTAACCTTAGTACTATCATGGCTCTTAGTGTGTGGTCAAACTATCATTTTTGTCATCTGATCATTGATATTATCGAGTTCATCATTATCATATCATGACATCACCAAACCATTTTTAATAACATTGAAAATGTTTGTTGATGTTATTATGATCAACCTTATCAATCAATCTTGATCCTATAGCATTTACAATATCACTTAAATGTTACATGTCCTTAATCCATTTCATGTTTCCTTGGCATGTTATCAATTTTAGTCAATCAATCAATTTGACCATAGCTTTGGTCTACCCATCATCATCCTTATCAATCTACATAATCATCATATTTCATTAAAGGATATGGTTGCATTTATCAAATTAAATTGGCCAATCATCTACTAATTTTCTCTATAGGATTAAATAACCTATAAATCAATCCTATGTCATTCCAATCATTTTCATCTCACATTTGCTAATCATTCTTCCAAATTAACATCCTCAATTAATTCTCAATTTCCTAAGTCACATTTCCACATCTAATTCCCAAATTCCTAATTTTCATTTGTGTGGAATAATGAATTTTTAATCCAAATATTATACATAATATAGACATAATCTTGACATCATCGTGACACATGGACATCTCACATTATTGATTATCCATTTACACTTGGCTAAGAATTTTCATAATCCATATATTCTTATTCCTTATGCATATATATATTTAGTCATTATTGTCATAGATTCTTGGCTTTAAGTGGCTTTGAGGTCTCACATGATGTGTCATAGATCATCCACCATTTTTAGCCATGTTTGACTTCCAAGCATCATTGAATCTATCATTTGGCATCTTTTGTCATGGATTTCCTAAAGGAATCTCTTGCCAGGTTTCATATCCAAGGTGACAAGTCCAATGGTCTCCTCCATGGTGATGACTATAAATTGAGAATTCTTCCTCTCATTTCTGGTCCTAGTGCCTAAGTCCATAATCATCAAGCTTCAAATTAATCTTCTAGTATTCTTATAGCATTATCATATCATAGACTTTTTCTTTTCAATTGTGTGCATTATAGGTAATTGAAGCTACAAATGAAAGAGGGGTTTTTTAATTTATGTTGCTTTCTTTGTTTATTTGGCTTTCATGGTAGACTAGAGGGTATTAACATATGTTTATTGAGTTTTTGATTTTCTCATAGTATGTTAGATATTATCCCATTTTTTGGTCCTGAACCCATATCAGGTTTCTTTAGACTAGGAATGTCTCTCACTCTTATATTCTTTCTTATGTTGACCAGGTTATCAAAATTCACATGACACAATCTTTTATGTCATAACCAACTTTCCTCTACTTGAGCTAGGAAACATGAACTTTTAGTTAGATCTAGATAGAATAGATTACCTTTTGTTTGATTACTAGTCCCAACTAGATTTCCTTTCCCATCCAATAGATTTTCCTTTCCATTCATGAATTTTACCTTGAATCCAATGGTGTTAAATTGTGCCACACTAGGTAAATTGTGTCTTAATCCTTCAATAAAGTAAGTATTGTCACATTTGAGTTCATCAATCAATGTAATGTAGCCTTTTACTTTTATATAATAAGATTTATCATTTCCAAATCTGACACTACCACCATCATAGTGTTCCAAGTGCTCAAATTTTAATTTAGTAGTAATCATGTAGTGAGAACAACCAATATCACTAATCCATGTGTCACTCTTTCTAATATAAGAAATGAGGGTCATCTTATCATTTTCATTATTTGATTCATCTCTAATAGCAATGTAAACCATTTCATCTTAATCACTATTATTAGAGCCTTTAACCATGTAACAATATTTCTTACCTTTGTCCTTGTAGTCTTTGTAGCTTTTAAAATCTTTCTTGCCTTTGTACTTCTCATGCTTCTTTCCTTCTTTGCCTTCTTTGTTTGGACATCTTGTAGCAATGTGGCCAACTTCTTCACAAGAAAAACATATTAGAGTTATATTACCTTTGTACTTTCCTTTTTCTTTAGGGAATATTCTTGTAAGAAGGGCTTCAATGCCTTCAAGGTCATCATCAGAATTATCTTCATCTTCACTGTCAAACTTTATTATTTTAAATTGTCCACCTTTCTTCTTGAGTGATAGTATAGCTTGAAATGTAGACTCAATGCTACCAGAGTTAGGAACATAGTTATCAAAGTTATCTAACTCAAAGGTTGTCAACCTTCCCATTAGTCCATCCAAAGTTATATCATTTTTGGGATCACGTCTCATTTATTTAATAGCTAAAACTCTAATTACATAAATAGGAAGAAGAGTTTTGAGTACCTTGCTGACCACTATCACATCATCTATTTTCCCTCTTGAGGCTCTTATTGTACTCACACTTTCTTTGATTCTCTCATTGTATTGTGTGATGTTTTCATCTTCTTTCATCTTCATCTAATCAAACTAGCCTCTTAGACTTTTAGCCTTAGCTCTCCTTACATTTTCATCTCCTACATAGATATCTTTCAACTTGATCCCCATTTCATGAGCAATGCAACAATCTTTGACTTCATCAAATTCAACATAATTGAGAGTAGAGGCAATGTCAATCATCATTATGTTGTGATTATTCTTTTCCACAATTTCATCCATAGAAAGAGGTTCAACAAGTGCCACATACTTGTTCTCTAGGTATTTTAGGTTTTTGTCTCCAATGGTTGCCAAATGCGGCTTCATGAGTTCTTGACATGCTTGGAAGTTATCTCTTTTTAACTTGGGATTTTTCCTTCTATAAAACATCTTGATCTTTAGCTTAGGTCCTTGAAACCTTATCCGCAAGAAACAATATCTTTGATACCAATTATTAGAAATGGAAAGGAGTAACTAAGAGGGGATGGTTGAATCAGTTATTACAAAAACAAACCCAAAGTCCCTTTTAAGATGTCAACACAATATAAAACCAAATCTTATTGTAACTTGGTTAACACTGAATATTTTGTTGTAACTTGGTTAACACTGAATGTACTACTCTCACTCAGTTAGCATAGAGATAATTAGATCTTAAGATATTAATGTGATTAGCCTTTATTAACTTAGTTGCATAAACATAAAGGAAATAACATAAAGAAATTAGACACTAAGATTTAACATGGAAACCCAATTTGGGAAAATCAGCAATTGCAACTAGTTACTATTTTTCACTCTTCTAAAGTGAGCCCTATTAGGAGCCAACACTGTTAAAGGTTAAAAAAAACACGGTTAGGCGTAACCCTATTAGAGGATTTAATTCACCCTATTAGGAGTGGCCTTGTTAGAGGTCTTCAGACACTTCAATCTAGAAATGCCACTTTGTTAGAGGATTTTTTGAATAGTTGTTAGGCTAACTCTGTTAGGAGATTTGATTCACTACTACAATTATTAGAGAGTAATGAATTGACCTTATTGCTGATGTAAATGACATTGTTGATTCAGATGTCAATTTTGGCTTATTTTCTTGATCCTCCTTGATCAGAATGTTCTTTTCATCTCGGTCAACTCAAATGTTCTTCTCTTTATAGATATCCTTCAAATTCACTTCCTTGATTCATCTTCAATTCCACATTTCAATCCTCAACTTGACCTTTTATATATATGATTCACCTTGTCAAGTTGGCTTGAATACTCTTTTGATCAAATAATTTTCATCTCTTAAGTTAGCTTGTATTAACCAATAAATTTATCAAACTAAATATGCTGATAGACACCTAATACAAAATTGAGTACTCGATCGATATAGAGGATCCCTTCATTAACTAAACCAATTTTTTTAGAATAGGAGTTCTAATGTTAACCGACCAAACTCAGTTAATATGGACTTCATGCTAACTTTCCTTTGTTAACTGACTGAACTTGGTCAATATAGACTCTGCTACATTAGTCGACTGAGCTCAGTCAATATTGTCTCTGAACTTGGTTATAACTTAACGCTTGGCATATACAGGAAATTGCCTTTGATGCCTGAGTGAGATCAGCTATTAGTGACTGCTTAGTAATGTGTAACATCAAAAACAACATACAATTGAATAATTTTTTTCAACACCCCCTTGGCAAGATATACATTTTATTTTTTTGTTTAGACATTTCCCTCCATCCACTACTTAATAAAAACTAATGATAGGTGACTTATTAAAACTATTTTCCTCCATTATTTTTTGCCAAAATTTCACTTGTAGATTTTTATTATTAGTTATTTCCCCCAATAATTGTTTATTGACAATATAGTTTGTGTATGGAAATGAACAAGTGGACCAATTCAAGAGGTTGTTTATTTGTCCTAAAAAACATAGTAGTGGCTCCTGAACAAAATAACCATATGCATGAAATCCTACTGTTTATTCTACCATTTATTTCCCTCTTTCTCTATATTTTTTTGTTGACATTAATCTGTCTTATAGAATCTAGAGGAGGGCATAGAGAGAGGAAGTATATGGAAAAGACCTACTAAATCATAGAGAGGAAAGTGGGTGGTAATATAGGTAAGTATAGGAAATAAAGTCATGTATGTCAATGAAACTTCCAAGGATAAACTTATTGGTTGAAGATACACATAATGGTATTTAAATGTGATTTTATATAAAGGGAAAAGTTGCAAATTAGCATGGACATAACTTGATATCAATATGTCAGAAATATATGACTAAACTTCAATGTTTTGTATTGGATAACATACTTGTAAAAATGATATAATTTACTATGTTGTGTATTATAGGATCCATACAAGGGCATGGTGAAAAGTCATGTCATATCAAATAAGGACACATAGATGGAGTGGAACATTGGGTACCAAAATTTTGACTCAATTAGAATAAATGATATGATGGCATTATGTGATACACCCATCATTCTTCACATTATTCTTGAAATAAGTGATGTACAATTAAACCTTGATATAAATTAATGCATGTTGTTTATTATTTTAGATTGGGATTGGAGAAAATGCAAATCCTCAACATTCAACTAGAAAAAGAACAAGATATGTGTGTGGGTGTAGACCTAAAACTATCAAATCAAGTAAATGACACTAGCTTGAAGAGGATGTGACAATAGATCTTCCAAAAAAAATAATTAATTGCATTTTTAAAGACTATAGTACATGCAATGAATACTTTGAGAAAATAATTGTTTGTGGATGATATTCCAATTGGTAGTATGCCTCCCACAATAAATTCAAATTCAATAGGAATTATGCTAAGAAATTTCCAAATTTATGTAAATGACATGTATACTTCATTTAAGCATTGTTCTATATTATGTAAAAGAGTAAATATTTATTTAATGGATAATTGGAAGAAAAATTTCTTGGCTTTAAGTATCCCAGATCACCAACTTCTAGCATGGAGGTAAATGATCATTTATTGAATGATACATCTAACAAAAATATGTACCAATATACCATCTTGAAAATGATGAATTGATGAAAATAAGTAACAGAACAAGAGCTAGTTTAAAGATGCATAATTTTCTTTAAACTAGGGGGAAGGTTCACTACATATCCTATGAGAATGAATACAATGGAGATAATGACTTTCCTTTGATTCTGAGTTTAATTTACAAAGAGACATTTGATCTTCAATTGTATTGCACTTGACTTGGTGATCAATAACTACCTAGAGTATATGAGGCATTTCAATTTTAGGGATACAACTACATGATATGACCCTCTAGTATTCATTGAGAAAATATAGCCCTCTTTATTTTCCAAAATGTACATGTGCTATCTAAATATAAAAAATAGTTCAAGAAAAAACACTAGAAGAATAATGCCATATTATGGTTCATCATATTACAGTGGTGAATAGAGAAGGCTAGCACAATATAAGCTTAACATGCCAGCATCTCCAATTAGAAAGTGGAAAAGGGAATAAAAAGGTCTCCTTAGGATGTTCATGAGGGTAGAAAGCCAAAGAATAATAAACGAGTTTGGGTTGATGTTTTATAAAAAATGTTGTCAAAATTGTGATTTATTTAAATTATTGTATAAAAAGGTAGTCTATAAGATAATGTTCCACTATTTAATTGATTTGTTTATGTTGGTAAAAAAATTATTTTTTATTTTTTTAAATCCTTATTCGATTATATTTATAAAATTGATACATTTGTGATTTATCCAATTGTTGTTAAATGTTAAATAATGCTTGCATTTGTTGATGGGTAGAAGATATTGGTGAGACACATACTAATAACTATGATTAGACTAGGCTATTGAGATATGGGTGGGATGATTCAAACCATCCTTTAAATCATGCTAGGGTGGGAAGAGAAATGTTGAAAATAATATTAGAACCTAATAAATCTAAAGAGTTGATGATATTGATGACATGCCACCAAGCATTAATGATAATGATCATGATAGTGAAAATGCAATGAATGAAGAAAGATTAAATG
Source organism: Cupressus sempervirens (assembly GCA_028749045.1). NCBI lineage: Eukaryota > Viridiplantae > Streptophyta > Pinopsida > Cupressales > Cupressaceae > Cupressus > Cupressus sempervirens. The sequence goes on from CM053791.1 coordinate 320,569,810, forward strand.
AAATTCTTACAAGTTTATTTTGGGATGAGAACAATGATGACAATAGTTATCATATGGTTTAAACCAAAGATGATAGTAGGGGGATTCACCACCAATCTAATATTGATGAAAATAATCTCAAAGACTCCATCAATAGAGTACTAAAGACACCTATTATCAAATCGAGTGCAAGTAGAACCTCAAAACTAGAATGCGCACTAATATTATTAGAAATTAAGTCACTATTTGGTAGATTAGACAAAGAATTAACTACCATACTAAAGTTAGCTGAAATCTATTTCTTACTTTGCATTGTCAATTAGTGCACATAATTCATTAACATTCATCAAATTTGTTTATAATCTTTAAGGGAATTTGTAAACCCTATATTGTAGCTAAGAAATATTAGTATAGATAGATGTATAATCAAGTTCATCATGACTCAAAAATTCACTTGGTTTAATCTCTAGAAATCTTACATGGCACTAAAGACTAAAATATTTCCTAAAGAGAATGTGATACCATCAACATACAAAGATGCACTTTTTTATTGGTTGAGTTGGGGATCGAATGTAAAAAAATTTATTCATGTATGAATGATTTTATTTTATACATATGTGATAATAAAAAATTGGTATAATGTCATGTATGCAAAGAGAATCGATATCATAAAGATGTTGATAATGTGGCGATTGATCATGTAGTGGGGGTTGATGCTATAGCGCCTTCTCCAGTAGTATAAAACCAAAATTGTTAAAACCTTAAAATGGTTGATTTTAGAGCTTTCCCTAAAATGTTGTTATAAGGAGTTCAGATGCATGATGCATTGTAATGTTGGTTAAAAAATTTTCTAGATAATAGAAAGTTTGAAGGCTATGTAGGTGGACGTAGCCTAGGTTTTGGGTGAACCACATTAAATTTGTGTGCTATCTATATTATTTGTGTTTTCTCTCTTGTTTCTACATATAACTATTTATTATTATATTATTATGGATCTGTCAAACCCTAACAAAAGATGTACAAAATCATACAGTTCCAAAAAGGTTTTGCATCACATGTCCATTATACCTAGACTTCAATGAATGTACTAATTCAAGTTTCTTATATTGTTCATGGACTAGCATGCAAAGAATATGAGTAAAGATGGAGTCTTGTGAATTTTGGATAACTCAAAAGCATTCAACTGAAAAGAGGAGAAATGGCCAAGAAAATTCATAGAGAAACCTCGTAGTATCAAGTTTGATATTATAATTGATGGAGTGTGCCCATTCTCTTTTCTAAGATCAAATTATAGTGTTTGGATAGTGGGATTTGTACTATATAATATTCCCCCATGGATGAGTTTTATAAGGGAGCACCTTATAATGGTGACTCTCATTGTTCTATGAATATAGCAAGTTAAACACATGGATTTTTATCTTGCACCTTTTATTGATGAGGTACAACTGCTATGGTGAATATGTGGAGAATTATTGGGATCAAAATAAATGAGTCAATATTGATGACATTAGTCATAATTTTTCTAGCATCTAGTTGGCCTTGAATACTGTTAACCTTTACCCTAAAAAAGAATATGCTTTTTTTTTGGGGATTGAACCTAGAGGATGTTTCAAGGTCTCTTCTATTTTCAAATTGAAGGATAGAGGATATCCTCCTCTATGGGCTAAAGCTTGGATTAAAGGGCTTACTCCTAAAATCAATGTCTTTTTTTGGACTTTGCTTCAAAATAAAATCTTAACTATGGATAACCTGCGAAAGAGAGGAGTCTACTTGGTGACTAGATATTGTTTATGTAAGAAGGACTTTGAAGATAGGAACCACCTTTTTTAAATTGTTGTTTTAGCCAAAATGTTTGGAACTATCCTCTCAATTATTGGAAATTAAAATGGGTTCAACACAAAGACATTGATCTTTGTTTTTAGGGCTAGACTTATCCTACGAAGAATGATGATATTGGTTTTCTTTGAAAGATTTTTCTACCTCATCTCTAGTGGGGAATCTAGAAGGAGAGGAATGACAGAATTTTTAGAAATAAGGAGACTGATTGGGTTCTAGATCATAATATTATCATAGTTATAAAAGAGAATTTTAAAGCTTACAGGAAAATGTCTGATGAGATTCAAATAAATAATCCTATGAATGTCAAAGGTACTACTGCTAAGCAACAGGATCAGAGATAGAATGTTAAGTGGAGGTGTTTCGAGAAACCATTATAGTACAATTGTGGATGTTGTTGTGATCCCTACTGGGAAGTCTACTAGTCATAAAGCTAAGGCAATGACTACTCTTTTCACCATAAGGATGGTTGTGGAATCTAGTTTTTAGAATCTTTGGTTGGAAGGAGACTCTCTTAACATCATTAACATGTTGAATAACAAGAGTTTGATTAGCTGGAGTATAGAGGGAAGTATATTGGAAATAAAAGAGCTTATGAATCAATTTGATAATGTCTATATGTCTCATTTTTTTGGGAGGGCAATAAGGTTGCTAACTTGATTGCTAATCAAGTGGTCTATAGGGAAACTAGGTTGAGATGGCAAGATGACCTAAGCAAGGAAGTCAAGTTGATGACAACTATTAATTATAATATGACATATGCTAATGAAGGAAAGATAATACAAGATTAGAGAATTTATTAAGAGAATTGATGGGTTTGTGGTGGATTTTTTGAGTATCCCTAGATGGTACTTTTACATAATTATGGATTATACTTAGCACACATGCAAGGTTTAAGGTTTCTTAGAAATAATTAACAACTTACTCTACATTTTGGTGATTGTTTTTTAGTTTAGTTGTAGGTGTAGAGTTGAAGACAAGATGGGAGGGGAACCAAGAAAGAAAGAGTCAAACAACTGCAAAGAATGGAGGGCGAATTTGGATGTTTGGGAAATTATGAAAAAAGGGAAGGTCACAGCTTATATTGAGAAAATTCAAGGGTATAAGCCACACATTATAGAGTCCTTCTTCAAAAATTGGATTGAGGACAGGGTAGCGTTGCATGAGGTTACTATGAGATTGTCAAAGGAGTTCATCATTGAGGTTATGAGTCTTCCAATGGAGGGTCTTAAATTTAGCAAGGAAACTAGTATCTTGAATGCACCTTAAAAAAATTCCCCAAAACTGATGAGGAGGAGAAAAGATTGGAGAAGAATGGTGATTTTTATGATTTGAACTAGATTAAGATTATTTGGAGGGATGTTCTTTTGTGTATTTGTGAGTATTTTATCCTTGATGGTAGATCTAAGAGAGTCCACAAGTTTCATTTTGTGTTCTTAAATCATTTTAGGTATAAAGATAGAATTTCCTACACATTCTACCTTAAATACTCTCTGATACAAAGCCTCTAAGCACATAGGAAAAGGATTCTCATCATGTGCTTCACAAGGGCTCAATCCTTCTTATTGAGAAGTATTGTAAAAACAAGGTTGTTAAACCCTCTTTGACTTTTGAGTAAAAAAGGAAAGTGTCTAGTATGAACCCTCTAAGAAAAAGGTTAAAAGTGAGGAAGGCACCAGTGATAGTAAGAGCACTAAAAAGGGTCATAAGCGGGGGATGAAAAAGAAGAATGTTGAGGAAGTGATAGATTCTGAGAATTTTGTCGAGAAGGATAATAAGATAGAAATGGGAGACCTTAACTTGAATCTAGAAGGTTACTTGGAAAGTAAGGGCATGTCTACTAGTAAGGACCAAGTAGAGGAGAGCAAAGATAGAAAGACTAAATCAAATGCTGGATCTGAAGCTTTAAAGGACGATGAAGGGAAAGATCAAGTTCCTTTTTCTCCTCCTAATACTAAATCCAACAAAGAGAAAATGGACACTGACACACAAAAAAAATTAGGGTAATGCCCTTGTTATGAAAGAGCAAACCTCAAGTAAGGAGAAGGAAGAGGAGTCTAAGGAGAAGTAGGATGTGAACACTAGCATCCGAGTCAATAATACTACCATTGATGTTGCAATTAGAACTGAAGAAGATACCAAGGATGAGACCCACCATGCAAAAGTCTCCTTTCTTCATACTACCAAACTCAACAAAAAAGCCTCTCTACAAGTGGACTCATGGCTATACAATGAAATCATGGTACTCAAGAAAAAGGTTGGAGCGAATCAAAAAGAGCTAGACCATGAATGCATTATGAGAGTCAACTTGGAGAAAATCATTGATAACATACTTGATAAAATTGAGGATTATGAGTTGGAACTCCATCAACTTATTAAGGTAAGTGAGTAGAGAATGGAGTAGGTCACTTCTAGGTTCTGTGCCATTGCAGCCAGTTTGGGCAAGAAAAGAAACAAGGAGATCATGTCCCTAGACATTGCTGTGTTGAGGAGTCAAGGAGGGCCTAGAAAGAGAATGAGGAAAAGTCTGAGAAAAAAGATTGTTGATGATCCTGAGGTTCATATTTTTGCCATCATTGATATTATCTAGGCTATTGTTGAAGTTGGTAAGGAGGTGGAGAAGAGCATCAAGGAACTAGTGTAGGTGCTAGTTGTGGTTGCTAGTGTACTAGTTGCAGATCTGGGTGTTTTTTGTTGGTTTTTGTTTTTTATTTTTTTTCCAAATTTCTATTTAAAACTTTTAGGTTTTAGGTCCTTGTAAAACCTAAGGGTGTTTGGTTAAAACTTGCAGTTTTAGGTGCTTGTAAAACCTAGTTTTTTGTGTTTTTGCTTTACTCTAGGTTTCAAGTCCTTGTAAAACCTAGTTGGTTGTTAATGCTTATCTTTTGCTTTTGTTAAAGGTTTTTGGGTCCCTTCAAAACCTATTTTTACCTTAATCTAAAACATTACTTATTGAAATTCAAGGCTTATTAGAAGGAATATTTTCATATCCAAGAAGTTTGAAATAATTTCAAGGGCAATACTCTAAAGATATACTTATGCAAACAACATGTTGTTTCTATCAATTCAAAAATCATGTAACTAATGAGTTTGATAGAAAAGTTAAAAATAAAGGATGACCCATTATTATGGGTCCAAGTGATTGGATTCATAAGTATTAAGAAGATGAATAAAAAGATTGAGAGGATTTTTTTTATCTATGAGTTTTACTTGAAGAACTAAAACAACTTTTAGCTAAAATGCTAAAATGAATAAAATGGAAATCCATATTTTATGAGCTCCCTTGTTGGAAGGATCCATTAATATATCACCTATTAGATCCTATGAACATCTTCAAAAATATCCTAGATTATATGTTTCATCATATACAAGGCAAAGAGAAGGACACCTTTTCTTCTAGGAGAGATATAGCTCTTTTGCATACAAAAAATTATAGAAAACATTTGTGGCCTAATAGGAAAAATGGAATATAAGGAGAAGCTCCATAGATTTTGAGCAAAAAGGAGCTCTAACACTTAATGGATATGGGCCATCATTGGCTAAATATTTTACAATTTATGGACATATCACAAGATTTAAAACACATTATTTTCATAATTTTTTGAAGGTATTGTATATCATCATAATAACAATTATTGACTACATTGATTAAGTACTAAATATGTCTTGAGAAAAGATTGAGTGGGAAAAGATTACTGATGACCTTTTCATATATGTCTTTTATAGCATATCATGTCATTGGCAATTAGGGGGCATTCTTGTCTTATAAGTGACTTAATGAATGAAATAAGTCAATTGTTAGCATTTACAAGGTATGTGGTTATATGAAATATTCATGCATTAAAGGCATAGATATATTATATTGCATTTTTCTTCTTCACTAAAGGTTCACACTAATATACTATTCTTATAATAGATGGGTGACCTCCATGGAGATCTATAAATGTGAAGTGCACAATTGGAAGAAGGAAATTGCAGAAATTGTTCATCTATATAAGAAGGATCTCCATGCAAGTTTCAAGGACCTAGAAGTCCATTTACTTATACATCTAGCTGATGACATTGATTTGGAAGGTTTTATATCACCAAGGTAGAAGTTTTTCTTTGAGATGTATATGAAACATCTAAAGAGACATGTTTGACAAAAGGCACATCCAGAGTTTTGCGTGGTTGAAGGGTATGTATTGAATGAAGCATTTTTCTTCATGTTTGAATAATGGTTATAAGATATTATTGATACAGAAAAAATGCAATCTAATTGTGTTGCAGTAGAAATTGGTATAAAGTACATTCATGATCATTATGGTTATTTTTCTTCCAAATTTACTCTACTTTTTTTTGTCAAATTAACATGACATTTGGAGTGTAGAAATAAGTGCTATACAAGTTAAATCTATACCACATGGACTTAATGACCAAAATGGATTGATCTATATGAACAAAAGTGCGAATAAGTGTTAGAAGCTAGAAGCAATGTTAGAAGCTAGGAGACAGTTTAAGCGATCATACCCAAGGGATATGCCACTCCCTAAAGATCTTCTTGGGGAATGTGACAAATATTGCACACTATAATGGGTCACCATACAAATTCAAAATCAAATAGATGGTGTAGGGATATATTCAAACATAACAAAATATGAAATCAAAATGTCTCGAGGATGTGAAAGAAAGGTACTATTAGAATTATAAGAATGTTATTTCCTCACTTTTTTTTACTGTATTAGCTATTTTAGTATTTGTCATTACATTTGGTTTCATTGAAATAAATGGTTTTCGACATGGACAAAAATATCCAGCAATTATCGTGAATGTAAAGAGACAATCTTCCAATTGTGGCATCATGGTTGACTTCAATCAAGCTCAAAAGATAGAGAAAAGGATTGAAGGAAATCTACGAAATGTTGGGAAAATACAATAAATTATTAAGTTGGATTATCACGCTTTTAAAACTTGTATTTTTAAGTGTACTTGGTGGTGGACCCTCAAATTTTCTTGCATAAAAAGAGGCTAAGAATTCCCAAAAGTGTTTTAAAATGAATAAATCATGTTTTTTGCCATATCACAGAAGTAGAAGAACATGCTAGCAAAAGAGAAAACTTCCACTATATATAGCAGAGATAAAGGAATGACATTGGAAAATACTGATTCTTTATTAAATCGTAGGCACTAGCTTTGGAGAGTTCGAGAATGTGATTGACAAAGAGACTCACAAAAGGGTGAAATTGCTTCAGCATGATAAATTAAATAAGCGATGTCATCTCATATCTTTATAAGTAAAAACTTTTAAGAGGAAGAATGTTTGAAGTGACTGTCTGAGAAGTACTTCCAATTTTTGAAATGTGTGAGATGTTCAAACTTCTTATCAGAAATTAAATGAGAATAAAAATAGTTGGCTATTGAAGCAACGAAATTCATTGTCATGTGAAGTTGCATTTGGAGCTATGAATGACTTTGGAAGGTGAACAAAGTAGATTCAAGAAAAAATCTGCAACTTGTAAACTAGTAAGTTAAATTCTTTATACCATACATTGAATATATTTTGTGATCTTGAATAACTGGAATGAAGGGTGTGTTTACTGATTATTTGAGGTGTCAAGATTCAATTGTCCCTATTTATGATAGGTCATTTTTTTGGTACTTCTATGCAAATAAAGATGAAAAAGGATAGTTCCTCCTAATCTATTTGTGGATGTTGACCTCATGAATATGCTAGCAAACCATTATGAGCTTGAAACTTGAACAACAAGAAAAGATGATGATCAAATGTCTTTGTTAGTAATAACCAAATTTTGTATTGAAGAGTGCTTGGAATTAATTACATAGGCTCTAACTAAAATTAACAAAGCACAATTCAAAGTCAATTATGAGAAATGTATAAAAATTTCTAGGTATAGTGAAATTTCTCATTTTATGGCTAAGGGACAAAATAATAGATTGATTCCAATTGAATACACAAGTCCCCAATTGGTCACTAGCTTTAAATGCTTCTTCAAGAACACTTATATGCATGGACTCAATTATTTGAAGAAAATACAAAAATAAAAATCCCATTAGATTGTATATACATGTGTGTGATAATTCAAAACCCACATACTTATTTGGAATTTGTCACTAGCAAGATTGAGAGGTCAATGCACATGCAATTGGTACATTAAAAAAACCTCCAAGACATTCAAGAACTATTCATTACTTTACCACCTTTTTTTTTTTCAAAATGTAGGACAATTCAGAGACTTCATAAACTAGCCACATGTAATAAAATGGAAAGAAAACTACATGTTTAGTTATGGTGCACAACATGGGATATGCATAACAGAGACTGTGATTATAGAGTTTTCAGAGATGTTTCTATAGTATGGATTATAAGGTTTCTAGGAGGACAAGTGACAAGAATCCATGATCAAATTAATATCATTTTGAGACCCAAGGAGTTCTTACCAAATAACAAATATGAGCATGATTTTAAATATTGAATATGTAGGGAAAACTATACCTTGGTCAAGTTATACAGATGCAGGCAATCACCCCATGGACTTCCATTCTTTATTTCTGAGATAGTGTGTTTCATAGAGTTCATTTGGTAGTTGTTATGGGTAAATAAATAAGTTGTATCACCTACAAAGAAAGGAAATATAATGCCACACTTTATTAAGTTTGATGGTTTTATGATTGGATATTCTATGATAAAAGATTGTTTAGGAATACATCATGAACAACTTCAAATTTCATAGTGATATGGCTAGGATGTATGATCCTGAGGGACATATAAAATCCTTTATTGTAAGATATACACACAAATTCAATACAGATGATAACATCATTGTAAATTTTTAATGAGTGTTAATAATTATTTAGAGAATAAAGAAATCAAGAGTCTTCTTGAAAACAGAAAATGAAAGATTGAGAAAAGGATTACCCCACTTTCATAATGATGAGGAGTTACAGGTGATCGTGATTGAGAAATGCATCCAAGGTTTTGATAAAGAGTACAAGAACATGTGAAATAGGATAAAGGGAAAGAAATTAAACAACCTCAGCCCCAATCAATGATGAAGTGAAGAAAGTTAGTATTGAATGAATCTAATTTTGATTCTTCTACTCCAACACCCCAAGAAGGCACTCCCAGAGGTAATAATGTTCCATTAGTATCTTATGAAGATTTAGGTGATGGAAGTGATTTTGAAGAGGTTTCCCACATATTGAGAAGTCTAAAAGAAAGTGAAGAAGATAAAGAAATATCTCCACCAAGTAAATATACCAGGAAAATATATGTGGTATCATGCACAGACCATGAAAGGAGATAAGACAATTGATGTCAATTAGGAAAGCGAGACTATTTCTTTGAGATTTATTGAATAGTAAGATTTCACAAATTCTCAAGATTTTAAATATTTTTGGATCAGATACAAGATGAGAGATTTCGATGAAAGAAATAGGAAGAGATTGGAGGGTGTTAATGAGTCAAACCATGAATCCGTTGTAAATAAAATGATTGAGGATTTGCACCTTAATGAAATAACTTGCACAAAAGTGGGGGCTAGATAAATTGCCAAAAATAATGATATATTGATTGTGCCAGGCTTGACTCTAAAAGATCTTTTCTTGTTGTCAAGTAAGAAAGTGGGAGGATGCCACTTCTATGTCTAAATTTGAAACTCTTGAAAAGGTAGAAGGGTTAGGGTTCAATCCCAAATATGAGAGTATTTCTACTTGGGTGAGCTTCATAGGAAATAAACCTAAATTAATTGATATTTCCTAGGAAGAAGAGGGAATGGCACTAGTGCAAACAATTGATAACATAAATACTTTGGTCTTTGCCACTAAATTAAGGCATAGAGCTATGTTTAATAGAGCTCATATGAAACTTATGCAAGAAAGGATTGAATAATTGCAAGTAAGGGAGACTGATAAGTAAAATGTATTTGAATCTTAGAAGAGTAGAAAATGAACATAATGATTTACTTGTAGTACAAGTTCAATGTCATTATTATTCACGAAGGACCCCCTACTATTACACTGAAGAAAAATAGCTAGAAGAGGAAAGATAAGAAGATTCACACAAAGATTTCATCTATAGAAATCTTGAAGAGATCATGTCTTCTAGGATTAAGCTCATGGAAAAATATAATGAGATACACTTAGTTTTTGGCAGTGTCAAATATATGTTGGATTTTTCAAGCAAAATATGATTGTGCTAACAAAGTTGGAGAGGAAGTGGAGGCCATCAAAATTTGAACTAAAATGGTTATATAAAACCACAAAAGGGATCTAGATGCCCCTCCATAAATTGAATCAACTATTAATATGATGGATACCATATCTAAAAGCCTAAGTTACAGTAAATAGGAGTACCAAAAAATAGAGCAAAAATTGTTTCCGATCATCACCACAGAGCACTTGTTTATACTAGTAATCAAGGATAGTACAACAAAAGGTGAAAGAATTGGAATGTTGGAAAAATGAGTTTATAGTATTACCCTAGTGTGATGGCCTAGTTCAAAGATGAGAAGGACTACCAGATAAATGAATTTTATAAATTTTTGGATAAGTTAATCATCTTCAAGAATAAGATTGTCAAGTTGCAAACTAATATGAGGGTGGCCACTAGAAAGAATTAGTTAGATCTTCAATAATTCATTCCATAAGTAACATAGTTTGCATGACCAACTCATGCACAAATTACATGATGGGTCAACAATTACATATTGTTCTTGAAGTAGCACAAGATGAGGTAGTACATAATGAGGAGCAAGATGATGCTGAGGATGGGTAATGTCAAAAGAAATGTATTTAAGAATGTAGTTTGTCATAGATATTTAATGTAATTAAACTTTGTTTCTAGTTGCATTAATTTAGAATAGTTATACTTATGAAAAGGTCTGAAGCTATGTTACACCCCTTCATTTTCTATAAGAAAGGGTACCAAGACCTTAGATAAAAAAACAAGACACATAGTTAACATAGAATATAATAGAACATCATGGAAAAATAATTTTTAGGTTTTGAATAAGTAATGCAACTGAACACCACTCAATTGTACTTCCTTATTTTGGAGTAATATAAACTCTCTATTTTCATCATAATTTGAGAAAATTGATTTTCAATAACTTGCATTCAATATTGCCCTCTTGGATTCATTATTTCTATCTGATATATCAAGCTTGATATTTTCTTTGTATCATCCAAGTTTGCATGCAATGGTTTCTTTTTCTAATTGGTCTTTGTTAGCCATTTTTGTCAACCCACTAGAATTTGAATTTTTAGGGCAAGAACATGTCCAATGTTCATAATTGACTTATTCAACTATAAATTGCCATGCATGCATAATAGGGATACATAAAACTTTATATTTTCCTTTATCCCTAAGTCTTGACCTTCTTTATATTTTCATGTTATATGCTTGAGGAGTTTCAAGTTGTGACCCTATGATTGCCCTTTTCACATGGTTGTAGATCATTTGTACTTAACCATCAAAGAAGTTGTGAGCACATGAAATGGTTATCTCTATAGTTAGGGAACCTTCACAAGAAATTAAGGGCTTAAGGATATGAAGCTTACAAGGTTGCGATCAAACCTTAGTAGTCATTTCTAGTGATTCACATGATCTCTGAGGTCAATGGTGGGTTAAGAAATAAAGCTGCAAAGTAGTGATTCTTCTTATTAGTAGGTTCACACCAAGTTAAGGGGAACCTAGTGTCAATGCAGTGAATTGGCAATCACTTGTATTTATAGGAGGTCAAGGGATAATCAGGGTTAAGGTTGTGAAGTAGTGATACATATGGAGTGTATATCTCAGGGATAATAATAAGGTTAAGAGTTTAAGACACAATGGTGTGATGGTGGCTAATTTGATAGCATTCTCTCATTCATAATAGCTAATGGTGAAGATCATTTGGCAATTCTGATGGGGCAACACAATTAAAAACATTGTTGCCTAGCTTCACAACATTTTATGCTAGCATCCATTTGAAAGTGGCAAGGTAGTGATTTATCTTGTCCACATGGTTGTAGGTCATGAAATGGTCAAGTATGCAATGAAGAATACCTCAAAAGGCACACATCCCCCCAGCTATTGGATGAAAGAAGATCAATGGTTGTTGCCTACAGGCTTTTTGGAAATGCATGATGTTTAGCCATAGTAGAGAAGTGAGCTTCGGACATGTGTCTAAGTGGGCCCGATCTTCTCAGTTCTTGGTCACATCATTGCAAGGGAAAATCATGTTTATCAAGTGAGGACCTTCCTTTCAATTGATGCTTTTCATTGATGGGATTCATAGTTTTAAGTTGTGACCCTATGAGATCATAAATAGCCTAGTCAAAGGTTGTCATAGCATCGAGTGGTTGTAGTATTGAGGGGATTGTAAGATCATGAATTAGGATGAAGATATGCCCAATTCTATGCAGGGTCAACAATCAAAGGATCATAGAGTTGAATGGTGGAGCCTCTAATGCTACGAAGGGGAGGTGATCATAAGATCTTGGGTTTGTAAAATGTTAGAGATGCAAATTATACATGGGGTCCCTAGCTTCATTTGTGACCATTAGATCTTTCGAGATTAATGGGTGGTGTACGCACACTTTCTGGAGATACACAAAAGTTAACTTAAATGGGGAAGTCAGGAGCTACCACATGGACAAGGTATGACCAAATTCAGAGTGTGGATCGTGCAATGAAGAATGTGTCAAGAAGTTGACAAGGCAGTTTTTTCTAATTAGTTAAGTGTATTAAACAATGCAAGGGTTTCATTTTTATTGTGATCATCAGATCTAAAGAGATCAATGGTTGGTGTATTCCTACATTTCTAAGGTGCACAATGTTTAGTTAAAGTGGGGATACAAGAATTGGACATGTGTCCATCTGGGCTTAATCTTCTAAATTCTTTTGGTTGTAACATCACAGGGGTCCATTTTCAAAGGGTCAATGTATTGAATGAAGATGAATTCTTTCATCTGACATGCTTTTCCTTTGATAGAGGCAATAAAGAAGTATCTTGATCTCACAATAAACCATTGTTCATGATATTGCAAGGGTAAAATAAGAGGCTACCAAAGACATGACATGGGTTAACTTATGATAAACTATGATCATGAGATCATAAGGTCAATTTAGCTATGCTCGTGGCATCATAAAGAAATGAAAATGGTCCTATAATAATATGCCAAGGGTACTATCATGTGTTCATGTGTTTGTGAGATTGGGAAATCATGAGATCGAAAGACAAGAAGATAAAGCTTATGGTCTCCTAATCATACAACAAGGGAAGATTGTAGGATCTCAAGCACAAATTGTTAAGTTGTTAATGCTATGCCAAGTGTGGTCATTGTAAGATTGTAAAGGACACTTTCTTAGCTAAAGATGATATGAAAGTGTTTGACTTCATTGACGATCATAAGATCATAGGTTCTTGGGTTGACCATGATAGAAGGTGTTTCACTTGTTTGAGCTAGAAAATATAAGAGGGTATTCGACCAATAAAATTCCAAGAAGGGTTTAGTGTGATGGTTGAATTTTATTGACTTTTTGATATATTTGATTTGGCATGTCGAGACCAAAGCAAGCATCTCTTTAATGTTAGAATTGATATTTTGATCATCTACAACTACTTTTGTATTTTCCAAGCCTGTTTGATGCAAGTAACACTCCATCACTACCTAGCTTATCCATCTACCTAGTCAAAGTGTTAATAGCCATCGTTTATGCCTTCTTAGGGCTTAGATTGGTGTAAAAGATATGATTTCTTGCATCTAGATGGAAACTCCAACCAAATTTTCCCTAGATTTGTAGTGATTGTTCTTTACAATCTTAATGGTAGTAGTTGAGCTTTTCCTTAAGGCATGAGCTATCTTAGTTATGCTTGAAGTATAAAAGAAAATTTCATAACCCTTCTTAGGGTTGGTCTTTTCTCTAATTCTATAGTAGTTGTATCATATGTTCTACTACTATAATTTCCCTTTGCCTGTGAATGAATATATTTCTCTATTGTACCTCATTCTCCCATTAATATAAGTGAAAAACCTTCTTACCTTTGTTGGTGTATTGTTTCCATTCCCCAATCTATATGACAGTATTTTTTTTGCCTTGAAATTTATAGAGTGAATTTCCTTCCTTGTAGCATCTCATTTAGTTTCTTATCTACATGTAGTTGTTGATTTAAAGAAAAGTTTAAATTAGTGTATTTGATATTGTATTAATGAATAGTACATTATTAGGCAAAGATAAGGATGAACATATTATTTTGGTGTATCCACCCCTCTAGATTAGGATAGGTATTTTTTTTTCATGCATTCCTTCTCCCTTTTCCTCTCAAGAAGTAGCTACATGCACCCTGATAGTAAGAAAGTCAGCCTTCTCTGGAGATGAGCAATCTCATTGTTCAAGTCCCACAACTTGGAGATTGTTACCATGTTTCACAAGGTTGCCTTTAGGTAAAAACTTTAAACAAGTGTGTAAAATTTTGTGACAATAGTTTTTGGCATGCCTAGTGGGACTGATGTTGAAGCATTCTTAATTCTACTAGTTCACTAGTGTCAAAGAGAAGAACTTCAAATCGATGCTGAGAAGTTAGTGTTGCTCTCAATATTCCAAACCTTTAAGAGGCTCACATTCAAGTACCTGGAAACTCCATTTCTACATTCTAGTTTCTAGAAAAAATTTGTTATGATTCATGCCCAAAGCTCGCACAAGGGCATATTCTAGAGCTGACTTTCAATACATCGATCTTTCATTTTTAAACCCTAGAAGAAAGAGAAATAGATTATCTGTATCACCAAATTGTTTCTCTCAACTCCTCCTATTGATAGATCACAACCTAGGGTGACATCTTGTCATTTGAATAGATCATTATTCCATATGGCATAGCCTAGAGCTCATGCTTTTTCCACCTTCAATGGTCAAAGTCCCCTCATTCTAGCCCAGAGACATGACATTCCAATTGTGACACTTAAAAATATACCTAATTTTACTAGTGAAACCTAAATTTCCCCTAAAAAGCACATCCAAGAGGTTTCAAATTTTTGTAATATACATGGTATCACTAAAGATGATTTGTTGTTAGACTATTAGCTTCATCTATAAAAGGAAAAGCCTTACAATGGTATAGGAGTTTGCCACAACTCTATCACTGATTGGGATGGGTTAGGAGTAGGGCTTTGTAAACATTTTGAGGATAAGAGTGATCATCTATAACTTTAGAGAAACTAACTACCATTAAAATGGAACCCCATGAATATATGATAGATTTTAATTATAGATTCCAAAAAATATGGGATAGAATACCTGCTAGAGTAAAGCCTACTCCTAGTATTGCTTTCTTACATTACCTTAGAGCTTTTAATTGTAACATTGCTACCACCTTGCAAGCCATGCGAAGGGATACTTTGCCAACTTCTTATAAGATTTTCATAAGGGAAAAGAATATCCTAATCCAAGGTGGGAAGTTAGCTCCAAGACCTCCAATGCCCTTCTTTCTAGACATGCCTAATCATTAGCCCAAAGAAGCCCCTCTTCCAACCACTTCCCAAGTCAGCCTCTTTCAATAACTCCAATAACATCTACATCCTCTAGTGACTTAGGAGAATTAAAGGACATGATGCAAGTTATGATTCTAAGTAACAAAATGTTATAAGATCGAAATTCCAATATAAATAAGAAGATACAAGATCAGGAAAAGAAGATGGATGAAAACTTCTTGGTGGTACAAAAAATGAGCAACAAGGTGATGATCCTAGAAAGGCAACAAGGTCAAAGCAATAAGCATCCCCAACTTCATTATCAAGGCCCCACAAATAATAGGTCTCCAAATCAAGGACAGGGTCATACCCTATATAGTTAGAATAGAGCTATTGGTAATACCCCTATTGTAATTGTAAACATAAATCGAAATAGGGCATTAGTCCCTTAAAAAAACCTTACTCAAGAGCAATATTTGTGTCCTTCTTGCAACTATTCCTATGGATATTGTATGTGCCAAAAGGAAGAATCATTCCTCACACTAACTACATAAGACCAAGTAGTAGGGCAATAATATAATATTAGTCAGGCTGTTGATGCTTCCCTTTTACAATAGTAGAATGATTGTTCTTTCATGAATCATCGACCAGAGGAACATTGGTATATCAATCATGATGCTATAGCTCATAATACCAAAAAAAAAGAGTTGTTGAGCATGCCATCCCCCTCCACCAAATCAAGCTTCAACTTTAGATATTGCTCCTCATGTGCTAGTGATGAATGCACAACTAGATGGTCCTCCTTAATGGAGGCAAGATGTGGGCAACAAGAAGTCTACTGAGCCTCAAACTACTCAATTTCAGCCATCAATCCCCACAACTCCCAAAGTTCCAACCAAATCAGTTATTAGTCATCTCAATATTGTAGATCAAATGAAAGATACTACTATTTATATCTCTATATGGGATGTTGTTGTTGCTATGTCATTACAGAAGAGGCTACTATAGTAAGAGTTAGAAAGTATAGGGGTGGAGGATCATTCAGTCACCTTGAAAAATGCAACAAGCCTAGCGTAGCCAACAAAGGGAGAAGAAATAAGAAAGAAATATAGTCCTCCTCCCTTTTATGTCTCTTTAATCATAGGTGAAAAGCTAGTCCATAATTGCATGATTGATTTTGGGACTAGTAGCTTTGTAATGCCTAGGTCTGTACCTAACCTTCTTAGTATATGTTATGATCCAATGGTTAGGGATGTCCTTCAGTTAGATGGTAGCTCTGTCAAAACTATAGGGATCCTTAAGAATGTGGAAATGGCATTGCATTCATGCCCTATTTACATTGTCACAAAAGACACATTAGTAGCTCAAGTTGAGCTATATTTTTTCATCTATCATTCTAGAGACTTCATTGCACAAATGGAGGGTCATATTGCAACAGATTGGTACTATATGTTATTTAGGACAAGATATGGGATAAGAGCCTCTTTAAGGGAAGAACCTTGGGCCCTTAATCACATAGATACTTGCACACCTAGACCTATAAAAATGAATTGTACAATTCATGAAGTAGATAATCAAGATATAACACATGAGATTGTCACTCCCCTAGAAGAGGTGCCTGATTACCTTTTCGATGAATGGGCCACTACATATGAATTTGACTCAATACAAGAAGCTAGGGAGATAAGTCTTAGAACCTATTGCATATTTGAGTAGAAAGTTCCTATTCCCAATCTCATGAAAGATAAAGAAAATACAAGGGGATTGTGAAGCATGTTCTTTGATCGATAAAATAACAAAAATGGTTTAGGTGCTAGTGTCATGCTCATTTCCCCTGAATTGGAGAAGTACTATTTTTTCATAGACTCCAATTCAACTGCATCAATAATATGGTAGAGTATAAAGCTCTAATCTAAGGTCTCCAACTTGTACAAAGGAGAGGCATCAAGCTCTTGAAGGTATTTAGGGATAGTGATTTGGTTTTTAATCAAATTAGAAATCAAAATTTCACAAAGAACAACCTTCTCAAATCATACAAACACAAAGTGTGGGATCTACTAGAAGACTTTCAAGCTTTCAACATCTAGAGTGTCTCTAGAAGAGAAAACAAACATGTTGATAGGTTTGCAACCATTGGTGCTCATTATGATGTACCAAACCATGTTGAAGATAATAGAGAGGAACAAATTAGAATGGTAGTAAGGCCTATTATCCCAAACAATTGCACAAATTGACAAGTATTTAATTATAATATACAAATTGTCAACTTTCTACAAAGTGAGGTAGAATTCTCTAAGCGAAACAATTTAGGCTACAAGGCCAATATGGGCACTAGATCATGAATCTTAGTTCTAAAAAATCACATAAGGTATTAATCACTTTAGAGAGTATCTTCAATCCTGGTGATCAATCAAGGAGAAAAGGCTCAAACTTGGCTACAAATGAAGATAATTGTATACCAATTTCCATTGTTGATGGGAAGACTCTCAGTCTAGGAAAGGTATGCTCTGAAGTTGAACAAGAAAATTTTGTTCATTTTTTTAAAGAATTCAATGATATATTTACATGGACATATGATGATTTAAAAGGTTTTGATCTAAGATTGTTTCAACATACCATAGACTTGAGTAATGATGCAAAGCCTATTAGGCAAAAGCAAAGACCTATCAGTTCTAAGATTGAACCTATGATGAGAAAGAAGTTATCCAAGCTAATAGAGGCTAATTTTTCCTATTACACACTCTTCTTGGGTGGCCAACCTTGTTCCTGTTAGGAAGAAGAATGGAGAAATTAGACTATTTGTAGATTGTAGGGACCTTAATAAGGCTTCTTTCAAAGATTACCATCCTCTCCCTTCCATGGAAAAAATCTTGTCCAAGGTTAGTGGCTCTGAAATATTTTCCTTCTTAGATGGGTTTTCAGGGTATAACCAAGTGTTGGTCTAGGAGTTTGATAGATACAAGACTTCTTTTACTACCAGGGCACTTATACATATAGCAAGATACTTTTTGGATTGACCAATGCAAGTACTACCTTCCAAAAACAAATGGAGATGGATTTCAAGATCATAATTAAGAGGTTGTACTAGTCTACTTGGATGACATAAAAGTCTATTCCAAGAATTTAGTAGATATTTTTGGTCATATGAGGTATGTATTTGACAAATGTAGAGAGTATGGTGTATCCTTGAATCTAAGCAAGTGTTTTTTTGCCACCAGTCAAGGAAAGTTGCTTGGACATATTACATCTAAGTAGGGTTTCATCATTGATCTAGAAAGAACAAATGAAATCCTTGCTCTCCCACTTCCTACTCATAAGAAAAGGCTACAAAGCTTCATTGGTAGAATCAACTTTATAAGAAGATTTATCCCTAATGTTTCTACCATGGTCAAGCCTCTTACATCTACGATAAGAAAAAATATGGTATTCACATGAATCAAGGAGGGGAGAGCTAGTTTTGAAGAGATCAAAGAAAAATGGCATCAACTTCTACCCTTATCAATTCAAACTTTGATAAGGATTTCATCCTCTATACTCTTGGAGGTGATTCAAGTATATATGATGTCTTGACACAGTTGAATGATGCTAATGAAGAACAACCTATAGCCTTTTTTAATGAAGGGATAAAGGATTATGAGGATAAGTATAGTTATGTAGAAAATAAGTCCTCTCTATCATAAGAGCTTTAAATAAATTTAGACATCTATTATCACATAGAAAGGTCCAACTTCTAGTCCCACATGCAAGTGTGAAGGAGTTCTTGCTGAATAGGGATATCAGTGAAAAGTGAGTTGGATGGATCACTAAGGTCATGGAGTATGATATAGAGATCAAGACCACCAAGCTTGTAAGGGGTAAAGGACTATGTGATTAGATGATTTCATCCTAGGAGAGAACTGGGGAGGTTGCTCTAGTTATAGAAGATGCAGAACTAGCAATGGATGAAAATCAAGATTGGATACATGACATGAAAACATTCTTTTTGGGAGGGGGATATCCACAAGGATTAGACAAAGCTAAAAAAAGGTAGTTCAGATTGTAGTCTATCCCTTTTGTCCTAGTGGATGGGATTCTTTTTAGAAAATATTTTAATTGAGCCCTATTGAGATGCATTAACCTTGATAAAACTGATAAGATGATCAAAGAATTTCATGATGGCCCTTATGGTGGCCACTTCTCAACCAAAACAATAGCCATGAAGATTACGAGAGTTGGTTATTATTGGCCAACTACATTTAGTGACTATCATAAACATATAAGAAACTGTGAGACGTGTGCTTTCTTTATAAGAAAATAGAGGTTAGAAGCTCTTCATCTTCATCCTATTTATGTTGATTGACCATTTTCTCAATGGGGATTAGATTTTATAGGCCCAATCAATCTACCTTACAGCTATGGTCAAAAGTGGATCTTAGCTACAATAGATTACTTTACAAGATGGATAGAGATAGTGGCTTTGACAGATGCAACAAAAGCCTTAGTGTTTGAATTCCTTGATGGAATTGTAACCATATTTGGTGTGCCATCAACTATTATATTTGATAATGCCAAGTCTTTTTTTGGGACTCACATCTTCTCTTGGCAAGTTGACCATGGTATCTATTTGAGCACTTCCTCAAATTACTATCCCCAAGGTTATGGCTTAGTTGAGTCCTCCAATAAGAACCTAATCAGAATCGTAAATAGAACAATTGAAGATAGCCAAAGGAGTTGGCATGCCAGGTCAAAAATGGCCCTTTGTGTTGACAGGATTACACCCAAGAGAGTAGTAGGGAATTCATATTTCATGCTAGTATATGTAAGGGAAGCCATGATTCCTATGTCATTGGAGTTCCCCTCTCTTGAGCTAGCTCATCAATTGGAGCTAGAAGAGAATGATCCCATTACAATCAGGTTAGTAGAACTAATTGAGTTGGTAGAAAAGAGATAACAAGACATGCATACACTTGAGGCTCATTAACAACAAGTCAAAAAAAGTTTTGATAATAAGTCAATAGCTAGAATTTTCAAAGAAGGAGACCTTGTTATCAAGTGGGATGTAGATAGAGCCAAACTAGTTTGGAATTTCAAGTTTGATGCTTTGTGAAGTGGTCCTTATGTTACCACTAGTTGTAAAGAGGCCAACACTTTTAAGCTATCCATGACTGATGGTTATGTTCTACCAATTCTAGTCAATGAAATTTACCTTAAGCCTTTCTTTTAGAGGAGGGTTAAGATTTTTTGTACATATTAGAGTAGTTTCTCTTATTTTCCAAGAAGTGCATGAGCACAAGATTCTCCCTAGGAGATAGAAACTTTTTGAAATTTTGAGGTTGTAGAGGCAACAAATTCTTGTATTTTCAGACAATGTACATCAGATCTCAATTTGTATGTCTCCTTATTTGGATGGATTTCTTAAGGCCATTAGTCCATGATTAGTAGGCAAGCATCCTCTATGAGTCACCAAATTGCTAGCCATTCCACACCCCCCCCCCCCCCCCACCGCTAGAATTTGAATTTTTAATGTGACAACATTTCCAACCATCAAATTTGACTTATTCAAGATTAAATTGCCATGCATGCATAATAGGGAAACATAAAACCTTTTCTTTTCCTTTATCCTTAAGTCTTGACCTTCTTTATATTTTCATGTTATATTCTTGAGGAGTTTTAAGTTGTGACCTTGCGACTATCCTTGTTCACATGGTCATAGGTTGTTTGCATTTAACCATCAAAGAAGCTACAAGCATGCTAAATGGTTATCTTTATAGTTAGTGCACCTTCATAGACAGTTATGGAAATAAGGATAAAAAGGTTGTGATCAAACCTTAGTAATGATCTCCAATGATTTGAATGATCATCGAGGTTAATGGTGGGTTAAGAAATCAAGCTACAAAGTAGTAATTCTTCTTGTTCACAAGTTTGCACTGAATTAAGGGGAACTTTGGGTCAATCGAATGAAATGGAAATGGCTTGTGTTCACATTTTCACAGAAGGTTAAGGAATAATTATGGTTAAATTTGTGAAGCAATGATACATATGGAGTGCATCATCTCAAGGATAATAATGAGGTTAAGAGTATAAGTTGCAATGGTGTGATGGTGGTTAATCTAATAACTTTAGCTCATTCATAGAAATTAATGGTGAAGATCATGTGGTGGTTTTGATGGGGAGGTGCAGTTAAAGACATAGTTGCATAGCTTTGCAAAATTTTATGCTAGCATCTGGGTAACAGTGGCGAGGTCATGATTTATCTTATTCACATGGTCACAAGTCATGAAATGGTCAAGTATGCAACTAAGAATACCTCAGAGGGTCCACATCCCCCTAGCCATTGGATAAAAGAATATCAATGGTAATCACTTAAAATCTTTCTAGAAATGCATAATGTCTAGCCATAATAGGGAAGCAAGCTATAGACATGTGTCCTAGTGGGCCTAATATTCTCAATTCCTAGTTGCATCATTGCAAGGGAAAATTATGTTTATCAAATAAGGACCTTCCTTTAAATCGATGATTTCTATCAATGGGCTTTACAGTTTTAAGTTGTGACCCTATGAAATCATAAACACCCCAATCAAAGGTTTTCATAACATTGACTGGTCATAGCATTGAGGGGATTGTAAGATTGGCAATCAAGATGAAGACATGCCTAATGCTACAAAATTTCACTAATAAAAGGATCACAAAGTTGAATGGTGGAGCCTCTCATGCTACAAAGAGGAGGCAATCCTAAGATTGTGGGATGGTAAATGTCAGAGATACAAATTATACATCAGGGCCATAACCTCATTTTTTACCGTCAGATCTTCCAGGACTGATGGCTAGAGTATGCACACTTTTTGAATATTCACAAGAGTTAACTAAAGTGGGGAAGCAAGTATTTGCCACCTTAATTTAAAGTGTGGTTTGTGTAGTGAAGAATGTGTCAGGAAGTTGATAGGGTGGCTTGTTCTGATTGATTGAGTGTATTATACTATGCAAGGATTTTAGTTGTATTGTGATCGTCAAATCTAAAGAGATCAATGGTTGGAATATTCTCACATTTACAAGGTGCATGATCTTTAGCTAGAGTGGGGATATGAGAATTAGACATGTGTCTAGGTGGGCCCAATATTCTCAGTTATTTTAGTTGTAGCATTGTAGGGGGTCCATTTTTTAAGGGTCAATGTATGGAATGAAGGTGAACTCTTTCATTGGGCATGTTTTTCCTTCAATAGAGACAAGAAAAAATGTCCTAATCTCACAATAAACTAATATTAATGAGATCACAAGGGTAAAATAAGAGACTATTGAAAACACAACATGAGTTAACTTACCATGATTGAAGGATCCTGGGGGTTATGGTTAATATTACCAATGTCACGATAGACTGTAATTGTGCAATTGTAAGGTTAATTTAGCTATCCTTGTGGCATCATAAAGAAATGAAAAGGGTCATGTGACCATACACCAAGGTGCTATCACTTGTTCATGTGTTCAAGAGATCAGGCAATTATGAGATTGAAAGGCAAGGAGATAAAGGTTATGGTCTCCTAACCATATGACAAGGGCAGATCATGGGATCTCAAGGGAAAATTGTTAGGTTGCTGATGCTATGCCAAGGGTAATCATCTTAAGGTTATAAAGGTCACCTTCTTAGTTGAAGATGATATAAAATGGTTTGAATTTATTGACGATTTTAAGGTAATAGGTTCTTGGGTTGACCATGATAAAGGTGTTTCACTTGTCTAAGCTAGAAAATATAAGAGGGTCTTTGGCCAAAAAAATTTCAAGAAGGGTATAGGGTGATGGTTGACTTCTATTGACTTGTTGATATATCTAATTTGGTGTTTCAAGGAAGAAGCAAGAAACTCTTTAATTGCAGAATTGATAGTTTGATAATTTGCAACTACTTTTGTGTTTTCCATGTATGTTTGATGCAAGTAACACTTCATCATTGTCTAGTTTATCCATCTACCTAGTCAAATTTTTAATGGTCATCATTTCTATCTTCTCAAGGCTCAAATTGGTGTAAAATATATGATTTCCTACATCTAGATGTATACCTCAATCAAATCTTCCCCAGATTTGTAGTGATTATTCTCTGTAATCTTAAGGGTAGTAGTTGAGCTTTGCCTTAGGGCAGAAGCTATCTCAATTATGCTTGAACTATAAAAGAAAATTTTGTAACCCTTCTTAGGGTCAATCTTTTCTCTGATTCTATAGAAATTGTATCATATTCTTTTCTACTATAGTTTCCTTTTTCCTATGAATGAATTTATTTATCTATTGTACCTCATTCTCCCATTAATATAAGCGCAAAATATTCTTGCATTTGTTGGTTTATTGTTTTCATTCTATAATCTATATGGAAGTATCTATTTTTCCTTGAATTTTATAGAGTGAAGTTTTTTCCTTATAGCATCTCATTTGGTTCCTTATTTGCATGTAGTTGTTGATTTAAAGAAAAGGTTGAATCAGTGTATTTTGAGATTTTATTGATGAATGGTGCATTGTTAGGTAGAGATAACATTGAACATTCTATTTTGGTGCATCACCCCGTCTAAATTAGGATAGGCAATTTTCTTCCATGCATTCCTTCTCCCTTTTCCTCTCAAGAAGTAGCTAGGTAGACCCTAATAGTAAGGAATTTGGCCTTCTCTAGAAAATCAATCTCATTGTTAAGGTCTCGTTACTTGGAGATTATTTCCATGCTTCACAAGGTTTCCTTTAGATAAAAAGTTTAGGCAAGGGTGAAAACTTTTTTGACAACAATCTTGTTTGGTTGAAGTTAAATACATTTAGATTGAAGTTTTATATCTGAAGATCTTTGTCTAGTGGTTGATGGTTGTGTACATTATCTCCAAAGAGTTTGATAATACTAAATCAATGTAAGCTTGAGTCCTTTTCCCCATAATTGGATAAGGAAGTGGTCATGTATTCTTCATTTAAGTTGATATACCATTGTAGTTGGAGAATTTACCTCATCTATTAGCATATAACTAAATAATTATCATTTGTATTTCCAATTTACCTTAAAGAATCCTTAAGAATTCTATAAATTCAGTTTTGATTTTTCTTTAGAACCACTTGCCATCCCAAAAAAACCATGCAATATTCATGAGAAGTTTGTAATAAAAACCCTTGCACCAATATTGAAGGTCAAAGTGTAGGTTCAACCACCTAGCTCTTTTAAAGGCTGAAGAGAAAGGGAATTTTTTCTTTAAGGATTATTCATGTCTGTTACCCAAATTGAGATCAAAGATCCTAACATTGAGTGCCAAGATCATATAATTTTAAACCAATAATTTGAGGAACCAATAGATTGGTGATTTTGTTGGGGAGAGTTATTCACAATTGGCATTGTGAAGTTACCTAAAGATCCTTGTTCCCAAAAAGACCAAAAAATAATTTTTTTCCTCAAAGGAAGTGGAAAATCTATAATAATCAATGACTCTACTAAGGAATGGGACTTAGAAAATAATGATAGTTTTCATTAATGAAAGAGAAACAATTTTATTGCAACGTGCCTCAACTATTATAGAGAAAAATGTTGATCCCTAGTTTATCAGACCTTTGGATCTCAGAATGTTTAGTTATAAACTAGAGTAGTTGTGTTTGAATCTCTTCAATATTGTGCTAAAAGTTTATAGAGAATTGCAGGGGTTAGAAATTCACCATTTTGACACAATTTATGTTTTCATCAATAAAAATTAGATATGTGATGAAGGCAATATAATGGAACTATTATTAATATATGACTGATTAGTATTGATTAGATATGGGATGGAATCATTCATACTAATCTTGCATGTGAACCTAATATTAATCATATATGAGATGGACCCATTTTATCTTTCCATACCAAACATTTGAGGAAATATCCATAAATTTGGGTATATGGTCAATATTTTCATGAAGAAAGTATAGATGTAACAAGACAATCCTTCAATTGAGGCATCATGGTTGACTTCAAGCAAGCCACTCAATCAAGCTCAAAAGATAAGAATATAATTGAATGGAATATACAATATGTTGGGAAAATCAAAGAAATTATTGATTTGGACTACTTTTAAAACATGTATTTTTAAGTATAGATGATATGAAACATGTGAGAGGACATGAAGACACAATACCCAATGTGGATGATTTTCTATATATTATTCATGGTTCCTACTAGAGGATAAGGAGCCCTATATTCTATCTATTCATTGTGAGTGATATTTCTTTAACTTGTACAAAAAGTAATAGCAATCATTAATCTATTAATTTATACTTTATTTCAAATATATACATGTGTTTATTAATCAATAAATTGTTATCATAGATGTCTAGTATAAGTTTGTCATTCATGTGAACATTTTTTTTATGAAGATATTTTGGACCCAAAATAGATATTCTTCATACATTATGATCCAAGATTAAGGCATGTATTTGACGATGCATTAGTGGATACTATGCAAAAAAATGATGGCCAAAAATATGAGAGAGGGTTCAAAGAACAATAAATAAATTGGAATCCATCATGATGTTAGTGATGTTGTAGATACTTGAAATTGTCCCAAACACTATATTAATTAATTTAATATCTCTTGAAGCACCTTAATTATTCAATAATTAATTAGGAATGTTAAATTCATATACCTATTAAATTTATTTTGTTCATTTCCATAAAATATTTCAATCAAATTCAAATGCATCCCCCTAATGTATTAAATTGATTTAAAACATAGTGCTCCATAAATCTCCTTTTTAAATAAATCTTACTTATTTAAATCCCTCTACACAATTAAAATTTTCTAAACCCTCCATTAAATTAAAACCTATTTAGTGTAATCCTAAATCCTACCTAAAGTCTAGTCTACTACCATCACTCTCATCCTCCTAATCCTACCCACTAGCTAACCAATATTAATTCCCTCCTAAGCTAACTTTAGCCACCTTTTAGTCCAAATGGGTTGCTCACACATGTGTGAACTCAATCCATAGAATTTGCCCACCTTCCTTAAATTCTCCAAATGAATCTTACACTATGTACCCCACTCCCTTCCCTAAGGGTTTCTTACACTTGTATGAGCACACCTTGAGCCATTCAAACCATTAAGGTTATATTTTAATTTTATGTGACTTTTCCTTTAGCCCATGTTTCTCACTTGTGACACCTATGCAAATTCCACATAGATACCACCTCCTCAAGGTCTTCCTCAAGCCTATAAATAAGACCCTTCTCTCAAGCATTTCTCATCTCCCTCATTTGTATTTTTATCATGCTACTTTTCTTCTAGAGATTTTAGAGTTTTTATTCTTATATCTAATCCTTGGTAGTTGTTTTCATATTGTTCTTAGTTTATTTCATTCACATGGTAGTTTTGCATTGGTAGTTTTCTTACTTTGCATTTGTGCTCACATCCTTTGAATGCTCTCAAGAACGGTTACTTCCATAGCCATCTTTTGAATTATTCTTCATCATTTTAGCATAGAATCATACTCATTGTTGCATTCTTATTTTAATCTTGGGATTCAAGGGTTGTGTTTGGGAGAGAACATTCACATCCCTCAAACTTGAGCATACCAACAAGCCTTTTGGGTACACTTGTTGAGTTTCTCTAAGGTTGCATGAGATTCTATTTATTGGTTGCATTTTCTTAGTTAGACTGAAATTTGTTAGTTGTTTTCTTGCATCTGATCTTATATACATGCACCACTACTATTTTCCTTCTTTGAACATGCCCCCAAATAGGTAGGTTTTTCATGTATACATTTTGGCACACCTTGTGGGACTCACTTTGTGGTCATTCATTTATCTATTTCAATCCACTTGAATTTCAAACTAACAATCTAATTTTTGGTGTTGTTTAGGGTTTTACAAATGTGTTGTGTTTCTTGTGTAGGTTTCAAGAGGAATTTGGAAGGAAGATTTAAATTTTTCAAACTTTAGAAAGCACTTGAAAATATTTTAATAGCCCAAGTGGTTTTTTTCTTTGGGATTTTAGCACTTTTAATTTTTTTTGTAATGCATTTAAGACTTATTTTAGAATGTTTAAACACTTCTATACAACCTAGTGAATGTTTCCATAGCATATTTTGTTGACAATTGGCTAATGAAGATATGTAATTGTTGTCATTTATGGTAACACATGACGTACATCCTTATAGAAAACTTCAAAAATAATGATACTTAGCTTTTGTTACCTAGAAATTGTAACACATGATATACATGCTTATAGGAAACCTCCAAAAAAATGATACTTAGCTTTTGGTATTTAGAAATTGGCTAAGTATGAATTTGGTATACAACATTGTATTTTTTTGTTTGTAACTTGTTGTTGATGTCATATTATGACTAGTGAAGTTAGATGGAGATAGTATACATGTTGATGATGATGTGTATAACCTCGAAAGTTAGTATGGACTATATGGAAAAGAAATATTTGTATTTTAGCAATATAACAGGATAGTGGAATTAAAAGAAAGCAATTATATTATTTACAAAATAATTACTTGACAAATAGGGCTGATATCCTAGATGTTAACTCTAAGTTGGAAAATTGTATTGTGGTCTTAGCCAACCCAACAGCAATTTGTGTAAAGGAATGGTATTTATGAAAAGGACATCTTATGATAAGAAGTGTAAGTTGTGCAAGATATGATATGCGAACTTTTGTAAAAGCAACATATGTGAAGTTTATTTTGTGACCCGAGATCGAACTAAGGAAGAAGTTACAGTACCTAAATTTTAGAAGTCTAATTACTTGTTTGTATAGTGAGCTCTTCTTGTAATTGGAAGTGCATGTTTGGGTAGTGGGCTCATCTTACATCTACTATACTACAACTCCTAATAGGGTTGGAATCTCCTAATAGGGATTCAAAGTCTCCTAATGGGGACTCTCTATACTAAATTTTCTCATTGACTCCTAACAGGGTCCATTCTCTAACAAGGAACTTATATATCAGTATATTATCTAGTGGATATCATCCCCGCCAAGGTTTTCCCTTGGCCAAGGTTTCTCTAGTTAACAAATATGGTGTTACGAGTTATCTTTGTGCATGGTTACTATTACTATTTAGCATTATTTTTTTATTTTTTTATGTATGGTTTAAAGTAACAAATAATATTTAGTTGGTGAATAAAGTTTGTAGATTTTCTGATTCAACCTCCCCCCCCCACTCCTTGGTAATTCACATTTCTAACAATTGGTATCAGAGCCTAATTACTTAGAAGAGGCTTAATAGCTTGAGTAGGATCCATATGGATATGGAATAGTTGATGAAGAAATTGAACAAATTGATCTCCTTACCGAAGAAAGAGATAAGTTGAAGGATAGATATGAAGACTCTAAAGTATACATTGGACAATTGAAGGAAAAGATTGAACATCTCAAATCCAATCCTGAATCTACTAAATTTGAAACTAGTGATGATGATTATTCAAAGTTGAAGACAGAGTACAAGATCTTGAAGCATGAATTAAAGATTATGAATCTAAAGTTAACTTTGAGGAGTGATCCTAGAAAAATTAAAATCTATTTGAAGACTAAGAATGCAGATCTTAGAGAAAGTCTGGCAAAGAAGACATCTGAGCTTGAAACATTGAAAGAAAGTCATGAAGAACTTCATAAGTACAATACTATTGTGAAAGGTGAATTAACTAAGTGCAAGCAACAACTTGAGACACTTTATTCTAGCATAAAAATGCCTTATGATTCAATGTCAATACAAAGACTTACTTATGATAAAACTGGTCATGGTTATCTATTTAACATGTCTACAAAGAAACCTAAGATTAGATCAAATCCAAAAGATAAAGATAAATCTAATGGTAAGATTGAATCTAGTCAATCTTCTGATAAACCTAAAGAAGTTAGATAAGACAAGGAAGTTGAGATATTGGATGAACCAAAGCAAGTGGAATCTCCTAAGGAAATTAGGTATGAATTTAGAGGTAAATGTTTTTCATGTAATGAAATAGGTCATATGAAAAGAGACCATAAAAATAAGTCATTTAATCATGTTACAAATTTTTATTGTCATAATTGTCATGGTATGGGTCATAAAGAAAATAATTATAGGAAACCTAAATATGATAATGATAGAAGTAATAGTAGAATGTCTAGAAATACTAACCCTGTAGATAGAAGAAGATCTAATGAAAGAACATCAAGAGAAGGAAGAACTTATGAATAAAGAAGATAGATCATATGTTATAAGTGTAATAAATTTGGAAAAATAGCTCATTATTGTCATACACCTAATGATCAGTAGAATCCTAGAAGTAGGTATGTCAATTATGGAACAACTTTAGACATAAAAGAAAGTATTGCAGAATGGACAAAAACTTTGGAGATAGAAGGAACAATGGAAGAAACTTCAGTAACAAAAGGAACAATGGAATAAAAGTCAAAAATGATAGAAGGAATCATGAGAGGAACTCTGGAACTAAGAAAGGCAATGAGGAACAAAGAAATGTAGCTAGTGAACTTTGAGAAGAACTCAATGAGGCATTTGTAACAGGATTAGACATCTAAAAAGATAAGTTAGATGATTGTGAGACATGAAGATTGAAGTCAATAATTGAGTTTGATTCAATTAAGTTCAATTAGGCTTGTTCACATCACCATAATTTGAAAACTTCATTCAGAGATCAAATTATGGATAGTGAAGTTGGGAAAATATGTATCAAGATAAGTTTAGATGGTACCTAAGCTCACTTCTAATTTGGATCTTATCTAAACTAGTTACAAAGGAATTAATAGTTACTATTATTATAGAGAAAACTAATTCTATGTTAGAAGATAAAAGCTATGTTTTTATAGAGAATTTTGTGAAGTGAAGTTTTGTGGAGCATTGTCATGATGGGAGGAAGCTATAGTAAACCTCGGGTAGCATCTAAAGATCAAATAGAAGATCTTGAGTAGATATTTGATTTCAAAGTGAAATTGATAGCTTTTTGTGTTTGTAAAGTACACAATTAATGCAAGTTCAAGTTGAAAGAATAAATGACGTACAAATTTGATTTTCACTTTATTGAGATCACATCAAAAGAATAGAGCACTCAAAAGCGACTTGACAAGGTGATTTTGACGAAAACCCTATTTTTGGAAAGAGGCATTTTATCATTTTTTTGCAAAATTTACTCAATAAAAGTTCATATTTGATAGAATAATAGATATGTCAGTAGTTCATAGTGTAGAGAATGAAGAGAGACCAAAATTGAATGTTGTTTCCATGAAACCTATAGAAGGAAACCCTAACTCAGAATTATCCATTACTCTAAAAAATGTAGTTTATTTAGAAGATTTAGAAAGTTATCTTAATAGCAAGTTTGAATCTATTGGAAGTGAGTTTATGAAAAAGGATATGGAATTAGTCTTTAATCATGATATGATTGTGAAACTCAGATTTGGACACTTAAAGGAACTAGACTTGTTCAAATATCATTTCTACCAAGAATTGGACATAGATGAGTGAACACCAATCATATTAAGTAGAATACATGATGGAAAACTATGGATGCAAGATAGCGTAGTTCATATTTCAGCCAACCTTATTTATGAGGTAACTAGTCTTTGTAAACAAGGCAGTGTATCTATAGGTCAGAAATTGGTTAAGAAGAAAGTTGAGAGTTACACAAAAGCAGTATATAATGCAAAGGCAATGGTGATCAGCACCATTAAAAAAGATGATTTAAGATTCCTGAGTAGAATCATTACCTACTCTATATGTGCAAGTTCAAATATTAATGAATTATCAGCCAAATTTATCTATGCAGCATACAAGATATGTATTGAGAAGGAATACGTTGACCTTAGTTAAATTTCTAAGAATGCAACTTCTTGAGAACCTCGAAAAGATCAA
Source organism: Cupressus sempervirens (assembly GCA_028749045.1). Taxonomy (NCBI): domain Eukaryota; kingdom Viridiplantae; phylum Streptophyta; class Pinopsida; order Cupressales; family Cupressaceae; genus Cupressus; species Cupressus sempervirens. The sequence continues at coordinate 320,600,890 of CM053791.1, forward strand.
AAGGACTAAGAATGGTGTGTTTAGATTTGAGTCACTGATCAATCAAATATTCTTTCATGTACTTAAGAGATTCACATATTTTTCAGTCACAAAGATTATGAGCAATGAGAGGTGTACAATGGAAAAAATAAAAGATGTATAGTGGAAACTTGATAATGAAAACATTTCAAAATGAAATTTAGCAAAGATTTAGAATTGTACTTGCAATTGTAGATAGATTTAAAGAAGATATTTGTGTTATGATTGATACATATTTTACCTATATTCAAGTAGTAGAACCTTAAGAAACATTTCTTGATCCCTTAGGTTATGAATTGAATGATGAAACAACAGTTGGATAAATTGATTTATTGTTAAAATCAGAGAAGGACCAAGTTGAATATAAATTTGGAACCTATGATGAGATTACCTAATCAACTCATCAAGCATCCTTGGAGAAGGCATCTCACAAGAAGATATAAACAATAATGAAGAAAGCCTTAACATAAGCCAATATGACTGAGAGTGAGTCACAGGTAGTTAGGTAGACCATGAAGCAAGGTATAACATATGTGTAACCTTTGTCAGTGTTTATTGTAGAGACATCTTTGGAATAGAGTGGTCCTTATATAGCAGTATTGGATGTATAGACAAGTGAGCCGAAGAGGAAATTAGAGAGACTCGTGGAATCTGTGACCAACAAGACTAAAAGGGTTAAGTGACAAACCACTGGACTAAGAAACAGACAAAAGAAATTGTTGACAATTGTTGAGTCTAGTGAAGAAGAACAAGAAGTCAAATAGACAGAGAAGGTACTACTTCTAACTAGTCAGTAGGAAAGACTCGATAACCCTAGAAGTTGAAGATAGAGAAGATAAATTTAGCTATTGTTAATGAAGGCAACTTTGTGCAGATAAACAAATTCTATGATTTGTATAATAACTTTGAGAAAGATCAGATTGATATCACTCTAGTAATGTGTGATACATAATAGCTAATAATCTAAAATTAAGGATATTGTAGGCACAATAAAGTAGAAAGTCTATGAAAAACTTATTGAGAAGAAGAGACCAACTCTAGAAGCAGACTTAGAATTTTGGAAGTCTATGATTAGAATAATATGCAAGACTAATGACAAAGATGAAAGATAAGAAAGATAAGATAAGATAAGATAAGATAAGATAAGAATTGAAATTGTAGCAACTATAAGTCAGATGATGATAGAGTGCAAGGCATCATGTTCACCAGCACCCAAAAGCTCGAAAGTATCAGTAAGTGGTGACACAATGAAGATAGAACAAACTAATGTTACCATTAACATTGATGATAAAAACCAATTTGAGAGTTTTGAATAGAATGAACCTCACACCAAAGATATTGAAGAATATTTAAGAAAAATTGAAGAGGAAAAGAGGTTATTAGAGGAAGAGAAAAGGAAAATGGAAGAGGTCAAGTAGAAATTGCTTAAAGATGACATGAAAAGAAAAGTAGAGGAAGAAAAGAGAGAAAAAGAAATAAAAGAAATAGAAGAGGAAGAGGAAGAAGAAAGGAGAGTCAAAGAGGCAACTGAAAAAAAGAAAAGGGAAGATGACACTAGACCTTCTAGTTCATCTACTCCACTTTCACTTGCTAGCCTAAAAACTAGTGATGATGATCAAACTGACTTAATCTTATCATTGTCAAAGCTTATCCAGATGAACAAGACAGTGAAGAGCCTGCAGAGAACCTTTATGGAGGTTACTAACAGATTACATAGTACTCTAGTAGTGTAGCACAAAGAGGCAGGTCCTGAATAGAGGGCATAGGCAATGCTAAAATCTCTTGACGAGGAATTCATGAATATTTTGAATGTTGTAGAAACAAAGGCATAGACCTCACTTGATGCTAACTTATTTAGCACAATTTGTTAAAATATTAAGAATGATTCGATAAGTCTTGATACTTGTATCAAGGAACTTAGGAAATGTCAATGGGATGGAAACATATTGTACATCAAGTGTAGTCTATATCATAAGTTGACTAAGGATATTGATAGCCAAATTGGAGGAAATATGGGTGAGCTAGAAGCTCTATCTAACCAAATACAACATCCTTCTAGAAAAATGGATGATTTTGAAGGACAAGTAGCCAGTAATCATAATGATATCAGGAAACTAGAACTTTGAAAGGGACAAATTTTGAAGAGAGTATCAAATTTCAGAGAGTCTATTTCTCTTAAAATATCTATTGTTGAGAAATAGTTAGAGGAATGTGTCAAGTCCAAGGACACTTTTTCTAACCTTTTATACTTTGACCTCAATGCAGTTGAGATTGGATCATATGCCTTATGTGCAATTCTCACCTCTATTGAATCTACAAAGGATACATAGACAAAAGGTATGAGAAATCTTAAGGAAACTTTTGATGATTTCATGAAGATACTATTAGTTTAAAGAAAATGTTTACAGATATTTTGACAATAGATGGATATGTTTTGGACAAGTTTTGACATTTTAAACTTTATCATTAATGTCAACGGGGAAGAAGTACATAAGAAAATTGTAAATTAGGTAAAGGAGAAGATAAAATTGTAAAGTATGAAACCATATTGTAAGGGGGAACATATTTAAGATGGACAAGATGTAATATATGTAATGTTAATGTGTTATTTATTTTAAGTTTTTTGATACTTACCCAATTTTCCCTATTTTGTTGTCATCAATGCCAAAGGGTGGGATTTTTGAAAATTGGCTAATGAAAATATGTAATTTTTTTTATTTATGGAAATACATGATGTACATGCTTATAGGAAACCTTGGAAATAAAGATACTTAGCTTTTGGTACCCAAAAATTGCCTAAAGTATGAATTTCCTATACTATAGTGTGTTTTTTTGTTTGTAACTTGTTGCTAATGTCATATTATGACTAGAAAAGTTAGATGGAGATAGAATATATGTTGGTGATGATGTGTATAACCTTGAACATCAACACAAACTGTATGGAAAACAAATATTCATGTTTTAGCAATGTAATATGAAAACAAAATTAAAGGAAAGGAATTATTTTGTTTACAAAATAATTACTTGACCAGTTAGGGCCAACAGTTGGAAAAGTGTATTGTGGTCTTAGCTAACCTAGCATAAATTTGTGTAAAGGCATGGTATTTACGCAAAGGACATCTTGCAATAAGAAGTGTAAGTTGTGCAAGATATGCAAACTTTTGTAAAAGCAATATATGTGAATTTGATTTTGTGATCTGAGATCAAATGAAGGAAGAATTTAAAAAACCTACATTTGAGAAGTCTGATTACTTGTTAGGACTGTGAGCTTTTCTTGTAATTGGAAGTGCATTTTTGGGTAGTGGGCTCATCTTGCATCTATTGTACTACAATTCCTAACAGGGTTGGCACAACTCTAACGGGGCTAGAATCTCCCAACAAGGATTCAAAGTCTCCTAATAGGGACTCTCTATACTAAATTTTCTCATTGAATCCTAACAAGGTCCATCCTCTAACAAGGAACTTATATATCAATATATTATCTAGTGGGTATCATCCCCACCAAGGTTTCCCTAGTTAACAAAATGTGGTGTTATGAGTTATCTTTGTGCATGGTTACTATTACTGTTAAGAATTACTTTATTACTCTGTTATGTATGGTTTGAAGTAACAAATAATACCTAATTGGTGACTAAATTTAGTACATTACTGATTCACCACCCCCGCTCTCTTCATTAATTACAATTTCTAACATATTTCTCATTTTCTCAAGCACTTAAGATTTTTTTTTAGGTCTGAAAAAAATGTTTTAATGCCTTTCAAGGTCATTATAGTGCATTTAAAGTTTCCTATGGTATATTTTAAATTTTCTACAACACATTTAAATTATTTTGTAGCACATCTAAATATTTTTGTAGTGCATTTAAATTTTTCTATGGCATATTAGAATTTTTCTATAGTGCATTTGAAGTTTTTTGTAGGGAATTTGAAGAATTTTTTAGCACATTTAAATTTTCTTGTAGATTTAGTGGTGGAATGATTTCATTTCTCATACTATTATGTTTCTACATATTTATGCCAGACAACTTAAAATTTAATAGTAGAAATCTTATGAGACTTTCGTCAAGGATCTCATCACCACTGCTACTAAAGCCTTGGTCTTGAATATTTTTGATACAGATCTCCAAATCTGATTTTCTCAAGCTTAGCATTAGAAATAGATTGTTAATAACTACAATGCCAAGGGTGCTCAGATTAAGGCTTGTCCTCACTAGCTTAAAGTTGGAGACCAAGCCTCCAAATATTTTTTCCAAGCACTTAGAGCCTATCATACCTCTACTTGGATCCATAGGATCAAATAACCTCAAGTTGTTTGTACTAAACTTCTTGACATTCTTTGAGCCTTTATCTGTCATTATGAGAAAGTGTTCACCATGTAGGAAAATTTTCCTTCTAGATATCAAGCCTTGCAAGATTACTTAGTTGTTGTCTCTTCTTGCCTTTCTCCTAAGAATAGAGCTTTCTATGAACAAAAGTTCACTCTGTAGGATCTTAAAGAGGCTATTTTCTCCATGGATGATGAAAAATCCCAAGGTTTTGATGAATTCCCTTGTGAAGTTTACAAGGCCTTATAGGACCTTGTTGGCCCTAACCTACATAAGGTATAAATGGAATCTTACCATGCTTAATCCTTAGGAGATCTCATCAATTGAGATAATATTAAAGTCATTCCAAAGGTAGGAGATCCTAATGATATTTGTAAGTGGATACCTATTACCTTTTCAATATCTCTCACAAGATCATTGCTAAGTCTTTGGCTCTTAAGATTAGTCTCATACTATCTTTATTGATCTACCCTAAGAAGACCAAATTTATTAAATCCTACTACATCCTTTACAATTTTATTGTCATCTAGAAAGGTTCAAAATGGGCTAGGAAATCCAAGTATTTGGCTATCTTTCTCAAGATAGACTTTACTAAAGCCTATGACCACATTGAATGGCCTTTTATTCTTTCTATGCTTAAAGCTCTTAGCTTTGGCCCTACTATTATCTAGTATGGTCATATGCTCTTTAGAGATTCCTCTTCTTGTATTAATATTCATGGAAATAATCCCAATATTCTTTCCTTTTTATATTTATTCGATAGGTGTGTCCCTTGGCTCCTACTTTATATGTCATTGTTACAGAAGGGTTTGTGTATGTACTTTCTAATGTTATCTTGGTTGGTTTTATCAAATGTATTTCCTTGCTTGAGTCACCTACAAAATTGGTTAATGGGAATTTTTCATATGATTCCTTCCTCACTCTTTCAAAGGATGAAGAGAATGTGAAAGTATCTCTCCTATGCCTAGACACCTTATGTGTTGATTATGGGTCAGCTATCCAATGAAACAAGACCCTTTGTTACTTCTATTATTTTCTTCTACCTTCTCCCTATATTTCTCAATATAGTTGGAAATTGATTTAACAATGGTGAAATATTCATATTGATTATCACTCCTTTTTCCTTCCAAGATAATCTTGTGGATTTTTTGAAGGTGTTCTTGCTCAATCTTACCTTCCTTGATAATCTTGTGGATCTTTCGAAGGTGGTTCTTGCTCGACCATTCCTTTTTCTTGATTATATTTCATTGTACCTTCCAAGATTTGTCTCCTTCCTTAGTGTTTTGTCATATGAACTCTATTACCCTAACTTGGAAACAAACTTGAAGAATCAACTGTTGGGTAAGTGTTGTGGTGTCCACAACACACACCCCATTCCTTACTAGGAATGGGGACCCCCTACTTTTTTTGACTCCTGAACTCATAGTTTGAGAGATGGGAGAAGAAAATTTGGTTAGAAGTTAGAATTTTAGAGTCAAAAATTTATATAATTTTTTTTTAAATTTTTTTAAAAAATTATTATCTAGCGCGTACGCGCATCGAGGTGCGGCGCACTTTTCAAAAGGGAGAGGGGGTTATAAAACCCTCCCTCCCCTTCTTACTTGCTCATTTTTTTCTGAAGAGCAAGGAGGGAGAGGTAATGCACCCCCCTACCTTTTTTTTGTTCATGTTGCACGCCTCAATGAAATGCGCACGCTGCCCTGTGCCCTACGCGTGAGCACCGCTGCTCGCCATGCCCTTTTGGGCACGTAGCACGACGCTCCCACAAGGCATGCATGCATTGTGGTGACCATGCCCAAGTGGCGCGGTGTAGTGCATGCCCCTTTTAGGATGCACACGTGTGCGGCACCGTCGCGGTAGCTGCGCCATGCCCCATTTGCAGTGAGCATGCGCGATGTTGCGCTTAGTTGCACCTTTTTTGGGGCACGTGCACGATGCTACACCTGGTCATGCCCCTTTTGGGGTGCACACGGGCCGCTCGTGCCACTGTGTTAGTGGTGTGCACCTATCCACGTGCTCTTAAATGATTTTCTTTTAAATAATTTTTTTTTTTTTAAATTAAAAAAGAAAAAATAAATAAATAAATAAGTTCCCTAGGGAAGACTTTTTTCTTTTTTTCTTTTTTGTTTTTTTTCTGATATCTAATCATGGTTTTTTTCCCATGATGCATAGGTAATATAATCAGATGGCATCCACATCTGGATCAACAGTTAAACCAGTTGTGTACAAGTTCCAAGGCGTAACCCCGAAATCACAGTTGCACGATGAATTCTCTGAGATCAAAGACACAGAACTTGGACACATAGACTTGGGAGAGTTCTTGAGAGTTTGTAACAACCCAACCGAAAGATCATCTTTGAGATCTACCCTAATTCATTTTGGATTACTAAATGCAGCATCACATCCTGGGACCATGCAGTCAATTGAATTGATTATGACACTATCTTGGCATTTTGTCCCTGATGAAAGGGTGGTAAAGAGCATCACTAGGGAAGTGGTCTTGGATCTATGACCTGATAATATCAAGAGGGTTTTTCATCTACCTAGAGCTGATCAGTTCATTAGGTTTTCATATGAATCAACTGAGAGGTGGCATAAGGATCATTACTAGGAGGCCATCGACATCATATATTCCTTATAGTTCATTGAGAAACCATCTTGGGGGAAGACAATTAGCAAAGTGGATATGACTCAAGGATACATGAAGGATGATATTGGATATTCAATCATTCTCCTGAGTAGAGTTATGGGATTGCCTACAATAGGTCATCTTGCTCCATTCATGGTCAACTTCATTGAGACCATCAGACATGCAAAGATGCCACTAGATTGGGCCACCACACTTAATAAAAACTTGTGTGACCAGTTGCAGATAGTAAAGGACAAGAAGAAGTTCTATATGACTTCTTATATGGTATATCTACTTGCAGCAAGGGCGACTGACTATCCCGAGTTATACAAGAAGGGAAATATACAGGATCCTAATGCATGGTCTTATATAGTTTATCCTCAGCTGGTGAAGAAGAAGCTCTCACCACAGAGAAAGGAGTACAAAATTGTGAATGATGCCTTCATTTTTTCCATCATTCAATTCATCGAAGGGGATTATGGGAAGAGATTGTTTAATGAGACCAAGACACAGATCATAGCTCTCGGTGCATATTTCATCCAGTTCTAGACATTCACATACATTCGAGTTGGTGAAGCATCCATCAATCCAAAGAAACTCCCAAGGTACCCAAGTGACAAGTTGGTTTTAATGGAAATTTCCCAGCACATTGAGTCAGCTTATGAGAGGATCAAAAAACCATAGAGGCCTTGTTGGGATTGGCCTTTTGTAATAGGAGTGTACCAAGTAAAGAGAAAGAAAGATATCCTAACTTTTGAGTGGGAATGGGAGAATTATCATCTTGAAGAATATAACTCTCCCTAGCCATTCTTCAATAATGTTGGTAAAGTGGAAAACTTGGTAGGAAAAGAGTTCTATCATGAGGACACCATTGAAGATCATTGGATGAATGCCACAAATGACTACAATGTTTGTATTAGAGACTATTGTAGAATGACTTTGTATTTAGTTGAAAAGGCTCTCCATTTGACCATCTCAAATGAGATAAGGCTACAAGACTCACAGGAGCTACTAGATCCCCTATTCAATATAGATAAAGTTGGTAAGAGGCCCATCCTAAATGCAAAAATTGATAGAGAGGAAGGAGATGATATTAATCATTGAGTGAGACATATCATCAAAATGACAAAAATTTGGATCAAGAAACCCTTTCCACTAGATCCAATTCTAGATACAGTGTTATTCCATGCACATGCTTGCCCGGAAAGGGTAAAGGGGAAGAAAGTCACAGTTCCTATCTTTGCGCTCCAATCTCCTATTAGGCCAAAAATAGTCTACCAGCTTGATTGTCCAGTGGGATACTACCATCCTTTAGAGAAGAAGAAGCAAAAGAGGAAGAGAGGCTCTCCTCAGACGATTTAGGAAAAGCATGTTGAAGAATAGGCCCCTTCGCAGTGATAGGAATCTACTCCCTAAGAGTCCCAAGACTCTAGAATTTCTCATATCTAGGTTGATTTTCCATTGCCTCCTATTTTTTCAAGTCAACAAGAAGAGGGATAAATTCCAAAGACATCCATTCATTGGGTGCATGAATAGCCTGTTTCTCCTATGTTTCCACAAAAGCAAAAGAGGATCAAGGTTAGAATGAACAAGAGGAAAAGAGTTCATAAAAGATTAGTGCCTAATTTGTCTGTTCCTAAAACCATTCCTGAGAAAGAATCAGATGAAGGGGAAATGGAGTCAAATGAAGAGGAGGAGCAAGTGGCTCTAAAAAGAAGAACTTGGTTGGCCAAAGCTACAAAATTGGAAAGAAGGAAGAATGTCACAAATACCCCACCACCCACCCAATCTGAAATGGTAGAACTCTCTTCTTCGAAAGATGAAGTACAACGATGGGTGAATGAGAAAAAGGAGCTAGGTGATGATGTTCTCTCCATCCTAGATTTTGATTTCATGCTAATGGGTACAAAATTGGTTAGAGATAAGATTAGAGATACTCCTATAGGTGAACTTCAATAGCAAGATTGGACGCAGATGCTACTTGAGACACAAGGTCCTCATCTCACTCCCCCATCTTCATCTCAGGTTATGATGGTAGATAAGGTTTCGATGACACGTCCACGTCCCAGTTTAGAAGAACATGTTTAGAAGGAATCATCATCGCAAGGAGAACTAGAACCAAGGGTTACTGATGAGCCATCAAAAGAGGCACAGGTAGTAGAATGTATACAACAACCTTCTCAGAAAGTTGAGGATCAAACTACGGGATCTGTAGAAATTGAGACTACAGAAGAATAGCCCTCACAATAGGAGACTCCAAGAAAGAGCAATAGAGGGAAGGATGTAGTTGAACACGTCCCTTCATCATCTGGAGCCAAGGTTATAGAAATACATATCCCAAGATGGCTTTGCAAAGAGATAATGAGGAGTGCCAAGCATCAATTCCTTTCTTCAGAGGATGATATTTGTGACATTGCAGAGAATTTGAATAAGCCTATCTCTCCATTACATGATGCAATTCCATTTGCATTCATTACTACTAGCCAGAACTAGGACTTAGTTGCACAAGTGGCTCACCCTCTAAAAGGTACAGATGAAGAAGTTTTTAGCCTTCAGGACTATGAAGTGAAATATATCATGTTAGGAAAGCCTACACAAGATACTTCTCAACAAATGATGACTATGGGAGTCAAGGAGGTTCTCAGCCATATGGAACAGGATGAGATTAAAATCAGAACACTTTGAAGGAAATTTGAGATCATAAAAGGAAATTTAGCTAAAGTTATTGGTCCTCTTGATTCTGAATGCCCTGAGGAGACTTTGAATACCATTCTTAGAGAAGGGGAAGGTGTATGGCTCAGTCCATTTTTGAGAGCTTGTTAGGATTGGCGAGATAGCCTTGAGAACAGTGGTGTTACTATAATAACAAGAAGTCTAAAGTTATTGCATGCTACACAAGAGAATGTTGATAAGATCGTGGCAATTTTGAGGCAATACTTTAGCATTATGGATGAGGTATGGGTATGGAGAAAGGACTTACAAACTCTACAAGCCATAAAAGGGAAAAGGTACCGCATTCTAATTGACAAATATACTGAAGAAGAGTTAGACATGATAGATGATTGGATAGAAAAGATTTTAGATGGAAATAAAGTGATGGAAACATTGAATGATGAGATACATAGGCTCAAGGACCAAGCTCGAGAGTGAATTTTGGAAGCAAAAAAGTTGTATAGTGATGCATGCTTGGAAATTTTTGAAGATGAAGAATGAGAGAAGCTTTTACCAGTTGAGGTAGTTGTGGAAAATTTTAGAAAGACTTTAGAGGAAGCATCCAGTGATGAAAACATCAGACAAGCCTTCAGGATAGAGGAAGCACTGTTAGAGTTGGACACTAAACTCAGAGATTTTGCAGAAACTTGAATTGAGGTGGACAACTATAGACAGAAGGTCAAAGACAAGTATGAGGCTTTGAATCTTCTAGATGCTACTAAGATTACTAAGATTATAGAAAAATTCAAGGGCAAACATCCAAACATATCTTTAGGATAAAGATGAGCAAAACCCAAATGCCAGAATTTCAATTTTGACACTTAGTAAAATTTTGAGATTTTTGACCCAGTCGAGGTCCTCAGCTCCACAGGTCTGCAGCTCTGCAGCTCCACATTTTTTTAGCTTCGCAGCTCTACAATTCAGAGGTGCACTGGTAGTTGACTACTAGTTCCAAAAATAGCACTTTCCATGCATTGGGAATGCATTCTAATGGCATTTTAACTCTAACACATGCCTAGTGAAGGGGGAGCTTCTATTTTTGGTGTCTCCATGCACTTCTACTTTGACTGATGGCTTCCTCCTACTTTCTCTCTCATGCTTTCATTTTTTTGACATGTAAAGGGCTCGTGCATCCAATTAATGAATTAAATATAGATGGAGTCCCTCTAAGCACCAGTTAAATTATCAGTTTGTATATATTTAGTTTTTTTAAATGTTTTAAAAGAATTTTATTGCATCAAGATATCTCTCACTCTCAACACAAATTGAGGAGATGATTTCTTATAAATACCCTGTTGTAAAATGTAATAAAGGTCACCATTATTATGCAATAAAGTTATGCTTTTGGTGCTAGCATTTAGAGTGTAGTTATTCTTGCCTAAATGTGTCATTGTTTTGTGGATTTTATTCATGAGATTGTGATTGAGCCAAAGGTTTATTGTGTTGTTTCTGGTTGTGCGATCTTTTAGTTCTGGTGTTTGCTATAGATATATGAATTCCATTGACGTAACAAGCTTGAGAAGAGATCACCCGATTTGTGTCTACATAGATTTTTGTCTCGCATGAATGCACTTTCTGTGGCCTTGCAATTTGATGAAGAGTGAAACATCACTTGATTTGTTAAAGATTCTCACCGACGATTGCATCAGTGGATTCTAGGAAGCGTTGCTCCTATTTTCATTGGTTTCCTATCGATTTCTTCAAAGGTTTAACTCGCAGCATGTTGTGTTCTGTAGCTCATGTCCATTTAGGAATTTCAATTTCAAGTTATTTGATTTCTTGTTATTTTCTTTCAATTTCATTATTTTCTTTGCTAACCCTTTGTTAGAATAGGAACTCATAGTAGCTACATTGTTACAATTGCATTCATTGAAAAAATAGAAAATACAAAAAATATTGTTCTTTTGGTGTGATATTTTGAGACAACGAATAGATTTTACTTCAATTCCAAGATAAGAGTGTTTTTTAGAACCAACAAAGGCCTCCTTGTGAATACTCACATTTATCTTCTACTGAACGGATTTTGGTACATCACAAGACAAACACTGAACCTTGGAGTGGATCCTTAAAAAGATTTTCTTTTCAAGAGAGGAATTACACTATGGATTCTTGCCGTTAACCTTGTGCAAAATGAATGCCCAAAAGTAAGTATATAATGGTTATTCCCCTTTAATTTTTTGGAAGTTACAACTCCCTTATAATGATCTTTAATGGATCTAAATTGATCTACACACACATAAGCAATGTTAACTAGAAAGTATATAATTTTAACAGAAGTGTAGAACCAACCACAATTTTTGAAAATCAAATTTTTATATCCCTTATTAACAAAACCAATATTATAACAAAACATTCATTCAAATCTAAAATGCCTGCTCACATTGAACTGATCAAGATAACACAAGGTACAAAATATAGAATTCACAAATAAATACTCATTCCATGATTTGAACTACAAGATCCAAATCACTTTCATATGTTAATTTATATTGCCTATGCTCCAAAGAAAAAGACATTTTTGCTTCAAAAATATATATAGGTTCATTTCATCTTATAAAATAAAAAATCTCTAACTCTTAGTACTGATTCTTTTTAATATCTACTCTAAATTTCTAACCCCTAATTAGTTTAGGTTTCCACAATATATATTTTTGAAATAGCTAGGAGGTCTCCCTAAAAACCCAACCTCCTAGTAATTAAAATAAATAATTATTATATGAAACATTCTCAAAAGGACACATGTGCCCAAATTTTAACTATCATTGAAATATTATGAAAATATAACTAAACATATAATATTGGCTCTACTTCATTCACTTGATCATCCTCCAGTGCAGCATCATGAGAAAGTTTCTAGCTCCTATATGTGCTCACAAACTCTTGCACCATATGTGCATTAACATTCTTCAAATTTGATAGCACACCCTCCAAGTTTCCTTTGTCCATTTTAGTCTTACAATCTTAGCAGCATACTTGGCTAATTAGTCAACATAGAGACATATCATAGCCTTTGTGAAATCAGCCATCATTTGATTATTTTCCTCCTTAATGCCTCCTGTGGTAATTTTGAAGGTCTTAACCAAAGACTTTACATCTTGATTTCCTTTTTCATACTATAGAATATCCATGGGATTGATGATTTTCATATCTTTAATCATACTATCATGCATTTCTTTAACCTACCTCTCACTAGACTAAACTCCAATAATGGAAGCTTTGAATACATAGACTCTCCAACCTATATTCTTTCTAAGGACATACAACATGCATTCATCAACTAGTTTCAATAAAATTTCAGCTAGGAACACGGGCACTCAATATTTTTCAACCTCTAAAATTTGTGAGACTACACCGGCCCATTTACCTTCATGTATTTCCCAAACTAGAACTTGATTTTGTATATTTCTATGAAGTTTCTCTACATCGTTAAAAATGATGTAGGAATCCTCAAGAGATTTATTCCCATATTTGGTCATCCTATCAATCTAGTCATCCATTGCTATAGCTAAGGATTTAGCCCTTTGAATCTAATTTAGTAACCTTTTATTGTTGGGAGAATTAGGATCAAAGGCTTGTGGCACCTGATCTAGGGGAAAATGTCCAAATCTACTAAGTTGCTTCTTATCTCATATGTCCTTCTGGTACTTTATCAACATTTTTTGTGCCCAGTGTTCAAACAAGTGATTTTTAGAATCCTCTCTAGGATTCCCATATCCACCTTACTCATTTAAATGTTACTACAATCTAAGTCTAGGGTTACTTCCTTTGGTATGTATACAACAACTTCTTTGGTCACTATTTTTGTCTTTGAGTTTGTTCCTACATAATCTGCTATTAATTATCCAATTAGACTATTTCTTTTCAACATGAGATACTTGTGCTTTCTCTTCTTTTATAGGGTTTTATTCCTCTATAGAAATAAATCCTATTTCATCTCCATCATCATTGTCTAGAAAGTTTATCTCTTTGAAATCAAACTCATTCACAAAAAAGAAATCTTTTGTAATCTTAAATTTGTAAGAATTTTTTGGTTTCACCTTCCTTTATCTTTTAAGACATTGACATAAAAAGTGACCAAATTCTTTACAACACCAACAAGTAAAATCCTTCCTACCTCTTGGTTCCCTCTTTATAATTAGTTAAAGAGCTTCATCAATCTTCTTATTTTCATCACTTATGTATGTTTGTTTTCCAGTAGAGTCTCCACTAGAGCTTGCACTTTTAGTTTGTATTCTTTTATCATTTTTCATATTCACTCTAAAATTGGCCTCAAATTTAGATAAGTTCTATTTCAATCTTCAATCAAATACTTCAAATTTTCCAATCAATATTTCTCTATTAATATTTGGCATGATGAGTATAATATATTCAATAGCTAATATTTTATTCTCTTAAAAAGGGATTAAAGATCTTAAAATTTTATAACATACCTCAGTCCCAGCTATAGTTCCTCCACAGTGTTTAATGCCTACAAGAATCTTAGTGATTCTTTTTTTAAATGCTCTAACTAATACTTCATCATGCATTCTTTCATTCTCAAGCATATCTTTCCAATTTTGTAACCTAGAATTCTTTGCATGACCACCCCTTTCATAAATTTCTTCTAACCTTTTCCAAATTCATGAGAAATATGTAGACCTTTTATGTCAACAAATTATAATTCTAGAAGTGTAGAGATTATGCTTCTACAGAATTCATATTGTACATGAATAGTTCCCTTTCATCAGGCAAGCAAGAAGATAGATATTTCTCTTCCTTGATTATTTTCTTATCCCTTGTGATCATCCAGTAATCAAATCACATTCATAGAAGTGGGTTTTTATTTTGTCCTTCCAACTATCATAATTCTTTCCATCATAGTTCTTTCCATCAAAATAATTTTGCTAACTAGGGAAACCCTTTATCAATGGGTAAACCCAAGTGAGGATGGTACCCACAATATGATGTACTAATATAAAAGTTCTGTGTAGGAGGCTATGATCTTGTTAGTATCCAATTGCATACAATCAGTACATATGAGTCCTTGTTAGGAGACTTTGAATCCTTGTCAGAAGATTTTAGCCCTGGTAGAAGCACAAGGAAACCAACTAAACTCATTGTATAAATTTATTTAGAATTGTTACACAAAATAGATCTCTAGGATATCATATCACAATAGTTAACTGGCTAATATAGAAACCTCTTTGCCAATATAGTTCCTTGGAAGTTATCCAACCAATCTCAACATCATCTCCTGCTTTGCTTTAATCAAATTTGCATCCTCAGTATTCATACATTAGTTATACAATACCATTAAAAGCACACATAACCATGGAAACAATCTTTCATTTATACCTTTTCCTAGTAACTAATTGAGTCAACCTATAAGGAATTTCCCGATATAAAAAGAGTAATATTACAATTATTAGAGTAATTATAAATTTTTTAATAACTCTATTCTACTTAAGCTAAACCTTAGGCATCTAATGATTAATTCTTTTATTAATTATTATAAATTAACTTAGGTTTTTCTTTTTAGGGTTTTGATCTCCTTTATAAGCATTGATCTCTTTGTAATTATACATTCACTCAATGTATTTATTTTTTTATTCAATTAAAATGCCTCCTCTACAAATCTATGAATTCCATCCTCCATAGCTTTTGCTTGTCTCCTTCCATGATAGGAGTTTACATGCAGGTGATTCTTGGAAGTTGTGGAGTTGATCTTTCATCAATGAAAAAATGGTATCAGAGCTCTAGACCTTCATTCCTGTGTTCTCTTCTTGAGAGATTTGACCCTAGTTTTCAGATCTAGTGTTATAGAGGATTTTTTTTTATTGGATCTCGAGGACCTTTGTTTTTTGTCACATTGAGCCCAAACAAACATCACTATTGAGCTCAGAGCATCCAAAAAAACCCATTTCCATACACAATTTGTCCCATTTAGAGGCAAAAAATAATTTAGCCTAAGGTTGTATGGCCTTGGGCTTGGTTATTGAGGCATTGATTCATTTCTTTTTTCTTAAGAAAGAAACTTGTTTAATAAAAATTGCATGCTATTTGTATGCAAAAAAAAAAAAAAAATTTAAACAATACATGATATTTTTTAGGGGCAGCAGTATCTTTTTCAAAGAGGAGACAACTATTTATGGGTCCCCGCACCTTCTCTAATAGTGAACCGAGCGCATATTTAAAAAATAAAATGGAAAAAATCCCTTTTTTTGGGTGTAAAGTTATGTGGGTCCTTTTCGTAGTATAGTACCAACCCATGCAAGAATTGACCCCTACACATGCCTTTTCCATGCTCTGTGAGCCTCTATTTATGGGTCTTCAAAGTACATGCAACACTGGTATTTACTACAAATGGGGGCAATTAAGAATTTTTGGGGACTTCTTATTTTGGGTCCTTACAAACCCCTTCTTCTATTATTTTCTTCCGCAAGGTACTCTGTGTGGACCTTTTTTTTTAGTTGTAAATTCCCCTATCCTCCACATGATCACCTCCACAATTGTGTCATTTCATTTATTTTTGGACATGATTGGCATTCCACCCATGGGCTATTTACTTGGTCTCTTTGCAGCGATATGTGGTGCCTCCATTGACACACATAGAGACTTTGGAAGCACATTTTTTATCGGGTATGATTCTATGTGCCTATTTATTAGGATTTGACAAATAAATTTTATTAGTGGTGATGGAGCCTTGAAATTCTTTCAGTAAAAAAATATATTTTATGTTCATCTATCAAGCTTCTAATTTTGCAATTTCAGGAATGATGTTTTAATGAACTTCCAATTTCATGATCTCACAAAGAGGAAATGATTAAGCCTTTGATTTCATGATTTCACAATGAGATGATAAGAAAGACTCTAACTTCATGATTTTGGGAATGATGTTTTAAGACACCTCTGATTATGCAATTTTGCTCAATAAGGATTCAGTGGGTTTCAATTTCACAATTTTACGTTCAAGACGGTTCTCTTTGTCTAATGTCACCAATTCCTAGGGCTATATTTTTTCACATTCTAATTTTGTGCTTATGCATGCTATGTCTTTTCATCAAACCAAATTTACAAAGATTTGCATTCTAAAGATATCTTTTCAACTCTGATGAAAAGACACAAGAATTTAAAGCTAAGTACATTTGTATTTTATCTTAAATTAGAACAAAATTAAATGTGACAATTTCTTTGCATTTGCGTGTGTGATCAACTAGCTAAAGTTTAATGCAATTACTGGTTATTTTTGAGTAAGGACATTATAAGCAAAGATTATCTCAGAATGTCCTGGTATTGTAAATGTGGTGTTTTGTTCTTGTGTAGGTTTTTAAGACTCTTCACCATGGGACTGCCCATTCAAGCATACAATGAGCATGACAATACAAAATTAGTTATGCAGCCAAATGTTCTTGATGTTCTTAACACTATGTACATAGCATCCTAGGATTTGTGGAAGAATTGCATGAGTTACGTCAGTTATGTTCAAGAGTTGGAGCTCAAAGAAGATAGAGCTGAGATCAAAGCTATTTTGGCTGAGTTTGAAGACCTTTGTGAGAACAAAATTTTGAAGAAATTCTTGATATGGTTCAAGAATTATGATATACTTTTTAAAAGATTATCATTGTACGACCTTGTAAATAGTTGCAATTAGTTATTAGTTATTTTTTCTATAAAGGTCTAAAGCTTTTCTAAACCCTTTCATTTTCTATAGGGGTACAAAGACCTTATAGATATAGACATATAGATATACAAACATATGGATATATGAATGTGTGACATAGATATAGGCATTGTAACTAGTCACTGCCCATTTGTACTTATTTTTAGAATTAAGAAAAACACAATGTTTCTCTTCTAAAGTTTGGTAATAGATCATAAGTGTTGGCATTCACAAATCATCTTTTTGGCTTTACTTTGTTGTTGATGGATTAAAATTGAAGAAATAAATCCTTGGTAAGAAAAAATTGTTGAATTAAACTACTATTTGAGTTGAATCAAATTAACTAGGGTTTTAAAGTCTCAAATTAGTTGTCTAGCAATTGATAGAAGCATTCTTGTCTCCAAGAAATTAGATGATTGCAATGAACATTATTATTCACTCTATTCTCCCATTAGGAAAGGATTAGTCTTTTATTTTTTCTATGGAAAAGTGTCATTCAGTGGAAGGTGAGATTATTTACTTGATTTTCTTGTTTGCATATATTACTTCATATTTTAATTTACACTTTCAAGATCATTATCACTTGATTTCTCATTGAGAAAGTACTTTCCTACTCAAGAGTATGAGTTTTAAATCTGGATTGGCAATTTTCTCCTCTATAAGAGTTGAGATAAGAAGGTACAACCACCTAGATTTTGTAGAGCCTAAAGGGTGAAGTTTAATTAAGTGAATTTTCAGCCTTCTTTTTTGACCAAATTGTGTTGATTTCCTAGGATTAAGTAGGAAAGGCTTGTAGGTTTTCATCCAATAATTTTTAGAACCAAGAGATTGGTGACTCTATTGGGAAGTGTTTCTCACAATTTTCATTGTGAAGTTAGCCAAAAAAAAATATTTTTTCAAATAAAAAAAGGAACAATACTTTGTTCAAAGTATACTCTACTAGAGAAATAAACCCAAAAGGTTTATTCATTCCTCTTGAGTGAGGTGACAACTCTACAATTCACTAATAAATTCATGTATGAATGATCAACTATTAGTAGTTGAGAATCATAATCAACTGTTAGTAGTTGAGAATCATAAGTCTGATAGAAATTTACCCCTTAAATTTATGTGGGGAAGGAGATCTGTCCATTCTAGAACTAGATATCTCAAATACACTCCCAAGAAAAGGAGTTGAAAGGGGAAGCAGGCTATTGATATGTCATTCACAAGATACAAGAAGCCTGCTGATAGAGAAAGGGAATTGAATGCTAATGATCAAGAGGATAATGACCAAGGAGAGGAAAATATGTTTCACAATGTGGGTTCATTTCTTAATGAAGAACAAGATGAAACTCATCATCTAGATGATGAGACAAATGAAAAATCATATAAGGAAAATAAATATTCACAAAAACTCATTGAAGTTCTTTGGATCTTGTTACATCCTAAAAAATCACCTAAAGCCCTAAAGAAGGTTCCCTGTAAATTATTGGAAAGAGTGGGTATCAAGAAGGATGAAATCATTGGTCTAAAACTAGTGAGAGAAAAAGGTGAGTCATCTAAGTATACTCCTCCTCACAAATATAAGAGTTCTTCATTAAATATTGTAAGGAGGAATTTTTTATATAACAAAAGTGAAGAAACTAGTTGTTTTCCCAATCAAAATAAGAATAAAGAAGATAAGACTGAAAACGATTGGAGAAAAAATAATTACAATAATTAAAATAATGTGAGAAATAATCAAAGGCATCAAAACTCCCATTGTCATGAGTTTAGAGCCTTAATGATAGTTGAGATATATATAAGTAATTAGATTTCACAGGGATAGTTGGATACTCAAATCCTATATCAAATGATTTGAGAACTAGTATACCTAAATTTTTAACAAAAGAAAATCAATATATTGAAATGCATGTATCAATCTAATAAATGTAGTTGAGGAATTTGAGCAACATAATGAAGATGATTTTAAGAAATTGTTTGTGCAATCCTTGACTAGTGATGTGGTTGAATGGTATAGAGGATTTCCTAATGGGTCCATATCAAGTTGGCAAGAATTTGTAGACTTCTTTCCTAAATAGTTTGGAGATCATACAGACACTTCTTTTTCTTCCCATGAATTGACTAGCATAAAGAAAAATCCTAATCAAACTATTTCTAAATTTAATAGAAGGTTTAATAAAGTCTTAAATAGAATTTTGCAAGATATATGACCAATTGATGCATTTTTGATGATTTTTTATTTAATTGCTTTTGAAAGTAAAACTCATTATGAGATAAGGTCACATAGACCTTGCATTTCGTAAGAAGATTTTAAGGTGGTGATGATGATTGAAAATGATAGGAAAGTTGCAAGAAAAATTAATAAAAGGGATGATCCAGGATTGTTTGATCCCAAAAACCTAAAGCAAGCTAAAGATGAGGAGAAGAATGAAAAGCTTGTAGGTACGATCAAACACCTTCATGTCAGATACAATCAGGATGAGGGAGCAAGATTCAATCAAAATGAAATATCCTATTATAAAATAGATAAACACAAATTATAGTAAATGCCCTATAATACACCTTGGAAAGATGGTAAGCTAGTGAAAAATAATGAAACACCTGATCCTTTGAATAAAAAATGGAAAATATGTGGAAAATGGTCCCTAGTGTGAGGTATGCAAATTTCCTCATATGTCTATGAGCATGTTAGAGGAGGAAACTCATCACAATGACAACCGCCAAACTATCAAGGCATTATCATCTGAACCTTTATGAGTAAAAGATGATTCTTCAAAGGAAGATTATATCCTAATGTTCATACAAGAAGGATAATGTATCAAAAAAAATAGCATTTTTCTCTAATGATGATGAGAAGCCTATATTGACGATCTCCTCTACAAAAGTGATGTAAACGCACCTTGAGTTGCCTTGCTATCCTACTCATTTTTGTTCTTTCTACTAGTTTGTGTTAATTTCCAATGGTTTTTGAGTTGTAATTATTGTTGAGTTCATTTATGTGTTGATTTTTCTAGTGTTGGCTAACCATTCCTTTATGCACTGAGTGAACCTAATTTTTTTAATTCTTAGTTCCTTTGTTGACCAAGTTTTTCATTGATTCTTTTCTAGTGTGAGTTGACTTATGTATTTAGTTTGGATCATGAATTGAATGTAGAGATCTTGTCTTGGGATGTTTACACACCATTTTGAGTTTGACCTTCTATTATGTAATGATCTAGAATCTTCTATAAGTCATTTTGTAAAGCATAAAAAGGGATGTTTAGATTTAAGTCAAGTATCACTTAGAGAGTTTAAAGAAGATGTTCATGGAAGAGAGAGTTTAAAGTTGGATCATGGATCTTGAAGTTGAACATTTTTAATTGGTCATAACTTAGAAAACCTTACATTTAGGCATGTATGTTGATAACTTGGTAAATTAGTAAAATGTTGTTGTTTCTTCTCTCCTTGGTATTGTTCTCTATATTGTTTGCTTCTATTGTGTTTACTCAATGAGGTGGTTGGATAGTTAGGTGTGCCTCTAGCCCTAGCTATTTAGATCATCCTTTTGTCAAGTGGTATGAAAGCCTGAGTCTAATCCTTAAGGAGATTGGATTGTGCAGAATTCTAAGTTGGATTTGGTTGTTGGGTGGAAAATTTACAAATTTGACCTATAACTTGCAGAAGGTTACAATCTTACAAGAACATGTTTGTCAAAATGGTTTGAGGTAGAGGAAATATTGACATTTCTATTATGGACATGTTGAGATAAATCCTAACTAAATTAGATGTTGTGGAGATAGGATAGAGGAGAGGAGCACATCTTGATGATGTGAGTGATGATGAATCAATGGAACAAAACCCTAATCCAAAACTTAAAGAAGATCAAGATGAGGAAAGATATTGAGAGTGTTGTCTAGGGAATAGTAAAACCTTATTGTGGAAGTTGATCCTTATGATGGAAGATTGGACACCAATGTTGTGTTGGATTGGATTTTTGATATGGAGAGGTTCTTTGAGTTTGAAAATGTTCCTAATAATAGAAGGGTGAAGATTGTATTCATTGTTGAAAGGGCATGTCTCACTATAGTGGGAGCATTTATAAGTTGATAGATAAAAAAGAGAAAAAGAAAAGATTAGGACTTGGTTAAGAATGGTGAACAAGGTGATGCAAAAGTTCCTTCCTGTTGATAACCAAGTTACCTTGTTAAGAAAAATGAAATATTTGAGACAAAAAGACATGATGTTGAAGGAGTATGCTAAGGAATTCTATAGATTAGACATCGGATCTGGACATGTACATGATGAGGTTGAGGAAGTTACAAGGTACCTAAATAACTTGAGGTCTAGGATTCAAGATAAAATATTTTTTGTGGAATTAGAAAGTGTGGAAGAAGCCTATCAATATGCCTTGAAAGATGAGGAGAAGTTAACAAGGAAGCATGAAGAAAGACATAGAGGTAGATTTGGTAGATTCAAGAGAGGTAAAGGTAAATCTTATGGATAAACTGTGGTAAATTTGAATGGAAAACTGATGAGAAATGAAAAATCAAGAGGAAAGATAGTAATTTGTACCAAGGAGACTAGTTATTACTAAGGAAGAGGTAATTCTTCTTCTATAGGAGGTTTCCATGGTAATATTTTTAAATGTGGCAAAGAAGGACATAGATCCTTTGGGTGTAGGTACTCTTATAAAAATGAACAACGTAATAGAAACATTGTAATTCAAGGAGATATAGAGGTTTCACCATGTGGACTTGAGGTTAGAGAAAACTTGATGGTAAGTTGATGAGCAACCTATCCTGAGAAAAAGTCTTATCAAGACTAGATGTAAGATGAAAATAAAATGTTGCAAAGTAATTATTGACCATGGTAGTTCAGTGAATTTGGCATAAGAGGAGATAGTCACAAAATTGTAGTTGCAGACACTGAAACACCCTAAACCCTATCATGTTTCATGGGTCAAGCATGAGCATAACCTAATGGTAAGTGAGCAATGTGTTGTGAAATTCAAAATCGCAAACTATTTTGATGAACTTCTATGTGATATTATGCCTATGGATATTTTCCATATTCTATTGGGTAGACCTATGTAGTATGAAATACATGTGCATGATGGTAGATTAAATCAATATACTCTTTGATGAATGGAGAAAATAAAATATTGTTTCCTTCAATTGAATCTCCTGATGAAGTGAATTGTAGTATTGTTAGAGTTTGCATGGTTAATGGGAAACAATTTGAGGAGATGAAAAAGATTTAATTTTTTTCTGTAATTCCTAGAGGGGAAAGCTATGGTAGAGATCACTGAGTGATAGTAGAATCTAATAGTATTAGCCAAGTGCCAATAGATTTTGGAAGCTTGTTGGAAGAATACAAGAAGATTGTTGTAGAGGATATACCTTATAATTTACCACCAATAAGAAGTATAAGGCATTTTATGGATCTGATTCCTGGAGTTAGTTTTCCAAACAAAGCACCATATAGAAGGATACCTACTAAGAATGATGAACTTAATAGACAAGTGTAGGAGTTATTGCAAAAGGGTTTGATCAGAGAAAGCATGAATCCATGTGTTTTACCTATTGTATTGGAACCTAAGAAGAATGGAGAATAGAGAATGTGTGTTGATTTTAGAGCTAATAAAAAGATAGAAGTGAAATATAGGTTTCCTATGTTGAGGATGGATGGATTAATTGATCGTTTGAGTGGAAAATAGTATATTACCAAGAATGATTTGAAGAGTGGTTATCATCAAATTACAATTAGAGAAGGTGGTGAGTAGAAGACTACTTTCAAGAAAAAATGGTTTGTAGGAGTGTTTGGTGGTTCCTTTTGGTTTGACTAATGTACCTAGTACTTTCATGAGGGTCATGAATGAATTCCTAAAGAGAATCTTGTGTAAGTTTCTGATTTTTTATTTGGATGATATTCTTATATTCAATAAGACTAAGGAAGAACATCTTGAGTATGTTAGGAAAGTATTACAAAGATTGAAAGATGAGAAGTTGTTGATTAATTTAAATAAGTGTTCCTTTATGTAAGAGGAGATTGTGTATTTGGGGTATGTGATTTTAGTTGATGGTTTGAGAATGGACCCTAAGAAGGATAAAGAAATTTTGGAAAGGCCTACACTTGAGAATATGGGTGAGCCAAGATCATTTCATGGTTAGGCTAGTTTCTATTAATAATTTTAGTTGTATTTGTAATGCTATGACCAAGACTATGAGGGGAGATAAAAAGGATTTAAAATGGACACATGGAGCTGATAAGAGTTTTGAGACCTTGAAACAAAAGGTTGTTGAGTTACCTATATTACCTTTTCCTAATTTCAACAAGGTATTTCAAGTTGAATGTGATGCAAGTGGTAGTGAAATAGGAGTTACGTTGAGTCAAGAAGGTAAACATGTTTCTTTCTTCAGTGAGAAGTTTAATGATATTAAGAGGAAGTATTATGTGTATGATCAAGAATTTTATGCTATTGTTCAAGCCTTGAAGAAGTGGAGATATTATTCCCAAGGAATTTGCATTGTACATCGATTATAAATCTTTCCATTATTTAGAAAGTCAACATAAGTTGAATCAGAGACATATGAAGTGATTTGAGTACTTACAAAGTTTCAAATTTGTGATCAAGCATAAAAGTGGAGTTTCTAATCAAGTTGTTGATGAATTGAGTAGAAGGTGTTCTTTGTTCACCAAGATGAATGTTGAAGTTCTTGTTTTTGATGAGATGAATGAGTTTTATGACATTTACCCTAATTTTTTTGAGGTGTGGAGAGAGTGTAGAGCACCAAATCTATCAGATAAAATAAGTAAGTTTGATGAGTATTTCATTCAAGAAGGTGTATTGTTGTTGTGGATAGATTTTCTAAATCAAATGTTGTGCATGTTGCTAAGATTTTATTCAAAGATATTGTTAGATTGCATGGATTACCAAGAAGTATTATCTTTAACAAAGATAATAAGTTTGTTGGTTAATTTTGGAGGGATTTATGGAAGAATATAAATACTGAGTTGAATTTTAGTTCTACATTCCATCTATAGACAAATAAATAGATAGAGGTTGTGAATAGAAGCTTGGGTAATTTGTTGAGATGTTTAGTAAGAGATAAGCGGAGTAATTGGGATATGGTATTGGCACAAGCTAATTTTTCATATAGTAATTCTATGAATAGGAGAATAGGGAAAACACCTTTTGAGATTGTTATTGGATTGCAACCTGAATGAGTATCAGATTTGAGAAATATTATTGGTGAGGAGAAGAAAAGTGTTAGTGGGGAAGAATTTGTTGGTTTTATGAATTCTTTGCATGAAGAAGTGAAGTTGAAGTTGGAAAAAAGTAATCATAATTATAAGGATAATATTAATGAGTCTAGAAGAAATCATGTCTTTGAAGTTGGTGATTAGGTGATGGTTCAATTGAAGAAAGGTAGATTTCCTAATGGAACATACAGTAATCTAAGGGTGAAGTTTGGTCCTTGTAGATTTTTGAAGAATTTTGAAAGTGGTAATGCTTATAAAGTTAACTTGTCTAATGACATGGATATATCTCCTACATTCAATTTTTTTTATTTGTATAAGTATCATGAGTCAGATGATGAAGTTGTTATACTAGATGATCATCTTAAGAAGCATATTTAAGAGGTCAAACATGTTGGTGTTTTGAAACATCCCAGTTTCAAATTACCCTGATGAGAACAAGATACATCTAGGGACAGCTACTTCCCTTCTTCAACATACCCTTTCATACACTGGGCCAACTATAAGGCTAGACCCTTCTTCTACTTCAGGCTCTACAAAACCTAGGTGGGTGGACCTCAAATTCACTTATATGGTACCAATGCTAAAAAAATACACTTGAATCTAACAAAAAAGATAAAACCCTTAATCTTCTATGGAAAGATCTGAGACATGGAATATCTAATAACATGGCCAAGGAAATTGCTAAGCTAAGTGAGGGCATCCTTTTTAGTTCTTCAACATTAAAGGGACAGTTATTTGATTAATTATGTTGATTTTAGAAAAACCCCAAATATGCAGCAGTAAGAACAAGTTGATCCTATAGCTGATTAGTGTCTTATCTATTGGGAAATTTCATAAATTAAACACATACATTTGTGATACTAGTGGCATATTCAATACACCTAGATATCAGATAGATCTTATCACTTTGTGAACCAGACATCAGTATTCATATAGACCTCATTCTCATGAAATATCATTCTAAAAATAACCAACAACCTTGTCAAATACATCAAGCATTTACTTGGCCCTTTGTTCCAATAGAAAAACATATTAGACATCCAACCTTAACATGATGCAAATGGGTCTTAGTTCTTTGTTCCTAAACCACATTAGATTGCAGATTATAGAGATAGGAGACTAGAATCAAAATGAAACTAAGGAGATTCCTACTCATTTGTATTAATTTCTTTGAAACTGTACATTCAAATGCATGTAAGACAACTCACAAAACCACTAAATAGATTAGAACTAGCTATAATATCTTCACTATGGTTGTTCACTACTACTTTGTATTTAATTTAGATCATGAATTTAATATGGGTATCTTTTCTTGGGATGTGTGAAAACCATTTTGAGGTCACCCTTCTATTATGTAATGATCTAGAATCTTTTGTAAGCCATTTGGCAAGCATAAATAGGGATGTTTAGGTTTAAGTTAGGTATCACTTAGAGAGTTTGGAGAAGATGTTCTTGGAAGATTGAGTTTAAAGTTGGATCATGCATCTTCAAGTTAAACCTTTGTAATTGGTCATAATCCACAAGGCCTTATAGCTAGGTATGTTTGCTGATAACTTGATGAATCAATAAAGTGTTGTTGTTTCTTCTCTCCTTGGTGTTGTTCTCTACACTATTTCCATCCATTGTGTTTACTCAATGAGGTAGTTGGATAGTTAGGTGTGCCTCTAGCCTTGGTTATTTAGATCCTCCATGCATCAAGAAGAATGAAGGGCTCATACAATTGCAGTAGTTGAACAAGCAAGAAGTAGTTATAAACTAAGGAATAGGATTGTTAATTCCAATGTAGCAAGAATGGTAGAAATTCCCTCTTTACATAAAAATAATAAAGGAAAAGCAACATATGATAATAAAAAATAAGTGGATACATAAGAAACACACCCTGTGAAAGGTAAGAAATTAGCGAGTAGTAATTCATATATTTATAATGCTTTATCTCAGTTAAAAAAAAAAATTACCACTTCTAGAAATTGTTAAAATACCTCAATATGCAAAAGAGGTCTTGATATTTTGTCTAAGACTAACAAACAAGGATGTATTAATCCTAGCAAGACTCCTTTTGTCTACTTAGGGAAAAATATTAATGAGAATGCCCCAAAAGTGATCCTTTTTACCTAAATTTGTTCATAACTAATAAATTGGCAAGAAACTGTATGGTAGACTCAGGACCAACTATGAATATAATGAATGTTGAAGCGATGATAAAGATAGGATTAAAAAATAGACATCTTCTATAGGAAGTGCTATGCTATGGATAATAGATTCATCCCTATGATGGGAGTTGTTAAGAATGGTTATTTTAGATTTCCTTCCTCACCTTATACCTCTTGTAAAATAGATATTACTATAGTCAAAGTTCCTATCTACTATGGTATTCTTCTTTCTAGATAATAGTAAAATTTAGTTAGAGGTCATATACAATTAGACATGTCCTATACAACTATTCCCTTTAATGGCCATACCATTAGGATTGATAAAGAGTCAAGATATGAATATCTTGTGTAAAAATTTTCAACTTGATAGTTGTAATCACCTAAAAATGGTTACTTAGACTACTATCCCCCTCCTTAGCATTTTGTCTAAATTATTTAATTATTTGTCTGGATCAAATCATCAAAAATTAATTTATTTGATTTTAACCTATAGTTTGACTATAGTATCCTAAGTCCATATTTGATTAAAAGAAGATATCCCCTTTTAATTAAATAAAAGCCACCATTCTCACATATTCCTAAGTTATACACATAAGTCATTTCTCCCATTTTCAAATTAAAACAAAAATAATTTGTCTCATATGAAAAGTCAACTCATTTCTATTGGAGGAAACAAATGTGTACATTGTTCATGTCAAAATTCAACCCCCACCCTTGATCACTCATCTCTTGATCTCAACCATTCCTATGCCTTTAAAAGGGATAGATCTCTCCTTCTCTAAGGATTCTATTTTTGAGCTATTTTTATGCTACAGGTTTTCTCATAGGCTTACTTGGAGAATTTTGTGGAGAACTTCTATGTTCTATCTTCATATTCTTTCATACTCATACTAGTTTAATTAATTTTTATTAGCTTAGTATTCCTTTTGCAATAGCATAGCTCACTTATTTTAATTAGTATGGTTGTAATACTCTCATATTCTTAGCTTAGTTGCATCTTTGCATTTCATCCTAGAATACTAGCATTTTCAATGCATTATTTGAGAATTATTTGGCACTAGCACTCTTGCTCTTGTCTAAAGAATCACATGTTTCATGGTTCACTAGCAAGGGTTGCATTTCTAAGGCTCAGTTGAGAGTTATCTTTATGCTTGTTTATATGCCTTTTCACTCCATGACTAGGAATCTCTAATTTACAATTCAAGCTTTCCAACCTATGGAATACCTTGGATAGAAGGGTTTAGAGGAGTGCACTTTCTTAGTGTACATTTTTGGCACCCACCGTGGGAAAGAATGATGTTGTTTTGCCTCTCTAATTGCATTTAGTTGAGCATTTTTAATTTTTTTGTATTTATTTTTTATTTTTAGATAGGATTATCATGTGATATTTTCTCTATATCATAGAATAGTTCTTTCTACTTTAGTGTGAAACTTTATTACTTAAAGTATCACACTCCCTTTTGAGAACTGCCACATTGTTATTGTAAATTCTAATGCATGGTCATTGTACAAAGTATTAGCTAGACAAAAAGTATAAATGTGTATACTAAAAATTATCTATATTCTATTAGCAAAAAGTATTTCCTTGTCTAAAATTGATTGTTGTTTGGATTATTTGATCAAATTTTGAGTCTTTACCATTCTATTTTTTGGATTTCTTAAATTTATTTGCTATCTAATAGAGGTCTTTTGTAGATTTATTGTATTTTTGGCTAACCCCTTGATGGACTAATGTATTTGTTTTGTAGGGTTGCCTAAAAATTGCTTGCAAATTGTTATAAAATAACGCATGTCAAAGATCTTGTGGTAAAAGGGCTACTAACTCTTATTTGTAGGGTTACCGAAACCCAAAAAATTAAAAAACCCAAGTATGCTTATGTCTATTTCATTTCATATGCGACAATACATTAGTTGTTTATTTTCCATAGGAACGTAGAATAAAATGTATGAGTAGAGCCTTTTGGTGGTAGGTAAGTATGCTCTCCACCCTCGACATGAATAAAAAATCTTGACCCACCCTTAGACTCAAAAGTGAGTGGAATACTCATCTTTTTAGTGGTTTTAATTAACTTTCTTGGTGCATTTGGGAAAATCCCTTAGAATAGGAGAGTATGCTATTCACCCTTTGGTTGGATCATAAATCTTGACCTCAAGGAGTGGATCCATTTTTTTTGTTATCTCCTAGAGAGGTGTTACCTTTACAAGTTATGCTATTAGTGGAAAGATACCAATGGGAATGACCCAAAGTGGGAATGAGAAGAATCCAACTAATCTGGCCCACTATAATCACAAACCCCTTGACAAAGGCCAAAGCCTTGGGGGGCATAACACTTTTCTTCACTTAGTAGAAGTACTTGTGGGATTGGGACCATGAGAAAAATATGAAGCAAGAATGCTTAAGGTACTCTTGTGGCTGCAAGGTCCATTACCTACCACAAGGTAGGATGTCTTATTCATAGATGAAAGAGGAGTGTTGCGAATAGGATCCTTTCTAAAAACCATAGGAATAGAAGCTACCTAATTGATCCACTCAAAATCTTGGTGCATGGACCAATCTTAGTGGACTACCTGAATCACCCAAGATTTTAAACTCACCAATGGCATCTCCATGACAAAGCCAACATCTATTGTGGAAAACCACTTTGTGTGAAGTGACGGGGCATCAAGTGTAGGCCAAGGTGTTGAGTAATGAATTTAGACCTTAGGCAAATGAGTTGTGACCTTAGGTAGTTCTACTTGGAATATTTTTTTGAATGTGATAAGACTTGTGTAAATATTCTCAAACATTAAAAATAGCATTAACATTCATAGGATTTATATTTTCATATCCCAAGTACTTGTGTTGACAAGGTTGATTTGTCCCTTGTTCAAATATTTGAGATATGTTCATTTCCCCTACTATTTTTAAACCATGGTGTTTACTACTACAAATTGATGCTCTATTTTGTCACTACTGTATTATGGTCTAAAACATCCAAAAAGTCAAACTGAAACATAGGCATTTTAGGCATTGCATTGCATTTTATATATTATAGTGGCCCTTTATCACATGGCCTCCTGAGAAATATCATGAGAAAATTTGCACCTGATAAAGTATCACATGTCAATACAAAACTCTATCACACCCCAGTTATGAGATATTTCACATTTCTTTATGAAAATTGTCACATGTTGAGAAAATATTTCCTTACTATAGGAAGGATTGCCATACAATAATTATTAATGATCATATATCAATTGGCTTATTTATAAATAACGTCCAACCTCTTATGCTTCTATAATTAAGTCAAAATTGTGTCGTGGGTTATTTAGGGGTGTTGTCACTTCATCCTACCTGATTTTAATTTAAACCTTCATGTTTGGTGTTGTTCTAACTCAAAAAGATGTGTCTAGTTTGTCAAATGTGAGATAAAATGTCATTAATGATCACTTGTCAAAATATGGTTACCTTACTATTCTAGCTACTTGCTATCAAGTGTCTTACTCAAATGCTTGGCTTGATTCATTATTGTTGTAGTTTCTTAAGCACTCTTGATAAGCCACTTGCTTATTTTATTTGAAAAGTGATCATTTTAACTGTGTAAACTCTAAATATGAAAATATTTTATATCATCTCACTAGAAAAATACATATCCTTATATGTCAATTAGGACTAGGCTCCAAGTCAATCAAGAAAGTCATCCCTCATTAACTTTTGAACAATTGACAACTCCAACTAGGCGTCCTTGTAAGCAAACCTATGAGGTAGAGCTTGTCCCTAATAAAAAATAATATTCTAATACTTGGCACAATCCACCCTATAGCTTTGATAACTTATTTTATATCATCTTTGACACCTCTAAAGTTGTACATAGCATTTCACTCATCATGCATCCTGAAGAGAGGAATCACCACCTAGAGAAACTCTTTGCACAAAAAGAAGAACAAGTATACTTAGATAAAGAAAGACTAAGAGAGGCTATATGCATGACCACTAGAGAAATGTCTTACCATCAATTAAAGAATAATTCTCAAGCACATGACTCTAAGAATAGACATGCATATGGTTACTACAGTAATCCTATCAAGAGAAACCCTTCTAGTGGTACTGATGGAAACAACATGCCACCTAGATCTCCAAGAATACAAATAGAAGCATTTCCATCACCACCTAGACCCTCAAAATCACATAATAAAAGTGGATTAAATGATGAAATCACTAGTGAGGATCTTATGTGATTCCAACAATATGAGGTTACTCAAAACTTGATGCTAAAAGCCTTGGAAAAAAAATAGTGATCAATACTTATAGTATATGACTTCTAGGAGATCGAAACTTCCTCATGACATTAATGTCCAAAGGATCATCCAAAAGAGAGAACCCACTGAGGCTAAAATCTTGAGGAAAGATATGTAAGAACTCAAAAACCAACTTTCTCAACTATAAGTAGCCAAAGAACAACGTAAGACTTATTTTGTCAAATCTATATGCACTCTTTCATTCGATAGAAGTTTCTACATGGTTTGATTTCCTAGGGACATAGAGGTTCCCAAATATGAAAAATATGATGGAAATGGTGATCCCCATGATCACATGCAATTTATATCCTCTTAGCATGTATTTTATGCACAAATACACTTATCTCATGAGGTTGTTTTACTAAGACCTTGAGGGGACAAGCTATGGAATGATTCACTAAGTTTTCACTACCTATCAAATCATTTGATGAACTTGAAAAATTATTTATTCAAAAATATTAAGCATCCCATCACTATATTAGACTTGTGCAAAATCAAACAAAAATAGGGTGGACACTTTGCTACATATCTACAATGTTGGAGATCATTGCACACTAGGTACCCTCAGCACATTCCAAAAATTGAGAAAATTGATATATTTGTCAACACACTTGTGCCTAAGCTATATGATGATCTTAGAAAAACATTATTAACATCATTCAATGCCATTATTGAGAGTGCTTACTATATCGAGGATTTTGTTGTCAACCAGGGTGACATCATGCTCAACAAAACCAAGATTGGCAATAAAAATGGAAAAGACAAAAGAAAACCTTGGAACAAAAATAAATATGTAGTCGATGATGGATTTATAGATTCTCCTAAGATGAAAGAGCTAGCCTACTATTTTTTTAATGCTATTTATGTCGCTAGAAAACAAAAGACTTCAAAGTCTCAATCCTTCAACAAGACTAAGAAGTCCTCTAAGAAAAAATGTGTCTACACATTGATGGTTGAGTCATATAAGGTAGTCCTAAAGAGCTTGTTTGCCAACAAGATTATCACGCTACCCAATAACTCCTACCCTTATGACCCACCTATTAGGCCTAATTGATGGAGAAATGATCACTTTTTCAACTATCATAAGAGTAAGGTACACAACACTAATAATTGTTACAAGCTTAAGGATGTCATCCAAGGCCTCATTGATAGAGGCAAGGTTGTTATAGATTTCTTAGTCAAGAATTTTGATCACAAAGCCTTTGAGAAACCATTACCTGAGTATGAAAAAGGTTAGTCATATCAAACTAATAAAAGAATCATGATTCTAAAATCAACTATACTTACACTGATACAAAAAATTTCATCAACTTGTTGGAACCTGTTGAAAGCATCTAAATGATGGGTCCTAAATTTGACAAGGAATCAAACTATGATACTGATGTAAAAGGTCTAAAGTAGTCTTGAGAACATGCAACTCTCAGCAAAACTATAGAGACATTAGACCTAGCATGACTCTAAAGGTGGCAAAATCTTCATCTTCACATTGTGAGATTCTAAACATTGTCACTAGGGGGAAATCTAAGGTTATCCTAAAAGTAGAAAATATTCCCTAAAATGCCTCTTCCTCCAAATAGGAGGTTTCACTAGCCATATCTATCTATCACATTGTCAGTCAATTGTGGCAAACCTGTGTATAGATTTCTATGTTTGAGTTGCTAGAGTTATCTCCTTTGCACAAGTAGATCCTTGAAAAGGCATTATGAATAGCCAATGTTCCCATAGATATTGATGTCAAGAGGTTCCAAGCTATGGTCAACCACATCTCCTCACCTCATTATCTCATTTTCTTCTAATAAGATGACAAGTCTCTTATTCATCCACACAATCTAGCTCTCCATATTAAAGTCCAAAGCTTTTGCACTCAAGTTCATTGAGTCTTGATAGGAAATGGTGTTGGGATAAGCATTATTTATTAAAATTTAATACAACTTGAAATGTCTAGATTCACCATTGATCCTAGAAATAAAATCACTGTCAAGGCATATGATAAAGTTAAATAGTCTTCTAAAGGCCTAATTGTGCTACCTATCTATGTGGGTCCTATAGAAAAGGATGTGGTCTTTCAAGTCCTAGATATAACACTTGCCTAAAATATGTTGCTAGGAAGACCATGGATCCACAAAATTCAAGTTGTACCATTAACCTACTGGCAGTTCATAAAGTTCCCATTCAATGGTGTAGATATTTTCATTCTAAGAGATAACTCCATATCCATTAACATGCTTACTAGTGCAAAAGTGCTAGTACACCATAATCACTCTTGTTGTGAGATTAGACCATCCATTATAGAATTTGAGCAAAAATTAAAAATGATGAGCCTTCATATGGTAGAGTACACTTTAGACTCTATTGTTGCATTTCCAATTTCTCCATGATCTTACGGAAAACATTATCAGAAGATGAATCCCTCAACTTTTTCCATGACTATCTTTGGTAAATTTTTCCAGTCATTCATCCCTTTAGAAGTAGAGAAGGAAGACCAAGCTATAAGAGGCTACATCTATTTAGAAGAAGAGGATGTTGAGGAAGTTACTTTTACTACTCATATTTCTTCCAAATGATATGGAAAAGGTTATAAGTTTTTGAAGAAAATGGCCTATCATGGTCAAGGATCTCTAAATGGTGATAAAAATGCTCTTATAGAACTACAAAGTGACACTAAGGGACAAAAAAGAAAGGGTACTACTAGTCTAGGCTTCGAGGTAAATGATGAATTTCCAAGGTTTGATAGAAAGGCTCCTAAGGCTAGTGAATCAAAAATATTGATCAACCCTTTGTTACAGAGCCATTACACAAAAATAAGACTTCATCCCCTCTACTCTCCTTTGGGGAGAAGAACCATTAATTACCAATAATGATATTGAGGCCTATACACCTACACAACATGAATCTAATGAATCTAATTATGAATATCCTAACAAAAATAGAATAAGAGAAAATATTGCTTGACTACTAGCCTAAAATCAGAGTACCAATTTTGGTGACTATGAATGGGATTCTCTTTAAGATATCTCTTGTGAATTAGCATTGGACGTAATACATGCCTATGTCACCCAACCCAATGTAGTTGATGAGTCTATTATAGGGTCTAATGAGTTTGGCTCACAATTTTCTTTAGTGGATCACGGTAATCTCTCTAAGCCTCTTCTTCATTTAGATCCTTCAGAGATTTCTCTATAGGCTCAACCTCTCTTGTCACAAGAGACGTTTCCATTCACATCAAAAACCTTGAAGCTTCCACCTCCCTTTCACTCATACACCCTAATCTAATAGATTGGTATGTTCAACATCAAAGATCAGAGCTACCATCCTTCCAAAATGATAATGAGATTGCTTGTTATCTAAATTTTATTGAACCTATGGTATCTTCCACCAATGAACTAATGACTGATAGGACAGAGATAGATATCAAGTAAATTATTCAAAATATAAAGAGAAAATGAAAAATAAGTGTTCAAATGGAGATAACCACTTTGTGGTGGTAGCTGAATCCAAAAATAGTAAAACTAAAGACGTATCTGAGGCTAAAAATCTCTTTGAGGCACAAGCTATTTTTAAGATAGGTCATTATTTTTTATAGAACCAACATATCCAACAAATCTAGGTACTAACGAGTCTCCTAAGATAATACATGTGGCTCAATCCCTATCAAAAAAGAAAAGGAAAAATTTGCAGATTTCTTTAAGGAAAACAAAATAAATTTTGCATGGACTTATGTTGATATGCTTGTTCTAGATAGGGATCTCATCATGCACCATCTCTCCATAGCTCTTAGCATTAAACCAAGTAAAAAAAATCTTAGAAAATGTACCCTCATGTGGCATTGTTAGTTAAAGTCAAGCTCAAGAAATTATTAAATGCCAACTTCATTCCAGCTATTGACTATGCAAATGGATCTCCAATATTGTGTCTCCTTCAAAACATGACAAATACATCCCTGTATGCACTTATTCTAGGGGTCTTAATAAAGCATGCCTAGAGGATGACTTTCCACTACCTAACATTGCCATGATATTGGACATGACTGTGGGTTACAAAATGTACTCCCTAATGAATGGTTTTTCTAGGTATAATAAAATTCAAATAGCTCCATAAGATCGAGATATAATATCTTTTACTTGTGCATGTAGAACCTTCTACTAGAATGTAATTCCATTTGGACTTTAAAATTTTGGTGCTACCTATCAAAGAGATATGACCTCTATCTTTCATGATATGATGCACAAAAACATGGAATATTATGTTGATGACACCATGGCCAAAAATAAAAAAATAAGCTCTCACTTGTCAAACCTAAGTTTGATACTGGACCATATGGAACAATTTCAACTTAGACTCAATCCTAATAAATGTGTTTTTGGTGTCAAATTGGGAAAATTTATAGGGTATATCATCTAAACTAATGGAATTTTTTAAAATCCCAAAAAGCTACAAGACATCACGGACATGCAACCTCCTAAAAACATTAGTCAACTAAGGAGTTTGCAAGGATGCCTTTAGTCAATCTGGAGGTTCATCTCTCAACTTATTGATAGGTCAAAACCTTTCAATAAGAATATACTTAAGGGTGATGATGGTATCAAGAATGAAGAATGTGAGAAAATCTTAGCTAAAATCAAAGAATATATAGCAAATCCTCCAACTCTCATGCCTCTGATTCAAGGGAAAGCTTTGATCCTCCATATCTCAACTATAGCAAATTTACTAGGAGATTTATTTGTACAACAAGATGAAAATGGGAAAGAAAGAGCCATTTATTATATCAATTGCACCTTGGTGGCCTATGAGATGAATTATAACAATATTGAAAAGAATTTCCTAGCAATAGTATTTACAACCCAAAAACTTTGACATTATATGTTTTCACATACCACACAGTTGGTTGCAAAGATAGATCCTTTAAAATACATCTTTAGTAAAGTATCACTTACAGGTTGACTTGCCAAATGGATGATGATTCTTTCATAATTTGGCATTCAGTATGTTGAACGCAAAGTCATTAAAGGACAAGTAGTTTCTAATCAACTAGCTAAATTCCCAATTACAGATAGTGCTCCAATGTTGATTAACTTTCCAAATGCCTCTATTATGTATGTCACTAAGAGAACATGGAAGATGTCCTTTCATGGTTCACACACTAAAAATAGAGTTGGTTTTTGGATTTTGTTTGTCTTACCTCATGGCTACACAATCCCAAAGTCTTACAAATTATTGTTCACATCACTTAAAACATAGCTGAGTAAGAGGCTCTGTGTAATGGGATTAAATTGGATCTTGAATAGAGAATCACATAATTGCATATCTATGGAGACTTCCAACTTGTCATTAATCAAGTTAACAATGAGTACCAAACTAAGGATGACAATTTGGTACCTTATAAGAATTTGATTGATGCCCTAAGGAATTATTTCATATTTGTAACATTCCAGCAAATTCCTAGGACTAAAAACAAGGTTGTAGATGCTATAGCCACTTTGGCATCTATATTACAACTACAATAACATGAGTCTCTCTTCGAGTTCCTAGTGGAAGAACTATGGCACTCATCCTATGACTCCCCAGACAACCATGTAATCTACATTGTTGTTAGCAATGACTCCTCTCTTTATTCCACCATCTTTTCCTACTAGTGTGACCAAGTTATTCCTGAAAGCCTCATGCCTAATCAAAAACACCAACTATTCACAATGCCTCACATTACACCCTTGTCTCTAGTGAATTGTATAGGAAGGGTCTAGATAGAACACTTCTTAGGTGCCTAGAGATAGAATATTTTGAAAAGGTTTTATCTGAAGTCCATGATGGCATTTGTGGAGCACAGTCTAATAGCCTTGCACTTGCTCTAAAATCATTTAGTTTGAATTACTATTTGCCAACTATGTAGGTTGATGCTATTTGGTATGCCCAATCATCCAAGAAGTGTCAGTTATACGAAAACTTGATTCATGCTCCTGGGCATGAACTTATTCCTTATGTAACATATTGGCCATTTTAGAAATGGGCCTTTGATCTAGTCAATAAGATTCACCAAGCTAATTTAGTGGACATAAGTTTATCTTTATAGAAACTAAGTACTTCAAAAAATAGATTAAAGTTGTTCTACTATATACTGCTATAGAAAAACATGTTGCCTTGTTCATACTCAACCATATCATCTGCCACTATGGTATCCAATCCTCTATTATCATTGATAATGGAGGGTAGTTCAAAAATAAGGACCTCAAGCAATTATGCAAAAAATTTAAGATTAAGAAACATTTATCCTTTGTATACTACCATCAAGGGAATGGCCAAGTTTTTGATAAGGTAAACAGGTTTTAAGGGGTCCTGAAACCCATAAGTTTAACAACAAGAAAGGCTGAAAATAAGCGAAAAATTGCCCAGCCAAAACATAATCCTTACGGCTGAAAATGAGCCCAAAGGCCCAGCCCGAAACAGCTGCCCACTACAAAGGCCAGAGAACCAACCAGAAAGAACAGAGACCAGACAAAAAGCCAAAGCCAGGAGAAACAAAAACCAAAGGACAGAGACCAAACCTAGCAGACTACTTCTCCATCTCGAGCATGTTTTGGGCAGCTTCGGCGCACTCTTGTTGCTCTTCTACCTTATGATCCTGGTCGTTCATCAAATCCTGCTCCATAGTGCTGTCCTTGGCTTTATCCACATCCAACCTATCTTTGTCTCTGTTCTGTTTATCATCTTCCTCCATCTGGTTCCTGTCTTTGAGATTATCCAAGAGAGAGAGGATGTTGTCATTGATCGAAGCGAGGAGGGAGATCATTTGACTAGCCAGGTTGTGATTGTAGTTCTCAATATTTTTTACTCTCCTCTCCATCAGAGTCTCCCAGCTGTTCCGGTCGCCTTGGCTTTCAGCACCTGTCGTGCTCTTGATTTTTTCCATTTGGGAAACCCTATCTCTGACATCCTCAACCTCATGGAAAAGCCATTTAATTGATCTGAAGTTGTCGATCATGCTATTGCAGGCATTGTTCAATAGATTCATACCCATTTCTCTTGCATTACCAGAAATAGCCACCATAGCCGGGTCAATTAGCTCATTGAGTCTAGGCTTCTCGAGGTCGTCCACCAGGAGTTGGGGGTTCATCGCCTCTCTGTAAATTCCCATAGTGGTTGTTCTCACATTGAAGTTATTCCAAGCCTTCCTTCTATTATTAACTTGCACTTCCCCCTCAATCTGTCCAGAGTTGTCATTTTCCTCCAAAGGAGGCTGAGGATGTATAGGGGAGAGGGGAATGGGCAGAGAATCCTTTCCCTGACTGCTGGAGCACTCCATGCTCTCTCCATCCCTCTTCTGTCTTTTTCTCAGTTTCTCCTCATCCAGCTCCTCCTTCGAAACCTTGTCAGAATCATCAGTATCCATTTCCTCCTCCTCCTCAGCAGAGCCAATTTTAGCTGGGGTATGACCTCTAGGGCTCTTTCTGCTGGGTAATTTGATAGAGGGGTAATCCTTCTTATGACTTTTAGTCTTCTTACCAGAATTCTCAAAAACCTCATCAGAGCTGATGCTCTCGACATCGTCAGAATCTGAGGAAAAACTGGAGCTGCTCTTGTCAACATCCGCCCCTTGGATAGGGTTTTTGCTAATGGTTTGAGCGTGGAAATGCTCATGAATCAGAAGCAGAAGACCCTCATGCAGTGCCGGGTTGACGGTAGCTTTCTTTTTAAAACTAGAAATGGCCTTGTTCATCGAGTTAAAAAGATAATACGGGAAGGAGATCTTGCTACCATGCCGAAAATGATTCAGAATCACAAAATGGTGGGTCCTAACCCTATCAAACCTGGGGTCTAGGGTAATATATTCAATGACAGCGTAGAGAACATACCTCCAGAGCTTCTTTATTATATCTGTTACAAAAAATGTCTCTTTCTTGCCCAGCTTGTTCAGCTCTTCAGTGTTTTTCACAAAATCCTTGATAGCATTAGAAGACATCTTCTTGTCTCCGAAAAATTTATGCCCCTCCATCGGAATCCCCATGACTTCAGCAACCACATCCTCAGTAATTTGAAAGTAGACCCCATTCACCTTAACCTTACCATTATTCCACGAGTTCACCATGCTGTTAGTGATCTCAGGATCTGAGCCATGAAGTTTCTCGAAGAAATTATTAACCCCACCCTTTTCTAGCTCTCTCCAAACTTTGGCCTTGTTCTTCCACTTCTGAACTTCCCCCACCGACTCCTTTCTGCTCCTCTCACCCGTCATGTTTACCTGATCAACTTCCACAATTCTCATGAACTCTGATCTGTGCAAGTTATTTGCATTCGAAAGAATGCTGATGTTTCTTTTATGATACCCATGAATAAACCCCTTTCTAAAAATAATGGTATCGTCCTTTTGAACGTGTCGAAAAGTCAGAGGAAACCCCTTTTGCTGGTGCAGATCACGATGCCAATAATGGCACTTACCATTTATTAAGCAATCTTTATTATCCATAATTGCAATGGATTTGAGCCGTCCTTCCCAAGATATTATCTTGGTCGATGAGCAACTTTGCCTCTGCCGAAAAATCTTTTTCGGCATGCCAGGACAGATTAATGGTGACGTTAACCCCTTTATTGGCAAACCAATCAGCGATTGGGCTTGCCTCTCTGTAAACATGAGTGACGTGGACCTTATCGAACTTTGTGAGAGTGGCGCAAGTCTCAGCAATTATGTTTGCAATCATCCACGAGGGAGGAGAAATACCATTAATGGTATTAATAATGTTTTTGGAGTCCCCCTCAAGCCAGAGTTTAGTAATCCCGACTTCAAAAGCCAACTTGACCACCTTACTCGCAGCTCTTGCTTCTGCCAGATGAATAGTCTAGATTCCCAGCGGGGAAGCAAAGGCAGCTATTCCCTCCCCGTGGCTATTTCTTATGATTCCACCGCAACCTGAAGGGCCTGGGTTACCCTTGGAGGCCCCATCAAAGTTGGATTTTGACCAGCCATCTGGGGGGAGAAGCCAGCTAGCATCCTGCCTTTTGAGGTTCCTGTCTTTTTCTTTAGCTATCTTTCTGTCCCCTTCTTCTTCTTCTTCCTCCTTCAGCACTTGGAGATTTTCCTTTATATTCTTCGAGACCTTCCTGCCAAGGATTATAGCCGGCTCCTCTCTGTCTCTAAATATTCTATTGTTCCTTTCCTTCCAGATTCCCTAGCAAAAATGGGGTAAAATCCAGTCTGAGTGATCCTGCCGACTTGCAATCTTACAAAGACCTTTCCACTGATGGAAAAAATCCATGAGATTATCTGGTTTGCACCAGAGGGTTTCATTATCATGAGTGATGACATTCCAAACCTCCCTGGCATAGTCACATAAGATGAAAATGTGATTTCCGGTCTCAGCCTGATTCTTACACAAGGGACATCTACTGGGCATAACATGTCCGCGCTTCATGAGATTGTCATGAGTAAGGATTTTGTTCTGAAGAGCCAGCCAGTAAAAAATGTTGATCTTTGGAATGAGACCCGGAATCCAAGCCTCCACCCAAGGGGCCTTCTCTTTTAAGCTCCAAAGGGAATTATAGCCTGAGGCCACAGAGTATCTTCCATTGGGATTATCCCTCCAGACCAGCTCATCCCCCAAATTGATAGGAATCATGGAATTGAGCATAAGCATTATAGGAGTCAAATCCTCAGAGATGTGGGATAGGTCACTCCATTCCAGGCCATTCCAATAATCACAAACTTTGGACCCAATTTGATCAGTACAAGCTTGCATCCATCTCTCAAAAATAGGGTTATTGATAAGTGGATCTTGGGAAAGCCATCTATCCGACCAGAACTGGATGTCCTTCCCATTTCCCAATTTCCATGATATCCTGGCCTTAGCCAGGTCCCTGGCTTTCATGATCCCATTCCAAATATTCGATCCTTTTGGGATATCTTCATTAAAGAGGGTGAAAAGAAGAGTGGGTCTTCTAAGGTACTTGTTTACCAGGGTGTCCCTCCATTCACCGGTGCTACTGAAAATCTGCCATATTTGTTTAGCTAGGAGAGCCTTATTGAGGTGAGTGATCTTTCTAATGCCCAGACCTCTGTACCTCATAGGGAGGCAAACCTTCTCCCAAGCAACAAGAGGATATCTTTTCTTCCCTTCATTACCATTCCAGAGGAAGTCTCTCTGGATTTTCTCCATTCTTT
Organism: Cupressus sempervirens; assembly: GCA_028749045.1. Lineage (NCBI taxonomy): Eukaryota > Viridiplantae > Streptophyta > Pinopsida > Cupressales > Cupressaceae > Cupressus > Cupressus sempervirens. Next base: position 320,642,015 of record CM053791.1, read on the forward strand.
CAGCTATTTTCCCCAGAATTCCAAAGAGGCTCAGGGCGTAGATTGGCAGATTTTGAAGAGAAGATTGACTAAGAGGCATTTCCCCGCTTGACTAAGAGAGACCCCTTTCCAACCAGCCATCTTCCTATTGAATCTGTCCAAAATATCATTCCAAAAGGACTCCGGGGGTGAGGATCCCAAGGGAAGACCAAGATAGGTAGAGGGGAAAGAGCCTACCCAACAACCCAGAATCCTGGCGATTTTACTTTGTCTAAACTCAGAGGTGTTGATGAAAAAGAGCGAACTTTTGTTCCAATTAATCTGCTGACCCGTCCCACTGGAGTAAGTATCAAGAATCTTCTTCAGGGCTCTGGCCTCTTTGACAGAAGCTTCCCCCCCCAAGATAGTATCGTCAACAAATTGCTGATGAGTGAAGGGAACGTAATTAGAGGAGGGAAGGATCCCTTTGATACAAGCCTCACGCTTTCTACAGTCTATAAACCTTCCTAAGCATTCAGCTAAAATGATGAACAAAATGGGTGAAAGGGGGTCTCCCTGTCTGAGGCCTCTGGAAGGTTTGAAAAAATTAGAAGGGACTCCATTAACCAAAACAGCCAAGGAGGAGGTGGAGACCAATTGAGAGATAATTTTGCAAACTTTACAGTCAAAGCCAAAGGTCGAGAGGACCTTCCCAAGGAGAGACCAGTCCACCCTGTCATAAGCTTTAGAAAGATCCAGTTTGAGAAGCATACCTTCCCGTTTGGATGCCTCAAGAGAGTGGATGACTTCGTGCACCATCTGGACAGAATCCAAAATTTGTCTCCCTGGAACAAATCTCGATTGATGCTACGAGATTATCATGGGCAATATCTTGAGCATTCTTAAAGTGAGAACTTTAGAGATGATCTTGTAGAGAGAGTTGCACAGACTAATAGGTCTGAAGTTGTCCAACGAGTCCGCCCCAGGGGATTTAGGAATGAGAACCACAAAAGTCGAGTTTAGCTCCTTGAGAATAGATTTGGCTCCAAAGAATTCCTGGACAGCCTGAACAACCTCTCCCATGATCACCGGCCAGAACCTTTGGAAGAAAAAAGTGGGAAAACCGTCCGGGCCTGGAGCCTTGTCAGCAGGCAGAGAAAAGAGAGCCTCTCTAACTTCCGAAGCCTTAGGAATAGCACAGAGCTTTTTATTATGGATAGGTTGAATGAGCTGAGGGATACAGTGTAACAAATCCTCCTGGTCCAAGTTGGAAAGAAATGGGTCCTCAGAGAGAAGGCTAGAGAAAAAGGAAACAGCTTCTTCCAAGATGGTTGATTCTTCAGTTAACAGCTCCTGCCCCTTTCTGATACCATAGATCCTGTTACTAGCACGGTGCTTGAGGGTGGTTAGGTGAAAAAACTTAGTGTTCCGATCTCCTTCCTTTAGCCAGGTGATCCTCAATCTTTTCCTCCAAAAATTTTCTTCCTTATTAATTATGTTATGAATTTCAGACAGGGTCTTGAGCTCCGAAATCCTGTTGGTCTCAGTGTAACCTTCCTTCTGAATGCAATCTTGGATAATAGTTAGATTATCAAATAACTTTTTCTTTTCATGGAAAATGTGACCAAAATCAGACTTGTTCCAAATTTTAATCATCCTCTTCACATTGCTAAGTTTTCTGGTGACTCTGAACATGGTTGAGCCCTCCACCTCTATCCCCCACCATAGCTTGATATTATCCATGAGGTCAGGGTGAGAGGTCCACATTTTCTCAAACCTGAAAGGATGGTATCTCCTGTGAACCAGAGGGGAAACAACTAGAGAAATGGTAGAGTGATCCGAACCAATTCTGGGAAGCAGAGATAGTCTACAGCTGAAGGATTGAAGCCAGTCCGAAGATATAAGAGCTCTATCTAGTCTAACCTGAATGCAATCATGGCCTTTTCTCTTGTTTGACCAGGTAAAGGATCCACCCTTAATCTCTACGTCCATAAGGGCCAAATTATTTATGAAGTTAGAAAGATCCTGTTTACTTTCCCAATCTAGGGGCATACCTCCCTTTTTCTCTTTATCTTCTAGCGGTGTGTTAAAGTCTCCCATGATTATACCTTTCTTAATGTCACAATCTTGCACCATATTACCAACTTTGGTCCAGAAGTTTTTTCTATCTCTCTTATTATTGGGGGTGTAAATATTCACTAAATACCAGGAATCATTGGTGTGCAAATGTTGAACTCTATAGAAAAGAATGTTATCTTCATCATACTCAGCTACTATATTGAAATACTTATCATTGAAAAGTAACAGCAGTCCTCCAGATGCTCCTTCAGAGTTAGAGGCTATGCCCTTCATGCTATTGTTGAACTTAATATTTTCCATCCTTTCCTTCTTCATTTTAGTTTCCTGGATTAGAAACACATCAGGCCTTTGGTCCCTTATCATATTTCTAATAACTTCTTGCTTGTGGATTCCATTGAGTCCATGAATATTCTGAGATAAGATCTTCATGATTTAACTACTGAACATGCTTCCTGGATGGTGCGCTGCGTACCATCCTTAATGTTTCTTCTGGCTTCCTCTTTCCTGATTTCATTCTTGTTTTTCCTTCCCACTAGGTTAGATTTGTGGCCGAGATCAGCCTTGGCCATGCTTCTAGTAGAAGGGGGAGATACCAGAGAAGGGTCCCTACTATTCTTCTTCTTTCTGCTCCTGACTTCCGTCTAGGGATTCTCTTCTCCCTCTAGTCCTTTGTCCAGCCAAGCATCAATTCTCGCCAAATCTTCCATTGTCGATGCAGACAGCCTCTCTATGATTCTGTTTACTGTTGAAGGGGGGGGACAACACACCGGGATAGGGTCCTGGGACATGGGAACCCCCTCCTTTGGTTCTTCCATGGAGTTCGGGACAAAGGATAGTTTCAAGTCATCCTCCTGAGAGTCCAGAGGGGGAAGAGTCATTTTTTCACCTATCTCCTCAGATTTCTTCTCAGATTCCTTCACATTGGGGAGATGTGTTGAATCGTCTTTCACTCCTTCCTCTTCTCCCCCTCCTAAGTTTCCAGTCACCCGAGGAGGCCTTGATTCCTCTTGGGGCGCAATAGGAGCAGAATTTGTTTTTTCTTCTGCCTCTCCATTTGCTTTGACTTGCGATGCTTTTTTCCTCCATTCTTTTTTGGGATCTAGGGAATGGCCAAGTTGAGGTCTCAAACATAACACTATTAAAAATCCTTCACAAATCACAAATCAATAAGGGATTGACATTTACAAATCAATCTAGTGTTATGGGCTTATAGAACTACTATAGATACTCCAATGAGGGCCATGGCCTTTTCATTGGTCTATGGTTTAGAAGTTTTCCTCTCTCTAGAAGTCAAGATTCCCTCTTTATGAGTTACCCTACATGGTTTAATTACTAATAAGGACAATAGAGCTATGAGTATCCATGAGCTAGAAACCTTAGATGAGTGTCACAAGGTTGCTTTTGATCACATGAGAGCCTATCAAAAGAGGATGTCCACTAGGTATAACAAAAAAGATAATCCTTGTGAGTTCCAAGTGGGTGAACTTGATCTTCAAGAAAATCCTAATAACCAATAGAATATGGAATAGAAAGGAAAATTCAAACCTATCTGGTTGGGTCCTTACATCATCATAGCAACATTTGGAGCTAGGGCCTATCATCCTTCTACACTAGAGAGGGCACAACTTTTTGAGAGTATCAAGATCTTACATCTAAAGAAGTTCAATTCTTAAGGCTCTCATGGTTCAACTATTTGTACATACCTTATGATCCTTTAAAAAATCATAAAATCATATATGATGCTAAAAAAATCCTAAATAGTATAAAATGTCTACAAAAAATGGTCAATGTATTAAAAACATAGCAATAGGTGCTTTGATGTATCACCAAAAGAATCAAACTATTCAAAAAAATACAAAAAGTATTAATATAATTGCAAAGTGGTGAAAACCTAGAAATAAGTGCTACTTGAGACCCTCTCACCTATATCTATCAAGGTCATCTTGTGCATTAGAGTTTCTCTGGCAACTTCTCTAAAATAGTATTTCTCGACACTTCCCACTTAACGTTGAGTATTTCTCAATACATTTTATATACCTTAGTTTTAGTCTAGGATGCTAAGATATTTCTCACTAGAAGATTCAAGTCCTGATGAATTGGCCATGTGACTTATACAAATGCACTTCAACAATAAACTTTCTAAGATTTGATTGACTTTATTTATGTTGTGTGTTGTCTATGATAATTTCTTTTCTCAGTTTTCCCTCCCTAATAGTCTTTTGATGATTTCATGGACTAGAAGACTAGGGACATGGGACATGTTTTACTTATTTTCTTCTTGTGGGTATACATGGTCATTCTAAAGTGTTATGAGAATTCATACTTGTCCTACTTGACATTTTGGAAAGACCATGTATCATCCTTGTCTGTCTTTGCAAGACTGCACTCAATGATTATCCTAGCACTTATGCCTTGATATAACTGTAGTCTTGCTATACTAAACTTAGAGAATATAACTACATTATCCATCTTGACTTACATGTCTTTGATGCTTAGATTGGATTCCCACATACCTATCCAATATAACTCATATTCATATCCTCGTAGTTATACTAGTGAGCATTGTATGATCTTATGATGTCGCTAATAATGTTGAATGATAAAATTAGAGTCTAAAATTTATGTGTCCCTTGCAAGTAAACCAATTTGCATATTAGTTTTCATTATAGGATCATTCTAGCTTAGTCTTCCATTTTTTATATGGATAGATCTCTTTATTAATCTTTCATGATCACGTCAACTAATTGCATTAATTTCTTCTCATCCTTCCTTTTGATCATGTCTTTCATTACTTGTCAATCACATCCACTTTCTTTCTTCTTCCATACCTGTCATCACAAGGGGTTAATCTCGTCATCAAATCAAATCTATCCAAGTATCATATTTTTATAACATGATTTTTCATCATAAACATGAGAGCTAAAATATCTATGAAAGAGATACATCCATGAGCATATAAATATAAACACATAAACATGAGTATGAGTAGTACTCAATGAAACCAATTGAATCTAGTATCTCATATGTGTATGTGTATCAAAATGAATCAGAGTACATATACATGTGAGATCCAAAATCTAGATAATTTTGTCAAAATACATATATACATCAAAATGTGTCACAAGGACATCAACCTAGACCTAGTCCTAGACCTAAGACTGACTCCCTCCCTCATGAATAGGTTTTGACAAAGGGGAAGCCATTGGTTTCCTCACTAGTGGCTGGTTTGATCTACTAGCTCTCTTTGAGTACATAGGCACTTGATGTCCTACTAGAACTGCAACAATTTAGACTCCATGATAATTTTCTACTCTCGCTCCCTATCTCTCCACCTCATGATGAGCCTCTACTAGATCATCTCTCAAGGCTCTCTCTCACCTATCATCCTCATCCCTCACATCCACCAACTACTAGTCTCTAACTGCAATGGTCATCCATTTAATCACCTAAAAATGGTCATCTAGACTACTAGCCCCCTTCTCAGCATTTTGGCTAAATCATTTAGTCACTTATCTAGGCCAATTTTCTAAAAATTAATTTATTTCATTTTAACCTATAGTTTGACTATAATATCCCAATTCCATATTTTATTAAAAGAACATGTCCCCTTTTAATTAAATAAAATACCCCATTCTTCTAACTCACTCAATGTGCACACATAAAGTCTTTTCCTATTTACAAATTAAGAGGAAAGGGCTTTGTCTCACATGAAAATTCAACTCTTTCTTATTGGTTGACATGATCTTGCACATGGATCATGCTAAAAGTCAACTCCCACCCTTGATCTTGATCTCAACCATCCATACACCTTTAAAAGGGAGAGCTCTCTCCTTCTCTAATGATATTTATTCTAAGCTATTATTATGTTATAGGTTAATCTATAGGTTTTCTTGCAGCATTTGTGAAGAGCTTTTATCTTCTTGTCTCATTCTTGATATTTCATTGTATCTTAGATTCATGTAGAATAACTTAGTCTCCTTTGTTATATTATAGTGTGCCTAGTTTAATTAGAATTTTTTGGTAATACTCTCATTTCCTTAGTTTAGTTACATTCTGCATCTCATCTTAGTAATAGTCACATTCTTGCATTTCATGCTCAAGAGTTTCCTTGACACTAGCACTCTTTCTCTTATCTAAGAAATGTTCCATATCATGGTTTAATAGCAATGGTTGCATCTCTAAGGCTAAAATTAGATCCCTCTTTGTTTTTAATTGTGCATTGGTATAGTAAGTTCTATCACATGAGTATATTGAAAAATATCACAAAGAGAAGAAGTATCACCCCTATCTACTAAAAGTATCATATGATACTCTATCAGCTAACAAATATCACCCTACCTCGAACTAACTATTGTTTGAATTATGTGATTAATTTTAAGTCTATGACATAATATTTTCAAGGTCTCTCAAGATTATTTATTTTCTAACAAAGGATTATTGCAGGTTGTTATCTCATTTTGGACTAACACTTTTTTTTTGTAGGGTTTCTCTAAAATTGCTTGCAAAGTTTTTATAAAAGAATGTATGTCAAATACCTTATGCTAAAAAGCCACTAATGCTTATTTTCAGGGCTTCATAAAAGAAAAAAACAAACAAACAAACAAGTGTTCTTATTTTTCTTTCATTCCATGTCTGGAAATATACAAGTTGTTTAGTTTTTATGGGCACATAAAACTTGCATGTAGAGTCTTTTGGTGATAGGAAAGTATGCTCTTCACCCTTTCAATGAATCAAAACTCTTGAGCCACCCTTACATTTCAAAAGTAAGTACCATAATTGATCTTCTTAGTGTATTTGGGGGAAACGATTAGAATATAAAAGTGTGCTCTTCACCCTTATCATGAATCAAAAATCTTGACCTCCAAAAGTGGATCCATTTTATATAGTCTAAGATCCTTTAGCGGGCCTTCTTTTGAGAGATCAAGAGGAATGACCCAAGTGGAGACAAGAAAACCTAGCTATTTTGACCCACTATAAGCTTAAGGCTATCAAGGACACAAACCCTTGGTAGACATAGTGCTTGGCTTCGCTTAATGTGAGTACTTTTGGGATTGGGACCATGAGGAAAATGATAGGTAAGAATTCTTCAGGTACTCTTGTGGTCACAAGGTCCATTACTTACCACAAGGTAAGGCATCCCATATTGAGAGAAAGAATAGTTTTATGAATGGAAGCCCTTTTGAAACACCATAGGATAGAAGCTACCTTATTTTAAAGCTTAACATCTTGGTGGAAGGACCAATCCTAGTGGACTACATAGATCACCCCAAGATTTTACACTCACCATTTGTTTCCCCTTAGTTGTGTCAATGGTACCTCCATGAAAAAGCCAATATCTCTCATGGGAAACTACTTGGTGTGAGGTGAAGGGGCAGCAAGTGTGGGCAAGGTGTTGATTAATGAATTGCAATCTAAAGTAGTATTGCTTGGAATGTGTCTTTGAATGTGAAAAGACATGTGTGAACATTCTCAAACATCAAACATCTCATTAACATTTGTAGGATTTTATTTTTTGATATCCCAATTACTTGTGTTTGAAAGGTTGCTTTGTCCCTTATCCATCTATTTAAGACATGTAAATTTCTCTTACTATTTTCAAACCATGATGTTTTCTACTGCAAACTAAAGTCCTATACTATCAATACTGTATTCTAATCTGAGATATTTAAGAAACCAAATAGAAACATAGGTTTTTCAAACCTTAAATTTCATTTTTTATAATTTATTTTCCCTTTATCATATGACCTTCTAAGAAATATTGTGCACTATTTTGAACATACTAATTTACACATTACTATTATGAAATCTATTGCACATTGCTTGTCAATTCTATTGCAATTCTTAAGGAAAACTATCACATGAGTCAAAAGTACCACTCACCCCTAGATAATTCTATTTGTGATAATCATTTCTGATAATACATCACATGGTATTTTGAGAAATATTTCCTAGCTTTTTGCCTTCAAAAATAGAGTTAGAATTGTGTCATATTTGATTAAGGGGTGTTGTCACTTCATCCTACATGATTCTAGTTTAAAATTTTCATGTTAGTTGTTGTTCTAAGTTGAAAAGGTGGGTCTAGTTTGTTAGATATAAGCTAAAATATCGCTAATGATCACTTGTCTAGATTTGTTTACCTCACTATTCTAGCTACTTTCTATTGAGCTTCTTTCTCAACTTCTTGGCTTGAGTCATTAGTATGGTAAATTCCTGACTACTCTTGACAAGCAACTTGCTTATTCTATCTTTGATAAATGATTATTCTTGACCATACAAACTCTAAATATGAAAATATTTATTTCATCCTATTAGACTAAGACATACACTTACATGTCAGTTATAACTAGGTTCTAAGTTAGTTAAGGAAGTTGTCCTTCATTTACCTTTGAACAATTGGTAACTCCAACTAGGTCTCCTCGTAGACAACCTTGTGAGGAGAAACCTATCTCTGACGAGCTAGAAGAGGCTAACACTTGGCATTATCCACTCTATAGCTTTAAAAATCCTTTTGATACTCCCTTTGATACACCTAGGGCTTAATATAATGTGTCACTCGCCACTCATCCTGAAGAGAGGAAATGTTTCCTAGAAGAACAAGAACACTCAAAAAAAGAAAGACTACATGAGGCTATACACATGGCCACTAGGGAGAGATCTTATAATCATGCTGAGGCTAATGCTCATACACATAAGGCTGAGAACAAACATGCACATAGTTACTATAGAAATATTTTAGGTAACAATCCTCTTGGTGACAATGATGGAAATAGCATTCTGCTGCTTAGATCTCCTAGAATAAAAGCAAGAGCATGTCTATCACCACCTAGACACTCACAATAATATTTTGAAAGTGAGGTCAATGATGAAATCATTAGTGAAGATCGCATGCAATTTCAACAAGCGGAGGTTTCCCAAAGGCTAATCCTAAAAGCCTTAGAAAAACATGGTGACTAATATTTTCAATATGTGATAGCTAAGGGATGGAAACTCCCTCATGACTTTGATGTACAAAGAATCATCCAAAAAAAAAGAGCCTACTAAGGCTGAAATCTTGAGAGAAGAAATGTGAGAGCTCAAAAACCAACTTGTGCAATTACAAGTCTCCAAAGAAAAACCTAAGACTTCTTTTGTATAATTTATATGTGCTCTTCCATTTGATAGAAGGATATACAGGATCCTATTTTTTTGGGATATGGAGGTTCCTAAATATGATGAATATGATGGAAAGGGCAATCCTCATTATCATGTAAGACACTTCTATACTCTTAGCATGGATTTTATGCATGAAGACACTTATCTCATGAGGTTGTTTCTTAGGAGCTTGAGGGGCCAAGTTATGGAATGGTTCACAAAAATTATCAAATCCCCTCAAGTCATTTGATGAGCTTGCACAATGATTCATTCATAAATATTCTTACAATATTCAACACCCGATTGCTATGCTAGACTTGTGCAATATCAAAAAAAAAAGGTGAGTCTTTTTATACATACCTCTAATGCTGGAGAAATTTACACTCATGGTACCCATGGAAGATTACTAAAGTAGAGAATATTGACATCCTTTTCAACATGCTTATACATGAACTATACTTTGACATTATAAAACAATTGTTCATATCTATCAATGACTTGATCAAAAGTACTCACCAAATTAAAGATGTCATCAAGAAGGGTGTCATTGTGCTAAACAAAGACAAAAATGGAAATGGCAATGGCAAGGACAAGAATAAACCATGGAACAAGAATAATTATTTTGCCAATGTTGGAATTGTGGACGCTTCTAAAACTAAGGAATCAGTATTTAATCTCTCTAATTTTGTCTATGCTACCAAACAACAAGAGACTTCAAAGTCTCAAACCTTTGACAAAACCAAGAGGTCTTCTAAACCAAAGCATGTTTATAAACCAATGGTAGAATCTTATGAGGTATTCCTAAAAACCTTTCTTGAAAACAAACTTATCATGCTACTGAATAACTCTCAACCCTATGACCCACTTGTCAATACTACTTGGTGGAGGGATGACCATTTTTGCAACTATCATAATAGTAAGGGACATAACACTAAGAATTGTTTCAAGCACAGGGATATTATTCAAGAACCTCATAATGGAAGCAAGGTTGTAACTAATGGCCTAGTAAAAAAATTTGATCATAAAGCCTTCAAAAAATCATTACCTAAATATGAAAATGGGGAATCATCTTATGCTAATATGAAAAATTAGGATACGAAGATCAATTATACTTACACTAATGCAAAAAATGTCATAAACATGTTGGAGCCCATTGAACATATCTACATGATGGCTTCTAAATTTAATAAGGAACTCAACTATGATGCTAATGATTAAAAACCTAAGGTAGTCCTAAGAACATGTAATGCTCAAAAAAACTTTAGAGACACTAGGCCTAAGGTAACTCTTAGGGTGGTGAAACCATCCTCTTTGCATGGTGAGAAAATCAATGTTGTCACTAAGGGGAAATCCAATGTTGTTCTCAAATTAGAAAATTACCCTAAGAATGCCTCCTCATCCAAATAGGTGGCTACTCTATCTATATCCAATTATGATCTTGTTAGTCTATTGCAACAAACCCCTGCACAAATCTCCATCTTTGAGTTTCTACAATTGTCTCCTTTGCACAAGGAGAATCTCAAAAAAGCTTTATATGCTGCTAATGTTCCTATAGATATTTATTCCAAATTATTTCAAGCCATGGTTAACCATATTTCCTTAGCTCACTATCTCATGTTCTCTAAAGAGGATGACAAGGCCCTTAGTCATCCCTAGAACCTAGCTCTCCACATTAAAGTTTAAATCTTTTGTACTCACATCTACCAAGTCCTAATAGACCATGATGTTGAGTTAAATATTATCACCTTCAATTTTATCCAACATCTTGGTACATTTGAATTTTCTATGGATCCTAGATGGAAAATCACCATCAAGGCATATGAAAAATTTGAATTGTCTTCCAAATTCCTAATCGTGTTTCCTATCTATGTGGGTCCCATGGAAAAAGATTTGGTCTTTCAAGTCTTAGACATCCCTCTCACATATAATATGTTGCTAAGAAGACCTTGGATCCATGACATGCAAGTTGTGTCATCAATATACCATCACTATATAATGTTCCCGTTCAATGATGTTGAGATCATTATTCTAGGGGGTAATTCAATGTCTATCAACATGCTCACTATTGTTGAAACATTAGTTCCTTGTAATCACTCTTCCTATTAGATCAAACCATCCCTCAAGACATGTGAATGGAAACTAAAAATGATAATTCTTGGAATGGGAGAATACGCTCTATATTCTATTGTTGGCTTTCCAATTTCTTGAATTCTTATGGGAATCCCTCTAAGAAAATGAAGCCATCAACTTCTTCCATGACCATCTTTGGGACCTTTGTTAAATCCTTCATTCCTTTAGAAGAAAAAAAGGAAGATCAAGGCATAAGGGATTGGATTTATAAGGAAGAAGAATATTTTGGGGAGGTTATTGTCACCACTCCTATATCACCCAAACACTATGGAAAAGGTTATAAATTCTTGAAAAATATGGGCTATCATGGTCAAGGACCCCTAACTTGTGACAAAAATGCTCTCATAAAAGCCTTAAGTCATAAGAAGGGATGAAAAAATAGAGATAGTTTTGGTCTATGTTTTCGGGTAGAGGATGAATTACCAAAGTTTGATAGAAGGGCCTCCATGACTAGTAATCAGAGGATGATGGTCTGCCCCTTACTATTTTTGCTAGTTTAGAGGAAGACTCCATACCTCCTACTTTCCTCCTTTGTGGAGAATAATTAAGGCTCAAAAATAATAATGTTGAAGCTTCTAAATCTAGGCAACTTGACTTTGATGAATCTAAACATGAAGATCCTAATAGAGGAAGGATAAGAGAAAGCATTTCTTGACTATTATCTTGGAATCAGAGCATACATTATGGTGAGTATGAATGTGAATCTCTTTTAGATGCTTCTTGTGAATTAGGGGTGGATGTCATACATGCCTATGACACTCAACCAAACATAGTCAATGATTATAATCTAGGGTCTAACAATTTTGGCTCACAATTTTCTCTAGTGGATCACATTGGTCCCTCTAGGTCTCTTCCTAATTTGGATCCCTTTGGAGGTTTCTCTATAGGCTCGATCTCTCTTGTCAATAGATAAAATTCCTTCCACATCAAAAATCTAAAAGCTTCCACTTCCCTCTCATTGATACACCTCAATATCATAGATTAGTCTATTCAACATCAAAGACCAAAGCTACCATATTTTCAAAATGACTATGAGACTGCTTCCTACCTAAATGTCATTGAACACATGGTATATTCCACCAATGAACCAGTGATTAACATGATAGAAATAGATATCTAGTGCCTTAGTCACAAAACTAAGAGAAATGAATAAAAAGCATTTAGATGGTGAAAACCATGTGGTAGTAGTGTCTAAACCTCAAAATAGTAAAAATAAAGATGTATCCAAGGGTGAAAACCTCTTCAAGGCACCCAAGGATGAGGTTCTTAGTAGTCTACCAAGCTATTTCAAGGACAAATATTTAGTTCTCATTCAACCTACATAGCCTATAAACCTTCGTACAAAAGAGTCTCCAAAGATTATTCATGTTTCTCAATCATTATCTACTGAGAAAAAGGAGAAATTCACTAATTTTTTCCAAGAAAAGAAGATCAACTTTTCATGGTCTTATTTAGATATGCCTGGCCTAGACACAAATCTTATCATGTATCACTTATCTATTTCACTTAGTGTCAAACCCATCAAGAAAATTTTGAGAAAAATGCACCCTCATGTGGCATTGCTAGTAAAAGTTGATCTAAAAAAACTATTATGTTCAAACTTCATCTAAGCTATTGACTATTTTGAATAGATCTCAAAAATTGTACCTGACACAAAACATAATAAGTCTATTTGTGTATGCACAAATTTTAGAGATTTGAATAAAGCATTCCCTAAGGATGATTTTCCACTTCCTAACATAGATATGATAGTGGACATAACTACAAGTTATGAAATTTATTCATTAATGGATGAATTTTCTTTATATAATCAAATTTAACTTTCCCTTGGGGATGAAGCAAAAATGGTTTTTACGTGTGCATGGGGTACTTTCTTTTGGAATTCCATGCCCTTTGGGTTAAAGAATGCAAGAAACACTTGCCAAAGAGCCAAGACTACTATTTAAATGACATGATGCATAAAATATACAAGATTGTGTTGATGACACATTAGCTAAATCCAAGAAAAGAGATATGCACCTTGATGACTTCAGTTTGATATTGGGCCGCATGGAACAGTTCCAACTTAGGTTAAATCCCAAGAAGTGTATTTTTGGTGTCACCTCACAAAATTTTATAGGATACATCATATCAACAAAAGGCATAGAAGTTGATCTAGAAAAAGTGTAAGACATTCTACAAATGCTTCCTTCTAAGAACATCAATCAATTAAGAAGTCTTCAAGGATGTCTTCACTCTATTAAGAGGTTTATATCTCTTCTAGATGACAAAACACAATCATTCAATAAAAACATACACAAAGGATCCATGGGTATTTGAATTGAAGAATTTCATAAGATCTTAGATCAAATCAAAGGATACTTGGCTAAACCTCCAATATTGATTCCACCTATACCAAGGAAACCTTTGATTTTGTTGGTTCCTAAATTAATAGCTTTTGAATAACCCAATGATGGGAACAAATGCATCTAGGGGAAGCTAATTTCCATTTTTAACATAACTATTTAGACACTGGGTCCAACTATAAGGCTATACTCCTTCTTCTTCAGGCTCTGCAAGACCTAGGTAAGTGAACCTCAAATTCACTCATATGGTACCAATTCCAAAAGCATACAATTTGAATCTAATACAAAGTAGATAAAACCCTTATTTCTCCTATACTTATGTAGTGACAAAGATATGCAGTAGAAAATTGCAAAAACCTATGAAATCTACAAGCTAGGTGAGGGCATCCTTTCAACTCTTAAATGGAAAGGGAAATGGATAATTTATTAAATATTTGAATTAGCATAACCCACATATGCAACAACAATAAATATGCAATCTCCATGTCTATCAATCCCTTATCTATTGGGCATTAAATAATTTAGAACATACACAAGGATACCCAAGATATTCTCATATACCCATTTATTAGATCTATCCATTCACCTTATAAACAAACATAAATCTTCAAAATGAAACTCATACTTATCAAATCCTCCTATGATCCTTGCAATTTTTTCAGTGTATATCAAGCAATTCACTTAAGTCCTTGATCCTATAGCAAAATACACAATGGTATGCAACTTCAAATCCAAGTTGTAACTAGACAATATGCACCTTATACATATATCACTAAAAATTACGAACCCATAAAGATGAGATAAGGTTTAGATTAAAACTTTCAACAAAGATTTGTATTAATTTCCTTGAAACAATACATCAAATGTATGCAAAAGCTAAGAAAATACACAATAGATGGTTGCATTGTCTAAATGCTCAAAAGAAATTGCAATGTTGTTCATAGCAGAGAAAAATGTTGAAGAATGGTGGTATCACAATAATAAAATTGGAACCATGCTTATGGTATCACAATCATAAAAATTGGAACCCTTACTCCACATCTTGGGAATCCTTATATAAAGAAGGATTGCAACAAGCTTCAAATGGGAGACACATGTCAAAATTTTATTGGAAAACAAATGCAAAGATATTTTTATGTGTTACTTTACAAAACATTATTTGCATTTGAACAAAATTTGGGGAAGTCTTTGCAAAACTGGCAAGTGACACTATTTTCAAGAGTCTTCAACAATTTATGTTTGTTCTCTAACTACTTGTTGCTTTCCTTGTTTTTACTATGTCTCTTCTACCACCTCATTTGTAACACTTTAGCTACCTCCTATTGGGAGAGCCTTGATTTCCCCAACTACTTCCCAAATGTATATCTCCCTATTTGTGGGCCACTCAATGCCTTTAACTTCATCTAAGTACTTTTTTCCTTGTTCCACCTAGCATCAGTTATGGCCCTTGATTCCAATGAAAATTTATTCAAGTCTATTTCAATTTGAATAATGAATCAATTAAATTATTAAAATGGATATCATTATCCTCTTCAAAAATTGATGTTGTGCCTACTTGAGTTAGCAATATACTGGAAGAATCTGACCACTCTTCTCAATCCTTCAATTTATTGTCAGCATCCACAATTGGAGGAATGCAGAGCTCAATCCCTTGTGCTAATATTTCATCTTACCTTGTATAATTTAAAACTTGCTAGTAAATAATCCTATTAGTTCTCTCACTTTTTGCAGGACTTCTTTTACTATGATGATTTTATTAGGTAGATCTATCTTCTTTTCCATCAACATTATTGTCCTCTCCAAGAACTATACATATGGCCCTAATAGATTAAAATTGGGTGATAACCATGTAAGTGTGTCATTGTAAACATGTTTAGCATCTTGTAAAGAAATGAAAAGAGTGTGAGTCTATTGAGATATATTTTTTAGATTTTCTACTATGTGGCCTATCATGCTTTGCAGGACAGCTGTCCTTACCTCACTACCTTGTTGTGGAGATGAAGCATCAATGCTCATCCTTCTAAGCTCTATTTCTTCTTTCTCCACATCTATAGTTTGAGTGGACATTTCCACTATGACTATGGTTTCTTGCTCTTGGATGCCTTGTACCTTGTTCTACTTTGCATTAGTTAGTTTATCTTCCAAAGATGCAACTACTTCTTCTAACCCTTGAGCTTTGGCTTCCAATTCATATATCGTCTACTTATAGACATGGTTGTTCCTGAGCTCTTCCTCATAGAGTTTCCTAACATCTATATAGTCGTGGAATGATCTAGCCAGTCTTGTCTCTATTTCCTCCACTTTGGCCTCATTCATGAATAAGAAGTGTTTCATTTCCTTGGAGATTTTTGTACCTGAGGTACCATGCATCATACAAACTATCATAATTATTTAATCTATTCTCTACACATCCATTAACTTAGGCTTATTAGTTTTAGGAGCCATGCTCCACACTGCTTGAGATTTGGAATCAATATTAAATCTTGATCCCCTTTGAAGTCCATCAACTCCATATGCTTCATTAGATATAGCATTCTCATATCTTTGTATCTAGTCAAGCATGAAAGCTTTTTCTAGATCCTAGCTAGGCACAAAAAGCATACCACTTCTCTATGCTAAGTCTCTAGCTTCTTTAGGAGTCATAACCTTACTTTCTAGATCATATGCATGAATCTCTTCAACTAGTTCTTGCTTCTCCTCATCTAGTTCTCCTAGCTTCATTTTCAATACCAATTCACTCTATTTAATTTTCTAAAGGAAGATTTTAAACTCATTGGATCTAATGAATTCATCATCCTCTATGAATTTTTGATCTTGCATGATCCTATCATCCAATCTTGCTACTACCAATTCTAAGTTAGTCAGAGAATTCTCTATCGCATTGACCCTATTCTTTATATAGCTCTACCTCAGATCAGCAAAATATTGGTTTCTTCTAAGAAAGATCTATAATATCCTTTGTTTCACCTTTTCAAGTACGTGGACTATCTTCTACCTTTTGTTACCCTTGGTAACTCATGATGCTTTAATAGGCTCATCATCTTCAATTTCTAGAGTTATATCTGGCTTAGGGCTATTAGGATTCACCCTTTCCTATTCTCCAATTGGCCCTTTGGGCATTTGTGCAATGATCTCAACATGATCATTCACCATTTTCCTTCTTTGTGGATAGGGGACCTCCATAGAAAACCCTTGAAATTTGGGTCTACTTTCTTCATCTCCCCTTCTACCCTTAAAACATCATAAAATTTTGTTAACTTATCATTATCTTTCCCCTCAGTAACAATGTTAGGAATCAGATCCTCATGTGGTAATTCTTTGGTATTTGGCAACACATAATTCCTAATTTCTTCCAAGGTGTTCCTCATCTAATTCTTTGGGTCACACATTCTATAGGGAGTAGTTGAAAAATTAAAATGATGAAGGAAAGAATTGATTTGATTCAAGAATTCTTTTCCAAATGAAAGGTATCCTATTCTAAAGCATCTACACAAAAATATGCCTTTGTGCACATCAAGCCCTAGGTATTCTTTATTTACCAACATCAACTACCACATGAATTCAATGATGGATAGTCTAGGAGGGATATATATGGGAAATATATGGGGAGGTTGAGTGCAACCATAAACTCTGATGAGGGAAAATTTTGGGAACAAGAAAATTGTTGAAGTTAATGAAAGATCAACCCCACAGCTCTCAAGAATCACCTGCATGCAAACACCTACCATAGAAGAGAGAAGTAAAAAGTTATGGAGGCTAGAATTTTGAGATCCATGCATGAGAAATTATTGATGAGTAGAAAGAGAGATTGCTATTAAAAAAAGTGAATGAATCTCAATTCTCACTTGAACATTTACAATGAGTGATCATCTTTATAAAGGAGATCAAAACCCTAAAACAGTCTAGCCTAGGTTGCATCAAAATAATTAATAAAAGAATTAATTATTAGATGTATAAATTTTAGCTTAAGCAACTAGAGTTAATTAGGAAATATCTAATTACTCTAACACCCCCCTTAAGATAAACATAGGGAGTAGCTAAGAACCTAGTAGCTACTATTGAAAGTAGAAATGAGTCCTAGCAAACAAGGCCTGATGAGGTACCCAAGAACAACCAAATCTCTTAAAATAGGAGAAATAGAGAAAACCACATGCAAAAAACCCTACTTCAAAAAGAGATGGAAAACATGATGAAAGAAACTAGTGAAAGATTGAAGAAGCCTTCAAACTAGGAAATGTCCTAGAAGATAGGAACAAAAGATGATCATGAAGAATACCCTTGAAGTATGTAGAAGTTGCAAAGCTTTGTCAAAAGTAATTTTTGATCTAAAAAACCTCCACTAAAATAGAACCTGGCTAGAAAGAGAAGAATGTAATGTACATCGAATCAGGAGGCACACAAAGGAAAACAATTGAACTCGAAGATATATATGGCATGAAACACTAAAGCCTAAAGATCTTATTAATGGAACCTAGGAATAATTATAAATAATAGAAGAACCCACCTAATATAGACAAGGGTGAGGTGACAGGCAACTACAAAAGTGGGCCAAAACAATTGTATTTCAAGGAACCATGATCAAGATGCACAAAATAGTACATATGTGTGTACTGAGGTGATCAATCTTAGACACATCACAAAGCTCATGTCATAGAAGGGACACTCACTAGACAAAGGAAGATGGAAAACAAAGGAAAAACATTAACCCCCCACAACACTTTAATCATGAGTAGTTCATTTACAATAAGGCACAATATATGGTAAATCCCAAGAATACAATAATCTATACACCTATCCTTAGATGACACTACTCAGATCAGAAGGAAAAATAAGGAAAAACAACTTATTTTAAAATACAAATATAGTACGGTACTTTATCATAGTGTGTTTGCAAAAATGCATACAAATGATGTCTAGATAGACCAAAAGAGACATAAGACTAACACAATAGATAGTACAAGACATGATGAATCATCTGAAGCAATAAAATTGATCCCTAGTGTAAACGCTCAAAAATGGTTCACATCTATTATTTCATCACATTTTCATACTAACTCATTCCATTTTATCATTCTACTAACTCTGATCTTTTGGCCAACTTGATCATATCTCCATAGTGTCTGCCATCATTCCTATCCTCTTTGACATCAATTTCATATCATTTCAAAACCATTTCAAATCAACTCAAAATCATATCAAATCAACCCAGAATCACCCCAAATCAATGTGGAATCACTTGAAATTAGTCTTAATCAACCCAAAACATGTCAAACATCCCAAATCTATCATCATTTACCCAATCCTAGGCATTATTGTAGCTTTTAGTGCCTTGGAAACCTATCAATCTATCAAATCTTATCAATCTAACCTTAGTATTGTCATGGTTTTTAGTGCTAGGTCAAACTATCATTCACATCATTTGATCTTTGACATTGTAGAGTCTCTTAGCGTTGGATCATAGCATTTTCAACCATTTAATAACATTAATAGTGTCCATCAATGTTATTATGATCAACCTTATCAATCAATCTCAATCTTGTAGCATTTACAATGTCAGTTAAATGTTACATATCTTTAATTCATGTCATGTGTCCTTGGCATGTTATCAATTTCAATCAATAGATAAATTTGACCATGGCTTTGGTCTATATATCATCATCCTAGTCTATTTTATAAAAGGATACTATCACAGTTATGTAATCAAATTGACCAATCATCTACTAATTTTCTCTATAGGATTAAACAACCCATAATTTAATCCTATCTCATTTTATTACTTATTTTTCCTAACTAGCCTTCTCAATTAATTAATTTTATTAATTAATTGATCCATCATTCATAAACCATGGAAATTCTCAATTTCCTAAGTCATGTTTTCCACCGTTAATTCCATTTTGACTAATTTATATTTGTGTGGAATAAGGGATTTTTAGTTCAAATATTCCACATAATATTGACATCATCATGATAAATGGGCATGACACATTTTGGATTCTCCATTTACACTTGGCTAAGATATGTCATACTCCATATATTCTTATTCTCTTACACACATCCATATTTGGCTTCCATTTTCATAGATTCTTGGCTTTAAGTGGGTTTGAGGTGTCATATGATGCATCATAGATCCTCTTCCATATATAGCCACGTTTGACTTCTAAAGCATCATGCAATCCTACATTTGGCATCTTGTGTGATATGTGTCATGGATTCTCAAAGGAATCTCTTTCCAAGTCACATATCCAAGATGACAAGTCCAATGCTCTCATCTTGAATGTTGATTATAAAATGAGCATTCTTCCTGTCATTTATGGTCCTTGGGTCCTAATTCTGAAAGTCCTTCAAGTCCCTAGTTTTCTTGGTCTTCTCTCTCTCTCACACACACACACTAAAATTATGCCTTCTAGTATTCTCATAGCATTATTACTATCTTAGGCTTTGCTTCAAAATTATGTGCACTGCAGGTAATTTGGAGCTACATCACATGGAGAAGAAAGAAGGACATGGGAGCTACAAATCAAAGAGGGGGTTTCATACTTTGAGTTGCTTCCTTTTTTTTTATTTGGTTTTCATAGTAGACTAGAGGGTGTTGATGTATGTTTATTGAGTTTTTAATTTTCTCATAGTATGTTAGACATTAGCCCAATTTATGGTCCTACAAATGGTGAACCCGACATGACTAACGACATCCCCTTACTAGAAACTTGGAATCATATCAAATCAACTTGGAATCACCCCAAATCAACCTAAAATCACCCAAAATTAGTCTTAATCAATCCATAACATGTCAGACATCCCAAATTTATCATCATTTGTCCAATCCTAGGTATTTTTATGGCTTTTAGTGCCTCAAAAACCTATCAATCTATAAAGTCTTATCAATCTGACCTTAGTATTATCATGGATCTTAGTGCTAGGTCAAACTATCATTCCCATCATTTGATCTTTGACATTTCCAAGTCTCTGAATGTTGGATCATAGCATTTTCAACCATTTAATAACATTGATAGTGTTTATTAATGTTATTATGATCAACCTTATCAATCAATCTCGATCCTGTAGCATTTACAATGTCAGTTAAATTCTACATATCTTTAATTCATGTCATGTGTCCTTGGCATGTTATCAATTTCAATCAATAGATCAATTTGACCATGGCTTTGTTCTATCTATCATCGTCCTAGTCAATCTCCATTATCATCACATTTCATCAAAAGATACTATCACACTTATTTAATCAAATTGGCCAATCTTCTACTAATTTTCTCTATAGGATTAAATAATCCATAATTTAATCCTATCATATACCTATGTCAGTCAATTTCTTGAGGGGGAAAAAATATATGCCATCATTACTAGCGCATGTTATTATGTCTTTTTCATTATCATTCTTTGATACAATGCTCTAAATCACATTATATCAAAGAGGGGCAAAATGTAGATGCTCAAAAATGGTTTACATATATAGTTTCATCACATTTTCATACTAACTCATTCCATTTTACCATTCCACTAACTTTGATCTTTTGGCCAACATGATCATATCTCAATGGTGTTTGTCATCATTCATATCCTCTTTTACATCAATTTTATATCATTTCAAAACCATTTCAAATCAACTCAAAATCATATCAAATCAACCTAAAATCACCCCAAATCAAACTAGAATTAGTCTTAATCAACCTAAAACATGTCAAACATCCCAAATCTATCATCATTTGTCCAATCCTAGGCATTGTTGTGACTTTCAATGCTTCAAAAACCTATCAATCTATCAAATCTTATCAATATGACCTTAGTATTTTCATGGCTCTCAGTGCTAGGTCAAAATATCATTCACATCATTTTATCTTTGACATTGTCAAGTCTCTTAGTGTCAAATCATAGTGTTTTTACCCATTTAATAACATTGACAGTGTCTGTCAATGTTATTATGATCAACCTTATCAATCAATCTCAATGTGCCTAATGGAATGCCCTTACAGAATGGCCTATTTTTTGCGAAAGTTTATCATTCACTTTTTGAATAGAATGCCCTAACTAAGATCCTTGTTTTAGTGGCCAAAATTCTTTCTATCCACTAGCTCAAGAGTTCACTCATACCCATGAAGACATCCTACCCTCTCGTAGTCCTTAATAGAGACAAAATTCCCCTAGGAAGTCATGTCCCTTGGGAAGTAGATCTTGGTAGTCCCAAGAAGTGAGTGCGCTAGAAGGGGGAGACTGTGGTGACAAGATCCTAAGTTTTCTACTCTGGATAAGTGCAGTTGAATTTTGGTTCAAGTAGAAATTTAGTGGATATAGTCCTAAAGCCTAGGTTGTGGTGTGTATGTTCACTTTTAACAATAGTTATTCTTGTCTTATTGTGTCTTGTGTGTGTGTAAAACATTAATCAAGATAAAAACCAACTTTCAAATTTACACCTTAGATATCATTTAAGCCTTTTCAAAACATTATACATTGTCAAAACATTACAACCTTTGTCAAAACTTTGAAAACTTTGGTCCAATGCATTCAAGACGTGGAAAACATGGCAACTTGTGATCCTAGACATGCTTGGCATAACATAGATTTCATCCTTGAATAGAATCCACTTGCATTCACCCTAGTTTGAGACTCATATTACATTATCTAATCTTTATCTTGCATCTTATAGTTCTTATTTTCTATCCCTCATCTTTCATATTGCATTCATTAGGGTTTTCTGTACACCCCTTAGTCTTTGCATTTCAACCTCAAAATCTATAGCTTGCATCTCCCATTTGCATTTTTGCATTAGTCAACCTTTATCTTCCCACTTTAACCATAATTATAGGTTTCTTAACCTTCATTCTATACATTCCTCCCAGTCTTAGCATTTTCCTCTACCATTTGGCTCTTTGTAACATCAATCTAGAAATCCTAACACTTAAAACCATCTTAGTTTCAACCCAGTTTACCAACTGCACCCTGAAACTACCAAATGCTCCAAAACTAGCCCCAACTACACCATAGGAATATTTGGTACTATCTAAGCACACTTGGTGGTCTAAAGACCCATTTTGGGCTTTCGAATAACATTCAAAGACTTTAGAGGTGCCCATAGGTACCTGGATAGGTCCTCTTGTATTAGCATGCCCTAATCTTCATTCTACACCTCCTAACCTACATTTCCTTCATTTAGGTCATCATCCCTTAGGTCATAACCTTAATTATTCATCTCCTATCTAATCATAACATCAACGCCAACATCCTGGCTCCCTAGTAGAACAACTTGGCAACCACACAACTCAGAACCAGCAACCAATTAATCTAGTCTCCCAATTGTGCCATGAAACTTCCAACTATGCCCAAACTAGTCCCAACTATACCATAGGAATATTTGATATTTTTAGACTGTACTCAGTGCTATCAAAGTGCATTTGGATACTTGTATGACCATTTTGGGCCTCCAAACTGCATTTTGGGACCCTAAAACTACATTAGGAAGCCTCTAAAGGTCCTCATTCTACTTATAACCCAAAACAACATCTTGCACCCAAAACTTTATTTTTCATATTAGTACCTTTGTATATTTCATATCCACTTATTATCACCATCATTTTGAGCCCCCTAAACACCATTTTGAACCCAAAACCTTTGAATTAAGTCAAAAATCTCAACAAAGTATGAGTCCTAGGGTATCTCCTAGTGTTGATGGATGATGGATCTTGACTAGTCCTTTTCTCTTTTTATCATGTTTCTTTAGTCAAACTCTATCTATGTCTTGATGGATTTGATGTTTTCATATTTATCAACTTGATCTTTTTGTCTTTTATCACTTTTTGGTCAAGATCCAAAGTCCATCTTCACAAGGTTAACCTCTTATACAAAATACTTTCCAAGGATTTCACATAATTTCAAAACCTTTAATATACCCTTATCATTATCATTATCATATTCCTAAGCTCCCCAAACATCATTTTGACTTACCCTAGTGGTAATCCCCTTCATCTTGCATTGTTCAAAATCCTAGCATCATTTCCACTACCAAACTCTATCAACTCACATATCAACCAAATTGTCTTCTTGATCACTTATCCTCATTTTGCATATCCCAAACATCATTATCAACCCTAACACACCATCCCTTGCATATTCCACCTTCCATAAACCAACCTCTAGCATCATTACCAAGTACAAAATCTAACCCTAATCATCATTTTGCATATCATAGGGTCATTTTCATTGCTTTTAGTCATACTTCAAAGCATCATTCACATTTGTATTTGCATAATTTCATAGGACATTTTCACCTTGCATATCAAAACCTTAGTTCATTTGACACTTTCTCATATTGCGTAACATCCCTAAACATCTAAAAATGCAAAAAAAACTCATATCTTGCATACCCACTTCCAGATTTCCAAGTTTTACCCTATTTTATCATCTACACCCTTGTTTTACCAACTACACACTTGAGGTGCACAGTTGGTAGTTTTAAAGCACACTTTCTAATCAAGTATTTCATCTTAGGTTCCATAACCCTTATCTACACTTCCATAGCCTTTATTGCATCCCAAAACCTTGAAAAATACTCAAAATCATTCAAATCACTCATATTTTGCATTTTAGGGACCCTAGCACCTCTATTTACCAATTGCATAACTTATACTTACCAGCTACTTTCCTTTAGGGCCCCAAGTGCACCAAGAGTGCACTTGGTAATATCTAAGTGTAGTTGGTAGTTTGGGTGCACACTTGGAAGGTAGGGAATCCATTTAGGTTTTCCTCCACTACATTTGCATCCTTAGGTATCATGCCAACACTTAATAGGACACAATCAACTTAGAGGCTTGAAGAACTTTATTAACCCTTTTTTCTGAGGTGTGAACACAACCAAAACCTCATCCAAGACAAAAGAAGAGCAAGAAAACCCAACAAAAATTTGTCAAAGACCAAATCAAGGCATCACAACCTTTACTTGCAGACCCCTTAAACATGTATTTGCAAAATCACAATACACAAGAGATGATACAAAAAACCCTAAACACCACACCTACTATGAGGTTTCCTTAAAAAACTTCCCCTCTACATTAGATGGTTCAATGGCATCCTAACTTTGAGCCTATATTTGTGCCAATACCATCCGGAGGTGGAAGTGTACCAACCACACTTGAGGATGAACCAAACACACTCCTTTGAATTCAGAAAACCCAACACAAGTAACATCAACTCTAATGCATCAAAAAAACAAGGTACTATACACCTAAGTGATGAATCTAACACTGATTATGGCATCATTGATGAAGAAATGGCTAGGGCATGTCAAGACAAAAATTTCCACAAGAACTTCAAACTTTTCACAGCCCAAGAAATTTTCAAGTTTAATTCACACTTAAAGGGACATAAGTCCAAACATCAAATCAAGTTTAATTCACACTTAAAGGGACATAAGTCAAAACATCAAACCAGCACAATAATTGAAAACATACAACCCATGATCAATTTGGACTTAGATAAGAAAAAACAACCTTTGGAGTTTTCAAACACAATAATAGCACCTATAAGGTCCCATTAAGAATTAACCATTGAAATCCTCCAAAGTACATTTGAGCACATCAACATTAATCCCTTGTTTGATGAACCATAACCAATCAAAGAAAACAAGACTCTTCCTAAATATCCCAAGAGGATGTTAAGACTTGATCTCAATCACATGATGCAACAACAAGATGTGCCTAAAGGGACTTGTACTCTAGGGATGCCAAATATACCTCCTTTGGAGGAAAATCAACAAAGTGCACCTTTACTCCTAACTCTACCAAGTGTTATCATGTCAAATATTATGAAGCCTCCCAGGAGTACACCATATCAAACATCAATTACAACAATCTCTATTGACACACAAAGGAAAAGTCTTATTGACATTACACCTATTCCCAAAAGGAAGGCATCTCATTGTAAAATCAATATGATGTCCCAAGGAGAAACATCTAACACATAAAGGTACCAAAACAACAACCTAAACATGATGTTCAATTCTCAAGGACATAACTAACTTCCCTGAAAACATTAACCTATAGTAGTACAAGGACTTAATATTTCCAACACACATTCAACATATCAGCAACAACATCAACCACAACAACAACAACCTCAAGTGGCACAAGCATCCAATGTCCCTAACATACAATCCAATGTAAACCCACTTGACTTACATGCAATGTATCAACAACAACAAGCCATGTTTGCTAAACAACAAAAGCAACTCAACCAATAGTTGGAGTACCAAAGATGCCTCAAGCAACAAATCACGTATCAACAAAATTTGTTACAACAACAACACATGCCACAAAAACCTCAATAGATACCTCTACAATAGTAATCATATACATGGTCCCATATGCAACCAATAGAGATACCTCAACAAAAACCATAAAAAATGACACAACAACACATGGTACAATAATCACAATCAATTCTACAAAAAGTACCACAGCAAATGCCACAACAAGTACCCCAACATGTACCACAACAAAGACCCTTTTGTCTTTGAGGTACTAACATACCTCCAACACCTAGTGACACATCACCTAACTCTTCAAAAATAGAAATATCAAAACTAAGTAGACATAGTTCTTGCCATAGCAACCAATCTACTCATAAACACAAATGACTTGAAGAGAAAACTATTATGCAAAACCCTAACAAAGAATCACTACAACAATTCAGACAACTTTCCAAACAAGTTGAGGCATTGGGAGTCTAGAAGAAATGGGCTCTATATACAGAATGGGACTTAAATCCTAATCCATTTAATAAAAGTCTATACATGCCTCCATTCCCAAAACACTTTGAGGCTTCAAGATTCAAAAAAATCTAGGAAAAAGCAACCCTGTTGATCACATCCAAGAGAAATAACTAGGAAAAGGCAACCCTATGAATTCATAAACTCCCAATCAAGCATCACCTCTACAAAAAAAACTAAGACTCCACATAGGATGGACCTCAAAGACATCCTAGAACCAAAGATAGAAAGTTCACACCATAGGGGTACTTCTTGACACTGCACTTCAACAACTCCTTAGTAATAACTTCCTACAATTACCCCCAATCAAAGATGGGCTACTAACAAAAGCTTCTTGGTGGGATGACAAAAAATTATATGATTACCATCACACCAAAGGACATAAGACCTCATCATGCTTCAAACTAAAGCATGCAATACAAGACCTTATTGATGATGGTGTAATCACAATCGATCCATCATTGCTACCATCCAACTCTGACTACACTATCAACTATTTCAACGAGTCCGATTCCCACATATCCACATTCACCTTAAAGGCTAAAGACCCTCAATGCATTGTCACTACACATAGTACCAAGATCACCCTACATGGAGCTCCATCTACACCTACTACCTCTACTAGACCTAAAACCACTATTAGACTTGTTTCTCCTACTTCATTTTACTATAGCCTTGTTGAATAGCTTGGTAAGACCCCTACACAAATATCCATCTTGGACCTACTGCATGTGTCTCCCCAACATCAGAAGATCTTTGATAAAGCCCTCAAAGAGTCAGTAGTCCCAAATAACATCAATGTTGCCCAGTTCCAAGCCATGGTTGGAAACCTATCTACATCACAACATATCACCTTTTCCCCTTAGGATATTCCTAAAGATAGACCCAACCACAATGATCATGTTTACCTTGAAGTCTATGTCTACAATGTTAAGGTTAGATGTGTCTTGATAGATGGAGGAGCAATGTTGAATATCAAGTTGTCAAGGGTTTGGTTAATTCTGAGGATGATGTAGATCTCTCTCAAAGAATCACAATAAAAGCCTATGATGATGGTGAATGCTTCTCCACAAGGGTCATCATCTTACCTATCAGAGTTGGTCCACCTACTGAGAATACTTTGTTCCAAGTCCTAGATATTGAAATGAACTACAACATGACACTAGGACATCCTTTCATTCATGCTATGAAAGCAGTGCTCTCTACGTATCACCAATGCTTAAAATTTTCCTATAACAATGTAGAGGTCACCATCTCTGGTGATCCAGATCCATTCCAATTTTGTACCAATCTTAGAGGAACCACTACATACTAGGTCCTGAAAAATCATGCATCAAATCCACTTGAAGCCTCCAAGTATGGTGATCCTTCTGCGCTCACACCCACATTCAAATAGTAACTCAAATTTGAAGACCAAGGTTGCAGTTGTATGCACCCTAAAATGGTCACCTAGACTATGGGCCCCCATTATTCAATTTACCAATTTATTAGTTTCCTAAATCAATGATTTATAATATTCTATTAAATCAATTCAAATCAATTTCCTTTATCAAATTTGATTATTTCGATATTTTCTAAGGTTGATCATTTTATCCTAAGTCTTATTTAATTAAAAGAAAACCTCTCTTTTAATTAAATAATTCATCTGTATTTAATTAATTAAGAGAAAAAACCCTCTTTTAATTTAATTAAATATTTCATATTTAATTAAAATAACTTGCTCCTAAATAAATCCCCACTTAAAGAGGAAATAAAATAATTAAAAATTAAAAATCCTCTGCACTTGAATGCACATATTTCTAAGTGGGATTCCATTTATTTCTTTTCCTATTTTCTCATTGGTGAATCTTTATTTCTTACGGATCAATATTTCTCCACCCTTGATTAAATCTTATTGCCTCTTAATCTTAATTGTCTATTCTTCTTTATAAGGGAGAGGCCCTCTCCTCATTTTACATACACACACACTCTAGGCTATTCTTATGTTGCAAGTTTGGAGAGCGATTTTTGAAAGAGTTTGAATACTAAAGCTTTTTGTGGAGAAATTCTATCTTCTTTTCTTCTTCTCTCATACATCCATGGCTTCCATCATCATGATCCATCCTTGCATTTTCATATTACCTTAGATCTTGCTTTCATAGTTTAGATCTTGCATTGATAGATTAGATCCTGTGTTATTTTGTATTTGATATCATATAGATTAGTTTTCATCTCCATTTGCATTCTTATTTTGATCCTTGAATCTCTCATTTTATGTTGTACGTGCATGGGCACAAACTAGGTCAAATTGAGGGCCTCCATTACAAAACCTTGCATTCCATGACTCAAGAGCTATGAGCTACCATTTGAGACCTCATTCTTGAGCAATATTGGATATAATGACTCATAGAAGTGTGCTCACATTTTAGGCATACATTTTTGGCACCCGTCGTGGGGCAACCCACCTTTACTTGTTGGTTTTCGACATTTTTAGATCTAACCCCCTTATATGGATTTTTTTGGAGATGAAAAACTCTAGATCTTAAAGATTTGATCATATCTCCCAAACAGCTTGGTGTTTTGGTCTAAAAATTTTCTTGCATGTTGGTGACACATGAGAGAAGCTTTAGTACAATTTTCATATTTTCTGAGAAATTTTCAATTTTTAATAATTTTTTTCTTGATTTTTCATTAAAAATTTGTTTTAGGGCACAAATTAGCACATTTTTTGAAAAAATTTGCATTTTTGGAAAGGTCTTTGAATTATAAACATGGTTGGTTCTTTGTATTTTGATTTTATAAATCATATTAGGGCTCAATAATTCAATTTGCAAAAACTAGTCTATTTTTTAAAATTGGCTCCATAGGGCACAAATAAAAGGATCTTTTCAAAATTCTGAAATTTTTAGAAAACTCTCTGATTCTTTATAGGCATCAATTTTCTATATTTAGGACGTTGGATCTAAATTCATATCATATAGGTCCAATCTTGATGATTAGGTCAAAAATAAAATTTAAAAAGGGCATTTAATGAATAGCTTGTATTTATTTTTACAATGGATCAATGCATGATGTGATCTTTTATTTGGGTTATTTGTTGATTATTATCACTCTTAAAATAAGATTTTCAAATCTCTAGTTTTGCATAAGTTGGATATATATTGTATATTTTGTGTTTGCTTGTTTTTTTTGTTTGCTTTGTTCATTGTGAGTGAGCATGCAAGCATAAAGGAAAGGTAAAATAGAGAAAAGACACGTTGCAAGGATTACCAGATATTTTTTTGGATCTCTATAAAATTTGGATTTGGAAGTAAAATGAACCCTCTTATGTGTTTGGCTTGAGTGCTTTTACATGCTTTCATAGATTCATACATTATTTGGTTCTTTGAAATTAGATCTAGATTTGCTTTCACACATATGAGTTTCACATAGTAATTAGGCCCTATGAACACTATTTGTGGAGTTCTTGAGTGAATTTTCTTCATTTGCTTGCCTTACATGTGAAGCACTTCTTGATGATAGATCCCCTTGTAGGTAGGGAAGGATATTTGTTATTATCTCACTATTCCACTTGAATTTGTCCTCAACATTCATTAGTACTTTCTCTTTTGAGATTGATGGTGTTTGTTGTTGGATTTTCCAAAAAGTTGGTGAGGTGATTTTAAATTAGCATGTCAAAGAATCTTGTTAGTTATGTTTGGGTAAGGTGAAGAGGCTAGAGGACATGCTATGTTCCCTTTTGACACATCAAAAACTTGGAACCTTTGAATCCAAACCTAGTCCCCATGTGGTACAACTTTGTGAGTCTTCCTTGATTAGAGAGGGTTAAACCATAGTGGACATTTCCTTTATTGGGTCAACCAAGTGGATGGAACCTCAAGCAGTAATAGTTATTTTTAACATGGTAGTAGCAATTGCTATATAAATGTCCTTGTGGGGGAAATCCTCATGAGTGTAGTCTTTTTTTGGGCTGTTAGATCTCCTTAGTATCTCCAATTGATTAAATTCTTAGAATATGTCAAAACCCTGGTGCACCGAGATTGGATTTCGACCACTCTAAATTGCAAAAGCTATAGAGTTGAACATTACTAAGAACCATAGTATTGCCAAATTTTCTTTTCTAAGACTATGTGCATGATTAAAAAAATATTTTGAGAACATACACAGTAGTGGTTCTAGGGATTAGATTGATACTATAACACTACTCTTGTTCATGTGCAAGGTTGTTTTTCCCCTTGTTCATTGTTTGGAGATATTTGTTTGAAATACTCGATTGTTGTCTTTTGTGCCTAGTTCATGATTGAAAATCTATTGATACAACTAGTTGGACATTTAAAACAAATAAAATCTAAGTTCTTGAGTTGAGACTTTATGATTAAACTATTTTGTTGTCCTATTATTTCCAATCTCCCCAGGTTCATTTAGTTTAGATAATCCTAATTACCCCATTGTTAGAAGCTTGTTTACATCTTGGATTATTGTTCTTTGACCTCTTGAATTAGTAATCATCAATTTCACAAGAGACCTTGTTTGGAGTTAGTGAGTTAGAGATCATCCTTGTTGAGAAAGATATACCTTGGATTCTTTGATATTACACTTGGAGAGTCTTAGTAATCTCTTGTCCATCCACTTTCATCAAAATTCAATTTGAATTAACTAAAATTTGGACAAATCATCCTTCTGGTCCATATGTGCTAGGGTATTCACCCAAAGTTGTGAGCACCTCTGTGGTAGTGTTGGTTTACTCCTATTGCAATATTTTATTTTATCATTTCTCTTTTGGACAAGTGAGTGCTTTTACTATCCTAGTTTGGTACCAAAATTTCTTAGAGCTATCCTATCAACTAGTACATTTACTTTTATATTAGTTACAAGTGCTATTACATGTTGCTCAGCATTCAAATGAATTTAAATGGTATCATTTTTTTTAAAACGACTCTTGGTCTTCTTTCTTCTTCATTTTCCATGTCTTTCTCTTCTCCTATTTCCATTCTTCCTCTTCTTCATGCCTTTTTCATTATTTTCCTCCTACTATCATATAGTTTACCTTATTCTATTCATCTTTTCTCTTCTTCCATGCTTGATTCTTCTTCTTCTAGAACCATGGACCCTCATTTGAGCACAAATGAACTCAATCTCCTTATTGAATTTTAAAAATGTTGTTACTCCAATAGAAATATGGATGCCAACCTTGTGAGAAAATGTTGGAAAAGTGAAGAAATCAGATATTCTTGCTAGGATCATATGTAAGATCATATCACAATATCCTTCTTCCAAATATTCCTTATCTTCCAAGTCTCACTATGATTCTTCTAAATATCATTCACATTAATCATATTCTAAGTCTTATCATGATTCTTCTAAATATCATTCACATTCTTCATCTTTCAAGTCTTATCATGATTCTTTTGAATATCATTCACATTCTTCATATTCCAAGTCTTACCATGATTCTTCTAAATATCATTCATCTAGGTCTTCACCTACTTCTTCTTCATGATATCATGCTTCTTCCACTTCTACCAAGAGTCTTATTCCTCTTATTGAGACATACCATAATGAACAACATGGAAAGTTTTGTGATATGCCTATCTATAATGCCTATAGTGACAATGATTATGATGATGATGACTATTATATTCCTACGAGCCCTAAAAGTCCTCCTAGTCCTATGCTTGTGTTTAAATGGGATGAGCCACAGATAGATATTGATGGTAATCTATATGACTTGAGTTTTGAAAGCAACATTGATAAATTTTATGAACAATACCTAAATCATAAATCTACATTTTTTGAGAAAGAGAAAGCTTTTTTTTTTAGCTGAAATAAAACATCAATGCCATAAGAGTTTTTCTTCTAAAAACCCTCATGCTAAAAATAAAGATTACACTCTTGAGAAAGATCATGTTAATGTTGAACCTTTTTCTTCTGATGCTCCCCTTCCATCTTCTACTTACTCCACTATCTATACATCCCCTAAAGATTCTGAGTCTCTCAAATATTCTACCAATCCTTCATCTAACAAAAATCCTGATGTTTTTCATGTGGTTTCCTATAGTTATCCTCAAAGGCTACCTGTTAAAGAAACTCAAGCTAACCTTCACTTGGCTGCAAATACTTTTGATAATGCTAAAAATAAATAGCCTAAGCCTTCATGCACTATAATCCCTACTTTAGTTAGTCCTTCATCATCTATTCTAAAGTCTTCCATACAATTTCAACATGGTTTCTTCTCCTTAAGAGTGACTTCATGTCAAGAGGACTCTAAAAATGATAAAGAAAAGAATATAAAGAAAGATGAAGATCAAGAACCCTCCATGTCATTCAATTATTTTTACGATGTCTTTGATTCATTTCATGGTCCTTTTCATGCTTTGGGCCCTTCCTCATTCATTCCACCATGTCTTAAGTCTTCTCCTCAACAAGATAAAGCTACAACTTACACCACTAAGCTTACTAACTATCAAAATGACCTTAATACAATTTCACCTTTAAAAAATGATACTTCCATTATGGTTATTAAAAATAGTGTTGTTACTTCCCATATTGAGCCTATTGAAAATCAAGAGAAAAATTATATGCTTATGCTATCCAAAGATCCTTGTCAAGATCAAAGTCTTCCATCTTCTTGTTCTACCACTCCATGTTCCCTTCCACTTTCTACTCTTCCTAAGTCTTCTCAAGCTTCAAGTACTCCTATCAAAGAAGTTGCTCCTATTCAAGATGTTCATGATCCTATTGAAAATCCTAATGCTCACTCTAAAGATGCTGATGTCCTTGATTGTCATATAGATGTTGATGAACTTATTGATTACCCTTTTACATCTTCCACATCTATCCTTGGACTGCCCTCATCAATACTAAATGCTTCGCATCTTCCTTCCATCTTGGGTCCTTATGTCCCTTCACTTTCCCCTCCTAACTTGCCTAATTCATCATCCATCTTGGGTCCTTATGTCCCTCCCTCTCCTATCTCTCCTCAAGATCAACGTAGATGCATATCGTTGAATCCTTTTCATCCACTCACTCACCTAAACCAATCATATCATCCTTCTTCTTCCAAAAGTCCCAAGTCTTTTGGAAGTAACCTAAATGTTCAATAAAAGAAAAAGAATCAATTCAAGAATCCATATAAAAAAGAAGACCACCATGTCTCCTTTAATTGACATGGGGGCATAAAGTCAAAAGAGATATCTAAGAAACAAATTATAAGACAAGTATGGGTTCCAAAATCCATCATTGAAGATATTATCTATACATCATCAAAAAAGAAATGAAAAAAGGCCTATGGATATATGGGTTCCAAAGTCTCTCTTGAGAGATTCTAATGTTGAACAACAATTGAAGTTGACATTCAAGCTTCCAAAGAATTCTACTTCATCTTCTTCCAAAAACATTCTTCCATTCCATGTGCCTAAACCCCAACCTCTTATATCCACTCACCATATTCCTTCACGTATTCCTTTAGTCATGTTTTCTCCATCATCTTCCCACCCTTCAAGGTGTGTGTTGACATTGATCATGCCTTCATTTCCATCTTCCAATCTCACTCATTTTGCATGAAACCATATCCTCCATTTTTGTCTTCCATCTTCCTCTCCCTATCAATATCTTTGAGCATATCATTTCAACTCCTTTGCATGTCATGGTTTAAACTTTAAAGGAGCATTATCTAAAATTCTTGACTTCTTCAAAAAAATTCAAAAAAAATTGAAAACATTGAAAAAAGAGAAAGAAAAAAATCAAAATTTTGAAAATGTGCCTTGGTGAAAACTTGGTAATCAGGCACCTTGGTACCAAAAGTAAAGAGAAATAAATTTTTCCTATGGTGAAAACCACTCCCTTGTAGTGCCTTGGATAAGTACCATGATCAAAACTTGACAATCAGGCATTATGTGCAGTTCTTCTAAATCTTTCATCCATTCCATCTTCTCTCTTTGATCTTGACAATGTTGACCTCTACACAAACATTTGGCTATCTTGTGAGCTATCTTATGATGATCTTGTTTTCATTCCTTTCATGTTTAGCCTTCATATCAATTTTCCTCCATTCATTCTAGTCTTTCACTACCCTTTTCCCATTTACCCCTTTGGTCTTGATCTAATAAAAAAGAGTAAAATACGATGCTATGAAGCCTCTTAACATGTTTGCTCCTTTGGATTGCATATTTCCCACTTTTACATTATGCTTTTGTGAATTATCTTATGTTGGCTTTTCATTTCTTGTCCAAATGTGCTTTACATAACTTTTCCCTAGCTTGGGTACTATTGAGGGGTTTTTCCTTGAGGATTTCTTTCCTTTATTCTCTTTCATTCTCTTGTCTTTCATTTCTTCCCCTCGCTTGCAAATTACTCTTGTCCTCCACCTTGCTATACATTAGGACTACATGATGTGATCTTGTTGAGAGTTTGATGCTCATTCTATCTGGGGGCATTGTATATTCTTTGTACATATTTATTGATCCTAAAAAAATACAAAAAAATGATATGTTTCAAAAATCCAAAATATGATATATTGTAAAAATTCTAAAAATTGGAAAATGCCCTGAAAAAAAAAAAGATCATCTTAGTGAAAACCTAGCAGTAGACACTTTGATGTATCTCCAAAAAAAATTATATATTCCAAAAATACAAAAAAAAAAATTTAAAAATAGAAAAAGTGCCTTGGTGAAAACTTGGAAACAGGCGCCCTAGTAACAAAAATACAAAAAAAAAAAAAAAAAAGTCCTAAAAATAAAAATATAAAAATAAAAATAAAAATCCAAGTGGTGAAAACCTCGAAATGTGTGCTATTTGAGGCCTTTGCACCCCTATTTCTTAGTGTGTGTCCTCAGCACTTGGCATTTCTCCATCATGCCTTGTCCTTGTTTGCCTTGGTTTGGAATTGGTCTTTGTCTAGGGGGCATAACTATGTTAGCCTTGGTCTCTTGGATGCACTAGTCTTTAGGACACCTTGCAAATTCTATTTTTCAACACCACTCCAATTGTAGTTTTTTTCAATACAACCCATAACATTGAGTGTTTTTCAACACTTATCGTTTTAGTCTTACCTAGTTTCATCATGTGATCTTCCCTGCTTGCAAGCATTCGATCCTTATCCTCAAAAATTAGTACCAATTAACACACTTAAATTCTTAAACAAAAACACTTAATGCTTGACTTATGTCATGATCTTTTCTTTGTGCACTGATTGTTATTGATTTTTGTTGAGTGTCCTTATCTGATAAGTCTCTTTGAGATGCATAGCTAGAGGACTTGGGGCATGGGACATGTTTTTATTTTTTTTTTGGCTTGTGGGTGTGGTCTTTAAAATATTGAGTGTCTCTTGTTGTCCCCTTGAAACACTTAGGAGTTTTAAGGCATTGTCCTTGATTGTTTTTGGACAACTGTTCTTCTGGTCATCTTGGCATCTATGCCTTGATATGAGCATGGTTTTTCCACATTAAAGTGGGTAAGCTATGCTATAGTCTAAACTATATAATAGCATCAAATCATTTAAATTTTTCAAACTTCTCAATCTAAGGATGTGAGTTCAATTTGAAATATCTAAGAACTTTTAATTTATTTCTTCCCCCTACCATTAGATGCCAAGTGTCAATTTTCCATTTGCTACCTCACCCAGGTGGGCCCCACACAACCTAATCATAAGATCTTAACCTTAATCTTTCTCCCTCACGATCTTATAAGCCCCTCATAACAATGTAATAGTGTAACATCAAAAGCTTTAATTTTTAATCCCCCAACCACACAGACAAGGTATTATCAAAACATCTTAACTTTATGATTTCACCCTTACCATCTCCTAAAGTCTTAATCTCATGGAAATTTTGTACCATCTCAAGTCTTAAAATTTACCTCTTATGAACTCACAAAAATTTCATAGCATTGTGACTCCTCAATTTTGGCCTCCTCGACCTCCCAACATTATAGGATCATAGTCTTCACACTTTCCTCTTCTGATGTCATGACTCCTCATGACATTGTAAGTCCTCCTTCCTCCATCTCCAAACTCACAATAACCTCCTAAAGTATGCCCCGTGGCACTTCTTCCCTATCTACATTTCTTTAGTGAAAATTTTGTTTGAATTTTCCACCAAGCTAGCTATAGTGGGCCCCATCCACGCAAGAACCTTGCCCTCAAAAAATGGGTGTCTTTTAAGACACATTGATACCAAGTGTCGAGGCATTCAACTATCTCACTAAGACATCTTATCCCCAATGTGAGATTAAAACTATGGTTAAGTAAAGGCTATAGACTAGCCCTCTACTTTATCTATAACTAAGCCCTACATAACTTCTTTCTCAAAGAGAAAACATCATTATGAATCTTCAATTGCATAGTGCCCATCTATATGTGTTATGTGACATGGTTCTCTCTCCAATTATTTTATGTCAAACATCTGCCTAACACCCCTGCCTCAAAAGCCTTTCAAGAATACACAAGACTAGTTTTTATAAGATGTATTTAGTAGGAAATCTCATTGTTATGGAACACATGATATAGCCTTGATCACTTTCATTAGATTCCAAATCTCAAGGCCTTAACCATTAAATAATTGTGACCCTACATCTTACATCTGTAGTTTCCTCTCACATAAATGAAAGGTAGATATGTGACCTCCATATCTTATTCTTCTCCAATGGCCTCCTCAAGTGCCTTATCCACCATCCATTTCACACTCTCTATCTTGCTCATCATCAAGGGAGAAATGGTATGGGACACTTCTCCTCACATCCAAAAATGTTGCAAGACTAGTGGCACTCCATTTTTCTAGTTCATTAATGCTATCCTAGCCTTGTAGGCATCAAACCACTCTTACTTATGAATAAAACCCACAATTTGTTCTTGAGATTCCTCAGTATGCCTCCTTTTTTTTCCATAAATCAATCCAAAATTGTAAGTAACATTAGCATGGGACTAAATTTGAATCTCTATATCAATGATTTTATTGCCAATAATAAGCCCTCCAAGTTGGAATGGAAAATTCATACCGCCAAATGGATTCAATTCTTCATTCTCAGCTATGCTATAGCCAATACCCATAGGACTATCAATAAAAAAAACACCAAAATTTTGATTTACCACAATTCAAGCAATCTTCCAACTCTTCTGCTCTAAAAAAAAACCTTCCCTTAGGTCTTTCCTTTATTGTGAAGCAGAGCACTCCCATGGCCATTCTAATCTTGAGCATTACACTTAGGAGATATATTCATTGCAGTATGGGTTCAAACAATGGGGCACGCCTTTCCTCTTCCCTCTAACACATCCATTTGATCTCAAAAGACTATAGGCATACATCAAAATTTTATAATAATCAAAGCCATTACAATTATTCCTTTTAAAACATCCTTAATCCTCACAAGTTGTCATTAATCTGATGAAATTAATTAGGACCCAAAGTGGGTCTAGCTAAAAAAAATATATTGTCAAATAAATGACTCCTCAAAATGATCCAATGAGCATCTAGCACTGATTAAAGTTGATTTTGAACACTAAAACATCATTAAAAACCACTTTACCACTTATCTACAAACTGTGATTTTCCAATACGGAGGCCTCTAAGCTAGTTGTAAAAATTGACTAAAACACCTGACTAAGCTCTTAAAATTGACATGTTGATTCTTTGTTTTGCATTCTCTTACCATGTCATATCTCATGTCATGATGACACCTAGGTCAAAAGATATCAATCTTCAAACTTGCTCACTAGAAACTACCTACAGACAAACATGTCAAAAAAAAGGAAAGTGCATTCAGTTTCAACTTTGAAAACAAGTCAAATGGACACTTGGAAGCAAAAAAACTAGGGTTCTATTTCACTATCATGAGGAGAATATAGATTTTTTATTTGGGCTCATAATGAATAATATGGTACATTTAGAAACTGTGTGAAGCGGGGTACCCAAATTTGTAGAACTGGAAACATTAGCAGAATTATGGTTTTCACAAATGGAATAGACCTTGGAAAGTGTGTAGATGGATTTTTCAAGACCTAAAAAAGGTAAACTTGAATTATTTTTAGAGTAGAACATAGTGGTACAATTATTTGGTCTCATTTGTTGTAGATTCAGAGTTATGACATCCCAAACAAGGCTACTAATCAATCTACATTTTTGGACACCAGTAAAACTTTACAAATTGTATTTGGAATTGCGTTTGAAAACTAGTCAAATAGATTTTTCATAGGTTCAATTCTGAAACATAGTAATTATTTGACCTCTGGAATACAATGCAAAAGGAAATTTCTCAATATGGTCAACTGGGTCAAAGTTATAACTGGTCAAATAGGGCCTCCCAAAATTTTGAGAAATATACATCACCATGACATACATAAGTCACCAATTTTGAGGGATTCAAGACCTAGTCAAAACATATCAAAATAAATTGAAAACTAAAACATAGGTTCTTTGATATGCATACTAAATACTCCTAAAGCAGTGAGTCATGAAACATAACTGGTTGCAAGATATTCAAATGCAAACTAGGCTTCCTATCATTGTTTGATACTTGAGAAAAAATGAAGATTTGAATAGTGCAAAAAACTGAAACCTCATAGGGTGACTTGAAATAATACTTTATCATTATAGGAAGAATGGATATGTTGAATGCAAGGTGTTGGAAACATAAAACACCTCATAGGCCTCAAAATGATAGTCAGGTACACATACATTAAATGCACTTATGGGGGCTCAAATTGACTCAAAATGGGAATGCTATTTTGAGTCCCATAACCTTCACCATATCCTCTCTAGGCATGCACCTTCACCATGCAGTCATGCACCCTAGTGCTTTGACTCTTAGTAAACTTTCATCCCTACATCATATCACATTAAAAAGGAAAGTGCTTTCGGTTTTGGCTTTGAAAACAAGTCAAATGGACACTTGGAAGCACAAAAACTAGGGTGCTAGTTCACTATAATGAGGAGAATATAGATTTTTTATTGGGGCTCATAATGAATAATATAGTACATTTGGAAAGTGTGTGAAGCGAGGTACCCAAATTTG
Organism: Cupressus sempervirens; assembly: GCA_028749045.1. NCBI lineage: Eukaryota > Viridiplantae > Streptophyta > Pinopsida > Cupressales > Cupressaceae > Cupressus > Cupressus sempervirens. The sequence goes on from CM053791.1 coordinate 320,681,411, forward strand.
TAGAACTAGAAACATCAACAGAATTGTGGTTTTCGCAAATGGAATAGACCTTGGAAAGTGTGTAGATGGATTCGTCAAGACCTAAAAATGGTAAACTTGAATTATTTTTAGAGTAGAACATAGTGGTTCAATTATTTGGTCTCATTTATTGTAGATTCAAAGTTATGACATCCCAAACAAGGCTGCTGATCAATCTGCACTTTTGGACACCAATAAAACTTTACAAATTGTATTTGGAATCACATTTGAAAACTAGTCAAATAGATTCATCATAGGTTCAATTCTAAATATAGTAATTATTTGACCTCTAGAATAAAATGCAAAAGGAAATTTCTCTGTATGGTCAACTGGGTCAAAGTTATAACTGGTCAAATAGGGCCTCCCAAAATTCTAAGAAATATGCATCAACATGACTTAGATAAGTCACCAATTTTGAGCGATTCAAGACCTAGTCAAAACATATCAAAATGAAATGAAAACTAAAACATAGGTTCTTTGATATGCATACTAAATACTCCCAAAGCAGTGAGTCATGAAACATAACTAGGTGTAAGATATTCAAATGCAAACTAGGCTTCCTATTGTTGTTTGACACTTGAGCAAAAATGAAGATTTGAACAATGCAAAAAAATGAAACCTCATAGGGTGACTCGGAATGATACTTATTATAGGATGCATGGATATGTTGAATGCAAGGTGTTGGAAACATAAAACACCTCATAGGCCTCAAAACAACAGTCAGGTACACATACATTAAATGCACTTATGGGGGCTCAAATTGACTCAAATTTTTTGAATAGTACTCAAAATGAGAATGCTATTTTGAGTCCCATAACCTTCACCATATCCTCTCTAGGCATGCACCTTCACCATGCAGTCATGCACCCTAATGCTTTGACTCTCAGTAATCTTTCATCCTTGCATCATATCACATTAAAAAAAAATATTTTAATATAGAAATAATTATCCATTATAGAAGGTAAAAAAAAATATAAAGTGGAAAGGATCCTTAATCCATATATACTCTCAAAACCCTTAATTTAAACCCATGTCACTTGTTGTTCAAATTTGGATACAAATAGAAAAATGAAATTGAAAATCCTTTATATGGATGAAAGCATGTTTCAAATGCCTTTTAATATCGTAAAAATGTATACCAATGAATGGAAGATAAAATAACTATTCCATGACCATAGAAACCATGAAAAGCTTGTACAATATTGCATAAAAACTGAGTTTATTGTCAAATATGATGCAATACAATCTTCTCTTCTTCCTTATGCACTAGATGTACCTTCATCTCAATATATTTATGTTTGTCATTCTTTTAATACTTAAATTAAAGGTTCCCAACTTCATTACAGGTATAACATCTCATTGTGAGTAAATGTGGTCCTTTACTTGACCTGAATCTACTTCTACTTCTATATCCCCCTCTATGATCAAAGACTGGATCCTTTCCTTTGGAACTATTTTTTTTTCCTTGGACTCCATGGTTAGGCCTACTACCTCTTATCCTACTTGGACCACCTCTATTTTTTCTCCATTTCCTTTCTTCTCTTCTCTTAATATTCTCCTTTTCCTTCAAAGCTAGCTTGTAACATTCTTCAATATTTGTTAGGGAAGAGAGACTTAGTTTATCATGGATGTTGAACCTTAACCTCCTAACTTTATATCTTCATCATGTGTTACCCTTATGTCTATTTTTAATAAATCCTTGGTGTACCTTTAGACATCCATGTCCTTTTTTTTCAAACATTGAAACTTCTTTTACAACTATACATTGTAATCCTTATGCATTTTTTTTTTCCCTTTATTTTTTCCATAATCTCATACCAAGATGTGCTCTTGGACTTCCTATTCCTCCATCTCTCTATTTTGAGACAATCCCAAAACAAAACAACATGTCCTTTCAATCTAGACTTAGAAATCTTTATCTTTTGATTTTCCTCTATATTCTCACATTCAAATAAGTTTTCTTATGCACTAAACCAATCAACTAACTCTTCATCATCCATCTTACCACCATACATAGTTGGATCTGTCATTTCCCTTTAATTGTCAACTCTAATAGACTTGACTATCTTTGTCAACCATCATTAGGATCTATTTCTTCCCTTTGTTGAGAGCTTTATTCTCCTTCTTCACCCCCAACCTCTTAATTATAAATATATTCATCATCAGTTTATCCTCTCCTTATTTCCATGCATTCTATGGTTTTCATCCTTTCCTTTAGATCTTTCATCTCCCTAGAAATTGTGGCACTCACTCTTAGAGGAATTTTGGCTTAACCTCTTATCTTCAAACCCTTTGTCAAACTAAAAGGATCTATTGTCTTTCTCTAATTCCACTATAATGTAGAGAACCCTACCACGATACTAAGAATCTTTCAACCTTCTTCCCAAAGTCTTGATGAGTAGGGAAAAACTTCTAACCCTATGTGAGATACACCTACTCACATCCAAATGTTACCTTTCAAGAATTAATCTAACTCAACTTGGATCAACACATAGATCCCTTCCTCTAATCACAAGACACTTTATTTCTCCTATACAATCAATCTTGAGGGTCAAGACCACTCCATGCTAAACCTTCAAATTTCTAACTTTATTATTTTGAATAGCACTTCTATCACAATATAATCTTTGATCACATTATTCAATTATAGATCACACAATCCTTTCATGATTATTTTCATATCCCTTCATTTATTCCCTATGACTATTTTACTCTTCTCTAATGTACCTAGAAAAGAGCATGACTCCTCTTCACACAACTTAGGATCAGATATAATCCCTACTGATCCATGAAACATTATCCCTTCATTTACTAAGTTAACATTGCCTAAGCAACTATGTCAATTTACAACTCATTGGTTTTTTATATAGACCTATACTTAGAGGTCAATATTTTTTACCTGATAATATTTCTCTAATTACTCAAGTGAGATTATGTAAAACTTTCTTCCTTGCAACAAATTAAAAAATGAACAACATCTAATGGTTTGTTAGTAACATATGCCTCCCACACCAAGACTGTAACACTCCACCAGGGAACCAAAGAGAATAATTCATCTAACTACTAAAAATGGAAGTAATTATTTTTATTGATGGGATATGAATCATTTCTAATACATAAGAAAATACTTGTTTACAACACTTAAATATGATATTACTAGCCAATCTAAGTCCTCACAGGTTCCCTAATGTTGCTACTAAAGCAACATCATCAAAAATATTTACATCCATAAAGATATTCATTAAATTATGATCTTTATTATTCTATGATCATTTTAATATTCATATATTAGTTAGATGTAAGTTAGCAAACTATTTATTTGAGTTACCAACTTAAGCCATTATTTCAAAACTAAACATCAAAATTCATAATTCTACTAGTCTATGAGTACTATTAGTTTTATTTAGACATTAAGGTAGAGTTAACCATTCATTATGGGATGTATTCTCTTATTACTCCACATTTATTTTAAATGCATTAGGTAAACATAAGCAAGTTATCGATCTCTACAATCAAGTTAGTTTCTCCATCTATCATATCATAACTGCAAGCCTAATTTCCACAAGCTATCATTCATAATACTTCCTTTCAACATTAAGTTAAAAGGTGATATTTTGTTTCCTTTCTATTACTCACTTAGATACATACTAGCATAACTATTTGTAGGCTCATGATCCTTTTAGCCATCAACATAAAGAGATACTTAGAAGAAAAAGCATTATTGAAACATCTTTCAAATGTTCTAAAATAATACATGTTCACTTTTCCCTTTCCTTTCTCTTAAAGCTACCTATTCCCTTTTATGTCATTTTGAAATTGAATTATGTCAATATACATCATTATGTCATATACTTATGACTCCTTTTAGGAGATTACATTCACATGAATACAAATACATTTGTACATCTCAATATAAAATAATATACTTGAATATATAATCTTCAAGGGATAATCTAGAAGGTAACATGAACAAGGATCATGTATGAGATCATAAAATATATATAAGTAAAATTAACCACCCAATCATGTGGGACCAAAAGGATCCACTCCTCCAGGCTAGGAGATAGAAACCAAGGTCCACACAATGAGGTGACAACTACAATAATCCTAAGGTGGTACTACCCTTCCAAAAATTAAGCACAAGGTTATAAAAACTAATAAAGAAAAAAGGACTACCATGGGAGAGAATATGAAGACTAGGGGATTCTAAGGTATTGATTAGGTGAGTGTGATCACATACCCCTCAAACATTGGGATCAACCTCTTCAAATATTGTCTTCATGCCACACTCACACCTTTTACATAATGACATATTATCATAGTACTCTAACAAGGCATATGTGACCTCATCATACTTTCCTTAATGTTCTGATCAACCTCCTAAACTAAAGACATCTTGTCACTCTCAGGCCTTCTACAGGATGGCATATATTCCCAATACTCTAATAGAACAAGTATGGCTCAGCTATTTCTTATCTTAATTTATGTGTAAAGACAAACCACCCAATACCCAATTTATTTTATTAATATTTTTACTTGATTACCAAACTCACATGTAAAAGCTAGCCTACTCAAGGCCCCAGTCTCCTACTTCTTAGGGTTCTCTAGTGACCACTTTTGGGTCCTAGCACCTATAGTGAGAAACTTTCCTAGGGTATGAAGTTTACCCTACCCTTAATAAAATAGAATTTAAGCATATACAAATACATAATAAAGACCAAACATTCTATAATAACATCAAAACATCAATTAAATTGGTTTTGGAAACCTCTACTTGTCCCTAGTTCACTAGAAAACCCTAAACCCTAATCTAGTCTTCAAATATCATGAGAAGAAAAAATTTATACTTCATACATTATATCAAAACAATATTCAATATAAAAAAGGTCCAAAAAAATCAAAAATGAGATCCTAAAAGCCTCTGGTTACCCACAACCCTCAAACTGATTATTCAAATAAAAGATCTCTAAAAAGTAAAGGCTAAATACCTCAAAAAAATGCATGGATCAAAAAGGAAATATAAACTTTTAAATAACTCTAGGAATCGAAAGTAAAGATACAAAAAATCATGAGAATGTATAAATAGATATATATTTTATTAGATAAATAATGCAATAAATAAATTCAATCCATACCTCAATTCCTTGAAAGATTCAATGGAAGTAGGAGGAAAGAGGCAAAGAGAGGGAAAAAAATCCAACTTGAGATGCATCATTAAAACCGTCTCCACTTTTAGAAATATCCATGGAAGAAGAAGAACCAATTCCATAGTGAAAGATCCCTCTCTAAACCCTAGAAACTCTCATATATGACTCCCCCAAAAGAAAAGAAACTTACAAATCCTTAAAGAATTATACACACCAACCCTCCCTCACATTATTAACATTAATGTTGATGGTATTTATGTGGGGGAGTGTCATAGAAATCTTGGAGATATAATTCAAAGCTTATGTCTTGCATTCATGAAAGAGTTTGTCATTTATGTCAACATACACCTTATTCTGTGAAGAGTTCCACAATTACAGAGGAAGATTTTCTTGGTACAGTCAATGATCAACAAGCTATGCTATACTCACTTGAAGGTATCTTTAGGAGCCTATCTTGATGCTATGTCTATATTAACAAAAAGAGATATGTAGTTATTACTAAGTTATGAGATGTTTTTAGGAAGTTTCTTTCATATAGAGTTTCTAGAAAGAGGTTATTGGTAAAATAATTATATCTTTCAATAGAGATGTAATATGGTTAAGCGATCATGTAAAAAGTTCAAATACATGTTGAATATTTTTATGGTTGAGATGGAAAAATTAGACATGCATTTTGAGCTGACATTTTGAAGATTGTTCATAGTGTTATTTCATGTGGGGTGACTATTGTAATAATCATTGTAAAAGGAATATAAGTGTAATGTAATGGTTAATGTAATATCTTAAATATTTCCTATATTATTATTGTAAATTTGGAAAGCCTCAAGGCTGACTCAATACTTGTTTTAGGACTTGGTATAAAGGAAAGGTCATTTAGTTGTGGTAGAGTGCAGTTTTTTATTAGTGAGATCTTTGTGCAAACTTGAATGCAAATATATTTTGATTAGAGCATAGATTGATTATGAGGATGTAATGTGAGATTCAAAGAGTTTTTTTAGAAAAGGAGTTATTGTTTATTTAGTTTAGAGATCTTGGATATGCTTATCTGAAATATTGTCTAGTGAAGATAGTTTTTTAGGCTATTTGAACAGTGGGTTCAGTTGTGCTCCTTTCAACTCCTAACAAGGTTGTAATAACTCCTAAATATGTGTAAAAAAAGTTTCACACTTCTATAAACCATTATTCTTGAGAGAACCATGGAATTGGGAGTCTCAAGAGCCATCTTATAGCTCTCTATCTATGATGTGCAAAGGTGCAAGAAAATGAGATGGTCACTCTCAACTGAACCAAGCTATGCAACCCTTGCAAGGTGCACCATAGAATGAGATATTCAAAGAGTAGAGTCAAGAGTTTTGACAAAGGGCCACACCACCCTTACCAACTCACAACCAAAAACACAACAATATGGATAAAAAGAGAAGATAAAATGCTTCATAAAGCATCCATTAATACTTGAAATTCATTACAATATTCTCCAAATGAGAGAACTCCAAATTCTTACAATATGAGAGAGCTTCCAAAAAGAAAGCTTCCAACTAGCTTACACACCAAGAGCTTCTACAAGAAGAGCTTACAACCAAAGAGCTTGAACCCAAAGGGATTCACCAAGAAGAACTTCCCAAATAAGATCTTACACATTAAGATCCTTCACCTCCAAAGCTTCGATACAAGAAGAGATCACACCTTAAGAGCTTCACTATAAGAGCTTACACTTGAAGAGCTTAGACTTGAAGAGCTTGATTACAAATGATCATAAACCTTGAATATATAGGCACTTAACACCTAAAATATTACAAACACAACCAATGTGGGATAAAAGATAAATAAAACTACCTTAAAACAAATATTAAATTCCCACCCAAATTCAACTAAGCACTACCATGTGGCCCAATTAGAAAATTATATTTCTTTTGTGGATCACAACAAATATTAAATGCATGATTTAAGGAACTTTTCAAAAACTTCCAAGATGCCACATACACACCTCAATAAATGGAATGACAACTATTTTTTTATTTATGCCACCTATGCACCTTGAAAATAGAAATCCCTACTTTCTCCTTTTTTATATTATTCTTCTTCCAACACATATCTGGAACAAGAATCAGATGTTGATATATTTCCTTCTTTCTTCTTTTCCAATACCTAGCTAGAACAAGTGTCTACTGCTGAAATAGCTCTTCTGCAATGAACTTTGTAAAAATATAACTTGCATCCTCCTCCAATCTTGTTGAATTAAATACACCTATAATAAACTCAAAAATGCCATACCAATCTTCCATTTCATACCACACATCACTAAAAAGATCCTCATGCAAACCATCATCATCTTTCAAATTCATCTCAAATTCAGCATTCCATAATTCATAGAAATTTACCTCTTTCACATCTTCATCTTTGATTTCTTCTTCCATGTATTCAACAAGGCAAGTAACTACTTTAATTATTTTACTTCCAACCAAGGAACTATATGCATCCTCTACTGATGCAATCTTCAAATCATCTTCATCTACTTTTGGCTCACAAATCTTTTCATCTTCATGCTCCTCCTCCTCTCTTTCATCTTCTTCAACCTTAGGTTCACAAATATATGTATCTTCATCCTCTTCCTCTTCATTTGTATCACATGTGTGATACTCCACTAGATCTTCTTTCTTGTCCACATCCAAGGAATTGTCAACATCTCTTTTCTAGCGACACTCTCCTCTCTTTCATAACTTTGCTTCTAATTCATTCACTTGCTTCTATAAATCAAAGAATGCAACTCATAATTCTTCTTGATATCTTGCTCTAATTTCTTCATGTCTATGAATCTATAGAATCCATCCAATCACAAAATTCATCTTCTTCTTCTCCATAATCAAGTCTTCATAAGACAAATCTCATGCAACATAAGCACCTTGTGCAAATTGCCTCACAATTGATGATTGGTCTACACAATCAACAAATCCTTGAAAAATTTTACCCAACTCAAGGCCCTAGTGCAAATTGCCTCACATTTGATGATGTATCCAAATTTTTAGGAACTCCTACTTTGATACCATTTGATGAAGAGAAGCGTGCTCCCCTTAATACTATAAACCATAACAGAAAACAAAGAAACAACAAAAATTGCGAGAACAAAATATGGACTTCTTATTTGCACCAAAAATGTGAAATTATAGAATTCACAAGTACTATATGCTAACCCACATGGGCACCTTCATTACAATAATTTGCAAAAAAAGTTGTGAACCATCACCTAGAGCTATTTTAGACAATGTTCGGGCCTTTCTTAAATAGGCAATTTTATGTCACCTTGGAAGGTTCTAGACAATAAAATTTAATACCTAGGGCTAACAGAACCTAACAATACATATAAAGTCATCCAAATACATCTTTGACAATTATTTTAGATAATTTGGGTAGCCCAACTTTGGAAAGCCATAACTCTCAAACTGTTACTTTGATTGGCTACTATAGCCACTTTTCAAAAATGTCATCTCCTAATCTATAGGCTTGAAACAGAGAAAGTGCCCTTTTGTCAAGTTTTTGGACCTCATCTGGGCAATCTAAGGCCTCTAACGATGAACTTGAAAAATTATCTACAAATTTTTCTACCAAAAATCCATAATAACTTCTCGGATACTTAAGCTAGAGCAATGAGATTTTTATGGTAGGCTTATAACTCTAAAATGAACCTTCATGTAGAAAATGAGACTATTTTAAACTCATATGAAAAACTTACAAAAAATAGAAAGCTCCCATAAATAGAAACCACCTTGTCTACTAGTCCTTATTAAAATAGAAAAGACAAAAGAAAATATTTTTGGGTGATGCAAGATTGCTCTTACACCCAAGATGCTCCTGCATTAGACACCTGGGGTAGTTTGAGAAGTGACTCCATCACGTCTCAGGCCTTCAAAGGAAAACCAAGATGGTTAACCTCCTCCCTTGCTAGCCATGATGAATCCTTTATTGGCTTCCCTTTCCATTTGACCAGGTATTCCTCATAAGTCTTGTTTCTTGTACTTTTTCCAATATGACTGTCTAGTATCTCCTCAATCCCCTTTCTATCTGAACAAGCTATTGGAATACTCCACTGCACTTCTACAACTGCATCTCCATCACCTCCTTCATAATACTTTGTCAAATCTAAAATATGAAATACTAGTGAAATATTCAATTCAGCATGCAACTCCACTTCATAAGCATTTCCAAAATCATGCCTTTTCACTATCTTGCATGGTCCAAACTTCTTCATCTTCAACTTTTTATATATACCCACTGGAAAATGCTCCTTTCTCAAATGAACCATGACTTCATATGCAACCTAAAATTCCTTATCCCTCCTTTTTTAATCTACCTTAGCTTTATAATGTGTATTCATCTTTATGATGTGCTTCCTCATCTCCTCGTGGATGTTCTTGAAATGTTTAGCAAATTCTTCTACTTCAGCACTATTTATCTCTCCCTTATCCAACTATCACAATTCAAAAGCATTTTTAGTACTACTCCCAATACAATTTGGAATGGTGATCTACCATTACTCCTACTGATAGAATTATTATATGCAAATTTTTCCTATGGTAAAATTAGATCCCATCCTCTTGGCTTGTCTCCAACCAAACATCTCAATAAGTTTCCCAAATTGTGATTGACAACTTATGTCTTTCCATCAATCTGTGGATGATGCAATGAACTAAACTTCAAATTTGACTTTAAATTCTTCCAAAATGTATTCCATAAATACCCAACAAATTTGGTATCTCTATCTGAAACTATACTTTTTGACAGACCATGTAGGCTTACAACTTCTTTGAAAACTAATTCTACTACATGAACAGCATCACTAGTCTTCTTGCAAGGAATAAAATGTGTCATCTTTGGAAACCTATCAACCACCACAAAAATAGAATTATGCCCACATTGTGTCATTGATAATCCAAGAACAAAATCCATGCTTACATCCTCCCACAGCTTCTCTGCTATAGGTAATGGCTAATACAACCCTATATTTTGCTTCACTCCTTTCACCATCTGACATACTTAGCAACTTTATACAAACTTCTTCACATCTTGTTGCAACTTTAGCGAGTAATAATTCTCAACAACCAAATAATTGATCTTATCTCTACCAAAATGTCCATTTGATCCTCCACTATGCTTCTCCTTGATGAGATTCTTTCTCATTCAACTTCTAGGAATGCACAACTGCCTTCTTTTGAACAACATACTATCTTGGATCATAAAATCTAACCACTTTGTCCTACCAAGTGTAATAGGTTTTGTACAAACCTTCTATGCTTCATAAAAATCAGGATCATCTGGATACAAAGTGTAGATGCTTAAAATCATCCCGAAAGACTATATTAATTTATTTAATATTGTCGTTGACATTATAGTTAATTATTAATAAATTAATTATATCTTTCATATTCTTCTACCTATTTAATTAAATTTCTTCAATTAAGTAGGTTCATTTGTCTAAAATATTTAAATTTAATTTAAATATATCTAGCCTTAATGTGTTAAATTTATTTAACACATGATTCTCCATAATCCCCTTTTTAAATAAATCTTATTTATTTAAAATCCTCACATCTCATTAATTCTTCTAAACCTATGATTAAATTAAATCCTATTTAATTTAATCTTAAGCCAAGCCTTAAACCTAGCTTACATCCATCATTTTCATCCTATTAAGCCTATTCCTCATTTAATCCCACTTAATCATCCTAATCACTTTCCTAATCCCCCTCATTAGCCTAAGTGTGTGCTCACACATGTGTGAGAAGGCATGCTTCCACATTCCTCTTGCACTCTTGTCTCCCACTCTTCCTCCCAAGTTTGTTCACACATGTGTGAGCAAGCTTTGAATATTTGACCACTTGTATGGCTTGCATGTCACCTTATGTGGCACCTACATGGATGCCACCTCACCAAGCCTTCCCTCAACCCGATAAATAGAGGCCTTTTCTCAAGCATTTTCATCTCCCATAATTGCATTGTTATCATGTCATTTTGAGTTTTGAGTTTTTGTGCTAGAGCTTTCATAGTGATTTCTAGATTGCATACTAATTGTTGGTAGCTAGTTTTTAGGTTGTAGTTGCATTATTAGTCTAGTTTACTTATGCATTTACATCTCCATTTCATTTTCACGTTAGTTTAGCTTGCATATTAGTGTAGTTTCTTTGTTACATTTAACATATTCACCTTGAATGCCTTTGAACATGACTTTCTCTATAACCATTGTTTGAGGTATTCTCCATTTCATATAGCTTAGGGTTCATAGTTTCATTATCACTCACATTTGCACTTCCACGTTCAAGAGATTCAAACTTTAGTTGTGTTTGGAGAGTACACCAAACATACCTCCAATCTTAACACACCAACAAGGCCTCTCATGGATGTCTTCATTGAGTTGTAAAGGTTGCTTGAGGATTTGGCTTGATTGGCTACTTTGTGTTGCAAAACTCAAGCAAGCACTAGTTTGTTTGTTGTTTTATTTGGTGAATAATTGATGCATATTTTGGTTTGAACTAATGTTTTCTTGTTGATTCATGCTCCCTACAGGTCATTTCTTTTAGCATACACAAAGTACTAAATTCCTTAACTCAACCACCTCTATTTGCATTTCTATTAGAAAAAGGTGTCTTCTACTAAGAGCATTTGCAACTTTATTAGACTTCTCACTCATGTGTTTCAAAAAAAAATTATAACTCTACAAAAACTAAACCCACTTCAAATGTCTTTGGTTTAATTTTCCTTGACTATGCAAATATTGCAAAGCTTGATGATTAGAATACAAAGTAAACTCCTTAGGAAGAAGATAATGTCTCCACTTCTTCAATGCTTGAACTATAGCATAAAATTCCTAATCATAAATAGAATATTTTATTTTTGCATCATTCAACTTCTCACTAATGTAAGCAAAAACTCTACCTTCTTCACTCATAATAGCTCCTATTGTAGTACCACTAGCATCGCACTCTACTTGAAACACCTTGTTAAAATTAGGAAGTGCTAAAATAGGCTACTCTGTAACTTTATATTTCAACAGATTAAAACTCTTATTTTCTCCTACAATCCACTTAAATTCTTTCCTATCCCCTCTCATTATTTTAGTCAAGGGTCCACAAATATTGCTAAAATCTCGTATGAACTTTCTATAAAAACTAACTAGTCCATGAAAAGATTTTACCTCTGACTCACTCCTTGGAGTAGGCCATTCAAGGATAGCCTTCACTTTCTCTAGGTCTATTTTCAAACCTTTTGTTGAGACTAAAAATCCCAAGTACACCAACTCCTTCTTTACAAAAGTACACTTCTTTAGGTTTATCGGCAACTTTTCTTCCCTCAATTTATTAAACACCTTGCAAATATGGATCAAATGCTCCTCAAATGTCTTACTAAAGATTATGATATCATCTAGGTAAACAATGAAAAATCTACCTAGAAACTCCTTCAGTTCCTCATTAATGAGCTGCATGAAAATGCTTGGTGCATTAGCTAGCCCAAAGGGCATGACTAACCACTCATACAGTCATTCCCTTGTCTTGAAAGCAATCTTCCACTCACCACCTTTTCTAATATGAATTTAATGGTACCCACTCTTCAAATCTATCTTTGTGAAATGCTCAACTCCACTCAAACAGTCCATAATATCATCCATCCTTAGCAATGGAAATATGTACTTGATTGTGATCTTGTTGATAGCATGAGAATCTATGTACATCCTCCATTCTCCATTCTTCTTTGGTGCTAATATAGCTAGTACTACACATGGACTTAGACTCTATTGGATCAACCCCTTCTGAAACAACTCATAAACATGTCTATTCAACTCTTCACTTTCTACAAGTGTCATTTTGTGCACCACCTTGTTTGGAAAATTGGCTCCGGGAACCAAATCCATCTATTAAGTGATCTTCCTCATTGGGTGCAACCCATCAGGTACATTATCTGATACAATATCAGAAAACTCTCCTAACATATCTACAACTTTTGTAGGCACCTCTTCTACTTCTTTTTTATCTTTTGGAATTATAGAAAAAAACATATGCTCATACTTCATACCTTTGAGAAACTATTTTCCATTAAAAAAACATATTCTGGCAGCACTACATACCTTTTCTTCTTTATCCTTCAATGGCTTCAACTTATGTTTCACTCCATCCTTAGTCAAACTGTAGGAATTTTCTCTCCCATTGTGTACAGCATGCCTATCAAACTACCATGCCCTACCCAGTGTACACTAAGTATTCCTCTCCAAACCCTTCTATCCAAGGGATTCCATTAAATTCAAAATGCTTGGATGTCAACTTGGAGCTCCCTATCCACGAAGTATAAGACAGTGTGTTTCAAGTACAATATCTCTTAGCTAAGCCTTACAAATACTCTTCTAGCTAGTAAACCATGCAATGGGAGGTTCCAAAGAAAAGATGCAAGAGTGCAAATTTTTACAAGAAGTTCCTCAATGATGCAATGCAAGATGGAAGCTAAGCTAGAAATGAGAATGCAAAGTGTAGCTATTCTAAGCAATATGCAAGTATTACAAATCCAACTAATTACTATGTCAGTTAAGCTATTGTAAAGAAACTACATTAACATGAAACTATGTTAGAATGCTATATGCTAAAAATGCCATGGATGAGAGAATGTAGACAAGAAATAGAAGCTCTTCATAAAGAGCTCTCAAGAATTTGAATAGTAAACCTGTAGCATAACAACACTCAAGAGTGTGGATGCTTTAAGGGGGGAAAGTTCTCTCCATTTTAAAGTTGTATAGATGGCAGAGATCAAGATGAAGATGGTGGATGATCAATGGTGGAATTCAAAAAGAGGAGTGATCCATGTGCACACACAAGTCAACCAATAGAATATAAGTTGACTTTCCACATAAGAAAAAAGTCTCAAAAGCCTTCTCTTTTAATTTCAAAATAGAAAAAGGACTTTATATGTGCACTTTAAGTGGGTTAGAAGACTGGGGTCTTTTATTAAATTAAAAGGGGACATGTTCTTTTAATCAAATAATGAACTTAGGATAGTATAATCAAACTATAAGTTATCATCAAATTAATTGATTATTACCAATTTGATCAAGTAAGTGATTGATTAATTTAGCCAAAATATTGAGAAGGGGGTTAATAGTCTAGATGACCATTTTTAGGTAATTACATTTACCCCTCTTTGACTAATGTATGATCGATCAAGGAACACATTATGTCAAAGAAAATAGAAGCCAAGTAGGTAGTGATAGATATGGATATTTGATTACGAAGAATGAAATGTAGAAAGAGATAATAAATCCTAAATGTACAACCTGATAGCAATAGTATTGAACACTAGGAAAAAAGATGATGTCAAAGTTCAAGAAGAATGCTAACACCTAGTAAAGTAGATATATCAAGAGCAAGTGCAAAAGATCAAACAAATGTTCCTAATAAATAGATAGTTATAGCAAGTGATGATAGATTACTTTTTCCCCCTCAAGATCAAAATTGAAATGAGGTAAGGGGATGCAAAAAAAAGTGTAATATGAGAAAATTTAGTTATAACAATGTCTAAGATGATAGATAGATGATTAGAACCAAAGAGTGACTATTAAGGAATGACAAAATGCCCCAATTTGACTAGATTTGACCACGAAGGATATAGCATAAAAATGAGGGCATATCAAGTAGAAAATGATTTTAGACATAAGAGGGTAAATTTGAGTAGATATGAAGCATGGAAATGATGAAGACATGAAGAAATGAAGATGCCCTAGCAATGATTTGGAGATTAGACCTCGGAAGGTCAACTAACTGCTTAGAAGAAGGTAGAATTTTAAAATGCATTTTTGACTATCAAGATGAACTTGGATTTTGATTTTGATTCTGAAAAATGGATCCAGGACATCAAAATTAACTAGGGGTGATATTTTCATAGAATTTCAAGGAGTTTGAAAATTAGGTCAAAATGAGGTCAGAGGCTGTAAAAGGGGCCCAAGTGTCATTTTCAAATTCATTTGTCTTTTGTGATTTTTGAGAGCTTGTGAGTGGTCGAGAGACCATCATGGCTTTGGTGAACATCCCAACTCACTGACAATGTTTTGAGCGCAACATGTCGCACAACCAGCCAGACCACTATGGTGCATCGATAAGTGACCAATTTTTATGTCATTTTTTGAGCTTTTTTGGTCATTTTCATATGTTTTAATGGTTTAAACACAAAATATCGTGTGATGTTTTAAAAGTATCACACAAATACTTTACAAAATATTGCATGATACATCGTGTTACATAAATATATCGCATTGGTGTTTTAAAGTGTGTCGTATGGGACATACCCATTTGTCACCTAGACTGGTGTGAAATATTGCATGGTAGAATTATGTCGCACCACTTCACAAAAAGTATCGCATGATATCATGCCAACATTTTGTATCACCTACATGTAGGAATAAATATCACACAACCTATTTTTGAGTATTTCTTGTTTATTTTTTGCATTGTGATCATGTTTTTGATTGTGTATCGATGTTTACATATTTTATGTTTGTAGGATGTTTCTAGTGCTTCTTATCAGAGCCCCCAAATTGGTGGGGTTGAGTGTTTTGGAGCATTTAACTAATGATGAGAGGGCTATGATATCTACCATGGGTTTGTAGTGGGTCATACGAATGCCCCATATATGGGCAAACCATGGATTGCTAACTGCACTAGCTGAGCGGTGGCATAGTGAGCATAATACCTTCCATCTACTGACTAGAGAGGCCTCCATTACATTGGAGGATGTATATCAAATTCTTTGAGTACTATGCTATGATGATCTAGTAAGTTGTATTCTTGATTGCTCTTGTCATTTTTTTAAAGTTTTGATATTGATGTAAGGTATATTAATGCTGAGTTTGGTTGAATGCCATAGGTATACTATGATCAGACCCTAAAAAGAAGGGTGACCAACCATGCAACAGATGTTTCAAGATGTTACCATCCTAGACCACCATCTAAGTTGGGAGCAACTCATTGATCAGTATGGAGCTAATTACCCTCTTCTTACCTTCCTATGTTCTTTAGTAGCTCAAGCCTTGGTGACAGATAGGAGCCAAAGGGCTTCCCACTAAGATGGGTTCAATTGGTGGCAAATCTAATTACACAGCCATGTAGGATGGCATAGGGGCCAACAATACTAGTGAATATGTACTATGAGCTTCATGAGATAGTCTATCATGAGGAACACTCCTAGGCATATGAAGTGGTATTAGCATAGATTTGGGCCTGGGAGAACATTGATGTGATCCAACCGTGGGTGTAGCCACGGGAGCAAAGCTAGCCATATATTTTTGGTTTTAGAGGATTTGTCCCATAGACTCATAGTGGGGATGTTACAATTACTAGTGCATTTTTTATGAACTTACAACATTCACATGGTGAACCTACCAAGATTTCCATAGGTAGTCAGATGCCTAGGAGCTAGATTATATAAGGTATAGCAGGCCATTGATAGGCAAGCATTTAGAGATCATTGAGAGGTTTATGATTAGTTGAGTATGGAAACAGTTTATAAGGTGAAAGGTGATATATATGAAGACTACCACCTAGGCTTACTTTCATTCTAATGAGGCACAAGGATGTTTACCTATGCTAGATTATCAAATAATGGTGTGAGTAATAGTGACTCTAGTGTGGACTCCCTAGGATTATCACCCAGATATGGAAGATGTAGGAGTAGACTCAGCTTACTTTTATGAGATGCAGAGGCATCCATTTCCATGTTTTAGAGAGCCAAATGTGCTACCCACAATAGAGGGACATGAAGGAGGTGGAGGTGGAGGTGGACGTGAGGGTGTTAGATAGATGGAGATTAGAGAGGGCTCCAGAGCTAGGAGGAGGAGGATGCAGGCACAGGCCGTGAGGGTGGTGGTGGAAGAGGAGAAGGAGGAAGTGCCACTAAGGCTATGGTGAGTGGGGTAGGTAGAGGTGCAGGAAAAGTAGCCAGCCAGAGGAGATGATGATTGTGATGTGAGGATCTAGGCCTTAGAGACAGAGCTCCAAGAAGCTCGGGTCACTATTGTAGTATGGGATCAGCAACTAGTAGATGCACGAGAAAAGGTGGATAGGTGGGAGCAAGCCTTGAGAGATGATCTAGCAAAGGTCCGATGAGAGATGGAGCAATAGATGGCTAGAGTAGCATACTATCTTGGGGTATATGTTGTCGCAGTCCCAATGGACTGGCAGGCACCTATGCACTCAAAGAGAGCTGGGAGATCAAGGGGTGCAGTATAGTTGCTAGATAGGAGATAGGCTCCACCACCAGCTGCAGAGGGTAGGAGTTAGTCATAGGCTAATAGTGATAGTTTTTGGATCTCACACTTGTATATGTACTATGACACATTGATATATATATATATATATATATATAATACTAAACTTGATCAATAGATTTGTGTACTTGTCTCATTTTGATGGATGTTTCAGTATTTTAAGTTTTTGTGTGATGTTTTAGTTTCTATTTCCTACTCACATATGTGTTGCTTTGATATTTATGTGTATATGCTCATGTATCTCTCTTGTGTATGATTTTTTAGCTCTCATGTGTATGATATAGGTTGTTTCTAAAAATATGGAACACTTGGATAAATTAAATGTGATGTTTAGATTAACTCATTGTGATGATACGATAGCAAAATAGAGATGAAGTGAAAGATCAAGAAGGTAAAAATACATGATAAAGGAGAAAGCAAAGAAAAGATGTAAAAGCAATTAGGTAAAATGTCTAAAAAAAAGATGAAGAGAAAGAGCTTCTTCATGAAAACTAGCCTAGAACAAACCTATAATGCAAGCTAATATGAAAAATGGTTTACCAGCAAGATGTTGGTGTTCTTTTTGGCAAAGAACATACTAGGTAGATTTAAACTTGATACCAAGAAACAAAGACTAGGAACATGCCTAAGGATGAGCTAAATCCTATATTCAACAAGGCTAAATCTTAGTTCTGGGCCAATTAACAGAGTCATATCAGGACTCACTTCACTTTAGGCTCTGCAAAGCCAAGGTGAGCAAACCTGAGGGATTTGTCTAATTTATCTTGATACTTCATTAATAGACTACCCTCTATAGCAGATATGGTTAATATTCTTCTTCAATTTTTTGGTAAATCTCCTGATAAAAGTAGCTAATCATAACCAAGGAAAGTAACCAAAAATAAGCCATGACCTACACTTATAGTTCTTCAAAACATAAAATGGGAAAATAATATTCATTTTGATTTGGTTTCTTAGCATAATCAAGTATGTAATAGCAAAGAACATGCATCCTTCAAGCTGACCAGTCCCTTATCCATTGGGTACTAACTGAATCTTCACATACAGAAGGATACCTAAAATATACTCATATATTCAGGTATATGGTCTATCTTCTTGACTTGCAAACAGACATCAATATTCATTAAAATTCTCGTACTTATGGTGATATCCTTTTGGAGTAACTTGCAATCCTATCAATATAAACAATCATTTACTTGGAGCTTTGTTCCAACAGAAAATCTATTTTGATATACAACCTTAAGGGGATCTAACTGGGTTCAAGCTCTTAGTTCTTAAACACAGAACATTGCAAATAACAACAACAGGAGATGAGAATCATAATGAAACTAAAAGATGAGGCTCTTTGTATTAATTTCATTGAAAAGAATACAACATCTGCATACAAAAACTCAAAAGATACACATAGAATGACTGTGTAATACGAATGCCTCAAAAGGAATACAATATGTTGTTCATAACAGGAAGAATCACTGAGAAAAATGGTATCACAGATCTGAGAGAACTCAAGATTGTAACCATGAATGGTCTCTCAGTCATAAAAATTTGGAACCCCTACAATGAAGGAAAGAATGAAAGATATAGGAGAAGATGAAATTCTCGGATCTAATATGCAATTTCTATCTATCCAACTGGAAAAACCCTCTCAATAGATTCAAAACAACTTTCAGATCTTTTCCCCCAAATGCTGAATCAAATCCCTTTCAGTTATGGCTCTAAAAGCATCAAATATCTGAAACTATGATTGAACAAATTTTTGATTTGATTCTTGATATTTTACTCATAGTAAAAATGAAAATTAGTTTTAAAAATGACTCTTTAAAAGCCAACGAAATATTCTAGAACTGATTTCCTTCATATTCAGAGCTTACTAGGCCTTCAAAACTGCCCTGCAACCACCATTGATACTTTATGATCAAATCTATTCACTACATTGAGAATGCCTCATATTTCAAAAAACTGCTTATAGACTGCACCAATGAAGACCTATGCAAAATCTGATCCCAAATTCAGAAAATTTAGTTTCTCCCGGTTCCAACAGTATGCTGCACTGCTTGTTTTGGATAAAAAATGCCCCTCCGGTAGCAATTTGAAAAATAGGGTCCTGAGTCATGAACAGGCATTAAAATGAAAAATTTAAAACATTATATAGTTAAAACTATATAAAACTTTTAAATTTATTTGAATTTTCACTTTATGTGTTGATCTTCTCTAAATTTTCTTTTTGAATTCAATTTTTTGCCCACAATGCCATGTGTCAAAACCTGATTCGACAACCATCTTTGCAATGCTTTTAATTAATTAATTTTTTATTAACTAATTCTTTAAATCCATTTCTTCAAACTCCTGCTCTTATTTTTTATTATGCTCACATGCCCCGTAGTCTAGGCACCCTTCCTCATCTCTATTCACGTTCATACACTGAAGGCTACCTTTTACGTTCTCATGACCTTGGCGTAACACCGAAGAGCTTCAAAATTTGTTTCACGCTCTTATGAGAGCGAACTTCATGTAGCATCAGCATTTGAAAATTTTTCTTTCCCGATCATACAGGGTCTTCCATTTGCGTATCACCGGAAGGCTTGGAAAATTGTCTTATGCCCACATGGGGAGCTTCTTTCCCATAGAATTGTGAAGGCTTAATGTCTCATCCTCCGCTTATACATTTGGCGTGAGCATGTAATCAATTTGGAATACATTTGGCATGAGCATGTAATCAATTTGGAACAACCTTATGTTCTTATGAGAAGCGTCTCTTTCGGTGTAACAACGTAGAGCTTTGAAAATTGCTCTTCATTCACTCGAGTCAAAATGGAGTTGATTCTACCCCAAGCCTAGCCGAGCGGGTCCCACAAGCCAAGCTTGCACTTCAAAAGAGCTTGTTTTATAGACGTTAAAGGTATTGTGTAGAATGTTATTTAAACATTTGAAATACCATTTCCCATTGAATGTGGGATAAATGGTTTTTCAACATTTTTTGCATACTGTTTCTTTTAAATAGTGCAGCCTTCTCTTGGTGCTCGCGTCTTTTATGGGATTCATCTCCATCTTCACATGAGCTTCCCCTTTTAACATTGTGTCTGCTATAATAGCGGCTTTAATTTGAATGGTTTCTCTCCTTTTTCTAAAATTGCATGAGTATTTTCTTTAATTTTGCCGCCTATTGCTTCTTTTTGTTAATTATTGTTAGTTGGACAGCTGTTATTTCTGACCCGGAAATAGCAGCACTATTTATGGGTAGCTTGGACAGCTATTCGTCCTTATCTATGAATAGCGGTTGTATTTATGGGTGGTTTGGACAGCTGTTTGTCCACTTGCCAAAAATTAGTAAATGGTTATTATTTACTAATTTTAGAGATTCCCTTTTGGACACCTTGCAACCAATTCTATTATTGGCTGTTGAGTTGTCTTAATCTTAGCCGTTGGTTTGTTTTAATCTCGGTCGTTGGTTTACCAACGAGAGTAGTATAAAAAGGGGTCTAGGGGGCATTTGGAGAGCAAGGCAAGAAGCTTTGGGAGAAACGTTTGCAGTGTTAGCAAGGGCGCAGTGTTAGTGCAGGGATGAAGAAGCTTTGGTGAAGCTGTTTGCAGTGTTAGAAAACAGTCTTGCAGTGTTAGCAAACAGTCTTGCAGTGTTAGCAAACAGTCTTGCAGTGTTAGCAAGGGCACAGTGTGAAGCTTTGGTGAAGTTGTTTGCAGTGTTAGCAAACAGTCTTGCAGTGTTAGCAAGGGCACAGTGAAAAGCTTTAGAGAAGCAATTTGCAGTGTTAGCAAACAGTCTTGCAGTGTTAGCAAGGGCGCAGTGTTAGCGCAAGGATAGCAGTGAGAAATATCAGCGGGAGAAATTAGGAGGTTGTCGGAGTTCTGCCAGTGTGAGGCAAGGAATTTTGTATCTCTTGATTTGCTGAAGTTTAATATAATTTCTCATCTGTAGAACTGGTTTTCCCTTAGGGGTTTTTCCAGGGACAATTTGTCCGAAAATATTGTGTTGATTCTGTTGCGCATTTCTTTTCGTATTTTAAGTGAAGTTACAGTTGTGTTATTTTTCGATATTAGCTGGGAATTTATTTCAGCAGTTTAATAATCATTTGTGATAGGAGATTAATAATCAGTGACTGCAATAGTTTGATTTTTCACATGGTATCAGAGCATTGTTGAGGGTAGAAGAGTTTTGCCCTAGGAAAGAAATTTTGATCTCTTTAGATTTATTATTGCTTTAAACCCTTGAGATGGCTTCAGCTGGTTTGAGAGATCAGGATAGATTGGATGGTGCCTCAAATTTTGGTGTCTGGAAGGCCAGAATTTCTTTATTGTTGGAAGAGAATGGTATCAAGGATTATACTACCAGTGGTGTACCTGTACCAACGGATGCAACACAGCTTGCAGCATATAGGAAGGACGATGCCAAAGTGAGGAGAATTATCCTTGATGGTGTCAAGGATCATATTGTTCCACATATCTCGGAGCTAGATACAGCAAAGAAGATGTGGGACGCCATTCTAAATCTGTACCAGAATGCTACCACCAACAGGAAGTTGATTCTCAGAGAGAAGCTAAAGAATACCCAGATGAATCAGGGAGAAGACGTCACAAGTTACCTCACCAGGCTCAGACTTGTCAAGGATGAGTTAGCAGCTGTTGGAGATAGACCTAGTGATGATGAGCTAGTTAGAATAGCCCTAAATGGGTTTACTAAACAATGGAGTGTCTTTGTTCAAGTTGTCAGTGGACGAGATACTTTACCGAGTTAGGATCGACTATGGACTGATTTCACTTAGGAGGAGTTTAGACTAAGTCTTGTCAATGGGGCCAACAAGAGTCAGAAAAATGAGGTGGAACAAGAGAACGTTGCCCTAGAGGGTAAAGGGAAAGCAAAGAAGGGATCTAGCAAAGGATCAAATTCACAAAGTGAAAAGAAGAAGAAGGACCTTTCTAAGGTCAAGTGCTTTGGATGTCACGAATTTGGCCACTATGTCAGTGATTGCCCAGAGAGGAAAAAGGGTAAGAAGCAGGTGGCAGCTTCAGCAAGTGCAGAAGAACTCTCCAGCAGAATGGAAGATGAGTTTGCACTCATAGCTTGTATGGTTAGCTCAACCTCACAGTGTGTTTGGTATATAGATAGTGGGGTGTCATTTCAAATGACAGGAGTTAGAGAGTACTTCTCCAGTTACAAGGAGGAGGACACCAACATCCAAATTTCTATGGGAAACTTGTCCAAACTCAACCCTGTTGGGAAAGGGACTATTTAGTTTCAGAGGGAGAATGGAAAGATAATTCCTCTTCATGATGTGTTATATGTGTCGGGCTTAGGTATGAATTTGATTTCTGTATCTGTTCTTCAGGATAGGGGGTATAATGTACTCTTTAGAGGGACACATGTGTTGATTAAGCACAAGGATTGGAAATCACCCATAACTATTGGAGTTAGGAGTGGTCGCCTTTATAGATTGCAGTTTGATACTCCTAAGGCACTTATGAGCAACAATAATCCTAGAGATCTTGGAGAGCTATGGCATAGGAGGATGGGCCATATTCATCATGGAGCACTTAGATTGTTTCGTGAGACAGTGACAGGTGTTCCGGAGGTGAGCACAGAGCATGACGATGTATCTAAGGAGAAGGATGTAGATCCCACTTTATATAGACAGGTGATTGGTTCGCTTATGTATTTGGTCAACACTAGGCCAGATATAGCATTTGCAGTTAACTCTCTTAGTCAGTTCATGGTTGAACCAAAGAGAATGCATTGGATAGCGGCTAAGCATGTGCTATGTTACTTGCATGGTACAGTCGAGTATGGGATCATATATGTTCGAGGTGAAGGTATCAGGTTGATAGGCTATACTGACGCAGATTGGGCAGGAAGTACAACAGACAAAAGGAGCACTTCAGGGTGTTGTTTCAGCTTGGGATCAGGAGTTGTATCTTGGTTTAGCAGAAAGCAGAAGTTTGTGCCTCTAAGTTCAGCAGAAGCAGAATACATAGCAGCTAGCATGGCGACATGTGAAGCTATATGGCTTCGGAAGTTGTTAGTAGCCTTGTTTGGTCAGAAGGTTGAGACTACTGTGATACATTGTGACAATCAGAGTTGCATCAAGTTGTCTGAAAATCCAGTGTTTCATGATAGGTCTAAACATATAGATATCAGATATCACTTCATCAGAGATTGTGCACAAAGGGATACTCAGGAGTTTGTGGGAGCTCCTAGGAAGAGTACTAGACAGCGAAGACAACCAGCCAAGTTCAATGACTATGTTAGTCAGTTGGTAGATAGTGAGCCTTCTAGCTATCAGGAAGCTGCAGAACATCAGGTATGGCGAGATGCTATAGTTGAGGAATATTCTTCAATAATGCAGTATGATGTGTGGGAGGTAGTACCTAGACCAACAGATAGGACTGTAGTTGGATCACGCTGGATTTATAAGATAAAGCACGGTGTAGATGGTAGCATCGAGAAATACAAGGCTAGGTTTGTGGCAAAGGGGTTCTCTCAGAAGGAGGGAATAGACTATGAGGAGACATTTGCTCCAGTTGCCAGGTATACTTCTATACGAGCTGTAATCTCACTTGTAGCACAGATGGGATGGCAGATCCATCAAATGGATGTCAAGACAGCATTCCTCAATGGTGAGTTGAAGGAGGAGGTATACATAGAACAACCAGAAGGCTTTGTAGCACACAGCAAAGAGACCCACGTGTGCAGATTGAAGAAAGTTGTTCGACTACAATACATACCTACAGATGAGCAGGTAGCAGACATTCTGACGAAGGCTTTGGGAAAGGCCAAATTTATCTTCTTCAGAGATAAGATGGGTGTCATGCAGAACAGCTTCCTCGCTAAGAGGGAGTGTTAATTATTGTTCGTTGGACAGCTGTTATTTCTGACCCGGAAATAGCAGCACTATTTATGGGTAGCTTGGACAGCTGTTCGTCCTTATCTATGAATAGCGGTTGTATTTATGGGTGATTTGGACAGTTGTTTGTCCACTTGCCAAAAATTAGTAAATGGTTATTATTTACTAATTTTAGAGATTCCCTTTTGGACACCTTGCAACCAATTCTATTATTGGCTGTTGAGTTGTCTTAATCTCAGCCGTTGGTTTGTTTTAATCTCGGTCGTTGGTTTACCAACGAGAGTAGTATAAAAAGGGGTCTAGGGGGCATTTGGAGAGCAAGGCAAGAAGCTTTGGGAGAAACATTTGCAGTGTTAGCAAGGGCGCAGTGTTAGCGTAGGGATGAAGAAGCTTTGGTGAAGCTGTTTGCAGTGTTAGCAAACAGTCTTGCAGTGTTAGCAAACAGTCTTGCAGTGTTAGCAAACAGTCTTGCAGTGTTAGCAAACAGTCTTGCAGTGTTAGCAAGGGCACAGTGAAAAGCTTTAGAGAAGCAGTTTGCAGTGTTAGCAAACAGTCTTGCAGTGTTAGCAAGGGCGCAGTGTTAGCGCAGGGATAGCAGTGAGAAATATCAGCGGGAGAAATTAGGAGGTTGTCGGAGTTCTGCCAGTGTGAGGCAAGGAATTTTGTATCTCTTGATTTGCTGAAGTTTAATATAATTTCTCATCTGTAGAACTGGTTTTCCCTTAGGGGTTTTTCCAGGGACAATTTGTCCGAAAATATTGTGTTGATTCTGTTGCGCATTTCTTTCCGTATTTTAAGTGAAGTTGCAGTTGTGTTATTTTTTGATATTAGCTGGGAATTTATTTCAGCAGTTTAATAATCATTTGTGATAGGAGATTAATAATCAGTGACTGCAATAGTTTGATTTTTCACACTTTTTGGTTTCTTTTAATTGCTCTATGGCTTGAAGAATGTTGGGGATCTCCAAATGGCATGATCTGATCTTCTAAAAATGTGTGACCTCCTTTTAGCGTGGACTACTCTATTTCTTTTACTTGCGTGAGTTCTCTCCAATGCTCGAGGCTTTGTGTATTGATGGCGTGGGTTCATTCCTCTCAAATCAGCGGTTGGGTCCATTGTCTGCTCAAGCTGCTCTTGTTATCCCATGGCCTCTGCTCTTTTCTTATCTACTCTCATGTGGGTCTATCTCCTTGATTTCTACAGACATGAGCTTGCTTTTCCTTCATTGGAATCCCATGTTTAGCAC
The DNA here is from genome assembly GCA_028749045.1 of Cupressus sempervirens. Lineage (NCBI taxonomy): Eukaryota > Viridiplantae > Streptophyta > Pinopsida > Cupressales > Cupressaceae > Cupressus > Cupressus sempervirens. Next base: position 320,706,965 of record CM053791.1, read on the forward strand.
TTGACTGCAGCTTACTTGGCCTACAACTTCTATGTTGTTGCTTCAGTTCCCATTCTGGAAATGTGGATTTCTAAACCCTTACTTGGCGCCTCCTTTTATCATGCATGAGCAGTTATTTGATGTGCGTGGTGAATGTCTTAGACTTATGCATGTGGAGCAGCTTTTTTTTTTGAAACATTGACTACTACAAAACCTAGTGGCTTCTCTTGTTCTCTGCAAGCTTGCTCATGGGCAGAGCTCTAGTTCTGCGTGAATCTCCTTTTCTCTTCCCCAGCGTGAGTTACCAGGTTCTAATCTCTGCCTTGTCTTTCACAAAAAATGTGTTTGTTGAATGTTGTTTTTTGTTAGCTAGAGTTGAGTTTCCAGTCTGGAAGCTCGTCAGCCTCTGGTTCTCATGATTATAATGCTCACATTTCCTTCCGTGTGGACTTTTGTATAGGCTGTGACAGTTTTTCCAGAAATTGCCAACCTTTGCAGAGGTTTTTCCCGTGCACAATCTTGGACTTGCAGTAATGTGGAAGTACTCAAAATTTTGTAAGATTTCAGGTCGCCAAAGCTGTTGTGTAAATTTTTAAGCTTATTATTGTGCTGAATTTTGAGTCTTTCTAGTTGACTCAATTTCCAAAAGCTATCGAGAAGTTTAAAAAGATGGGGGCAATAAGAAAGATTTAATTCATGCAGACTAGGAAGTTCGCCAAAATCTTTGGGCAAAGAAGAAACACTGCAACCTCCCAAGTCCAGATTAACTAAGCTTGTCCAGCGTGGCTTCATCAAGTGCATACTTTGATAGATCCACTCAATCTCATAAAGCTTTTTTCATACATTTAGAGTTTATAATAATCAGAATCATTATGATTATTCTTTTAAAAATGTCTCAAATCCTTACTGGCTGTCACAAAACTGATGAATTTAGCCAGGCCCCAAAGTGGGTCCGGCTAAAAAATTTTGTTTCCAGGCAACTAAAACCTCAAACTAGCCCATCAACCTCTTTGAACTAACTGGAACTTGATTTGACCACTGAATCAACACTAACAACTTATTTTAAGTCATTCTCACACCACTATGAAATCTCTGCCAGGAGGCCTATTGCCTGGCTTTAAAAAATGACATAAACACCTCACCCAGCTTCGAAACTCAAGATCTCTGCTCTCTCTGACATGTTCAATAGGCCTGCTAGATCTTGTTGCATGAAAACATCAGGGTCAAAAGATATTGACCTTCGAAGTTTCCAACTTAAATTCACCTGCAGATAAACATGTTAGAAAACAAGAAAGTGCGTTTGGAAATGTCCTGGAAAACTGGACATATGGGCACTTAGGGATCTGGAATCTAGGGCATGCGTACATTGTCATGAGGAGAATATGATTATATGATTTGGTCTCATGAAGGATCATGGGAAAAATTTGGCGGAGGTGCAAAGTTGGCCACCTAGATTTCCAAGAGAGTGAACACTAGTAAAATATCATTTTCTGTGAATGGAATGACCTCGATAAAGTGTGAAGACGGATTCATCAAGGCTTGAAAATTGACACACTTGTACTATTTTCAATATATAATATAGGGGAACAAACCATTTGACTTGACCAATCACAGATTAGGAGATATGACATCATGAACAGGGCTACCAATCAATCTACAAAAACTAACACCAGTAAAAAGTTAGAAATTGTGTTTGGAATCGCGTTTGAAAACTTATCAAATGAATTCATCATAGGCTGAAACTTGGAACATAACAAGTCTCTAACATCTATAGTGTAACACAAAAGGAATTTTAGCATTCGGATCAACTGGTCAAAATTTATAGCATGTCAAACAAGGCTTCCCAGAATTATGTGCAAAGTGAAAATGAGTGAAAACAATAACTAACCAACTTTGAGGGATTCAAAACCTAGTCAAACGAACTTGAAATGACTCAAAATATGAAACATAGGTTCTTGATTATGGACACTAGATATTCCCAAAGTGGAAAATCATGAAACATTTCTGGGTGCAAGATATTCAAATGCAAACAAGGCCTCTTGTCACTGTTTGACACTTAGGTGAAAATGCAGATTTGACATTTGCTTCAAAACAAGACTTCGCCAAATGACTTCGGATGTCAATTTAACTTCATGGAATAGGTAGATGCACTGAATGGAAGGTGTTAGAAACATTAAACACCTTTAGGGGCTCAAAGGTACAGTCGGGTACAACCAAGTACATATGCATTTTAAAAGCATTTAAGGGCTTGAATTTCTCAATGGTACTCAAAATTGATTGTTGTGATTTTTAGTCCCAACACAAGAAATGCATAACATTTAGACTCTTATTTCATCATTGAGCATTTATTAGGGACATCATGAGATCGTACAACCATCACTAGTATAACTATGAGGATATGGATATGATCAATATCAGATAGGTATGTGGAAATTCAATCTAAGCATCAAAGAAATATAATTCAAGATGACTATGCAATTAGATTCCCTAAGTTTAGTATAGATAGATTACACTTGTATCAAGGCATAAGGGTCAGGATAACCCATGAGTGCAGTTTTGAAAAATAGTCAAGGATGACATCTCTATAAGCCAAAGTGTCAAATAGGATAAGCATGAATGGTTAAAACACTATAGATAAATAAATTATACCCGCAAGAAAAAATCAAGAAAACATGCCCCATGCCCCTAGTCTTCTAGTCCATGAAATTCTTGGAAGACTATTAGGGAGGGAACATATAGCAAAGAAACCATCATAGACAACACACAAAGTAGATAAAGTTCATCATAGCTCAGTTGTTCAAGTGTTTAAGTGTGTGTGTGTGTGTGTGTGTGTGTGTGTGTGTGTGTGTGTGTGTGTGTGTGTGTGTGTGTGTGTGTGTAAGTTACTTGGCCATTTCTTCAAGGCTTGATTCTAATAGTGAGAAATATTGCAACATCAAAGACCATAGGTAAACTATCTAAAAAGTGTTGAGAAACACTTGATGTCAAGTTGGGGGAGTAGTGTTGAGAAATACTATTTTGTGAGTTGCCAAAGAAACCCTAATGCACAAGGACACCTCAATAGGCTAAGTATTTATGCCCCTAAGACAAGGACAAGAAACAATCCCAAGCTAGAAAATGTGTAGCGAGGTGAGTGATTGAGACTAATAGACATAGGTGCAAGGGTCTCAAGTAGCACTTGTTTCTAGGATTTCACCACTTGGCAAAAAAAAAATTCACGACTTTTTTCAATTTTTTTTGTATTTTTTGTATTTTTTGAGTTTTTTATTTTGGTGATACATCAAAGCGCCTATTTCTAAGTTTTCACTAAAATGATTATTTTTTTAGGGACATTTTTTGATTTTTTTTAGAATTTTTTAGGATCGTAAATATGTACAAGATGGCTAAGCAGTGAGCCTCTAAGCATAGAACTTTTTCAAATGTAGGACATTGATAGGTTCTACAAGTTCTTCACCTTCAAGAATAGACAATTGATAAGCACCAAACCCAAATATTGTTATGATAATGTATGGGCCTAACTAGTTAGGTTCAAACTTTCCCTTCTGCTCTCTATGCTACTAATTTTTTGGATTCTCTCTAAGCATGAGTTCACCTACTTGAAACTCACATGGGTGAACTTTCTTGTTATACTAAGTAGACATGTTCTTTTGATAAGCCCTCATGTGATCAAAAGTAGCCTTATGGCATTCATCAAGAGTCTCTAATTCTTGTATTCACATAGCTATATGGTCTTCATCAGTTATCAACCCATGTAAGGAGACTCGTAAGGAAGGGATCTCTATTTCTAATGGGAGGATGACCTCAAAGCCATAGACTGGAGAAAAGGGGGTGGCCCCTATAGGAGTATGAGTGGTAGTTTTGTAGGCGCAAAGTTTTAGATTTATCTATAGGTGCCAATATTTCCCAGACTTATGAACTGTGTAGTGCAAGATTTTAAGCAATGTTTTGTTGGAGGCCTTAGCTTGGTCATTCCCTTGAGGTTAGTAAATAGAAGACCAATGTTATTTGATTAAAATTTTCTTTCACACCTATTTGAGGTCCTTATTCTTGAATTTTCCTCCATTGTTAATGACAATGGAGGAAGGAATACTACATCAAAAAATGATGTCTTTTAGTATAAATAGGGCAACATGTTTGCCTATAGCAATATATAGTGGCACAACTTGAACCCATTTGGTGAAATACTCAATTACTATAATGATGAACTTGTGAACACTAGATGAACTTGGGTGAATTTTACCTACTAATTCAAAGGCCCATTGTTGAAATAGATAATATGTCATAGAAGGAATTAGCTCATGTCCAGGAGCATGAATTAAGTTACCATGAAGTTGAAATTTCTAATAGGACCTAGTAGGGCTTAGCATAATGAACAACATTAGCTTGCATGGTTGGCTAGTAATAACCCACCCTAAGCAATTTTTGAGAAAGTGAAAGGCCATTAGAATGTGTCACAAAAATACTAGCATGGACTTTGACAAGTGCATTTTCAAACTCTTCTAGTTCTAAACACCTGAGCAATGTTCTGTCCAGACTCTTCCTATACAAGTCATCAAAGACCAATGTGTAATGTGAGGCATTGCAAAGAAATTGGAATTTTGATTGCATGTGAGGTTCTCAGGAACAATTTGATCATGCATGTAAGAGAAGATAGCCACATAGCAAGAGGAATCATAACCTATAATAATGTAGATTACTTTTTTATTTAAGGAATCATAGGTAGGATGATGGAGTTCTTCCACCAAGAACTCAAATTGTGAATCATGTTCTTATAGTTGGAGGGTAGATGCTAAAGTGGCCATAGCATTAGAAATCTTATTTTTTTCTCTAGGAATTTGGTGGAATGTCACAAAAGTGAAGTAGTTCCTTAGAGCATATATCAACCTTTTGTAATGTATCAATTTGTCATCTTTTGTTTGATAGTCATTCTTCACTTGGTTGATAACAAGTTGAGAATCTCCATAGATATGCAATTTAGTTATTCTCCATTTAAGAGCCATTTTGATACCATTTTTTAGTGCCTCATATTATGCAATTTTGTTTATACAAGGGAATAACAGTTTGTAAGACTTGGGAATTGTATAGCCATGAGGGGAAACAAACAAGGTACTTGCTCTAGATCCATTATGTGTATGAGAATTGTCAAAGAACATTTTCAAGTTATCTTAGTGATGTACATAATTAAGGCATCTAGAAATTCAACTTGTATGGGTGTCGTATCCTCTAGTGGAAAATCAACCAATTTTTCAACTATAGCTTATCCTTTGATGGCTTTATGTTTGACATATTGAATGTCAAATTCTAAAAGAATCATCATCCATTTAGCTAGATGAACAATAAGCACAACTTTTCCCAACAAATATTTCAAAGGATCAATTTTAGCAATTAGGTGAACTGTATGTGCCAACATGTAATGTCAGAGTTTTTGAGAAGCAAAGACCACTGCAAGACAAGCTTTCTCGATACTGGTGTAGTTCATTTCATAAGAAACCAAAGTTCAACTAATATAATATATAGCCCTTTCTTTACTAGTCTTATCACTTTGGGCTAATAGTACTCCTAGAGAAGAAGTTTTGGTTGAGATATACAAGATCAAAGGTTTGCCAAGAATAGGTGGCATAAAAACTAGAGGTTTTGCCAAGTACCCTTTGATTTGATCTAGACTTTGTTGACACTTGTTATTCCAGATATGAGTAGAACCTATATGCAAATTCATGTTAAAAGGTTGAGCTTTATCAACCAATTGAGAAATAAATCTTCTTATGGATTGTAGATGTCCTTGTAGACTTCAAAGTTGGCTGATATTTCTTGGAGGAGGCATGTCCATGATAGCCTAGACCTTTCCAGGATCAACCTCAATACCTTTTGCTAAGATAATGTAGCCTAGCAATTTTCCAAAGTGACACCAAAGACACACTTTTTTTGGTTTAACCTAAGTTGAAATTGTTCCATACAATCCAATATTAGGCTAAGGTCTTCAAGATGTGCGTCTCATTTTCTAGATTTTGCTAGTGTGTCATCAAAATAGTCTTCCATATTTTTATACATCATATCATGGAATATGGTGGTCATTGTCCTTTGATAGATAGCACCAACATTCTTGAGTCCAAAAGGCATGAAATTATAGTAGAAAGTACCCCATGCACATATAAAGATTTGTGTTGATCCAAATCATAATTGAGTAGGTCCATGTGAAATTGATCTTTTTGTCTTCAAAGAATTTGGTAAATTGTTCTTTTTCTTCAACTGACAATGATTGAGCTACATGAATAATTTTAGGAGATTCCTCTATCCCCAAGTTGATAGGTTGTGTGGGTTCAATGAGAACTAACAATCTATCTTGAAAATAGCTTGGTAGACTACCAAGTACCTCATCCATAGGTGCCTCAAAGAGGTTTTCACCCTTAGATATGTATTTGTTTTCACCATTTTTAGGTTCAAATACCACCACAATGTGGTTTTTGCCATCTAACCATTTTTTATTTTTTTTATTTTATGATTAAGGTACTTGATATCTGATTCCATCATATGAACCATGGGTTCACTGGTGGAAGATGTGATAGGTTTAATGGTGTTTAGGTAATAGGAAATCTCATGGTCATTTCAAAAAGACTATATTTAAGTCTTTGATGTTGAATGGACCAATCTATGAGATTAGGATGGATCAATCAAAGTGAGGTAGAAGCTTCAAGGTTGTTGATGTGAAAGGATTCATCTCTAGTGAATGTGAATTTGAGACTCTAGTGAATGTCGCAAAGGAGTCCAGATTAGGAAGAGACATAGAGGGACTAGTGTGCTCCACTAAAGAATTTTGTGAGCCAAACTCATTTGACCCTATACTAGACTCATCTACCACATTCGGTTGGGTTGCATAGGTGTGAACAATATCCACTCCAATTTCACAAGAGGCATCTGATAAATTTTCCCATTCATACTCTTGAGAGCCTGTACTTTGATCTCTAGAAATTAGATGAGCAATATTTTTTCTAATCCGTCCTCTATTCAATTCTTCGTGGTTAGATTCATCTTGTTCTGGCTATCTAGAGGTTGAAGCTTCAGCATCAGCATTGGTATTTAGTGTTTCTTCTCCCCAAAGGAGAGAAGTTTTAAGCATAAAGTCCTCATCTTGCAAAGTGGTAGAAATAAAGGGAGGATCATCATCCTCTAATTCACCAGATATGGGAGTACTTTGAGCAAATATCGGTATATCATCCTCTAACCCAAATCTTAGGCTAGTAGTATCTCAAGACTAATGACCTTGGTTATGAATTAAAGGTTCAACTAGAGCTTTTTTATCACCAGTTAAGGATCTGTGGCCCTAATAGCCCACACTAATACATTAGGGGTCAATTTGCGACGGCAAGAAAAGGTAATGTGGTTTTGGCTCTTTTTTTTCAATTTTAGCTCGATGTCGTCACAATTGCAACGCCAGTGAGATATAAGAGAAAAAAAAAAGCCAAAAACCCTCATTTGAATGAAATCACACGACACAGGGTTCTTCTGAAAGGAAAGGCACATTGCAGGATAGCCTTTCGCATAACATTGGAAGTGAAGGTATATGGTCATACACAGGAAAGGAATTACCAAAATCTTCCAAGCAGGTTTTTTTAAATAAATATTTAGTTGTGCAAGAACCAGAGGAATCAAATTTGTGTTCAGAGGATGTTCCATTGGATAGGCATTGTGGCCATAGCTTTCTTGTAGAAAATTCGAAAAGTCTTGTAGATAGGAATAAAGAAGTAAAGCACCCCATGGTTCATAAGAAAAGCTCTCCTGAAAATGCAACAAAGTGACTTGCAAAAGAGATTATTGGAGTGGGAAGCCCTCAGACCCCTGATCAAGTTTTTCCCACTCCCAGAGTAAAAACAAATTCTGTAAAGAAGACACATCTTACTCAAGGCAGGCAATCTGTAAGCTCCAAAGTTTTAATATTGTCAAAATAAAGGCATTTTGAAAGGCACTAACTCAAGACCACGTACATTATTATATTTTTGTATTTGAAATAGATATTTATATTAGCTAACACCTTACAGGAATCACTAATAACAAGATTTTGTCTGGTTCAACGACACAACTATGGACATTCTATCAAGTTATCTTCGAATCAGGGCTTATTCAGTTCTCCTGAAATCCCTAATATTACTACTAACTATAACCGTCCCCTACATATCTGCTTAAATATTTCTAAACATTTATTGATACCCACAAAAATAGAATTTAACACAACGAATAGACCAAGCAAAGAGTAAGAGAATGACTCATTCTCGGCAAAAGATGAAGAAAGTGACAGAAAACTGATTCACATTCATAGAAAGAGATATTTATTATACACAGCAAATCCTTTCAATAGGCATCAAATTGAATGTAAATCAAGTGAAAAGACAGCATCGTAATAGCATACTCTTCATCATCACCATAATCTCTCTTAACATTTTATCACTTTAAAAATAGCAAGTACCCTAAAAACCTGCTAAGTAAACAAGTACAACTTAGAGGTACTATGAAAAGAAGTGGAAAATGAAACATGAAAAGAAATATTCAAATTCAAAGAAAAGACATGGTGAACATGCTATCAGTATTACAATTCAAAATAATACGATACAGGAAAACATCAATGCAAGAGAATGCACATAATTATATTCTACATCTAGGTTCTACATAATTATCTCTCGCTCACATGCATCCTACTTGATTATTTTACTTTGGCATATATGGAGCATGGTTCAAACTTCAAACAACTTGGCAAACTGGTGATTACATGCAGAAAAAATCAGTAATAGAAAAAGAAGTGGTTCTGGCATTTTCCTTTAGAGAAAAATCAAACTCAGAAATAGTTGGTTACTTATTTGTACTGTGGCTGCAGTCTCGATCAGCTGAGGAATGAGAAGAGATCAAGTATTTCAAAGATGGTACCCAATACAAAGAGATAAGATCTCATAACATCATTAGATGTATTCCAATGGTGCCTTTGGAGACATGCACAATAGGATTTTACTTTCCATGAGGCAGGGCATTCAACATCATCATATTCGACTTTAGGAGTAGCAGCCCAAGAATTTCCCGCCCACACTTGTTAGTGCAACAAAATATATTAACTATTCATTGGTAAACATCCTTCTATTTGGTGAATTAAAAACAACTTTTTGTTATACATAACAATTTTTCTGCTATCCAAGATTTTACTTGATGTTGTTTCTAGAAGAGATTGTATATGTTTTTTGAATCACAATGTTTTAGATCTCACTCTATGACAATCATATGGGATCTAGTTATGATCCTCTATATTCTTATTAGAGGCTTTGATGTTGAAATTGGCTTAGCAAATAATCATGACGATGACCATAGGGTCTCTTGATAATTTGTTTGGTGACTAATCTATTTATGTTAAAGCAGGATGTATCAGCATTGACTGTAGCAAAAAACAAGTTGCATAGATGAAAACTTGCATTGTTGCACTTACAGCTGACATTTGACACTTGGAGTTGATATGCACGTTTCGTTGAGGTGGGTGATAACAAAGAGCTCATCAATTTTCACTGTGTTATCTTCTGGCTACAAGTCTACACCATTCTTCACTATTTTTTATTTATACCTAATACAATTTTATTTTTCAAAATGTTTATCACTGCCACAATTTTTGGCAGTTGGCTTCTTTGTATTAATGCCTATAAGGAGCCATTGGATATTGGAAGATAAAGGTTATAAATCTCAGGTAGTTTGTCTGTGAGATTTCTTTTGGATTTGGTTGTGTTACATGAAATGTTGAAGTAAGAGGCACTGATTTCAACCCATTCTGATTGATTTGTACAAATTCTTATAACCAGTTCCATATATTTAATTACATTTAGACACTATCTTTTAATGCTTTATTTCAGTGTGCTACATATTCTATTTCATAGTTGTGATATATAATGAAAGTATTATAACATATGGAGGAAATTTCCATGAGTGGTGTGGCCAGTTGAAATGGTTTTAGTTTCAATTTTACAGCATTTGATACAAATAATCAGTTTACCAATTGACCCCTAGGTTCATTCCATTTGCAGTAAAATCTTCATTACATAGAAAATGTTCACAAAATCTATGTCAATGCTCACACATCTTCTTGGACTTACGCAAATCTATGTCAATCCTCACACATTTTCTTGGACTTACGTAGGAACTATGTTGCCCTGCAGCTCTTGTTAAATATGTTATCAACTTGACTTTTCTATTAAAGGCTCTCATGCTGAATTGAAAGCCAGGTAAAGAAAAAGATATTATACACTATTTTGTCGGTACCCTGTGCAGCACAACAAACTTGTTCTTACTATAAGAAAATTTTCTTTTCTTTTGTTTCATTGCAGATCTTCTGCTTGCATAGAGGTCTCTCCCCATCATTGGACACACTTGATAACATTCAAGCTTTGGATCGCATATAGGAAGTGCGTCTATACACATAAGTATAAACTTCTTCTTTTCCCGCAACACATATAACAACAATTTTAAGTGCTTGCAAGGTATATACTTATGAATAAATATTACATCCTGATTTAAATGTATGAAAAAAAATTTCATTCCCTTTAAGCTTCATTCATCTCGAGGTGCAATTCACAAACTCAAGAATAGTGGCTTTTGTTCTTCAGGATACCTTTAGGGGAAGAGTATGTGAATGCCCCCTCGTGTTTGGAGTCCAATTTAGAGGAGATGGCTATTTACACTGCTAAGGTTTGTTGAATCTAATTCTGAATAACATTGCTTGCTATTGTTGAATCTAATCTAATGTATATTTTAACTAGACTTGTAGCTTATATGTTTTCAAATTTTTTTTAGGCCTTGTAGTTTGTATAATTTGATTGTTGGAGAGCTTCTACAGCTAAGCAAGAAGGCCGTTGCATGAGTTATAGCCGCGCGCTTAGGTATGAAAATTGTTTTTTTTTATTCTAATGTATATTTTAACTAGACTTTTAGCTTATATGTTTTGAAATTGCTTTTAATGGCTTAATGTTGTAAGGTCTCTTGAAATAAGACCTTCAAGCGGTTGGTCAAAGTTTTACAAATAATCTTAGGAATAAAGTCAAAGAAAGTATTTTTAAAATATTAAAGTATTTAGCTAGGTCTACGAAGATTTGTGTACTTTCGATAGTTTTGCTTAATTTGTGAAAGTTGTAGACCAAAGTTTTCATAGCCCAATTTTTGCTTCCTGCAAAGAACAATCATGTCAGATAATATAAGTGAAGAAGAAAACAGGGAGACAATCGCTAGATTTTGGTCTAACTTGAAAAGAAAAGGTGATGGAAAATGTTATTATCCTTTCAATATTTGTAAGGGCTTAAACTGTAGAAGACTGCTAATCAAAATAGTTAAGAGACATTGTAGGGAGAATGGTCACATTGAAGGGGGGCATGACTATCATCCATTGGTAAGTCGTTCATTATATCATTTTAACAATTTATATGCATATGAAATCACTTGATGATGAGTTGATTATCATGGTTTATTTATGTTAATCAATTTTATATAGGTTGATCTTCCCAGGGAAGTACATGATATTAACCACAACAATTCAAAGAATATGGTTTTTGAAGTGGAGGAACATGGAGGTGCAAATATCCAAGGTGAAGATAATGATCCCATGGAAGATGTCAATCATGCGCCAGAAACACAATTGAAGAGAATGGTATAAATACATTGATCCATGACACATCTAGTCCAAGCGTATCTGATCATGATGATGATGATAGCCTTGATGTACCTCTACTTCAGAAGGCATACGAGCCCCTATACAAAGACTCCCAAACAACTCTTCCCTCTGTTGTATTGTTGTTGTTGAACTTGAAGGTTATGAATGGTTTATCCAACATAACAATGTCACATATGTTAAGGTATGTCATATATGTCTTTATAGTTAACAAAGGACGAATAATATACCACTAATATTGTTTATATTAACAACTTATATTTTTTGTTGTAGATTGATAGGCGAGTTTCTATTACCATCATCAAATATTCTACCTCGCTCATATCGAGAATTAACTGCAGTTATGAAAGATATTGGAATGGAGTATGAAGCAATACATGCTTGTCCCAATGATCATATTATATATTATAAAGAACATGAATTTGCAACACAATGCCCTGTATGTCATATGGGTAGATATTGAATAGATGGACTAACAAAAAAGGTGCCTCAAAAGGTTCTTCGTTACATCCCCATTATTCCACGGATGTGACAATTATTCAAGTGTAGTAGGTTGGCTCAATTTATGGATTATCATGCACGCAATAGAAGTCGAGATGACATTATTTGAATCCCTATGGATGGTTTGGCATTTATGCACATAGAGGAAAATTGGCAACACTTCAAAGAAGAACCTCGTAATCTCAGGCTTTCATTGGCAGCGGACGGTGTCAATCCATTTGGAGAGATGAGATCTGTTTACTCGGTGTGGCCTATTTTTGTTATCAACAATAACATTCCTTCGTGGATGTCAATAAAGAGGGAGCACATTATGTTGGCAATGATTGTTCCAGGTATCTTATCATTTGATAGTTATTAATTTACACGTACTTACAAATCTTGCAGTAAAACGGTCACAATAACTATGTAATGTTACTGTTCATTCAAGTAGGTAAATATGAAGTAAAAGATATGAATGTATATATTGAGCCTCTCATCGACAAGTTGGTGGAGTTATGGAACGGTGTCACTATGTATGACGTGTCTAGACCAATACGACAAAGAAAATTTCAATTCCATGCAATACTTGCATGGAAAATACATGATGCCCCAGGGCTAACACATTTTTGTGGTATGTTATAGTGAATTCAAGTTGCGCACAATAATTCTAATTATAAAAATCAACATATTTAATAATCCTTGATTACATCATTATCTTGTAGGTCTTCAAACAAAGGGAAAATTTGCATGTCCAGTTTGTGGTCCAAAGATGAAATCTCATCATTCAAAAAGTTTAGGAAAGCAAGTGTTTGATGAGTGTAGACACTTCCTCCACAGGAATCATAAGTATCAAAGTACGAAAAAACATCTTTTCAATGGGAAAGAAGAGACTACATCAAAGCCACGAAGAATGACACCTCGCCTATGGAAGTTGAAATATAATAGAATTAATCGTCGAGGTAATGTCGTTCCACCTAATGGTTTATGTTTGTAATTTATATATTTCTATTGTGATTTTTGTTGACTAATTATGTAATTGATGATCGTGAAGGTCGTCAAGGCAATACTGAAAACCTTCCAAAGGGGCTAAAAAGCTATCCCAAACAATTTAGTAGGTTGCCCTACTACGAGCACTTACAAATTGTGCATTTGTTTGATACTATGCATATTGGAAAGAATATAACAGAGACATTGTGGAAAATATTGGATGGAAGGCGTGACAAAGAAAAAATTGTCAAAATTTGTAATGACATACATGAATCCAATCATGCATTGAAAAATTTCATTCACTCAAATAGCAACAGAGATCAGATTAATATAAGTGCCCTTCCATGGTTATTAATGGAGCAGCAAAGTGATGCCATAAAAGAAGTCATACGAAAAATTTGATTTCCCATAGGATTTGCTGTGAACATAAACAATCTCATATCGAAAAAAAGTGAATTTGGGCTAGGGCTCAAAACGCATGATTGGCATACTTTCATCAAGGTAAGTTGTGTTCTTCTGTATTTACAATATATTCATAAACTACGTGAATTGTTCGTTATGTTATGTTAAAAAATAATGAAATGATTCATTTATAATTACTGCAGTACATGCTTCCTCTATCTCTCCCAGAGAACTTCAGCAATAACATCAAACAAGTGATATACGATCTTGGAAAATATATGAGGTAAGCAGTAATATCTGTTCAATTTGTTGTATATATTTATTATATTTGTGATTTTTTTTTCTTGCTATGTAATCTATTGTATATTATTTTGTAAAGTCTCATATCTATATTTTTTTGTGACTTGAATCTCTTAATGTAGGTGGTTGTCATCTAAAGAAATCCATAAAGAAGATATAAACTATTGGAAGAGAAGAATTCCTCATTTACTGTGTGAAATGAAAAAGTGTCTACCTCCAACTTTTTTCAATGCACAGGAACACTACCTCATACACCTAGTTGAGGAGATTGAATTGTGGAGACCTGTACACACTAGGTCAATGTGGATGGTTGAGAGGCATTTGAAATCTTTGAAGGCTTTGGTTCAACAAAGAGCACATCCTGAGGGTTCTATGGTAGAGGGATATATGGTATACTAGACTATGGTGTACATTACTGAATATCTTCCTAAGTTTGCATCAAATATCCATGTAGATCGCATTTGGGATCTCGAGCCTTTTAAAAAATTAGAAGGGGAGTACTTGATGGGGAAAGGTACATTGAGAAAAGTGAGAGGTAATAAATTATAAGATGTTATTATAATAAATTATTTCTTAATCTTCAAAATAAATCGGTTGTAAGTTGTCTATTTTTTTTTTGTACAGGTGGTCAAGAGTGGGATGCACTACATTTGTATATTGCAAACAATCTTGATTGGATGACGGTATGGATTGAACGATGTCAACATTTTGGTCACACATTAACATGGGAAGGTGTATCTTCATTGGTTAAAGAAGCTCATCGTAATGGAGATTCCAATGTTACGCAAAGGGAAATAGATTTAGCATGTGGTTCAAGAGATTTCCAGGTACATACAAATTTATTAATCACCCGTATGTTTATCAACTCACGATACAATAATTTTGATATGTTTCACATATTATTGTAGGTTAAACACCACAAGGCTATGTTCTGTAATGGTCAGAAATTTTGCGTCAAAGTGTTGGATGACACGAAGAAAACTTGTGATTTAGGAATAACTGCAGTCTTTCAAGTGACTAATATTTCATCTAGAAACAACTTGCATCCTCAAGAGTTTGAAAATCGATACTATGGCATTTTGGATGAGATAATTGAGTGTGACTTTAGTTCCTTCAAATTACTACTCTTCATTGTCAAATGGTACAGGCTACGACTTAATCCAAATGATCTTGATAGAACTATTATTGAACATGATAATGGATTTACAATGGTTAATACAAGGTCGTTTGAGCCAGTTGGGGATGAGCCTTATGTTCTTCCAAGCCAATGTGAGCAGGTATTTTACTCAGAGGTTCCACATAAACTAGGTTGGTCATTTGTTGTTAGACATGAACCGAGAGGAAGGCCAATAAAGTATAATGCGATGGAAGAAGAAGATACCGAAGAAGTAGAAGATGATTTAGATGTTGATCACGATCGACAGTTATTGGATGATGTTCCTGACACAAATTTTCATGAAGAAGAAGAAGATGATGATGATGATGATGCTGCTACTGATGATGATGATGAAGATGATGTTGATGTTGATGATGACGATGACGACGAGAACAACGACGACGATGATGGCGAGGAGGATGATGATGATGACGACGATGATGATGATGAGGACGATGATGATGATGATGATGATGATGATGATGATGATGATGATGATGATGATGATGATGATGATGATGATGATGATGATGATGACGAGGATGATGATGATGGAATTTAGAGGTATGCCATCAATCCTTAATCTATTTAATATTCATTTCTTGATAGAAATATATTTGTCTTATATATATGGTTACATAGTTTATTCATTATCTATTTAAAAGCTACAAGTTTCAACTACAAATAGAATACTACTAATCTAAATTAACTATTAATCTAAATTAATTAAATAAAACTATTTAAAACATATATTGATGCGTGAATGTATTGAGCCTTATTTTCTTTCAGGTCAAAAGCATTTGTAAGTGTTTAGTTTAGAAAAGGGAATTCATTAAATATCTATAAAAGGGAGTTGTACCTAGAATAAAATTCATAGGGAAAACATAATATAAGTGCTTACCCAATTTGTTGGTTAATAATTCAAGTATCTCTAACATTTCATTTTAGAATAGGAATAACATTGTATCAGTATGTTGATGTACAGACTAAAACTAGAAAACTTATTTCAGTACATGTATTTGGATCTATGGGATTTACACGGTAAGTAAAAAGAAACCAGTAATCCATTTTAAAATTATTATAATGGGTTTTGGAAGAAATTATAATTATCTTAATTAATATAAAATATCTAACTAAATTTCAAAATGTTATGCAAGTGGCTTTAGTCTAGGTGTTTCCTCCACCTCCACACACATCAAACAACTTCAAATAGCATGTCCCCAAGGTGACTAAGCCCTCAACTCATCAGCTGATACAAAAACCCAGTTTTAGCCCTTCACTAGGCCTACTTCCCTAGTAGGCTTATAATGTGAGCCTGATTTAAGTGTTTTATTGTGTACCTTTTAATGTTTTTAATTTCTATGTGATGCTAATGATGGATGTAATTATGATTATGATGTGATTATGCTCACGATAATTGAATTACATTTGCAGGAAATTAAACCCCTTTCAGGAGCATCCCGCACAGTCTCATGGATCGACAGGTATAAGTCAATACTCCTTATAGACAATCTATTTAACACACTTATCAATAGTAAGATCGATGTCTTCTAAGATCTCTCCCATTTGTAGGTACCAGCAAATAGGTATTTGTCAGAAGTGTCTTCCTTGAGTGAGGGAAATATAGGAATAGAAGAGGAAAGTGAGACATGCAGTTTATCTAGAACAGGGAGATTAACTAGAGGTCAAAGGACTAGAAGGAAATTTAATAAACGCATGAAATTTTTCCTTGCTCAAGGGGGGTCATGTTCTTATGATGATGAGACGGAAGGCGACATCGAGGTGCCCTTGAGCTACCAACATCTACAGAAACATTGGGTACCCAAGGAACTTCCTCCAATAAACACTGATTTTTGTGTTAATGAGAGGATATATCGCATAGCACCATCATCACTACATGGTTTGGGCCTATTTTCTATGGACAGCATAAAGGTGTCTTACAACAAAGTTTCTGAATTGATGGAGTATGTTGGACCATGTTACGATTACAAAAGTTGGATGCATATTGTTAAATATAAAAAAATTTATGCGTAGGTATGCCCTCTCGACAAATTATATACAACAGCAAGACAATAATCAAAGTAAAAGTGTGACTATATACATTGATGGAAGGCCAAAAGCAATAGGGAATATTGTGGGTTTTATAAATAGTAGACGACCTGGGTCAACTATAAAGCAACCCAATTGCATATTTGAGGTGCGCGAGGGAAATCGTGTATTCATCTGTGCGATAAAATCAATACGTGCAGGGGAAGAGCTTCTTATTGATTACAATTTGAACTGCATAGATACAAACGAGGCTACTATCATGGGGGTGGTACATACTATTAAACCAACTTCTAATCAATGACTCCAACATACCCTTTAGTCAATAAATTTTTGGCTAACATTTTTATACTTCATCTTTGACACAGGGGCACAATATGCAGCAACCGCCCGGAGGGGATGCTGATGATGCTCCTGGCTCATCTACACATGAGCAGGTAAAACTCATTTGTAATTGTGCAAATTAGATAGAAGCAAAATGTTATTTTTTTAATGTTGTTTTCTTTATTGTTTTGGAGTAATTTTGATAATACTAATACTATTGTTGTCACAGAGGGCTAGTGGTCGGAGGGAGGGAAAGGAACCTGCAGTCCCTCAGCAGGCCCCCCTGAGGAGGACCCTTTCTATATCGATTTAGCAGAGACCGATGACCCGATCGGTTCAATTAAAATTAATTTAAAGAAAATTAGCAAAGAAATTCTACGTTTGGCAACCATAAAGCCTATGACTCAACAAATAAAAGATAGGGCATCTAAATTGTTGCACACCTCTGAGTCCTTAAAAGTAAGTATTAATGAAATTTTTAATTATAATAAGAGTTCAATAATGGTTTTTATGTTATGCTCTTTTATGGCATTAATTAAAATATGGATGTGTTGTCTTTACAGAGTTTTTTGCTTGATTTCGAGCCCCGTTCCCATGATGAGGGTGCTGCAGGTGGTTCAGGTAGATCGCATGTTCCATTCCCCACTTCTGTTTTCCACTGAATATATATAGGAATGATCATAATCATTGACAATACATGCTCGAACAATCCTTTTTTTTAATGCTCTAACAATCTTGTCCATGCTAGTCCACGCGTTCTATATTTATGCATGCTCTAACAATTTTATTCTTCAGCTTCGCATCAATTGAATCCTACGTTGATGCCACCTCCATCCAGGACAACCACAAATCTCTTTTCGACTGCTGAGTCAACAACATGCAGCTTACATGCATCGACTGTTGCACCATTTGCTAGTACACAAATCCCTCTTTTTCTCTCTTATGACAGCAACAAACAGTTTCTTTTTTACAACTTTATAACATCAATTATCATTTGTTCTTTTATACTTCGATCGTGACAAAGACTTATGAAACTTATGAAACTTTTTGCAATAGGACCTGCAACATCATTTCCTGGATGTTCCTATGTTCCTAGTATGGGAACGGTGAAGGATGTCACATTGATCGTCAGTGATGATGAAGGCATTCCATTAAAAGTAGCCAAAGTTCTAGGTACTTTAAAGTTATTATTATTCTATAGTGATATAATAGTAATTTAGTTTTTCATCACTCTTCATCGACTAACG
Source organism: Cupressus sempervirens (assembly GCA_028749045.1). Taxonomy (NCBI): domain Eukaryota; kingdom Viridiplantae; phylum Streptophyta; class Pinopsida; order Cupressales; family Cupressaceae; genus Cupressus; species Cupressus sempervirens. Next base: position 320,725,566 of record CM053791.1, read on the forward strand.
ATCCCATGATTGTTTTGTAGGGAATGATCTTTTTTGGAGAAAAATTGGTGATGAGTGTTTGGGAATATTTGGGCCCACCATGTGTACCTGGTGGAACATCATATCCTAACTAAAACCCCAAACCACTATTTTGATTTCATATCATTGCTATAATAGTTTTCCTTTTCGTCCATTTCTTGAACTATATTAAATGTAGCTTCACTTCATTTATGAGTCTAACATGTTTTTTTTAACTTAAAAGGTGGAATCACCAACACAAACCGTTGAAGGATGATCTTATAGAGAGCATGACCCAACTCTTTGGACCTTGTGCATTCGAGAGAAACAAGCTCCTTGAAAAAGCTGGTTTATGTTTGAAGTATATTAGGGACTAGTACAGAAAAAATTTATGGGATAACCCCAGGTACGAGCGTCCGCCCTATGTTCCTGAGGCTGAGTGGCAGGCTCTGATTTTGAATGGAAAGTATAAAGCTGACAAGAAAAATAATATTACACCAGTGGAGAGTATAGCAAGGTATGTGATACTATTGAGAATCTAATTATGTACTAATTAACCTCCATATTTATACTATCTAACATATTTCAAACTTTTCATAGATTTCCTGACACATCAAAGGCAACAAAGGCAAGACTAGAAAAGCACGAGACACACAAGCTCGGCTCTGGTGGTTTTTCAAAACTTCAAGCAAGAGTTGTAAGTATTAGTAAATGAAAAATTGTATCAAATTTTTTATATAATGTGAAGGGAAATGCTAGGACTCCCTTATTTAGCTCATCAATTATAAATAGGTCAATAGAATATAATAACAGTAGTGGATTTTCATATTCAATATAAACAATTCAACAATTGAAGTCAAGACTCGGCAATCTAGATTAGTGAAGAAAACTTGTGATTCACTAATATGACATTATTTAAAATCTCACCCTTGACTGAATTTTCCTCCAATAGTTGAGAATAAAGGCAGTGATTGAAAGAATGAGGGAATGCAGCAGCACTTGCAGCCATTTTTATTTCCAAAGAGCTGAACTAACTCTTACCCAACTTAAGAATTTGGAGAAAATATGTTGGTACAAGAAAAGCATACAAACACGCAACATTTATATAGTAGATTGCTCCATCAAAACTGCTCAATTTTTCTCCTATTATATTGTGATGGATATAGATGATTTGCTGTTGATATTTTAACTACCCTCCATTGGTTGATGAAACAATGCAAGTAAAATTCACCATACCATGCAAAAATGCAGGGCTCAGAGTTCAAGAGATGCCTCACAGAAGACGATAAGAGAATTGGCTTCCAACAATGCTATAGAGCCATGGTTGAATGGCTACGAGCTGAAATTAGTGTGGAAGGTTCTAATACTGATGCATCTGACCCATAGGTAAATAAGCTAAATGAAATTTATTTCAAATTGAATACTTTACCAATTAGTCTATTTGATGTTAAGTTCCAATATAAATTGAGTATATCTGTTTTAAGCAAGCAATGATAACAATGCGTAGGATGTTGGAATGCAACCTGACAATCCTTCTACACAATCTGTGGATGTCAAAGGTTCGCATGATGTGCATCCCAGTGGTGGAGGTATATATTTGCTATTAAATTTTTTATATGTAATTGCAATTGGTTTTGGATTAATGTAACATTTTGTATAGCAGCTTTAGAGGATCGAGGGGTCGATGTTCATGACCGTGTTGACGTTGAGTCCAGAAAAAATGATGCGGTCAGATCAGGTAAAGAGACACAGTTATGTTATTTAAAATAATTAAATACTTTTAACAATTATAATAAATTATTTTTAATTTAACTCTTTTATTTGTTATTGCAGAGGACCCCCATTTGCAACAGCATAGGAATTTGAGATCATCAAGAATAGAGAACAAAACAACTGATGAGGGGGGAATTGATGATGACACTGATGCTCCTCTTAGAGCTTACATAGAAAAAAGAACTAGAAAGAAAAAAAAGAAATGATTTTCACTACATACCTTAATTGATAATGACTGTATTTTATGTCTCAATGAATTTAATTATGTGCTAATGAATGTTCATGAATTATGTGTTAATGCAGAATATTGATGAATGTTGCATGTTAACGAATCTAATGTGTTAATGAATGTTACCATGTGATATTGATTGAATGTTATCATGTGATATTGATTGAATGTTACATTTTATTAATGGTTGAAAGAATGAATGAATGTTAGATGTTAACGGGGAATGTAGAGTGATGTTAGGGGGAGGGGGGTGGGGCCAAATGAGCTTCCACCTTCATGTGGTTGGCCCTGTTTAGTATAGAATATTAAACTATTCTCGAAACAAAGTGAAGCTCAATAAGATACTTGTTATTACCTCTTTTTTTTAAAATTGTGTGCTTTAGACTTGATTTTTGAGCATGATATTAACCTTTAAAAAAATCCATGGTTAAGAACATTTGGGTTGGAGTGGTGCTTGGGTGGGTAACATCTCGAGAAAGCCCAACGCTTCACCTCCGTGAGCAAACCTAGATGCAATGAGTATTTAGTGTTCTATTCATTCTAATGAGAAAGAAGTTATTGTGAAACACTACTCATAAACATAGACCAATGAGTTCGACTGAAAACTACACAATTGAATTCTGATAGCAACATCACAACATTAAAAAAACTTATAACTTGTTAATGCACAAGAAAATTTTGTGTCAATAACAATAGTTTTTGGCTAGTTGAAAGTAATACTTATCAAAGTTGTTTGTACTTCCTCATGTAAGACATTTGATATTTACTTTATTGATACTAGAAGAAAATATAATGAACTCCTCCTTAGACCGTTGAAGATAATAATGCAAAAAAACCAAATCTATAAAAATTAAGAAGAGTGTTGACATAAGAGAAAACAAGAGGAGAAAAGAAACATAAGATATATACTCAAATAACCACCCTACCCCAAAACACACGAATGTGTGTTAATTCTCCATATAGGTTGTGATACACTCATAAACTCCAACGCTTCATAAGAGATCACCACTCTTATATCAATTCATAGTACAATGTTTGAACTCCAATGGCTATGCAAGGACTTCATAAGTACAAGGGTTACACATATCAAGAAGGGTTAATGTCATAGTATGTAGAATGAGAGACTAGCCATATTGATAGTTTGATAAGATGGTTTGGCTCTTCCTAATGGGTTTTACAAATACCACATAATCAAATCATCTTGGATTAGCAATATTATCCATTATTGTTGTAGTATTCTATTTTATATCACATACACTCTCTTTCATGAAAATATTTATGCATGCCCTTAATCTCCAATCGATGCATCCCATCTCTTGGTAACATTCCCTTAAGCCAATTTGTCCAACAATTTGGATATATTGTCTGTGCTCCCATATTATGTTGCAATTCTAGCGTGTGTTTTGCTCCATTGGTCTTCTTTTTTATTTCACACACACTACGCACTCTTACTCATTTACACATATCCACACCTTATATTTTTCCAAGATAGAGCCTTTAAAATTTATATTTGAAATCTAAAATTATTTCCATCCCATTGATATTGATATGGGAACCCTAGAGTACTTGTATGAATGGATGTGTATTTTCATTCCCAACTCCTTGTAAATGTAAAGATGTCAGCAGTTTAGTCAACAATATAATATTGCTTTTATCAATATTATGCAATCCCTTTCAAGCAAATTAGAACCTCCCCAAAGGATAGTAATTGCTCCCCCTGCATATTCACTACTGCTATGTCAAGGTAACTTTAAGGATTTTATAAATGAGAATTTGTGTCAATGATTAGCAATTTTATCCATTGTGTTGGCACATCATAGCCACGGTCCTCTTAATTGAATGAGGTCTTATTTGTGGCATTTGTCCCACCACACAGCTCCTTTATTTGGTTCACCTAGCAGATGGGTCACCCAAAATAATTAACTTTTTAGTCTCAGTGTCTTATTAGTATCACACTTCATTAGACTTCTACCTTTGTGAGATATATAATTGTTGTTTTATTCATATAAGTCATTGGATATATAAAAGTCGATATGTCCTCCAGAAATTATGACTTGAGATGAGGAGCTAAGAACAAAATAAATCTAGAATATTTCATTATGTGTCATCCCAATATACAGTTTTGTGGTTGTTATTGTTTTAAGTATGAGGTCGATCATCTGGTACCAGCAATGCTTGAATATTGTCTTTGCCTTCACCAAAATAAAATTATCCATCAACATAGACAAATTGCAATTATGATCTATAATTGTAGAGGGCTCTAAGAGGCCCTATGCAGATCATTTCCACTGCATACTCCCACCGCATACTTTAGATCTTAATCTTTTCATTGCCTTTGTAGGTGACATGGTAAGTAGTTTTGGTAACAATACTTACTTTGCATAGAAGACAGCTACTCACTGAAACTACTATGACATCTTCCTTCATCATCATAGTTGTATAACACGTTATGTATATCATGATTCACTACATACACAATGTTCTTCATTCCTTTCTATTGATACATATCAAGTTCTAACCCAGTAATCTTCCATCGTTGGTTCCTATTACAAAGTTGATGCCGCACAAGGTGAGTTAGAGATATAGTTATTCCAATGGTTCAGAAGTTCTCCATCATTATTTCATGCATGTGATTCTATTATTCCTGGGAAATGATCTGTTGTGATACTAGATCTCTGATTTGTTGTCTTGATCGCAACACTGCTCTGATACAATGTTAGTGAAATAGGATCGACTATTCTGTAACTTTTAATAGCACTTGTGGATCTTTTATGTGTGTTTCAAGTTACTATATGAATGAATATAACTGTGAAATAAAGAGACATGTCTCTTTAACATATTAACTTATATTAGTTATAGTTATAATACAAGTAATATACCCTCAATATATTATAATTGTTATATAACAATATATATAATAAGATATATATATATCACTCTTAATATAAGTTAATTATTCCATACATAATATTTGTCATATATTATATTTTCTTTAAAAAATCAAGATATTTTCCCAAAAAAAGGTTGATCAGGATTTTCCCAATTTTTTCCAGAATTTTGGCCCACATTTTGTCAATAATTTTTTTCCCCTTAGCATTAGCTAGTAAGGAGGAAAATCAAACTTGTTGACTTCTTGCCTCCAAATCTGACAAGAACTCCACAAGCTCTTCATCTAAAAACATAGTGATTCTTTTCAAACGCAAATACATCACTAGCAATTCATTTTGTTTGGCCCATCATAGTAAGCACAACATTTCTCCTTTCCATGTCATTGTTTGTGATTGCTATTACATCACCATTGCCTATATAAGCTAAGTAGAAATGGATCAATCGAGAGCACTTTATTATGAATTTAGTTTTCAAATTGCACAACACTAGTTCTTCTGAATTGTAAAAGATGGTAAACAAAACTTGTGAAGCCTAATGAGCATTTTGTGCCTCCTTGAGGTACTCAAATATATGAGCAAAATTACCACAAACTGTCAAAAAGCTATGCAAATCTTTCACACACAATTTTCATTTCAAAAATAGAAGTAACATCATTTTTGTAGCTTCCTGTGTCATTTTTAGGCAAATCATCTTAGTGAATACTGTAAAAAACAAACAAAAACAAGTTTTTATACCCCTATGCAGAAATCGCAACTACTTAGGGTATAGTCCCATGAAGAGAGGGGAGCCACTTAAACTGCTAAGAAGTTCAGGAGACTCATAAATCAGCTGGTCCCATGGCTTTTATAGGGCAAATTGTACTAAAAACAAATTGGTTGAAATTTTTTGGGACATTAGCAGTCTCATAATTCTATGGCACCAATTAATGCTAAAATAATTAATTGAGAGTCTTTGTAATGGTTGATGTATTTGATGTGGAACAACTAAACCAAATTAGGAGTTAAAACAAAGCTAGACTTTTTCATTAAGAACTACAACCCCCTCATGGATCGTACATCATAGCAGCCAGCCTTACTAGCTCATCTGACAAGTGTTTCTTTGTTGCTTGGCATTTACCTTTTGTAGTTTTTGATTGATTTTGAGGGTTTGACTTAGAAGTTAAATACATTATAGTTTTGAGCTAATGCAATGTATTTCTTTGCCCTTATGCATAATTTTGAAATTCTGCATATCATAAATACATGTTTGATATTTTTTTGTGAAAACACACCCATCCTCCAAAAAAAATATCATCGTAACACCATCATAACTTTCACACATGAAAATTTTTTCCCATTATTTAAAAACATTTCAATGTAGTAAACATATAATTATTGCACTATATCTTGCACACTTTTCTTGTAGAATATATAACTATTGCAGGTTACATAAAAAGACTTTATCAAGATAAATCTGGTTGAGATCCCGCAACCCTTCTAGAAAAATATTTGAAGTATAGTTCATTAAACCCATCTTCTTATTAGAGTTCACATTTGAAGAAGGGAGCATGATAGATTGGCCTGAAACAATCCTCGCACTAAGACCAAGCACAGACCCTTGCCCTCTTGGCCCCAACTAGCAAGCACATAGGACATCAAGCAAGAGGCGACCTACCTAGTGGAGTGTTGGTATCTACCCTCCCTATTCATGCCACATCTAAATTTATTTCACAGCATCCAATCACCATACAATTGGAATCAGGGAGCATGACAGGTTGGCCCAAAGCAATTCTCACACTAAGCCCAAAAGCAGAGACTCATCCTCTTGGACCCAAGTGGCAGGAAAATTGGATTTCCAGCATGGGGTGCTCTACCTAGTGGAATGCTTTTATTTGCCTCCCTATTCGTGAATCCTTATCCATCCTCTCATTTTTTTGATTACTCCAACAATCAACCATCATAGAGATTGAAATGACTCCAATAGTGTCCAAGCTAAGCACAAGCACGAATACTCACCCCCTTGCCACCTTTAACCAAAAAAAAAAAGACCCATGATGATAATGAAAATTAGTCAAATTTGTGATGTAATAATAATAATTGGACACATTTAAAGATGATCCAAGTTCCATACGAAAAAATTGTAAGCCCGACCCATCTAATATAAAAGGCAGCCTGTAATCTAACCAAAAATGTAGGAAGCAAAAAATGAATAGGTCTCCTATTGCCTCTGTTGATGTTTTAGCCCAGAAATAGAGATAAACAGCAATAAAAAAGCATAAACAATTCACTGAACACTCAAAGCATTTTTATCCTGGGAAAACTCTTCGATGGGAAGGGGAAAACTCAACCACACCAGTAAAAATATATTTTATTGATCATAAAATATTCATGTACAAAGCTCGATTTTACATATAATGATGTGTGTGTTCTATTCTTCTGTTTAAGATAGTATGGTCCTGTAATTCACTAACTTCAATGTCTGATTCCTGTTACTATGATTTAATTTGACACTTGGTTATTAATATAAATTAAAGCAAGCTTGTATATATCTCTATTGGCACAACCCATGGAGCTTCATCCTCATACCAGTGATTCTTTAGCAAGCTACACCTTATGAGAATTACAATGTTATAGTAAAAAGTATAAATTCTAGAAGCATGGAGAGCAAAAAGGCGAGAATATATATTTCATTTAGTCGTGTAATGGAGTCAGAAGATTGAGAGGATGTCGTTACCATCTCCAACACTAGCCAAGGGAGCAACAACAGGGCACCGGCAAACAATATGTGTACAACCAACCTCTACGATAAGAAGAGCAAATGGAATGGAAGTTTCTCGACGCGCCATCCAATTGCTTGATATGACTCGTAGGCCCATTGATCTGACACTTTGGGGCTCAGCAGCTGAGCAAGTGGGCAGTGAATTGCAACAAAGCTACTACTTGCAAGACACTATAGTTCTAGTGGTTAAGGGAGGCCGTGTTACTGAGTTCAATGGAAGAGTACTCAACACCACAGGTAATACACAACTGATGATCAATCTCCAAATTCCAAAGATAGCGGAGTTAAAGTCATGGTTCGATGATAATGTTAAGGACAACGGTGAGCCATCAATTAGCTACGCCCCATAACCTCCTGCAGTATTGAAAATGACAATTCATGACATAAATGATCAAACTGTGTGTTCTACTTGTGCTATAAAGTGCATCGTGAAAGAAACCATTATAGAGGTCAACACAAACAAGCTATCCTACTCGGCTTGCCCCAACCAAGTGGCAGGAAAGTAATGCAAGAAAAAGTTGTTTGAAAATGAAAATGAAGAATGGTACGGTAAAAAATGTGACAAGCAATTTACGGAATGCAATTATAGCTACATGGTCCGCCTATAATTGCAAGACCACACTGGGGAGCTATGGGCAACTGCATTTGATGAAGGAGCAATACAACTGCTTGACATGACTACGAAAACATTGCTAGAGCTAGCAGCTGAAGATGATGCTTGTGGCAGGGCTGCTGTGGTGGCGACGGCAGTTGGCATCGCCGCCACAGCGGCCCCGCCATATTGCTAACCACGAACATCGCAATTGCAACATTTGCACGCGCATTGTGATGAAATAAGTGTCGCGTGCATAGTGACATCATCGCAATTGATGATTTTGCGTCGCAATTGTGACACATTCGCAAACATTGCGATGGCCAGTGGCGTCGATAGCATCGTCGCAAGTTTCCATGGACGTCGCAAGTGCGACACCCAAGGAAGAACTGTAAAGGCTCCCACCTCAGCGAACCCGTGGGCAGATGCCAACGCCACCCCGTCGCAATGCGTGGTGAAGATGTCAGAATTGTGATGAGAACCACATCCATTGCGATGGGACCAATGATCGGATAGAATGTTGAGCTTGCGATGGATAGGCATCAAAATTGCGACGTCCAAGAATAGATGTCGTAATTTGTGACTAAAAACCAATGATGTCTGCTGCCATCGCAGTGGCAACACATTTGCGTCGCAATTTTGACACCTGGCCATCATAAATCGATGCCAAATGTATTAGTGCCATGTTTTCAAGCATCTTATATCCTTTTCCATAATGTTTAGGAGAAATGGGAGTGGTGACTATGACATCCTCATCATCTTCCTCTCCCCTATATATCCAATCTTTAATTGCTTGTCCTTCTTTTTTTGAATCTAAGGCAACCAAGGACTGCACAAAAGTGCCAAAAAGGGTCATGGCAGAAGCAAAAGGCTTCTTTTTAGCATATGGTTTCCCATAAGACTGAGGAGAAATAGGTAGAGCAGCAATGGAGTCTAAAGTGTATTCACCCATACCAAGGCTCATCATTTTCAATTTTTGTTCACTTTCTATAAAGGACGGTGTCGACTCGTGAGAGGACTGAGTATGTGGAACCAATGTTTTAGTAGTGGATAATGTGTTGATAAACATGGAGTTGTCACTGGGGACAACTATCTCAGTGCCACTAAAAGGGAACTTGATACACTGATGGTACGTAGAGGGTACTACCTTCATGTCATGAATCCATGGTCATCCCAACAACAAATTGTATGCAAGTGGTATGTCTAAGACTTGGAAAATGACATCCTTCTCAACTAGACCAACTCTAATTAGAAGTACAATTAGACCTTTGGAAGGTCATTCAACCTCATCATAGGCTTTTATAGTGATCTTGCACCTAGGGTCAATGGCAAATTTAGACATACCCAACTGTTGAATCACGTTGAATGAAATTATATTTAACCTTGCACCATTGTCTATCAAGACTCAATGAATGTGAGTGCAAAAGATTTGGACTTCAACATGGTGAGCAAGGTTGTGGGGATGATTGAGAGCTCAATCATTTTCTTTAGAAAAGGTGAGATAATGGGGTGAAAAGGTATGGTTTTCCATAGCTTGGAATCATTCTGCATCAATATATGTGGGAACATTGGCAAAATGTAAAGCTTTTTTTAGCATATCCTTGTGCAAAGGGGACAATTCTAACAACTCAAAAATGGAAATTTGGGCCAGGGTACATTGTTATTGACTGATAAGGTCATAGTTGGAGATTTTAGAAGTAGTTGGTTGTTTATAAGATGAAGCATTCTTAGGATCATGGGAAAATTTTAGGACAATCTTAGATTATCCCCTCATGACGATATTAAGTGGCTCACATTGTGATGAGGAAGAGTCAGTCACTTGGAGCACCACCTTAAGTCTAGAGTCATTATGGTGTTGAAGAGTATTATGCATTTTTAAGACAACTTTAGGTCGTTCATCTTCATGTTGGTTGTCATCACTAGAACTTTCCATGTATAAATACTCAATAGGCTCAAGCATGCCTATAACATTGTCTATGTCAGCATAAGCATAGCTAATCTTGGCATCATGATTCTTTTTAGTACCTTTGGAGGTTTCACCTTTCTAATATTCTAGCAAGGATTGTTTAAAAGCTTTATGATCAGCATTTTTGATGAGGTCATCTATGACAACTTTTCCTTCCTCAATAAGATCTTGAACTACATCTTTGAGCTTGAAACAATTTTCAATGTTGTGACCCTTACTTCGGTGATAACTACAGATATTGTCCTCTCTCCACCACAGGGGTTTGATGGGTGAGTCATAGGGTTGAGAATTATCTGGTAAAGTAACCAGTTTATTTGTAATTAAAGTTTTTTAGATCACTTTGTAAGGCTCAACTATTGTTGTATAAACACGTCATTTCTTGGTAAACTTAGAGCTCTTATCAAATGTTTTTGGTTCACATTTTCTTGTTGTTTTGTGGCATAGATGGTAGTAGAAAGGTTAAACATAGGTTCTTTGGTCTTAGGAGTGTCCACTACTCCATCACTGACAACATACTTTTTTTTATTCCAAGGTTTACCTTTGTCTTTCCCATTTCCATTGTTATTTTTCTCTTTATTTATAACAATGTCACCCTTTTTTATAGCAACATCTTCAATGTGATATGAACTTGGCATTGAAGGATGTGAATAACTATTTTCTTAGATCAAATTATAGCTCTAGTACAAGTGTATTGACAAAAATCTCAATTTTTTCAGCCTCAAGAACTTGCCAAGGATATCGAGAGTATAAGGATCTCCATTGTTGAAGATATGTTGCAAAAGGTTCTCCTAGTTTTTGTTTGATGTTGCATAAGTCCAGTATAGTTATAGGATGTTGAATGTTGTAGGAGTATTGCTAGATAAACTGTTGTGCTAGTTCACCAAATGTTTTAAGAGGAGGACTCAATTTTTTGAACCATTCCATAGCTTGCCCTCTTAGACTCCTAGGAAACAAACACATAAGAATGGTGTCTTCATGCATAAAATCCATGCTAAGAGCATAAAAATGCCTCACATAATCATGAGGATCACCATTTCCATCAAGAAACCTCTATATACTTAGGAAATGGTAGCATGTATAGACCCCTATCAAATGGAAGAGCGCATATTGATTTGAAAAATGAAGTTTTGGGTGGTTCTATTGAAATTTTCAATTATTAAAATTGTTTCCTCAGTTCTTTTATTTCTTCCCTTAAGATGTTAGCTTCATTGGGTTCTCATTTTTGAATTATGCATTCTACATCAATATCTTGAGGGAGTTTCCATAGCTTGCTTCCATGTATCGAAAGTATTGGTCTTTTTTTTCCTCTAAATCTCTAAGCATCAATTTTTGAGCAAGACTATCTTGTTGGAATTTTATAACATCCTCACTAGTTACTTCTTCATCACTCTCATGATGGGAAGGGCATGCACCCATGATGACTCTAGGAGTTCTTGGAGGTGTGTTGTTGCCATCATTGCCATCAAAAGGATTTTGAGAGCAAGTCCCCCCGTTCCCTTCATGGCAGGTATGGTTATCATTTTCAGCTTGTTGATGTTCTTTCTCCCTAGTGTACATGGCTTCTATGATCCTTTAATTTTCACATGCTTGATCTTCTAAGTAGTTTTGGACTTAATCGGGGTGCACCATGGTGATCAAATTGTTCTCACCCTTAGGTGTCTCAAAGGGTGTACCAAATGGATTTTTAAAGCTATAAAGTATATTATGCCTAATGTTGCTTGTTTGTGTTTGAGTAGATTCAAGGTCCTCCACACAAGGTTTTCCATGAGGACATCTAGGTGGGGTTTCCAATTGCTTGAAGACAAGAGGGGAATGACTACCACTCCCAACTTGAAATCTAGTTGTAACTGCCATGTAAGGATTCATCTTTTCTTAATAGGACAAGAAAATTATGTCAAATTTGAAGCTCTTATATTCAATATTAGTCACTTGCCAAAGTATAAAAAATGGCTTGTCAAATAGTGCTCAAGAACTTACAGCACTGGTGACTTGAGTTGAGCAGGTGAGCAAGAAGCTCAACAGCGAGTAGCTAATATAGAATGGTAATAAAATTTTAATAGGTGATTCATCAATAATATTTCAAGACTTACATCTAATGGACTAAACACATCTTTTCAACTTTAGATAGTACCTATAAGATGGAAGTGCAACTAGGACCAAGAGGGACTGGGGTGACAAGATCCTAAATTACAAAAATCAGAACATAGACCTTGTTTTGATAGTAAATAATCTTAGGCACCATTTTCTCAGAGACTAGGTGATAGTGAGATAGCATAAGAGGTTGTACGACATAGTTTAGGACACCCGTGCAATACTTCTCGTCTGAGTGATAGTTCGTACAAGGTGAGATGATAGAACTCAATATAATAGGGTGATAGACTTTACAAAAAAATGGTGACACATTTTTGTAAAAAGACTTTCGCATGGTGTTTCTCCAAAGAATAGATGAGAAAGTGCTAGTTTTTGTCCAAAAAGGACTAGTTTTGACTCCAAAAGTTTGTATTTTAGTTTGACAATTAGGTCAAAAAAATTGGATCAGACAGTGTGAGATTTTAGTTCATGTCAATTATCATCAAGGTTGTCAAACAGTAGGGATTTTAACATGTCTCAAACAGTTGGACAAGTGTAAAAACAACCTTTCCAACATGCATTTGTGATATCAGAATAGCCTTTCTACCAATATTATCAAGATGTTTGATTTGTAAGAACGTTAACACTGGTCAACACATTCAAAAATAGTAGCCAAGCAATCTACCTTAAAGTCACAGTTCATTACTCAACAACCTGGCCCACACTTGATGCTCCTTCTCCTCACACCAAGTGGTTGCCCAAGATAGATATTGGCTTTTTTATGGAAGTTTCATAAGCACAATCAAGGGAACACATATGGTGAGTGTAAATCTTGGGGTGATCTAGGTAGTCCACTAGGATCGATCCTTGCAGCAAGAAGTTGAGTGAAAAAAGAGGGTAGATACTAACATAGGGTATTTAGAAAGGGCTTTCATTCATAATATTTCTCTTGCACCCAATTAAGGGACACCTCACCTTGCAGTGGGTAATAGACCTCATGGTCACAAGAGAACCTTAAGCATTCTTGCCTAGTGATCTCCCTATGGTTGAAATCCCATAAGTGACCACACTAAGTGAAGACAAATACTAAGTCTACCAAGGTTTTGTGTCCTTGATAGCCTTGAGTTTATAGTGGGATGGAAGAGCTAGGTAATTTTCTTGTCCCCACTTGGGTCGTTCCTCTTAGGTTGTGAGAGCAAGCCCTCTAAAGGATCCTGACTACCACAAAATGGATCCACTCTCGAGGGTCAACATTTCTAATTCACCTCAAGGGTGAAGAGCATACTCTCCTACATTGATTGCTTCCCCCTAAACACACTAAGAAGATTCTATTACCCCCTTGCTTTTGAAATTCAATGGTAGGTCAACATTTTTGAATCATCACAAGGGTGAAGAGCATACTCTTCTATCACCAAGGAATCCCAATTGCAAGTTTAATGTGCCTACAAAAAATGAAAAACTAGTAGATGCCGCACATGAAATTAAAAAAAAAGTAAGCAAGTTGGGTTTTTATGCATTGTGCAGCCCTGCAAACAAGTGTTAGTAGCCCTTTTGCATTTGAAGCTTTGACATGCATTCTTTTAGGCAATTTAGGTAATGTTAATGCTTCAAAAAAATACCTTGCAACCACAACCATTAGCCCCGCAAGTTAGCTTAAAAAATAATATATAATCTATAAAAAAGAAGGTCTATAAAATAGCTGAGAATCTATAAGAACTAATAAGCAGCAAGTAGCCACTAAAAAACTATCAAAATCACCTTAAATGGCAAACAAATTCAAGTCTGGCGATAGTTTCTACTGGAAGAAATTCGTACGATACTTCTCAATATGAGTGTGCAATAGAACCTTCCTTTGTGATATTTCTTCCTAAGCCAGATGCTATAATTTTCTATACTAGGGTGACAGAGTATAGTATACTCAAGCAACACTATTTCCAAAAAAGTATCACCCAACAGTTATGAAAAATGTCACCCAAAAACTATGACTGAAAAAATGAAAAAAATGCAAAAAGTAAGCGAAAAATGTAAATGAAAATAGTAGAGCAGAGGAAAAAACCTAATGTTTTTCCCTACAGTGGGTGCCAAAAATCTACACTAGGAAAGTGTCCCTCTCCAAACCCTTCTACCAAAGGATTCCATTGAATTCAGAATGTTTGGATGCCAGCTTGGAACTCCCTATCCACAGAGTGCAAGAGAGTGTGTTTCAAGTACAATAGCTCTGAGTTGAGCCTTAGGAATACTCTTCTTGCTAGTAAACCATGCAACATGAGGTTCCAAAGACAAGATGCAAGAGTGCAAATGTCCACCAGGAGTTCCACAATGAGGCAATGCAAGATGGAAGATAAGGCTGAAATAAAAATACAAAGTATAGCTATTCTAAGAAATATTAAAGTATTAAAAATCCAACTAATTACTATCTGAGTTAAGCTATTGTAAAGAAACTACATTAACATGAAACTATGCTAGAATGCTATATGTTAAAAATGCCATGGATGAGAAGATGTAGACAAGAAATAGAAGTTCTCCACAAAGAGCTGTCAAGAATTTGAATAGTAAACCTTGTAGCATAACAATACTCAAGATTATGGATCCTTTAAGGGGGAAAGCTCTCTCCCTTTTAAAGTTGTACAGATGGTAGAGATCAAGATGAAGATGGTGGATGATCAATGGTGGAATTTGATAAGAGGAGTGATCCATGTGCACACACAAGTCAACCAATAGAATATAAGTTGACTTCCCACATAAGACAAAATTATCGAAAGCCTTTTCTTTTAATTGCAAAATAGAAAAAGGACTTTTAGGGTAAAAGCACAAACCTGTGTCACCCTTTTGTAAAGGAAAAGGCTAACAAAAATATAACTATTCACCCTCAATGACATTAAATTGGTATTATTATTTTGAATTTGAAAATTAAGTAAACTAATGAAATGTGTAGAAATAGATGAATTTTAGGATTATAATTTTTAATAATTATTTGAAATAAGAATTGATATATTTTCTTAATTTTTATAGATAATTTTTTAGCTGCTGAAAAATGTTGAAAAATTAGGGATATAGTTCCCACCATAAAACTATATGGAAAAAAACTTATTTCTTTGTAATCTCAGACTATGTTATAGATAACATATATAGCTAGAACAATCAAAAATAAAAATAGGCTTTAGACCTATGTTTTCTCTTTTATAATGATTCAAATTTCAACTCACCTGAAATTGATAATTTTTATTTCCCACCACATTTTCCAAAAAAATATATTCTAACCAGGAGACAAAATATGCATTCTAGAAGAGGAGACTCTCCTCTAGAATGTCATATAATTTTTAATTTTTTTGGGTATGATTTAACTTTTTTTTCTTTTTCCAAACTAACATCTTTTCGAGTGTTAAAATGTGTACTTGTAGAATTTTTTAATTCAATACACTATATTTAATTAAAATGATATAAACTCTATATGAGAATATTCTTGACTTCAAGATATATAAAATGGTGTTTATATGTTATTAAAAAATGTCATAATAAATAGTAAGATTTATTGAAATGTCACTTTTCTAAATTTTTTAAATTTCTTTAGTAATCGGATAGAAACTAGTATAAAACATACATTTAATTGACATTTCCAATTGGAAAAGTGTGAGACCATATATAACTAAGCTAGAATGAATTTATCTATATATCATATGTTTGAATGAAATTGATTTTTAGATAGAAAAACTCAAATTAGTCATTATGATAAGTCAGCGTGAATGGTGACATAGCTTTGTACTTTTACCCTTTATGTGTGCACTTTAAGTGGGTTAGAAGAATGGGGTCTTTTATTTAATTAAAAGGGGACCTATTATTTTAATCAAATAATGAACTTAGGATAGTATATTCAAACTATAGGTTAAAATTAAATTAATTGATTATTAGCAATTTGGTCTAAGTAAATGATTGATTAATTTAGCCAAAATGCTAAGAAGGGGGTTAATAGTGTAGATAATCATTTTTAGGTGATTACACCCAACAATATATGACATATATCCATAGGTATGATATCACATAGTACCTTATCCTAATAGCTTCTAATCTTAAAATTCACTGAGCATTGCTCATTAACCATGACTTTGTGGTCATCTTGCACCCAAGCAATACAATATGGATGTGGGTGTTTCTGTCTTTTCAGCTTCAATTTTGTGACCATCATTTGTGACACTAGATTGTTAGTACTTTCAGCATCAATGATTACATCACAACACTTATCTTCACATCTACACCATGTGTGAAACAAGCTCCCTCTTTGATCAGGTTCATTCTCACCACTCAACAGGACTCTTTGATTAACTTGGACCTCTCCTCTTTCAACATATTCAGAATGTGATGATCGGGCATCATCATCAACATATGCAACTCTAGCTTAGCCTTCTATTCTTTGATCCATCCTTCATTACCATTGGGTACATTCAAATGTTCTATGCCCTTCTTCTCCATAGTGAAAACATTTCCCATGGAAGCCTCCTCTACCAGATCCTTGTCCTCTACCTCTTTCTCTTTGATCTCTATTGTTTTGATCATGGAAATGGTTGGAATTTTTTCCCCTCTAATTTTCGCTGTTACTTTCAACCTCATCCTTTTTCTTTTGATCATCATTATGACCTCCATAAGATCGACTACCAGATCCTCCATCGCGATCTCTTCTACTATTCTTGTTATCAAAATTCTTGCTTAGTTTCTCCTTAGCCCTTAGGGAAAACTGGTATGCCTCCTTAGTACTAGTTTCTCAAACAAGACTCATCTCATCCTAAATTCTAGGTCATAACCCATTAAGATAATGGGCAACTTTCTCCTTATCAGTTTCTGCATGATTGCTTCTAATGAGAACTCAGTAGAACTCTTTAGTATACTCTTGAATAGATTTTTTCATTTTCTTCAACCCTTTCATTTTCTTCAATAAATCAACCTCATAATCCATGGGAATGAACTATCACTTCATTTTAGCTACCATCTGATCCCATCTTATGATTTTGTCCTTTCCTCTTTTATTTTGATCCAACTGGATCTCTTGCCACCAGATCTTTGCATGACTCTTCAATTTGGCCTTCGCAAACTTGACCCTTTTTAGATCTTCAACATTTTCATATTCAAAGGACTCCTCCAATTCATTGATCTATTAGGTCAATTCCTCTGGGTTGATATTTTCCAAAAATGTGGGAACTTCAAACTTAGGTATTTTTTCAATACTAGAAATGTCCCCAAAAAGCTTCACCTCCTTTGGGTTAACAACTTCCTCTACTATGTCCGGGTCCACGTTTCCTTCTTCTTCTCTTTCATCCTCACTTTCATCATCTCCAACTACAAGATTCATTCCTTTACGAATCTATTCTTGCATCGCTTATATTTTCCTTTAGAGGGTTCTAAATCCTCAAGTGTAACATCATCAACTCTTCCACCACACTCTCTTCATGGATGCAAGAATCTAGAATAAAATACAATGCAAATGCAAGCTAAAAAAGAGAACTAAGCTAAATCATAAAGGAAACTAAGCTGAAAAGTATGCCATAATTTAAGTAGAATGAGAACTAAGCTAAAATGTAAAAATGCAAGAATGCCCCAAGTCTCCAAAATCACCAAAAAAACTTGCAACATAACAATAGGATGAGAGACTAAGATTTTTGAATGAGAAGAGATCCCTCCCTTTTAAAGAAAAATGGATGGTAGAGATTAAGAGGAAAAAGAGGCATAATCAAGGGAGGAGAATGCATCTTGAGTGATCCATGTAAACAAGCATCTCAACCGACCACAATTAATGGTTGACTTTTGAGAGGATTTGAAATGTGTGGAGGAAAACTAAAGCTATTTTTAAAATAGAAGATTCCTCCCACCTAGAAAATTGTGCATTCATGTGTAGACAAAAATGCCTTTTCTTTTATATTTAAAATAGGAATAATGCTTTATACATGCACACTTAGGATAAGTGGGATGCGTGGGGATTTTTATTTAATTATAAGGGGGACATGTTCTTTAATTAAATATGAACTTAGGATAAAGTGGTCAAACTATAGGATAAAATAAAATAATTAAATTTGGAGATTTGATCACAAATAAGCATTAGAAAAATTACTCAAAAATGCTAGAAAGGGGGCTCGTAGTTTAGATGACCATTTTTGGGTGATTACATTTGCCCCTTTTTGACTAATGTGTGATCAATTTACAAACACATTACATCAAAGAATGAAGAAGCCAAGAAGGAAGCAATAGATAGAAAGATATGATTCCAAAGAATGAAATGCAAAAAGAGATAGCAAGTCTTGAATGTACATTCTATTAGTAGCAAGATTGAACACTAGGATAGAGATGATATCAGAACTCAAGAAGAGTACTGACACCAAGCAAAGTAGATAGATCAAGAAAAAATAGATAGTTGTAGAAGAAAATCAATTTGCAACAATGATAGAATATTCCTATCCCCTCAGGATTGAAATCAAAATGAAATAGAGGAGATGCAGAAATAAGCTAGATTTGATCAAATCAAAACAAAAGAAAGTTCATGATGATAAATAAGAGATTAAGACCAAAGAGTGAACACCAAGCAATGATTTGCCCCAGTTTGACTAATTTTGACCAAGAAAGATAAAGCATAAGAATTACTTCCAAGAAAGAAGAAAGATGAAATGAGATGAAATAGAAATGAAAGCAATCAATGGAAGAGAGTGGAATTGATGAAGAAATGAATAAATGATGATTTCCCCAAAAAGATTCAAAGATTAAGCCTTAATAAGTCAACCAACTACATAGAAGAAGGAAGAAATTTTAAATAACAAGATGAACTTGAATTTGAATTTCAATCCCAAAAATGGATCTAGGATGTTGAGATTAGAAAAGATAAGTCAAAACCATAGATGAGATGGTAAGATAGAAAAGAAGAGAGAAATATGAAAGAAGAGATAAGATAAGATCAAGAAGAGGCGAGAGAAGGATGAATGTAGTTAGCTAACAAGTCCATGAAAGATAAAGAAGAGAGCTCTCTCAACATGAAAAATGCAAAGCTAAGCTAGAATGAACCTTAGAATGAATGCTAGTATGAAAAGGTGCAATTGCAAGGGTTACATAATTAGGTCTTATTTTTTATCATTGAGCCTTATTAGGGACATCATGAGATCATACAACCATCACTAGTATAAATATGAGGACATGAATATGATCGTTATCACATAAGCATGTGGAAATCCAATCTAAGAATCAATGAAATATAAGTCACATGGCTACGTGATTAGATTTCCTAAGTTTAATATAGCAAGATTACATCTGTATCAAGGCCTAAGTGCCAAGATAACCCCGGAGTGTGGTCTTGCAAAAATAATCAAGGATGATACATTTGTAAGTCAAAGTGTTAAGTAGGACAAGCATGAATGCTCAAAAATACCTTAGACAAACAAAGTATACCCACAAGAAGAAGCAAATAGACATGCCCCATGCCCCCAATCTTCTATTTCATAACATCCTTGAAAGATTATTACGGAGGGAAAACATAGCAAAGAAATCATCATAGATAGCACACAAGGTAGATAAAGTTCATCATAGCTTTGTCATTTAAATGTTTGTGTGTGTGTGTGTGTGTGTAATTCACTTGGCCATTTCTTCAAGACTTGATTCTGAAAGTGAGAAATATCAAGACATCGGAGACTATAGGTAAACTATTTGAAAAAGTGTTGAGAAACACTTAATGTCAAAAGGGGGCAGTATTGAGAAATGTTATTTTGTGAGTTGCCAAAGAAACCCTAATGCACAAGGAGACCTCAATAAGATAATCAGGTGTTCCCCTAAAATGAGGACAAGAAATAATTCCAAGCTAGGAAATCTATTATAAAGTGAATGATTGAGATTGATAGACATAGGTGCAAGGGTCTCAAGTAGTGCCTATTTCCAGGTTTTCACCACTTGGCAGATTTTTTTCTAAATTTTTTTCAAAAAATAATAATAATAATTTTTTTGGATGATGCATCAAAGAACCTATTTCTATGTTTTTACTAAGATGCTCATTTTTTCAGGATATTTCATGCTTTTTTAGGATTTTTTCAGCATCATATATCAATTTTTTGGATTTTTAGAATGACTTAGAGAATACTAGTTCTCAAGAAAGATCACATCATGTGTCCCAATACCTAGCAAGGTGTAGGATATGATGGAGTAGAACATTGGTGGATAAGCAAAGATGGATAGGCAAGGAAGATGAAGTGAAAGTGATCCTCAAGGGAAAACTCCTTGAGAGTACTCAAGCTAGGGAATAATAGCCATATGAAGCAGGTTTTGGATAAGAAATGAAGTAGTTAAAGCCAATGAGATAGTATATGGGATAAGAAATGGAAGCCAATAAGAAAGATAGCATCAAATCATATAATCTAGAAAAGTAGACATGTCAAGAGGCCTAAGAACCATGTTTCTCTTTATTGTGATCAAGACCAAGAAGTTGATTGGATATGATAACAATGGGATAGAACAATAAGAATGAAGTTGGATATGAAGGCTATGAATGAATGAGAAAGCACAATAGAGAATCTCATGGATAAGATAGCCAATATGTAAGAATAGCTCAACATTTTCAAGATCAAAGAAAGAAGAAGGAATATATGGATGATGGAAGAATTACACATGATGCTTGCTTACCATGTTTTCATCATGGTACTTATCCAACATACCATAATAAGTGGTTTTCACCATAGGATGAATTTATTTCTCTTTACTTTTACTGCCAGGGTGCCAAAAGAAGTGGTTTTCACCAAGGCACATTTTTCTTTTTTTATGAAACTTTTAGAAATAGGTCAAGATTTTTCAAGTTAGATAGCACTCCTATAGGAAAGATAAGTCATGATAAGAAAAGACCATGGAAAATTATGCTCAAATATGCTAATAGGTAATGGAAGGGAGATGATAGTAGGAGGAGTATATGAAGGATAAGAGTTCATGTCTTGAAAGGATTGTAGGAGTATGGATATAAAGTAAGTGTTAGCTTTAGAGGATTTCATGAGGGTAGGTGAAATATTGGGCAAGATCAACATTGACACACACCTTTAAGGGTGTTGGAATTATGGATGAATTATGGATGAAATAGCTTGAGGTTTAGATGTATGAAGTGGTAGAGTAATCTTGGAGGAAGATGGAGTGTGAGGCTTTAGAAGCTATTGAGAAAGATGTTTAGAAGAAGATGGAGTGGAAGCCTTTGGAAGCTTGAATGTCAACTTAGATTTATGTTCAATATTCAAGTATTTGAAGAGAGACTTGTAAATCTGTATAGCTTTAGATTTTCCTTTGAATACTTTAGAACCCATTTATTCAATAATGAGTTCAAGAACCCATATTTTCTTTAATTTAGCTCTTTAGGTAGTGGACCTTTGTGGTGTCTTGAATGTTTTTTCTTTCTTAGCATTCACATGTCAATTAGATGGGACATAGTGATCTTCATTTTTCAATGGATTCCTATGTTTATTTTCACTTCCAAAAGACTTGGGATTTATGTATGAATAAGGCCAATATGAATGGTTTAGATGGAAAGGGGAATGTGAAGAGTTCAAGGATGAGTGTCTTTGTTGAGGTTGAAGTATGATAGGAGAGCTAGAAGTGGAAATTGTAGGAGATGAAGGATCATATGGCCTCAATATGGATGGAAGGTTTGAAGACTTTAGCTTAGATGGATAAGGACCAAGGATAGATTTAGAAGATGCAAATGGATAGTGAGTAGGGATGTCAGCATCTTTAGAGTGAGCAATGTTGCCATGGGTGTCAATAGACTCATTAGTAGCTTTTATAGGAGAAACATATTTAGTAGGAGCAATTGAAGCTTGAGTATAGTTTTGAAGTGGATGTGGAGAAGTAGAACAAGAAAGGAGACTTTGATCTTGACGAGTAGCTATGGATAGCATAGGAAGAGAACTTTTCTCATAATTTTTAGTTAGCATAAGGGAAATAGTGGAAGTGGTGTCCTCATCATATTTAGGAGGTGGATGAGTTATAGGATATGGAGGGGAAAAATATTGAAAGAGATGAAAGGGCACTTGATCTTGATCTTTCTTGACATTTATATCTTTAGATTTTTTAGAGTCCTCCGTACATGGAGCCACTTCTAAGGACAAGGGAGTATGAAGAGAGAATCGAGTATTTGTCAAAGTAGGCATAGTAGCACATAGATATGAGGGGTCTTTAGGTTTAGTAGCATGGAAAATATTTGCAACCAAGTGAAGATTAGCTCGAGTTTCTTTTAGAGGTAGCCCTTGAGGGTAAGCACTAGGTTCTTTGTTTGATGGGGTCATGTTGGAAAACTTTGAATTTTTGGGAGATGCATTATTGTTAGAATAAGTGGAGGTGTCAAGGAAACCATCACTAGACATAGGTTCATCAACATGATCTTGCTCAAGAGAAGTATCCTCATCACATGAGTCATTAGATGTATCAACAATACCATCATCAATAAGATCTTGGATTTTATGTTTCAGCTCAATACAATCTAAAGTACTATGATCATTCCGTTAATGATAACCATAATAGATATCCAAGAATGGGTTTCCATATAAGCTAGACATAGGCAACGTGAGCTTGGTGCCAAGAAGTGTTTGCAAAGTGTCATGAGAAAAATCTTCCAAGGGAGTAAAAATACTCTCAAAAGTATGTCGAGGGTCTTCTTGTTGTTTATCAAGTGAATAGCATGCATCCATATCTTCATTATTGTCTTATTCAAAGATAGGTTCATCATAAAATCTTGACATAAGCTCAAAGGAGGTATCACTTGCTTGTTCTCTAAAGAGGTCTTTAGATCTAGAAGATGAAGACATTTTATGTCTTGGAGTAGAATATGTAGATCTTAAAGAAGATAACCCATGTGTATGTAAAGGTATTAAGTGATATTTATTTAAGAATTAAATCTTCTCCTCTAACATTTTCTCAAGCTTAGACTTCATTTCTATCATGCTCTTAGAGAGATGAAGGTAAGAAAAATTATTTGTCTATTCTAGTTCTTTGTATTGAGCATATAGATCTTGAAACTCTTTAGTGGCACGGAGGATATCATGATCATCTAGATTTGGTTGAGGTTTGGTAGTACAAGGCTTGAATTCCATAGTGGTAGATATATAATCAAGCATGAAGGAGACTAGAGGAAGCTAAGAAGGTGACACGAGATAACTTGATGTCCAAACTAGAGAGGTAGAGTATTCACTTGTCAAGATAGTAGAGAGATTAAAGTAATTTGTTAAGAAAGTGTACAAACAACTTACAACACTAGTGACTCAAGTCAAGATCTAGGAAAGAATCCAAATAGCCAAATAGATAGAGCAACCGAGTTGACAAGTGAACAATTTTCCCAACCAAAGAGTGTAGTCAATAAATCAAGGTAACAATTTTAGCAAAAAGATAACTAGAAAGAGGACATAGACCATGAAGATAGAAAGACCAAGAGCACTATGACTAAAGAATCACTTTAAGCATTTTTAAGCACTAGAGACATAGAAAAGAAAAGTCAAATGATGAGACTCCGCTTAGTAAGCAATACAAGCAAATGTTTGCACTTGATGTTTTGACTTGGTTGACAATGTTTGACAATAGTTGATAGCATAGCAAGTTTGATGTTAAAAAATAATTTTTCTGCCAAGCAACATAGTGACACATGGAGTAGTCTTCAAGAAATCAAGGAAGGGACAAAGAAACCTTTCATGATACAAGTAGTATGTGAGGTCTCAAAATAAATCCTAAGAACTATCATCATTTGTATATTCAAAAGATTTCCATGGCTCTAGCACATTCAAGAACACATCAAGCAATATCTACCTAAAGGACATGGTTCATTACTCACCAACTTGGCCCACACTTGATGCCCCTTCACATCACACCAAGTGATTACACACAAGAGATATTTGATTTTTCATGGAGATGCTATTATCATAACCAAGGTAACACTAATGGTGAGTGTAAAATTTTGGCATGATCTGGGTAGTCCACCAAGATTGATCCTTGCACCCAAAATTTGAGTAAAAAAATAAGGTAGTTACTAACTTAGAGTATTTAGAAAGGGATTCTGTTCATAATATTCCACTTGCACCCATTATAGGACACCCCACCTTGCAGCGGGTAATAGACCTCATGGTTACAAGAGCACCTTAAGTGTTCTTGCTTAGCATTTTCCTCATGGTCCCAATCCCATAAATACTCACACTAAGAAAAGACAAACAATACATCTACCAAATTTTTGTTTCCTTGATAGCCTTGAGATTATAGTGGGTTGGAATAGTTGGGTTCACTTGTCCCCACTTGGATCGGTCCTCTGGGTTGCCCAAGAGCAAGCCCTCTAAAAGATTCTAGACTAAACAAGAAGTAGATTAACCTTTGAAAGTCAAGATTTATGATTCACTGCTAGGGTGAAGAGCATACTCTCCTATTTCAAAAGCCTTTCCCAAACATGCCAAACAATGTTCAATTAACCCGCTTGCTTTCGAAATCTAGAGGTGGGTCAAGATTTATGATTCACCACAAGGATGAAGAGCATACTTTCCTACCACCAAAAGGCTCTAATGATCAGATCTTAAGTGCCTAATAAAATGAACAAATAGTATAATCTACACTTAAAAATAAAAGGAAAGAACAAGCATTTTTTTGTTTGGTTTTTATGCTTTGGGCAGCCCTACAAACAAGTGTTAGTAGTCCTTACGCATTTGAAGCTTTGACATGCATTCTTTTTAGCAATGAAATGAGAAACTCCCTACAAAAAAAAAATAAGGTTAGGGCATAGTAACCAAGTAAGACCTCCAACACAAAGTGATTAGTTTCCTCCAAAATAAAATTTATCTTCCAACCAAGTGTATGCAAAGAAAGTGCAATCTAATGATAAAATGATCTTTTTTACTCTTTGATTTTGACCTAGTCAACAAGATTAGACTTGTTTGCTATTATTTCAGCTCCAAAAGTAGAAATAAAAAGAAGAGACCCCTACTAAAAACCATAGAGCTTGCAAAAAATGCAAGAAATTTAAAAATATCTCTTCATTTGTGCCCTAGGGACCCATTTTGTCAAAATAGACCAGATTTTTAAATCGATCTTTTGAGCCCTAATATGAGTTCAAAATTAAAAGCAAAAAGAACTAACCCCCTATAGAATTCAGAGACCTTTTCAAAAATGTAGATTTTTCTTACACTAATTTGAGACCAGAAATGATTTTTTATCAAAAAAAAAGAAAAATTCATAACGAACGCAAATTCACTCAAAATAATCTAAAAATAGGACTAAGATATTTCAAATGCATTCCCAACTTGCAAAAAAAAAATTAGATCCAAATGCAAAGCAATTTGGAAGATATGCTCAAATCTTTCAAAACTAGGGTTTTGGCCTTTAAACAAATCTATAGAAGGGTTAGCCTTAAAACCAAAGTAAGAAACCTACAAAACTACTTGAATAGATCCAAGAAGTTGCTATAAAAATCAAAATGATAATATAACCAAGATGTGAGCAAGAAAATGGAGCTAGAAACTTGGCTCTAGCCCCATGGTGGGTGCCAAAAATGTGTGTACAAAAAGTGTCACACTTCTGTAAACCATTATTCTTAAGAGAACCCATGGAAGAGGGAGTCTCAAGAGCCAAATCATAGCTCCCTATCTATGATGTACAAAGGTGCAAGAAATAAAGATGGCGGCTCTCAAATGAACCAAGCTATTTAACCCTTGCAAGGTGCACCATAGAACAAGAGATTCAAAGAGTAGAGGAAAGAGTGCCAATATCCAAGAATCTAGAATAAAATGTAATGCAAATGCAAGCTATTCTAAATGAAATGCAAGCTAACAAAGAGAACTAAGCTAAAGCATAAAGGAAACTAAGTTGAAATGTATGCCATAATGTAAGTAGAATGAGAGCTAAGCTAAAATGTAAAAATACAAGAATGCAAGAATGCCCCAAGTCTCCAAAATTACCAAGAAAACCTACATCATAACAATTGCATGAGAGACTAAGATTTTTGACTGAAGAGATAGCCCTCCCTTTTAAAGAAAAATGGATGATAGAGATTAAAAGTCAAAAGAGGCATAATCAAGGGAGGAGAATGTAGCTTGAGTGATCCATGTGCACAAGAATCTCAATCAATCACAATTAATAGTTGAATTTTGAGAGGGTTTGAAATGTGTGGAGGAGAATTAAAGTTATTTTAAAAATAGAAGATTTCTCCCACCTAAAAAATTGTGCATTCATGTGTAGACAAAAATGCCTTTTCTTTTATATTTAAAATAAGAATAATGCTTTATGTATGCACACTTAGGATAAGTGGGATGAGTGGAACTTTTTATTTAATTAAAAGGGGGACATGTTCTTTTAACTAAATATGAACTTAGGATAAAGTGGTCAAACTATAGAATAAAATAAAATAATTAAAATTTGGAGATTTGATTAAGGATAAGCATTAGACAATTTATTCAAAAATGCTAGAAAGGGGGCCCATAGTCTAGATGACCATTTTTTGGGTGATTACACTAACAAGGTTGGAGTCTCCTAACAAAAATTCAAAGTCTCCTAACAAGAACTCATATGTATTTATTATATTTTATTTAGTCCTAACAGGGTCTATCCTTTCACAAGGAATGTTTATATTAGTGCATCATCTTGTGGGTATCATCCCACTGAGGTTTTCCTTAGTTAACATATCTAGTGTTATTTTTCATGTTTATACTTCTATGGTTGTTCCATCTACTATTTACATGTTTTAGAATTAATAAAGATATTGGGAGTTATTTGAAGAACACAATTGACTAACCCCCCTCCCCAGTTATCTTGGTGGGCTTTATTTCCTAACAATTGGCATCAGAGCATTAGGTCCTTGAAAGAAAATTTGAATAGCTTAAGGAGATCCACAACACATTTTAGAAAATAAAATCAGAAATATGATGGAGTTAACTATGATAGATGGAGAGAAAAGATGAACATTCATTTGCTAAGCATGGGTCTAGAATTTTAGTTCATTACAAAAAATCCTAAAGGTGTGATTGTGAAAGACAAGCTTGATTCTTGTGAAGAAAAGGACAAAGATCTATTCATGCCAAATATGTGTGCTAGAGAAGCATGGTTGATAGCTCTTCTTGATACAGAACATGGAGAGGTAAAATCTTTAAGACTTGCTAATGTGATGTGAAATACCTTACAAAAAAAAAAATTTGAAGGTGATGATCATGCTAAGAAGGCTAGATTATAAAGTTGGATATGCTTATTTCAAGATGCTAAGATGTTGGAAAATGAAACTATAAGAAGTTACTTTGATAGAATATCATAAATTGCAATAATAATTGAAATTTGTGGTGGAAACAAGACAGAAGATGAAGTTGTGTGGAAAATCTTGAAGGCCTTGACACCTGCTTATCATCAGTGAGCACAGATCATTGAATAAGTGATTCCATGCACTCCTAGTTTTACACGAGAAACTCTTCTTGCAATATTGTAGACATCTAAGATGTGGATGAAATTGAATGGAGAAGTTCCTAGAATAGAAATGCATTTAAGTTTACAAAGAGATAGACCTAATTTGACAAGAAGTGCAAATACAAGTGGAGATTACAGTAGTAGTAGCCAAGTAGCTAAAATGGAAGAAGGTAAGAAGATAGATGAAGGACTTTCCTTTCTTATGAAGAGAGAAGTTAAAGGTAACAAAATTCTTGTTTGTTGGACATGTAAAAAAATTGGTCATTATTCTTCTAAATGTCCTAAAAGAGTTAAAAAGTTTAAACCTAGAAAGCCCTACAAATCAAGAATACATAAAGATTTCTTCTATGTTCATGAGGATGGTAAAGTTGATTTTAAGATGATAAATTTATTATATGAGAGTGATAACTAGGATGATGAAATAGGCTTTGTTTCTATTAAGGAAGAAAGCCCTAAAAAAGAAATGAAAGAGGAAGTCAAAGAAGAAAAGGCATTAGTTTCACAAATTAAGAAGAAAAGGTTTGATTGGATTATAGATAGTGGTTGTTCGCATCACATGACTAGAGACATGAATAAATTTGTTGAATTCAATAGAAATGATGGAGGTATAGTTAGAGTTGGAAATAATGCAACATGTCACATAAAAGGAAAAGGGTCTATTACACTCGACGAAAAGACTAATATTGGGGATGCTTACTTTGTGGATGGTTTGAAACATTATCTTTTGAGTGTTGGACAGCTTGTTGATAAGGAATATCAATTGCAGTTTATAAAAAATACTTGCATTATCAAGGATAATGGTAAATTGATTGGTGTTGGTACAAGGACAAGAGCTAATGTATTTTAGTTGAACCCTACTGAAATGATATATTTATTTGCTGAATTAGATGGCAAGTGGGTATGGCATAAGAGATTTTGTCATATCAACTTTGATAACATTGTGAAGGTCAGTACTACACTTGTTGTCATAGATTTTCCTAAGATTGTGAAACCTACTAACATGGTGTGAAAATAATGTGTGTAGGCAAAGTAGAAGAAATTTTTATTTCCAAACAAGACATTTACTACTTTAACAAAGTTGAAAATTATACATACAAATCTAAATGGTCCTACAAGAAAAACAATTTTTTACGGTGAAAGGTATGTCATGTTACCTATTGATGATTTTACTAGAATGATGTGGGTTGCTTTACTAAGAGATAAATCCTAAGCTTTTCAAAAATTCAACCTATTAAAGAATAGAGTTGAGAATGATTCTAGTTTGAAGATTAAATGTTTAAATTTTAATAGAGAAGGAGAATTTATTTCATATGCATTTAACAACTTTTATGAGGATAATGGTATAAAGAGACAGCTTTCAGCCCCTAAGACACCACAGCAAAATGGGATAGAAAAAGGAAGGAATATATTAGTAAAAGAAGTAGCTAGAGTAATGATGTTTGAGAATAATGTGGCATGTATATTTTAGAGAGAAGTAGTGAACAGAGTAGTATACACCATGAACAAAGTATAAATTAGACAAGGTACTAGTAAGACACCCTATTAACTTTGGTTTGGAAATACACCTTTTGCAAAATACTTTAGAATCTTTGGAAGTAAATGATATTTTAAGAGAGATGATGATATTGAAAGTTTTGATTCTAGAATTGGTGAAGGAATGTTTCTTGTTAATTCATTGAAGATAAAAGCATATAGATTTTTTGAATAAAGATTGAAGACTATTGTGGAAAGTGCAAATGTGAGAGTTGATGAAAAGTTTAGGATTCAAGAACAGATACTTCATTATAATTCTAATGAAGAGAGTACTCCAAGGACTAACATTTATAATGTTGAGCAGGAATTGTTTTATGAAATTGACACTAATATATAGACTAAGCTACAAGGAGAAGTTCACATAGAAGAACCTAGATCTAATCCTAGAATAGGAATCAGATTTGAACAAGTAACACCTAACAAAAATGTAGCAAAGAATCACCCTTTTGAATAGATAATTGGAAGTGTGAACAAGGGAGTTATGACAAGAAACAAGGTTAGTGAAGAATTGTGATTGATTTCTTAATTTGAGCCTAAGAATGCTAATGATAAAGATGATTATTGGATTAAAGCTATGAAAGAAGAATTAGAGTATATCGAAAAGAACAAGACATAGTAGTTGGTTCCTAGACCTAAATAAAAGAATATTATGGGAACTAAATGGGTATTTAGAAACAAGATGAATGAACAAGGAGAAGTTATGAGAAACAAAGAAAGATTGGCTTGTAAAGGATATTCACAACAATAAGGAATTGATTTTGAAGAAAATTTTGCACTTGCTGGTGGATTAGAAGTAGTAAGGGTGTTTTTGGCATATGCGGCTAACAAAAAGTTTAAAGTTTATCAAATGGATGTCAAATCATCTTTTATGAACGGAGTACTTAAAGAAGAGGTATTTATTGAATAGCTCAATGGTTTTCCTTTGATATATGAAAAGGGTATGGTTTACATATTGAAAAATGTACTATATGGACTAAAACAAGCACCTAGAGCTTGGTATGCAAGATTGGATTAACACTTGACAAATTTGGGATCTATAAAAGGTAATGTTGATAGTAATGTGTACCTGAGAAAGAATGATGATGGTTTGTTGATTGTTTTAGTATTTTTGGATGACATTATTTTTGGAGGTAATGATGAAGCTAGTAAGACATTTTTAGAAGAAGTGAAGAAGTAATTTGAGATGAGTATGATTGGAGAGATGAAATACATCTTGGGATTGCAGATTTTACATAATAAAGATGGAATTTTCATATTACAAGTCAAGTACCTTAGAGACATATTGAAGATATTTGGATTGGAGAATTACAAACCTATTGGAACACCTATGATAATTGGTTGTAAGTTATCTAGAAAAGATGAATTCCCTAATGCAGAAAAATAGAAATACAGATCTATGATTGGTGGATTATAGTACTTAGCACATACTAGACCTAATATAGCTAATGCAATTGGAATTGTGGAAATATTTCAAGAAGTTCCTAAAAAGACACACCTTGCAGCAATAAAAACAATTTTTAGATACTTGAAAGGAACACAAGATTACTGGTTATGGTATGGCAGATCACATGATTTCACATTATGTGTATACATTGATGGTGATTGGGTAGGAAGTGTGGGTGGAAGAAAGAGCACCAGTGGTGGATCATTCTTCTTAGGAGGAAGATTAAGGAGAATTATAAACTTGCTAGAACACCTATGATAACTAGTTGTAAGTTATCTAGAAAAGATGAATTCCCTGATGTAGGACAAAAGAAATATAGATATATGATTGGTAGATTGAAGTACTTAATATATACTAGACCTAATATAGCTAATGCAATTAGAATTGTAACAATATTTCAAGAAGCTCCTAAAAGGACACCTTGCAGCAATAAAAAGAGTTTTTTAGATACTTGAAAGAAACACCAAAATTACTATTTATGGTATGAAAGATCACGTGATTTCACATTATGTGTATATATTGATGCTAATTGGGCAAGAAGTGCAGGTGACAGAAAGAGCACTAATGGTGGATCAATCTTCATTGGGAGGAAGATTAATTTCTTTGCTAAGTAAGAAACAAGATTGTATTTCATAGAGTGCAACAAACGTAGAGTATGTAGCAACAACAAATAACTGTAATTAGATTATTTTGAGGAAGCATATGATGAAAGACATTAGAATTTATTTTATCGAGCCTATTATCATTCATTTTAATTTTACAAGTACAATGAGTATGTCAAAGAATCTATATTTACGTTCAAAGACAAAGCATATATCTATTAAGTATTTTTTTAAAGAGAGAAAGTCACAGAAAAAAAAAATCAGATTGGAATATTATCACAAAGGAGAAGATAGATGACATTTTTATGAAGCTTTGGCTAAGGAAAAATTTGAGTACCTAAGAGGTATGCTTGGGGTTATTCCCTAACCTACTTCAAAGTAGTTGATGCAGAGATTGCATCAATCTATTTGGTAGAAGAGCATTATTTCTTTACCTAGAGTAGATGCTTGATTCTTCTCCTATGGAGGAGTATCTGTGTTTGAGTTGATTCACTAAGGGCACTCAATATTGGTATTGTGTAGTGTCATTGGACACTTGATCTTGAACATATTATTTTGAAATGATTGAACTTAGAGAATTGACATAATGATATATTTTCCATTGATGTCAATGAGGGGAGGGTAACGCATTAAAATCATTCTTTGGAGGAGAGAAGTGTACATAAAAACATTATATTGATATATTCCTTGTGAAGGAGAGGAATACATATTGATGTCAATAGGGAGAGAATATTATGTATGGGGGATATTAACACCTTCCTTGTACATGGTGGCTACTATATGGTTTTGATTTGAACATGAAAGAACTCCTTACAACCTATCTGAGACTAAGATGTATGTTTAAATTCATTAGCAGGATGAATAGGGGAGTAAAGGTAGATGAGGAAGAAATGTATTTCATATTCATACTACTTAGATGTTTTTCATCTATGTTTCCATCAATGCTAAAAGGGGAGATTTTTAGCATGAATATTGATCGTACTAGAAATGTTGGGGATATAATTCAAAGCTTATGTGTTGCATTCATGACAGAGTTTGTTATTGATGTCAACACACATCTTATTTTTGAAAGAGTTGTAGAGTTATAGAGGAAGAATTGTTTGGTGTGGTCAATGGTCAATGCGTTATGTTATGACCACTTAAAGGTATCTTCAAGAGCTTTTCATGATGCTATGTCTATGTTCATGAAAAGAGATATGCAGTTATGACTAAGTTATAAGATGTTTTATGGAAGTTTCTTTCAGAGAGTTTTTGGAAATCAGTTATTGGAAAAATAATTATATCTTTTGACAGAAATATAATCTAGTTAAGAAATCTTGGAGGAAGGTTAGAGACATGTTGGAGATGCTATGGTTGAGATGGAAAAATCAAATATATAGTTTGAGCTGACATATAAAAGATTGTTCAGAGTGTTATTTCTTGTGCCTCGACTATTATAAAAATTATTATAAAAGGAATATAATTTTAATGTAACGTGTAATCTAATGTCTTAAAGATTTCCTATATTATAAATGTAAATTGGGAAAGCCTCAAGGTCACCTCAATACTTATTTTAGGATTGGTATAAGGGAAAAGTCATTTCCTTGTGGTACAGTGTGGTTCTTTATCAATCAGATCATTATGTGAAATTGAATGTGAATATCTTCTAATCAGAGCAGAAATTGATGTTGAGGACATACTGTGAGATTCAAAGGAATTGTATTGGAATAGTATTTATTGTTGAGTCAGTTTAGAGATCTTGGATATGCTTATCTAGAAGATTGTTTGGTAAAGACTATTCTTGAAGCTATTTGGACAATGGTTTTAGTTGTCTTCCTTTCAACTCCTAACAAGGTTTGAATCTCCTAACACAAATTCAAAGTCTCCTAACAGGGACTCATATGTACTAATTTTATTTTATTGACTCATAAATAGGTCTATTCTTTGACAAGGAACTTCTATATTAGTACTTCATCTTGTGGGCATCATTCCCACTAAGGTTTTCCCTCTAATCAAGAGTTTTCGTAGTTAACATATCTAGTGTTATTGTGCATCGTTATCCTTATATGGTTTTTGCACCTATTAGTTACATATTTCCAAATTAATAAAGATGTTGAGATTTTTTTTAAGCACATAATTGATCCACACCCTGTCGCCCCCCCTCCCCCACCCCCTCTCATTTATATTTGGTAACTTTACTTTCTAACAAACATATCATAATTTTTTCTCTAAAAAATATTAATGAAAACTACAACCAATATCTCCTCTAGGTTAAAGTCATCATCCCCCTTTATATTTATATTTTACACCGTGTGTGTGTGTGTGTGTGTGTGTGTGTGTGTTTGTTGATGTAGGATCATCTTGGGTGTAAAGGAAATCTTGCATCACCCAAAAATATTTCTATTTTTAGTTTTTGTATTTTTAATAAGGTTTATTCTTGTACAAAGTTGTTATTTGTGGGATATTGCTAGTTTGAATAAGTTGGTATAATGTACTTAGATTGTTCTAATTTTATATGTGGAGGTTCATCTTTGACATATCAACATGCTAGGTGAGTTTTATTGTCATATCATATGTATTAGTGCAATAATTGCAGATTTTTAGTATGAATTTTGGTCATCCAAACTTTAGGCCCATTGATGAAAGTGTTAATGGCTCTAAAACATTGCAAAACCTTGGCAAATGGATGTTTACATAATTACTTTTCATAGATTTCTAGCCGAGGTTTTCGGAATGGGATTATAATAGCCCATTGGGTCAACGATTCGCTAGTTATGGTCTCCAAAAGTAAACCCATCAAAAAAAATTATTTGTAAATTATCTTGAGTCAATCTTATGTCATAAAGTGTAATGTAATGATATAATATGAGGTTGGTCGGCCTAAAGGATTAGGGCTTAGTGTCCAAAACCTTCTTAGGCAGTTAAAAATGCTTATATAAGCAAGTCCCATAGGCTTTCTAGAGCAGTTATGTGTGACAGTACCAGCTTTTTCTTATAGACTGTTGTAAGGAAGGTGCCCATGTGGATTTTCATATTGTAATTCTATAATTTTGCATTTGTGGCAATATTAAGAAGCCCATTTTTTTTCTCTCAACTTGTGTTGTTCTTTGTTTCTATTGTTTGTTGTGTTATTAAGGGGAGCACCCTTCATCAAGTGGTATCAAAGTGGGAGTTCTTGAGTGTGTAAACAAATCGTCGACTGGGAGCCAGTTTGCACTAGGACCATGGTTAGGGTTGAGTGTGTGGATAGATCATTGATAGTTTGCACTAGGGTTTTAGTGGAAGCACAAAAATGCCTCCATAAAGAGAGCATGGTGGAAGAGTCATAGGTGTTATGCTTGAGGCTTTTATAGCCCTCTAGAGATAGATCCAAGAAGAACAATTGTGTAGAGAAATAAATCTTATCGTAAGAGATGAAAGTGACGATCAAGAAGAAGAAGTGAATATTGAAGATGAGGTGATTTTGAACCTAAAAGAAGAAAGGTTTTTGAGGGTGTTTCCAAGATTGGAAAAAGACCTAAGTTTAAGGTTCCCACGTTTTTTAGAAATCTTAACCTTAAGGAGTTGATTGATTGGATCAAAAAATTGGAGGAATACTTTGAGTATGAAGATATTGAAGATCTAAAAAGGATCGAATTTGCAAAGGCCAAACTAAAGGGTTAAGCAAAGATCTAGTGGCAAGAGATCCAATTCAGGGAATAGAAGAGGAAAGCGAAAAATCATGAGATGAGGCCAAATGATAGCCAAATTGAAGAAATAATTCATTCTCATGGATTATGAGTTTGATCTATTTTAGAAAATGAAAGGGTTGAAGCAAGTAGGAAGATATGTTCAAGAGTATAACGAAGAGTTCTACTAAGTTCTCATCATAACAGGTCATGTAGAAGCTGACAAGGAGAAATTGGTTTGCTATCTGAATGGGTTGAGGTCAATCATTTAGGAGGAAATTACTTTGGTCCAAATTAACATTATTGAAGAGGTGCATCATTTTTCCCTGTGAGTTGAGGAAAAGATGAACAAGAATTTTGAATACAAAAATAGTGAGAGAGGTTGTGGTGGAAGATCTGGAAAATAGTCTTATGGAGGATGAAATGATGATGAAAAGAATAAGGAAGAGGCTAGCATTAGTAATCTTAACTAGAGGAAAAAAAATCCCAATCATTTACATAATTAGAAAAATAGAGATCGAAGAGGAAGAGGAAGAGGACAAGGATCTGGAAGAGGAGGCTTCCATGGAAAATGTTTTCATTGTAGAGAAGAAGGGCATAGAGCATTTGAATGTTCCTAAGGCCAGATAAGGACTTATAGAATAATAGAAGGTCACACCAGAGTAGCACATGTTGATGAAGATGTCAAATCATCACATTTTAAAGATGTTAAAAGAAAAGAAACCCTAGTTAGCAAAAGAGTCTTGCTAAGTGGTGAGAATGAACCTGATCAAAGGAGGAGCTTGTTTTTCACAAGGTGAAAATGTGAAGAAGTGTTGTGATGTGATCTTTAATGGTGGAAGCAATGACAATATAGTGTCAAAAAATATGGTCATGAAGTTAAATCATGGAAACACTCACACCCCTATTGTATTGCCTTGGTGTAGGATAACCACAAGGTCATGGCCAATGAGTAGTGCCTAGTGAAGTTCAAGATTGAAAGCTACTAGGATGATGTTCTTTGTGATATCATACCTATGCACATGTCATATGTTTTTGGGTAGGTTGTGGAAATTTTACAAGCATGTTGTACATGATGGACGTGCAAAAAGCTACACTATGACAAAGCATGGAGTGAAACATAAGTTGAATCCATTAAAGGAAAAAGAAGAGGAGGTATTTAGTGTTGTCAAAATATGTTTTGTTGATGGAAAGGAGTTTCTCAAGGATATGAGGTGTGAGCATATATGTTTTGTTGTAATTCCAAAAGATGGTAAACAAGAAGTAAAGGAGGTGCTTGTGGTTTAGTTGCAGATTTTTTGGAAGAGTTTTATGATATTGTGTCAAATAATGTACCTAATGGATTACCCTCAGTATGGACGATCAATTGCCAAATGGACTTGATTCAAAGAACAAGTTTACCAAATAAGGCAGCACATAGAATGACACCAGTAGAAAGAGAAGACTTGAACAGACAAGTGCATGAGTTGTTGCAAAAGGGGTTGATTCGAGAGAGTTTGAGTCCATGTGATGTCCCAATAGTATTAGCACCTAAGAAGAATGGAGAATAGAGGATGTCTACAGATTCTTGAGCTATCAACAAGATCACAATCATATACAAATTTCTATTGTCGTGGATAGATGATATTATGGATTGTTTGAGTGGAGTTGTGTATTTCACATAGATAGATCTGAAGAGTGGATACCATCATAATCATATCAGAGAGGGAGATGAGTTGAAGACTACCTTCAAGACAAGGGAATGTTTGTATGAGTGGTTAGTCATGCCTTTTGAGCTAACCAATGCATCGAGCACATTTATGAGGCTCATGAATGAGGTACTGAAGGAGTTTCTGGGTAAGTTTGTCATTGTTTACCTAGATGATATTTTGATCTTTAGTAAGACATTGGGGGATCATTTGATACACATTCTTAAGGTGTTTGATAAATTGAGGGAGGAAAATTTGCTAATAAACTTAAAGAAGTGTTATTTTATGAAGGAGTTGGTGTACTTGGAATTTGTAGTATCTACAGAAGGTCTAAAAATGGACCCTAAGAAAGTGAAGGCTATCCTCGAATGGCCTACTCCAAGGAGTGCAACAGAGGTAAGATCTTTTAATGGACTGGCTATTTTTTAAAGAAAATTTATTAGAGGTTTTAGTAGTACTTGTGGACCTTTGACTGAAAGAATGAGAGGAGATAAGAAAGAATTTAAGTGGACTATAGGAGCATATATGAGTTTTAATCTATTGAAATAAAAAGTTACAGAGAAGCTTGTTTAGCACTTTCATATTTTAATAAGTTGTTTCAAGTATACTATGATGCTAGTGGTAATGCAATAGGAGTTGTTTTCAACCAAGAAGGTAGACTTGTATCTTATTTTAGTGAGAAATTGGATGATTCCAAAAGAAAGTATTGTGTTTATGATTAGGAATCTTATGCTATATTTCAGGCATTGAAGAAGTGGAGACAATATCTTCTTCCTTAGGAGTTTGTTTTCTATACTAATCATCAAGCATTACAATATTTAAATAGTCAAGGAAAATTGAATCAAAGACATTTGAAGTGGGCTGAGTTTTTGCAAAGTTATACATTTGTTTTGAAACGCAAGAGTGGGAAGTCTAAAAGAGTTGTAGGTTCTCTTAGTAGAAGACAAGTTCTGCTGACAAAATACAAATTGAGGTGGTTGGGTTCAAGGAAATCAAGAATTTGTATCTAGAGGATCCTAATTTTTGTAAGGCTTAGAAAGCTTTTATAGAACCTATTACAC
Source organism: Cupressus sempervirens (assembly GCA_028749045.1). NCBI lineage: Eukaryota > Viridiplantae > Streptophyta > Pinopsida > Cupressales > Cupressaceae > Cupressus > Cupressus sempervirens. Next base: position 320,763,225 of record CM053791.1, read on the forward strand.
ATGACAGGAAAAAGTGGTTAGATTTCATAATCCAAGATGGTATATTGTTCAAGGGAAGTTAGTTGTTCATTCCTAGAAGTTCCATGAGAGAGAATCTCATCAATGAAATTTATAGTGGAGGATTGGTTAGACACTTTGGTAGAGATAAAACCATTGATTTGGTTGCTGAGAATTATTAATGGCCATAGTTGTTGCAAGATGTGAAGAAGTTTGTGTAGAGTTACAGAGTATGTCGATGGTGAAAGGAGTAAAGAAAAATACAAGGTTGTATCATCCATTACCTATACCTAAAAAGCCATGGGAAGATGTTAGCATGGATTTTTTTCTTGGTTTACCAAACACACAGTGAGGGCATGATTCAATATTTTTGGTGGTTGACAAATTTTCAAAAATGGCACTTTATATTTCTTGTAAGAAGACTAGTGATGATGTTCATGCAACGGAGTTGTTTTTCAAAGAAGTGATAAGTTACGTGGTCTTCCAAAGAGTGTAGTTTTTGATCAAGATAACAAGTTTGTTGGGTATTTCTAGCATACATTATGGAAGAAATTGAAGATAGATTTAAATTTTAGTTCATCGCATCATACACACGTTGATGGACAAACTGAATTTGTGAATTAGAGTTTGGGGAGTTTGTTGAGATGTTTGGTTAGAGATAAACCAAAAGGTTGGGATTTGATTTTACTATATGCATAATTTGCATACAATAATTCTGCCAATGCAAGTATTAGAAAATCACCATTCCAAATTTTATATGGGAGCAAGATTCCCATAAATGCTTCTGAATTGAGGCAATTGGATAAAGGAGAAATAAGTAGTGTTGAAGCGGAAGATTTTGTTGAACCTTTGAAGAACATCCATGAGCAGGCGAGGAAGCACATTACAAAGATGAATACAAAGTATAAGGCTAAGATAGATGTGAAAAGGAAGTATAAGGAATTTCTTATTGGTGATTAAGTCATGGTTCATTTAAGGAAGGAGACATTTCCAGTGGGTACATATAACAAGATGAAAATGAAGAAGTTTGGACCTTGCAAGATAGTGAAAAAGCTTCATTCTAGAAACTTTTATCAAGTAGAGTTGTGTATTGAAATGAATATTTCACCAGTATTCAACGTTTCAAATTTGACAGAATATTATTAGGGAGGTGATGGAGATGAAGTTATAGAAGCTCTATGGAGTATTCTGGCATCTACTTTAGCTATACAGGAGATTGGCGAGAAATTGGACAGCCGTGAGGGAAGAAGCACAAGGAACTAGAACATGTGAAGAGTATCTGGTCAAATGGAAAGGGAGGTTAGAAGAGGATTCATAATGACTAGCGCGGGAGGAGGTTGACCATCTTGGTTTTCCTTTGACTACATGAGATGTGACAGATTCACTTCTCAAATTACATCAGATGTCTGATGCAAGAGCAACATTAGGTGTAAGGGCAATCTTGCATCACCCAAAAATATTTATATTTTCAATATTTGTGTTTTTGTGCTTTTAATAAGGGTTATTCCTATATGAAGTTACTATTTGTGGGAGCTTGCTAGTTTTAGTAAGTTGGTATTATGTGCTCATATTGTGCTAATCACATACATGGAGGTTCATCTTTGACATATCAGCATGCCATATGAGTTTTATTGTCATATCATATGTATTGGTGTAGTCATTGCAGATTTTTGGTATGAATATTGGCTATCCAAACTTTAGGTCCAACGGCAAAGGCCTAAATGGCTTTGGAATGAGGTGAAACCTCAACTAATGGATGCTTGCATAATCAATTGTTGTAGATTACTAGCCAAGGATTCTAGAATGGGGTTATAATAGCCCATTGGATCAATAATTTGTTAGTTATGGTCTCTAGAATTGGACCCATCCAAAAAATGTAATTTATAAATTGTCTTGACATGATCTTATGTCATAAAGTGTAATTTAATGATATAATATGAGGTTGGTTAGCCTCAAGGGTTAGGACTTAGTATCTAAAACCTTCTCAAGTAGTTAAAAGTGCCTATATAAGGAAGGCCCATAGGTTGTCTAGAGCAGTTATGGGTGATAGTCACAGCTTTGTCTTGTAGACTATTATAAGGAAGGGGCCCATGTGGATTTGCATATTGTAATTTTGTAATTCTGCATTTGCGGTGATAAGAAGAAGCCCATATTTTGTTCTCTCTTTCTGTTGTTTGTTGTGGTATTAAGGGGAGCACTCTTCGTCATCATCATCATCATCATGTGTGTGCATGTGGTTGGATAGCTTTCATACCTATTTAGGTGAAAAGTTACTACCATTTTACAAGTTATTTAAGCATATCAGAGGTATGTTAAGGTTATTTAAAGGGTATATGAGTCCAAAATTGATGTAAATACCCTCTTTGGTGCTTCACAGTCCATTCTTTATGCTCATCATTATATTTATGTTTTGGTTCCATATTATTCCACGCACATACTACTTATACCTTTTTCTCTTGAATGTGTCTTATAACAATCCTTTGTATATTACAAGAATTTCAAATTTTGCAAAAAAAATAAGTCACAATAGGAGCTTAATTAGTATTATGTTTTACTCTTCTTTTAATTACTTATTCTTTTTTATTTTACCATTTTTTTTTCTATTAGGCCATCCCCATATTAACATTTTATTCTACCAAATCTTTCCTAGATATTACACAAGTGTTTACATACATACATATATAGGTATACAAATATGTGTGCACCCATATAGGCATACTTTATGTGTGTGTGTGTGTGTGTGTGTGTGTGTGTGTGTGTGTGTGTGTGTGTGTGTGTGTGTGTGTGTGTGTGTGTGTGTGTGTGTGTGTGTGTATTTGTATTTTATATAGAGAGAGACACACACACATGCACATACACACGCACATACACACACACATATATATGTCAATTCCAGTGATGCTTCCTTTGTTCATTATGCTTCTATTAGTTGTGCTCCGATAGGGTTGGAGCCCTTACTTCACTTCAAATAGTAGTAGGGGGTTGGAACCCTTGCTTCTGTCTCTATAGGTGCTTGTGCTCTCTACCTCTACATTTAATGCCACCATAGAATTGTAGGGGAGGGTGTTCTATGGGGAATAGGAACTAATGGGTGGGAACTATACTGGCTACTCGACCACCCACAATAACTATTCTTGGCCTGAGGAACCTCCCATTGGGCATTCCATTTTGTTGGACCATCCATTTTCCTTTTGCCGTAGAGGGTTTAGGAAGGGGCATTTCTTTCCATCCAACTTGTGGCACAAACCATCCAACAACATTCAATGCTTCCCATCAAAACCAGGATTAGGCCTAAAGTAGGGTCATTGAATAATCTAAAAGGGGCCCTATAGAATTTAAGGTTCCCATTGTCCATATCATTCTATTTCTTGAAAAGAAAGTTAGGTTAGCAAATGGGGGGTTTGCAATCTCAAATAGTTCTAAAATCGAGCTAGGGCGATGATGGGGAAGAAATGCTACTATTTCTGTAGAACGATGGCTATATATTGTTGACATTATAGTCATGTTTGTTATTAGTGAAATACACTTATTTACATTGTAAGTATCTACCAAGAACATTGTACAGTTAACTGTGTTAACCAAGCATTTCAGACCCTACCGAGTTCTATAGTTGCTACCGAGTCCAAGGGACATTATTCAGTTTGCACCAAGCAGTTACTACCAAGTTGGTGATTAGCAGTGTAAATTGAGCTTTGTAAGGTTTACCTAGGGCCTCAATGCAAACCGAGTTGTGCAATGCTTATCAAGCTCATAGTTACAATGATGTGAGTGTAGTGTTAACTAAGGAACACAATGTTAACAAAGTGACTTAGTTTATACTAAGTTCATAGTGTTAGCATTTACCAAGCTATGCAGTTAGAATCAAGTGACTCAGTTTATATGTCGAGTTTCACAATGTTCACTGAGTCACCAATGTAGACCGAGTTCAAGACTACTTGGAAGTGATCATTATGGACCTAGCTTCTATTTCTATCGAGTAAATGATGATGCCAAGAATTGACAGTGGATGTTGAGTATCAAAACCTCACCGAGCTAGTCTTTAGAACCCAAGTTCCTATAGTTGGGCCGAATTTGTGTATTTTGTGTAAACTTGTATTATGGCCAACTTTGTAATTTATAATTTCTATTGGTATATGTGTAATACATTTGTATCACATCCAATGAGAAGTAATAATTAATGTAACAAATAGAGAAGAGAAATAGAGTGAATTACAAAGGCTACAACAGTATTAGAAGAAACAGAGATTTATCTATCACAGCAAGGTGATCATTACACTCAAAAGAATCTCATTCAGCAAACCAAGTTGCAGATTAGAGATTAGTTATTATTTCATCCTAATAGGTGGATCAGTTAAATCCTTTCACAAGGTAGACCTAACAGTATTTTGTAAATCTCTTTACCAAGTGTATACTTCATTGTATGTTTGTAAATCCTTTTGCAAGATGGACCTAGCAATCCGTATTGCTCCTAATAGGGAAGATCATCAGAAGTGATCATTGTAATCCTTAACAAGCCAACTTTATAGTATAGTACTAAAGCTTGTGGGTATCATCCCCACCCCAGTTTTACTTTCTATTTGGAAGGTGTTTGGGTCACCAAATTTTGTGTCAAAAGTGTTATGAATTCTTCTATGTTTTAAGTTTCTCATGCATGCAATTAGACTAGAATACTCATGAAGTGTTAATTACTAATAAAGGATTAATTTTTACTGGTTATTGATTCACCCCTCCCCTCTCAATAACTTAGCCTATCATATATATTTCCAACAATTGGTATCAAAGCTTTGTGGTTCTTAGGAAAGAAGTTTAACAACGTAAGCAAAGATCAAAGGCTATGGAGGTATTCAGACTTGACAACACTATTGAAAATGAGAAGCTAGATTTGGAATTGGCTATTGGACAACTCAAGAAAGAAAAGGAGCAACTCTCTCAATCCCTAAAAAGAAGAAAAGATTTTGCAATTCAAATGCATGATCAACTCTACATTGAAGAAATAATTGAAGACATTCATTCATTAAGAAATTCAAATGAAGCTAATGATGCAATAAAGGAACCATTGGAAAAGAATAGCTCACTTCAAGAAGAAGTAAGAAAATTGAGAAGAGAGCAAGAAATTCAGCTAGTTAGATTATGTGAAGTCATGGAAAAGAAAAATAAGATAAAAGAAGAGATAGAAGGTAAGAACAATGAAATTCAACACCTATCCCTTTAGCAAGTAGACTTCATTAATCAGCTCACCAATACAAATGAAGAAATCATGAATCTAAGATCATAGAATGAAAGATTGAAAAATGATCTAAATACTAAAAAGCAAACCAATGAAAGGATGATGAAATATCAAGCAAACATGAATCAATTGAATGATCAAATTCATTACAAATAAAAAGGAAAAGTAGGAATTGGATATACAAAAGAAGGTGAATCATCCAAGCAAGGAGTTCAAAAGAATCAAAGACCTACTTGTAGTCACTGTGTTAAGATAGGTCATATATCTTCCGAATGCAAACTAAGATATTGAACCCAGCAGAACAAATTGCAAAAGCTATATTTGGTTGGGACTATAACACTTGGTGCAGATGTCATTACTATGGAGAATTTGGACACATTGGAATGAATTGTGTAAAGCATCGCATGAGGACAAGGGATACTAGCAAAAGATGTTCCATTTGTACATAACTTGGTCATCTTGCCAAGAACTGTATGAATACTGGAAGAGTTGAAGATGAAAAGAAGGTAAAAGTTGATAACATCATAAGGCAGATGAGACAATAATGGGTTCCAAAATCTTCTGAGAATGCAAGTCTGAGCAATGGTGATCATGTCACTCAAGATTTGGGTGACTCCAGCATTTCCACTTGATCTCTCAAAGGAGAACTGGAACTAGGATTTTGAAGAAGATATCTCATATTAGTTCTAGTTAGCAGAATGAAAGATCCATATCAGCATACAAGATGTAAAGGGATCACCGAGTATCCAAATAATGCCAATCTTTACTGAGCATGGTTGGGTTACAGACCTTACCAAGCGAAGTTGAGTTGTAAGACCTTGTCGAGCAAGGTTGGGAGCTACTATATTTTTTGTGTGGTTACGAAGTCAGGGAAGACTTTGTTGAGCTTTCAATACAAGTGAAGTGGATGACAGTCTATCATTTGAGTGAATGATCGTACCAGGGTATTTATGGCGATCGAAAGGAAAAAAAATTTAAAAGGGGTGAAATCGAAGTCATTTCTCATCGTGAATTTTTAAGAGCTATCTATGAAGAGTAATTTTAGAGCATTTAAACATTTTGAGAGAATTACTATTGAAGATTTCCATGTTCACTCAAACCCTACTGAACATCAATAGCATCCACTAGTAGAAAATCGAAGAAAGGATCGAATATGTTAGTTCAAGGCGTGGAATGAAAGGTGCTAGATTTTAAGTTAAATCCTACTGTCGTGAAAACCCTAGATCTGAGTGAAGCTCAATCGCAAATTCCACCAAAGGTACTATTAATCAATGATATTCATTCACATTTTAAGTGTGTTATTCAAGATATTGGAACTTTGGAAATGGATGAATCTTTCAAGGAGTTATGTGTGAATGGTGTGTTGAAACTAAAACATTAACATCTTGAAGCAAAAGGTTTAACTCACATTCTACATATGCCACGGGATTTTCAAATAAAATGGATAAGATATATTCTTAGTCATGTGCATAATGTTCAGCTATGGTTGGAACAACCTATTTTGATAACCAAGAAGATGATCCATAGGATCATCGGTCTTCCTATGTTGGAAAAAGTAAAATCAACCAAAACCCTAAGTTGGGTTGAGCTAAATAAGAAAACCCATGCCGAGTGGGATGGAAGGGGAATGAAGATCAGCTATGTCATAGACACGAAATTAAGTTTTGCGATACATGTTATCATGCACAAGATATATAGTTTTAGTAGACTCAATCATGTGTCATGCAAAGCAGTGGATCTCACATACAAGGTGGTCAAAAATAACATATCACTTGACCTTGTTGAGTTGATGTTGAACTAGTTAAACAAGAATATGGAGAGTATAAGAATGTCCAAGAACAATCCTTGTATGTTCAATTCACTTTTGACTTGTCTATTTTTCTATGTACAAAAGTTTTTCCCATCCAAAGGTACAGTAGTATGGAGGAAGGATGTACCTGTTCTTTATCAGATTAATGAATATATAGTTGAAATGGGAGAAAACTATGTGAGTATTATGGACAATTTCTTTGATGCTTTCAAGGACAAGATGAATAACATATTCAGGATTCTAAAGAAACTAGTTGATGGTTACAAAGATTATGTTTGTTTCATGGCTGATAGTGACAAAGAATATATTCAGGCAGTGATTTGGGTTAAGCCTCTTGAATATGAGGTTAATATTGATGAAACCAAGAACATTATTGAAGCACTGGTCAATGAACCTATTGACCCAAATACTACATATTTTGGCACTTATGATGAAGTTAAGGCAAGAATCAAATTGGAAATTAAACTCCCTCAAGTAATCAACAAATGGAAGAAGAGGATTACAAAACTAAAAACCAGCTCCACTCTTCTATTGACTGAAGGAAAAGGAGATGACATTGAGGATGAAGAAGTAGAAGATGAAGAGAAGTCAAAGGATGAAGAGCTTGTGAAGAAGAAAGGTAAGGTTATCATAACCAAACCTGCCAAGACATCTACTATTGTGTTTACAAGAAGATCGTCTAGGAAGAAACTAGACAAAGAAGGAGGAGACGTAATCTTTAAAAGGCCTCCACACACCTTCCAAGAAAGACTGAAAGATATAGAGTCAGGATCAAGCATACCAAATTTCAAAGCACTGAAGTATAAGAATAGGATTGCAGAGGAGAAAAAGCAAATAGAATTTGTATTTTTGTCTAAAATGGGTAAGTGGAAGTATTACCCAGACCAGCTTGCTCAACAGCTTCCAAGTGATCTAATGGAGAAGATCAAGCCAAGATGGGAGAATGCCATGAAAATTGCAAAAGACATATATGAGAAGACCTCGACGCAACTCATGTCGAGTTTAAATGACAAGGAGGTAAAGGAATCTCTAAAGAAGAATGAAGAAAAACTTACCTTGAGATTCAACACTTGTCTTATATTGTTGAATGGCATTGAACATGTGGTAAGGAATTCTACCAACACTTGGAAGAACATTTATGTTCTTCACAAGAAAAGTGATTTTGTCGTCAATGTTAGTGACAAGGATGATGATGATGAGCATGAAAAAGATGAGGAAATTGATGATAAAGAAGTTACTCATTATGACAATGTAGATAATGATGAACAATGTATCTTCACTATTGGTAAACTCTATCATACATCAATTTTCACCAAGGAAATAAGAGATAAACTATCAAATATTGATGAGGATTTGAAGGTAAGTGCACAATAGTTGCAACTTGACCTGAGTTATAGCTCTGCCCACTACACAAAGATCAGATTATTGATTGATATGCAAGTAGAATTATTGAGAGAAGAAGCCAAAATAAGAGCTACATTGATAGACATTTAGAGCATGATTCTCTCACACATGGATGCATTGCAGAAACACATTGCACATGCTAAGACACTCATCCATGACAATAACTTCTCTATTGCAGACCACATGATAGAACTATCAGCAGAAGTGCAGATTGTATGGCACACATGCAAGGTGTTGCAAGAGAATTGGGACAAGAAAATGGCGCTAATCCTAAAGGTACATGCATATTTCTTGTCACATTTTTGCATTACTATATAGTATAGATGGCATACATCTTTGGCATTAATGTCAAAAAGGGGGGGAAGATTGTAAAGGAGAAGTATACTGTATAAAGGAAGATGTATATAGAGGAGAAGATATAATATAAGGAGCACACATAAAGGGGGAAAATTTGTATATATCAAATGTGAAAAGATGTAAAGTATATTGTGTATTATGTATGGTGGAGCATTATAATATTATACATGTACAAATACTCAAAGATACATCTCTTACAAAAGAAATTTTGAAAAATCTCAAAAATAGAATACTCTACCGAGTTGGAGACACAAGGTGATGAATAAAAGATATTCTTGGACATCTATTTTGAATTTAGTTTTGACTGATAGGTGTTTTTGCTACTAATGCCAAAGGGGGAGATTGTTGAGATTACAGTCATGTTTGTTATTAGTGACATACACTTATTCAGATTGTAAGTATCTACCAAGCACATTGTATATAGTTAACAGTGTTAACCAAACATATCAGACCCTACCAAGTTCTATAGTTGTCACCAAGTCCAAGGGACATTATTTAGTTTGCACCAAACAATGACTGTCAAGTTGGTGATCAGAAGTGTAAACTAAGCTTTGTAAGGTTTATTGAGTTCCTCAATGTAAATCGAGTTATGCAGTCCTTACCAAGCTCATAATTATAGTGATGTGAGTCTAGTGTTATGTAATGACCCTTTTTAGGTCATTCATATATTTATGGCTTGTTCTTTTATTTGTGTCCTTTTTGCCATTTTTTTCTCCGATTTTTATATCACCTCCTTCCTTATTGTTCATGGCTAAGTCAGATATTACAAGCTAAATCCAAGATGATATTATCATGATTTAGATCTATGGTAGATGTGAACGCCACATAGTTCTTTATCATTTTCCTTGTCCTTTCCTTCTGTTCGAACTTCCAATAAGAATCATATAAGCCTCCTTATCTACTGTTGGATAATCCTCGCCTATGCGTATTTTTTGTACTTCATGGTTGTACATGGGTTTGTGGATAAGAGTTATTCTTTAAATTTCCTTAATGATAAATGTCCATTGTGCATGTCAATTTTTATGTGACTATATTCTTTTCATTCTGAAGAAGATGATGGCAAGTACAGAGATCTATGGATGAATACTTCATTCTTTTTCCCATCTCATATTTATGCACATTCTTCCTATTCTCTTTTCCTATCTGTCACTTCCAAAATCTAAGAATGTGAGGTATTCGTTTGAGATGATTTCATTCTGCTCTCATTGTTTCTGTTGCCTTGAAATGACTGGTTGCCATCTTGCAGCAATGCTAAAGTTTATATCCACATCAGTAATGAACACTTCCCTCCCCTAAAGTTGATAAATTTTTAAGAGAATATATTTTTTTTAATTTGAAGAGTTGTGACTTTTCAATATAATAATTATATTATAATAATATAATAATATAATTATTTATTTATAATAAATATAATATTTATATTAATATCACATAATATAAAATATATATTAATTTGATAATATATAAATTATAATACTTTATTAATATAGTATGTTGTTGTATTGGATTATTATTATTATAACACAATATGGATATTATTATATAATTAGAATGTGATATTACTTTATAAAAATATTATTATTTTAATATCATTATTAATATTACTTTATATAAGACATTTATTTATTATTTAAATTATACACTAATATGGGGAAATCACATGTTAACCGAGGAACTCGGTGTTAACCAAGTGACTCAATTTATACTGAGCTCATAATGTTAGCATTTACCGAGCTATGCAGTCAAAATTAAGTGACTCAGTTTATATGTCGAGTTTCATAGTATTCATCGAGTCACCAATGCAGACCGAGTTCAAGACTACTTGGAAGTGAACAGTATCTACTGAGCTTCTACATCTACCAAGTGCATGACAATGTTGAGTATTGACAATGGATGTCGAGTATCAGAACCTCACTGAGCTAGTCTTCAAAACCTGAGTTCCTGCAGTTGGGCTAACTTTGTGTATTTTGTGTAAACTTGTATTATGGCCAACTTTGTAATTTATACTTTGGATTGGTATATATGTAATACATTTGTATCACATCCAATGAGAAGTAAGAAGTAATGTAACATGAAGAGAAGAGCAATAGAGTGAATTACAAAGGCTACAATAGTATTAGGTGCAGCAAAGATTCATCTATCACAACAAGGTGATCATTACACTCAAAGGAATCTCATTCAGAAAACCAAGTTGTAGATCAAAGATTAGCTACTATTTCATCCTAACAAGTGGATCAATTAAATCCTTTCACAAGGTAGACCTAACAGTCTTTTGTAAATCTCTTTATTGGGTGCAAACTTCATTGTATGTTTGTAAATCCTTTTGCAAGGTGGACCTAGCAGTCCTTATTGCTCCTAACAAAGAAGATCATCAAAAGTGATCATTGTAATCCTTAACAAGCCAACTTTATACTACAGTACTAAAGCTTGTGGGTATCATCTCCACCCCAGTTTTACTTTCTATTTGGAAGGTTCTGGGTCACCAAATTGTGTGTCAAAAGTGTTATGAATGTTTTTATGTTTTCAGTTTCTCATGCATGCAATTAGATCAGAATATTGATAAAGGATTAATTGCTAATAAAGGATTAAGTTTTATTGGTTACTAATTCACCCCTCCCCTCTCGGTAACTTAGCCTATCACATATATTTCCAACATATATATATATATATAGAGAGAGAGAGAGAGGGGGGGGGGAAGGAGGAGTGCAACATCGTGTAGATCTCCTAAAGGAATCAATATGATTGCCTCCCCTCTTCCTATAGGCACATTAAATAGGATACATGCTAAATAATGCATAATTGGTTAGTATCGTTAGCCCATAAATAATCATAATCTTGTAAAAGTAGTAAAGAAGTTAAAACATCATTATTGTTCATGCAATTAGGTGGACATATACATCACTACAAATCACTTAGAATGATACTTAACTAAATGATATTCAGTATCATAATCAAAAAATATATTATCAAGCGTATTCTTATAGTATGTCATCTTAGTCAAGGGAAACCTAAAAATATATTTATTATTTGTATCTCGAATCATAAGTAGAAAAAAACTAATAGAACCAAGAAACTTGAAAAAAAACCTTCACATTTGCCAGCAACGTAACCTTAGAGTTCTAATTACATCTTCTAGTTCTCCAAAATACTTGTCAAGGCTAGGGGGTCATTACGAAGACTATTTTTCTAAGATAGTTATTCATTCCCCTTCAACAACTACTAGTTTTCTCCATCCAAAACACATGCAACATTGTATATGGCTCTCTGCAACTTTGGTGGAATATAATGCATACCTGCCCCCTTCATACCACCAAATTTAGGGTTCACTCTTATGTCTATGCATTCCAAACTACATTTTATTTGTTTATTATTTACCCTATCATAGGTTTATGATAGTTTTCCTTCAAACACAAATGTGTCCCTTGTCCCTTGAAACTCAATGAAAACACATGTCATAAATGCCAAGAAAAAGCTAATTCAATTCCCTGACATGTTAAGACAATGGTTCTTCAAAAAGATAACATCTAGATCACAAATAAGCTCTATGAACAGGCTATAAAATTGTCAAAATATTGAAATATGAAGAAAACTCATGGTCCATTGATATTAAAACTTATTACATCAACCATTCCATATCATTTTTAGGGTGTTCCATTATTTTATAGACAAACACCATCATTTTAACCAACAACCAACTCTTAACTACCCTAGAACCAACATTGAACCATTTTTCTTCATAATCCTTATGTCGTCAACATTGACAACACAATTGTCCATGTGATGACTTTCATTATTTTTGTAACTTTATCAATTGGTTCTTATTCAATTACATTCAAATTGTCTTTTATTGACCTTATAAACTCAAATCATGATAAAACCCTTAATATGTCCTATTATCCCACATTAGCCCTTATTGGGCCTATTTGCCTATATTGACAATTGTGAACACATTGACACATTTCTTATTCAAATGGCACTATTGGACCTTGTTACATTATAAAATGGCCTTATTGGCTTATTAGCCTTCCATACTCCTTTGGATCATCATGTGACCCTAATAGTGCTCCTTGAGCTCTTGAGGTGCTCCTACACCATTCAACTTATATTTCTCTGTATGGACTCTCTCTTTTCTTTTCTAGATCCTTTTCAATCACATAAACTCCATAATTTGCACTTTGAACAAGTGCAATTTTAAAAAATTAACACATATAACAAACAAGAAAAATCATTACTTCAATTATTTTCATTGCATTTTTAATGTTGACAAAGAGCTCTTCCTTTCACCAATTTTTTTGGTATAAATATCTATATTATATTCAAGAACATTAATCATCATATTAACCATTTTTCACTTATCTCTCCATCCATACAATGCTCCATCTCACTAGAATGAAAAATGTTAGTAGTGACTTCCATTCTAGAGATTAAATATCTAAATTTATATAATCCTTGGACTAGATCATATGCTTGTTTCTCAATAAATTTATAACAAAACATATTCCTTGAGTCTCTTTGAGCTAAAGGTAATTGGCATCGTATTTCTGAGTTAGAACTATGGTTATTCCAAAATCACTCACAAGGGCATACATGAGGAATCTTTTTGAGAGATCAAAGTAAGCTAGAGTTGGTATTGTAGCAATATCATGTTTGATCTTTTTGAAAGCCTATAATTTACCTTTAATAGTCCACTTGAATTTCATGTCCCATTTCAACATAAGAATGATAGGCCTAATATTTTTCTAGCGAATTAAGATAGCAAGTTTCCACAACCCATGATCATTTTGATATGCTTCTGGGATTGATTGTGTATCATATTTTAGCATTGATGTTTTGGAAAGCATATCAATTAGTCCCATAAGCATATCAGAATTTCTAGTGAAATCAAAGTTGAATCTTCCTATGAATTAATCTTCCAAAGGAAAAATCATATTTCTTTCTTGTTGACTAGTAGAGAGAACCATAATAGCTTAAACTCTATTAGAGTTGGAAAAAAACCTTAATTTAATACTATATGTTCAATGAGTTTTCCTTCAGGAGCCTCAAAAGCATATTTCTTCTTTTTTAAGGAAACTCTTGACACTGTTGACAAGCTTTCATCAAATGGTCACAATGATCTTTTCATTTGGAGGAAATAGTGATAATTTAGATGAATTAAGACAATTTAAATTTTTCTAAAGACTAATATACATGGATATAAATGGCTCTCTAAAATATGGTACTTGCATTTATCTAATAAAATCTAATGTTGTATTCTAATTTATCTAATAAAATGTTTTTTCTAACATAACAAAAAGTTCCAATTTATTCTTTCCTTCCAATAAAAAAATAGATGAAAACACTCAAACTACCTAATTTTAAGGAAAATTTGTAAATAAGCAATTGTATGAAAACATAAGATAACTTTTAACATTTATTCTTCCTTTTATACTAAAACTATGTGATTCTCACTTCTCATCTAGACTTAATGTGAAATGTTTATTATAAAATCGATTGTACTCATCTAAAAACCCCAAATTACCAAGAGGAAAATATTACTTCCCATCTAGTTAGGAAACAAGATCTCTATTAGAGCATGAGTCCCTACCTATTGGGAAAATAGAAGGAAATGGATTATTAGAATGACAATTTGCAAACAATGAGTGTTGTAATTGGTTAACAAATGCAATTCAAATGGTGGACAAAATAATGTTGATAAGGTAGTTATCGACTTTCATAAACCAATGAAAATAAATATTTATGACAAAGCTAACACTTGTGCAAGTCATAGCAAAATGTGTGAGAACCATAAAGAAAAACTAAAACTAAAATTCAATTTATAGATTTTATAGCACATAGCTCAAGTAAAATAAAAACCCATATATATGCATTATGAAAATCAATTATCTAAAATATTTTATTTATTTTTATCATCTTTTACATTATAATTTGCATATATCATATGCTACTATATATTCTTAAAAAAACCTATAAAATGAATTTGTATATATGTTAATTTTATAATATATACAAAATTAATAATATTATTTATTTATAGATATATATTTTAAAAAGTTAAATAATGGCATTGCTAAGTACTTAATACAATTTTTTTTTAAATTACTCATTTACATATTAAATATAATAATGATTTATATAATTAAAAAATTAAGCATATAAATATTATCATAATTTTAATTTTAATAATAAATAAATAAATTATTTGACTAAGTCAAAATTTATTTTTAAAACTAAAGTCAAAAAAAAATTAAAATAAAAAAGTTTAGATTGGAAGTTTATTATTATTATTTTTGCTTAGTAAATATATTTGAAACCATATAATATATGAATTGCTTCATAACATGTATGAATTACTTCACCCTAATATGATTGAGTAGAGGATTGCCAAGAATTGGAACCTTGAAGAAGGATTTATGGAGGTTGACAATTCTAAGCAACTTGCTAGAAAAAGAACAAGATGGAGACCTCCTAAGGAGAACTACATTAAACTTAATTTTGATGGCGCTGCCAGAAAGGAGGGGGTAGTTGGAGGGGGTATAGTTAGAGATAGTGAGGGCAAAATGCTTCTTGCCTATGTTGGTAATCTAGGGAAGGTCTCAAATAATGTTGTGGAAGCCATGGCACTCTTTTGGGGTTTGAATTTGGTTATCAGTGTGGGATGGGACAATGTGGAGATAGAAGGTGATTTGAAAATTATTATTGAAACTGTTCAAGGAATCTTGAAAGAGGGATGGGCGATCATAAGGGTGATACAAGATATAAGACATTTATTAATCATCTTGAAAAGATTGGAGCTGAAGCATATATTCTAGGAAGGAAATGAGATGGCGGCATTAGGTCTGAGTGTACATGGCCTACGTTGCCAGAGGGATTTTAGAGTGTTGCCAAATTTGGTAAGACTTTTAGTGAATAAGGATATTATCTCATGATGAAGTACAACTAGAGTGATTTTTTGTATCCGAGTGACAACTCGATGATGACTAGACTGATGGGGTCGGTTCACAATGGACAGATGGTAGGGAATGATGTAACTAGTACTTACAATAATAAATTCGCATGGTTTGAAAGGGAAAGTATATTGAAGGACAATACTGGTGTTTTTTTTTCTTGTGCATATCTTCGTACTTGGTGTTGAGTAAAAATTCAAAGTTTAAAAGGTTTCAGGTTTTGGGGAATGATGGAAAAGAAAGGAATTGGGGTAACAGTAATTGGCACGTGATAACCAAGCCAAGATGTGAAATGGGCATTCGTGAGAGAAAAGGCCTTTATGAGTACTTAGTGCAACCCAATTTTTTGCATAAGTGTGATTGGATTAATATTTGCCTTTGGTTTACAATTTTGAAAGAAGAGACAATTTTGGTGAAGGTTGCTGATATGGGGGGAGATCTTCTACGTATTGAGCCTATGATGATTGAGCAAAGTGCTCGTAAACCTCTTATTTGGTACATGCTTAAAGAGGGTGGGATGATCCCATTAATTGTGTTGAATGGCTTTGATGAGAACTGTTCCCAACAATTTGTTAACTCTTAGGAGGATAGTAAAGTTATTGTTAATAGAAATATTTTTGAATTTCTGAGGAAATTGTCTCCTTGGCAACGGGCCTAGTGATGAAAGGAAGAAAGTGGCAGAAGGTGACTGTAATACCCCAAAATTGGCTCATTGCCATCTCAACCAATTCTAGTCTATTTCTAATTGATTCTAAAATCCTATGTCACTAGGCAATTCTCATTCTGCTACTCGCTACTTGACTTAATTGTCAGATGCAAAAAACCCTAATCTGCATTCATCATACTCATAATCTAATCCCTATAGTACGCACTCATATTAGTCACATTGAAACCTATTGATTAATATTTAATTTAATTATTAAGTATTTATACTTTAATTAAATTAAATTATACCTTAAGGCTAATGTACTAAGGAATTTAATTTATTTAATTTGATAAATATGCTTATTTTGATTAATTAAACAAAATTATTTAATTAAATAGGAAGTCATCCCTAATTAATTAAATGAAATTATTTAATTAAATGAAAAAGGCATTTATGAGCTCATATCTCACTTATTAAATTAAATAATCTCTTCAAAATTCTCTCTTCAGTTCTAAATGGAAACTCTGAGTGAACTCTCTCTCGAATTGGAAACAATCTACTTAACTTGCTCTCACACTTATGACAAGTTCAGTTAACTGCTCATCACACTCAAATCAGAAACAGTTCACTTCACCTGCACAAGGAAGTTTCCATCTTAATAGAATCTTTGCTTCAATCCTGACTGTCGATCTGAGTTGATCTCACCCATTAATGGATTCTAGGAATTCTATTTAAGGAACTCCTAATTCCTCATTAAAAAAGTTGAATTTTTACGCTATCAAATCTCTACTGAATTACTCTCTCACTTTGCTCAAGCTTTCATTGCATTCTAGCTTTCTTTAATATCATCTAGATTAATATTATGCATACATGTAGATTAAACGTTATTTTCTAATTTATAGATTAAACTGCATTTCATCTTAATCAATTAAATCCTTCATTCTTGGAGGGTCTGGTTGCCTACACCTCAAATCTGAGGACATTAATTAGGCAAAATCCTTCTAGATAGAAGGCGAAAAGTCGCTCTGTTAGTTCTTCTTGGATGAACTATTCCATGTTTATTCCAGGATGATTCCACAGGTAAAGACTATGTCGAAGTGTCTGTGAGGTTCAGAGGCCCACATTTCACAGGGATAGTGACTAGGGTTGCTTATGAGACTAGCTTAAATCACTTCTTCCTAGAGAGTGAAGAACTCATTCGCCACCACGGAGGGTTTTTGAGGGAGAAACTTCGAGAGCCTTGGAATGAAGTTTGCTTGGTTCTAATGAAGTATTTAACCCTTGAAGGGAGGTATGGCATTTGCTTGGTTCTAATGAAGTATATAATTCCTCATCATGATTATATTTCTCTTTTGTTCTCCCTATTACATAATTTAAAGGATACGATTTTTGATGTTAAAGAGAAGATGAAAATGGGGGTTAATTATACTATCCTCCATTAGGGGTTGATGTTATGTCTTTATCAATTCCACATGACCCTATTACCCCCTAGGATTGTGGAGGTTGACATCCCGACCCTCCATAACCCCCGCCCCCACCATAGTCCCCTAAGAATTACTAGCCCTAGAGCCCCTACCCACCAACCTTCACCTAATGAGGAGAGGAAGATTTACCCCCTAGTAAAAAGATTAAATCTGAGAAAGGGAAGGAGAAGGTGTTGGAAGACTTGGAGGATGAGGTGAGAGGTGGCAGGTGAAGA
This sequence comes from Cupressus sempervirens, assembly GCA_028749045.1. Classification (NCBI taxonomy): domain Eukaryota; kingdom Viridiplantae; phylum Streptophyta; class Pinopsida; order Cupressales; family Cupressaceae; genus Cupressus; species Cupressus sempervirens. The sequence goes on from CM053791.1 coordinate 320,781,309, forward strand.
TCTAGAAGAATTGCAAAAACTAATGGTAAAAGAAAGTTGAGGTCCACGACCTCACAGGAGGAGGACTTGAATTCTAAGGAGATGATCCACCCCAAACAACATATTAAATAGAAGACATCTAACTATGGTGAGGGGAATAATGAGGATGGGAAGGTGGAAGTCTCAGACTCTTCAAAGTCTAGCTCGGGTGGCGTAACTAAAAGTAGTAAGGAGAGGACCCATGTCTCGGCCTCAATTACTATGGGTTGTGTGGACCTCACGAAGGATCAATTCCTTGATATGGTGGAAAGAGCCCCTCCCCTAAGATGGTGTCTTCACCTACTAGGGTTGTTCATAAAGATAAGATTATCTCTAACCCCCTGGTTTTGTAGGAAATTGAGAAAGACATTGTGATGGTAATCTGAGTGAAAAGTAGGAGGACCCGGAGGAGATGTCCAAGCTGGCTAACAAAGAGCTGAGGGAAAGAGTGCACGCCTTGGAGGAAAGAGTAAGACTTTTGGCAAAGTTCATCAAGGTGATACATGCAACGGCCACTACCCTACACTTGTTGAAGGATAACTAGGAGGGGGACCTCACCCATGAAGACTCTAGAATGTTATTTGACTACTTGGCAAAGGACTAGGACATCCTTCTTAAAGGAAGGATGAGAAGAAGCTTAATTAGGGCTTGCTCTCCTTGGTTTCTTATGTTTTATGGTTTCCTGGTTACTGAACTTAATGAGGTTTAAGATAGTCTTGCCTTTGTTTATAAAAATTTTATGGTTTAAGTAGTATTGTTGATGGCAATTGTAATTTGTTGCCTGGAAAAACTTTTTAAATGATCCTTTGGGTGTTGCTTTTGCTTAGATTAGCAGTGGTAGGGGGTAATTTTATCCGATGGTAATATGTTGGTTGTTTTCCAGATTGTCATATGTATGGGTCGACCCCCTTGTTTTGGTTGCTTTTTAATTCAAAAACATATACATCTTGATTTAGTCTTAGAAATAAAAACTTTTAAAAAAATTAAATGTGAAATATTTTATTTTTTTCATAATTACATTTTACACTGTACAAATATATAATCTCATAATTTTATAAAAGGTACATATTAACATTACCCCATCATCGTTCGATGAAGTTCTTGGTTGTAAAAAACATTTATTGTCGTTGAAACAAAGGGAAACCAAGGTCTGTGGGCATCTGTGTGCTCAATCAATGTGTGGTGTCTGTCTGTAAAATAATTTTCTATTAGAAAAAACTTCATGCCAAAGATTCATAGCACAGTGCCCTAGTTGTACAATTGGTTTTTACATTGAGAAAAAAGTGAATGAAATAGTACAATAGCAAATGTGAATGTTGAAGATTCGATCGGGACAATTTGAGTACATATGTCACAGAGCTCGTGTAGATGACAATTATTAGATGTAATTAATGTTATCTACTTGTATTTTTTCTTATTTTTGGAATTGGAAAAATAACATAAACCCCAGCAAAATTACAAGAGACCAATAAAAAAACAAGAATGAATCAACATAAATTTATTTAAAAATAAAAGCTTTGACAAACTTTAGAATCTAATTCTTTGAGACTCCGTAAATTAATAATAAAAAAGAGGCTAGTGAAAACATTAGTTCCCTATAATGAAAGAGACTAGTAAATAGGGAAGACTGAATTTTACACTCTCCTTGAACATGACTTCCATTATCGTCAAACATGATTTTATTATTCTCCCATAATTTAATGAGTTGGAAGATGGCCTTTTAATGCGTCGTTATTCATAGATCTAAGAATTAGTCTCTTTAGAGCTGGCTTTAGACTTTTCTTCCGCTTTCAGATTTCTTTTTAATTATATGATTATTCTAGTAAAAACATTAGTATTTTGGTCATTTTATTTGTTGGTCCTTTCATTTATACTGTCTCGAAGCGATTGTCGCTTGGAATTATCTTATTTTAATGATTTATATACTCTCCTCTATTTTCTTGTTGCTTGACAGCTTTGTATCGACTTAATGATTTCCACTTGTCTCTTTGAAATTTAAGCCCGAGTTCTTCCATCTATTATCTATTTAATAACATTTATAAATCTGAGTTATTATATAATTCATCACATCAGTACGTTAGAATGAATTTTGAAGATTCAATCAAAATTGAATCATGACGTTTTCATTAGTTGAACTAAAAAAATGCCATTGGTTGTTCAGACTATTATTTTATTTTATTTTAAAATATAAATTATTTGCAATCAAAATAATTTAAATCATGATCTCTTTAATTTTAAATTAGAAAACATATATTAATTATCTTTATATTTTTAAATTATTTGCAATCAAAATAATTTAAATCATGATCTCTTTAATTTTAAATTAGGAAATGGATATGAATTGTTTCCATATTTTAATTATCATCAACACTAAAATTACTAAGCTGAAGAATTCGAAAAAATAATACTAGAAGCTCGTTAATAAATAGCTATATCATGTACCAATCACTTCTCACATGTATATTTAGTAGTTAAATTTATTGAACTACTTGGAAGTAATGGTGATTTTGAATGATTTTTCGGTCATTTGTGTATTAGTATATACAATTTTTAAAATGATATTGGGACATGTTTAAGTGAGTATCAAGGGACACTTTGAAATGACCTTTTTTAAGTGTTCATTATTGCTATCCAAGAACTAGAACAATAACTAGAATCAATTAAGTTTGCATATAAAGACAGTCAAAAACTAATTGTCAGATTTTATGTATCATTCAGATCTATAGATGAAGAGAGTAGACTTCCCCTACATACCTAATACAAATGACCTCACAATTGAATAGAAAATTATAGGATATTATAAAAACAACAGACAATCAAATAAATTCACTTGTATTAATATTAAATGATCATTAAACATTTATAACTTTCCAAATTTCGTGATAAGTACAATGTATTTATTGTACACAACTTCTATATTGTGAAAGGACAAACATATAATATGAAGTATTCCAATGAATATGCATTGTTATCATGATAGCATTGTTATCATGATAGTTGTACAAACAACAGCAATAGTTTATTTGATGAACAATGTGTTTCATAAATGCTGTAATATTTTATATTAAAATAATAAAATATTCGTTTTAGTTGTTAATGAATAAATTTATGATTCCTAATGAGACAAATGTATAATATAAAATATTGTTATGCATATATGTTGTGAGCACAAAAAGTTCTACACGAGAATAATATTTTCCCACTACTAGCAATGCTTGTTTAATGACATCCTTGCTTTATAGATTACAATACTTACATTGAATAGTTATGATATTTTATATAAAATCAGAAATGATATTTACAATGCCTATTATTAAATATATTTGTAATTTTGTTGGAACAAATATATAATATTATATACTCCAATACATTTATATTGTTTCTTTGTGAGTTGCACACATAAGAATTGTATTAATCATATTTTAATGTGAAACAAAGCGAAAAGAATATTTCATTTACTAATGAATGTATGTATAGATTTTTAATTGTATTCATAAGTTATCATGTATTTGTTAAGGATCTGTTTTGACAAATATTTTCAAGTAGGGAGATATTTTTCACAACTCGTCAAATTGGGATATTGCTCTCAAAATTCAATGGTATAGTTTTTTTGAGTCAAAATCATTGACCCATGTTTCGTGAGGAAGTGGTTCATAAGAACCCATATCTCATGAGAATGAATAGAACATTTGACACTCATTTTATCTAGGTGGTGCTCATAGAGATGGAGTGCTACAACTTTCCAAGAAGTCACTCATCCTAGTACTACTCTAGTGCACTCAAGTAGTAATTTTCTCCTTTGCGTCAAAAAAATAAGTCTCTGGAAGGACCCGATAGTATGCTTAACATTTATGAGCATCACTTAGATTCAATGAGCGCTAAGTGTTTGATTCATTCTCATGAGAGATGGGCTCTTGTAAACCCCTACTCATGAAACATGGGCCAATGAGTTTGACTCAAAAAACTATGCACCGAGTCTTATAGCAATATCACAAATATTTCCATATTTGAATGCAACTACAAGAAGCTTCCTTTAGAATTTTGGGATGAGAAAATTTTGAAACTCATTGCTTAGACAATATATTGAGTTTGCTGCAAAATTTAAGAAGCATTTTATCTTTGCCCATTTTAATATGCTTTCAAGTTACCCTTTTCTCCATATAAGGAGTTTGGTTGCAGTCAATTATTTTTTAAGACACTTCTATCGTTTCTTTTTGTTGGTATAAAGTGGGTCACTCTAGCCCTAGTTATAATGGTCAATGTATTAATATAAAATAAGGATTTTCAAAATGTTGAAAGTAGACTAAGCATGAATTAAAAATCTCCGGAGCAATTTGGCCTTAAACCATCCTAATTTGGGTTTATTTATTTTTAATTGTTCTATTAAGCTTTACTTTTTCCTTTGGTTGTCCCTTTATATTCTAGAGAGCTTATTGCTTATCTTCCTTTAAGCACAAGCATTTGTACCTTTTCAAAATCCCTACTTGTATTAATCATAACATGTGAACTAATAATTAATAATATATTTTAACTAAAATGCAACACCAACAACAAACTCCACCCCACCTACACTCACTTCTATAGATCTCAATGTGAACTAATTATAGATATTATCTTATTAACGACAAATATAACCTCAACAATAAATCTCACTCCAATATTATCCCCTCTCCCTTGCTAATGTACATTTAAAATAATTATTCATAATATTCTGTAAATATGATATCAACAATAAACCCTGTTCAACTATTTAAATACTAGCCACTCTTCCTTACTGATCTTGATGTAAACTAATTACTAATAATATCTCATAATTACAAATATGATATCAACAATGAAACCCTGCTCAACTATCGATCGCTCTCCTTTGCTGATCTACATGCATTACCAATGACAAATCTGTGATCAACTATCAGCTTCTCTGTTGCTAACCTATATAAGAATGATGACGGCTATGCAAATTAAAAAACAATTATTTTTAAAAATTTAACAGAAAGTTTTAACAGCCACTACTCAACAATAGAGGGGTAGGGAGTTTGAACAGAGAATTTGCCATTGCTTCAGATTTAGACTCTCCAATGTTGACTGGAGTGTTGTTGAAAAAGGGGGAGTGGAGGAGTAACTATAAAATGCCAGAAAGAATGTGCGCGGTGGAGCCAAAGTTCAATGCAAACGTCACCATCGATGCAGACGTACTCATGTGTCGCTATCGTGCAGACATCTTACGCCAATACTCTCACCTAACCTCCTTTCCTGCATCTATTTTATTTACATAACTAGTCCATAGCAGGGTCAGACTTGTTTCTTGCTGACTACTATTTATTGTAGCAAACTTCGATGGGACATTAGGTGTTGCGTTGCTTTGAAATATGTATGTACAAAAAGTTTTAACAGACAAATTTTGAAACACTTTATAGGTTGATTGGCATATTCAAATACAATATTTTTAGAAAACCAATTAAAATTTTTGCAGACCCATTTTCAATTCGCAATCACAGCTATCAATCACTAGCCGCAAAATCAGTGATTAGAGGGATGATGAAATAGAGTAAGACAAAGCTTCAACGGTACACTTCAGCACACGTGTTGAACTATTTTGTTTTTCCATAAAATATACGGAATGCAACTGGGGTACACTCATGCAGAAGGTGACCCAATTGTAATACAAATTTTTGAGTCTATGGCAATAAGCTAGCTAGCTGCTGGCCAGCAGCATTTCTTTGTAATTTCAAACAAATGCACAAATTTGAAGTTCATTTCAAGAATGCTTGAAGATCACCCACATCTCTTCTCGCTGTCTCTGCAAGAGCAGTGGGGAAATGATAATGAAGACGACTGATTCCAAAGTGAGAAAACACAGTACTTGAGATCTTTACAGTTAAAAATAGTGAACAAATAAATCACCACCACGGAAGGAAAACGCTGCAAGTGCATGCATAAAACAATGAGTAGTGTCTAAGGTGTAATTGCTGATGGGGTTGGGGTTTCTGAGGGTGCTTGTTGCTGTGGAGGAGTTTGTCCATTGGAGTCTTTTGATTTTTCATCAGAGGATTGCCTGTTCCCATCATCTGTTTCAAATTGCCTCATATCCTCTATCATCTTAACAATATCTTGCATTTTGGGTCTCTGATCAGGGACTGTAGCAACACAAGCCATTGCAATTTGGAGCAATTGAACCATCTCTTCTTCAATGTTCTGGTACCTCATCAGTTCAACATCAAACACTTCTGCTGTCCATTCTTCCCTCACCACAGACTGTACCCATCTTGGGAGATCGATGCCTTCATCATTGAGAGATGCTTGGTTTGGGGCCTTCCCAGTGAGTAGCTCTAGAAGCAGCACACCAAAGCTATAAACATCAGATTTTTGAGTCACCTTGCGAGTTTCAACCACCTCTGGAGCCCTGTAACCAGCAATCCTATTTGCAGCGGCAGCAGAACTAAACAATGGCACAAGACCAAAGTCCGAGACACAAGCATCTAACTCACTGGTTAACAGGACATTAGATGATTTAATGTTTCCATGGGTGAATTTGCCTCCACCTTCTTCATGGATATGGGAAACGCCTCTTGCTGCACCCAAGGCAATCCGCATCCTTGTCTCCCAGTCCAGAGGCGTTCGCCCTGAACCTCTGCTACCTAGAAGAACCAAAGAAGACAGCAGCAAAAAGAGGGTCATAGAGATTTAGCTAGAAATACTTGAAATGCATCAAGCGCCCTATTTCATAAAGTACAAAATGCTGACAAATACTACACAGAGAAAACAAGGGATTTGAGCACATAAAACATTCATACAGTACATACATACTTGCCAGGAAAAGCGAATTCCAGATCAGTTCAATGGAATCCCTAAAAACCTATACATACTAAACCACGTGGATTTCTTATGGAGCCTATAACAGACTACTGCAACACTACTTGTATTGAGAAACACAACAAACAGATTAGGCTAAGAAAAAATGCAAATAAGAAAGAGAATTTAATACAGCCAACCAAATGTCATACAATGCAAATTCCAGACTGAATCAAAAGCAACCTTGTCCACTGTGAGTTGGTGAAACTCAGGATGAAATGCTAACCCCAGCTTATTCGGCTTATAGCTAAACAAGTTTTCCAGGCGTATACATGGTTGCCTAAAGCCAGCCAATCTCCCTAACCTGAAGATTACTATTTACGCCATTCTGTGAGAGGAATCAAAATGTAGCCAATATTGAAAATCGACAATGACCTAATTGGATCGTGGATTTGACTGTGTGTCTGGTGACAGACCATCCTCTTGTTCTATTCAAACAAAGCCATGAGGACCCAACTCATGCATAACTTCTTCAGTGACATTAGGTATTCTATCATGGCTAAACTTCAACATTATTGCATTTGGCCAGGCATCGCATGTGCATCTAACATCACTCTTTTGCCATAGAAGACGAAAAATGAACATAGTTGCCATACACTACTGTATCAGCAGTGCAATCATATCTGTAATATGCTTTGATGGCATATCCAAATAAATTTTCCAAATGCAATTTCAGTAGACAGTTTTAACTTGTAACCCTAAGGGTTTTTTAAACCCAGTGAAAGAAACCTATCGATTGTAGAATCATTCTAAACATTATAATGTGAGAGACTACTACCAGGAGAAATTCTAAGAGCCAAATGCAACGTAGTTTCAAATTCAAACACAAGCAACGCATAGCATCCAAGACAAAGCAAACAAGATTGTTCACTATGGAGCATACAACTTCCCAAACGAGAGACACTCTAGAAAGGAAACATCAAACAGGTCAATTTCTTTCTCTTTTCTAAGCTGGTGAAACTCTGGGCTCAAACAAACATACAATTATCTAACTATAAATTTGTTCAGATTACTACTATCTATGGACACTCACTGGGGACTGGGCAAGTTAGCAAATCTCTTTTAGCTAGTTAGGCATACGTCGCCTGAAAGCGACCTTGGCGGTCCAGGAACACTCCCATTAGAGAAAGCCCATAATCCTGACAAAAGGGTTTGCCCTAAAATGGGCATATGCCGGAATTCTATACATGAAATGCTTGCCATCGTAGATCGGACTAGATAACAGCAAAAATGCCTAGCAAATAGGAACGAAAGGAGAATGTAAAATGCAGGTCAATTCAATGCAGCACATCAAAATGCCCATGACAAAAGCAACTAGAAGAAATGTAGCAATGTGGGTAGATGGTTACCGTGCAAGAGTGCGGATAAGCTACCGGAGGGCATAAAGTCATAGACGAGCAATTTCTCATCCTTGGAGTAGTAGAAGGCTCTCAGGGGCACCAAATTCCTATGACGGATCTTTCCCACCAGCTCCATCTGCTGCTCAAAGTCCTTTCTATTGGCCGCAACATCTTTCAAGCGCTTAACCACAACAGTAGTCCCATCTTCTAAAACAGCCTTGTAAGCGGTCCCAACGCTTCCTTTCCCCAAAACCTCGGCAGAAGCGCGAAGAAGATCCTCCAAATCAAAAGTATACTGACTTCCCTCAAAAAACTGAAGCTTGTTGCGCTCTGCCTCCTGACCAGAGCTCATGTACTCTGAAGGGCCCCCTTTCTCTACCGTCGCAACTCCGGCCTTCGGCGCCTTCTCTGGACTAGGCCTCTCGCGCCTCTCTCTCTTACTGTAACATAAGAACAAGCAGGCCAACAAGACGAAAAGGAAGGCGGCAGAGCCCACCGAAATAGCCGCAATGACGCCCTTGCTGAGCTTCTTCTTCGACTTATGGGAAGTGGGCAGCGCAGAGGGGGCAGGAACGGGCGGGAAAAACGATTGGCACTTTTGCAAAGGCTTCCCGCAAAGGCCCGCGTTGCCCTCAAACGAAGAGCGGTTAAACTTCTCCAACGAAGTGGGGATCGAACCGTTGAGATGATTGTTGGCAACGCTGAAACTCGTTAAGTTGGGGAGGTTCAGATTGGGCAAACTCCCCGTGAGGGAGTTGTTCTCGAGGTGGAGAACCGTGAGGCGCGTGAGACTATTGAAAGCAAATGGAACAGAACCGCTGAATCGATTGAACGAGAGATCCAGATGACCTAACCGAGCCCAAGAGGACAAGCCCTCAGGTAGTGGCCCTGAGAGTAAGTTGTTTTGCAAGTAGAGGCTTCTCAGCACCTTCAGATTCGACATGTCCTTTGGCAAAGCTCCAGTGAGCCGATTGGAGCGCAGAGAAAGGACCCTCAACTCAGTAAGTCGCCCCAGAGTACCATCAGGAATCTGTCCAAACAGCCCCACTCCAGGCAGTCTCAGCGTCCAGATTCGATCCTTATTGGCGTTGCAAATCACTCCTATCCAAGAACAAGCCGAGCTGTTGGCATTCCAGTTGAGCCTTCTTCCATGGGGAACACTGTCCATGAAATCAATCAGAGCCCTTTTATCTCCAGAGGGCTCCCCATTCACTGCCCCAAACACCACTAGCACCACCACCACCAGGACCTCTTTCACCCAGCCCATCTATCAATGCCCTTAAAATCCCCCTATTACCCCTTTCCTCCGTTGCAATGCTCAACAAACAACCCACATTGTGCAAAACGAGCAAACCATTGAAACCCAAAACACTAATCTCCGAGCTCAGATCTGTAGGGCAAAAGAGTTCAATCCCAATGCCAATGCCAGTGCTGATGACGACCCATTTGCCATGATTCCATGACAACCCCACAGCCAGCTCGGAGAAGAGGCATTTAGACTGAGTCTCTGGCAGAACACTTTTCCTTTCCTTTGCTTCCTCCAACCGCAAAGTGGAGGAGACTGATGCAATCTATTATATTAAAAAAGTATAACCTTTTTGCAGCGACTGGTTGGCCGTCTGGACAGGAATCAGGCTTTCCACTTGGCCATCAAATTTTTCCCTTCAATTACACTCAAAAGACTGTCAATCACTTTACATATCTACGCTTCCCCCGCGGACTGTCACTTGGCCGCCATACGCTTTTTTCTTAGTTTACCCTAATTTCTCGCGACCATCAAAGAGGATTTGGTTGTGTAATTTGTCGTCGCCACACAAATAATTGAATGTTTTTTGCGGTGGGGAGGAATAAATCGGGTTTGCTTGCCTTCGCCTTTGTCTTCGCCTCGGACAACGGAAAAGAGACAATTCTCTCTCGCTTTGGAACAAAGCACAAGGGAAAAGAAACATTGAGCTCGCCGGATCATACCGATCGTATACCCGTGAGTGGGTGGAAACAGGGACCTGCAAATCATTCAATTAATGATGATCCCATGTGAATTTCCCTTTGCCATCAAAATTACGCCCTTTAGGTATTATACTATAATTATCATTGCACTTTTTTTTTTCTTTCTTGATAAATTTGTATATGTTTTTTAAGTATATAAGTAAAAGATTTGAACAATTGGATGGACGCCCTCAAATTAATATTTCATGACGGTTTGTATACTCCATTATCATGCATCTCACCAATCTCTTGCACCTCGCCTCTAAAATGAATTTGATTTGGATATATGTAGTTGGTTCAAGTTCTTGCACAGATGTTAGATAGGTTTTGAGGTTGATTATAGTTGGTTCAATTTTTTGGGCATATGTCTCATAGGTCTTGAGGTTGATTCTAGTTGGTTTAAGTTCTTGATCGGATGTTCAGTGGGTGTTGAGGTCATTTCTAATTGGTTCAAGTTCTTGGACAAATGTCTGAACACTTTCTTGTTGGTTCAAGTTCTTGGATCGATGTTTGATAGTTGTCGAGGTTGATTCTAGTTTGTTCAAGTTCTTGGACAGATTTTCAATAGGTGTTGAGGTCGATTCATTGTGTGCCTTTGGACCTAAGACACGGTCTCGAGAGCAACCTATGTTGATTATTAGAGATATTGTATATAATAGTTTTTAATTAGATTGTCCATGTAAATGTTTGCAATGAAAATTTGATATATGAATGAATGTCAATTTATGTTATCTAATATTTGATCTATAAATGAATGTCAAATTTATGTTTGACGATTTTGTTATCCAATATTTGACGTGATGTGAAGATTTTTCTAATATACTATTTTATTATCAATTGAATGTCAAACTAATGTTAGGACATCTAGGTCATTTGCTCATTCTAGTTTTTGTTTTGAGATTTTTGTTATCTACCATTAAAAATACTATTCTATTAGGTAATATACTATCACTGTCATTACTATTTTTTCTCATCTTTGAAACAAATATTTATTATCTTAAATATGTGTTAAAGAATTAAACACTTGACTAGGTGTCTTGAGATTCATATATTGTTCAAAGATTTTTAAAGATATGCATATTCAAGATATCATGTTTTTTGTGAATATGTAACTTTAGTATTTAATTAATAGAGAAGGCACTATTCATCAAACTATTTGTTTCTTCTTTCTTGAGAAATTTGTATACATGTGTATGTTAATTCATATTTGATGTGTAAATGGATGTCATATTGTTGGTGAGATGTTTTTGTATTTTATTACTTGGTGTGTGAATGAATGTCAAATACATGTTCAAGGATTTTTTTTGTTTATTATTTGATGTGTAAATGAAAATCAATTGATGTTGGATAATTTTGTTGTCTCCTATTTTATATGTAAGTTAATGTCAAATTAATGTTCAAATATTTTTCTTTGCTATTTGATGTGTGAATGAGTGTCAAATTGAACAACTAGATAGGTATCTTGAGATTCATATTTTTAACAACTTATAGTCATATATATTCAAGATATTATACTTAATACAAAATTTATTAGATCACTCATTTAAAACTTTGTGCAATAAATTGATGTCTGAATGAACGTCAAATTAATGTTTAGATATTTTTGTTATCTACTATTTAATGTGTGGATGAATGTCAAATAGATGTCCAAAGATTTTTGTTATCTATTATTTGATGTGATGTCTAGAGTTTGGAGTTTTTTGTTTTCCACTACTTGATGTTTAAATGAATGTCAATTTAATGTAGAACAATATTTTATCTATTTATTCTTGTTACTATCTCGTTTTATAATTTGTAACATGATGTTTAAAATATATATTTTATCCTTATATTTCTTAATTGGTCTTTCGTAAATTTGACCTTTAAAATATCATAGAATACTACAATTTAAAGAACAAAACAAACATTGTCTATATTTTGTATCTCCCTTTTTTTTAAGTGGGAAGGTTTTAGTACTTTTGACCATAAATAGAGTTATTGTTCTAAGTCTTCACACAACATTATTTAATATGCGTTCAAATATATTATACAATTTGAATAAAGAGATGTGTGCCTTGGGTTTCAGAGCTCTTAATGACTCGTAGACATATATATTCAAGATATCATATTCAATAACTTATAATTAGATAATTTTTGTAAAAATTTGCAATAGAAATTTGATGTGTTAATAAAAGTCAATTTGATGTTTGAAGAGTTTTGCCATTTGCGATTTAATGTGTAAATGAATGGCAAGCTTTTGTTTGAAGATTTATGTTATCTACTGTTTGGTGTTTAAAGGAATGTCAATTGATGTTTGAAGATTTATCCTCGCTACTTATTCTTTTACAGTCACTTTTTATAGTTCTCTAACATGATAATTTACATTTTTTTAAAGTTTTATCATTATCTCTAAATCTATTATAAAAAAAAAATTGGTACATTTTGATTTCAAAAAGACCATAGTAAACTACAAATTAAAAAACAAAATAAACATTTTTTGTATAGTGTGTCTCTTCCTTTAAGTGGGAAGTTTTTTGTGCTCTTGATCATAAATAAAATTATTGATCTCAATCTTCAGACATAATTATTTATTATTTATTTAAATAATAATTAAAATTAAAATTTTAAAATATTATTATGTTAAAGAATTATAAAACAATTGTAAGCTTAAAGTTACATAAATATTTTAGATAATATTTTATGATTTATTATTAGAATAAATCATAAAGTAATCTAATAAAAATATTCTCACAATTAAATAATAAAAAATATAAATATAAAGAATAATGAAAAATGATTTACGAATTAACATACAAACATGTTAATATGAATGTGATAAGTGTCAAACGGTATAAATAGATAGATTCAATATATGGTTTTTTTCCTTTTTATGTTTTGATAAGATTGATATACTAAATTTGTGTTAAAATTAATTAATGTTTATGAAGTAGTATATTGTATGAAACTCATTTTTTATGGTTAGTTTTACATTATTATTTTTAGTATTGTGTAGGTTCGATATGTTATTCTTATATATTAATATGTTTTATTTTATTTTTTATAAGTTGGCACGTAAATATTTATATAATTCAAGTCATTAAATAAATAGAATTAAATAGAATTTGACTACTAGTAAAGATATTAAAATTGGTATAGATAATAAAATTTAAATATATACAATATCAAATAAGAATAATAATGGATAAGTTCAACATCAATGGTGTTTTCAAATGAATTATTTATCTTATTATCTCTTGTGTTTTGCACTAGTTTATTCATCTTGTCACAAATATGTTTTAATTTTTTATTTTATTTTATTTTTATCGGTAAACGGTCGAAGTCTAGATTAATTATTATTATTTGTTGGAATTAATTATTAGTATATGTTAAGCGAAGGTAGATTCAAATCCAAGACCTCCCACATGAGAGACTCGCAAGTTGTCGTTGCTTTGTAGGCTTTTGCCTTCAAATATGTTTTAATTTATATTGACCCTTTTTTGTTGTATTCTCTAGGCTTGTCTTGGCTTGTTTATGTCTCTAAGCATATTTCATTCTTTTTTTGTTTTATATTTATTAATTAAATTTTAGTATATATTTCCATGAGTATAATTGACCCCTCTTTGATGACCCCTTATTCTCACCCTTGCCATCTTGAAGTGTTTTAATTAAATAATTTGATGGCGCCCTATCACTTGGACCTATTGTTATAACCACCTTTTAACCTCCAAAAGATTGTTCTATATGCATAGTGTCATCAAACTTGTTTTCCAAACTTTATGATTATCCTTTAGAGAGATTTGACCTTTTTAAGGTTTCAAGTCAATGCATACCCCCTAGCCAAATGGAGGTGAAATTTTCAAATTTCTCTAATAAAAAAAATATATTTTATAAATATTCATTGAATAATTACTTCATGTGATAACCTTTCACATGGTGAAATCTAAGTTAAGTTAGATAGATTTTGTATCTAATTGGACATTAGTTGAAAGGCCACACTTAATGCTCTTCTTAAAATAGTTTCAAAATATAATCTAATACTTCTATAGTGGATTGACATACTCCCAAGCAAATATATTTCCTTTCGTTGTGAAATTGTGTGGGTGTATAATCCTGACTTCTAAATTTGAACTTATAATTGGTAGGGCACTCCTATTTAGAGCTCAATAATGTTTCAAGTTTCATAGAAATTAGATTTAATTAGAGAGAAAGTGAAAGGGTGGAATAGATTTAATTAGATTTACTTTTGGGGGCATTTTCAATTAAAAGAAAGAAATTAGCTCCAATGTAGAAGCTATACAAGAATCAATAACTAAGGGGAACTACTCATTGTAAATAATAAAATTTGAGAAAAAAGTAGAAAGAGATCTTGTAAGGGAAGAGGTTTATTGGAAGTAGAGATCTAGGGCACAATGGGTAAATAAGGTAATAAGAACTTTGCCTTCTTCTACAGATTATCAAGTAGACATAGGAAAAGGAACATAATTTAGAAATGATTCAAACCTAGAAATTATTGAGGACTCTTAATAGGGTGAAATGGTAGTAGATTATTTCAAAAATGATTATATCAATGGTGTTGGAAATAGACAACATTCCCTTGATGAAAAGCTCTTACATTGTCTCCAAAAAAAATCTTAATCTTATCAATAATGATCAAATTCTAGCTCTGATGATTAAAGAGGAAGTGAGGATTGTTGTTTTCTGCATGTGTAATTATATTGCCTAAGGTCCAGATAGTTTTTCACCTAATTTTTTAAGGGGTTATAGGACATTGCAAAAAATGTTGTGACTATAGCAAGTTAAAAAAAAATAGAACTGGTGAGCTTTTAAAGAATCTAAAAATATGTTCACTTCCTTAATCCCTAAAATTAAAGAGCCTAAGAGACCTAGGGACTTCAAACCTATTATCCTATGTAAGATTATTTATCAAATTTTGTCTAATCTTTTGGTGAATAGGATCAAACCCTTCCTGGATGGTTTTATCACTTATAACCAAAAATATTTTTTTCTAAGAGGCAAATGCTTGACTACATAGTTTGTACTAATGAAATTAGTCACTCTATAGATAGATGGTGTATGCCAATAATAGTGCTCAAGCTTTATATTTCTAAAGCTTGTAATAGGGTAGAATGGGAATTTTTGTGCAAAGTTTTGAGTAAGTTGGGATTCCATGAAAGATTGATTGACATGATAAGGAATTGTGTGGAGACAATTTGATTCTTGATCATTATCAATGGGGTTCCTAGGATATACTTTGGATTAGCTAATAGTATCATAAAATGATACGTGTTAAACCCATACCTATTATCATACTTGTGGAAGTCTTGGGAAAAAACTTCTCGAATCTAGTTAGTACAAGAAGACTCCAAGGGGTTAAGATTGTCTCCACTATTAATCCTTCTATTTTATAGTAGATTTTTTTATGATAGAATCCTCTTAGGGAAGGTTTCCTTAATTCTAGAAAGGGAATGGAGGGTATTATGAATACAATTTTTTGACTAAGTTGTGTCAAGCTTTGAATCATGTTATGGTTTTATCTATTGGTTTTATAACAATGTATTTTCATTATCTTCTAGTCATACTCATGGTTTTGTGTTTATATTTTTCCCTTAGTTGGTTAGTCATCGTGTGTTGAAATATGAGTTGTCATCTCATTATTGGTCCATGTCAGCATCAAAATTTTTTTTAGGATCCATTAGACATGTTCCATGCTTTATCGCTAACTCATGGGTCAGTTTTATGTTTAAAGTTGTAAGTGGAAAGTTAGTAAGTGTTGTGTTTTGTTTAAGTCTCAAGGTCTCTAATTGTTTAGGTATTAACATTTTATGTTAGTGAGATAGAGAGTGTAAATGATATTGGTTTGGTATCATGCATTAAATTCATGAGAGTTAGTCAATAAGTCATTTCATGTAGTTGTCATTAACTCTCAAATTGGTTTTATGGTAGTATTTTGAAGTTGTAAGCTAGCGAGTAGATAGTTTGTGGTAAGATTTTATGGTTATTGCTAGCTTGTGTGGTTTAACTTTTTTAAGTCATGATCAAGTCATAAGCTAGCGAGTGAAATACTAGTGGTTTTCCTGGTCACTAACTCATGAGGTCAAGGGATGTTAAGCTTTGTCAGGTTGGGAGCTAGTGAGCATGTGTCACACATCTCATCTTTTATAACTAAGAAAGGGTTATTTGGTGTTGTTATTGGAACTTGGAATGAAATAGAATATTCTTTATAGCTAGAGAGTTGGTGAATGCATGTCACATAGATGGCTCAAACAAAACTGATAAAGGTTTTATTTCTTGTCATCCTAAGCTCTCAAGTTTTAATTTTTTTAATATGGAGAATGTGCAATCAAAATCCATGTGTTTAGTGGGTTAAGGTTTAGTATTATATCTAGCCCATTCTAGTTAATGAAGAAAAAAAATGGAGAGTCAATGAATGGCATTTTGTGTTGGTACTCATTAGGTTAGTGTAGGTAAGAGATAAGCAGTTTTGTGTCGGCAAGTACGAAATGAGGGTTAAAGTTACCACTATAGTTAGATCATAACCTTTAAAGCACTTAACATTTTGAGATCAAGAATTTGTGGGTGATGGTTAAGTTGACCTTAGTCACTAGCTCTTGAGATTATGGGGACTTTGTATTTTAACTGGCTAGCTAAAGATAAACTCGTAAGGGCTTATCACTAGGTAGCACGATTTCCTTGTTGAAATGATCAAACCCTAATATTAATGGGGAAGGTGAATTGGTACTCTTACAATAACCCTAACTTATATTTGACAAAATATATCCTCTAAAACATTACCACGTATATGCAATAGATAAACTTTCTTTTCATAAAACATGCACCAAAAAATAAGCATCCACACAAATTCAACAAATAAAACAAGTATTTTTCTCTTGGAAACCCAAAAAGGAAAAAACCATAGTGGGAATGAGGTGCACAAGTAATAAAGACCTTTTATGAAGTATGTTTGGTTAAGAGCTTATCCCTATTAGGAGCTTAGAATAAAGTTTGATTAAGAAATTTTGAGTGTCATTTTCATGCAATAACAATGGTAGAAATCTAACACTTATTTCTCTCTTAAAAAGTTGATGCAATTAACTCCAAGGTTCCTTTAGGTTATTTGTCAACCACCTAGATAGCTCAATAGGAGATAAATGTGAATGTTTATGAGGAGATCTTTGCTAGTTTGAGAAAACTAAAATTCTGAAATCTACAAAACAATAAGAAGATAACCAATTTTACAAAAAAAAATTATAGTTTTATGTTTTTTATGAATGCATATTTTAATGTGCAGCTACATGAATATCCTAATTAACCAAATTTGTAAACAAAACACAAAGAGAGTAGGATAATGAGAAATAAAGCAATTTTGCCAAAAATTAAAAACTTAAACGGGCATAAGCCACCACCATAACACTCTATGAATTAGAACTTCAAGGGAATGAGGGAAACCCACATGGCCTAGAGCAGTGCAACTATGACTCCACATATGCAATCATTGAAGAAAATTTTCAAAGGATGTATGATTATTTGTAAATTTTAAAAGCGTCCAACCACTCAAATGTATGAGCACATGAGATGAATCAATATGAACATATTTAGTGGAAATTACCTTTCCTATTCATCGCAATAGAGGAGTTCATAGAAAAAGTGACAAACTCTAGAAAACTAAGATCGACAAGCATCACATACAACAACCAATCAATTCTTTCATCGTTCATAAATATAAAATACACATTCATGAAGATGCAATATTCTTGAAGGAATAATCACACCTAGAATAGGAGCACCAACTATATATCTTTATTTTATAAAATGTTGGCCATTTTTACATTATACAATCATGCTTATATAGAGATTCAACCTCAAAAATGTGATTTTTGGAGGTATAGTAACTCCCATGTAGAAAATATAAAAAATAACATAATTTACTCTATTTTTATGCAAAATGAAGTCCTAACATGTTGCTACCGAACCTGCACTTATTTTTATAAATTTATTTTGTGTATTAGGCCTTTACATGAGCAGAAAACTAGAGAAGAACAAGAGAAGAAGATCAGATGAAAGTTGAGCTAAAATTGATCTTCGAGGTGTTGTTTGAACTCCACTTCTTAATACTTTATTGTGTTGTCCTTGTCAACCTTATCTCTTCGTGGAGAACTCATTGTTAACTCCACATGACCTTATTGCATCACAAAACATGGTTGGACACCTTCTAATTAAGATCTAGTGGTGAAAATACATAAACACATCGTCAAATCTAAGGCCCTGTTCAAAACTTGGAGTTTCAAAATTTCTCCAAGTGTCCAATATTTTTGGAGCTATCATCCACAAAATTTCAAAATTTTTTCTAGTTTTTCTTTCTCAAGGAGAACTCCCAGATGTTCTTCTCTAAATTTATCAATAACAGTCGTGTATTGGTTGGAAAATCCCAATAGGTAAAAGCACAGATCTATGTCACCATTTAGGACCTCTAAACTTGTTTTCGTCAAATTGCATTTCTCTATCAAAACTCTCTTTTTTTTTCAAAAAATAAAAATACTCTTTAATAGATCTTGGAGTTAATATCATCATTATATAAATTTTATAGTATTTTGATTAGTTATAATATGTCATGATTTCAAAACATTATAAGTAGGTATTTTAACATTTGAGAAGATGCTCCCTTAAAAAAAGAGAAAAAAAATAGTAAGTATTATCAAAAAAAATTAAAATTTATATTTATCCCTAGAGGAGAGAGTTCACTTCAAGAATATGTATTTTTTTCAAAAAATGTAGATTTGATAGGGAAGTTTTGAAAGGAAGAAAAAACTATTGGTTTTTAATAAGACCGATCTCAAGTACTTATTGTTGGACTAACCACTAATGTTCCCCTTCAAGATTCATGACATGACTTCACCGCCTCATGTGTTCTATAAGTCCAGTGGTTGTATCAGGCATTAAGAGGTCGATCTTTTGGTGCAATGACAACCCTAGCTTGTAACAAGTAGTATTAGAGCTTGTCACAGGTTCGAATCTCCTCTGGTAACACTGAGGGGGGAATTATTGGACTAGCCACTAATGTCCCCTTTCAGGATTCGTGACATGGCTTAACCACCTCTTTCTATTCTATAAGTCTTATAACAAAGAAAATATACATAAAAAGATAATATTTGTTTTATTATTCCCTAGTTATATTGTTGGAAATATTCAAGATATGATAGGTTACTGAGAGGGGAGGGGTGAATCAGTAACTTCAAAACTTTAAACTATTCAACACTTTAACCATTCATCATTCATTCATCTAATCTACTGCATATATGAGAAATCAAACATCCATAACACATGTACATAGTGATTTGGTGACCTAGAAACCTTCCAAATAGAAAGTAAAACTGGGGTGGGGATGATACCCACAAAACTTCATTACTATAGTATGAAGTTGGCCTGTTAAGGCTTACATTGACCACTTCTGGTGATTTTCCCTATTAGGAGCATAAAGGACTACTAGGTCCACCTTGTTAGAGGATTTATAAACATACACTGAAGTATGCACTATGTTAGGAGATTTATACAAAGACTATTAAGTCTACCTTGTTAAAGGATTTACAAAATTGATTCACCCGTTAGGATGAAACAGTGGATCTACTTACAAACTTGATTTGTTGATTAGATCCGTGAAGTATATATCACCTCTTGTGATTGATGAATCATTACTGCTCCTTGTAGACCTTGCTGCTTACTCTGCTCTTTTGTTGATTTGCATTTACACTTCTCAAACATTACATATCTTTCTTGATACTCTAATCCACATCACACACATCAAATGATATAATACATTACATAAATATACCATTCCAATAATTACAATTGCAAGGTCGGCTAAAACACAAGTGAACAAAATATTACTGAGTCGGCCAAATAGTAAATAACTCGGGTTCACTGAACTAACTCGGTGACCTTCTGATACTTGACATCCACTACATTACTCGGCATCATCATGCACTTGGTAGAAGTGAAGGCTCAGTCCATACTAATCACCTGACGTAGTTCTAAACTCGGTAACCATTGGAGACTCAGTGGATATAGTATCACTTGGTAAAAACTGAACCCTTCATTCACCTTGCTTTCACTCAATAAGCATTATACTTTCATTACTTGATAAACACTACACTTCCAAGACTTGGTAGACACTGTGCTTCCATCACTCAGTAGGCATTATGCTTATATCACTCAGTAGGCACTGTGCTTCCATCACTGGGTAGGCACTGTGCTTTCATCACTCGGTAAACATTGTAAATTGCTTAAGTAATGAATGTATAAGGTAACTACTAAATGCTTGGTATACATTGTAGATTGAGTGATGAGCTCGGTAGTTATACTAATACAGATAAGTGTTGTCACTAATGGCAATAATAACTTAATGCCAACAATCTCTCCCTTTGGCATTAGTGACAAAAACACTTATAAGCCAAAATGTATGTACACAGCCTAACTAAATGAATTTAGGTTTTTCAAAATTGATCTTTGTAGAACTGATGCATATACAAATATACTTATGTACACATGCAAACTTTATTGTGTGCTAATTCCCCCTATCACTTATAGTAATAACTTTCTCTGAATCTCTCCCCCTTTTTGACAATAATGCCAAAGGACTGCATATATACAATTTATATGGTTACACCAAAATGAGATAAAAATTCTTGATGTACCTTAAGAATGGTTGCAAAAGTACTATCCCAAGTCTGCTGCAAAATTTGACAGGTGGAGAGAGCAGTTTGAACTTCTGTTGATAATTGGATCAAGTGATCAGCCACTGAGAAGTTCTGATCTTGGACCAATGTTTTTGCAATGTACAAGATGTTTTTGCATTGTGTCCATGATAGGAAGGATCATGTTTTGGATGTCTATGAGTTTTGACCGGATCCTAGCTTCCTCTCTCAATAATTTTGCCTGAACATTTGCCAAATATCTGATCTTGGTGTGATGGGAGGTTGTGGAGGAGGAGTCCACCTTTAGCTTGGAGGCACTTGATTGCATATCAATGTCAATCTTATTTAACTTATCCTTTATTTCTTTGGTGAAACCAAAAACATCACAAAATTTAGCAAAAAGTGATGCTGCATTATTAAAAGAATTTTCAAAATTTCCCAAAAATGTTGACAATTCAACTTGCTTTATTGCTATCTTTTGAGCAATATGCTCTAGCACCTTATTATAAAATTTCTTTTCAGCTTTCTCAATAAGTTTTTCTTGTCTGGAAGAATCCTCATTGAATTTCTGTACAACCTCTTCTAATTGAATCAAAATGTGTTGAGTAGAATCTACTTCAACACCTATAGCATCTGTAATTATATTCTTGGCATTCTCAATTATTTTGTATTCCTTATCCCTTTCAGACCTTAACTGCTTCTGCGTAGCTTTCATCTCTATTAGTTGACTAGCTAACCTTATCTCTTCAATGGTGGCATTTTCATAGTCAATCTTTGGAATTACTATCTCTGTGTCTAATTCAATATCTTTTGCAATTTCCTTTCCAGTGATCAGAAGTCTTAATGGATGCTTTTGTTTGACTTCTTTGATGACTGGTTTGACCTTAGGAACATACACAATAGTGGAGATGGAAGGGCTAGCATTAAAAACTGGGATAGGACTTGAGGATTGAATGCCAATAAGAGTATTAACCAGATCAAAAATTGAAACACTTCCCAAAAATGGTATCATATTCAGTAGAGTACCCATAATAGAACTGATTGGAGTGGAAGTGGATATAGTTGATGCTAATGAAAACAAAACTGTAGAACTTGTTGGAATTGATGAAGACAAAATTGTGGAACTTACTAGTACACTTATTGTTGATGAAGGAGTTGAGGAGGCTGGCTCGATAGCTGAAGAAGTGACAGAAAACTCAGCAGATGAAGTGCTTGGCACCTCTGTTTCAGATACCTGGAGTTGGGAGGTGGCCAATGAAGATTGAGCAATTGATGTGGCAATTGTGCTCATAATCTCACTTGCAGAAGCTGTCTCCAAAGTGGATGTAACAGTTTTTGGTGGAGAGTGAGGAAGGGATGCAATCACTTCTGCTGCAATTTTAACTGGATCTTCTTCTTCCTCTTTTTCTTCCATAAGTGCATGCAGCTCTCCTGGAGTAACTGTGATGGATGGAGTGCTATCAAAATCATCACTGTCACTGCTATCATCATCCTTGATCTCAACTAGATCTTCACTGGGCTTTTGCAGATGATAGATGTTCTTCCACATGTTTGTTGCATCATTTACAACATGCTCAATGTCTTTAATTAAGATCAAACATGTGTGAAATCTAATCATCATTTTACCTTCATGTTTTTTCATTGCTACCTTTATTTCTGCTCTAGTGAGACTCGGTAGAAGATTCTTCAGAGATTGCTCATATATGTCTTTAACCATTTGGGTGGCTGACTCCCATCTCGGTTGCAATCTCTCCAACAGTTCTTTAGAGATTTGAGAGGCAAGCTAGTCTGGGGAGTATTTCCATTTACCCATCTTATTGAGTACCAGTTCCTCAATCTGCATTTTCTCAACATTAGTTCTTGTTTCAAATTTCAATGCCTTGAAATTTGTGATGCCAGCTCCTTCTTCCAATTTTTTAAGCCTTTCCTCGAATGTGGGTGGAGGCCTAACCAGTATGGGTTCCTGCTTACCTTTTCTGGTTCTTTGGAGAATACTACAGTGGGTTTTTTCTTAGGTTTGGTAATAGTTACCTTACATTTCTTCTTAGGTTGTTCCTCTTCAAATTCATGTTCTTCTTTTTCTTCTTCTCCTTCTTCTTCTTTATCATCTTCTTCATCCTCACCTTTTCCCTCGGTGAGCATAAGAGGACTGGTAGCAGTTTTTTATTTTGCTATCTTCCTCTTGCCTTTGCTTATGGCCTAGGGTAGCTTGATTTCAAGATCAATTATGGCCTTTGCCTCATCATATGTTCCAAAGATTGGTTGCCTTGGGTCTACTAACTCATTCACCAGTGCTTCAATAATATCCCTGGCCTCATCAATATTTACCTCATAAGGAAGAGGTTTTACCCATGCAACTCGAGGTTTGACTGCCTGAATGCATACCTTATCATAGTCAACCATAAAGTATACATCATCTCTGTAGTCTTCAACTAATTTTCGTGGAATCTAGAACATGTTATTCATTCTCTCCTTGAAATCTTCAAAATAATTGTCCATGATGCTATCAAAATTTTCACCCATTTCTGCTACAAACTCATTAATCTAATAAAGAATGGGAATGTCTTTTCTCCATACAACTGTTCCTTTTGATGGAAAGAATTTTTGAACATAGAAAAATAAACAGATCAATAGAGAGCCAAATTTACAAGGATTATTCTTTGAAGTCCTTATACTATCCATATTTTTATTCAGTTATCTCAACAGTAATTCTGACAGATCAAATTCAAGGTTTTTCTTTACAATTTTAAAGGCCAAATCCACAGCTTCACAAGGTACATTGTATAGTCGACTGGAGCTATAGATTTTGTGGGCAATGACATGAATGTCAAATCTTAGTTCGACATCTGATACAGTGCTGACCTTTAAACCTCCACCATCCCATTTGGCTAGGGTTTGCTTCTGTAACTCCTCCCGACCTAGGGTTTGTGGTTTTTGCTTTGCTGAGCATAGGGAGACCTATGATTTTATTAATCATCTTCTTTGTAATTAACACTGGCTGCTCTAACCATAGTTTCCCATTGTGCACCTGACTCAAAATATACCTAATCCATTTGGTTTGGAAGCTTCTAGGAATATGCGAGATATGAGTCAAACCTTTGGTTTCAAGATGCTTGTATTCGAGTTTTAGAGAGCCATCTACACTCATTTCTCCTAGGGCATTGTCCATCTCTAGGTTTCCAATTTCTTGAACAGAACATTTGAAATGAGTACGAATATCATTAATAAGAAGTACCTTAGGTAGAATTTGCGATTGAGCTCCATTCAGGTTGAGTGATTCTGCAATGACTGAAACAATTTTGAAGTTGGGTGCTTTCCATTCTGTACCCTTTACTAGCATTTCTGAACCTCTTTTTGCCTTGGTGCCGCTGCTACTCTCGGATGACGTTGCTACTCGATAAGCATAAGAAAATTTTGAATAGTTTTTTTCGCTTTAAAATCACTTGAAATCGCTTAGAGTTGCTTGGAATTCGCTTGAAATTTCTTAGCTCTAAAATCGCAATGAAGAATGAAATTGAATTCTGCCCTTTTGATGAAAATTTTGCCATAAATGCTTGGTACAAAGGTAGATGAGATGACACAGTGTTTAACAGGCTATCATTCATTTGCTCGGTAGAAGCTTGCAACTCGATGATCAAACAAAACTTTTAGTTATTCCCGACCTAGCTTGGTAAGGTCTTCAACTGACTTTCCTCAGTAGATGTAACTCGACGATAGATATGCTTTCTTTGATCTTTGTGTATCTGGAATACTGATTTCATCATTTTTCTTTTCTTGCATTCAGAATTGCTCTGGATATAGCTTGATGATACAGTTGCAGATCATTTATGAATCTAATTGGAAATGATGGAGTCACCCACTTCTTGAGTGACATTACCATCACTTGAACTATCTTGCTCGATAGATTTTGGAATCCATTGTTGCCTCATTTGCTTTCGAATGTTTTCAGCTTTAGCTTTCTTTTCATCTTCAACTCTTCCTATATTCATGCAGTTTTTAGCTATATGACCGAGTTTAGTGCATGTATAACATCTTACTGTTGTGTCTCTTTTCCTCAAGTGATGCCTTGAGCAATCTTTGCCAATGTGTCCATATTCTCCACAATAATGACATATGCACCAGGTATTGTAATCCCATCCAAAGATTGCTTTAACAAGTTGTTCAGCTGGATTGAATGATTTGGATCTGCATTGGAATGCCTTGTGACCATGCTTCTTGCACTTATGACAATTGCCTTCAAATTTTGGTTTTTCCTTGCATTCATTAGCTTTATGACCATGCTAACTGCAATTGTAGCATTTACCATTGAATTTACCTTTTCCATTGCTCCAACAATTGTTTGATGTGTGACCTAGCTTACCACAGTGATTGCAAGTAGATCTTTGATTCCTTTGGGCACCTTGTTTGGAGGTTTCACCTTCTTCCTTGTAACCAAGTCCAGCTTTGCCTTTTTGTCTATGAAGATTCTGCTCACTTTGCTGATTTAACTGAGTCATGTCTGCTTGAGATTTCATCATTCTCTCATTGATTTTATTTTCAGTGATTAGGTCATTTTCCAAACTTTCATTGATTTTTCTTTCAGATCTCAAGTCATTTTTTAAGCTTTCATTGATTTGTCTTTCAGTTATCAGATCATTCCTCATGCTTTCATTTTTAGATCTCAGATTCATAATTTCTTCATTTGCATTAGATAGTTGATTTACAAGATTTTCATGCTGAAGGGATTGATTATTTCTTGCCTCTAAGTCTTCATTTTCCTTGTCTCTCTGTTCCAAGACTTCACATAGCCTGACTAATTGGATTTCTTGTTCTCTTTTAAGCTTTCTTACTTCTTCCTGCAAAGAACCATTCTTTTCTAGGAGTTCCTTAATAGCCTCATTAGCTTCATCTGAACTACTTGATGGTAAAAGGTCTTCAATCTTTTCTTCAATATACTGATGATCATTCATTTGTCTTGCAAGTTCCTTCCTTCTTTCTAGGGATTGAGAAAGGTGCTTCTTAGCTTCTTTGAGTTGAGCCATGGCCATTTCTAGATCTAGCTTTTCATTTTCAATAGCTTTGTCAAGTCTAAATATCTCCATTTTCCTTGATCTTTGCTTAAGCTATCAAGCTTTGTCCTGAGAACCAGACTGCTCTAATACCATTGTTGGAAATATTCAAGATATGATAGGTTACTGAGAGGGGAGGGGTGAATCAGTAACTTCAAAACTTTAAACAGTTCAACACTTTAACCATTCATCATTCATTCATCTAATCTATTGCATATATGAGAAATCAAACATCTATAACACATGTACACAGTGATTTGGTGACCCAGAAACCTTCCAAATAGAAAGTAAAACTGGGGTGGGGATGATACCCACAAAACTCCATTACTATAGTATGAAGTTGGCCTGTTAAGGCTTACATTGACCACTTCTGGTGATCTTCCCTATTAGGAGCATAAAGGACTGCTAGGTCCACCTTGTTAGAGGATTTACAAACATACACTGAAGTATGCACTCTATTAGGAGATTTATACAAAGACTGTTAAGTCTACCTTGTTAAAGGATTTACAAAACTGATTCACCTGTTAGGATGAAACAGTGGATCTACTTACAAACTTGTTTTGCTGATTAGATCCTTGAAGTATATATCACCTCTTGTGACTAATGAATCATTACTGCTCCTTGTAGACCTTGCTGCTTACTCTGCTCTTTTGCTGATTCACATTTACACTTCTCAAACATTACATATCTTTCTTGATACTCTAATCCACATCACACACATCAAATGATATAATACATTACATATAATACCATTCCAATATTTATAATTGTAAGGTCGGCTAAAACACAAGTGAACAAAATATTACTGAGTCGTCTAAACAATAAATATTGCAGGTTCACTGAACTGACTCGGTGACCTTTTGATACTCAACATCCACTGCATTACTCGGCATTGTCATGCACTTGGTAAAAGTGAAGGCTCAGTCCATACTAATCACCTGATGTAGCTCTGAACTTGGTAACCATTGGAGGCTCGGTGGATATAGTATCACTTGGTAAAAACTGAACCCTTCATTCACCTTGCTTTCACTTGGTAAGCATTATACTTTCATTACTCGGTAAACACTACACTTCCAACACTCGATAGGCACTGTGCTTTCATCACTTAGTAGGCATTGTGCTTCCATCACTCGGTAGGCACTGTGCTTTCATCACTTGGTAAACACTGTAAACTGCTTAAGTGATGAATGTACAAGGTAACCACTGAATGCTCGGCATACATTGTAGACTGAGTGATGAGCTCGGTAGTTATACTGATACAAATAAGTGTTGTCACTAATGGAAATAATAACTTAATGCCAGCATTATACATGTCATCTATAATATATTTTCAAACTAGAGAAAAAAAATGATCTACATAGACTTGTTTGACGAGAACTACACCCTATATTTTTTGTTTGCTAAAAAAAGGACTTCAATTTTTTTTAATGATTAAATTCTTACTCAAAAAAATTTAGAAATATTATAGGCATAAAATTCATCCAATTTCACACATTTCTTTAGTTTACATAATCTTCAAATTCTAAACACAAATACCATTTTTATGTGATTAAAGTTGAACAAATTACATTATGGGATCCTTTTTCTTTATAAAAGGTGACACAGGTTTATGCTTTTACCCCAATAAGGCTATTGGTGATGATTTTGGAATATATGATTGCCAATGTTGTCAAACAATTGGAGAGGTAATATGATTTTGGTTAAATTTTATAAGAAGATTGGACCAACACTTAAATAGGAATAACCAATAAATAAGAAGGAAAACTTAGTAGTAAGAGGTGAAGGAGAAGTTAATCGATGAAAAGACCAAACAATTAAAAAGAATAGGAAAAGTGCTATCGATACATAGGACAGGACAATAGTTGAAGACTTGTTGGTACAAAGGAAAAGGTTATATTTTCGATAAACTAAAAGTTATTGGCAAACAAAAAGTATCAATGTATAAAGTAAACAAGTGAACTAGCATATTGATCAATTAGTAGACAAGTGAGGTAAGAATAATTTTGTGAAAATGAATAAACCAATCATGACAGAGTTAGATTCAATGAACCTAGTAAAAATGAGAAATAATCTACATAGATCAAAGATCCTAATGAAATGGTTTATAGGGATTCGTGAATAGATTTATTGGTGAATTCAAGAAATTTCTTGGTGAATAAGAATAATAATATATTCTACCAAGGGAATGACCAATAGATTTAGATCCAGTTGATGTCGTCAAAGATTTGAGAAATTTCAATATGAAGATGGATTCTAATGGAAGATATGGAAGAATCTAGAACTCTAATTAGGTTTTCTACTTGAAGGTAAGAACATATATAAGGAGTCAACTAAAATGATGAACAATTATTGAGAGTAAAGTACTAGAATGAGAAATTAATGATGAATCAAGGAGAGATCACGAATTTGATATAAGAGAAGCTACAAAAGGATAGTATGGACGAAGAAAGAGCATAAAGGATCTTATCAACTTTTGGAGAAGAAATTACAAGTCAAATTCTTGTTATTTCCTAACAATTTTCAGCAAGTTATCAAAATCCTTTAGCAAGGTAGATCTTAATAGGAAATTGTTGTAAATCCCTTAATTAGGTGAAACATAGTAATGGTGGGATAAATTCCCTTAGAAAATATAGTCTATATGTAACAATGTATCAGTCACTCCTAAGAGGATGAGACACTTAGAAGATGGAAATTTATAGCTACTAACAGGGAAAAACTTATCTATTGTAGTGATGAGTTGTGGGTTCGATGCCCAATACAAATTTTCCCTATAACCAAGAGTTTCTACAAGATCAAAAATCTTCGTGTTATGTGTGTCCATGATTTAACTATTGTTCATTGCATTTACTTTTCATTTCACTATATAGGCAAATAAGTTTACATTATTACAACTCAAAGGATATATGTTGAAGTTGATGGTTAAAGATTAAAGAGGTAAAATTGTTGTAAGTGTTGATTCACACCACCCCCCCACCCCCCCCTCCCCTCTTAGTACTTATCTTTTCCAACAATTGGTATCAGAACAATATTGTGTGGAGGGAAAGTTTAACAACTTTAGAGTAGATTTGGGATAATGGAAA
Source organism: Cupressus sempervirens (assembly GCA_028749045.1). Classification (NCBI taxonomy): domain Eukaryota; kingdom Viridiplantae; phylum Streptophyta; class Pinopsida; order Cupressales; family Cupressaceae; genus Cupressus; species Cupressus sempervirens. The sequence continues at coordinate 320,810,300 of CM053791.1, forward strand.
GGCATAGGAAGGAGAATCAATTAGAAGAAGCCGTAGAGGAAGTCAATGAATATATACAAAATATGAAAGATAAGCTAAAGGTTTCATTTTCCAAAAGAAAGGAATTGCTAGAATAGCTAAAGATAAGTCTAGATAGCATTGAGAAACTATCAAAGGGTAGTGCCAGTTTAGATGAAGTTGAAATAGCAATTGTAGATTTCATAGAAAAGAATAATACCCTAGAAGAAGAAATAGCCAGAATGAAAATGAAACAAGAAAATTGATCACTAATATTGATTGAAGTACTTGAAAGAATGAGAGTAGGCAAGAGTGCCATAGTAATCTAGAAAATTGAAAAGAAAAATGATGAAGCAACAATCAGGAAATGCTAAAAAAATTATTTTAGATAAGGATGTAATCTTACAAAGGCTACAATAGGATAATCACACATTGAATGAGCACTTAAGTGTTACCAATCATGAGGGAATTCAAATACTAGTTGAGAATGAACAATTAAGAATAACCTAAAATTTGATAAGGAATTCAATGAAAGGCTCAAGAGGTATGAATAGAGTATAAAAATATTGATGAACAATTGAAGAGTCAAAGAAATTCAAGTGACATAACTAGCCTATGATATACCAGTGACAATAAATTTGAAGTTATAGAATCATCAAAATTTGGAACTAAGAAGCTATCATAGACTTAAGGGTCTTGTCAGCATTCAAGGTAAGAAGCGTACAAAATCCACTTGTTATAACTATGGAAATCTTGGTCATACATAAAATTTTTGTAGAAGCATATCATTAATGTTCCAAGAGGTACACCATTTAATGGCCATTGTTACAATTGTAATAAGTATGGACATCAAGCCTATGAGTGAAAATAAAGTCCTAGTATTAGATCGTATGGAGGTAGCTTTCTAGATATTATCACACATGCAATCATTATGGACATAAAGATAAACAATGCATAAAAAGAATGTCATTATTGAGGATACTAAACAAACCAGTAAGAATTATAAGGAGAGAAGGTAATATTCCTAATATGTGCACTATATGTGGAGATTCTAGACACACGAAAGTAGATTATAGAATGAGGAATCCTAGAGGTAATTCTGGACCATAGAGAGAAATAGGTGTGGTATGTCATATATGTCAAAAGTTTGGACATCTTGCACAAACTATAGCTATTGATTCTCTACCAATGAAGATAAGAAATGAAAAAGAGTTTATGTTCAATAATAGGTTAGGAATGATATGAAGAAGTTTGGGTGAAGAAGGACAATAGTAATACATCAATAGGTAACCCACCATGCTTTGGTTTACAAGATTCATCACCTAACTAAGAAAGTAATTTTTATTAGGGACTTAAGTTCACTATTATATCTACCAGTCCCCTATTGAGAAAGTAATAATATATATTAGCATTATTAGATGCATTAGTTATAATATTGAATGTATCACATGAAGTTGAATGAATCTGATTATTGCTTTATCATTTTTAAGCATATCTCTATTAATTAATGGAGACAATTGTCGATATTAAGTATGATATTGATAAAGAAGTTTGTTGTTAATAAAAGGAGGTAATTGGTAAAAAGGTGTCAGATTGGTTACCCACATTTAATGTAGTGCACAACTAGTCATTGGAGCACTTTTCATAAACAAATAGATGGATAATCTATCCATTTTCACATTAAACTTTTTAAAAGTGATTTCTTGAGTAGAATTTGAGTGCCTATTGCTATCATTGTATAAACTATTAGTTGGGAGTACTTGTGAAGGATCAAATTGTGTAATTGTAAACCCTAGTTGAGCAACTAAAGCATAATGATGAAGAATTTTAGAGTTTATTTGTAGTGTGAATAGAGAAGAAATGAAGAATTTACAATGGCAACTAAGATTGATACACCTATCTTGCTCAAACTCACATAGGAGCCGAAGCCTAAGTATAATATTTATCCATTGAAGGTAGTAGAGATTGACAAAAAATAAAGCCTTATGATCAATTCCTCCCTAAGTGATGGTGATGAAAGACATAAGAGTTTTTACATACTATAAACTTGTTGAACTAGATGAAAAGAAAATTCAAGATGAGTACCTAGCAATGTACAATAGCATTAAGCTAAAGGTTGAATTCAAGCATCTAGTAACTAAGGATTTAACCTATATGGTTGACCTACCTAAATGTTTCAATGAAGAATGGATATGTTGCATATTGATTTTTCACCATGATTAATTCATATGGTTGGAAGGAGAGAGACTAATCAAAATAAAAAATGAGTTGATTCATCTAGTTGAATGACTATCAACATACGATGACCAATGTACCCTAAGCCTTATTTATAGAGATGAGGTTGAAGAATTGACCTAGTCAAAATAAGACTAAAGAGATATGATTATCAACCACATTACAGACAAAGAGCTAATATTTTATTCAATAATAATCAATTACAGAGTTTATCAATACAGTTGAATAAATTACGTGCCTTCCAAAGCTATACATGCAACATACAATACTATTAAGGAAGGGGTTAGTTACAACATAGTTGAGATGACAAGAACACAATTGATGGTGAATCTAAAGAGTATTCAACCTAATGGGAAGTGACAAATGAAATACGAATCCTTGTTACTATGTATATTCTTCTACGTGCAAAACTTCTTTCTTGGTATTGGAAACATTGTTTAGAAAACTAATAGGCTTGCATTATATAAAATGAATGAGTACATTTTTTTAGTTAGGAGATAAATTTAACACTATTACGTGGGGTTATTTCAAAGTGTTCCAAGTAAGAATACATAATAAGTTTAGGACCCCTCCAAAATCATTGAGAAATAAAAGGATACTAATTTTTCTTAGTTGATGAAGATGCTTGTAAAATACAAGTAGTAGAACCAAGAATATATTAGATACCATCCATGGGATATGAAGTAGGAGAGAAGGTGCTTATCCTAAATTCTAACTATTCGTTGAGTTATCTTAAGAATTTTTTTATAAGAGGATAAAATTAAACTTGAAGAAACCTAAGATCTTAAGGAGAGGTAAAAAACAATTGATAATTTGGAGAAACAATATAGACCTAAAGAGGGAAGTAGTTTTGATATTATTAAGAATTCTAAGACCATTCCTAAAACTTATGCCAACAAGAAGGCAAAGAAAAATGAAAAAATAAATAGATGTACATGCCCTACTTACAATAGGTTAAACTATTATAGTGGAAGAAGTTGATGAGGGGCTATCCACCAAAGTGAAAAATGTTGTTGAAAATAAACCATAAAAGCAAAATAGAATCTATCATAAGAGGAGAGCTAGGAGTCAAACTAAGGCTTCTCCTGGTATCAAAAGAAAGAAGAAGATAGAGGTAGATGATGATGAAATTGATTCAAAAAAGGAAATAACTGACATAGGTAAGTTATATAGGAAGATATAAAAATTTTACAAACTTCACTGATGATATTAAGTCAAGTTAGCAGAGCTTGAGATTGAATTGGTCACACATGTGAGAAATTTGGATCTATTGAACTTGTCAATGATATAGCACACTTCTAAGATGAGGGAGATTGCATTTAGAGAATAAGAGCTTAGAGAAGAGGAAGATATAATCAGAATGAGATTATTAGAGCTACAAGTTATGCTAACACCTCATATGAACATCATGCAGCCTTATTTGAAGAAGGCTAAATAATTTATTAATACCGCAGAGATGAGAACCATATACAACATGGAGGAATTGGTATCTAATTTACAAGGTCAATACATTGCACTAAAATCCCTCAATGAATCATGAGAACATCTTTTGGACAATGTGGTGGATAGGTTAAATTTTGGATTTTATAAATTATAAAAATTGGATAAACTCTTAACCATCTAACTGTAAAAATTGAATAGATTCTATCTATAGTCATTAATACCTTCTAAAATGATCTAGATCTAGTAAATTCATTAAGTTTCTCTAATAAGTCAAAACAGTTAGTTAGTAATGGAAACTCTTGTTAGCTTTATGTGAAGTACTCATTTGGAAAAGGACTCCCAAATACATCCTCACTTTTTTTTCCATATCTTTAACAATTTTAGTGCTAAGCATATTTTTTCATTGTTTCAATGATAGAAGAACCCACAATTAGTTTTTTGGCAATTTACAAACAAACAATTTTAATAAAATATTTTAGTTTCTCATTTTATTATATTCCACTTTGTGTATTCCTCTATTTGTGGAATACATTCAATGTACAGAAATGGTTGTAATGAAGATTTTGTTATTCATATTAAAAACTAATCTAGGATGAATGTTTTTATGTGGTGTTAATGATTAGAGCCTAAGACTCGTCCATTTAATTGGAGATGGAATATGTAACAAATATAGTGCAGTTTTTTTTCTTATATAAATAAAACGAATAATTTCATTATCCAAGTCATTCTAAATTCATTTTCATAATGTCTTTAGTTATACAGAGAATTTCTTCGAAATCATGGGTGTTCTATTTTATAATAAAAGAATTTTTTTGGCATCATAGAGAAGTAATTATTATTTAGTGCAACTATTTGTGCATGTGTTATATGATTTGTAAGCAATTGCCTTTTGTATAAAATATTATTGTTTTGCTTAGGATTATAATCTCTAATGAGAAATATAGCTCCATGAGCAAATGCCCCTATCATAATGAATTTGACAAAGTATTCATGATGAATATACAAAGCAACTTGCATAGTAAAATCTTTTGGCTTACGATAAAATATGTGTGGTTTTTTTATTACCTTAATTCTTTCAATACTTCTATGTTGGGGTTAGTTATTATCCCTAATAAGGATATTGGTGATGATTTTGGAATATATGGTTGTAATTTTTGGAAAACCATTAGAGAGGTAACATGATTTTGGCTAAGTATAAGAAGATTAAACCAACCGATAAACAAGAATAACCAACCAATAAGAAAGAACACTTATCATCAAGAGGTAAAGGAGAAGTTAATCAATGAAAAAACCAAACATGTAACAAGAACATGCAAAGTGCTATTAGTACATAGGACATGATAACAGGTGATGACCAATTGATACAAATAAAATTGTTATCGATGAACTAAAAGTTACTGGTAAATAGGAAGTATCAATGTATAAGGTAAGTAGATGAACTAGCATACTAATTAACGAACAATTAAGTGAAGTAAGAACAATTTTGGGAAATTCTCAAATCAATCATGATGGAGTTAGATGCAATGAACCTAGTCAAAAGGAGAAATGATCTACATAAATCAAAGAGCCCAATGAAATGGTTTATGGAGATTTGTGAATGGATTCAAGAAGTTTTTTAGAAATTAAGAATAATGATATATTATACCTAAGAAATGACCAACAAAGTTAGATCCTACTGATGCAGTCAAAGATTTGAGAAAATTCAAAACAAAGATGGATTCTAAAGAAAGTTGTGGAAGAATCTGAAACCCAAATATAGGTTTTATACTCAAATGTAAGAAGATAATTATTATCAATTTTAGCGCACTTGGCTAAAATTGATAGATCTATAGATTTAAATAGCTAAAGTACTTTGGTATAGTTCAAAACTTTTAAAGTTTGAAGTGTGTGGTGTTTCATTTTTGAATTATGTAAGTAATGAAGTAACTAAAGTCCACAAATATAAAAAACAAGAAAATGATATTTCATTCATGGAATTGATAATTATATAGAATGTTACAAGTTATTTACAAATACATACTTTTGCAATACAAATTATTGTTGGAAATATATGTGATAGGCTAAGTTACTAAGAGGGGAGGGGTGAATCAACAACCAATAAAATCCAATTCCTTAATTAGCAATTAATCCTTCATGTGTATTCTAATCTAATTGCATGCATGAGAAACTGAAAACATAAAATCATTCATAACACTTTTGACACACAATTTGGTGACCCAGAAACCTTCCAAATAGAAAGTAAAACTAGGGAGGGGATGATACCCACAAGCTTTAGTACTGTAGTGTAAAGTTGGCCTGTTAAGGCTTATAATGATCACTTCTAATGATCTACCCTATTAGGAGCAATAAGGACTGCTAGATCCACCTTGTAAAAGGATTTACAAACATACAATGAAGTATACACTCAGTAAGGAGATTTACAAAAGACTATTAGGTCTACCTTGTGAAAGGATTTAACTAATTCACTAGTTAGGATGAAACAATAGCTAATCTCTAATTTGCAACTTGGCTTGCCAAATGAGATTCTTTTGAGTGTAATGATCACCTTGCTATGATAGATTGTTGCTCCTTATATTATTTTAGCCTTTATAATTTGCTCTTTTGCTCTTCTCTTCTGGTTATATTATTTCTTACTTCGCATTGGATGTGATACAAATACATTACATATATATCAGTCCAAATTATAAATTGTAAAGTTGGCCACAATACAAGTTTAAACAAAAATCACAAAGTTGGCCAAAGTGTAGAAACTCAAGTTCTAAAGACTAGCTCAGTGAGGTTTTGATACTTGGCATCCACTGTCAATGCTCAACATCATCATACACTCAATAGATGTAGAAGCTTGGTCTATACTAATCACTTCCAAGTAGTCTTGAACTCAGTCTACATTGGTTAATTGGTGAATATTGTGAAACTTGGCATCTAAACTTAGTCACTTGATTATGACTGCATAGCTTGGTAAATGCTATCTCTGTGAGCTTGGTGTAAACTAAGTCACTTGGTTAACACTGAATGGCTTAGTTAACACTAGATTCACATTGCTATAGTTGTGAGCTTGGTAAGCACTACACAACTCAGTTTGCACTAAGGAACTTGGTAAACCTTACAAAGCTTGATTTACACTACTAATCACCAACTTGGTAGTAACTGCTTAGTGCAAATTGAATACTGTCTCTTGGACTCGGTAGCAACTGTAGAACTCAGTAGAGTCTAAAATGTTTGGTTAACATTGTTAACTATACAATATGCTCGATAGATACTTACAATCTAAATAAGTGTATGTCACTAATAACAAACATGACTGAAATGTCAACAATCATATGTTTCATTGTATTTACAGATGAAAAGTACAACTATAGTATAATCCCACAAATATGGAAAGACAAATGCAATGCATCTAAGAGTATGGGTATAGAGGTCAATATAAAAGATAAGGTTAGGATCCTTTATTGCCTTGTGGAAAATAATGGATTGTTGAGCTTGTGTTTGGATCAATCATATTTCTTAAGTTATTTGTACACTGCCAACACACCTATAAGATAGTAAAAATAGTGTCAATTCATTAAGAACAAAGAAGTAAAATAGCATAACCCTATCTTCTTTATTAGCTAACACACATATACCTTTAGATACATTCCACAAAGATGGATCAGGCTACTATTAGAATGAAAATAAACTACAAGGAGAAAAACATAAACCAAAATGGTTTGTTTTAACTAACAAGTTTGTTTATGTGTGCAACAACAAGTGTAGATCATTATGTGCCCAAAAGGAAATAATCATACATATAGAAGTACAAAGATACAATGAAGAGATAACCCCAGTGCATAAAGTAAGAGCAAGAACATAAATGCACAAACCCAAACAATATTAGATATGAGCATTGTGTTGCAAAAGGAAGCCATAGACAACCATGAGGAAGACATAACTGATTGAACTATTTTTCAGCTAAGATATACAAAGAGAAGAAGGCTATTTTTGTTTTCATAAATAAGCCTCATATCAAAAATATTTAGGTCAATATTATCTTCATGGTTGCATATAAGGAATATGTTCAGAGGTTCTCTTTGATGATATTATAGAGGATTGGGCTATGCAACTTTACGACTCTTGATGATGTGTTTGATTGGTCATGCTTTCATTGCAAAATAAATGGGCACACAAAAAAGGAGCGTACAAGTCTTAGTAACTTACAAAACCCTAGGTTCGATAGTAATGTTAATGCTAGTTCTAAAGAGGGTGAAAAGTTGGGCCAGTCTAAAAAGAATGATTCAAATGGTAATAAATCTAGGGTTAATGATTCTAATGTAACTAACCCATCTAGGGATGATTTTTTGGATGTGAATAAGGCTTCTCTCAAGAATCACAATGAAGCCTTGTATAATGATATAGCTAAGGAGGCTATTAAAAGTGGTAAATATACTAGCTTGAAGAATCCTTTGTTTGAAGAGGATTTTAAAATGATACCAACCTTAGGCTCCAGTGTCCATAATTCTATAATTGATTATCAACCATATACCAATACTAAAAGTCGTAATGCCAAGTTTAATGCTCACCAACTTGCTCTTAGCACCATTAGTGAAAGAGCTAAGAGTATTAGGAAGACTTTTAGTGAACCCCTAAGTAGAGATAAGGTTCTAATCAAAACCCTAAAATTTGTAGTTGTTCATAAGAACAATGATAATATAGTTGAATTTGTGAATGAGGAACCATTTACTAAAGTCACTAATAAAACTACTAAGAAAAAGAGGGAAATGGTTGAAATATGGTCTCTCTCTAATGATAGTAGAAATTCTAGAAAAGATATTCCGGATTATTTTAATAGATTGTATAATAATACTGAATCTCTACTATTTAAATGATGCACATATGCAATTGGAATGTAAGAGGTTTGGAGATGTCTAGCCGAAAATATATGGTAAGAAAATGGTTCAACAACCTTAAATTTAAAGATGCTATTTGCTTACAAGAAATTAAGATTATGGGTTTCCAAGCCTATACCATTTTGAAATTTATATGGGACCAATCTATTGGTTTTTATTCTAATCACCATAGAGGCAAAGGTGGAACTGCTATTTTGGTAGGGCCAAACTGAGCTAATAAGATTATCTCAAATGGTTCCTCTCCTTGTCATAGGGCACTGTGGGTTATTTTTCAACACAGTAAGGTTTCAATTAGGGTATGTAATATCTATGCCTCCAATGACAATAGGAATTGTGCAATATTGTGGGAATGGTTATCTAATTTTCTATCCAAAGCACATTGGATTTTTGTTGGGGATTTCAGTATGGTGGAAAACAAAGAGGATAAGAGTGGGGGCAACACTCACTATTGGAAATGAAATGAGCAATTTTTTTGGTCTAATTTTAAGAGGAAGTTTGAAACCGTTGACCCCTTGGCTCTTAAGACAAAGTCTTATTTGGTTGTCTAGTTTACATGGTGTAACAATCAATCTAAGCATCAAAGCATTTACTGTCGATTGGATATAATCTATGTAGAAGATCACATATTCTCCATTGAAAAAAAAGATGGACATGCCCATTTGTGTGTCCCTCCCTCTACTATGTCATATCACCATCCAAATTATGCTAGTGTCTTTATATACAATGTAACATATAATAGGAAGAAGAAAAATGTAAGGTTTAAACTTAATACCTCTTTGCTCAAGGATGGGGATAATGATGACCAATCCTTGTAAAATTTGTAATCAAGAACTGCAACCTAGGGATATGTGGAATTTATTAGCAAATTCTTATAGGAAACTATATCAAATTATTGGCAAGACACAAGCTATTGATATAAATAAGGAGGAATAGTTATTATAGAATGCTCTGAACTCCATTGAAAATGAACTACAATTTAAGGGTTGTGATCCCCAATTAAAAGAGAGGTTAGTAGAGATTAAGTGTCAATTAAGAAGATATCAACAATACAAGATAAAAGGGTAGAAGACTAGAGCTAGGATGAGTTGGATGAAGGATGGAGACAAAAATGCCAAGTATTTTTCAATATCATTAGAGCTAGACATAAAAGAGAATTGATTGAAAATATATAGATTAATGATGGTGTCACTAATGATCTAGGTTGTATTAAAGACACCTTCTCCATGTTCTATAAGGATCTCTTTACTTCAGAATTTAATGAGAATAATAATTTTAATCTAGAGCAATGTCTCAAGCTTATCCCAAAGAATTTCTCAAATAATGAAGCTAAGAAGATTGAAATGAATAGATGTTGGAATACTTAAGAATAACTGGGGGGGGAGGGGGTGAATCATTTATCCAAGGTCCAAATGTATAAATAAAACTTTTCACAACTTAGTGAATCCATAAAACATTTATCTTCATGCATGCATCCATAAGATTATACAATCACTTAAATATTTTAGGTTACTATTAAATCAACTTGCATAAATTTAAACAAGAAACATAAAAAATTCATCAACACACTTGACACAATGATTTATGTTGAAACCCAATTTGAGAAAAACACGAATAACATGCTACTCTTTTTCATTCTTCTGAAGTGATGTCCTATGAAAGGCCAACCTTGTTAAAGGTTACAATACACACTATTAAATGTGACCCTATTAAAGGATTTCAATCACCTTGTTAGGAGTGAGCCTTGTTAGAGGACTTTAGACCATTCACTTGGAATGTCACCTGGTTAAAGGGTTTATAAATGACTATTAGGTCAACCTTAATCCAATGGATTTACCCTAGACTGATACAATTATTAGAGAGTAACAGTAAGGCTTGATATGATAACAACTTACAACTCCATTTGTAGATTACAAATCTCTATTTCAATCCTCCATTATGCTTGGCCTTCACTCATTGTAGCTATAATAGCTTGCTCACCCTTCAAGCATTCATACCCTTAAGCCTTCTTGCTTAACATGCCATTGCAGTCTCTTCTCTTAGGTCACTTGATGAAGCAAAACCCTTGAATCCTTGTCTTCCTTAGGTTCTCGCACATGACAACCTTTGCTTCTGACCAACCATTTCTATAAATAGGAAAATAAGATCTTTTGCCACTCATTCTCCATTGTCCAATTTAGGGTTAGGATAGTTTAGGTAGGATATAATGAATCTACCCCATATTTTATATCTCTTCTAAAAAATTCTCCTTCAATCCTTTTTGAATTTTCCTAAAAATATTTTACCTTCAATTATGTGCCTCCAACTCATCAATCTTATCTTCTACCTGGTTCACATAATCCAAGAAAATAAACTTATTAGCTCAGATCTATTGAATTCAAAATCTTTTAAATACTACAAAAACTCGGTATTAACTTGCTTATGATGATTGACACATATTGCATTGCTCGACATTCTCTATAAAATCACTCGACACAAACTAAAGTTTATTGGTGCTTGACATCAACTAAAAATTTACTTGGCATCCATTGTTCTACTTGACATATACTAGAATAGACTTTTACTCAGCTCCAACTAATTTTCTACTTGGCTTGCATTGACTTTTCTCAACACCTACTATCCACTCAATCAAGCTTGGCAGACAGACTTTATGCAAATTGTTCTTCTAAATTTTTTTAGTGTAACCAACCTTTGAAACCTTAAGTAGATTATCAATACATCATGTTATCACCATCTTAACTAATTCTTGTACTTCTTTACATAATCATAACTCAACCTTCCCTCTAGGTGCTATTTTTACATTTTTTGATCAAATCCTCTTCATCAATCAAATAAGTGATAGTACTTAAATCATACAAGCAGTTGTCTTACTAGCAAATAACAAGTTTGACATCAGTGACAAAATAATTATTGAAACATATTTATCATACTTTTTTGTCAACAATCTCCCATAATAATAGTCTTCTTCAATCTAATCTCAGTAATCTCCCTCTTTGTATTGGTTTCAATCTATTCTCAACAATCTCCCTCTTTGGCATTAATGGCAAACCAAAATGATCAATCAAACTGACTAGGTTAAACTAGTAAGACAATACCAAAAAGAAAATGATTCTTTATATTAAAATCTCTCCCTCTATCAACAACTTCCATCTTTTGAATAGGTTACAAAACTCCTTCCTTATAACTCCCTCTAAATTACTTCTCGTATCTCCCTCTTACTAGGTAGATGTTAGATTTTCTCTATCTTTGTTCTCTTGATCAACAACTATCTCCCTCTAAGATTAGTTTTAATTCATAATTGTATTTCTCCCTCTAATCAGTAAATCTATAGTTCTCCTTCATTCTTATATTTCTCCCTCTTTGACAACAATGCCAAAGACTTGTCATCTTAACATGCAGATATGAACTTCTTTAGTTTCTCCCTCTGTCACCTTGCTTGTGACTAATTTGAAGTTTTAGTTCTTTGATTACTTTAGGCAAATCCTAAAGTAAGATCCTTTGCATCAATGTGTAACATATGAACATCAACTTGTTTGATGCAGGGCACTCCTCTTGTTACTTAGATAGCCTTTGATAGGGGTATCACCCCTAGTTTACCTCTTAGATCCTCATGAACATCTTTAGGTAATGCTTTTGTGAAGATATCAACAATTTTCTCTTTTGTATTAACATATTCCATTTTCACCTCTTTATCTTGAGCTAATTCTCTCAAGTAATGATACTTGATTGCAATGTGCTTAGCTTTTGTGTGCATCACAAGATTCTTTGATATGTTTATGGCACTTCTATTATCACAATAAAGTGTCATTGGTTTTGAGATCTCTTCCTTCATACCTTTCAATAACTATTTGATCCATAAAATGTTTGTACAATTTATAGTAGTAGCAATATATTCAACTTAAACATTAGATTGTGAAGTGTAGTTTTATTTCTTGCTAGTTCATGTAACCAGCCTCTTGCCTAAGAAAAATGCTCTCCATAGGTGCTCTTTTTGTCATCAATGTTTCCGGCCCAATCAACATCAATATAGGCTCTTAATTTAAATTTCTCATTTTTCTTATAATATAGACCATACACCTCTATTCCTTTCGAATATCTCATTATTCTCTTTACAACCATCAAGTGATTCTCCCTTGGGATTAGTAGATAATCTTGCAACTATCCCTACACATAATAAAATGCTAGGTCTGCTATGTACTACATATTGTAATTTTCCAATTATAGACCTGCACAATGTTTGATTTACCTCAACTGAATCGCCATTCTTTGAAAACTTATGTCCTATCACCATAGGTGTTCTTACTAGTTTGGAATCCTTCAATCCAAAAGCTTTTAGTATTTCCTTGACATACTTTGATTGAGTGATGTATATACCATATTTCAGTTGATATACTTGCAAACCCACAAAGAATTTTATTTCTCCAAACATAGACATTTCAAATTCTTATTTCATTTCATTTGCAAAATCCTTACATAAAGCATCTTGAACTCCAAATATGATATCATCAACAAAGATTTCAAATAATAAAACACCTTTCCCTTTTTCTGTCTTTATGTATAGATTGTTGTTATCATTATTCCTTTCAAATTGAATCTTCACAAGATACTTATGAAGTCTCTCATACCATGCTCTTGGTACTTGTTTCAAACCATATAGAGCTTTTTGAAATCTACATACCATGTTCTTATTCTTAACATCAAAAAATCCTTTTGGCTGCTCTATGTAAACTTCTTCCTCTAATATGCCATTTAGAAATGCAGATTTAATATCCATTTGATAAACTTTGAAACCTTTGTATGCAGAATAATCAAGTAAAGTTCTTACTCCTTCCAATCTAGCAATAGTGACAAATATCTCTCCATAGTCAATTCCTTCTTCTTGTTCATATCCTTTGTAAACTAATCTTGCCTTGTTCCTTGTGACTTCACCATTTTCATCCAACTTGTTTTGGAATACCCACTTGGTGCCAATCACATTTTTGTCTTCTAGTCTAGGAACTAGAGTCCATGTTTTGTTTTTCTCAATTTGTTCAATCTCTTCTTCCATGGCTTTACTCCAGTCCACATCTTCTAAAGAATCTCTCACTAATTTGGGTTCCTTCATGCTCAGTAAACATGCATCATTTCTCAATTTGTTTCTTGTTATTGGTCTAGCATCTTTATCTCCAATAATTTGTATAACAGGATGATGTCTTTTGACATATTTGGACAATATTGGTTCAACCCTAGTTTCATCAATTTGTCTTTAGCTTTAGAGTCACTGTGTACACCTTTGTCAAGTAGTTCAACATCTCTTTCATGTACAACAAAGGGGATAGATTCTACAAGTAGGAAAACCCTGAACGATTGGCTTTCTAAGAATCAAAATGTGCTTCAACTTCATTCTGTAACTAAGAATTTGAATGTAGCTCAATTCCTAAATGCAACTTGACATTTATAGTATGTGACTTAGTAGTCACTGAAACTTGCTGTTGGTTTGTAGCTTGATTTGTAGCATCTTCTTTAGCAGGCATTCCTTCATAAGAGCATACAAATGATTTGTATTCTGCTAGTTCTCTCATAGTTCATCCTCATGTACTTTTGTATATTCATCAAAATTTATATTTGTACTTTCCAAAACTTTGTTAGTGTTAGTATTTAAACACTTATAAGCTTTACTTCATGTGGAATATCCTAGGAATATCTTCTTCACTTTTCGCATCTAGTTTGCCATTCTTGAAGTCTTTAAGAATGTAACATTTGCTTCCAAATACCTTAAAGTATTTTACATTGGGTGAGTATCCATACCATAGTTCAAAAGGTGTTTTATGAGTACATTTCTTTACTTGTACATAGTTCAGGTATAGACAAATGTGCTTACAACTTCTCTCCAATATTTCAAAGCAATATTTTTCTCCATCATGAGTGTTCTAGCATAGTCCATTATCGACATGTTCCTTCTTTCAACTATTCTATTTTGTGGAGGGGTTCCATATGTCATTACAGAACATCTCAAACTCATTTGATGTAAATTCTCCTCCTCTATCAGATCTCAAACACTTTAAATTTTTACCTGTTTCCTTCTCAACTCTTGCTAAGTACCACTTAAACATTTTGAAAGCATCAAATTTCTATTTCAGAAACATAACTGTCATCATTCTAGAATAGTCATCAACAAGCAACATAATGTACTTATCTCCTTTGTAGCTTTGCACTTCAATTGGTCCACACAAGTCAGTATGAACAATCTCTAGTATACCTTTAGATTTATGAGTTTTACTCTTAACTTAACTTTGTCATTTTTCCTAACTAACATTGTTTGCACATTATATTATCATGCTTCTTCAACTTAGGCAAACCTCTAACTTTTCTCATGTTACTAATACTGACAAGGTTATCAAAATTAACATGACATAACCTTTTGTGCCACAACCACACATCATCAAATTTTACAACTAGACAAGTAGCATCCTCTATATCAAGATAAAATAGATTACTCCTAGTTGATCACCCTTTCTAATCAGTTTTCCATTTGTGTCATATATCTTAGCAACCTTGTTTTTAAACTCAACCTTACATCCCAAATTATTTAGTTGTGACACACTCAAGAGATTATAGTTAAGCTTTTCAACATAGTAAGCATTATCACATAAAATCTTATCTATGAGTTTGATAGAACCTTTTACTTTTATCAAAAATGGTGCATCATTACAAAATCTTACACTATTTCCATCATAACAATTCAAGGTAATGAACTTAATTTTGTCTCTAGTCATGTGATGTGAACACCCATTGTCAACGATCCATTTGCCATTCTTGTTCACACAAGTCACAAGTGCAGTTGCCTCATCTTTATCAAAATTTTCCTTTATTGCAACATACAACACTTCATCATCCTAGTCATGAAATTCATTTTTTGTTTCCTCTTCAGGAAGGTAGCATGACTTTTTGTCTTTGTCTCTAGAGCCCTTGCTATTTTCATCTCTCCTACTTTTATACTTGTCACCACCTCTATAGTTCTTCTTCTCTGGACATCTAGCAACAATATGACTAACCTCATTGCAATTGAAACAAATGATAGGTAATTTACCTTTGAACTTTCCTTTACCTTTGTGGAATCTTCTTGTCAGTAGTTCTTCAAGTTGTTCTACATCCTCCTCATCTATATCACTGTCACTAGACACATACTTTATTTTTTTTCTTCTTTTTCTTCTCATCAAGTTCCTTCAATGGAACTTTAGCTTTGAAAGTAGATTCAATATTTTTAGTTTTGTAATTATCAAAGTTAATTAGCTCAAAAGCAGTGAGTCTACCTACCAGACCTTCAAGCGAAAGATTATTCCCTAGTATGCATCTTAGTTCTTGAATTGTAGAAACTCTAATAACATATATAGGAAATAGTGTCCTTAAAACTTTTCTTAGTATAGTGTCATCATCTATTTTACCATTAGCTCCTCTTATTGCATTAACAACTTCTTTTATCCTTGCAACATATTGAGCAACATTTTCACCTTCTTCCATTCTCATGTCATTAGACTCAGCTTTGAAACTTTTAGCTTTGGCTCTTCGAACATTGGTGTCTCCTCCATAGATGGTGGTTAAGGCATCTGACATTTTTGTTGCAGTGTCAAGACCTTTGATATCATCAAATTTGACATAGCTTAGAGCAGAGGCAATCTCAAGCATTGCCTGGTTATGATCTTTCTTCTTTTTCATATCCTCAGTAGTTGAGGCTTTAGTAGGGTCAACATGTTTAGTAGTAATGGTAGATTGTGCATGATCTCCAAGTCCTCCAAGGTGTAGCTTCATCAAAATTTTCCATGTAGAAAAGTTATCTCTGTTGAGCTTGGATACTTCTCTTTTTGACATCTTGATCTTTGTGCTTCTAGTACCTTCAAAATAATCCTCTTAAGTAGATGGATTTGATACCAATTTTTGGAATACTTTAGAATAACTGAGAGGTGGGGGGTGGGGGGTGGTGGGGGTGAATCATTTATCCAAGGTCCAAATGTATAAATAAATTTTTTTCACAACTTAGTGAACCCATAAATTTTTATCTCCATGCATGCATCCATAAGATTATGCAATCACTTAAATATTATAGGTTATTGTTAAATCAACTTGCATAAATGTAAACATGAAACATAACAGATTCATCAACACACTTGACACAATGATTTACATGGAAACCCAATTTGGGAAAAACCACTAGTAACATGCTACTCCTTTTCACTCTTCTGAAGTGATGCCCTGTAAAAGGCCAACCCTATTAAAGGTTACAATACACACCGTTAAATGTGACCCTATTAAAGGATTTCAATCACCTTGTTAGGAGTGAGCCTTGTTAGAGGACTTCAGACCATTCACTTGGAATGTCACTCAGTTAAAGGATTTATAAATGACTATTAGGTCAACCTTAATCCAAAGGATTTAC
Organism: Cupressus sempervirens; assembly: GCA_028749045.1. NCBI lineage: Eukaryota > Viridiplantae > Streptophyta > Pinopsida > Cupressales > Cupressaceae > Cupressus > Cupressus sempervirens. The sequence continues at coordinate 320,827,268 of CM053791.1, forward strand.
CCTAGACTGATACAATTATTAGAGAGTAACAATAAGGCTTGATCTGATAACAACTTATAACTCCATCTGCAGATTATAGATCTTTGTTTCAATCCTCCATTCTACTTGGCCTTCACTCATTGTAGCTTTGATAACTTTCTCACCCTTCAAACATTCATACCTTTAAGTCTTCTTGCTTAACATGCCATTGCAGTCTCTTCTCTTAGGTCACTTGATGAAGCAAAACCCTTGACTCCTTGTCTTCCTTAGGTTCTTGCACATGACAACCTTTTCTTCTAAGCAACCATTCCTATAAATAGGAAATTAAGATCTTTTGCCGCTCATTCTCCATTGTCCAATTTAGGGTTAGGATAGATTAGGTAGGATACAATGAATCTACCCCATATTTCATATATGTTCTAGAAACTTCTCCTTTAATCCTTTTTGAATTCACAATGAATCTACCCCATATTTCATATCTCTTCCAAAAACTTCTCCTTCAATCCTTTTTGAGTTCACAATGAATCTACCCCATATTTCATATCTCTTCTAGAAACTTCTCCTTCAATCCTTTTTGAATTTGCCTAAAAAAATTTACCTTGAATTTTGTGCCTCCAACTCATCAATCTTATCTTCCACCTAGTTCACATAATCCAAAAAAATAAACTTGTCAGCTCAGATCCATCAAATTCATGATATTTTAAATAGTGCAAGCACTTAGCATTAACTTGCTTCTGATGCTTGACACATACTGCGTTGCTCAACATCCTCTGTAAAATTACTCAGCACGAACTAAAGTTTACTGGTGCTCAGCATCAAGTAAACTTTACTCAGCATCCACTATTCTACTTGACATACACTAGAATAGACTTTTACCCGCCTCCAACTCATTTTTTGCTCAACTTGCACTGACTTTGCTCAGCACCTACTATCCACTCAATCAAGCTTGGCAAACAAATTTTGTGTAACTTATTCTTCTAAACTTTCTTAGTGTAACCAACTTTTATAACCTTAAGTAGATTATCAATACATCATGTTATCATTATCTTAATTGATTCTTGTACTTCTTTACATTATCATATTATCATTGTCTTAAATCAAGCTTGAAAAGTTTTGGTCAGAAATAACATCTCTAGATCGGGAAATAAAAAATGGTAAAAGTTGGATTAATGTTACTCTATGTGATAAGGTGTTTGGAAACTTTTAGTTGTCTATTTTTGGTTCCAAATTCTTTCAATCCATTTTGAAGGCTTGGACTTAGGTTAGAAGTCTTATCTTATGAAAGGGTGGAAGTGGTGGTTCTCCTACATAATATGTTATGGATAGATCCATTTGGTGGGGAGTGGAAGATAATGGTAAACCTTTGGTACTAACCCAAAGTTGTTATGCTAAAATTTGGTACAAATATGGCATCTCTTTAGTTAAAGATATAATGGTTGACAATAGGTTAGGGTACTAGGACAAAATCTTTGCTAAATACCATATTCCTAATACTTAGAAGAAAACTTATTCTATTATTTCTAAAGTTGTGGATAACTTATTCTTAGGTTATACTATGAATAATGACCAGTTCTTGCAGTGGATCAAGTGGAAAGATGGCTATAATCTGAGTTTGATTTCTACCAAGCATATTTATAATATGCTCAAAGATGATTGTCCTATCTTTGACAGGATGAATCATGGTTGTGGGTTGAGGTGTTTAGTCTCTAAGTGGCACTTTGTCTTTAATTTTTTCTAGCACTCTCCTTGTGAACCAAAAAAGTTTTTCTTTAGATGGTTATTACTTTTGAGAAGGCTTGTTGTTGGTAACACCTTTGCTCATGGTTTAGATAATCCTTTTAGTGTATGGTGTGTCTTCTATTCCAGAATCCTATGAACATACGTTCTTTGAATATGTCTATGCCTGTGGTGTTTGGTTCATTTTCTTTGGGTCACCCATTGTTTGGAACAATAGAACTGGTCTTTCATAGAGTGAAGTTTTAGTTGGTTTTATGGAATCTTTTGATCTTAAGGCTAACACTTTTTGGTATGTCTTTACCTATGAAATTTTATGGTTTCTTCTGAAGGCGTAGAATAGAGAGATTTTTCAAAAGAGGAGGCAACTTACTAAGTTTGGATATAAACTCTTCATTTTTTAATTATGTCACAGGTTGTTGCAGATTTAGAAATTTTCAAAGACAAACTCATGGTGTTGATGTGGGAGGGACAAATCATAATTCACAAAGAGGACATTATCTTATGCTAGTAATTTTCTATTCACAAAGATATGCTTTGCCAAAGAGAAATTGATAACCTGAATTAGTTCATCAAAGGGTTAAGAATTGAAGATAGATTTGCCACTAGTAAATTTGGGCCTATTTTTTGATGCCATATTCATCAAAATTTTGACAATTACCAGTCAAATTCCATCTTCGCTAAACTATCATTGAAAGTTCAACACATTCAATAGATGTCAATGTATCGACAATAATATCCATTAAAAATCATCCTGGTCTATATTGCGCATTAGTGCCAAATGACTAATTTGACATGTCGAACTATCAATGGCAATGAAAAATGATTTGATGGTCTTGTTATATCATCAACAACAAATGCCATTGAAATTGTGATGATAGGTAGAGATTTGAAAAAAAAATATTGGGTCATAATACACTTTCAGTGCATTTTGATAAGTGAGAATGAACTTGTTCAAGTGAGAGGGATTTGATCTAGCACTCAAAGTTTCATTAGAGGGTATTTGATCTATTGATTTGTTGCTAGGGTTTTAAGAGGAAAAGTAGACAATACAAAGAATTAAGAATGAACTTATTTGAGTGAGAGGGATTCAATCTAACAATCGAAGTTTCATTAGAGGGTATTCAATCTACTAATTTGCTGCTAGGGTTTTGAGAGGTGAAGCAGACAACATAGAGAAGTTTTGGAAGAAGTTGAAAATGGCAACCATAATGCAACATCCATGGGTAGTATCGATGAGCTAAAATTCTTGTAGAGCTTTTGAAATCTTAAGATATTTTTTTTGGTGACAGCATAATAATAGTTGTTGTCATCGCTAGCACGATTCTTAAATAATGTGTGAATTTGTTGTCTAAGGGTGTTCATCTTACTATTATGTCAGAGGCCTTTCATAGGGCCTTTGAGAACATCATCAAGGTTTTAACTACCATGGCTATTCTTGTCGAATTGATGGTCCTTGACATTTGAAGAAAAGTGCGAGCACTTCTTTGAATAGTAAGGTTACCAGCCAGTATTCTACCTTAATGGCCTCACTTGCAACTGAGGTCGTCTTGAATTCATTATTGTTGACCACTTGCCAAAAATTCATTACAAAATAAATAAATAAAAATAAATAAATATGGGTGGATAATTGCAAATAAATAAATAAATATAGTAAAATACAAATAAATAAAGGTTGTCAGCCAATACTCTACCTTATTGGTCCTGCTTGCTATTGACATCATCTTGAATGTCATTGACCCTACAAAGCATGACATTATGGATTTGAGGGACATCAAAGTTTTCCAAAAATTGGGTGGGACTGCTGATGACACAAAGATGGTTAAGGGTTTGTTGTTTGATAAGAAGACAAGCCATACATCTAGTGGAGGGCCCATCAAGTTTGAGAATGTGAAGATTGGCATGATATAGTTCCAGATTTTGCCTCCCAAGATGAACATTGAGTAGAACACTGTGGTCTCTTATTATAAAATGATGGATAGGATTTTGAAGGAGGAGAAGAGTTATATTTTGGGTATGATAAAGAAGATCAAAGCCACTAGATGCAACACACTATTGATCTAGGAGGAATATTCTATGAGATGTCGCCACTGATCTTTCATTGCATTATCTATCCAAGGAAAAGATTTTGGTGGTCAAGGATGTGGAAACGGATGAAATTGAGTTCACTACCAAGACCTTGAATTGTTTACCCATTTCTAATATCAAACACTTTAGGGAGGAGAAGCAGGGGTTAAAAATGGATGTCTTTAATAATTTAACCAGTGCATTTTGATCCATGAGGCTAAAAATTGATGTTTTTAATAATTTAAATTTATTATTTTGATAGCATTGCTGGTCTGGATTTGATAAAATTATTCTTATCATGTGTATTATATGTATTATTCATTGCGTATTATCTTTTAAACAAAATGAGAAATCATTCTTTGCCAAACCATTGTGGAGCTCAAGGTGAAAACAACTTGAAAAATGTAACTTGATAATTACTTCACAAAAATAGAATCTAATGTCATATAAATTTACTAAGCATGAGATCAATTTTGCACCATTTTCCAAGAATTCATTACAAAATAAATAAATAAATACAATAAAATACAAATAAATAAAGGTTGTTAGCCAGTATTCTACCTTATTAGCCCCACTTGCTATTGACGCCATGCTAAATGTCATCAACCTTGTGAAGCCTAACATTGTGGATTTGAGGGATATCAAGGTTTTGCAAAAATTGGGCAAGATTGTTGATGATACAAAGATGGTTAAGGGTTTATTGTTTGATAAGAAGGAAAGCCATATGGCTAGAGGCCCCACCAAGATTAAGAATGCAAAGATTGGCATAATACAGCTCTAGGTTTTGCCTCCCAAGATGGACATTGAGCAGAACATTGTGGTCTTTGATTATACAATGATGGATAAGATTTTGAAGGAGGAGAGGAATTATATTTTGTGTATGATAAAGAAGATCAAAGCCACTAGATGTAATGTGCTAGTGATCCAGAAGAATATTCTACAAGATGCCATCACTAATCTTTCGCTACATTATTTGTCCAAGGCAAAGGTTTTGGTGGTCAAAGATGTGGAAAGGGATGAAAGTTAATTACAAGTGAATTAAATGGTACTCACTCCAAATGGAATAAACAAAAATAAATAAATAAATAAATACAAATACAAATAAATAAATAAATACATACATGCATGGTTAAGTGCTACCTAACTATGTCCAAGGCATCTACACACTGGAGGCATACTTCGCCTACTAGGCTGCCTATATACCCGTATACATGGAATCAAGACCCTTGAACTACTCACTCTAATGAATATGTAGTTCTAGTTTCTAATTGTTTTGATGTAGCTATATTGCTATAACCTCTAGTGGGCTTTACTCACCATCATACACCCACTCAAGTGAATCAAGGAGTTTTCTATAATTATAATCCTGTAATACCCTAGTGCAACCTCTGTGTTGTAGTTTAAAAATATTGGAAGGTTAACCTATATACATCCTAACTCACTCCTTATATGGTTATGTTTAAAAGCTTGTGACAATAATCAATGGGTCTATATAGACCAGTCAAGTTAATGCTAGCTGGGAATAGTTGATTGTTCTTTTAATTGTACCTAATATGATGAAAGCTCTATAGGAATTTGTAATCAATGCAACTAATCAACAACTACAACAATTAAACTAGGCTATGGCTTGTCACTTAGCATGGGTTGAGTGAGTTTTATTGTTTTATTGTTTAGATTCTGGAATATGTATGCAATTGGAACAATTTTTCTATTGTGCTAATATGTAATAAGAACTTTAAAAGGATATATTTGTATATATAAGACTAATTCCATGTCCATGAGCCCATGTTGATATGATTTTGATATTTTTTTTGTACATTTCAATCAGTCTGAAACTTTCTATCATTGCCTCTGTTATGATTCCACTGTCATTGTCATAAAATATGCTTTTGAAACTTTATATATATGCCTTTGATATTTGTGTTGCTCCTCATTGATAATGACCTTGATGTAATGTCTCATTTTATTAAAACATGGGAAATAGGTACAAATAACTTACAAAAATCAATTACAATAGATATCTTTCCTTAAAGACTCAAATAACACTCAAAACTAATAATGATTGATCTAAGAAAAATAGTCTATCATACCACTTTTAAATGATTGTTCTTATGTTATACAATTGATATGATATATGAGAACAATGCCACTACTAGCTCTGAACTAATTTCTTTATGGTTTCTATAATTAGTTGCTACATTTTTCCGTTCATCCTTGAACATATATTTTTATGTAACAATTTTGTTATTTGTTAAAAGTTGGACTAACCAAGCCCCTGAATTAAAATATCATCTCATAAAAACTATGGAGGAGTTCTTTGGTCAAAATATTTTGAACAAAGCCCAACTTCCAAAAAAATCTTGTAAACATCTAAAGACTATGAGAGACCAATAAAGAAGGGCTCAAAAGCTCAACCCAAAGTACAAGCATCCTCCTATGGTACCACAGTTGGAGTGGAATGAAATCATTGAATATGCAAAAGAGAAGAGACTAAGGGATAAAGGAATTAACCCATCACCCGAAAAAATAGGTACTTGTCTCGTAAACTTTAGTCTCTCATCTATTCTATCCTTTCAATAGAATATTCAATAGCTCATGAATGTATACCAACCTTCAAATGAACATGCACACCATAACTAGGCCTCTATCACATTTTTTTTCAATAATGTTGATTCACTATTTTTGCTTGCAACAATAGTTAACATGTTGATTCATGGTCAACTCTTCACAATGACAAATTATTATGATTCAAACCCATAAGATAGCTATCAAGACAACCAAGAAACAATTAACACCTTCCCTAATCCCCATAGAATGAGAATCATACAATAAATGCATTCTTCATTCTGAATTTGCATAGTATTTACTATCTAACAGTGAGTAGTGAGGCCTTTTTCCATTACATGTTATTTACAAGAAGGTTAGTGCATTGTCCTAAAAGAAGTGTCATGATGAACATATGTAAATACAAGGATTTGGAGAAATTTGGAGTTAGAAAATATTGTGGTGACAAAAAATATTGTATTGACAGAAATGTCTGTCCTAGAACTTGTCCAACATCCCAAGGAGGTTCTTGATCATTTTCTTTTGCCTTTTCACATGACCCATAAGCATGTATGAGGAACGTTTCCTTACAATGCAGAGTGCTAATATTTAATAAGAAACTTACTTTTTTCTTGCAATCTAGAAGTGTAAGAGTCAGATCATTATTTTTATCGAACATGGAAGGATGAAGTTGTAAGGTCAAGAGTTGTGACCTATAAATTGATTATCTTCAACCTAGTCTGGGGTTGGAATAGTATTGTGTGGATTTGGAAAGAAATAGCAATCATTTTAGTGGGAAATTCCTTACTCTTGCTGATTCAGTCTTCATCCCACTGTAACATATACATATATACATGCACACGTATATAAATACATACATACATATACATACATACATATATATGCACATACATACATACATCTACATATACAATTTTATCACCTCATTTAACTAATTTTACTTTCAAATGAAAATTTAGCAACTAAAATATTGGAATCATACAAAGGAATCATGGAGGAAAGTCAAATAGGTAAGCAAATGAATATCCAACCTTGTGATTCTTAATACAAATATTTATCATGAAGAGGGCTCATTAATGGAAGATGGAAACACAATAACCAAATTGAAATATAGAGAAGAATGGAAACAGACCAAGCCAATGTTGAAAATAGATATGCAAATGGTAAAGAAGATGATGGTACTCCTATGGTTCAATGCATAGCTGAGGAAGCATCCAAATTAGAACCAATCTCTGTAGTCTAATAGGTTCAATCAATTAAAACTTTCAAATATAATGAAGATGCAAAAGAAAGTCACAAATGAACATTAAAAGGTGTAAGATGTCCAAGTCCAAGTGCACCTTCAAAACCAATATCAAGTGTATTTTAGATGTTTCTAAGGTCTTCTATCCTAGGTTTATCATGAATACCATAAAGATATAGACCCATTTTATTATCATTTTATACCATCAAGGGCATTTTTTTGGTTTAGTAAACAATCTTAGATAGCCAGGTCTTTACACAATCCAATCGAGGGTCAAAATATTTTTTCCCATTGCTTTGTTCAAGGGTTTGAGCCCTTTTAAAATCCCTGCTAACCTTAATAAAAAAAATTATGGTAAATCCTAAATCCAGGAGTTTGTGCAATCTCTGGAAGATCAAAATTCCACTATTGAAAATTGGGTCTAGTTCAAAATGGAAATAATATCAATAAATAATGTGTTTCTAAAACTAAAAAATCATGTATGGTAAACATAACATTTAGTTTGCTGAAGACAACACCTCAAACTTCATGTTTCCAATAGGCTCTTCCAGTGGCTATGCATACATATCCATTACTAGGGTATCAATGCCTCCATGGAAGATTCCTCACTAACTCTCACTAGGAGATCAAGGAAGAGAAATAGCTTAATGTCCACAAGTCTCCCAATTTTTTTGTAGGGTTATATGTTTAGATTAATTAGGCAATCTATTCAAACTTGGTATGAACAATGTCTGAATCACCATAATCGATGGCCAAAGTAAAAATTACCTTGAATCCTTACCTTGATATTAAGCACATTGCAAATAGAAATTACCTTAAACCCTTATAAAAAAAAAAAAAAAAAAAAACCTTCAACCCTTACGTTGAAATTAAACAAGAAAACAAAAGAGGATGAGACCTTACCTTGAAAGCAAGTTCCAAATAGAAGAGGATGCAAATCATGCAAATGAATCCATCAAGCTTATCGTAATGGTGTTGAAAATGTTTTAATTGGTCATGCCTGAAGCCTCCTGCCCGCACTTTATCACATAATATGAAATGAAGTTTCACTTTTTTTTGTTTATATCTTGATAACATGAAAAGTTTGATGCAAATCTTAGCTGCTATCAAAATTTTGACATTATCAGGATCAATTTTTTAATAAAATGAATTTGATAAGCAAAATTGGCCTACCGTCAAAAATTAAAGTCAAAAATTACCCCCAAATGTACTAGTGTGCTAATGAAAACAGAGCACCCCGTGATGAAGCACTACTAGGACATATGGATTAATAAGAATAACATGAAATTACCAAATGTATGGAAGGACACCCCTTTCATGTTATTTTTTATTCATGAAGTTTTTTTATTAACAGATTCCATAATGTAGGTTACTCTAGAATTTATTTTTGTATACTTAATCAATAGCTACTCATGTGCTACCCAAACATTTTACAAGTTTCTTTTGAGACTTTTTATTGTTCTTGTAACTTAGATACCTTCTATTCCAATAATGTAACCCAGCTATTCAAATCTTATAAATATAGAGGAATAGAAACTGTAAGAAAGAATGAAGATATCAAATGATTTGTTTAACAATAAACAAAATATTGCAGCCTTCAAAGGTTTTGTGCTGAAAATATCCTAGATAAGCTTTGTTCAAACTTCAAGGACCTTCATGATCACAACAATCTACAAAATATGCCTTCCTATATCAGTACTAGTCAAAATAAAAGAAATAAAATGCAACTGCATTCAAATTAGAGATTTAAAGGGAAGAGCACATATAGTTGGATGCAATGGTTGCGACTAATATCTAGCACTAGATCAAATATTAGGATTAACCTTAGATAGAAATAGTAGTTACACGAAAATATAACCAATATTAGAAAATAATTGATCACATAGAAGAGAACACAAGACACCAAGATTTAACATGGTTCACCAAATCCCTAGGCTACATCCACCAACAACAAGGCCAATATTATTATTACCCAATGATTACAATCTACAATTCCTTATAGCTCAATAGCACTGCAAGAAGCTACAATATCACCATTACATTATGAAATCCCTAACCCTAAGCCTTTTTATACAAGATTTTGTTGCTTACAAAATGAGGGCTAGAATAAGTCCTCTAATAGGAAAAATAGTAGCCGACATCTTTTACAATATAAGGGAATTTTTGGCTATGGGGGTGTTGCCCCTGAAAACTCCCATAGAGGCATTTCTCCTTGACCCCACCCTATACTACAATAGGGAGCATAGCCAGGGTGCTACCCCAGGACCTCATAGGGGTGCCGCCCCTTGACACCCATAGAAATAATATGGGGAGAAAACCACATCGAATAAACCTCTAAGTCTTATTAGGCTCTACATCACAATAATCTCCCACTTGGAGATTGATTAGACTCTACAATAATAGCCTCCCACTTGGAGATTGACCATAGCACTACTAAACTTGTAGCTCCCACTGGAATATCAAACCACCCTGGACTCTATTGTTCTTTTATTCTATTTAGTCTAGAAGACCAACTGAAGTTGAAGAGGAGTTCAATTCTTGCTTGTTACTACCTTGGTAAACATATCTATTGGATTATCATTTGTATTTATCTTGTCCAACTTTAACTGTCCATCATCTAGAACTGACCAAATGAAATGGTACCAAAACTATATGTGTTTTCTCTTTGAATGTAGAGTTGAATTCTTTGCAAGATGAATGAAACTAACTATTTGTAAACAAATAATTAACCTTCTAAGGGTGTCCCAATTCTTCCAAGAAGAACTAAAGCCATATCGTCTCCTTGGCTACCTCTGTAGCAGCAACATACTCTGCCTCTGTGGTTGATAAAGCATTAACATTCTACAATAGAGAAACCCAACTTACTGCTACCCCATTAACAGTAAATGCATAACCTATAGTACTTATCTTGGTATCAATACCCCCTATCAAATCTAAGTAAACATAGCCCTATAAATCAATAGTAGAGCCCCTAAAATATAGACACTTACTAGATGTTCCTCTCAAATATCTAAGTATCCATTTAACTGCATTCCAATGCTCAATGCTTGGATGACTCATATACTTGCTAACAACTCCCACTACATGTACAATATCTAGCCTTGTATATACCATAGCATACATCAAGCTTCCTATAGATGAAGCATAGGGTACCTTGGAAATCTTATCCTCTTTGGACACATCTTCTTAGTCAACTTCAAATGACTAGGAAAAGGTGTGCTAACAATAATAATCTCAATAGAGAAACATTGCAACACCTTTGCAATATAATCAACTTGAGATAATGTCAATTTCGCGTTCTTCCTATCTCTACAAATCTTCATACCAAGGATTTGTTTTCTTGCCCCCAAATCCTTCATATCAAATGCATGTGCTAACTAGCATTCCAACCCCTTAATGTGATCCATGTTAGACCTAGCTACAAGTATATCATCACCATATAAACATAAAATAATGTAGCTATCATCATCCAACCTCTTAAAATAAACACAATTATCTAAATGAAACCTATTATATCCATGCTCATCCATAATACTGTCAAATTTTAGATACCATTGCTGAGGTGCTTGCTTCAAGCCATATAAAATTTTCTTCAACTTGCACACTAAGTTCTCCTTACCTTTGACTTCAAATCCTTGTGGCTATGCCATATATATCTCTTCATCCAAGTCAGCATGAAGGAAGGTTGTTTTAATATCAAGCTTCTCCAAATGCAAATCTTCAGTAGCCACAATACTTAAAACTTATAATAGGAGAGAATATCTCATCAAAATCAATGCCTTTTTTCTATGCAAATCCTTTTACCACCAACCTAGTTTTAAATCGTTTCTTACCTCCATCCTCTTCTTTCAACTTGTAAACCCATTTATTCTGTAAACCCCTTTTAGCTACAAGAATATTGCATAAGTCCCATGTCTTATTTTTTAGAAAAGAGTCAATTTCTTCATTCATTGCAGACTCCCACTGAATCTTTGTATCCATTTGTACAGCTTCATCATAGCATTTAAGTTCACCAACATCAATAAGTAAAACATAATACAAAGAGGGAGAAAATCTTCTTGGAGGTCTATTGAGCCTTATTGATCATCTGACAATCACTGGTGTGTGTGGTATTTATTGTAGATCATGAGGAATTGCTAGAACATTATCTTTTGGAGTATCATCTAGCACTACATAATCATCTTCTTTCTTCTCATGTTGCTGCAACAGATCTTTATACACCACTTTCTCATTGAATATGACATCCTTGCTTCTTACAACTTTATGATTTTTAAAATCCCAAAGTCTATAACCAAATTCATCATTGCCATATCCAACAAATACACATTTCTTTGACTTAGCTTCCAACTTGGTTCTATTTTTAGAGTCTGTATGAAAAAATGCTTCACCACTGAAGGTTTTACGAAAAGAAAAACTCACCTTCTTACCATTCTATGCTTCTGTTGGAATACCAAAACCCAAAGGAGTAGAGGGACCTCTATTAATCAAACATACAGTAGTATTGACAGCCTCCGCCCACATGTTTAAGGGCAACCTACCATGTAACATCATGCTCCTTGCACGCTCCATTATAGTCTTGTTCATGCATTCAACTACTCCATTTTCTTGTGGAGTCCTTAGAACAATTTTCTATCTATGAATACCATAAGTGGAGAAATTATATCTAATTTTATGACTATAATACTCACCACCATTATCAGATTGAAGACATTTTAATTTCTTACCAGTCTCATTTTCAACCAAGCATTTCCATTTTTTAAAAGTTTGAAATACATTAAATTTCTATTTGAGAAAATAAATCCATACTTTTTTAGTTGTATCATCAATAAATGTAACATAATAATGAGAGCCACCAAGGGAAGATACTTGAGCTGGTCCCCATACATCTATATGCACAAGCTCTAATCTCTCACTTTTCTTTTTCTTCCCAGTCTTCACAAAACTTACTCTATTTTGTTTTGCATACACACAACTTTCATAGAAATCCATATTAACACATTTTAGACCTTGTAAAACTTGTTTTGAATGAAGTACTTTCATACCTTTCTCACTCATGTGCTCAAGTTTATTGTGTCATAGTGTTGTATTAGAATCTACATCAACTATTTGTTCTCCTTGCTCAACTGCAATAATTGTTCCTAAATATTCATTTTTATCTAAAAAAATCAAAGTAGAATAAATAATATGACTTGTATAAAGATATAAGGTGCCTACTTTTACACATTTTACTACTACAAGGAGACCTTTTGAAACCTTCTAATTTTTATCATTAAAAGTAACTACACAACCCACATCACTGAGTTGCCCTAATGAAATTAAATTCCTACTCAGCCTTGGAACATGTCTTACCTCATGTAGTAGCCAATGATTCCCATTTTGCAACTTAATCTTAACTTTTCCCTTTCCAAAAATCTTAGAGGGTTCATTATCCCCCAAATAAGCAAGCCCAAATCCCCTTGGACATAATCGATAAAATAACCTCTATGAGGTGTAGCATGAAATGAAGTACCAAAATCTAAAACTCAGGAATCATCAACACTTTCTAAAGACAAAAGCAAAGCATCTTCTTTAGATTTATTACTTACAATATTTTCCTCCTTGTTCCCTTTTGGTTTATCTCCTTCATTTTTCTTTTGAGTCCAACAATCTTTCTTCTTATGCCCTAATTTCCCATAGTACCAATAGTCATTTGGTCCTCTCAATTGAAACCTCTTTCCCTTTGACTTTCATCTTGATTTCCTGTGATTTTTGGAATTGTTTCCTCTCTCAGTCATTTTGCCTCTACTTTGTGCGTTCAAAGCACTTCCTAATGTAGATCCACCTAAGGTTCTTCCTACAAGTTTTCTTACTCAAAATAACACCAATCACATCATCAAATTGTAGGGTATTAGATCTAGAAATAAAATTACTCATAGCCATTACCAAGTCATTACAACTTTCAGGCAAAGAACACAAAATCAAGAGAGCCCTAATTTCTTTATCAAAATTAATACCCATAGAAGATAACTGACTAGTAACAATATTAAACTCATTTATATGATCTGCAATAGATCCACCTTCTATAATCTTCATATTAAATAAACACTTCATGAGAAATACCTTGTTTGAAGTGAAGGGCTTTTCATACAGTTTCACTAGGGTTTCCATAAACTCTTTCATTGTCTTCACTTTTGTAATATTAAATGTCACTGATGGTGCCAAGCATAATCAAATGCTTTCAAGTGCCTTTCTATCTAAAGTCTCCCAATCCTCATCTATCATAGTTCCCTATTTCTTTGATTTTCCTTCCAATGTCTTCCATGAATCCTTCTAATAAATATAGTCCTCCATAGTTTGCATCTTCCATAATTGAAAGTTTTGCCCATTAAAATTATCCACCTTTAGCTTACCCTCATCTACCATCACTCTCACTTAACTGTGAGACTCCCACTCAATTGTGAGACCTTCCTACAGAGGACCACTAAAAAAAAATGACAATAGTCTGGCTAAAAAAAATACGATGGCAATTTGAGCTAAAAAATAATGACAATCGTCTAGCTCTGATGCCACTTATTAGGATTGACCTCAGACAGAAATAATAGTTACATGCAAATATAACTAATACTAGAAAACAATAGATCACAAAAGAGAACACAAGATATCAAGATTTAACATGGTTCACCCAATCCCCGAGCTACGTCCACCAACAACAAATCCAATATTATTATTATCTAGTGACTACAATCTACAATCCTTTATAGCTCAATAACTACAAGAAGCTATAATATCACCATTACATTATGAAATCCCTAACCCTAAGCCTTTTTATACAAGCTTTTTCTACTTACAAAATTAAGGCTAGAATAAGTTGTCTAATAGGAAAAATAGCAGCCAACGCCTTTTACATTATAACGGCACTGCCCTTTTGTATGCTTAAAATGTGAGCACACTTCTTTGAGTCATTATATCCAAGATTTCTTAAGAATGAGGTCTCGAATGACAGCTCATAGCTCTCTATTCATGGAGTTCAAGGGTTTGTAAGGGAGGACCTCAGTTTGACCTAGTTTGCGCCCATGCAAGTACACTATAAAATGAGAGATTCAAGGATCAAAATATGCATGCAAATGAAGATGCAAGATAATCTAAATGATAGCAATGCAAGAAAGGAAATCTAATCTATAAAAGGAAATAACAATGCAATATTACTCTATGAAAGAAAATATGGATATAGGCTAATATGAAAATGCAAGGATGGATCATGATGATGGAAGCCATGGATACATGAGAGAAGAAGAAAAGAAGATAGAAGTTCTCCACAAAAATATTTAATGCTCAAACTCCTCCAAAAATCACTCTCCAAACCTATAGCATAACGATAGCATAATTGTGGATGTCAAAAATGAGGAGAGGGCTCTCCCTTATAAAGAAGAATGGACAATTAAGATTAAGAGACAATAAGATTTAATCAAGGGTGGAGAAAGAATGATCCGTGTGAGACAAAATTCCACTAATGAGAAAAGAGGAGGAAAATTAAATGGAATCCCACTTAGAAATATGTGCATTTAAATACAGATTAATTATTTAATTAAAAAAGAGGTTTTCTTTTAATTAAATAAGACTTAGGATAAAATGATCAAACCTTAAGAAATATTGAAATAATTATATTAATTACAATTTGATCAAAGAAATTTATTTGAATTGATTTGATAAAATATTGCAAACCATTGATTCAAAAAATTGATAAATTGAATAATGGGGGCCCATAGTCTAGGCAACCATTTTAGGGTGCATACATTTTCCTCTCTTTGACTAATATGTCATCGATTTGGGAACACATGTAGTCAAAGAAAGAAATTGAAGTGATATCAATTTGGGATCACAAAACAACCTAGATGTGTGGACAATTCGAGAATACAAATAAATTTTGACTTAAAAAGTCAAGGATAAAATTGATAGAACTGAATCAAGGATTGAAGTTGATAAATAATGTCCCCTCATGATTGCAATTGAAATGAGATGGAGGAGAAACAACAAATTGATAAATTTGATCAAATCGAACAAAAGATAAAGTTCTTGATGTAAGATGAAAGATATAAGAATCAAAGAACCAAGGTAGATCATCAAGCATGAAATATTATGCCCCAAATTTGAATTAGAAGAAAAGAAGTGGGATGAAAGTGAATGGAAGGTAAAAATTTGGAAGATATGGAAAGAAATAGAAAGAAGAAAAGAAAATTTTCTATAAGAAATAGAATGCCTCAAAATCAATCAACTGTTTAAGATAGAAATTTTGAATGAGATCATGAAAGAAGATAAGGAAATGACGATCAAAACATGACCATGGTTGATTAAAAGTCCATAAGAAAGATGAAGGGAAAACCCTCTAAAACTCATAATGCAGCCTAAAAATTCAAACTAACATGAATTCTAATAATGTAAGCTAAATGAAAATGCAAAGGTGTACTTGCAATAGAGAAACTTTAACATAGGATTTTGTTTTCATCATTCATTAGAGAATGTAAAAGAACTTATTTTCATCATTGGGCCATTATTAATGGACATCAAAAAATCACACAATCATCACTAGTCACAAGCGCAACCATAAAAATATGAATGTGATTTATATCAAATTGGAATGTGGAAATATTCTAACATAAGCATCAAATACATAAAGAACAAGATGACTTCGATGTTAGCTTACCTAATTTAATGCAAAAAAACCATACGCGCATCAAGACATAGATGTCAAGATGACCGTAAGAACGGTTGTGCAAAAACAGTCAAGGATGATGCCTCAAATCTCCTAAGTGTTTCAAGGGAAAAAAGAGAGACACTCTAGAGTTTCAAGACCACATCCACAAGTAGAAAAAAAATAAAAACATGCCCCATGCCCCCAAGTCCTCTAGCTATGCATCCTAGAGATACTTATCAAACAAGAATGCTCAACAAAAATCAATAAAAATTAGCACACAAAGAAAAGATCATGACATAAGTCAAGCATTAAGTTTTTGTGTTTAAAATTTTAAGTGTGTGAACTGATACTAAGTTCCAAGGATAAGGATCAAATGCTTGCAAGTAGGTAAGATCACATGATGAAACTAGGTAATACCAAACTGATAAGCATTAAAAAACACTCAATGTCAAGGGTTGTATTGAAATATATAGTTGAGGTGGTGTCAAAAAACACCATTTGCGAGGTGTCCTAAAGACTAACACAACCAAGAGACCAAAGCTAACACAATTATGCCCCCTCAACAAAGACCAATTCCAAACCAAGGCAACAAGAACAAGGCATGATGGAGAAAGGCCAAGTGTTGAGGAAACGTGCTAAGAAATAGGGATGCAAAGGCCTCAAGTAGCACCCATTTCCAAGTTTTCACCACTTGGATTGTTATTATTTTTTTCTCTTTTTTTGGAATTTTTTTTTGGAGATACATCAAAGCTCTTATTACTAAGATGATCATTTTTTAAGGATATTTTCCAATTTTTAGAATTTTGACAGTATATCATTTTTTTTGTATTTTTTTAGGATAAAAAAGTATGTACAAAGATTCCCTAGATAGAACGTGCATCATGGATAGAACTTCTTCAAGTACAAGACATTGATAGGATTAGGGAGCTGCTCTCCCTCTACCCTAGATAGTAAATAAGCACTAGACCCAAAAGTTGTTGTAATAATGTAAGGTCTAAGCTAATTAGGTTCAAATTTACCCTTTTGATATCTATTTTTTTGATTCTTAGGATTTTCACATAGGACAAGATCTCCCACCTAGAATTCTCTAAGGTGAACCTTTTTGTTGAATGCTTTTGACATGCACTTCTGATAGACCCTCATATGGTCAAATGATGCTTGGTGTTTCTCATCTCGAAGTTATAACTATTAATGTCTCATGGTGCAGTAGTCTTCATCTATAACTAGACCTTTGAGGGAAACTCTGAGTGAAGGAATCTCAACCTCTAAAGGTAACACTCTTTAGCACCATATGTAAAGGCAAAAGGAGTAGCCCTAGTAGGAGTACAAATACTCGTTCTATAGGCTCACAAAGTCAGATTTATCTATAAGGGCCAATCTCTACCATTCTTATGAATTGTTCTATGTAAGACTTTGAGAATGGTTTTATTTGATGTTTTTTCTAGACCATTTCCTTGTAGAAAGTAAATGGGGGACCAATGTTGTTTTATCTTGAATTTCTTACAAAGTTGTTTAAGGTCCTTATTTTTTAACTAGCCTCCTTTGTCAGTGACAATCTCAAGAGGAACTCCATATCTATGGATAATATGATTCAAAATAAACAAAGAAATTATCTTTCCCAAGGCAACAGAAAATGGGATAGCTTCTACCCATTTAGTGAAGTAATCAGTAGTAGTGATAATAAAATTGTGTCCACATGATGAGTTGGGATGAATCTACCCAACATAATGAAAGGCCCAACACTAAAATGGCCAATGAGAGATAGAAGGAATGAGTTCCCTACTCAGAGCATGTATCAAGTTACCATGTTTTTGACACTTTTCACATGACTTTACAAAAGCTACTGCATCAATCTACATCATGGGCCAATAGTGCACCACCCTAAGCAACCTTTGAGCCATGGAAAGACCATTGGAATGTCTCCCACAGATTCCCTTATGGATGTCAACTAACACTTGATTAGATTCTTCCTTTTCTAAGAATCTAAGAAGTGTTCCATCTAGACCACTTCTATACAAATCACCAAAGATAAGGGAATGGCATGAGGCATTTTGAATAAGGTTTCTGCATTCCAATCAGTTAAAGGTTTTAGGTATAAAGCCATCATGAAGGTATGAATAAAGGGCATCATAATGGGATGACTCACGATCAACAAGGGTACAAATAAAATGACTTTCTTGGGAATCATAGATAGGGTGATGTAGCTCTTCCACTAGGAATTCAAAACTTGATTCATGTTGTAAGTGTAGCCATAGCATCGGTTTCTTTGTTTTCTGCTCTAGGGATTTGCTGAAATGAGACAAATATGAATTATCATCTCAAAGAATCAACCATTTGTTTATAAGGTACCAATTTCTCATTTTTTGTTAAACAATTTTCATTGACTTAGTTGATTATTAGTTGTGAATCACTATAGATGTGTAACTTTTTAATTCTCCATTCTATAGCTATCTTAAGTCCATTTGTTAAAGCTTCATACTCAACAATGTTATTTATACATGGAATTGTAAGATTTAGGAATCATGTACCCATGAGGAGAAACAAACAACACACTAGCTTCAAAACCATTTTGCATAAAGGATCCATCAAAGAACATCTTCCATGTTCTTTCAGTCATATACATGATGTGCTCGTCTAGGAAATCAACTAGAATAGGTGTATCATCTTGTAGAAAGAACTTAGTGTAGGCTTCTTTTTCTTGTGATGGTAAAGACTGAGCCAAATGTACCATTTGTAGAGCTTCATCTGTATCCAAATTGACTACTTGTGTTGGTTCAATAAGCACTAAAGATATATCTTTAAAATAACTAGGGAGATAATTAAGTACCTCATCCTCGGGTACCTCAGAGTGGTTTTCACCCTCGAATACATCCTTTCTTTTTACTATTTTCAGTTCTAACACCACCACCTAGTGGTTTTTGCCGTCAGAACTCCTAGTCTTTTTATTTTTGTTTCTTTTTATTTTGTGACTATGATACTTGATGTCTGGTTCTGTCATGGTGGTAGCCAGTTCACTGGTGGAAGAGACTATGGGTTCAATAACATTCAAATAGTAGGCTATCTCATAATCATTTTGAAACATTAAAAGCTCAATTTTGTGATTGTGTTGGGACCAATCAATCAAATTAGGATGAACAAGGGGTAAATCAATGACTAGTTCAATAATATGAATATGAATGATATCTCTGGTGGCCAAAGAGTCAAAGTCCATCAAGTAACTTCCTAAACTACCCAAATTAGGATTTGTCCTAACAAGCAAAGAATCATCCACTAAGGTAACATGTGAGTTCAAATCATCTGATCCTACACATGAATTGTCGGCTAACTTGGGTTGAGAACTATATCTATGAACAACATCAATATCCATATCAACTATAGAAGGCTCTAAGAGGAAGTCCTATTCATACTCATTGGAATATGTTTCTAAATCTCGAATAGGATACTTACACCATGAAGGCTTTGGATGCCTAGACATGGAAGCTTCAATATCATCAACGGTCACACTATCTTGTTCTAAATTTGCAACTATCTCATGAGATACTAGACTATCTAAATCTCCCCAAAGGAGATTAGTAGAAGGGACCCAATCTTCACACATATCTTTTTTATTTTCCAAATTAGGTATGTACTCTTGTTCTTCTTTACTATCCAACTTATCAAGGATAGGAGCAACATTACTGTGATTTGCATATCCTAGGCCAATTGGCTTCTTAGACTTATGTCTGAAAAGACCATGATCAAGGGGTTTGGCTCTAGCATCCAATCTATAAAAACCAAATCTTCTTTCTCATCTTGAATAAGTACTGACAACTATACAAATGTGTCAAATAATGTCATAGCTGAAGAGAAAGATTTCATCTCTTGTGAAGGTTTACCATAAGACTTAGGTGAAACTAGTAATACTGCGAGGGAGTTGAGTTGATATGCCCCCATGCCAAGGTCTATGGATTTAAACTTTTCTTTACATTTAGCTAAAGTTGCATCAAAATCACCTACTTCTCTATTAAGGGGAACATGAGTACTTGTTGAAATCAAGTTAATAGATAAAGTATTATCCCCAAGTATTCAAATCTTTGTTCCGTTGTAAGGGAACTTAACACATTGATGATAAGTAGACAACACTACTTGCATATCATGAATCTATGGTCAATCAAGTAAAATATTGTACATAAGGGGTCCAACATCAACTATTTGGAATAAAATATCTTTTTCAATAGGACCAATCCTAACAGGAAGGACAACTAACCCCTTTGAACTTCTCTTAGCCTCATTATAGGCTTTGATAATAATCTTCCTTCTGGTATCAATAAATTGTTTAAAATAACCTAATGTCTTTAAAAGAGTCAAAGAACAAATATCAAGCCCAACACACCCATCTATCAACACATGCCTAACATGGGTTCTATGGATTGTGACCTCAATATGAAGGGAAAGATTGTGTGGATGGCTCAAATATTTATCATCTTCCTTTGAAAAGGAAAGGCAATGAGGGCTAGCAATATGATTAACCATGTTCTGGAATTGATCGACATCTAAATTGTTGGGGATATTGGCCATGTGCAAAGCATCCTTAGGGACTTGTTTATGTCTCAAAGACAACTCTAAAAGCTTAAAGATCAAAATTTGAGTAGGGGTTCTTTGCAATTGATCAACAAGATTATAATTTGACCTAGGATTAACCACTAGTTTTGAAGGAACATACTTGGATTGCACTTTTTTTGGCTTACTTGGTCGGTTTGAACTAGGTCCTTTGATGACAAGGGGACCTTGACTTTGCGTAATAGTATTGAGACTTTGGGAAGACACTTGCTTAGGTTTACTTGACTAGTTTGAATTGGGTCCTCTAATGACAAGGGGACCTTGATATGACTCTCTAGAGTGAGCACCCCTTAGTACCAAAACAAGTTTTTCACCAAGGATAGGAGAGCTCAAATTTAAATCATAACCACTAGGATCTTTATCTTCCATCATGTTGATACTTTCTTCTACAACCTCAAGCACATTGACAACATTTTCTACATTTGCATAAGTGTAATTGATTGTAGCCTTACCATTCTTAGGTTGGGAAGCTTTCCCTTTCTCATATTGGGGAAAAGGCTCTTTGAATGTTGTGTGATCAACATTGGTATCTAATCCATCTATTTCAAGTTTTCCATTCTCAATAAGATTTTGAACAATATGCTTAAATCTTCCACGGTTTTCAATATCGTGTCCAATTCCATTGTGAAGTTTGCAATAGGCCTTCTCATCCCACCACCATGGCTTAACCTTAGGTATGCAAAAATTTGTGACATCATAAGGGTGCACAATATTATGAGTAAGGAGCTTCATGAATATCTCTTCATATGACTCAGCCAACTATGTAAAGTTATGTTTCTCTCCTTTAGGCCTTTATTGATATCTTGGCTTGTTACTTTTTTGATTGGCACAAGCCAAATAGAGAATAGCTTGGTCTTTAGGCTTTGAGGAATCTACAACTCCATCATTAACCACTTTTTTTCTTATTATAATATGTGTTATTTCATTTATCCTTGTTATTGTTGTTGTTATTCTGACCAGTGTTGTTGTTGTTTTCATTTTTTTGTCAAAATACCTTGCTCTCTCAAAACATCCTCAATTCTAAATGCAACTTCAACCATGGTATCAAAGGACTCAAAAACCATCTTCTTAATTATGTCCTTCATCTCAGGAACCATGTTACTAATGAGGATTTCAATCTTTTCTTTCTCAAGAATAGTCCTAAAATAGCGAGAGCACTGTCCTCTCCATCTTTGCAAGAAAGTAACAAAGGATTCTCCTTGATTTTTCTTTCTAACATAAGTCTAATAATGAGACAGATCGTGAAAGATTGTATGCAAAGTGTTGAAAAAATCTCTGAATTAACTCAGGGAACATCTTAACAAGAGGAGTTATATCGGTAAACCATTCCATTACTTGACCTTTAAGACTCCTTGGAAATAATCTCATAAGGTATGAGTCCTCATGATGAAACTCAAAACTCATAGTATAGAACTGATTCACATGATCACTCAAATCCCCATTTCTATCATATTTGTCATATTGGGGGATCTCAATTTTCTAGAATTTTTTTTCATGTAAACACTCTTATCAAAAGGATTAGGACAAATTGAATCAAGTGAAAAAGAACTCTTGGGTGCTGATATTTGCTTCAGCTATTTCTTCAATTGGTCAATTTCTTCTTTCATAGAGGAATCATGCTTTTGAATCTTTTTGTCTACATCAAATTTGTAAGGGACCTTAGCACCCTTATTGATTAAACATTGAAAGCATGCATCTATGTTTTGGCCCATATATGCTTCCATATGTTGCTGAAATTGTGGGTCTAGTTGCATAGCCATGAAATCATAAGAAGTATAGTCAAAGTTTGAGATACCACCTCCATATTTTGAACCATGATGATCTTGTTATGAAGGTTTTCTTGAAACTCTGGAAGGTTTTGGTCTCCTATAATAATCACGTCTTGAAGCTCTCCTTCCTCTAGGGCTAAGAGATAGAAAAGGTTTTCTTGAGTGTCTTCCACTTCATGGAGTCTTAGGAGGGGTGGATGGAGGAGAGTTTTTTCCACCACTAATGTGTACATTGTTGAATTTATTGTTAAGTTGTGGAGCCACATAGAGATCTTGTGCTTCATGATGGGTTTTCCTTTCTATCTCAATCATAACTTGCCTTTCTTCCTCTATGCATCTAAATTGTTCTTCCTTCTTAGCTTGTTCTTCTAGAAGGGCTTTTCTCTCATGCTCAAGCACTTTGAGTCTATCACTCACATAACCAAAGGTGTCATGAGCGGTGCACATGGTCTTGACTATCTAAATTGATTACCAACAAATGTTATATTCAAACGAGCACTAGAAGGCTCACTAATTTGATCATCATATTGGGATTTATCTTTTTGATAGGTATAATGCTTACCTTTCTCAGCCCTTTAGTGTGC
Source organism: Cupressus sempervirens (assembly GCA_028749045.1). Lineage (NCBI taxonomy): Eukaryota > Viridiplantae > Streptophyta > Pinopsida > Cupressales > Cupressaceae > Cupressus > Cupressus sempervirens. The sequence continues at coordinate 320,850,479 of CM053791.1, forward strand.
ATCCAAATATCTATCCTCAATATAGGGTGAGGTTGGTCTATTTTCATGAGTAGGACCACCACTCAAAAGATCAACATAGTATTCACCACTTTGATTCTTCTTTTGTGGAGCCATTGTAAAATCTACATCCATATCCAAGTGAGGTGATGATAAGGGTGTACTCAACTCAATAAGGTCACTACTAGGGTCAAACAAATCTTTTGGAATATTCTTAGATGATTGAACAAACACAAGTTTTTTCCCTTACGTCTTTGACAAGTTTGAACTGAAGGTAATTATTCAAAGATGACTTGAGGTCACTTTCCTTGATCTACTTGATATCTTGATGTAATCGGCATGAAAGAAAAGGTACTAGGTGATAGGATGACCCTAAGAAACATTGGTACCAAATTAGGATAGTAAAAACGATCACTTGTCCAAAAGAGATGTGACAAGATAGAATTTTGCAATAGGCATAAACCAAAAATGTCATAGAGGTGTCCACAAATTTGGGCGAATACCCTAGCACATATGGACCAGGAGGATGATTTATCCAAATTATAAATAATTAAAATTATTTTTTTATGAAAGTGGATGGACAAGAGATTACAAAGACTCTCCAATCATAATATCAAAGAATCCAAAGGTATATCTTTCTCAACAAGGATGGTTTCTAAGTCACTGACTCTAAACAAGGTCACTTGTGAAATCAAAGATCACTAATTCAAGAGGTCAAAGCACAATAACCCAAGGTGCAAACAAGCTTCTAACAATGGGGTAAGTTGCCTAATCTAAACTGGATCAACCTAGGGAGACTAAAAATAACTAGATAGCAAAGCAGTTTGATCATAAAGTCTCGATTCAAGAACTTAGATTTTATTTATTTTAAATATCAAACTAGATGCGATAAATTTTGAATCATGAACCAGGCATACAAGACAACAATCAAGAATTTCAAGAAAACATCTTCAAACAATGAGCAAGGGACAAAGTAACCTTGCACATGAATAAGAATATTGTCATAGTATCAGTCTAATCCCTAGAACCACCACTATGCATGTTCTCAAAATGTTTTCCAATCACGTACATAGTCCTAGAAAAGAAAATTTGGTAGCACTATGGTTCTTAGTAATGTTCAACTCTACAACTTTTGCAATCTAGAATGGGTGAAATCCAATATTGATGCACTAGAGTTTTGATATATTCTAAGAATTTAATCAATCAGAGATATTGAGGAGATCCAACAACCCAAAAAAAGACTACACCTATTAGAATTTCCCCCACAAGGACATTTATATAGTGGTTGCTGCTACCACATCAAAAATGGCTACTACTACTTGATGTTCCATCCACATGGTTGACTCAATAAAGAGAATGTCCACTATAGTTAACCGTCTCTAATCAAGGAAGACTCACAAAGTTGTACCACATGGGGACTTGGTTTGGATTCAAGGGTTCCAAGTTTCTGATGTGCCTAAAAGGAAACAAAGCATACTCTTCTAGCCTCTTCACCTTACCCAAACATAGCAAACAATATTCTTTAACACACTAATTTGAAATCACCTCACCAATTTTTTGGAAAAGCCAACAACAAACACCACCAATCTCAAAAGATAAAGTACTAATGGATGTTGAGGACAAACCCAAGTGGAATAGTGAGATAATAACAAATATCCTTCCCTACCTACAAGAGGATCTATCATCAAGAAGAGCTTTGCATGTAAGGCAAGTCAATGAAGCACATTCCCTCAAGAACTCCACAAATAGTGTTCATAGGGCCTAATTATTATGTGAAACACATATGCGTGAAAGTAAATCTAGATTCAATTTTAGAGCACCAAATGAAGTGTGAATCTATGAAAGCCTATAAAAGCACTCAAGCCAAACACATGAGAGGATTCATTTCATTTTTAAATCCAAATGTTATAGAGATCCAAAAAAATACTTGGTAATTCTTGCTATACATCTTTTCTCTATTGTACCTTTTGTTTATGCTTGAACGCTCGATCACAATGACCAAAGCAACAAGCAAAACAAGCAAACACAAGATATGCAATATTTATCCAAACATATGCAAAATTAGGATTAGATTTGAAAATATGATTTTAAGAGTGATAATAACCAAAAAATAACCAAATAAAAGCTCACATCATGAATTGATCCATGTGAAAATTAAATGCAAGCTATTCATTAAATGCCCTTTTTTAATATTGATTTTTGACCTAGTCAACAAGATTGGACCTATATGATATGAATTCGGATCCAAAACCCTAAATGAAAAAAAGAGGCCCCTATCAAAAATTAGAGAGCTTTCTACAAATGTTAGAATTTTGAAAAAATATTTTCATTTGTGCCCTAGGGAGCCATTTTGTCAAAACAAACTAGTTTTTACAAATTGAATTATTGAGCCTTAATATGATCGCTAAAATCAAAATACAAAGAACTAACCCTATTTATAATTTAGAGGCCTTTCTAAAAATCTAGACTTTCTTGAAAAAATTTCTAATTTATGCCCGAAAATGATTTTTCATGAAAAATCAAGAAAAAATAATAAAAAATAAAAAATAATTCAAAAAAATCTAAAAATTTCACTGAAGCTTCTCTAATATGTCTTCACCTTGTAAAAAAAACTCTAGACCAAAACACCAAGCCGTTTGGGAGATATGATCAAATATTTAAGATCTAGGGTTTGTTGTCTCCAAAAAAATCCACATAAGGGGGTTAGCTTCAAGTATATCTAAAACCAGCAAGTAAAGGTGGGTTGCCCCATGGTGGGCACCAAAGATGTATGCCTTGAATGTGAGCACACTTCTATGAGTCATTATATCCAAGATTTCTCAAGAATGAGGTCTCAAATGGCAGCTCACAACTCTATATTCATGGAGTGCAAGGGTTTGTAAGGGAGGCCCTCAGTTTGAACTAGTTTGTGCCCATGCAAGTACACCATAAAATAAGAGATTCAAGGATTAAAATATCCATACAAATGAAGATGCAAGCTAATCTAAATGATAACAATGCAAAGCAATTCACGAAAGGAAATCTAATCTATGAAAGGAAATAACAATGCAAGATTAATCTATGAAAGAAAATATGGATCTAAGCTAATGTGAAAATGCAAGGATGGATCATGATGATGGAAGCCATGGATGCATGAGAGAAGAAAACAAGAAGATAGAAGTTCTCCACAAAAAGCTTTAATGCTCAAAATCCTCCAAAAATCACTCTCCAAACCTATAGCATAACAATAGCATAATCGTGGATGTCAAAAATGAAGAGAGGACTCTCCTTTATAAAGAAGAATGGACAATTAAGATTAAGAAGCAATAAGATTTAATCAAGGGTGGAGAAAGAATTATCCATGTGAGAAAAAATTCCACCAATGAAAAAAGGGGAGGAAAATTAAATGGAATCCCATTTAGAAATATGTGCATTGAAAAAAGAATTTATTTAATTTTTATTTATTGTATTTCCTTTTTTCAAGTGGGATTTTATTTAATTAAAAGGGAACAAGTTCTTTTAATTAAATAGGAAATATTTAATTCAATTAAAAGAGGGGTTTTTCTCTTAATTAAATAAATGTGGATTGATTATTTAATTAAAAGAGAGGTTTTCTTTTAATTAAATAAGACTTAGGATAAAATGATCAAACGTTAGGAAATATTGAAATAATTAAATTAATTACAATTTGATCAAAGAAATTGATTTAATAATACTGCAAACCATTGATTTAGGAAATCGATAAATTGAATAATGGGGGCCCATAGTCTAGGCAACCATTTTAGGGTACAAACACCCTTGAACCTATCTTGGGTGTGCTAACCCCAAACCCCCGTAGAAATAATACGAGGAGAAAACTATGTTGAATAAACATCTGAGTCTGATTAGGCTCCACATCACAACATCAAAAGCTCATGACATTCAACATGGGAACCTTTTGTACAAAGAAACATCATTTCTAGAAGATCCAAATTATTTTGTGCAAAGAAAAGAGCTATACAAAATATAAAAGTGGAGATCTTTCAATTTTTAATAATGAAGTATATAATAAAGACACTTACTGTCGCATTTTAATCATATAAAAAAAAGGAAAGAAATATCAACAAGATATGTTTGTCCAATATACAAGAAGATCAATAGCAAATGACAACAAGAAAATATATTGCTATAACAAAGTTGAAAAAATAATTTAAAAAATATATAGTCATCTTGCGTCCTCTTTTCTAGGAACGTGGAAACAAATTTGAAAAATCTATGATCTGAGTTTTTTTGCAGAATGACCTCAATTAGGCTTTTAGCAGGTGAAACCCTCAAAATGACAACAACAAAAGAGATAGCCATAGTTTTCTAAAAATGGCATTTTCTTGTTTGTTGAATGAAAAGCATAGCACAAAGAAGTTCCTAGAATAATACTATTGATATATAGTTGTCAATGAGTATTTACAACATGTGGGATGAATTCTTTGAGTGCGTAAGAAGAATAAAATGGAGAAAGCTATGAGTTCATGAAGAGATTGAAACTCTCATGCTACAAAGAAAAGTGGAAAATAAAGTCTATAAAACCCTCGTTCTAATACCAAAGAAGTTTTCAAATTTTGTCAAAAATGGCGACAATATTGAGCATCGAAAAGCCAAGTTTAATTTGAATAATGATAGACTCATTAAAACTCAAATCAAGTAAGTGCCCATTTGAAATATCAATTGGGATACGAATATGCATCAACAAAGAGTTATAAAGTAGCAACATGAAGGCTCCTTGTTCAACTAGAAGTCTCTAGTTTCTAAACCTCAAATTAAAAGAAGCTAAAAATATCAAAATGGCACTGGGAAATAAAATCCTTCATGTTTCAAATAAAAAGAGAAAACAAAAAGCTACAACCATTCATGATAAATAGGAGAACCCCATGATGTCACTAAAACAAGCATTAATTATAAATCATTATCAAATCTGAATGCCAAATCCAAAAAGATTTATCAAATTTTTTGCAGAAAAATATTCAATCAAAGGATGCAAAGCCTCATTTAATAGTAGTAGCTAAAAGATCTTCATATATACATAAACTTGTTTTAAATAGAGAGAATATCAAATCAGAAAGGTTATTGGAGAAATTTTTTTTTAATGTAATAATAAAAGGAAAAAAATCTGCAAATGCTCATAGCAGGATAATGGTCAAAGAATGAAATACTTATAGGAAACCATTAATAGTAGCAATATGGTTGCATTTTTAAAGAAAATCCTTCATATTTCTTGCATAGTTATGTCCTAGGGTTTTCTATATTTTGTTTTCCAAAAAAGTACATAAAAAATGAAGCTTGAATTAGAGTTTTCTTATTTACATATGTTGAACCCTAAGAGATCTTATAAAATCCAATTTATGATATGGGTCATTCCATGAAGGCTTGGGGTGTATTTTTCATTTTTAGTGTTAGGATGTCTTTTGTTAATAAACAAGTTTATGAAAAACTTCAAATGTTAACTTTAGAAATTAATTAAACTTTCTTAAAAAATTAAATATAATTTTTTTATCTTTTAAGTCAAAAATAAAAATATTTAAAATAAAAAAACTTAATTATGTTTTAAAATTAATGATTGGCTAATAGTTTAAGAAAAATTCAATATTAAAGTACAACTTAATATTGAAATAATATCTTTAAATATCAACTTCAAATCATACTCTAGTATTATAAGTTTATTATATTTATAAATAGTAATTATAATTAATTTTCATTCTTACATTAGTTTTGCTAAATTAAGATTGATTCTTACTTATTAGTTTGAATTTTGAATAAACTTTATTATTTTCAAAATGCATTCTCACTTAAAATAAGAATAGCTCTTCATGAAAGGTTGTATTTTATAAGGTCTTTTTATAGCCAAACTAGAGGTATATTTTATTATCTCATACATGTATGGTGCTCTTAGAGGGGTTTTCTATTAAAAAATCAAATTTAGTGGATTGTCAGAGGGAGTATTTTCAGTTTCTAGGCATTTTTCATCTGGTTAGAGGCCAGTTATCAATTCCTTATCAGTTGAGGGGTAGTTTCAAGCAGTTTGACTTTACTTACTGGCAGTTATGTTCATGATTTTGAGGGGTTTCTTCTTGCATATGAGTTCATGAGTGTTTTGCATGATTTTTGAGTTTTTGAGATAGTTTTGAGCAGTTTCACATCAATTCAAGGTGTTACATCAATTCCACTTGGGTCTAGGGGAATTTTGAGGCGGTGAAGTGCATATTTCTAGTAGTTTGACCTCTCTTATCTCTTGATTTCAAGTTATATCCGACCCTAGGAGTTTTCAAGCCTATTTATTATATTTTCACCTCATTGTTGAGGGTTCCAACTTGTTGTCATGATTTTGCACCTCACAAATTATGCTTCACTATTTAGGCACGCAGATTGTTGTAGATTCCCTAATTACTCATATATAGAGATTGATTCCCTCCCATTTGTTCTTCTATATTCAACGTTTATTTGTATTATTTTTTGATTAAGTATTTTATTCTAAACCTTTATTTGGTCAATTTCCTTATGAATTTGCATGCATATTCAATATCCCATAGCACACATTTATGATTGTATTTCAAGTTTTGAATCTAAATCTATGAAAATATAAGTATCTTCCTCTTCAGATATCAAGCTACCAAAGCTTTTCACTAAGTTATTTTTGCAGGGTTGTCCAATTGATTCATGAATTTGCGATGTTCTTTAATGAGTAGTATTAAGAAGTTGTGGTTACAATTCTACCAAATTCATTGGCGCATCACCATATTAGTTTCATTTTTCAGTTCATAATCATATCCTTCTATCCCTTTTCTCATCCATATTTAGTTTTAGGTGATTGATCAGGGGAAGTCATCCCTTCACCTAGAGATGCACTCTAATCACAGGTTCACCCACACCTAAGAGTGTTTCCATGTTCCAATAGGATAGCTTGACACTACATCACACTATAGGCATAATCTTGATTGACAACAAGAATAAAAGGAATCAATTGTAATAAAAAGAGATTATTGAGAGTTTATTGGAATTGATAAAATGATGAGTGTCACAAATTTGATCTCAAGAAAGCTACAGAAGTATAGTATGGACAAAGAAAGAACATAAAGAATCCAAAAAAAATTTGGAGAAGGCAATTATAAGTCAAATTCTTGTTTTTTTCCTTATATTTTTTAACAAGTTATCAAAATCCTTTAAGAAAGGCAGCTATTAACTAGACTTGATTGTAAATCCCTTAACTAGGTGAACATCATAATACTGGAGTAAAATCCATTAGTAGTGTAGTATATAATAGGACTTTTAAATACATCTAAAAATGTATCATTCACTCCTAAGAGGGTGAGTCACATAGGTGATAATTTGTAGCTCCTAACAAGGAAAAACTTAGCTATTGTAGTAATGAGTTGTGGGTTCCATCTCCACTACATTCTTTTCCCTCTAACCAGGGGTTTCTACAAGAACAAAAATCTTGGTGTTACGTGTGTGCATAATTTGGTTATTGTTCATTGCATTTATTTAATATTTCAGCATATAGAAAAACAAGTTTGCACTACTTCAAGTTAAAGGATATTTTTTCATGTTTATGGTTAGTGAAATTATTTTAAGTACTTAATCACCCCCTTCCCCTCTCAATACCCATATTTTCGAACATGGTGACCTCAAAGGAACTCAACATTGCTAATTAACTAAGCCTCTCAAATTGTTTCTTATAAAACTTTTTCACTTTCCTCTATGTTGCTTCCAATGCTTCGATCATCTTATTGCGAGGTGGATTTTAGATGAAACTTTGAACATTTAAACTACCATTTTTATGGGGTTTAAGAAAGTCCTTTGATCATCTTCAAATATCTCTAGGAACATTTTTTAAAGAGGTGTCATGTTTTTGCTACCCTTTCTGTAGATTCATCCCTTACATTCTGAATTTCAGTGAATGTTTCTTGGAGGTCCTTAGCTCCACTACAAATGGTTTTGATCCATCCATAAAATTATCTTGTTCCTCCCTATTGTAAGCCTTTAGAACCCTTTGACAACTCTTCTTCTTTATTATCTTGAGGTTTGAGTTAATAACATGCTACTCATGTGCATGGTTGACTATGTTATCCTTATTTTCCACTAGAGCTCAAAGCTCAACCTTATTCTTTAAATGGAATGGAGAAGTCATGTTATCTCTTCTATAAACTCTATACAAAAATTTAATAAGTTTTTTCACCACTATATATAGGTGCTCAAGAAAGAATCAAAATGAATGGTGAACTCGGCTAACTTTTCAAACAAAACTTTGAGTGATGCTTCTAGATTCACAAGTTCAATGTGATCTATGATATTTGAGAAAAAATATTTGAGAGTTTGATTCTTCTCTTAGAGGTCCTAGATCTCTATGTCATGTAAATCCACATAGTTAAATGATTTTTTGCTTCCTATAGCCACTAGGGCCTTTACTCTTTCTCATGTAGGTTGATGTAAGTTTATCTCTTTAGTTTTTAAGTCATCCAATGTCAAGTCATCTTTACTTGTTATGTGGATGAGGAATTAAAATTTGAGCCTTCTAACTACCAAATTAGTTGAATGTCACATAGGAAATTCTTTGAGGCTATGTACTAGCATTAGGTGACTAGAAGGATTGCCACACCATAATCATATATACATCTCCCTTGATCATATATGTGAGTCTCCTTGGTTAAATAGCTTTAGAGATCCATTTACATTTATTGGACTAAGAAAAATCTTCTAATTAGGATACATATAGAATGATTATAAAGGGCACCTCTTCGTGCTCAATTTTATTTTGTTCCTCTACACTTACCTTTGTATCCTTTACTTCTTCAAGCTACTCTTTTTGTGGTTCTTCTACTATTGGTATAAAGGGAATTTGAGGAACTCTGGTATTTTTAATTCATCCATTATCACTTCCTTTTTTCTATTATTTCTTGTATTATCCTCCATAGCATGAGGTGGTGGGATTTCTTCTTCTTCCCAAGGCAAAGGAGGTAGAGGAGTAGAAGCTTCCTACAAAGATTGAGCTTTTGGTAACATTTAGGAGTTATAACCCTTAGGCACCTCCACTATAACATTTTCATTGATCTTGATTTCCCCTTCCTCTAAGGTTTCATCCTTCTATAGTTCTTTAGGAACCTCCTCTGTATCCATATTTTGAAGCTATGAATATAACTCATTTGTGATGTTTGGAGGATAACTTTAGGAAATTATTTTATAGGAACCCATCTAGTAGTCCCAATAGTGAGAACCTAAGCTTTAGTAGTTCCTTTCTCTTACTACTTCTCAGGGGTGAAATCAAAATATTTGATATCAAATTTATGTAAACCCCATTATTGTCTAGTACCCCCTCCTTCTCTTGATCCATGGATTCTTCCACCTTAATTTTCTCTATTTCATATTGGGGAGGTGTCCTCATCTAACTCTTCCTCCTCCTTTCCTCCATGGAAGATGTACTCTATCAAGTCCTCCTAAAGAGGGGAACATGATCTTTAGGATCTTCACATTGTCCATTGATAGGCCTCATACTCAGGGAAGGTGTAGCACTAGGATTATTTCTGTTATATATTTGGCTCCAATTAGAAGGTACTAAAGAAGAAGTTGAGATATGAGTACTCTTCTACTTGGAAGGAGGTTTCTTGGGAGTCTCCTAATTTTAGGTTCTTCTTCCTATATTTAGGCCTTTCTCTTATTTTCATTTCCCTTTTCATGAATTAACTCATAGGAAACGTCATTTTCATATTTGTACATGGTCTTTGGCCAATGTATAGGTGTAGGTGCTCGTGTAGGGATTGTCACCTTCTTACATTTTCCTTTGTTAGACTTCTATGGGGCATCCAACTTACGTTTTGATGGCATTGGATAAATCTTAAAGGGTTTAGAGATCCACCTCAATGTGAGGTCTGTAACATATCTACACTTATGATTAGTGTCCTTATTATCTAGCTTATCAAATTCTACATTAAGAATTAGGCATTTTATAAATCTTGTCTCTATTGCATAAGGGGTCCAAGAGTTATTTCAAATATTTCTTTGATGCTCTTGTCAAGACATCCAATTTTAATATAAACTTAACCAACTTTAAGTTCAATTGAAAATAGTCCATGGTTCAAACCTTATAGTCATCAACAAATTTGATCCAATGGTCCTGAAAATGAGGCTCATAAACACACTCCCTTCCCTTTACCTTGTTAAAACACCTGACCGAGTCAAACATTAAATGGATAGAAGGGTACTCTTCAAAATAATGTTGTTCCTATCACACAAAGAATATTCTCAAATCTCTTAACTTGATCATTGTGCATGAACTGATGAAGATGGGGAAGTCCCAATAATATTTGTTCTTAGTCCTTACTTACTCATAAGAACTCTCAAATTGTCTCCCAATCTCTAATAAATTCATCTTTTTTGATAGGTATCTTGGAAACTTATTGGGGTAGAAGGTACCCCCTAATATTGTACATAAGTGAAGTTCTTTATTGTATATAATAGGTCCCCTCTTGAATTACTCGAGTGACTATTCAAATTAAAAATCTCTTCATGTAATACCCTTATATGTGATAGCTATCACAAAAAAAATGCATAATTAATGATTCGTAATTCTAGGATTTCATCAACCAACTTTTTTCTATTAAGATGAAAGTATACTATATGAGGCCACATAACTATATCATTCCCAAATGCTCTTTGAAAACCTGGGATACTTGCCTCTTGTAGCAAGCAAGTAGAACATGTAAGATGTCATGTAAAACTTTAGGTCATTCTTGACCACCACTAACTGACTGTAAATGTTGTTATTTATTAAAGTTTCCTAATCAATTTGGTTTCTTCTTGTTTTTATCTTCTCAAGGAAAAAACCATCTATGGTTCAAGCTATCTAGTTGAGGGCCAACCCATCACTCTACTCAATAGCATGATCACACAAAAAATATCACTAATCATTTACCCTCAAGACATATCAACCTTCTTAATGTTGTTCTTAAGAGATGGCCTAATAGAGTACTTCTCCATAATTATCTTATTGGTAACAACAACATTCCATGTATTTCCTACACATGATCTCTTAGGTAATCTCGTATAAGATATATGCCTTCATAATGTGAAACACCTTCTCAATGGTGTCAAGCCTCAAGTCCAAGATGACCCTCCAAAAGTGTTCTTAATCACTTTCTCATCTGGTCCATAGTAATGTGCAAGTGCCATCATCACCTATCTAAAGATAGATTTGTAATTAAGTGGACTTCCATAGGAACTAGTCTAATGATAACCATAGTTGTGCACATCTTGGACCTCTCTAGAGGCCTGTTGCATTGCTCCAAGAACTAGTTCCAATAAAGTTTCCCTAGGTCTATATCCTTGGTCTCATTATACCTATCAATGAAATTTGACTATGGAGGGTTGCCATGGTACTTTTACTTTATTGGTAGTGGAGAAGAAACCTTTGCCTTAGATGATGATGAAACTATTGTTTATCCTACAAAAAAATATTTATGTTAGAAAAATTATTAAACTAAATGAATGCAATACTAAGAAAGCTAAAGGTTCTATGCAAAGGGTGCATTAATGACTTTATGTTGCTACAATGCATCTGATCTACTAAAAATTGGATTTAAACTGGCTGACAAGCAAGAAGTTTAGATATTTAGAGGTGTTACGGTTGTTTGAGTATGATCGATACAAAAGATGAAAACATGTATTTTGTAATTGTACTTTAAAGATGTTCTTAAGACCTTTCAGGGTTGTCAAAGGTGTCAAAATGTGAGATTGTAGCATCTCTAAAGGATTGATAAAGTTAGCATATTCTGAAAGATGGAGTATCAAGATTCAAAAGGGCTTGGATGCATTAGAAATATCAAATTTGTTACACCTACAAAGGTCTGAGATATTCAATATTATATTGTACTTAATCTTGAATGAAGAAGAGGTATGAGGATCAGAGTTGTCAAAGGTATGAATCTTTGACATCTCTAATTCTCTTAAGGTGTCTAAGACTTAGCTAATTTTAGGCCTAAGGTGTACTAGTGTAGATGTTGGAGGTTCAAACCATTGGAATCCCTAAAGCTCCAAAGAAAATTCTACCTTGGATGTGAAATGTAAAACTTTAATGTTCAAAGTTATGGAAGTTGTTCAACCTACAAAGGTCTAACAACTTTGATGCCTCAAAAGTAGCAGACACTTATACAAAAATGAAAAGCATAAAACCTAAAATTTAATGAAGAAACCCTAAAAAATCTAGCAAAGAGAGAACACTAATAAAAAAAACTTAAACAATTATAACGAAGCTTTAGATAAGGAAACCTAAAATGAGAGCAAGTCATAGAAATTTATAAAAACACTAGGATTTAGACCTAGAATGAAGAATAAAGAATAAAAAATAGGATTAGGGTTTATAACTACAGTCAAAAAAGGAGGAGGATGGAAAAGGAAGTGAGATTGATGAGTTATTGGCATCTATGGAAGATCAAAAAATACTCTGCGCAACAAGACTTATCACCCACATGACTCTTATACTAAAGCAACTATTGCTCCAAGATCAAAACGCTCGAATAAATGGACGTCAAAGTACAGAAAGTGAGGGAACAAGTACAAATCACACCTCATATATGTTGAAAACACAATGATGTCAGCCCAATAAGTGCCCAAACCCTTAGATGTTTTAGCATCATTGGACCCATTAGAGTTTGATGAGTCTAATGATTCGATCAAATTAACCAAAAAACTGCCAAGGAAAACTCAAACATATTAGAATTGTCAAAGGTTAGACCTCTGACATCTTAAACATGTCTAGGAATTCCAAAAAAAATCAAGACACTATAAAACTTTAGGGTTTTTAGACCATCAAAGGTACAAAACCTCCAAAATCTTTGATACTCTAAGAGAAAACTTGACAAAACAAAATAATAAGGAAGGACATGAAAGTTGTCAAAATTACCAAAGTATGAATCTTTGACATCTCCAAAGAAACCCAAAAGACTAAATAATAAGTCAAAAACTAAGGACCTCAGGGCTTCAAAGGTGTCAAACTATAACATTTTTGACATATCCAAAAAAGACAAGGATTTGGACAAAACAAAGTCCAAATTAAGAAATGAACAAAAAGGAAAGACTCAAAGACCCTGTGGGGTAACTTGAGGACTGAATCAACTATCAAGATTATCATACATACTAGAAAGGAAAATATCATGAATAATACAACCTAAGAAAGGAAAGTAAAGAAAAAGGGGGTTGTTATTTATGCATGTTCCATAATGGAGCATGCATTGTGAAACCACAACAAATAGCATTGACAAAAGAAAGAAATGATGAACACATTTCTTCATTAGCAAGAACCCTCTCAACTTTGTCTAGAAATAAAGAAGGTGTGAATCTCCTTTGTAAATAATGTGTCTTCAATTGTTAGGATTGTAACTTTCACTTTTACATTTAGTGTGTGCTCATATTTTTGTTCATTCAAATATTAGATGAAAATTGATAGAAGTAATAATAGAGGTCAACCTTCAGTGGTTGACACAAACTTCAACAACCTAAATCTAACCTTGTTATATTACAAAATGAAACTTTCAACTCTAATAGAGATTTCTAGAGTCACCTTCCTCTTGATAAGATGTCAGAATCCATTTAGATGGATCTTATTGAGTGAGCCTTTTTCTTTTCTTTCATGACCCTAATTTTTGCAACTTGGATGTGCCACTATGCTCATATCCAACCATTCATCAATTATTTATTGTATAGGATGAGGTAGTGATTAGGTTATTCCACCCCACTATTCCTCCTTTAAAAAAATATATTTTCTTCTCTCCTTTTTTCCTTTTGTTTGTAATACCCAAATGGTGATTAGATTGTGCTACTGGGGTGTTTGAATTATTGATATTTTTAGTTAATCTTATGATTTTAATCTTCCTTTTAGTCCTAAAATATCACAAGCCAAGAATTATATGAAGAAGGGTTCCAAGAACTATCGTCACTTATGTTAGCCTACGTAGATCAATTCTAACCACTAATCATTTAGGCTATCAACAATGATTTCATGGTGCTTAACTATTTTGTATGATGAGAATGGTCAACCTTAGATCCCAATCCGGCAATCAATGACTAGCACCTCCATTCATGATTTCTTGATTAAGTTTCTTACAAGATAAATCCTTTCAAGTGTTTTGTATAAGAAATACCTCTTCCATATGCCAAGACTAGTTGGGATGAATCACCTACTTAGAATAGCCCCAAAAAAACACACAAACACCTTGATTCAAAGAATGAAAAGATGTAAAGAGACAAAACAAGATCCAATAACCTAGAAAATCTACTATGATACAAATCTACAACTTTAACTCTTCAAGATCCAAAAAAAATCTTGATAAATTGACCATTGATTGGTAATGAGACCAACTCCATCAATGATCTCAAACTGAAAGTATTCTCTCTAGATATTTCTAGGGTTTGATACAAACCAATCCACAAGAACTAGAACTTAGTGTGACCTCCTAACTTTTATTTTTCCTTGTCCCACATGACGACTAAGTAAAAAATTTTACAAGATTTAATTTTAGTTCTTTTGTCAAACTAGTGCCTCACAATAGTCTTATGTTTAGTAACATGTTCTAATGCCAAAGTTCTCCTTTCATCTAACTTTGTAAGTTTTGTCAACCTAACCTAAACCCTATCCTCATTCTTGACATAATATCTCATGAATTTCAACATAATTTTTTATTTGGATTCATAGAAAAAATAGACTCTTGGCCATAAACCAATAAATAAGGGGAGGTGCCTAAGACATCTTTTGCCTTGACTCTATTAGTCCATAGTACATATTTAAATTATGGGTGTCAATCCTCTGATTTTTCATCAAGAAAACATTTAATAAAAGTAATAAGATTTTTGTTAGTGGACTCAACTACTTCATTTCCTTAAGGATAATAGTTAGATGAGAACTTCATAATTAACTAATTTTCAAATGCCCAATGTGTAAGAATTACTAAAAAAGAGAGTTTTCATTATCACATTACAAAAGAAAGGGCATTCTAAGCCTCATGATGATTTTCTCTCCAAGGAAGCTAGTGATTAGTTGTGTGATACAATTGCAAAATACCTTAGCTTTAATTTATTATGTGTAGTAATTAGTTGGTGTAAGAATGCACTTTTGTCTTGTTGAAAATGGAGGATTTACATGCCTAATAAAATTAATACCCCACTTAGTGAAGGGGCACACTTCATACACTAGTTACAATGGAATTGAAAGATTTATTTCTCTTTTTTCACTCAATATACACACATGACAAGAGAAGACATGCTCCTATATATCCTTGAATAATGCAGGATAATAGTAACCAGAGATCAAAATATAATGTGATATAGCTTAAGCCAAACCATGTTGGTTCTATATTTATAATAGAAAATTTGAAACACACCTTTCATTTTATCATGATTCAGACATTTCAAATAAAATCACTCATTATTCTATTTGTATAACTATCTATTTTTAAGCATAAGTGAACCACACTTCCTCTTTGGAGATCTTAATAGTGAAATGTTCATTACTTCAAGGCATCTATTTTGTAATAAGTAGTACATAATGTCTTTGTAAAAAATATCTAAAATGACTCCTTTGTTTGTGTGCACATAAGAAAATCATCCTTGTTTTGTATCAACAATCAACTTGGTTAACCCTTATCTATAAACTATTTCATTCTTTGTATTTCTAAATCAACTCTTTTAATGTAGTCATTCACTTGCCTTTGTATTCACCACATTCATTCTACACTACAAGTGACTTTATCATGAGATAAGGCACAATAACATATACCTTCCCATAATGTAATGTTTGAATTTCTTGAAAGTCTTCACCAAAGAAAAAAACTATTTATCCAAATTGGGGTAATTCAGTTCAACATTTTTTAGAGGAAAACTCATAAAGGCTATAGGTCTTTCATCCTCACCATCCTTCTTTTGAGTTAGTATTCTATCACATGAATATTCTAAAGAAAATAAATAAACCTTCAAGGAAATTTTATAGTCTAGGTTAACTAGAACCGGTATTGTTGTAATAGTGTTGGTGAACAATTTGTCCCTCTCTCTAGATTGGCTTTACCTTAACTCTAAATGCCCAAAGTTGTGAGGAACAAGCAGATACCAATAGATTGGATAAGTGCAATCTAATGTCACTAACCCTTGAATTGAAGGGTACAACTCCCCTATGTGCAAGATATGTAATGAATTGTGTCTTTAGTAGATCAAAGAATGGGGTTATGCTCTTAACCTAAGAGTGGAAGAGGATTTAACGAGGTCACTCATATCCATAAGCAACCCAGGCAAGTTTAGGTTTAATAACTAACACTAATTCTACTCCTAGATGCATCTAAAACTATTGAATTCAAGGGTGCATAGAGGAAATAGAGAAATCATGGCCCTAAGTGGCTCTAAGTCTAGTCATAATTTCCCAGCAAGAACTCCCCAGGTCACTTCAACTCAAGCTCCTAACACATGCAAATGAAATGCAACCCGAGCAATGAAAAAGAGTAGAGTTAAATATGAAAGGAAAATTTGAATTTTATTTAACTATTAACCCTTTACTAAAATGGAATCTAGCAAGAAATCAATAGCTCCATACACAAATTCCCTACAATTCCATGAAAATCTAAACTACATGCAATGAGATGAACGAAAAACAATCCTAGCAAGTCCAGTAGAACAAAGCTACACTATCAATTCACATAGAAAATTACAATTGCTTTATTGAATTTTGAAATTCACATTTATAGGCCCTTAGTTCTTGGTCATTACTTATTACCATTATTACATTTTAGAGCAAAAAAGAGAATATAACTAAAAATATCAGAAGAGCAGACTGAAGTCATCTATTACACAATCATGCACTGCTAAGGAATAGAGGCATTTGAGATTCTTCTTTGAATGATCCTCACGATATCTTACCTCTAAAGTAATGAATTTCCAACTTAGATTCTCTATCAATTTTCTATGCATTCATCTTCTTTTGCAACTCTTACATTTAGCCTTCCACTAGCATTTCAGTTTACCAGTTAAACATTTCTTTTGAATCTCCACCCCCTCTATGTTGGCATTGACAACTATTTCTTGCTCATTTGGTTTCTCCTTTGCATATGGGACTTCTTTTAACATCTCAAGAATTTGAAAAATCCATATATATACCTTGCAACACTTCTCCAAATTCCCATTTTGGAAAATGGGGATCGTGGGTCCACAATAATCATTGCATAGCAATAGGGGGCAATTTCCAAAATTGAACTATCACCTTCATAGTGCTCTTTGAAATGATTTAGAATTTATTAATATCATCATTACAATTACTTTGATCCACATTAAAATCATCAATAGATACTTTAAGAATGTATCAGATCTCATCCTTTTGGAAAAAGGGATGTGGGGCTCTGCAATGAAACTATTGTGTAGCTAGAATGGCTAATTCCTGAAATCCCATTAGCTTCATTGAGAAAAAACTCCAAACTTTTCCTTACCAAACTCACAATCCTAAAAAATATTCCAAGAATGTAAATTAAGCACAGAGAAATAACCTGGCCTGACTAGTGCATTTTGAAAAACTGAGTTTTGAGGTACATTGCCTAAGCTCACGAAGCAACAAAGGCATTTATATAAAATTCTCATATTTCAATAAAAATGGTTCATTTTATTGACTAAACCCTTTAATATCTTTGTAGATATTTCAAATAAAAAATATCCTTTAGCTCAGAGTATAGTGCTTGCCCCTAGTTTGCATTTTGCTATCATTTCCAAACTCTTTTATGCTAGTTTTATGCTTGATGATTAGTAGCATTATTTTGAGATTATCAGATATTGTTTTAGATTTAGTTGATTTTATGATGAGAATTACTTGGTACTCTATACTTCATGTATGCATGATGATTAGTTAGATGGATTATCATGTGTTTTCTTATGAATACTTATCCCATACTGCATGTGTATGGTGTGCGTGTATGTTTTCTTTATGTATGGTGTCTTTGATGTGGTTAAGGAAGGGAGTCATAGTCATCTGCTAATCAAGATCTACATGATGCACCACTTCCTACCATTGCATGTTTAGTTTAGAATATTGTGTTTGTACATGTGTGGATTTTATGCAGATTGCAGATACCAGGTATTGACTTCCTTGAATTGCTAGGATGAGCGTACCCTATCACATTATCTCAATGGTAAGAGAAGGGAGATAAATTCTTAAGTCCAAATCCTAAACTTTTAACCTATTTGTCCTAGAAAATTGGGAAAAGTATCTTAGTTGTTTACCTTTCGAATGCGTTGAATCACGTAAATTCATGATTATAACCCTTTAGTTTGATCTTGTATGTGTTTTTCTATGATGTGTTTTCATATTTCTTCCTATAGGTCTTTGGTGATTTTTCTATTAATTAAGTCAAATTAAAAGATATAATTAATGATTTAATTAATGGAAATTATTATGGTATTTTTAATATTTAATTAATTAAGAAATTAATTAAATAATAAGAATTAAATTTAAAGATAAAAGTTATAAGTTTAATTTTAATTTTAATTTTTTTGATGGAGGGTTCAGACTTGTGAGGCAACCCAATGAGGCACAAAGCCTATGAGCTACCAACCAGTGAAGGCCACCTAGACATTTTAGGAACCCGATACGGGCCCACTCGTGTCTGAAACCTTTTCGGCTTAGAGCCAAGGACTGAGGAACATCCACGCTACTAAATTTTCCTAGGGCATGATCCCAGCCTCATCCCTTATGATGTCCTTGGGCCTTGCACTCAGCAAGACTTGATCCCTGGTGGGCTCTTTGTGAGCCATTCAACTTCACCAGTAGACCAAGGGCTCATTGACATAAGTTTAATTTTAGAACGTGATAATATTTATTTAATTTAATAATAATAAATTTAGAGTTCATTTTTAAATAAATGCTAAATATTATTATTATTTAAGTTAATAAATATTTTATCAATTAAACGTTTCAAAAATAAAATACAAAGTGGAAAAGATATTAATTTATTAAAAGTTTTAAGATTGCATAATGTGTGCATGAGATTAAAATTTAATAAATTAATTAAAAAGAGAAGTCAAGTGAAATTAAATAAAGTTATTTTATATTTTATAAATGTGCATGAAAAAGATAGATAAAAGATAATAAATAAGTCTGATGAGCAACGAGTCCTCTCAGGTGATCATATAATTAGTGCTCCGACTTTAGGAGAGAACTCCTTATCACCAATTGAGGGTTCATTTTTGAGGGACTGCAAATTTTCAAAGAAGGAAATTTTGGAAGAGAGAATATTTTAAGAGGAGAAATTTCTCTCACAAATCTTTTTGGTCATTGCATGGTTAGCATCAGAATCCAGGTAGATTCTTCTAATTAATTCGTATAGTTAATTACACTATTTCTTTTCTTGTTTTCTTCGTGTCTGTAAAATGGTTATCTATATAATTCCTTGTGATGAGTATTTCAATTTGAAAATTACTGGTATGCAAGTAGTTTTCTTCTACATACGTAGAGGTTAAAATATCTTAAATTTCCTATTCAATAATTTGCAAATTAGATATTAAACTGGGAAGGGTTTTGATTTGATATGGAAATTTTTAATAGACAATTCGATTGGTTCGTTGTATTTTTCCTATCAAAGTACAGGTGGAAATTATGTCCAAAAAAAATTAATTATAAAAAATGGAAACTTATATTTTATAGGGTTTTTGTTTATAAATTGTATTATCAAATAAAAACAAAAATAATGTACAATGCAATTTTTTTTGGGAAGGGTGGGAAATGTCGACACCCCTCCTTTCTCTTACCAGCGGTCGTATGGCTGTTGTCATAGGGATTGTGACAACAATGGTACAACGTACCACTACAGCCGCAAGGTACACCACTTGGCAGTCCCTTTATGGGAAGGTTGGCAATGTAATATATCATTATTTAAAAAAAAAAAACTTTCTTTATTAAATAATTTTAATTATTAATGATATTAAAATGTTTTAATTTATTAACTATTAATTATTAATGTTATTTAAATGTTTTAATAAATATTATTAAAATGTTTTTAAATTTACTAATTATTATTTAGTATTAATAATTTTTTAATATATTTTAAATATAACTAAATCATAAATAATTTTGTTAATTATATTTTTATTAATAAAATATTAATATGGTTATTGTTTTACATAATTATTAATTAATTTAACTAAATGCAATTTAATTAAATTTAATTAAATGACGGAAATATTTAATGGAATTTATATTTATTTTAATAATAATGATATTAACTTTAATAAAATTGAAATTATTTTTATTGGAAGATCAATCGTTATTATTCTAGTAAATAGTTACCCTTAGAATATTTTAGGAAATTGACTTAATATATAATGGGGGTAATTCTATAATTTATTCGAATAAATCAATGGGTTAACTTGTAGGGTAAACTAAGAATCATTTATAGTTGAAAACATGCATTGCAATGAAAATTGAAACCTTACATTTATCTCAACAATATGTTTTCAAAATCAAACCAAACTATGAAACCTACACTTTGTTATCTGTATGTTATCTTATGATTTGGGGTTTCAAGGTTTGACCGAGCTTTGACTAGTCTTAGGATGTTACCAAAGGCTTGGGGGTTCTGTGATTGTGGTGTTATGTTGAATTGATCTTGATCTTTTAAACTCAACCATGGTAATGCATCTAGTATGCTCTATGATGAGTTTGTATTTATTATTCATTATTGCTTTCCAGTGTTCCTGTGTGAAGCTGAGGTGAATGTATAACATATTTGACTTAACCATTTTGAGTCTTCGATCAGTATTTTTGGGGATGCTTTCCAGTTACTCGTAGAAAATTGATGTGTTATTGTGATTATCTTTTGATGTTTTCTAGTCACTTGTATAGGGTTGAGGTGAAATTTTTTGATTTTTTGATTTATGCTTTTATGAGCCTAGGGTAGGTAATCTGTATGTTAAGTTGGGAAGTGGCTGGTAATGGAGGTTGGGGCCCAAAGTGGCTGCCAGGGTAACCCATTGTAAGTAGTTTAATAAGTGATAAGAGGTGTTTGTGCTGCCCCTTTCTCCTGTCCATCTCCACCCTGAGGAGCAGAAAGAGGAGAAAGAGGGGTATGCAGAAGGGGAAGTGCAGACCAATAACAGGAGGAAAGCGTGGATCAACTTCAATGTCAAAATAGCCAAAATGGGAATCTTTAGGGAGGCCATGAATCCCAAAATCCTCATGGATAATCAAGAAGAGTAGCGGCTGGAAGAATTAATTGATCCGACGATTGTGGCTATTTCGAACAGAGCCAGGGAGACAGGGATGAACCTTTTAAATAATGCTCGCACTAGCATGATTGATAATTTTAGATCAATCAAATGGATTTTCCACGAGCTTGAGGATGTTAAAGACTAGGTGAAACACAATGAGGCAACAAGGAAAGGAATGGATGCAAACAGGAAGACGAATGCGGCTGATAGGCTCACTCTGGCAGAACAAAGGATACACAATCTGGAAAACTACAATCACAACCTTGCAAACTAGATGTTTTCCTTATTAAGTTCCATCAATAACAATATCATCTCTCTCATGGGCTGGATCAAAGACAGAGAAATGCACGATGATGAGGATGGAAATGATAGGGATGAGGCCAAAACGGAGGACGACCCTAAAAAGGACAACTCCACTCCTACTCAGGACCAGGTGAATCAAAGGGCACAATAGATGGAAGAGGAGGAGAATCAACAGGCCTTTGAGGCTGCTCAGGTGATGCATGATCTGGAGCGAAAGAACGAGGAATAACTCTTGCCTGTTCTTTTGTTTATCGCTATCTTTTGGCTTTTTGTTCTGGTTTTTGGCCATGACTTTGTTTGTTTCCTTTTCTTGGTCTTTTCTCAGTACTCTTTCCTTTGGCTGGGCTTAATGCTTATTATCAGCCTTTGAACTTTTACTTTTTTGGCTGGACTGTCACGCTTATTATTAGCCTTCTTATGTACTAACTTTCGGGTTTTAGGTTCCCTGTAAAACCTATTTATCTAATCAAAAACATTTCATTAAATTGGTTTAAAATGAATTAATAAGATATTGGTACCATAGAAAGTCACTAAGGGGCCAGAGGATTAAGAGATTAGCCAGGTAACCTTAGAGTTGACTTGTTAGTATGCCTTGTTAGAACGAAAGGATACTAGTGCCACATAGGGTCACTAGGGGGCCAGAGGATTAAAAGACTAGTTGAGTAACCCTAGTGTTGATTCGTGTGATGTAGTGCCTGCCCCTAGTTTACATTTTTCGAGCTACATTTATGTTATGATTGCCAAACTCTTTTAGGCCAATTTATGTTTGATGAGTAGTATTATTATTTTAGAGATTATCAGATGATGTTTACACTCAGTTTATTATATGATGAGATTACTTGGTACTCTATATTTCATGCATGTATGATGATTATTCAATGGTTTTAGTTATCGATGATGATTAGTTAGATGGCTTATTATTTCATGTGCCTCTTATGGATACTTACCCCATACTGCATGTGTATGGTGTGCGTGCTGTTTTATTTATGTATGGTGTTTCTGATATGGTTAAGGAAGGGAGTCGTAGTCACCTGCTAGTCGGGATCTACACGATGCACCACTTCCTGCCATTGCCTGTTTAGCTTAGAATATTGTGTTTGTACATGCGTGGATTTTATGCAGGTTGCAGGTACCGGGTATCGACTTCCCTGAATTGTCAGGATGAGCGTACCCTATCGCACTGTCTCAATGGTAAGAGAGGGGAGATAAACTCTTAAGTCCAAATCCTAAACCCTCTAGCCAATTGTCCTAATTGATAATTAGGACAAGTATCTGAGTTAGTACCCTCCGAATGCATCAAATGATGTAATTTTGTGATTATAACCTTTTTGTTTGATGTGGTATGTATTTTTCTATGATGGGTTTTCGTATGTTGCTTTATGAGTCCTTGGTGTATTTTTCTATTAATTAAGTCTAATTAAAAAGACAAATTAATGATTTAATTTAATAAGGAATTATTATGATATCTTTATATTTAATTAATTAATTAATTAATTAAATAAAAGAATTAAAGTTGGAAATTAAAGTTTAAGATATATTTAGAATAGGATAATATTTATTTAATTTAATAATAATATATTTGGAGTTCATTTTTAAATAAATGCTAAGTATTATTGTTATTTAAATTAATTAAATATGTTATCAATTAAGTTCTAAAATAAATTAAAAAGTTGAAAGATATTAATTTTATTAAGAATTCTAGATCGCATGATCTAAACATGAGTTAAATATAAGAATTAAATTAAAAGATTAAATTATAAAAAATTAATAATGTTATTTTAATTTCTTAAAAGTGCACATAAGATTTAAAGTAATAAATTAATTAAGAATTGAAGTCAAGTGAAATTTTAAATAAAGTTATTTAATCATTCAACTTAATGTGCATGAAAGTTGAATGCAAAAGAATTAGAAAAGATAATAAAAGTTAATTTGAGTTAACTGAGTTGTGCAAAGAGTCTTCTCGGGTAAACGCACAATTAGTGCCCCGAATTGAGGAGAATTTGCTTATCACAACTTTGGGGCTTCATTTTTTTAGAGAGAGGAATTTGGACGGGAATTAGGAGGAAGACAATTTTTGGAAGAAAATTTCAGAAGGCTGATACGAAGAAAGTCTCGAAGGGAAAGGTTATTGAGAGGAGCGAATTCGCATACAGTTTTCTGGAGGTTGCATAATAGCATCAGGATCAGGTAGGGTCTTGTGTTTTTTATCCATTAAATTTGCAATTATCCCTTCCTGCCTTCTTCGTGTCTGGGGTTTGTAGATATGAATTCTCTGTTATAAAAGTTTTAAGCTTTCAATCTTGTGAAGCTATTAATTATTCGTCAATAATTTCTGTATCCATGGAGACTGGATGAATTAATTAGAACCCTTGTTTTTCCTGATTTAGAAATTAAGATCTAATTTGATAAGGGTTTTGTTTTTAATGAAATTGAAAAGTTCTAGATAAATAAATTAAAAAAATAAATAAATAAATATATATATATATATATATATAAATATATATATATATATATATATATATTTATATTTTTCATATTTACCCTTTTGAAGAAATTGCTTTATAAAAAATAAAAAAAAATAAAAAAATAAAAAGAATTTAACAAAATTATTTTTGTTAAAATAAAATTTATTTTATTGTTTAGAATAAAATCAAATCAAATTTAAAAAAAATATATATATATAAAAAAAAATATATATTTAAATATTATATAGTGGGGGGGGGGAGGGAATTACCCCGTACCCGCCCCCACTGTCGGCGCAGGCCGACAGTACCTGCGTCGCAGGTACTGCGACGACAGGTACAGAGTACCTGCCGCCGCAGGCCCTGCGACCGCAGGCCTGCGGCCAAAGCCGACGGGCTTTAAACGTGGGGAAGAATTTAATTCCGTTTTTTTTTTTTTTTTTAATTTTTTTTTTATATAATTTTTTTTAATGATTAAAAAATGAAATTTTATTTAATTAAAAATTTTAAATAATAAAAATTATAATATATTCAATTTTTATAATATATTAAACTTTTTAAATATTTAATAAATAAATATTAATTGCATAGATATAGTTGTAGATTTTAATTTATTAATAATTTTGTTTAAATATTAATAAATTAACAATTAGTAGTGGGATTAAAATAATTAATTAGATCTAATGAATATTGATTAATTTAATTAAAATTAGTTTAATTAAGTTAATTAATAATGAATTTTATTTGACTAAATTATAAATTTGGATATTGATTTAATGAAAGTTATTATAGAAATGGGTTATTCGAAAAAGGGTAGTTGTGAAAACTTTGTTACTTGAATTCGACATTAAACTAAATCACAAACCTTACCTTAACGTAAATAATATACTTTCAGATCCAATCTCTGAGACTTTGATGTTGTCTTTATACTTTGAATGTTTTGGGGTTGGTTTAGCGTTGACCAGTTCAGGTTGTTACCAGAGGCTCGGGGTTTGTGAATGTGATGTCTTGATGATTTGGTCTCGATCTTTCTTAAACCTGACCATGGTAATGTGATGAAGTGCTCTATGACATGATTGTGTTTACTGTTTGTGATTGCTTTCTAGTTCCTTGTGTGAAGCTGAGATGTATGTATTTGAGAATACCTAACTTAACCATTTCTGAGTCTCGATCAGTTATACTTGTATTACTTTCTGGTTGCTCATTAGAGAACCATTGGATTTTGTGACTTATCATTGATGCCTTCAGTTGCTAATAGAGAACTGTCGTGATTACTTGATTACTATTTGATGTTATCTGTTGCTCATGAAGAACTGATATATTTTGTGGATTATCTTTTTATGATATTTTCAGTTGCTCGCATAGGACTGAGATGGTTTTATTATGATTCTTTGATTTATGAGTTCATGAGCTAGGGTAGGTTATCTATGTGTAGAGTCGGGAAGTGGCTTGCAATGGGGGTCAGAGCCCTAAGTGGCTGCCTTGAGAAACCCATTGTAAGTCGTTTTTAATAAGTGAAAACATTTACACTAAATGAGAGAAAATGAACCTAATAAGATAATTGTATGTTCTCTCCCATGCCATGAGTGCTAGTACAGACTAGGATGGGGTAGAGAGGACGCTTGGTTACGACCTTGCATACCATAGTATGCCTCGTCAGTACGAGAGGATACTAGTGGCCGCAGGATCAGTAGGGACCCGGGATTCCTAAGGGATTGCTCGGGTAACTTCTACATGACTTTTGCGATGACACTTTCCCGCTTGCATATTAGGTTTCCTACGTGTCTTGTGGTACCTCTGGGATTTAGATGTCGATCTTTTTAGGAACCCTTGAGTTGGCATACTTATAGGATCTCCTGGACTTAGAAAGTATTTATGATTATAGGTTTTGTTATCCTATTTGGGACTTGAGACTATCTCCTCAGCGCGGTGGGAGTGGACCATTTAGGTTCCACGCAGTCGGGTGGTAGTGCTTTTACTCTTACCATTGAGATCCGTTCCGTGGTCATCGTGGCTGGAGTTTTCGTGATTGGCATTTACCTACACTATGTTCTTGGATTAGTATGATGGATGATTAGATTTTATGATAGATGTTTTATCATTATGGATGTATGGATGTATCATGTATGGTGAATAATTTTCATATATTTTTACTGTACTTTGTATCATGGATTTGAGGATGTTGTATCTTGATCTTTACATATGTATATTCTTTTAAGCCTTTCATACCCTGTGACATGTACAGTGGATGAATGAGCATTCCGAATTAATTTGCCAAGGAGCATTCGGAACAAATGTATATTATGGATATTGGAGTTTCTGATTATTCTTCTATATGTATGTGTTAGTTGTTAGACTTAGAATTAATTAAATTTAAACGTGACTCAACGTCTTGGGATCTTTAAGAAATGTAACTTGCAATGTATGTTTGTCGATGATTACATGTTATTGCTTCCGCTACTATTTGTTTGATGTGTATGTCATACTTTCTTACTTTTAAAAAAAAAAAAATGTTTAGTAAACTTAGTGAAACTTTAGGTTAATTCTTTTGGATCCCTTGGCGGGGCGTTACATGTGATGACACTTGCCCACTAGCAATATAGATTTCCTACATGTCTTTGTGTGCCTCTGGGTCTAGATGTCAAGATTATTTGTAACCTTTGAGTTAGATTACTTTTAGAGTTTCCTGGACTTAGAGAGTATTTTTTATATTTGGATTTATATCCTATTTGGGACTTGGGACTATCTCCTCAATGCGGTGGGAGTGGGCCATTTAGGTTCCATGTGGTCAGGTGGTAGTGCTTTTTACTCTTACCATTGAGATTCGTTCATTGATACCGTAGTTGGAGTTTCCTTGTCTACATTTCCTTTCATTCTATCCATGTGTATTATGATGGATGGTTGTATCTTTATGATAGATGGTTTTTCTTATTGTAATGTACTTTGTATTATGGATCCGAAAGGGATAATGCAATTCTAACTTTATAAACATATATTCTTTTAGCCTTTCATACCTTATGACATGTATAGGGGATGATTGAGCATTTTGAATTTATTTGCCAACTGGCATTTGGAACAGATGTATATTATTTAAATGGACTTTGGACTTTTAATTATTCTTTTAGATGGATGTGGTATTCGATAGACTTAGTATTAATTAAATTTTAAATGTAACTCAATGTCTTGGGATCCTTAAGGAATGTAATCTATGATATTTTCTTAACTATGATTGTATGTTATTGCTTCCACTACTTTGTGTTTGATGTGTATGTTATTCTTTCTTTAAAAAAATCTTTGGAAAACTTAGTAAAACTTTAGGTTAATTCTTTTGGATCCCTTGGTGGGGTGTTACACAAAGATTCAAAAACTTCTGAAGATAGTGATTTAGAAAAATTGGATGTGCGGCTTCAAGATGGCCTTGGCGCACTAAGAAAAGTAAATTTTGAAATAGAACATGGACCATAAATTTAGGCTCCTTCATCAACAAATAGATGGCCAAGATCATTATTTTACTAGATTTGTGATCAAATTACATCTTTTAATACTTGGGAAAATCTATGGCTCCCACACTCTCGCTTTGTTGAATGAGAAAGTAGGCTCCCTAAGGACTAATTAGAGTTCAAAATGGACTGATTTTCAACTAAATGACACCAAATTGAGAAACAGGGTGGACTAAAAACTTGGCAAAAATAAACTATTTTGATGTCCTCAAATGCTTTCTTCATGGGAGTAATTGATTCAATCTTAACATCTTTCTTTAACATATCATTGAGGGTACATAATATCTATGTGAAACCAATTATGAATTTGCAAACAAAATTGATCTTCCCAATGAAAGACTTCAATTAATTCCTATTTCTTTGTGGAAATACCTTTGAGATTGAATCCACTTGCTATGGATCAATGAAAGTGCCTATTTCAAAAATTATGTGTCCGAAGAGATTTTCTTCAATGATTCCATAAGAACACTTCTTTGAGTTAAGTGAGATCTTGTATTTCCTACATTGATTCAATACTCACTTTAGATCCCAAATATGGTTATCCCCACTAATTCAAAGTACCATAATATCATCCATGTAAATCATAATACATTTGGTAACCAATCATTTGAATGCAACATCTATGGCTCATTGAAAAGTAGCACCTATGTTGATCAGTCCAAAAGGCATGTGAATACATGAATGTACCCCATTTGGTTGTGAATTTTATTTTCAACCTATCCTCTTCCTAAATCATCACCTAATTGTAACCAAAATATCCATCCAATAATGACACCATATTAGAATCATCCACAATTTGTAAAAACTCATTTGGAGAGTGTGGTGGATAATTTTCCTTTTGTAAAGACTTATTCAAATTTTTGAAATTGATACAAAGTCTAATTTCTTCATTTTTGTTACAAACAAGTATTGGATTTACAACCCTTTTGGAATCTCAAATTGGAACAATGATCTATGTGTCCAATACATTTTGTACCTCATTTTGAACTAATGACTCAATGACTAGCTTAACTGGCCTTTGGCGTTGACAAAACAATTTTGCATCTAGTTTTAGAGCTAAGTTATACATGATCAGTTCTAGGTTACAAGTCTTTAGGTCTTCATAGTTGTGTTATATGGCACATTTGTATTCATTTAATAAGTAAATCATATCTTTTCTTTCTTTCTTAGTGAAGACCTTATCATTTTAGGTCTTCTTTTGTACCCACATTACACATTTCAAAATCACAATCACCTTCCTCAAGAGGTGGCCTATTATCTTGTGCAAAATCATCCTTATTGAATATCCTCTCTAACTTTACCATTGTGTGCTAAAATGTTGTCACACTTCTATGAATCATTACATGTAAGAAAACTCAAGAATGAGCCCTCACAAATTGATCCATAGCTCTCTACTCATAGAGTGCAAGGGTTTGCAATGGAGGCCCTCAGTTTGACCTATTTTTGTGCCCATGCAAGTACACCATGAGATGAGAGATTCAAAGAGGAAAAGCAAGAATGCTAGTCTCCATGATCTTCAAATATGCATGAAAATAAGATCTAATCTATGAAAGCAAAATCTAATCTATAAATGCAAGATCTAAGCTAAAAGCCCATGATGGGTGCAAGAGAGAAAAAGACAAGAAAATAGAAGTTCTCCACAAAAAGCTTTTGTATTCAAACTCCTTCAAAAATTGGTCTTCAAACCTGCAGCATAACGATAGCATAATCATGGGTCTCTAACATGAGGAGAGGGCTCTCCCTTATAAAGGAAATTATGGAGGTGAGAGGCTTCTCACAACCAATATGGGATAATAGAGCTTGATCCATGTGAGACAAAATTCCACCAATGAGAAAAGAGGAGTGGTTGAGAAGAAAGTGGTGATCCATGTGAGACAAGATTCCACCAATTAGAAAAGAGGAGTGGTTGAGGAGAAAGTGGAAAGATAAATTCCACTTAGATCACATTTTTAAGTGTAGAGAAATTAAATAAAAAGAATTTATTTTTTTTCCTTTTTTCATCAAAAGAGATATTTAAGTGGGATTTTTATTTAATTAAAAGGGAGCAAGTTCTTTTTAATTAAATAGAAGATATTTAATTAAATTAAAAGAGAAGTTTTTCTCTTAATTAATTAAATGTGGATGAATTGTTTAATTAAAAGAGAGGTTTTCTTTTAATTAAATGGGGATTTTATTTTATTTAATTAAAAGAGAAGATTTTCTTTTAATTAAATAAGACTTGGAATAAAATGATCAATCTTAGAAATGAAATAAATCGAATTTGATCAAGGAAATTGATTTGAATATATTACAAACCATTGATTCAAAAAATTTGATAAATTGATAAATTGAATAATGGGGGCCCGTAGTCTAGGCGACCATTTTTGGGTGCATACATTTGCCCCTCTGTGACTAATGTGTGATCGATTCAGGAACATATGTAGTCAAAGAAAGAAATTGAAGTGTGAGGTCAATTTGGGATCACAAAACAACCCAAATGTGTGGTCGACTCGGGAACACATCAAGACAAAGAATACAAATAAATTTTAACTTGAAAAAGTCGAGGATAAAATTGATAAAACTGAATCAAGGATTGAAATTGATAATTACTGCCCCCTCGTGATCGAAATCGAAATGAGATAGAGGAGAAACAACAAATTGATAAATTTGATCAAATCAAAAAAAAGATAAGGTTCTTGATGTAAGATGAAAGATATAAGAATCATAGAACCAAGGTAGATCATCAAGCATGAAATATTATGCCCCAAAGGTGATTTAGAAGAAAATAAGTGGGGAAAAAGAAAATGGAAGATAGAAGTTTGAAAGATATGGAAAGAAATAGAAATAAGAAAAGAAAATGCTCCAAAAATCAATCAACTGTTTAAGATAGAAATTTTGATTGAGATCACGACAGAAAATAAGGAAATGAAGATCAAAATGTGACCACAATTGATTAAATGTCCACAATAAAGATGAAAGGAGAACCCTCTCAAACTCATAATGCAGCCTAAAAATGCAAACTAACATGAAGTATAATAATGCAAGCTACATGAAATGCAATGGTGTACTTGCAAAAGAGCAACTGTAACATAGGATTTTGTGTTCATCATTCATTAGAGAATGTAAAAGAACTTATTTTCATCATTGGGCCATTATTAATAGACATCGAAAAATCACACAATCATCACTAGTTACAAATGCAACTATGAAGATATGAATGCGATTTATATTGGATTGAAATGTGGAAAGATTCTAACATAAGCATCAAAGACATAAAGGTCAAGATGACTTCGATGTTAGCTTGCCCAATTTAATATAGAAAAACTATACTCGCATCAAGGCATAGATGCCAAGATGACTATAAGAATGGTTGTGCAAAAACAATCAAGGATGATGTCTCAAATCTCCTAAGTGTTTCAAGGGGACAACAAAAGACACTCTAGAGTTCAAGACCACACCCACAAGGGAAAAAAAAAAAAAAAAAAAAAAACATGTCTCATGCCCCAAGTCTTCTAGTGATGCATCATGGAGAGACTTATCAAAGAAAGACACTCAACAAAAATCAATAATAGTTAGTACACAGAGAGAAAAAATCATGACATAAGTCAAGCATTAAGTGTTGTGTTTAAAAATTTAAGTGTGTTAACTGATACTTAGTTCTGAGGACAAGGATCAAATGCTTGCGGGAAGGTAAGATCACATGATGATACTGGGTAAGACCAAACCAATAAGTGTTGAAAAACACTCGATGTCAATGGGTGTTGAAAAACACCATTTGCGAGGTGTCCTAAAGACTCACACATCTAAGAAACCAAAGCTAACATAGTTATGCCCCCTAGACAAAGACCAATTCCAAACCAAGATAACAAAGACAAGGCATGGTGGAGAAAGGCTAAGTGTCGAGGACATGTGCTAAGAAACAGGGGTGCAAAGGCCTCAAGTAGCGCCCGTTTCCAGGTTTTCACCACTTGGATTTTTTATTTTTATTTTTTTATTTTTTTTTCAGGACTTTTTATAATTTTTTTTTTTTTTTGTATTTTTGCTACCAAGGCGCTTGTTTCCAAGTTTTCACCAAGGCACTTTTTCTATTTTTTTGAATTTTTGAATTTTTTATTTTTTTTGTATTTTTGGAATATATAATTTTTTTGAAGATACATCAAAGTGCCTTTTGCTAGGTTGTCACTAAGATGATCATTTTTTCAGGACATTTTTCAATTTTTAGAATTTTTACAATATATCATTTTTTTGGATTTTTTAAAATATATCAATTTTTTTTGGATTTTTTTCAGGATCAATAAATATGTACAAAGATGCCTCCAAACAAAAACAAGGACCAAACTCTCAAGCAGGATCATATCGTGCAGTCCCAATGTTTAGCAAGGTAGAGGACATGATGGAACAACAAGCTAGTGGATATGATGGATAAGCAAGGAGTGTGTGAAGCAAGTGAAAGTGATCTTCAAAGGTTGAATCCTCAAGAGTACCCAAGCTAGGGAAAATTTGTCATGTAAAGAACATTTGGACAAGAAATGAAAGGCCAGTATAGGATAATTCAAGAAAGCATAATGTAAAAGTGGGAAAGATGCAATCCAAAGAAGTAGACCTGTCAAGAGACTTTATAGCATCATATTTTACTCTATTTTATTAGATCAAGACCAAAGGGGTAAATGGGAAAAGGGTAGCAAAAGACTAGAATGAATGGAGGAAAATAGATATGAAGGCTAAACATGAAAGGAATAAAAACAAGATCATCATAAGATATCTCACAAGATAACCAAATGTTTGTCTATAGGTCAACATTGTCAAGATCAAAGAGAGAAGACGAAATGAATGAAAGATGTAGAAGAACTACGCATGATGCCTATTTGTTAGGTTTTCATCATGGTACTTATCCAAGGCACCACAAGGGAGTGGTTTTCACCATAGGATGAATTTATTTCTCTTTACTTTTGCTACCAAGGTGCCTGATTACCAGGTTTTCACCAAGGCACATTTTCAAATTTTTCATTTTTTTTTCTTTCTTTTTCAATTTTTTTTGGAAGAAGTCAAGATTTTGAGATAATGCTATTTGAATGTTTAAACCATGATATACAAAGGAATTCAAATGATATGCTCAAAGATGCTAATAGGGAAAGGAAGATGGGAGACAAAAATGGAGGATATGGCTTTATGCGAAGTGAGTGAGATTGAAAAATGGAAATGAAGGCAAGATTAACGTCAACACAAACCTTGAAGGGTGGCGAAAGGATGGAGAAAATGTGAATGAAAGAATATGTAAAGGAATATGGTGAGTGGATAGAAAAGGTTGCAATTTAGGCACATGGAATGGAAGAATGCTTTTGGAAGAAGATGAAGCGGAATTATTTGGAAGCTTGAATGTAAAATTTAATTGTTGTTCAACATTAGAATCTCTCATGAGAGATTTTGGAATCCATATAGCCTTAGGCTTCTTTTCATTTCTTTTTGATGATTTAGAGATAATATCTTCAATGATGGATTTTGGAACCCATACTTGTCTTGTAATTTTTTTCTTAGATATCTCTTTTGACTTAATGCCCCCATGTCGATTAGAAGAGACATGGTGGTCTTCTTTTTTATATGGATTCTTGAATTGCTTCTTTTTCTTGTATTGAACATTCAAGTTACTTCCAAAAGACTTGGAACTTGTGGAAGAAGAAGGATGATATGACTGGTTTAGGTGAGTGGGTGGATGAAAAGGATTCAAGGATATGCATCTATGTTGATCTTGAGGAAAGACAGGAGAGGGAGGGGAAATTGAAGGGACATAATGACCCAAGATGGAAGGAAAATGTGAAGGATTTAGTATTGGTGGGGGAGGTCCAAGGATGGATGTAGAAGATGCAAAAGGGTAATCAATAAGTTCATCAACATCTATATCACAATCAAGGACATCAACATCTTTAGAGTGAGCATCAGGATTTTCAATAGGAACATGAACATCTTGGATAGTAACAACTTCTTTGATAGGATTACTTAAAGCTTGAAAAGACTTAGGAAGAGTAGAAAGTGGAAGGGAACATGGTGTGGTAGAACAAGAAGATGCAAGACTTTGATCTTGACAAGGATCTTTGGATAACATAAGCATAGAATTGTTCTCTTGATTTTCAATAGGCTCAACATTGGAAGTATCAACACTATTTTTAATAACCTTAATGGAAGTATCATCTTTTGAAGACACAATTGTATTAAGGTCATTTTTATTTTCAATAAGCTCAACAGTGTAAGTAATATCTTGATCTTGCTTAGGAGAAGACTTAAGACATGGTGGAATGAATGAGAAAGGGTGTAAGGGATCAAAAGAACCATGAAATGTATCAGAAACATTGTGAAAAGGATTGGATGACATGGAAGGTTCTTGATCTTGATCTTTTTTTATATTCTTTTCTTTATCATTTTTAGAGTCCTCTTGACATGAAACCAGTGCTAAGGAGAAGGAAGCATGTTGGAATTGTATGGAAGACTTTGGAATAGATGATGAAGGACTAGCTGAATTAGGCATTATAGCACATGAAGGCTTAGGATCTTTAGATTTAGCATTATCAAAAGTATTTACAGCCAGGTGAAGGTTAGCTTGAGTTTCTTTAAGAGGTAGCCCTTGAGGATAACTATAGGGAATTGCATGAAAAGCATTAGGATCTTTGTTGGATGAAGGATTAGTAGGAGATTTGAAAGACTCTAAATCTTTAAGAGATGTATGGATAGTGGAGGAAGTAGAAGATGGAAGGGGAGCATTAGAAGACAAAGGTTCAACATTAACATGATCTTGCTCAAGAGTGTGATCTTTATTTTCAGCATGAGGGTTCTTAGAAGAGGAACTCTTATCCCATTGATGTTGTATTTCAGCACAAAAAAATGCTTTCTCTTCGTCAAAAAATGCAGATTTGTATTGTTCACAAAATTTATCAATGTTGTTTTCAAGATTTGATTCATGTGAATTACCATCAATATCTTTTCGTGACTCATCCCCTTTAAGCACAAGCATAGGACTAGGAGGACTTTTAGGAACTATTGGAATGTAATAATCATCACCATCATAATCATTGTCACTAGAAGAATTATAGATAGGCATATCACAAGACTTTTCATGTTGTTCATTATCATATGTCTTAATAAGAGGAATAAGACTCTTGGTAGAAGTAGGAGAAGAATGATATCCTGAAAAAGAGGTAGGTGAAGACCTAGATGGATGATATCTAGAAGAGTCATGGTAAGATTTAGATTATGAAGAATGTGAATGATATTTAGAAGAATTATCGTAAGACTTAGAAGATGAAGAATATGAAGGATATTTAGAAGAATCATGATAAGACTTGGAAGATAAGGAATTTGAACAATATTTAGAAGAATCATGATAAGACTTGGAGGATGAAGAATCTGTATGATATTTAGAAGAATCATGATAAGACTTGGAAGATGGAAAATCTGTATGATATTTAGAAGAATCATGATAAGACTTGGAAGATGGGAAATATTTGGAAGAAGGATATTGTGATTTGATCTTGCACATGATCCTAGCAAAGGTGTCTGATTTATCCATTTTTTTAATCATTTTTGTTGCAACGTTAGCATCCATGCATCTATTGGAGTGACAACACTTTTCAAATTCAAGAAGGAGGTGGATTTCATCTGAGCTCAAATGAGGATCCCTAAAAAGATATCCAAGATCCATGGTTCTAGAAGAAGAAGAATCAAGCATGAAAGAAGAGAAAGAATGAATAGAAGAAGGTAGATTATATGATAATAGGAGGAAAAGAATCAAAAAGACATGAAGAAAAGAAAGAATAGAAATGGGAGATTAGAAAGACATCAAAGATGAAGAAGAAAGAAGACCAAGAGTCATTTTGGGAAATTTGATACCATTTGAGATCATTTGAATGTTGAGCAACATGTAATAGCACTTGTAATCAACATGAAAGAAAATGTACTAGTTGATAGGATAACCCTAAGAAACATTGGTATCAAACTAGGATAGTAAAAGCACTAACTTGTCCAAAAGAGATGTGATGAGATAGAATTTTGCAATAGGCATAAACCAACACTTCCAATAGAAGTGCTCACAACTTTGGGTGAATACCCTAGCACATATGGACCAAGAGGATGATTTACCCAAATTATAAATAATTAAAATTGATTTTTTAAATTTTTTTTTGAAAGTGTGGACAAGAAATTACTAAAACTCTCCAAGTGTAATATCAAAGGATCCAAGTGTATATCTTTCTCAATAAGGACAATTTCTATCTTACCAACTCCAAACAAGGTCTCTTGTGAAATCAATGACTACTAATTCAAGAGGTCAAAGCACAATAACCTAAGGTGCAAAAAAAGCTTCTAACAATGGGTTAAGTAGCCTAATCCAAATAGGATCAACCTAGGGAGACTCGAAATAATGGGACAACAAAGTTATTTGATCGTGAAGTCTCAACTCAGGAACCCATATTTGTTTTAAAAGATCAAGTAAGCACATCAATAGGTTTTCATCATTGAATAGGCACATAAGACAACAATCAAGGAGTTCAAGCAAGCAGTCTTCAAACAATGAGCAAGGGCAAAAGCAACCTTGCGCATGAACAATCAAGTGACTTAGTTTATGCTATTCCCTAGGAGAGCTAATTGTGTATGTTCCCACGGTGGGCGCCAAAAATGTGTGCTAAAATGTTGTCACACTTCTATGAATCATTACATGTAAGAAAACTCAAGAATGAGCCCTCACAAATCGATCTATAGCTCTCTACTCATAGAGTGCAAGGGTTTGCAATGGAGGCCCTCAGTTTGACCTATTTTTGTGCCCATGCAAGTACACCATGAGATGAGAGATTCAAAGAGGAAAAGCAAGAATGCTAGTCTCCATGATCTTCAAATATGCATGAAAATAAGATCTAATCTATGAAAGCAAAATCTAATCTATAAATGCAAGATCTAAGCTAAAAGCCCATGATGGGTGCAAGAGATAAAAAGACAAGAAAATAGAAGTTCTCCACAAAAAGCTTTTGTATTCAAACTCCTTCAAAAATTGGTCTTCAAACCTGCAGCATAACGATAGCATAATCATGGGTCTCTAACATGAGGAGAGGGCTCTCCCTTATAAAGGAAATTATGGAGGTGAGAGGCTTCTCACAACCAATATGGGATAATAGAGCTTGATCCACATGAGACAAAGTTCCACCAATGAGAAAAGAGGAGTGGTTGAGAAGAAAGTGGTGATCCATGTGAGACAAGATTCCACCAATTGGAAAAGAGGAGTGGTTGAGGAGAAAGTGGAAAGATAAATCCCACTTAGATCACATTTTTAAGTGTAGAGAAATTAAATAAACAGAATTTATTTTATTTCCTTTTTTCATCAAAAGAGATATTTAAGTGGGATTTTTATTTAATTAAAAGGGAGCAAGTTCTTTTTAATTAAATAGAAGATATTTAATTAAATTAAAAGAGAGGTTTTTCTCTTAATTAATTAAATGTGGATGAACTTTTTAATTAAAAGAGAGGTTTTCTTTTAATTAAATGGGGATTTTATTTTATTTAATTAAAAGAGAAGATTTTCTTTTAATTAAATAAGACCTGGAATAAAATGATCAATCTTAGAAATGAAATAAATCGAATTTGATCAAGGAAATTGATTTGAATATATTACAAACCATCGATTCAGAAAATTTGATAAATTGATAAATTGAATAATGGGGGCCCGTAGTCTAGGCGACCATTTTTGGGTGCATACAACCATCTTCCTTTTTAAATTTACAACCTCATCCTCAACTTTTGATTTATTATTCTTCTCTAGCTCATCCTCTATCAATTCTTGAAATATTCCACTACACGTTATGAAATCCAATATATGTTGATCGCCATGAAACATTTGGAAATTTAGGATATTATCTAATTTAAATGAAGAAACAACTATCTCCACTAAAAATATTTTTTTATTTTGTTCTTTCTATCAGCTGTAATGCACTAGCTAATATGGCTAAAAAATCATTGACATAATTCCTTCGTCTAGGAATTCAAACTATATAAAATAATTGGAAGTCATTGATCAAATACTAAAATATCTTTTTGTAAGAAAGTAACCTCTTTATAATTGCATAATTACAATCCCCTAGCTTTCTAGATAACTAATTGTGAGTCTCCTTCAACAATGAGTACATTGACATTTTTCTATAGTGACATCAAGAGACTTCATACTAGAGCTTCATACTTTGCAACATTGTTAGTACATATAAACTGTAACTGATAAACAACATAGAAAGACTTTTCTTTTGGACTAATTAGTTTGATACTAGATCCAAATCTTTTCTTTCACTTGCAACCATCAAATCTCAGTTCCCATGCACCAAAATTCTTGGTGGGCTAATATTTGATCTTCAATTTAGCCTCAGGCATGGTTTTGGCTTTAGAAGGTTATCTTTTTCTAACCCATGGAGAAACATCAACTAAAGAAATATCTTCTTTAGAAGAAAAAAATCTCTTCCTTCACTTTTTGTACATCATCCCAATGGTTTCTAGAAACTATTTTTTTGTACTCTGCTTGTTTTGAATGTATCTCTTTAGCCAATTCCCCAAGCTGATATGTATCTCAATCATCATCAATTTCCATAAAAATCCAACCTTGACCCTCAACATAATGTTTCTATCAATTCCTAGGTACACAATAATTAGGTTTGGTGTAAGGTGGAAAGTCTCCTCCATTAGAGGATGTATCACTATATGAGACTTTGAGAGGCTTTGAGATCTTCTTCAAACTATGTTGCTAGCTACCTGGATATCTATGATGTCTTGTATTCATAGATCAATGATTAGATGAATATGCACATCTTTGAGTGCAATGATCACTTTAACTTCTTTTTTTATCTAAGTAAATCACTACTTTGTTAGTTTGCTATGGTGTCACACCTAATCTTTGCAGAATAATTAATGACATGACATTACATGAAGCCCTCAAATCTATCAAAAAAATGTGATATTTTACCAAAGATGTAGAGACTCAACAAAAAAGATGCCACATCCACTTTATCTTCAAACATGGTAGGCATTTCCTCTACTAAGTTTACATTTGAAGTGGGGTTTTTAAAGTGTTGTTGGATATAGATGGTCTAGAATGCTCCAAATATTTCAACAAATTTTCCCTTTGGTTAGGGTAGCTTTGTAGTATGTCAAACATCAAGATATTGGCCTTATTCTTCTTATATTCCTCTATTGCACTATATTTTTTGGAAGACCGTATTCTATTTCTCAGTATTATTGGTGTATTTGTGAACATTAGGGTACTGTTAGTTATGCCCTTAAAAGGTACATGATTGTTTCTTTCCATAGGATCTAGAGGAGTAGGATATAATCTATGAGGTATGTTATTAGTCAGGTTCTCTCCTACTTCATAAATTTATGTATTCCTATTATTATTGTGGAATGTAGTATTTCACTACATTAGGCTCAATGTCTTTATTAAATTAGAACATAAATTCCTCTTTATTGTTCATTATTTATTCTCCTCATGTAGGTACCTCATACAACTCAAAAAGTATTATGTTAAAATGCAAGGGAGGCCAGTTTGGATCTTGGGGATGTTGATTCTTACTAATTTTTATTTTTTTTGGTACTTATTGTTATTCATCTAGCTGGTATCTACCATAGCTACATGATTTAGATTAGAAAACTTAAAAAATACCATTATCAATGGGTGTACTACCATTATTAGGCCTCATGTTCCAAGTAAGAATTTTCTTAGGCACTCTAAATTGTTGGAACTCTTTAGAATGACTGAGAGCGGGGAAGTGGGTGAATCAATTATCCAAGGTCCAAATGTAAATATAAAACTTTTTAGTACTTAATAGATTCATTTACATATACCCATATCATGCATGCATCCATTATATCATCAAATACCTTAAACATTCGCATGTTTCTATCTTAGGTCAAAATAACTTTGTAGCAATGTAAACATAAAACACCACAAACTCATTCACACATTTTGACACAAGGATTTACATGGAAATCCAATTTGGGAAAAACCACTAGTAACATGCTACCAAATTTCACTCTTCTAAAGTGATGCCCTATGAAAGGCCAACCCTGTTAAAGGTTATAATACATACTGTTAAATGTGACTTGGTTAAAGGATTTCAATCACCCTGTTAGGAGTGAGCCTTATTAGAGGACTTTAGACCATTCCATTAGAATGTCACCTAATTAAAGGATTTACAAATGAATATTAGCCAAACTTAATCCAAAGGATTTATCTAGACTGATACAATGGTTAGAAAGTAACATCAAGACTTGATCTGATAACAAAATACAACTCACTTGCAGATTACAGGTCTCTATTTTAGTCCTCCATTCTACTTGGCATTCATACTCTTCATCTTTGACATCTTTTTTACCCTTCCAACATTCAACTCCTTAAGACTTCTTTCTTAGGATGCCAATTGAAGATTCATCCCTTCAACCACCTTATGAAGCAACACCTTAGACTTCTTGTCTTTCTTAGGTTTTTAGACATGACAACCTTTTCTTTTGGCCTACTATCTCTATAAATAGAGAATTTAGGTCTTCTACCACTTCACCACAATCATCCATTTTAGGGTTAGGTAAGATTCAATGAATCTACCCACTTTTCCATTTTAGTCCCATCTAGAAACTTCCTCTCCAATCTTCTATCAATTCGCCTCAAAATGGTTTATCTTGAATTTTGTGCCTCCAGCTCATCAAGCTTATCTTACACACACTTCACTTAATTCAAGAAATCAATTTTTTCAAATTTGATTCATAAAATCTTCAATTTAACACATTTTACTGTCACTCGACACTTATAGTATTCTATCACTCAGGCAATACTAGTTCACTTAGCACATACTAAAATTTACTGATGCTCGACATCAACTAAACTTTACTTGACATATACTAACTTTCACTCAGCTTCCACTATTTTTCTTCTTTGCTAGACACCTATTGATTTTCACTTGGGTTGAACTAAATTTGCTCGGCTTGCACTATTTACTTGGTCAAGCTTGGCATACACATTTCTTTACTTGATCTTGTTCCAGTCTTTGCTTGAGTAACCTTTCATTACATACCTTAAGTAAATAAACAATACACTATAGTATCAATGTCTTACTTGGTCTTCGTGTTCCTTTTATACACCAAATAACTCAACCTTTCTCTAGGTGGTCTTGTTTACTTTCTTTTCAAATCCTCTTTGTCAATCAAACAAATGATAGCATTCAAACCAAAAAAATAATTGTCTCACTAGCAAGTAGCGGGTTTGACATCATTGACAAAATAATGATTGTTCCATGATAAGTTCTATCAATCTGATCTCAACAGTCTCCCTTATTATTAATCTCTTTTGTCAACAATACTACTTTGATTAATATGATCTTAACATAAATGTCCTTTCTTTCACATTGTAGTTGTTATTATTCTCATTACTATTCTTATTACTATTATTGTTATAGGAATTATAGTTTTGGTTCTAGTTTTATAAGTATTTAGGGTAGCAGACTAGGACTGGTAGTTC
This sequence comes from Cupressus sempervirens, assembly GCA_028749045.1. Taxonomy (NCBI): domain Eukaryota; kingdom Viridiplantae; phylum Streptophyta; class Pinopsida; order Cupressales; family Cupressaceae; genus Cupressus; species Cupressus sempervirens. The sequence goes on from CM053791.1 coordinate 320,891,470, forward strand.
TATTTTATAAGAGGGTTTAACTTCATTCTAGTGAATTCTTTTAATAATTATGACATAGTCTTCTTCATGACTTCAAAATTATTGGCAAGGTATTTTCTAGTTTATCTAGGGTAAACTTTTTTGCCAAAAAAAAAGTTTTGTGAGGCTCATAACTTGGATAAGTGAAAGCTCATAGGACACAAGTTTGTGCATGAGTATAGGGTTGAATAAGGGAATCAAAATTTTTATTGAATAATTTCCAACTAAATACTAGTATGAGAGAGTAGTTTTACCTAAGGCATAAAGAGTTCCAAAATCACCTCCACCTTAGGGATCCATTTGTCACTCTGTCACATAAATGCAACATCCTCCTTGCAAAAAAACATTTTTGCATTGAGGTCTCTGGGGGGAAGTCACCTCAAAAATATGGATGTGAGAAGATAAAGGGCCTTGAGGTAAACATGAATACTGACTTCCTCTGCTAAGGTATAAGGGACATCAAGCTTATAGTGTATCTTTTGGAACTGGAAATTAAACATCATGATGGGATCCGATGACTCCTTAGAAGAAATAAATTGGTGGTACAGTGTAGTGAGATTCATGTAGAGTTTTAATTAGTTCAATAATTTTATCTCAAAATCTTTCCAAGTGGAGATAGACCCATGTAGTAAGTTGAGGTACTAGTCGTATGTGAATTGCACTAATATGTATGGAAATTATCAATAAACCATGTCCAGTAATGCAAGCTCCTTGTGATTGCAAATTTTTTAAATGCATAAATATGGTCTTTTTATGTTCATGATGATCCATACATGAAGCACATACAGAATTGCTAAGGATTTTTGGATAGCTCATGGAGCTATCTAGTGAGATTCAATGGTTAACTTTGGGTGTCTACAAAGAAGGCCACTGGACATGGTGGGGGTGGTGGTGGTTGGTTTTAATTACCCAACACAATGGTAGTAGAAGATGATGATGTTTACGTAGATTAAATTTTTGCATGTTGAAATGAAGATCTAGAGAATGCAATCTAGATATAGAAGGAGATCTAAAGAAAAATGTTCCCTTTGTCTTCAATTTTGGCAAAAGTGGATAAGCTCTAAAAAATCTCTCTTGTTAGGTGAAGACCTCAATACTCACCCCAAAATAACATGAAGAGAATAGTTCATAATCTTCTAGCATTTTTAAAATTTTAAGTAAATATTTCAAGTCCTCCTTCTAGCACCAATTTTATGGAGCATTATTTTCATTAAATAATAATAGTAGATATCTTATACAATTTTCTCGCTTGCAAAGACGATGAAATCAACTCCAACACACCTTTCAATTATTTGTCAACCACCTATAAATCTCAATAGAAGATACATGTGAATCTTTACAAGGAGGCCTTTTCTAGTTCAAGAAAATTGAAATTGCAAAACCAATAAAACAATGAGAATATAACCAATTTTCCAAAAAAAAAGTATTTAAGTAAATATTTCAAGTCCTCCTTCTAGCACCAATTTTATGGAGCATTATTTTCAGTAAATGACAATAGTAGATATCTTATACAATTTTCTCTCTTGAAAAGATGATGAAATCAACTCCAACACACCTTTCAATTGTTTGGCAACCACCTATAAATCTCAATAGAAGATACATGTGAATCTTTACAAGGAGGCATTTTCTAGTTCAAGAAAATTGAAATTGCAAAACCAATAAAACAATGAGAATATAACCAAGTTTCCAAAAAAAAAGTATTTTTCTTTTTTAATGAGTGCATATTTTAATGTGCAACTGCAATGAATTTCCTAACTAACTAGATTTGTAAAAAAAATAAAAAGAGAGTGGGGTAATGAGAGATTAATAAAATTTGCAAATAATCAAAAACCTAAATGGACATAATCCACCACTGCAACACCTTGTAAATTAAATGTTCGAGGAAATGAGGAAAACCCATGTAGTCTAGAGTAGTACAACTATGACTTTACAGATCTACTTATCAAAGGATATTTTCCAAGGATTAATGATTTATCATAACTCATCAAATCATGTAGCCACTTGGATGTAGGAACACATGAATTAATTTCTATGAAAACACTTAGTAGAAGTTCCTTTTCAATTTTTCATAATAGAGGAATTCATAGCAATATGGATAAACAATAGAGAATTAAGATTGAAAAGAATCATGTATAGTAACCAATTAGTTCTTTAATTATTAAAAAATATGAAACAAACATTCATGAAGACATGATATTCTAGTAGGAATGACCACACCTAGAATAGGAGAACTGATTGTATATCTTTATTGCATTAAGAATCCACACTTATTACATTATACAATCATTTCTTATATAAAGATTCAACTTCAAAATTGTGATTTTTAGAGATAGAATTTGTCCTATACAATAAATAAGAAAAATATTGTAGTTTACTCTAATTTAATGCAAAACTAAGTCATAAAATGTTTCTAATTGGCCTGCACTTATTTTTATACATATATTTCATGCATGAGGTCTCTCCATGAGAATAAAACCTCAAAAGAAGAATAGAGTAAGAGAAAATGGAAGTCCAACTAAAATTGATCTATAGGGTGTTGTTCAACCTCCAGTTATTAATATATTGTTGTTTCATCCTCCATTATGAGGTCACAGTTAACTCCATGTGAACTTATCTCATCCCAAAATGTAGTTGGAAGCCTTCTAAATTTGGATTTGGTGGTGAAAATATGTAAACGCATTGCCAGCCAAAATCATTGAAACTCGAGGCCCATGTTTGAATATTGAAGCTACAAAATTTATCCAAGTTTCTAATATTTTTAGAGTTGTTAAAGGTCTAAAGTGTTAGAGGTCCAAAAATCTTCAAAAAATGTGAGAATTGCAAAGTTCCAAAATTAGAATATTGCTTTTGGGTTTTCTTTCTTATTGCTCTAGGAGCACTCCTAGATGTTCTGCTGTAAATCTCTCAATGATAGTAGTGATCTCAAAGGGATATGGAATTTCTAAAGAACAAAGTCCCTTGAATTTTTTCTTGTGAAACTTTCTCACTTTATCCTCTACTGCTTCTAGTGCTTCAATCCTCAAGGTTGCCTTTCTTAATATCCCCGTATTTTCTAAGAGGTGCCTAAGATCATCTTCTTGTGAGATGACTTCAAATTGAAATAATTATTGTTGGGTATAAGTGGGTCTTTTAATCATCTTCAAATATCTCTAGGATCATTTTGTTAAAGAGGTGTTCTATTTTTTCTACCCTTTCTAAAAATTCATTCCTTACATTTTGAATCTAAGTGAACATTTTTAGGTCCTTAGATCCACTGTGAATGGATTTGATCCATCCATCGATTATCCAGCTCTTCTCGACTATAAACCTTGATAAAATTCTTGAAACTTGAATTCTTTATCAGCTTATATTTAACCTCATAGCATCCTAGACACAAGTTTGGTCGATTATGTTATCCTTATTTTCCACTAGAGCTCAAAGCTTAATCTTATTCTAAAAATTAGTATGGAGAAACCACATTATCTCTTCTATAGATTATATACCAAAATTTATAAATTTCTACCACCATTTTACATTGGTTCATAGGAAGGAATCAGAATGAATAGTGTTGGGTGGATATTTTGCAACTAATAGTTTATCCAAATTTAGTCACAAAATAGGATGACTAGCTATAGTGTGTGAGACAAAGACTCTCCTATCTTAAAGGGAAGGCTCCTTATTTTCATTGTTCCTTGGATCAAATCAAGGTAAGAAAGAAGTTAAGATATTTTATAAGGGGTTTTACCAATATTCTTTCCTCTTATCTTTTAGGAGAGAATCCACTTATTTGCAGAGTGAGTAATGGCCAAGATTAAATCTCTAAGCTACATTTCGATCTAATAGTTGAAAATGGTGATACTAATAAATCAACACCAACTCAAAAGATGATTGAAAATGTATCAATTTAGATCTAAGTTATTGTTGTCACAGAGGTTTCCACCCATGTCAACCTTAGGAAAACCTTGTGAAACATGGAAACAACCTCCAAGTTGTGGGACTTGAACTATGAGGTTGAGTCTCCGGAGAAGGCCGGCTTCCTTTACTATCAGGGCACACCTAACTACTCTTGGGGAGGAAAAGGGAGAAGGAATACATGAAAACAAATCTATCTACTCTAACCTAAGGAGGTGATGCACCAAAATAGAGTGTTCAAACCGATCTCTGCCTATACATGCACTATTGAACCATCATGACACCAAAATATATACACAGTTAGACTTATTTTAATCTAACAATCACATGTAGATCAAAAAACCTGAATGAATGACACAAGGAAAGAGAAGATTCACTTATATATCAATCACAGGCCAAAAGAGATACAGTCATGCAAGATTGCAGATCTCTACAATACACCAATGAGAGGCAAATAGTTCTTGCACTTTACATCAATGGCTGAAGGAGATAAGGCAGAATGTCATACAGTTTAGAGGCAAAGGGAATTTACACATGAAATTACAGAGCAATCTTAGAGAAATCATAGAAGAGTCAATCTTTTTAAAATCTACAAAAATTTCCTTTATAGCTCGGGCATAACTAAGATATTTCCCAACTGACATTACTCTTCAACTACTACCATTAAGTCCTACCGAGAACAATCATGTAGATCTAAAGAAAATCTAATCCGAGCACAAATCTAGATGCAATGAAAGTTGATCTTTGTTGGAACATCACCTTAAGAAGACAAAAATGGTGCCATTAAACCATTCTAACCCAAGTAGATAGATATACTAGGGAGCTAGAGTGTTCTTCTGGGATTAGCATTCAATCGAGGGTGGTTGGAATTCATCACAAGGATTAGATCGCATGAGAAAACTTGATCTCTCTTGGTCTCTGGCCTGTGAATTAGAAACAATCAGCAAACAACCAAACTTTGCAAGCAAAATAGGCCATGTGGACCAATCAGTTTATCCCGTTCTACCACCTCGCAAAGTCCACACACGATTGACCAACTAACTATGCTGCCTCCTAAAAATCCTAACTATGACATTCACATAACCACCAGCCCAATTGTCACTATCTAGCTGCAATGTATCTCCTTGGGCCCACAAGGACACATGTCGTAAGAGTGCTTCCCACAATGTTTAACTTCCTCGTACTTCCATATTGTGGGCAAGCACTGATCATTGATCTGCACAAGATCAATGATTGAGAAAGACCCTCCATTCATTGTGCCTATCCATAAAAAACTTGGGCCCACAAAACACTCGGCATTTGACCTGGCAACCATCTGGCATTTCTGTACAACATATGAAACCAACCTGGCCCCAAAAGGAAACGTGGCAATAAGGCATTTGCCCGTATTACTTAAAATCCTTGCTTCTTCATATTTCAGGGATGCGCCAACCTTTGATCTTGTTTGAATCTATGGTGATCAAAGCTCTTTAGGACTGCATACCTCCTTGAGAAGGGTGGACTCATGATGTCACACCAGCCACGTGTCACAAGGGTGCATACCTGCATTTCTTAAAATCCTCACATCTTCATCTTGCAGGCATGTGCCAACCATTGATCTAATTTGAATCTATGATGCTATATAACCTGTACCTTTTAAACCTTTGCGAATATCTACCATGACATCATCCAAACACGTGTCACCAAGGCACTTGCCTGCATTGTCAGGAGGTCTAACAAAAGAAAAAATGTGAGAAAGAGGGTGCCAATCAAAATACCAGCTCACCCTACCACCTTGGCTGCGGTGGCTCCAAAATTGACGAACCCACCCACCATGCATCACAAAGAGGCTTCCCTGCATTACGTAAAGGTCATGCATTTGGAAAATGCGAGAAAGTGCCTATCGTGGATTTGGGCAAGATCTGATGACACGAAAAGTTGCAAGCCAATAAAAATAAAAAGGAAATACCATAAATTTTAAATGCTTTTTTAATTTTCATATTTTTGGGGCATTAAAATACTATAAAAGATGGGAAATAGCCATTGGGCGGGGCAAGCATTTAAGTTCAAATTTTGGCGGGAGGCAAAAAATGGTAACATTTCTGGCGAATCAGAGGGGACGCAAGCTGGCTATGCATAAGATCCGTGGCCTAGAATATCCATTGGGCTTTAGACTTGTGAAAGATGTGGATCAATGCATTGTAAAACCCTAACCCTGCCTCTACAGTAGCAAAACACATGTGCTCATGCACTTCTTGGAAAGTAGGAAACAATAGAAAGGGAACTACTCTAATATGTACAGGAAAATTCAAGCCCTGTCAGAAACTTGGTTTGAGATAGATTCCATTGACTGGGATAGGCACGATTTCACCACCAAGCCTACTTAATTGAAAAGCATTGGCTTGCTTGCAACTGACAATTAGATACAGAGCACTGCATAGTGCATCAAATTTTGAGTGTCTCCTTGGTTTTGCCCTGTATGCATCCCACTTTAAAACTAAGTCACCCTCTCTGAAGGCTCTGACCCTAGCCTTCTTGTCAAAGCTCCTTTTCACCTGTTGCTGATGTGTTTCTAGGGTCTACATGGCCTGACCTCTTTTCTCTTCTAGCTCCATCAGCTCTGCCATTCCTATTGTCATGGCATCATCTTCAATTAACTCCAACTAATGAGCTAGCTCTAGGGATGGAAATTCTAATGAAATTGGAAGCCTTGCTTCTCTGCCATATACCAACATAAATGGTGAATTCCCTATTGACCTCTTAGGTTTTATTCTGTCAGCCTACAATGCAGTCCTCAACTTTTGATGCCAACACCTCTGGTTATCCTCTATAGTTCTTTTCATAATCCTAATCACGTTTTTGTTGGAGGACTCAGCCAAACCATTGCCCTAAGGATAGTAGTTTGAGGATGTGTTTAAGTAGATATTATGGTCAACTGCCCATGCACAAATCTGAGCTCCTACAAAAGATTTTGCATTATCTGAAATGATGGTTAAAGGGCCACCAAACCTAGTCACAATTCCATCAAGGAACTCAACAACTAAAGGTTATGTGGCATCCTTTAATGCCATTGCTTCTGTCCATCTAGTGAAGTAATTTGTAGTAGCTAAAATCCATTTATGACCAGAACTAGAAGGGGGATTGATAGGGCCTATGAAATCCAATCCCCATTGAGCAAAAGGCTGGTCTACTTGAATGGGATGAAGAGGAAGAACTGCAAGCTTTTTCTTGCTAGAGAAGAAAGCACATTTTTCACATTTCCTCACATACCTATGACAATCATGGAACAAGGATGGCCAGTAGTAACCAGCCCTCATGACCTTCATTGTAGTTGTTCTTGCTGAGAAGTGACCACCATCAAAACCATCATGGAGCTCTTTGATCGTTCTTCTATCTTGGTCTATGTTAATGCATCTTAATAGGGCTCCATTAAAATCTTTCCTAAAAAGGATGCCATCAACCATGACATAAGGAATTGACTATAATCTATACTATCTCCTTTTGGTTCTATCTAATCCTTGGGGGTATCCATTGCCTAATAAGAAATTCCTAATATCATCCATCCAATTCCTTGGGTCATCATTTCTTGCTTCTTGTTGCTCTATTAGTATCATAGCAACTTCCTCATCTGATTCCTAAAATGATGTCATCTGTTTACACAACCTTTCCCTCTTACCGACTTGGTGATCTAGATGTCAATATCATATTCCATTACTTTAGTGATCCAACCAGCTCTCTTATCACTAACATCTTTACTCAAAAGGAAATCCTTCACACTAGCATGCGGTACTAACAGATGAATTTTATTATGAGACACGAGGTATCTAAATTTCTTTAAAGCTCTGATGACTGCAAGGGCTTGCTTCTCTACATAGCTATATTTGTCTTCGTACTCTTTAAGCCCTTCACTAAAGAAGGCTATGGGCTGCTCTTTATCTTTATTATTTGTTTGAGTCAAGACAACAGAAATGCTTGACTCACCACCTAGGGTATAAAGGGTGAAATCCTTTTCAAAGTTTGGATTGATGAGAGTAGGGGCTGAGGCTATGGCTACCTTGATCTCTTCAAAACTTTCCCTCCCTTCCTTGGTCCATGCAAAAACCATACTTTTCTTGAGCATAGTCGTAAGGGGTTTTACCATGGTAGCAAGATTAGGGATAAATCTTCTCACAAAATTTATCCTACCAAGGAAACTTTGCAACCCTTTCTTATGTTTAGGAAGAGGGAGAGCAAGTATTGCTTTTGTTCTTTCTGGATCAATGGTTAAACCGTCCTTAGATACAATGTGTCCTAATAATTTTCCTTGATTGGAAGCAAAAACACACTTGCTTAGGTTAAGGGATACCCCAAACTCTCTACACCTTGAAAACACCTATCTTAAATGATCAACATGATCTTCTACACTTTTTGAATACGCTGTGATATCATCAAGGTAAACTAATACAAACTTTTCAATCACATTTTTGAAGGCCATCTCCATTGCCTTCTAAAATGTAGCACCTACATTGGTTAGCCCAAATGGCATCTTACAATAAGTATAGGTACCCCAGTTGGTGGTAAATGTAGTCTTGTACCTATCAGACTCTTTGACCAATACCTGATTGTAGCCAAAAAATCCATCAAGAAATGAAAACCTCTTTGAACCGCTAACCTTGGACAAAATCTGCTCCATGGAAGGGAGGGGATGGTGATCTTTAAGGGAAGCTTGGTTAAGGTCCCTAAAGTCTACACACAATCTAATTTCTCCATTCTTCTTCCTAATAGGGACAAGGTTTGCTACATATGATGAGTTCTTGATGGGGAAAATTATATTGGCCTCAATTAATTTGGATAGCTCTTTTCTCATTAAGGGTTCAATTTTGGGATTCACTAGCCTCTATTTTTTCCTTACTGGTTTGACATTATCAATTAAATCTATGGTATGCTGAAACAACCTTGGGTCAAAACCCTTTAAATCATCATATGTCCAAGAAAATATATCATTGAATTCTTGACATAGATGAATAAAACTTTCTTGCTCAATCTCAGAACATACCTTCCCCATGTTTAAGGATTTTCCATCAACAATCATGACTAGGGTGTGATCATCTTCATCAACAACTAGGTTCATGACTCTACCTCTTGCCTAATCATCAGGATTAAAAACACTCTCCAAGGTAATGAGACCCTTAGGAAACTTGTTGGAACTTAGGTTAATGATTTGATCACCATACTGATCCTGCAGTCTTGATTGGTTTCTATCTGAAAATTCTGCTTCATTCTGCAAGAAGCTTACAATTTGTTCATCCCATTCAAACACTTGCCAATGGATGTTGTTTTTAGGGATGGTAGGCCTTACTACCATTTTTATTTGTTGATTCTTCTCCTCCTCAAGATTCCTTGGCACATTATGAGATGCACCTATTGCTGCAAGCCTATCGGCATGTCTATTTTCTTTTCTAGGGATGCTATGAATATTAAATGCATTGAAACCCTCAAGTAGATCCCATACACTATGTTTATAAGACTTGAGCAAGATGTTCTTGGTGATATTTTGATTTCTCACTTGATTAACCACCAACTCACTATCTCCATATACACTTAAGGCTTGAATTCCTCTTTTTCGAGCAAGTAGGAGACCTTGAATCAATGATTCATACTCGACCACATTATTAGTTCAACTGAACTAGAGCCTAAAGGAGAATTATTACCTTACTTATATAGTAGAAATAAACATCACACCAACCCCTGATCCATTCTTATTTCTTGAGCCATCAAAGTACATACTCCATATCCCACTCATATCTTCTTTAGTCTCCACAAGATTGGGAACTAGAGCATCTTTCTCTAATATAAAATATGTATTGAGGCCTATTTCAAGGGTTTCTGACATAGGATCAAATTGATATGCATTAGCCCATTCATCTAAGAGAAAATCAGGTATCTCTGCTAGGGAAGTAGTAGGCTTAGTCACTATGTCATTCTCATCCACTTCTAGGATAGTGCAATTCATGTTGATGAGATTAAGGGTATAGGGTTTGGTATGATGGAGGGCTAGAGGCTCTACTCTGATCAAAGCTTTGGCCCCATATCTTGTCCTAAAAAACATATATGACCAATTGGAAGATATGTAACCACCTATTTGGGTAGTGAAGTCTCTTGACAGACAGATGGCAAAATGTGGCTTGACTTTAGCAATAGATATATCTTGAGTTACAGTACAACTAGGGCATGCATGAACGGCCATTTCAACATTCCTAAGGATCCCTACAGTCTTGACAGTACTACCATCCAACTACAATACATCCTTAACAATGGGCTCATATTTCATTTCCAAAGCATCAGCAACACACCTAGGCATCACTAAACTACTAGCCCCTGAATCAATCATGCAGTTGTGGACTAGTTTATCCCCTATAATTAAAGAAACATAAAATGGAGGGGGTATAACCTTTTTACTTGTTTCTTCCTCCCTTGATGGTTGTACTAGGCTTGTGGCACTTTCCATGCTGGGTGGCTGATCCTTTGGTTCAATACTTTCCAATTCTTACTGCAGTAACCTCTTTTGCATGGGTATAGTAGTAACAAAATCCCACATGGAAATATTCACATTTTTTTTCTTCATTTGTTCTATCACACTAAATGGAGTAGTAGGTACTTTGGTAGAAACCTTGGGGGCTGCATTTGTAGGAGGTTGAGATGGAACAAACTGAGGATCACTTACATCTTTTCTGCCATCATTTTGCCTTTGTTGCTGAGGGGTATTTGACTGATCATTTTTTGCTTGTTCATGAGGTATTGCATTTGAATTCGAGGCCTAATTGGGAGGAGGAGGGGTATCACCTTCAATAGCTCTTCTCTTACTCCTAGTGTTGTGAGCAATGGAATCCTGGTTTACATTACAATGTTCCTCTATTTGATGATTCATGAAGGAGCAATCACCTTGTCCCTACATATATGAGGCCTCTTTAAATTGGTCCTCCTTATATGATTGTCCTGTTGCAGGCTCTTGGATGATCAAAGCAAAATAGGATTCAGCCTTCTGACACATGCAACGAGCATAGGAATAGTTACAGGAGGGACAAAAATCCTGATCCTGGGCCATGTCATTTTGAGGGACTATGGCCCTACCTTGGTTCACATTTGAGGTTGAAGCATGGCTATTCTACCTATTTTGATCAAAAGAATTGTTCCCATAATTATGATTTGGAGGCCTACCACTGTTCATAATTTGATGTTGCAATTGATGAGCCTTACTACCTTGAGCTTGTTGTCTTTCTAAAGTCACCACCTTATTGCTCATTTTTTGCATCACAAAGAAACTATCTTCTAGCTTCTTCTCTTGGCCTTGCAATATCTTATCTATGTTCAGCATCATAGATTGCATCATCTCCTTGATTTCATCTACTCCATTTGAAGATGTGGAAGCTTGAGGGACTGGAGCGAGGAATTTTGATATGGAATTTGTGGGAAGAGGAGCCATTTTTGGTTGGTGATTTGGAACATCAGGAAAGAAAGGCATGGGAGGCCTTAGAGCTAGCTTACTTCCTTGTATTAGGATTTTTTCTAACTTTATTGCTATGTCATAAGCATTAGGCAAGGCATCTCCTCCCATAGTTTGGATTGTAGTGGCAACGTCACTGTTAAAAGCTCTAAGGTAATGCAAGAAGGCATTACCAGGGGTAGGTTTTACTGAAGGAGGTATTCTATCCCATGTCTTTTGAAATCTATAGTTGAAATCAGTCATACATTCATGGGGGGCTCTTTTTATAGTAGTCAACTATTCTAAAAGTGATAAATGGTCACTTTTGTCCTCAAAGTGTTTACATAGTCCTGCTCCTAATCCATCCTAATTTTTTATAGAACCATGAGCCAAACCTCTATACCATTTTAGTGCTTTTCCTTTCAAGGATGAGGCTAGAAGCCTAACTGCAACATCATCCTCTATAATACCATGGATATTACAAACATTTGCAACCTCTTGAATGTGTTCTGAAGGAGAGATAAAAGTTTCACCAGTAAACTCTTGTACAATTTTGAGTGCAACTACTGGTATGTCATGTCTTTGGAAAAATAAAAGAGGATTCCTACCATTAAAGGTGGCAAAAGCATAAGCTCTAGGCAACACCATATAGACAAGTGATCTATTGATATATGCTGATGGTAATCTGGGATGAGATCTAACAGTAGGAGGAGTAGAGATAGATCTTGCAGGGGTATTTGTTACTATTTCACTCCTAACTGGTGATAAAGATACTCTAGTCCTCCTTCTTCTAGGATTTGAAAATGAAAGCTCTTGGTACTGAAATTTACCTCTAGAAGATGCTCTTGTTTTGGCTTTGGGCGTGAATTATACAACTTTGGTCTGGAACCAGATGTATCTAAGGCTAGGATTCACCAAGTACTTTGAAGAATGAACCTCTTGAAGGCTTGAACACCAAAGCCAGTACTATCTCTTCAATATTACTCTTGAAATCTTCCTTTTGACACCAGTAGACTTGAAATTTTCTAATTTTTTGAGTCCCACTAGGTGTGCCAAAAACTATTGTCACAAAGGTTTGCACCCACATCCAAAGTTTTTAACTAAGGACAACCTTCTGAAACATGGAAAAAACCTCCAAGCTATGGGACTTGAACTATGAGGTTGAGTCTCCAGAGAAGGCTGACTTTCTTTACTATCAAGGTGCATCTAACTACACTTGGGGAGGAAAAGGGAGAAGGATTGCATGAAAGAAAATCTACCTACTCTAACCTAAGGAGGCGATGCACCAAAATAGAGTGTTCAAACTAATCTCTGCCCATACATGCACTATTGAACTATCATGACACCAAAATATATACACATTCATACTTGTTTTAATCTAACAATCACATGAAGATCAAAAAACCCAAATGAATGACACAAGGAAAGAGAAGATTCACTTATATATCATTCACAGGCCATTCACTGTGCCTATCCATAAAAAACCTAGGCCCACAAAACACACAGTATCTAACTTGGCAACCAACTAGCATTGCCCTGCAGCATATGAAACTAGCCTGTCCCCACAAGGACACATGGCGACAAGGTGCTTGCTTGCATTACTTAAAGTCCTTGCTTCTTCATATTGTGGGCATGTGCCAACCTTTGATCTCATTCAAATCTACAGCGATCAAAGCTCTGTAGGACTGCATACCTCCTTGAGAAGGGTGGGCTCATAATGTCACACTAGCCATGTGTCGCAAGGGCCCATACCCACATTGCTTAAAATCCTCATATATTCATCTTGCAGGCATGTGCCAACCATTGATCTAATTTGAATCTACAGTGCCATATAACTTGTACCTTCTAAACCTTTTCAAATATCTGTCGTGACATCATCCTGACACATGTCACCAAGGTGCTTTCCCACATTGTCAGGAGGTCTAACAAAAGACAAAATGTGGGAAAGTGAGTGCCAATCAAAATACTAGCTCACCCTGCCACCTTGGCTGCGGAGGCTCCAAAGGAGACAAATCCACCTGCCACGTGTCGCAAAGAGGCTTCCCCACATTACGTAAAGGTTATGTATTTGGAAAATGCGAGAAAGTACCTACTGTGGATCTGGACAAGATTTGACAGTGCAAAAAGTTACAGGCCAATGGAAACAAAAAGGAAATACCATAAAGTTTAAATGCTTTTTTTAATTTTCATGTTTCCAGGGCATTAAAATACTATAAAAGATGAGAAATAGCCATTGGGCGGGGCAAGCATTTAAGTTCAAATTTTGGTGGTAGGAAAAAAATGGTAACAGTTATATTTTAATCTATTTTATAAGAGAAAACTCTACCATTAGGGTTTAAAGACTTCCAAAAGTAAATAAATTCTAATAATTTTTGTGAATTTGAGATGATAACACAAGCTACAGTCAAAGATTCTAGTTTATGTATTATCATAGTCACATCCAATCAAAGCTTTAGCTGTAACTGCTTTTTAACTTGATATTCCCTATTATTAAACACACAATAATAACATGAATCAAATACAATAGGTACAAATTAAAGTCAAAATTTCTAATCTACACTATCACAATTTCTCTCGATCAAAGTTTCAACTCGAATTATTTCTTTGTATTCACTTTTCTTCAAACTGGTACTACACAATCAAAGTTATGCTTGCACAATTTTATAAGAGTCATCTTGAATAAAAATAAAGATGATTTTTATAATAGGTGGGCAATCCTTATGTAAGAAAAATAAGTGAGAGAAAGGGGGGAAAAGTGGGAGCAACTCAACCACTTTGACTCAATAAAACTAAGAAAGAAGATTTATTGGACTACATGTACTAAAGTTTTGTGTAATTGAAATACATGCATTTTTTATTACATGTCATCTACCTTATGCACCTACAAAGTTGAAATACTAAAATCTTAAAAGATAAAGGGAAAAAAGGTTTAATCAATACTTAAGATTGTCAAGAAAAGCCTTATACTTGGTAATACAATCATGAACCATAAAAAGATCTAGAATCTTTATTTTCTTTGAAATGGATTCAACTTAGACTGCATTGGCATGTGTTCTTTTTAAAAATTTCTTATTCTCTACAAGAGAATCCCACAAGTTCTTTTCCATAAACTTGTATCTAGAGAACTTGTTCATTGTATGTGACCCAAAATGTTTTGAATCAAATTTAGCATTCAAGTGTACCCTGGAATCATTTCCTTCTTAGTAATAAAATCATCATCTTCTATAAGGACCTTGTTGGAAATATATTGGAAAAGTGAGTTACTAAGAGGGGAGGGGGGTGAATCTAGATCTATAAAACTTTTAACCTTCTAAATAATTATCAAACTGATATTTTTCACCACTTGCCATTATCTCATCAATATCACAAATCACATAAGCATATATTTTAATGATTTATAAGATATAATCTATTGATCATAACCATAAAAATGAAAGTAAATGATCAACACATAACACAAAGGTTTGGTTACTCAAAAACCCTCCAAGGTGAAGGTAAAACTAAGGTGGGGATGAGACCCACAAATCTTCACTACCATAGTAACAAATTTTACCTATTAGGGTGACAATTTTGATCACTTTTGATGATCTACCCTATGAGGAGTCTACCCTGCTAAGAGCTTACAAGACTTATTTAGTCTACCTTGATTAAAGGATTTAAAACTTACAAAAAGTAAGAAATCTATTAGGATATTTGCATAGGCCTATTAGGACCACTCTATGACAAAATTTACCCTAATTCATTCTACTAAAATGTATCAGTACTTGATTCTTCAGTTAGCACTATAATTCTTGATTATGGATCTCATCTTTCCACTATTTAATCCTTCTCTGATATGATCTAACTTTGTTCTACACTTCATCGCTCTACTTGGTCACTCTACCTTGCTTCAACTTCAAAAAATCCTTAGGTATCCAAACCTTGCATACTCGCATACATAGTCACCATACTATAATTAGGGTTTGGATCCTCCTTATATAACTAATTGGAGAAGGCTCTAGATAAAGATCAATGATCCAAATTTATCCCTCTGTCTACTTAAACCTTCCATTTTTTCTATTTGGTTAAACACCTTGCATAGGGATTAATGAAAAATATGTAATCAACTCCTTAAATTACTTCTCAATCATTAAAACATGCAATAAGTTAGCCAAAAACTATTTACCTCAATTTTTGTGTAATTCCAAACAAATATGTTAAAATTGGTTCACTCAACACATGAACATTCTGACACTCGGTCATGACTATTCTTCATATTGTTCCTCAACTTCTAAATGCTTGACACTCACTGTGTAACTCGACATGAACTAACTCTATATTGCTTGGCATAAACTGACTTTTATCTTACTCAACATGTGTAGGAGCACTCAATGACCATAGAATTTCTTGACAATAATAATTGCTCAACCTTAACTGAAATATGAATAATTCTAAATACATTACTCAGCCTTAGTAGGATGGCTAGGTTGTAGTGATAACCAACCAACTTTTCCAAATAAATGACTAATGGTTTGACACTAATAGACAACAAAATATAGGAGTCAACAATCTCCCCCTTTAACATTAGTGGCAAAATACTTTATCATGATTCAAAATTACATCTCAAAATTGAAAAATAGTGCCCCCTTGTACTATAACAAGCAGTCTTCATAAAGATTTCAAAATGTACAAGATATATACATGAATTTGACATACTCTATCAATAAAAATGTTCAAAGAATAATAATTGTGCATATTTCCCTCATACATATATATTTCCCCCTTTTTTTTGTCACTTATGACTGTTGGGGTGCAGGGGTCAAACCATACTTATCTAAAAATGGTTTGTGAAGTTGTAGTATCATGGCTAGTGCATGATCCCAACTATTTTTGATAGATTCTAGTAATTGAATCTTGATCTCTAGCATGACAACTAGATCAATTAAAGTTTTAGCTATTAAGAGATTTGGATCACTTTGTGCTGCCTCCTTGGTTATTATAAGCTCTCTCTACATAACCTCTAGATGAGGTAACAACATTATCTAAATAGAGACAAGTTTAGCCCTTATTCTTCCATCATTAGCCACTAGTTTGACTAATCTCCATTGGAAAAAAGTAAATTTATTAAAATAATTTAAACTAGAACTTAGGTCCATATTCAATGAATGTGTTGATGCTATCAAATTGTATTGCTATCTATTAATAAAACCTTGATTCTCCTTTGTAAATAATTCAACATCACAAAATGTTTTTTACAAAGAAATAATGTTCATTACAACATATTCTACAATATTTATAAGATTTGACAAATTTACTTGCCTTGTTTCATCAGTAGAGAGACCTTTTCAAAGACTTTCTTCTCAATTTTTTTGGAACTCCACTCCATCAAATTTTCATTTGCATCAATATCATCTTATTTTATCTTCTCCAAAATATGAACCAATTGAGCTATAATATGAGCATTCTCATCAAGATTTTCCATATCAATTGCTTCAAGGAAAATATCCTTAATCTCTTGTAGCAATTATCTTTTCCTATAGTTCTCTCCTAATCTCTTCTTGTTTGGTCTTTCTGGCAAAAAAATCTTACAAAATTTGCATCTATTCAAATGCCAGATTGTCAATGTCAAATTTGGGTATGACAATGAATTCATCTAAGGTTATTGGCTTGCCAAGTGACCTTGCTTTATTATTCAACAATTTATTCTTTCAAGTGTTGTTGCTTAGTAGTGCTAGTTTTAGTGAGTGTGATAAAATATCAACACTCAATCTTTGTGGCTCTCTTGCTCCACTTGCATCCATACTTGCTAAGACTAACTCCTTCTGAGTCACAATCACTTGTTGTTTAGGTGTATCACTTTCTTTAGCCTCATATTGTGTAAAGAGTTCTACACTCGGTCCTGTCTTTGGTTCATCTTGCTTCTCACCCTGTAACTCTGTCACTATAACACACGTTTGCTATATCTCCTTATTTCCCTCTATAAGAGGTCTTGAGATTGGTTTTTGTATCTCACCAATAGTAGAAGTATCTACTTCCGCATTTTTCTCATTAGTCTGACCCTCTATAGTTTGATCAACCTTAGTAGGCTCTTCACCTTTCTTCTCTTCAATTGCCTATCCAATATATTCCTTAGCATCTATGACATAAGTCTTTTGTTCCATTCATTTCAATTGGTCATTAAAGTCAATAGTAACAATAGGTATTTCAATAATTGTTACAATTACCTATTGCTCCATTCCTTGCTATCCAATCTTATGATATTCTTTAATTTACACTAATACTAGATTGGATGTATCAAAAAAAAAATTATTAATATATTTTAGAGCTCGGTATGACTGAACAAAGTGATCGATTTCCTTCTAACTAGATGGGATTTTCCTATTCACTCTCAAGATTGAGAGATCAACAACCAGACCAACTAGTACAAATGATTTGAAAGCATGCAAATGCAATATAATCTTTTTTTTTTAATGTTTTTTGAATGTAAATATTCACAAATTAATCTAAATGAAACTAAAATTAATCCAAGAACAATGGAAAGAAATAACTAGATGAATGCATTTTAATCTAAATGATGAGCATATGAAAGCAAGAGAAAATTTGAATACAATTCACTTGAGTAATCAAATTGGAATTAATTCAATCATTTTTATGTACATTCTTTAAAATGAGAGGTTGAAGGTTTCTTTTATAGAGTCCTAGAATTTGATCAATGGTCAAGATTGAACTAGGTGTATGGTCTTGATTGAAGACAAGACCGAGTCCTCCATTTTTTATGGAGTTGAATGAGAGGAAATAGGAGATAGCAATGATCCATTCAAATATGTGCTCATAATTATATTTTCTAATTAATTAAACAATTAATTTCAACAATTATGAGGACATATTTGAATTAATCAATATTATTAATTCTTTTTCATGTGAGTTAAAATAGGAAAAGATATTGATCCATTTAAATATGTGGTCATAATTAGATATTCTAATTAAATAAATAATTACTTTCAATAATCATGACATATATTTAATTAAACCAAAGTATTTTAATTCCCTCTTTATGTATATTAGCTAAAGGGATAGATTTAATTTAATTAAAGTACATAGGACTTATAATTAAATTAATTCAATTAAGAGGTTTAATTTAGCTAATTCAGTTAATATTTAGGAATTGAGAAAAGTAAGTGATTAATACAGACTAATGATTTTCTGCATTTGACACTTAGGTCAAGTAGAGATTATCAAAATCAGAAATTCCTAGTACAATAGAACTTAAGTAATATTGATAAACCAAATTTGGTTCAAACTACCAATGTGCCAATTTAGGGATATTACATTTTCCCCTGTTTGAATAAATATACAAGCAACACATTGATTCAGTGAAATTAGAGGTCTGAAATATAGACCAAGAGCTAAGATTGGTTCCAAGATTGATGAAACAAAAACCAATTGATGAGATTTTTAAGGCTATCTCTAGAACAAATTTTAACCTTAAGGAATCCATATAGAACATTTAGATACCAATATGAAATAAAAAAATATTATCAAACTTCAAAGAATTTTTCCTAGAATGAGATTCAATTCTCAGGAGTCAAGGTTAGATTACCCTGATACTTGTCCATTACAAGATGACAAGGTTAATCATGATTCATAGGATTATCCCCAGAATGAGGCTTAATCCTCAAGAGTCAAGGATAGATTGCCCCGATACTTGTCCATTAAATAGTGATTGAAGGCAAGAGTTCAAAATTATCTCTATAATGAAGCTTAATCCTCTAGAGTCTAGATAGAACACGTAAATACTCGTTCATAAAAAAGCTAACAAAACCTAATCATGAGTCATAGAATCATCCCCAAAATGAGGTTTAATCCTTAGAAGTCAAGGTTAGAATGCCTCAATACCTGTCCATCAAACTATGACAAGGACTATTATAAGATTGATCAATTGAATAACATATGATGCCAGATAGGGGGAACAAAAATGCCCCAAGTCATGAGATGCCCCTAGCGAATAGGACATTATATTTAGACTTGAAGCCATATTTGAAAGATTTAAAGATGTTCAATGATGTAATCATCATCTTGCCCCCTCAAGAGCAAAGTCGAAAGATGACACATTAGAATGAAGTTGATTTGAAGAAATTTGAAGGTCTAGTTGACCATAGTTGACCATAATTGACCAAGGTTGACTTTTACAATTTTTTTGAAAAAATTAAAGTAATATGTGAATTGGAAATATTCTCAAAGTCAAAAAGTAACAGTAAGTGGAATTGCACAAGCATGCAATTGCGTTAGTCCCAAAAATTTGAAGTGTGATTTTGAGTTGTTTGATTGTGTCAAATTTCAAAATTTATCCCGAAAATGGGTTCAGAGCAACCAAATTAGCTAATGGGGTAATGTTCAAGTTAGAGCACTTTGAAAAATTAGGTCAAGACCTATATAAGGGCCCAAAAGGCTATTTTCAAATCATTTGTGCATTTTTCTTTTGTAAAGAAAAGAGCTCTGAGGCAAAAATGATGGTCCCAATGCAGACTCATCATTTCAAGCATTCTAGGTGACACGGCCAACTAGCGAACTATGGACCTTTGGTGAGTAGTTCAAAATTCTTCCTTGCATTGAAATTTTGATGCATTTTGATGAATTTTTTGCATGTTTATAAGTGTTTTTAGTCACTATCACCAGTGTTCTCATGCGAGAACCTAGTTTTTTGCACGAGCCGCCAAGGAAACTCACATGAGGAAGTGTGAGAGGTATTGAGGCCAGATGATCTAGACTACTTAGGGTAAAATTGAGATGTGGATATCATAGCTAGATGACTTGGTGTCAGTGATATGGTGACCATGGAGAGAGATAGAGGCATGGGATGACATGTGATCAGAGCTCAGATATATGTTTTCATCTCAGCCTTTGATTGATTGCTTGATCTAGGTGATCGAGAGATTTCAATTGACATGTTTATGGTGGTAGTACAGAAAGCCATAGGATATCTTGTAGGAGTATTACACTTATGCCCACTTCACTAAGGAAGTGAAGAAGGGGTGGTTAGTTAGACTAGACCCTGGGAGGTCTATTATTGATGTGTGCTCCATTACCATGACCCGTTGGGATTATATGATGGCAGTTGCAAATGGGGGGATGACTCTAACATACATGGAGAATTTTGTGAGTCATCCCCTTCCTCAAGTTACAAATCTAGTGGGGATGGAAGTGTTGATATAGCCAGTGTAGGTACCATAGAAGTAGCTATAGCAATAGCCACAACAATAGCTACCTAGACAATGTACAACACAAGTGCAGATCCCTCCATGTTAGATGAGAGTGGATCCAGGTGTTGGTGGGAGTGGGACTGCACATAGGATATCACAAGGAGAGATGGGGACCTTGGGTGCCATTAGTGGTGATGCATAGAGGCAATGTGTAGATGACAAGCCTCCATAATAACTAGAACAAGATATGGATGACGAGGAGATGGAGGACTAGCCTACTCCAAAGCCACATAGAAAAGAGGTTCTGGCACAGATCTAGGATGCTCTAAGGAGATCTAGGGAGAGACTAAGGGTGGCACAATGATAGCTAGGTGAGTTGCAAATTCAGGTTGCAGTTTGAGATATGCAATTATCGGATCAAGATTGAGAGATTTGTGAGCTTCAGGAGTAGTTGGAGAAATAACAAGATGAGGCTCGATTACAGGGTGTTAGGATAGCTTGTTACTATGTGGGATATATCACAGTAGTGCATGAGGCTATAGAGAAAATGGATAGATTTTTTGAGTATGCTAGAGCATCAGAGGGTATACATCCGACACTAAGAGAAGTTTCTCCTCCTCCTCCTCCTCCACCTGGAGATGAGGGAGAATGGCATAGTTAGCTCTCTCTCTTTTGTCTTACTTTTTGAGGATGTATCAACCTCATTTTGTATCATTTTGAGATCTACAGTCCTCGAGTATCACACATTTTTGTTTTGATGTATACTTGACTCCATTGGAGAGATTTATATATATGCATTCTTTTGATTTGAGTACCTTTGCATGTGTCACTTTTGTCATTTATGGTTGTTCATACATGAGATGTTAGTGATATGATTGTGATGAATGTAGTGTTGATGAGATAAATATGAAAATATGTATATGAAATAAAAAAATGTGAATGAACTAACATCTCATACAAATTTCAAGTTAGTTGTTAATGACAAGTCCCCTGTGAAAGTCAAAAGGACAAACCAAGGTGCGAAAGACTTGTGCAGTCAAGAAGGAACATGATACTTTGAAGATTTCAACAACCTCTCATGTTGAAAGAGACAAGTACTAATCAAAATGTACACTTATGCAAGTGGAGTATGAAATGAAACCCTCTGCTAGATGTATCTCTGGGTCTAGTTAATAAACTCATAAAGCTATCATCATTGAGTGTTTAATTAGACCCACAAATGTCATACAATTCACATTAACATTGCAATCATGAGAATATGAATATGACATGTTACCTAGTTTTTGCAAGATTAAATGTAAGCATTAAAGCACAAGAAGCCAGAATGACTAGAACATTTGTCCCTTTTAATGTAACAAGCAAACATAAGTATCAGAGCATAAATGCTAAGATGACTAGAATATTTCTTGCATGAAAAGATACCAAACACATGAGAGATTCTTCTTATGCTAAGTATTCAATAAAGATTATGTCTACAACAACCCTTGCATTTGTAACCTGAGACAAAAATGTGTTAAGTATACTTGCAATGACCCATATGTTCACTTAGTAGGATGAGTATTAATATTATACTATAGCATAGAGAATTAACTCAAACAGGCAAGGACAAGAACCAAACTCACTAAAGTATCCATATAAAATGATTCAAGGTACACATGGCCATCCAATACCAGATAAAGACTCTTATAGTGGACACCCCTTTTATATCTATGTTTCAAATCATTGGAACTAAACCAGCAAGAAGAAAGCAAAGAAAAGATCATGCCTCCAATCCTAGCTTGTATAGTCAAAAAAGAAATCCTCAAGTTTCTCAAAGCAAAATGATAAGGAGAAATCAAAAAAAAGAAAGAAAATCTCAACATAACTAAAATAATGTCAATGCTTCAATTTCAGTGTCAGTGTTATAGGATTGATGTCAAGTGTCTATGTTCAAAACATATGTGTAAGAAATCTCTTCAGTAGGAGGATGACAATAGACAAACTCGGTTAGGAAAACTGGTGACTAATGTCAAAGAGAAATAATTATTAAGAAGAATCTTAGTAGGAAACTAAGTGATAGTAGACAAATGCAGTTAGAACAATCGGTGATTGACGTGAAAGAGATCTTCATTAAGAGGAATCTCAATAGTAAAGAAAGTGATAGTTGATAGATGTAGTTAGAACAACTGGTGACTGACACAAAAGAGATCATTTTTTAGAGGAATCTCAATAGTGAAGTAAGCAACAATAGATAGATGCAGTTAGAACAATTGGTGACTGATGTAAAAGAGATCTTCTATGATAGGAATCTCAATAGTAAAGTAAGTGACAATAGACAGATAGAGTAAAAAAAACAACTACCTAAAGCCTAAGAGATCTATGACACTATAGGGTGTTGCCCCCAAGACCATGACTAGATTCAATCCATGGATGCATGAGCAAAAGTAGCAAACTAAAGCAGGAAAGCAACTATACAAGAGCCAGAATATGCGATGCAAGATGTAGCATTTGAAATAAGAGGTGCCAATTTACCAGGTTTTCACCTTCTTGGTAGAGATTCTTATTTTTTTACCATGATGCTTGTTTGCTATTTTTTTAGCAATGACACTTTTCTTGTTTTTCAATTTTTCTAATTTTTTGAGTTCTTAAATTTTTTTGAATTTTTTAATTTTTTTGTACTTTTGAATTTTTTTGGTATTACCAAGGTGCCTATTGCTAGGTTTTCACAAGGAATATAGAATTTTTTAGGACATTTAAGTATGTATAAAGAGTTTTTGAAAGCATGTCAACTATAGAATTGCTTCAGATGAAGGGTGTTGATCAGTTCTTTGAGTGATTCTCCCTTAGTTGTTGAAAGTTGATAAGAACTAAATCCAAACACTATAGTAACTATGTATGGATCAAGTCAGTTAGGCTCAAGCTTACCTTTTTGTATCTTTTTTGTTGTTGATTCTTAGGATTTTCCCTCAGGACAAGGTCACCCACTTGAAAGTCACATGGTTTGACTTTCTTGTTGTAGCTTTTAGACATATGGTTTTGATAAGATTAGAGATAATCATCATCATTAATGAGGCCTTTTAGAGATATTCTCAAAGTATGAATCTCGACCTAAATAAGAAGCGCAACATCCACTACATATACCTAAGCAAAGGGTGTTGTTCCCATTGGAGTTCTAATGCTAGTTCTGTAAGCCCATAAAGTTGGATTAATTTGAAAGTGCTAGTCTCTTCCAGATTTGTTGACTGTGCGATGTAAGATCTTTAGGATAGCCTTGTTGGATGCTTCCTCTTGTCCATTACGCTAAGGGTAATAAATAGAAGACCAATGTTGCTTGATTTTAATTTTTGAGCACAACTCTTTGAGATGCTTGTTTTTAAACTATCCCCCATTATCAGTAATGATGGAGGATGGTACACCATACTTGGATATGATGTAATTAAAAATGAACAGAACTATAGTTTTTCCATTATCCTTAGAAAGACAGGATGCTTCCACCCATTTGGTGAAGTAGTCTGTAACTATGATAGTGAATGTGTGTCCATTTGAAGAAGACAGATGAATCTGACCCACTAGATCAAAGACCCATTGTTGAAATGGCCAAAGTGTGATAAATGGAATTAGCAACTTGGTTTGAGCATGAATTATATTTCCATGGTGTTGGCACTATTTGTATGACTTGGCATATTTAATTGCCTCTTGCTCCATATCTAGCCAATAGTAACCAGCTCTGATAAGTTTACGAGCTAGTGTCAAGCCATTAGAGTGAGATTTGCAAATTCCTTCATGTACATCAATTAATGCATATTTTAACTCATCGGGTTGTAGACACTAAGGAGTGTCCCATAAAGACCTCTTCTAAACAAGTCATCAACAATAATGGCATACTATAATTTAGTGTAGAATAGGTGACATTTTTCATTCTGGGTTAGATTGTCCAAAATTATTTGGTCACATAGGTAAGAATATATATGATGGTAGCGAGACAAATCATGTCTTGTGATAGAAAAAATCATCTAGGATTTAGGTGAATTATAAGCAAGGTAGGGTAATGTCTCCACCAATAATTTGTGTTGAAAATCATTCTCAGGCATATCTAGCATGGAAGCAAGAGTAACCATTATATTGACCACCTTATTTTTTGCCTGAGGAACTTGTTGAAAAGTGACATGTGAAAAATATTTTTTAAAATTGTCAACCATTCATTTATAAGGTGTCAACTTCTCATCATTTGGCTAATAAACATCATTGACTTGATTGATTATTAGTTGTGAATCACAAAAGATACTCAATTCATCTACTCTCCATTCAACTGCAACTTCATCTTGCTGATTAAGGCTTCATATTTTGCAATATTATTTGTACAAGGAAATAAAATCTTGTATGTCTTAGGTAATGAATATGTTTATGCTGTTAGAAATTAGAGCCTAGCACTAGACCCTTGTTGTGTGAAGGAACCATCAAAGACCATCACCCATGTTTGGTGTGTTAGCATTAAAATAGATTCATGAGGGAATTCAATATTTAGTGGGAGAATATTTTGCATTGGTGCTTCTGCTAATTGATCACAATTGTTTGTCCTTTGATAGCATTTATTTTGACATGTGTAATATCAAACTCATTGAGAATCATGACCCATTTAGCTAACCTTTATATTAAAGTTTCCTTGCTAAGAAAATACTTCAATGGATCAATTTTGGAAATTAGTCATGTAGTATGAGTAAGCATGCAGTGCCTCAACTTTTGAGAAGAAAATATGACCACCAAGAAAGATTTTTCAATAATGCTATAGTTTACTTCATAAGAAATCAATGTACCACAGAGGTAATTGATAACTTGTTCCTTGTTTTGATTGTTCTATGAGCTAGCAAGATACTGAGAGATGAATCTGTTGTTGAGATATACAAAATATGAGGCTTCCCATAAATAGGAGGCATTAGGATCAGTGAATTTTCAAGATATTATTTTATCTACGTTAAACTATGATCACAATGTTTGTTCTAGTCATATTTTACACCTTTATGCATAGTATTAGTAAAAGTTTGTGACCTATTCACCAAATATGAAATGAATCTATGAATGGATTGAAGTCTTCCTTATAACCCCCTCATTTGACTAATATTATAGGGTGGAAGCATTTCCATTTTGCTTGAACTTTTTATGGGTCCACCTTGATTCCTTTTGCAGATACAATATAGCCAAGTAACTTCTTGGATGTGACACCAAATGCACATTTATTTGGATTTAACCTAAGACTAGATTTTTCCATATGATCTAGGATTGGTTCCAAATCTTGAAGATGAGTTTTGCACTATGTACTCTTGACCAAGGTGTCATCAACATAGTCATGCATAATTTTATGCATCATGTAATGGAAGATTGTTTTAACTACCCTTTGATACATGGCACCAACATTTTTTAGACCAAATGGCATCACATTCTAATAGAAGATACCCCATGCACAAGTGAATGTAGTTTTCTCCTGGTCTTCTAGTGTAATTTTAATTTGATCATAACCAAAAAAATTGTCCATGAGGGAGTATATTTCATATCTTGCTATCATATCCACTATCAAATCAATATTGGGTAGTGGAAAGTCAGCCTTTGGACATGTTAAGTTTAGATCTCAAAAATCTGTACAAACTCAAACTCAAATAGACTTATCATGTTTAGAGACTAGAACAATGAGATCAATTCAGCATAAATAGCATAGATGAAACCAACTATTAAAAGCTTTTCTAGTTCAAATTTAAAAAGTAATGCCACATGAGGATGCATCTTTCTGAGCTTCTATTTGACAGATTTTACTCCCAATGTAATAGATAAATGATGCATTATGAGGCCAAGATCTAAGCCTGGCATATTTGAGTAAGTCCATGCAAAAAAAAAAAAAATTCTTGAAAGAAGGCAAAAAATTCCTCTTTTTCTTCTATAGATAAAGATTTTACAATGTGTATTATATGAGGATATTCCACTATTCCCAAGTTGAATGGTTTTTTGGCTCTATCAACACTAATGATCTCTCCTGAAAATGACTTGGAAGCACATCAAATATCTCATCCTTAGGTTCCTTAGTGAGGTTTTCATCTTTGGATATGTCTTTTATTTTTACTATTTTGGGTTTTGATACTGCCACAATATGGTTTTCACCAGTGGACCTTCTATTTCTTTTACTTTTAATTGTATGACTGAGATATTTGATATCAGCTTCGATCATATTGATACTCTATTTACTAGTGGAGGATGTTACTAGTTCAACAACATGTAAATAGTAGGCAAGAACATAGTCATCCTAGAATATAGGGAATTCACTAGATGTAGTATTGGAATTCTAGTCTATTAATTCAAGATAAGTGAGAGATGTGGTGGGTTCAATGGCATTTATGGAATAGTCATCAAATGCTTGGACAAGTAATTTGAGACCTAAAGAGATTTCATCCAAAGGTGTATTCGAATGTCTTTGAGTTCTAACTACATTAATTGAAGATTCATTAACACTAGTAGGATGAAACTCATTCAACCAAACCCTAGATTGTTTACATATTTCAAGTTGATTTTCATATGTATGAACTTGATCTACATCCTTGTCTAGAGTTTCCTTTGAGAGAGAATAAAATTTGTACTCTTGAGAATCTATGCTACACGGAGTCAGATTGTAGAATTCCCCAACAGTTATGGGAATCCATACTCCACTTTCATTAGCATCATGATTTTAACAGATTTGTTCAACAACTAAAACATGACTAGACTCTTCATGTTTTTATTGAATATAGGGGGTATCAGTAGTGTTTTCAAAAGAATCATTGTCAACATCAATAGTACTAACATGTGGTACAAAGTCATCTGATTCTGTGAAGAACTTAGCAAGATCTAAAGGAATTGGAGAAGGAAAAGTATCATCATCATCAAAGTTGTCCTTGTGATTGTTTGACTTGGTTTATGACTCACATTTAGACAAAATTTCTAGTTATGGTATGAATTTATTAATCCCTAGATGAAAGGTAACCTTGTTGAAACCTAGGCTTGTTATGTCCCAACACCTTCTAGATATTTCTTTGATAGGATCAATTAAGCCATTGTTGTTCCATACAATTGGACCATTGCCTTTGTAACCAAAGTGTTTCATTAGCTTAAGACTTGGACCATACTTTTCGAGAGTGATCTCATGAGATTGATCTGTGAGATCAACTAGAATTTCCTCTTTATATAACCATGCAATGATGGTTCTATTTTCATCTTCCTATTCAAAAGGTATAATATCTTTGATAAAGGCACCATTGAATTTATTTTGAGGTGATAACACAAAACGTCTCTTTTCTTTAGATGGTCTCCCATAATGATGGGGAGACTTAGGAAGAGATGTCAAAGATAGAATAGGTTCAATGTGATACTCACCCATCCTAGTTTCTATCAACTTGAGTAACTTCTCCATTTCTTTTAGCTTATTGACATGATGATCTATATATTCTCTATTTGTAGATACAAATCTTTCAACATATTTTAGCATGTTACAAATGTTACTAGTATTGGCAAGAATAGTAACTTTAGAGCCTTTGAATGGAAACTTGACATATTGATGGTACATTAAATGCACAACTTGTATTTCATGTATCCATGGTCTCCCTAAAAAGATATTATATGCCAATGTAATGTGAAGGACTTGAAAAGTAATACCCCTTTCTACTAGACCAACTCAAAGTGGCAATACAACAAGACCTAGGGATTTACATTCAACTTCATCATATGCCTTGATGGTTATTTTGTGACAAGGATCAATAGAATCTTCAAAATAACCCAATTGTTTGAGATACATAGTAGAACAAATTTTTAGACCAACTCCATTTTCTATGAGCATGTGGTGGACACATTTTTGATGTATCATAACTTCAATGAGCAATAGTTGGTTATGAGGATGACTCGATGAATTATCATCCTCTTTAGAAAAGGACAAATAATGAGGTGAGGTCACTTGACCTACCATAGATTGAAACTTGTCAAGATCAAGATCTTGATGTACACTTGCCTCATTGAGGGCTTTGTCAAGAATCTACTTATGAGTAGGAGAGATTTTAAGTAATTCAAGGATTATTATTTGAGCATCCATTTTTTACAATTGGTCAATTATATTATAGTTGGTACTTGTCAAGAATGTTATAATTTTTGTACTTTTGTTAGATGGACCAGCAATAGGTTTGTCTTTACGTTGATCTACTTCGAGAGTAGAAGGCACAAGGCCTTTAAGTACTATCTTGGAATGATAGCACATAACAACATTGGCACAAGATTGTGACTATTCTTGATTAGATGTAATAGATGTCTTAGGTTTCATATTGTCATGTTTTCCTTCAATAGTGATAACATCACAATGTTCAAAGTCCAAGGGTCCAACGATGTTGATCATGTTATCATCATTGGTGTATGTATAATTGACCTTGTTATTGGTTTTCTATTTAGAGCTTTCGCCCTTGTCATAATGTGGAAATGACTCCTTAAGAGCTTTGTGGTTTGAATTCTTATTATGTCCACCCACAAAAATTTTACCATCATTGATTAGGTCCTAAACTTTATGAAATATGTCGATACAATTGTTTGTTTTGTAACCCTTGTTCAAATGGTATTCATAAAATCCATTCTCATTCCACCACATGGGTTGTTGTTGTGGATCATAAGGACAAGAATTATCCAATGGAGTAATGATCTTATTTTGAAACAAGGTTTTATAAACAACATCTAGAGGTTCACCAAGATGTGTGTACTCACATTTGGGTCAAGTAACCCAAGATGAGTTATTTATTTTGTTCCCAAATGTCTTGTTATCTAGAGTAGATTTGTTAGTAGTTTTAGGTGCATTGATATTGTCTATGAGGTTGAAAGTCATCTTCGAGGGTTTGGGAGTAATATTATCTACTACTCCATCATCTACTACTTCTTAATTATTGTTAACATACTTGGATTTATCCTTACTAGAGGTAGACCCTTTCTTGATGTCTTTTTGAAAGGTTATTTTGCCCTTTTTGACCATGAAATCCTCTATTTGGATAGCTTGTGTAATCATATCTTCAAAGGTGTGTGGATCTTAAAGTTGTATTCTATACCCAAAATTAGGTAAAAGGTTTTTTATGAAGATATTGAATTTTTCTAGTTCAGGGATTTTTCATGAGTATTTGGTATAAAATTGTTGCCATCTTTGGAGAAAAGTTAGGAAAGGTTCTACAATCTTTTGTTTAAGGTTGCATAAATCTCGTATGTTGACTAGATGTTGTATATTATGTGAGTATTTTTGAATAAACAAATTACCAATTTCATCAAATGTTTTAATACCAGTAGGTAATCTTGAAAATAATTGCATGGCTTGACCACCTAGACTCTATGGGAACAAATGTATGAGATATGTTTGATTGTGCATGAATTCCATAGATAAAGCATCAAACTCCCTCAAATGATCTTGGGGATCAGATGTTCTTAAGTATTTGTCATATTTGGGTAACTCAACTCCTCTAGGAAAAGGAGGCATATACAAATCCTTGTTGAAAGGAAATGGACAAATGGTATCTATTGTGTATGTTTTAGTTGGTTTATCTTTGTCTCTCATTATTTGGGGCAATTGTTCTTGCATGACCTGAAGTTGTTTTTTTAACTTAGTTCTTTATGTTTCTTCTACTTGTGTGACAATTATTTCAACATTAAAATGTTGAAGTAGTTGTACTCCTTCTTGAATGAGTTTGAGAAAATATTTTTCTTTCTCATCATGGAGAAAGATCTCTATCATTTTCTAAAAGTTTTTATCCTTACAACATTTTTGTATATCTTCTAGGGGTATCTCTTCAGTACCCCCATAGTCATTTGTGTAGTTGTAACATTCTTTCACACTTTCATTTCTTTGGTGGTCTTGTTGGTATTGTCTCCTATTATGTTTTCCTATTTCTTGATCTTGATCAACCATTTTAGGACTGTAGAAGGTTTTAGTGTGTGTTGGTTGTATAGGTGTTTGGAACAAAAACTTAGTTGTTTCATTTAAAGATGTACATGTTTTGTCAATATCCAAATGTTCTTGATATAATGGATTCCTAGTTTGTTGCAAGTTTATGGAAAATTTCTTTGAGCACTAGGCAAACCAACAGGTGAAAGAGATCGTGAGGGCTCTTCACTAAATTTAGACTATATGTAAAGCTAGGAGAAACCTCTATCACAATTTTTAGCTCTATCTCCATTACTTCATGGTCTATGGGGAGGAAACCTATTTCTACTCCTTGTTGCAACAATCATAGACAATGACTTAAGATAAAGTTTAAAAAGGGATCACACTAGAAATTTGTCTCAAAGTGAGTAAGTGTGTTGTATATCTAGGTATGGATAGTCTAAGAAATGGCTAGGATATGGAAGGTATAACAAACACAAGAGAGCAATATATGACAACCAAGTAAGGAGACTAGTTTGTGTATGAATCACAAGTGATCAACTAAGAAAGAAATTTGAGTTTTTACTCTATTGTAGACAGAGGAATGACTAAATTTTTTTTAGATATAGATCATATTTGGATCAAGTT
Source organism: Cupressus sempervirens (assembly GCA_028749045.1). Classification (NCBI taxonomy): domain Eukaryota; kingdom Viridiplantae; phylum Streptophyta; class Pinopsida; order Cupressales; family Cupressaceae; genus Cupressus; species Cupressus sempervirens. The sequence goes on from CM053791.1 coordinate 320,922,521, forward strand.
TTAATGAGGAAGTTTGGAATAGCTCATTATTTTTGGACAATTTTGGACAGATTTACATTAGGAAATGACTTCCAAGCGAGGAAATACAGATAAGCACATGCAAAAATACCTCTGGAAGAGAAATTTCATCAATTTTATGACCAAAGTTTGCACGAGGATTTAGAAAAAACCACATGAGGATTCAAAAAAATGAATTTGCAAGTGTTTTCTCACATGATGATTCAAACAAAGTTGTGCAAGGAAGTGATAGACTGATAGTAATGACAAGTTTTTGATTGAAAATTCAGTGTTTGGGTAAAATATTGTGGATTCTCACCTTGCTATGTGAGGAAGTATAGAGTTTTGCACAAAGAAACACTAGCAGATAGTCCTAAAGGTGTCTTCTCATGTGAGGTTTTGCAAAATTGTAGGCGAGGAAAGGACAAAATTGATAGGTTTGGACTATACTTGAAGAGATTCTAATGATTTTGGTAGTTTATAAACAAAGTACTAATAGTATTGGTAAGTTTCAAGTAGATATGGACATCTTTTTTAGATTTTGTACATCATGTTGGTTTGTAAGTAAACAATTGGTTTTCAGACAAGGGATGCAAACAGTAGTCGTAAACAATCTGACCGAGGACAACGAAACTCGAAAGAATGGGGGAATCATGGCCATTTTTTTTTTTGGACAATTTATAGACTCAAAAAAGACACTCTTTTATCCCTATAGCTAGAAATGGTAGAGGCAACAAAATATTTGTCTCACAACTTCTGCTTATGCGTTCACCTCACACAACCGTGTCACCCCATTAGAGAGTGCTTGTATTTTTGGTGTATTCCAATGAATCAATAACATATACACTCAATGAGCACCCTTATGGTAGGGGTCAAGGCTTATACCACCTTCCAGCATCCAAGTATATGCCTATGGAGAGGGTCTATAAGGGAGATTCTTCCCCCCTCCTTGCACAAATATTATACCCCCTTATAGAGGTGAATCAGGTAGCATCTGTCTACAAAGTTTTTACTTGGCTTCTATTCATATTAATTCCTAGTGGATTCATGAACAAAGTTGAGTCTAGTAGTCCACACCAACATCTGTAAGTGCACATACTTGACTAGCAAGACAAGGGGCAACATCACCTAGTGCAACAGACATAGCCTCTTCTTGATATGCGATATCAAAATCAAGAAGAAGAAATTAACATGGCTTTGGAGTCTTTTTCTCTACAAAGCTTCTTTATTAGAGTGTGTTGGAATCGCCGATGAAAGGTGTGTACTCACTTGGGTCATTCCTAAATGTTGGATTGGTCTGATAGGCCCTCTAAAGGTTGACTTAGACTGTAGCTTGGATTCAAGGGTCAAAGTTTTTTATTTTCCCAAAGGGAAAAGAGCATACTCCTCTACCTTGCCACCTTACCCAAACACATATAACATGTTCATAACCAAGTTAGTTTATCAATCCCAATGTTTCTTTTTCGAAGATTTTTATTTTCCTAAAAGAAAATCATCATCTCTTCATAAATAGCTTTTCTTGGGAGACCCACCAAATTTCTTGCCTCCCTCGGGTACCTACTTCCAAAGGCATCTAGGTTTTTGATTTACTCTTGATCATCACTTCCAAGTAGCAAATAGCATACTCCTCTATTCCTTTATCTAAAGCCCTACAAAGTTCACAAGCCCTATTAAACTATGTATGTAAGAAATCATTAAAATAGATGCATTATTTGAGTAGGTTTGATTTTTTCTTTGACAAGCGAATCTTTGACTGAATGTCCTACAATGAAACTATTAGTATTGTTTGTATTTTTGTATCAAGGTGTCTTTGACAATCAATCTGCAAACCACTATTCAACTACTTCAAAAATAAGAAATAAAAAATAGATGCTTCAGAAATAAGTGTTAGATCAAAGACTTTTTGAAAAACAAAATTTAAAACTGCAATTTTTCCTTTACTAGTCTTGAATCTCATGCAAAACTCTGCAAGGTTTCACAAAAGGATATATTGTGTGTCACACAAGAAATCAATTTCTTTGAATGAGAATATACTTTATCACACAAGAAAGTATAGGGATGAATGCAAAGAATTAGTTTCTTCACGTGAGAAATAATCTTATCGCATAAGGATTCATTGAATTGTATGGACAAAAATGTCATAATGTCAAAAAATTATTAAAAACTAAGGCTAGAAAAATAATTTTTTGGCCCCACGGTGTGTGCCAGAAATGTGAATGCTAATTATGGACCTCTAAATCCACACACACTTCAACATGATCTTTTCATGTCAAAAACATCCCAAAATAAACATGGAATTGTCCATTTGATATGACTAAACAAAGCAATCTGTTGCCTTCTAACTAGACAAGGTTTTCCTATTCACTCTTAGGATTGAGAGATCAACAACGAAACCAAACTAGTACAAAGGATTTGAAAGCATGCAAATGTAGTCTAATCTATGTTTTTGATGTTTTTTGAATGTAAAGATACAAAGACTAATCTAAATGAAATTGAAATTAATCTAAGAACAATGTAAATAAATAACTAGATTAATGCATTTTAATCTAAATGATGAGCACATGACAACACGAGAAAATTTGAGTGCAAGGCACTTGAGTAATCAAATTAGCATTAATTTGATACTTTTCAGGTGCATTCTTTAAACTAAGAGCTTGAAGGTTTCTTTTATAGAATCCTGGAATTTGATCAACGGTCAAGATCAAACTGAGTGTACGATGATTGAAGATAAGATTGAGTCCTCCATTTTTTATGGAGTTGAATGAGAGGAAATAGGAGATAACAATGATCCATTCAAATATGTGCTTATAATTATATTTTCTAATTAATTAAATAATTAATTTCAACAATTATGAGGACATATTTAAATTAATCAATATTATTAATTCCTTTTTCATGTGAGATGAAATATAGTAAAATATTGATCCATTCAAACATGTGGTCATAATTAGATATTCTAATTAAATAAATAATTAGTTTCAATAACTATGACATATATTTAATTAAACCAAAGTATTTTAATTCCTTCTTTATGTGTATTAGCTAAAGGGGTAGATTTAATTTAATTAAAGTACTTAGGACTTATAATTAAATTAATTCAAATAAGAGGTTTAATTTAGCTAATTCAATTAATATTTAGGAATTGAGAAAAGTAAGTGATTAATACAAATTAATGATTTTCTACATTTGGCACTTAGGTCAATTAGAGATTATCAAAATTAAAAATGACTACTACAATAGAACTTAAGTAATATTGATAAACCAAAATTGGTTCAGAATACCAATGTGCAAATTTAAGGGTATTATAGGAGTCACTTTAGGAGTTTCATCCTCAGTGGTGATTGTTTTTATTTTTTTACCTTTTCTTGATCCATCTTCTCTACAGTCTCTACAAAGTATTCAACATCACTATATAGATCCTTTCTATTGTCTAGTTATGTTTTCTCATCTACTTTTTCATCTTCCTCTGCAGTTGGTACCAAAAATCAAAATGCTTTCTTCCATACCAACTTGCTTTCTTGAACTACTTCCTCAATTTTGTTTCTCAAAAGTTTGTATGCCCTTGTCTTGGGCACAAATTTCTTTGCATAATCTCTTAGGGCTATAGACATATGTGTCTTCCCTAAATCTAGCATTTTTTGGGCTAGAGTTGTTTCCCTTATTTGTCTCTTAGTAGACAATGCCCATTTCTGTTTAAAATCCATTTTATTATACAACTCCTTTGGTAGTGCTTTTCCTCACTCTATGGGAGTATACTTCAAATTTACCATCATATCCAAAATTGCTTGTTCTACTTTTTCTTTATATCCTTTGTCTAAAGAATTATATTTTATATGCTTAAATCTAGAAAGGCCTACCTGAACTTTGAATATTTTAACATACCTTTTCTATATCCCGAGGAGCCTTCCAAGGAACAATCTGAAATTTTCTCAAATTATCAGGTTCTATTATTTCTCCTTCATCATTCTCCTCTTCATCATCAAGCTTTATAACCAGCTTCCTCCTCAATCTTTTCCTTGTGACCTTGCTCAATCTCTTTAGCTTCTTATTTCCTTTTTCTTAGGATTTTTTCCCTTTGTTAGCTTAGTGATCTTTAAATTTCCTTTCTTGGGCTTGGTAGCTACAAGAGAGGGTGCCTTTGATCCTTGTCTAGTGGCTCTCCTTTGAGAAGTAGGTGGAGTAACCACTTTCTTTAGAATTCTCTTGACCTTAGGATCAACAATTATTATCTTTTTTCCGTTTGATGCCAGAGGCTTGGCAACCACCAATTCTTTTCCCTTAGACTCATTTTTTTCATCATCTTCACTATCTTGGTCTTTGCCTTTACCTTTTGTGATTTGTAGGGGTGCCTTACCAAGTTTTCCTTCTAAATGTTCAATCATTTTCTTTCTTTTTCAGTCCATCTTCGGAACCTTTGTCTACATTATCATCTTTATATTTGTAGTTTCATATGTCTTGAATGGCTTGACATTCTTATCAATTTCTTCTAATAATAAAGTTGCCACTACTACAGACACTTCATATTGCATCAGCCTCAACCATACAACCCTCGACATAATTCCCTGAGCATAGGTGTAGTCAATATCTACCATAAAAAAAATGTGATCATAATAATGATCCATGACCAACTTAGGGATTCTCATCATGTTCTTCATTTTCCTATTGAATTCATCAAAATAACCATCCAATTTTTTTTCAAAATTCTCACCTAATTGCTCAATATAAACATTAATCTTCTCGGTTACATGCCTGGTCTTGTCCCATACTACTTCACCAATGATACAAAATGAGTTTTGTACATAAAATAATATGCACAAAAAAGTGAACCATACTTACATGAAGTATTTTTTTCTTTTCTTATGGCTCCTAGATTCTTTGCCAATTGAATCAACTACAACTTAGCCAAATCATAGTTGTGGTCCTTTTTTACAATTTTGTAACCCGTAGCAATAGCTATGTAGGGAACACTATTTAGTCAGCTTGAATTATAGAATTTATGAGCAATTACCTTGACTAAATTTTTTTAAATAGGATCATCAATACCATCAATTGACATCCCTTGGCCATTCCATTTAGCTTTTGTAAGTTCCTCTATTACATTACTAGCTGGACATTGCATAGTCTTCACTTAATCTAGGGTAGGGTAACTAGTGACTTGATGGATGATCAATTTTGTTATCTTCACCAGCCCATTTTCCAACCACAACTTCATATCATAAATTCTACTCAAAAAAATTTTGATCCATGTGACCTTGAAATTTTTTGGAAAGGCTAGGGCATGGGTAAGCCCTTTCTCAACAACTACTTTGTTTTCTCCCTTCAGAACTTCATTTTCACATAGTTTGTTGTAAGCATTCCTCAGTTTAAAATCTTTAATTTCTCCTATCTTTCACATGTAAAAATATTTCACATCATGTACCATAATAACACGTAGAGGGATAGATGACAATGTGCCAAATGTGTTTCCATTCATCATGATCTTAGGATAAGCCTTGAATTTTGGTTGGGGGCATCTACCATTTTACACAATTTTGGTATTACTATCCTTCATTAACTCTTTTCTACTTATAGATGTAAAATATGCCATTTCAAACTAGGGTTTTGAAACTTAAAAAATAATTTCTCAAAACAACCAAACTTGGTTCAAATACGCTTCATAAACTTTACTTACTTTTGCTTATGTTTGTTGATGACACGTACAAGATTTTCACAGACTTCGCACAAATTTATTTAAATCTCCTTGTAATTTCTTTGCAAGCTCTAAATTTATTTGAATCACCTTGTGTATGAATGTTTTCTCGGCATCTAATGACAACTTAGTGTTCATTCTTCATTCACTAGCTTGGTCGATATACCAACTTGGTCACAACTTCATTTCCATTCTCAATAATATATTGGTCAATATAGGAGCTTAGTCAACGTTGTGACTTGATCACTACAAACATAAATATTTATGCTCAGCATCAACTATTCTTCAACTTGGTATACATGCACTTCTCTTAGCTCACACTTCATAACTCTCCTAATGCATCTTATCTTATGTGGATATGGACTTCACCTCATCACATGTTAGGAACTAATCTATGATGAATCATTTGAAATATAGTTTCTTGCATACCATCTTTACTTAATATGAGGTAGTGTGATCGCCTAATCCATTGGATTGGGTGAACTAAACATTACTAGTTCCACTATTGTTTCCTTCATCCTTCTTTCTCTGTGCATGATTCATTTCATTTCTTTTTTTTTTTCTACATAAACATTGTCATTTCCTTTTTTCCATTCATTTCTAGGTGTTGGTGCTCAAGTCTTGCAATTCTTTCTCACATGTCCAATCTTATGACAACTATAACAAACTAAACTTCCTTTTATCCAACTCATTTTCCCAATTGATTTTTTTCCCTTTCTTAGGTGCATTTTCTTGCTTCTTAGGTTTAGCCTTTGATATGCATTGTTGAGCTCTATGTCCATATTTTTGACAATTATAGCAATGACCTTCAAACCTAGGTGCAACTGATCTATTGCTAGGTTTGGATCTACACTTATGTGCTTTATGTCCTTACTTCTTGCAATTAAAAAAATTATCAAGAAATTTAGGCTTAGGGTTTTGCATAGAATTTTTTCTTTTGCAAATGTTTGTTGTATGGCCTAGCTTTCCAAATGATAGCATATAGGTTTGTTCTTTGTTTTTGCATTTCTTTGTTCTCCACTCTTTGATGATTATCCTTCCTTAAAAGATAATAGGTACTCGATGTAGCCTAGTCCAGATGTGTCATGGGGTCTTCTATGTGATCTCATTAGCTCTTCATAATATCTCATAGATTCTTTAGGTTTGTTCAACCTTTCAATGAATTCATTTTCATGTTTAGTTTACTCTTCATATGTTAATTCTTAGATTTCATATTCACGATCTCCACATCTATTCTATGGAACTCTTGAGTTGTAAGGATCAACCTATTAGCCATGTCAAACTGATTTTAGGTAAGCTTTTGTACTTCATTGTTCTTGTCATGAATTCTTCTAGATATATGACTTTTGTCCTCTTCATCTTTCTTTTTTTGTTCAGTCACTTCACATAGTCTTACTGACTAGATTTCATGCTCTCTCTTTAATGCTATTACCTCTTCGTTCAATGTTTTTTTCTTTTCCAATAGATCTTCTATTGTTGCATCACTCTCACTAGGATTTCCATCATCAAGTAAACCTTTAGTGTCTTCTTGATATTATGTATCATTGTGCATGTTTTCCAATTCTTTTATTTTCTTTAGGGATTCCCCCTATTCTCCTCTTGTTGATTCAAGTTGTTGCAATATAATTTTTATCTCAAGCTTCTGGTTTTCAATGATATTTTCTAGCTTGTATGCCTCCATCTCGAACATCTTGTCTTTTAAGTGGTTAGACTTATGCTAAGAGAACAAAGCTCTGATACCAATTGGTCGAAGTGTATTGGGAATGTGAAATGTTTGAGGGGGGAGGGAGGGGGTGTGAAGTAGGATTTATAAAACTTTTAACCTTTTAAACAATTATCGAACTGGTATATTTCACCACTAACCCTTATCTCATCAATACGACAAATCACATAACCATATATTGCAATGATGTATCACATCTAATATATTGATCACAACCATAAACATCAAATTTAATGATCAAAACATAAAAAAAATATTTGGTTACCCAAAAACCCTCCAAGGTGAAGGTAAAACTGGGGTAAGGATGAGACTCAGAAATCTTCACTACTGCAGTAACAAGGTTTGCTTGTAAGGACTACAGTTTTGATCACATCTGATGGTCTACCCTGCTAAGAGCTTAATAAACTCATTCATTCTACCTTGATTAAAGATTTAAAATGTACAACAAAGTAAGCACTCTATTAAGATATCTACATAAGTCTGTTAGGATGACTTTGATAAGAGATTTACTGTGATTCACTATGTTAATATGATATAAATTTGTTCTACACTTCATTGCTCTACTTGGTAACTCTACCTTGCTTCACATTCAAACTTTTCTTACTCATCCAAACCTTGCACACTCACATACACACTCACCATTCTAAAGTTAGGATTTATATCCTCATTATATAACCAACTAGAGAATGTTTTAGATCAAGATCAATGATCCAAATTTCTCCCTTTTGTTGTTTAAACCTTCCATTTTTATGATTGGTTAAACACCTTGCATAGGGATTAATGAAAAATGCTTAATCAAATCCTTATGTTACTCCTTGATCAATAAAACATGCAATAAGTCAGCCAAAAACCATTTACCTCAGTGTTTGTACAATTCTAAACAAATATGTTAAGACTGGTTCACTTGGCACATGAACACAATAATGCTCGATCATGGCTAATCTTAATGTTATCCCCTGGCTTTTTTATGCTCAACACTCACTACATAACTTGGCATGAAGTAAATTTGTGTTTCTTGGCACAAACTGACTTATATCTTACTTAACATGTGTAGGAGTACTCAGTGACCATAGAATTGCTCAACAATAACAATTACTCAACCTTAACTAAAATATGAACAATTATAAATACATTGCTCAGCCTTAGTAGGATGGATCAGTTGCAATGATGACCAACTCTTCCAAATAAATGACTAAGTACTTAACACTAATAAACAAAAAACTATAGGTGTCAATAGACCTTGCATCTCATCTATCTTAGATCATTTGTGATCTCCATTTCTACTGCCTAGCAGCTTTCTAAGGTTCCCTATATTTTTGTCAAATCTTTTCCACCACTTGCGCCTAATGACCCATGAGTCCCTAATATTCATATAATATATCTTGGGATGAAATTATTTTACATGAGATAAAGACATCCAAATCACCCTTTTCATTTTATCCCAGATACATAAATAATATTTTAGGGTATTAGTCTATTGATTGAAAGAAGAGATCATGTCATGGAGTCTTTCTTCAACACTTCTAATATGTTCAAGGACATTGAGCATATCATTAGTTGATTGAACTCCTTTTGAGATAACATCATCAAACCAATCTTTTATGTCTTGACTCTCCAATTCATCTAAGGTATTTATGATGTGATGAGCATGGGCTATGAGGATTGTTGGTGAATGACCTCATGAAAATGAGAATTTTCTTGCTTCGATTGATTTTTCTTTTCTCAGAGATCATGATTACTTTTTGAAAAAATTGAGAGTACATGATGGATATTCTATAAACACCTCAACCATGATTATTTACCTAGTTTAATTTTGGTGAACTTGTAACTTGAGCTATTAATCTCTTGGACTAGTTTATCCACCAAAGGTTCTATAATCTCAACATATTTGGTCTTCTCAGAACTAATAAGGATTCTCAAGACAATGTTTTCCTTTGGGAGTTTCATTTTTTTCTTTGTAAGGAGATCATATGGGGGTAGTATGATATTTCTTGGTGATGTTTCCCAACCATGTAAGCACACTTAAACCTCCATCTGTTGAAACTAGAATCATGGCTACAAAAAACATTGATCTTGATTGTATTTATGTTTTTATAGTACATGCATCACTTTGCATAGATGGAACCATTGGTGTCCTTTGAGATGACTCTATCATGAAATTTTCAAGCCTTGTAGCTAAGGTATGAAGTTAGGAAACTTGACCTTCTATGAGACTTGGAAAATCATCAAATACATTTCTCAATTTCTCACATTGCTTTGCTATGAGGATAGGAGGAGTTACAGAAGAGATAACGAGTAATAACACATTTGCCTCTAAATTGGAAATGGCAGGCATGAATACAATGGAGAATGAATCCACGTCATTGTCTATGGCATCCAAGAATGATTCCTCTTGAGTAGATGGTTCCTAGTTGTTTGGTGGTTGTGGGGGAGATATGAACATTATAACTCCTCCTTCCTCTTTTTCTTCTTCATTTGATTCTTCCTCTGATTCTTTCTCTTGCAGTGGTTTGAGAAGAATTAAAGGGTGGAATTAAAGATTTTCCACCTTTGAGCTTAAACTTTAGAGTTTTAGGTGGCCTTGAGGAGGATGAATCATATTTCTTCTTGACCCCCACTTGAGACTTACTTCCAAAGGGTCCAAAATGATTGCAATCTATCCCAATATTTGGATGTACACTTTTGAGACCTTTTCTTTTCAACTACTTATTAGCATTTAGCAAAATAGATTTTAATCTATTAAAGATAGAAATTCCTTCCTTCTATTTCCATTGTATAAGAAAGGGGGTAATATTTTCAAGTTGAGTATTCTGATATTTTGGACCTAAGATCACACCATCATCTTCAATATCAAATCCTTCTAGAATCTTAATCATGTTAAGGTTGATGATTTTCTTCAATGTCCATCTGTATAATGTCTATCTTAGTGTAAGAGTCAATCCACACATCCTTCAAGCAATGAACATGGATGAATGCCATTTTTATCTTTGAATGCATTCCTTGGTAGTAAAAGGTGGATCTAGCCTTGAATTTCTTCATGGTAATTAATTGATTTTTTGTTTCTATAGATTTTTCCTTGTACATTGAATTGACCATATATTGACCAATCTAGAGGGGTTTGGTAGTGGTAATGTCGAATCTTGGCCTATATTGATATATATGCACTTCCATGAGTTATCTAGCCATTTCCATGAGAATGATCCTATCAATAGGATATCTCGATAAAGTGTATGGTTCTCCTTGAAAGTAGCTCACTTTCAAGAAGATGAAAGTTGGAATTTGCAAGAAAATGAACTCGAATCAATTTACTCTTTCCCATGCCCCATCTGATACTCTTTTGATTAATAAATACTTGTTAAAAAGGAACTTGAGATGCCTTAAGATTGCATCTTGTACCCTCCTTTAATAATGCTTTCTTTGTTTTGGTGTAATCTAATCATAGTAGTTCTAGATAGGAACTAGAGACCAATCTCCCTTGGTGGAGAGTCTTAAGAATGTCACCATGGCTGTAGCAATGTAAACCAAATATGAATTCATGTAGAATGGTGATGATGTCCCCAAGTGAATCAATTGTTTGCACAAGGTTGTTCTTATGATCTCTCCCCAATATATGGGTTCTTTACTTTCAAAAATTTGAAAGATAAACTTAAACATCTAGGTCTCAAAATCAATGGATTCTTTTAGACCATAGATTTTGCTAAGGAGACTTATCAAATTATTAAGTTCAAGAGAGAAGTTAGATTTATTTATTTTCTTTGACCATCTAGCAAAAATGGGTCTCTTATTATCTAGTCAATTGCCATTTGTATGACTTTGATTATCTATCTTTCTTTGATTCCATAGTTGCACAAAAATTCTTTGGACAAGTCCATGCATTTTGAAGTTGGGGGGACTTTGAAGATGTGTTTAATAACATTTGGACCCAAGCTAAAAATTACCTTACCAAGTGCACCCCTAACTATTTTGATATAGGAGCATCCTAGGGTAGTTTGCAATCTTGCATGGTTGGAGGTATTTTAGCTAAGTGTTGTGGACTTGGTCACCAAATAGTGGTGCTTGATCGCTGAAGGGTCTAATTTTGGCTGAGGAGCTTGAAATACACTATAATGCTTGACATGCACTATGGAACTCAACATGGTCTTGGAGCTTGACATGGTATGTGGAGTTCGGCGAGGTTTAGGAGCTTGGAAATATTTGTGGTGCTTGACATGCACTGGAAACTCAACAGTGCTTGTGAAATTACTAGTGTTTGGCTTGGTTTTGTTCACACTCAGTTTGGTCTTGGTTCCTGTTGGTGCTAAGTTGTCTAAGAGATTACTTTTTGCATTTAATTTATGTATGGGTATTTAATTTGTGTTGCAACCAACTTGTGGATTAACATATGTTTAATGTAAGGGATTTAATTAAATTGGTATTAAATTGGGCCAAATTGTGGCTTAGTTGTGTATAAGTGGGGGGGTTTTGTAGAGTCTTTAAGAAGTTGTTATCATCCAGCTTGGAGAAGAGGATGAAGGGTAGACGCAAATTTTGAAGAGCTAGGAGCTGCAAATTGAGAACCATAGAATTGCTTGGTAGAACTAAGGGTACAAGTGTGGATTCTTCTTGGTGTTCTTATCTATTTGTGGGTCTGGACTAGTTAGGATTAGGATTATAAGTTGGATCTTGTGGGATCCTATAGAACTAATATTGTAATTATTGTTTATATTTCACCCTAACCTAGAAGGCCTTACAACCAAACATATTGCATGTAATCAGTTATATCTATGAATAAAGAGTTATGATTTGATATTAGATCTTGCATTTTTGCTATTGTGTTATGTTGTTTTAGTTGTGTGGTTATTTGGTTGGGGTTAGGACATCTCATTTTGGGGTTATCCTACCTTGTACGACATCACATTTTGACTTGGGTATAAAATGATGTGCATATCCCAAGAGCAACTCAAGTTTTAGGGCATAGATAGGGAAGGTGGATACTAGATGAATAATACTCCTCTTGATATATTGCATATTCTTGTTGGAAGGAGTTCCGAGCCTCAACAACAAATTGGCCATGTCAACATGCCCAATCTCTATATCTAAGATTTGATTAAGAGTAGATGAAACAAGTGATATAGTTGTGTGAATTGGTTCCTAATCCTATTGATATTTCATATTTCCTTTGTCTTTTGGTGGCGTGTATATATCTTGCATTGCAACATGGAAATTCCAAAGAGTAAATACATCATTTGAAGGGATTGGATCCATGAAGGTGTTATATTTTGGTTTGAAAGGATGGATCTATAAAGAATAAGTACTCAAAGTATTGATTAGATACCTATAGAAAACATGTGATGGATGGAAATGAATCAAACATGTATTTGGACAAAAAGGGTCAAAATCATACTTACAATGATGGATTTCATGTAGGTGTACACTAGAATTGTGCACTTCTTTAAACCATTCTATCTGAGGTGTTCCATAGATTGGAAGGCTTGGATTGCAGCTTAGATCTCCCTAGCGATGGAGTGCAAAATCATACACACAAGCATGAAAATAGCTCTCAATTGAGCCTTAGAAATGCAATCCTTGATAGTAAACCAAGAAATGAGAGATTCTTAGACAAGAGAAAGAGTGTTAGTGTCAAAGATCTTCCAAAAGATGCAATGCAAGATGAGACTATGATAAAATGGAATGCAAAGAGCAACTAAACTATTAAGATGAGAGTGTTACAAACCATTCTACTAGGTGAGTTATTCTATTGAATAAGAAAACTAAGCTAATTCATATGAAACTACACTAGTATGATGATGCAAGAATGAATGAGAGAGAGGATAGAAGTTCTCTACAAATCCTCCAAGAAAACCTATAAGTAAACTTGCAACATAATAATAGCTCAAAATCCTTAGATGAGAAGAGAGCTCTCCTTTTTAAAGATGTATAGACAGTTGAGATCAAGATCAAGAGATGAATGATCAAGGATGGGGTTGACTTTTAGCATGATCCATGTGAAAGATCATTTCCACCAATGAGAAAGAGTTGACTTTTGCATCTCCATGAGAGGCAAAAAGTCTTTTCTTTTATTTTTAAACTGGGGGAAATGCTTTATGTGTGAAACAAAAAGAAGATTTCAAATTTATTTAAAAACCAAATGCAAAAAACAAGGGTTGCATTTGAACAAATGGACAAAAATGAGCCAAAGAATACAATATTGTAGCAAAAAAGGAAAGAAACACAAACAATGTTGAATCCTTATACTTACTTGGAGCTTGATGAGCCAAAAATAGAGGAAAGAGAAGTTTCGATGAATAAGTCTTCTCCAAAATTGAGTTATCCAAGTGCATTTGCATGCAACAACCAAAAGCTTTGAAAAATTCAAATTTTTAAGGCAAATTATGATATCCAAGGGTAAATGCATGTGCATGAATGAGCAAGATGTTATTTCAAATCTCTTTCTTCAAATTTTTTTGATGCAAATCAGATTTAGAAGGCCTTAGAACATGGGTGTTTTTGTCTCCAAGGTGAAAATGTGGTCTCCAAGGCCATTTGCATGCAAACATTTTTTATGTTATGCATGTATTTGGGTTTTTTAAATGTAAATTGTATCCTAGAAATGCAAATGCATGAAAAACATTTTAGATCCAAGAGGAATAATGTGGACTTGAGAAGCACTTGCATTGAGTAATTGCAAACACATGGTTTTAAAATGCATGCATTTGTGGTTTTTAGTGCAAATCACACTCGGGCTATCATTGCATGTGATATTTTGGAAGAATGCATGCTCTTAATGAGAAATTGCATTCCTGGGATACCATTGCATATAACATTTTAAAAGAATGCATATTCTCAATGACAAATCACACTCTTGGGATGCAATAACATGTTTTAAAAATCCTTCCAACTCTAACATTTTCTATTTAAGGGAAAATTTGCAATCTCCAAGGTGCAATGTATGGAGTTAATGCATGTAAAAGAAGGTTTATAATGCAACTCACACTCTTGGAGGTTCATAACATGCAACACTTAGGTTGGAAAAGGCGTTTCTCATGCAAATCCACTCTCCAAAACCTTTTGCATGTTTTAAAACATGCTTTTCATTATTCGAAGTAAAACATTTCCCTGAGAGAAAATCACACTCTCCAAGTGCAATAACATGTTTTATTTTTTTCCTACAAATGCAAATTGCACTCTCCAAATGTATTTGCATTTTTTTTAAATATGTCTTGACTTATCATGCATTTGGGTTGGACTAGCCAGAATCACACTCTAGAGAAGCATTTGCATCTTTTGGTCATTTTCATTTGCATGCAAGAAGAAAACCACATTCTCTAGATACATTTGCATGTGACACATTTTTAAAATGACATGTTATTGAATTGCATAACTGAAATTTTATATTTGGCACATGTCTGATTGATTATTGAGCAAATAACACTTAAAGGATTTAAATAGAATATTTACACTAGAGCATTTGCATATTATGTGTAAATATTTTCAAAAAGTAACATTTTACTAGAATGTTTTAAATCAAAATAGTAAAGTAAATATAAACAATAAATTGGACTATATAATGCACTTTAATCACTTAAGTGAAAAATCAAAAAGCAACTCAATATTAAAATATAGCATAAAGTGCACTATAATGACTTAAGTGATAAATTTAAGACATAAAGTAACTTAAAAACATAACATAAAGTGAATTTAAGTTATATTTTTTGAAGAGTGCAACTCAACATTAAAATATAACATCAATTTTTGAAATATGCAATTGAGCTTGAAGTGTCCACTTTTTGGGCACTAAAATAGTCATATATTTTGACAAACAAGTTTAATTAAGCACCAAGATATACCGAATCAAAGGGAAAACCAAAAGCAAGAAATTAATTGAAATGAAAAGACTAAAACAATCTAAACAAACACTAGAAAATGCAAATAAGGACCTTGAAGGCTTAAAAAATGGAGTATAAGCTAATAAAATGAAGAAAAAAAATGGAATAAATGAAATCCTTCAGTAAAAAAATTAACACTATGTGAATTGGGAATGATTGGTCAATCAATGTTGGCCAGTTATATAGTGAATTATCTCAGAGAGATGTGAAACTTAGTTTAAAAAGTTTCATGTTGTTACCTCCATTTTGTGATGAGGAAATGGAGGACAATATTTGACTCTATCTAGGAAATGTCATTTGTTTATTCTTGAAAATAAAGAGTGGCATATAATTCAATTTTCTTAAGTGCCTTCATCTACTCCATTGGGTTGTAGATTGAAGTAACTAAAAAACCAAAACCAAAAACCAAAATCCTATGACCAAAAAATGTAAAAATTATGTACAAGAGAAATTATTAGGTAATCATTCAAATTAATGATTCAAATGTTGTCTATTGTATGGCAATGACATTGGAGTTCCATCATGGTATGCAAGAAAGAAAATATTTTTTGTATGTAACTCAATGAACCGTGAAAGGTCCTCGCTAAAGAGAGTCAAATTTGTCATGCATTCCTTTTGGTTCTTGTCTTTTGTCACAGAGTAGAACAAGATCCCCAACACAAAATTCTTTTTATTTGGTTTTCTTATCAAAGGGAACTTTGGCTTGTTATTGATGAGCAGCAAGTTGATCCACCACTTCTTTTCTTTGTTCCTCTAAGTGTTGAAGGAACATGGTTCGCTTATCCAATGAGCTTGAATAAGTTTCATCCTCAACTAACCACATCAACTTGAGAGGGGGAAGCTCTAAAGTAATAGGAATCTTAGCATTGATCCTAAATTAACATATGAAAGGACAACATCCTAATAGCCCTCTTTGGCATAATTCAATAAGCCCACAAAGCATCAAAAAGTGTCTTGTGCTAGGTTCTTTAATTTACTTTCACAAGCTTCTTGATGATAGTCACAATGTTCTTGTTGCTTGATTATGCCTGACCATTACCTTGTGGGTAATAGTTTGAAGCATGTACTAGATTTATCCCATGATTAAAATAGAGCTCAGGTACTTTCTTGGAAAAGAAAGCAATTGTGTTGTTTGTGAAAACCTTATTTGGAACAAATTTGCTTCAGGAAATCACAAATTATCTTTGACATAAAGCCTTCAACAGGAATTGCTTCCACCCATTTAGTGAATTAATCCATTGCTACTAGGATATGAGTATGATTTTTGTTAGAAGGAAGAATGATAGTACCAATGAAATCAATTCTCCATTGTTAAAAAAAAATTCCTCAATCACTAATGGCTTCAATGACATAGCAATGATCTTTTCTTTTCTTATGAATTGTTGGCATAATTCACATTTCCTCACTCACTGATGAGCATCATTAAATAGTGTGGGACAATAATGCTAGGATCATAGGATTTTTTATGTTATAATAGGCACTAAGAAGTATCCTCCACAAGCCTCAATATGGAAACATTCCAAAATCTAAACTTGTTGAACTTTATCCATGCAACATAGAAAAGTTTCATCAATTCCCCACTTGTAAAGACAATTCTCCTAGAGAATAAAATCAACAACCTTTAACCTAAGATTCCTTCGTTATCCATATGAAAATTGTAGGGGAAATTCATGATAAGTTAGATAATGAGCCACATTAGAATACCACTCATTTGTAGTAATGAAAAATAAAATAGTATGAAGAGAAGGGGAATTCTCATTCTCTACTTACAAAGGTACATATTCAATCATAAGATGACAAAGTCCCTTGCCGCAAATCATCTTGGTAGGTCTTATCTCCATATTATATTCCTAGATTTTAGTAACCTAATTTCCTCTCTTAGTACCAAATTCTTGTTGAATCAAGATGGTCTTGCCACTAGTATCCAGAACTAGAGCTATGACATGTGAGCTCATAATGTAAAACTTGAAAGGCTTAACTAGTTTGGCAATAACTTAAGCATGCTTCTCCATCTATTTTTATTTCAACTCATGAGCCTTTAGAGGGAAAGTCATGAATGAAATGGGCGATTCAATACCTTCATCATTCATGTGCATTAGGATAGAAGACATAGTATGATTGAAAGTATAACTTTACATGATGAAGTTTTTCTTGTAATCAAGGAAAATTGGCAAAAGTTCATGTGCTATTGTATCTTTAATGTTTGTTGATGTTGTCCTCCCTTCTTAACTTTGGTGAAAGACATATTTTTCTTTTATCATATCAATGAAATGACAAGCCTCTTTAGAAACCATGCACAAATATTCTCAAAAAATTTACTTTCCTAAAGAACGAGTGAACTATTATCTTGTTTGATGGAAAATATAAGCTTTCAATTTTTTGCACCCTATCTAGATCAATTTTAATACCTTCTTTAGACACAATGTGTCCCAACATCTTGACTTAAATCATACCATAAACTAACTTCTCGATATTCAATGATATTCCATGTATCTACATAACTCCAAAATTTGTTGGAGATGATAAAAATGTTCTTGATGCATTTTGGAGAAAATAGTCAAATCATCTAAATATACAATGATGATTTCATTGATGAAACATTTGAAAGAAATATTCATTGTTCATTGAAATGTCACTCTAGCATTGATGATACTAAAAGGTATATGATAGTATGCAAATGTGCCCCATGGGGTATTAAATGTTATCTTATACTGATCATCTTGTTGGACCTCAATTTGATAGTATCCCAAGAAACCATCTAGCATAGACAACATTTATGAACTAATGGCACTTTGTAACACTTGATTCATGACTAGAAGTGGATAGTTATCCATGAGGGATAACAAATTTAGAATGCAAAAATCTACACATATGTAGATGTATCCATTCTTTTCTATACATGAACTATATTAGCTACCCATGATGAATGATGCATATGAAAGATAATACTTTCCTCCAACATCTTTTGAATTTTGGATAGAATAATTACCAAAATCTTTGAATTGTACTATCTTCTCTTTTGATAAAAAGGAACTACACCAAACTTCAGAGGAATTTCATGCTAGACTTCCTTGGGACAAAAATATTTTAGATATTTGTAAGAGTAAGCCATAACATCCTTGTATTCCTAAAGTAATGTTATGAATTTCTTGTTCTCTTCATTCGTACACTAGTTACCTATCTTAATTAGTTTAGAATCATCTATAGTCCCAATGTTGTATTTTTATATTGTCTTGAGGAGTTTTTCCTCGTCTTTTACTACTTTTTGACTTATTTTCCATGTTTGTCAAATATATTTTCTAAGGATATTAGACCTTTTGGGGTCTTATTTCCTTTATGTTGAATAACTTCCTGACCTATATCAGGATCTTTATAAGAAATGACCTCATTTGGAAAATTGTTGCTTCCTTGAAAGTATATATCATCAAATCCTTCCTTATAATTTGGGTATCATCGTTGAATATTTTCTAATATTCATAGTTATCTAGGACACTTGGTTGGTAAACAAACTTTATCTCATATATACCATCTTCAAAGTCTTGGTAAGGAATGAGTAGAATGGCTAAAATAGAAAGTGAGTCAACCATATCATTTAGCTCTTTAGGAATCACTAAGATATTGAAATCATCAAATATCTTGATGAAATCCCAGACTAAATCATAGTAATGTCTAAGTTGGTAATTTCTAGCTTGATATTGACCCTTAACTTGAGATACCACCAAATCAACATCTCCTTTAACATGAAAATTTTGGATTCCTTCCATCTGTGCCATGATGAATCCCAATATCAAGGCTTCATATTTAGTTGTGTTATTGGTACTAGGAAACTATAACTTGTATGAATAAGGGAAAAAATCCCCTTTAAGTGAAATGAGCACACTTCCTAAATCGGATCCCATAGAACCACAACTTCCATTAAATTCCATGGTCCAAACTTCATTGGAGCTTCTTGTTCTTACTTTAGAATCCATAAGAATATTTTTTCCTTCAAGGTAATCCATAGGATCCCCTTTAGAAATAATTTATTCTTCTTCAAGAAGATCCATAGAATCTTTTTCAAGATTTTTTTTTCCTTCAACCGTGACTAGGAGCTACTTCTCTAGTCTTTCACAAATTTTGATACTTAATTAACATGTAGATTGTAATTACCCATTCTAACTTACTCAAAAATAATTTGAGCATATGGATCATTAGATTTGACCACTACATAGTTTGTTTCCCTATGAAGATGCAACTTCTGCATAGAACCTTTGATAGGTATTCTAACTTTAGTCATGTCCATGTTGAGTTCAACACCCATGTCCTTACCAAAATTATAGCCAAGTAACATGTTGTAAGAACTAGGTACATCTACAACCAAGATGGTTATTTTGATATTTTTGTCTAATAAGGATATAAAAGCAAATTGAGCATCTTTAATTTGTCCTTTCAAAGGTACTTACTTATTCTCCATCGAAATAACAATTACCAAAGAATTTTGTCAAGGTTAGCGCTAAAGAATCTTCAACCTCAACTAACATGACATTATCAGAGGTACCAAAATCTATGACACAATGTCTTAGATTAAAACCATTGATTAATATGGAATGGTAGATAGGATCAATATTTCCTAGAACTAGGGATGGAATAGTAACAAGGTTATTTGGTATGCTCTTAGATTTAGGGGAAACCACATGAAGCTGGGCAGGTTGTGATTCTTTGATGATTATTGCAAGCCTATCCAACTAATTTTAATTTTCTTGAAGATATTCCACCTCATACATTTGGATTTTCATCCTCTTAGCATGATCTATGATATCAAAAGCTTGAAATGAAATAGCTAAAGAGGAGTTAAAATTTTCAGCTTGGGGCTTAGTAGTGGTATTAGGCATACCTAGATTTGAAATACTAGATGAAGGAGTAGGAGAATCAACACATACTTAATTTATAGCTGGGTCATTAGGTAGGGTTAGTAGTGTTGTTCCCCTCTTTTCAATTGTGTCATACATTTGAAGAGAATCTAGTTTCTTTTCAACATCTTATTTTTGTGCTATCATCTTTGTTTGTGAATGCATCATGATTGTTATGCCTTTGCAAAATCAGTCTCATGGTCCTCATCATTGTATTGAACATGTTGAATAGTAGAATCTCCACCTACTTGATGATCTTCATGAGGTAAAAGTATCCTCAAAAGGATAATCTTCTTGTGTATCACTAGTGGGATCAACTTCATAGTAACTAGTAGCTAAGTTAGTAGGTGGTGCTTCAAGTGCAAGACTCTCCAGAGGAGGAAGCTTATTCTAATTCTTGGTTGCATAATTATTTACAGCACTAGGATATGGCCTCCTTGGTATATCCTTGTATGGAGCAAAAAAAGATCCTTGAGACATCTTCTTCTTAAGGGAAAGAATTTTGTTTGTTAATTTATAAATCAATGGATGAGTTGAACCCAATAAAGAAGATTTTGTATAGGAGTTATTCTTGAATTGGTTATAATCCTTATGGATTTCTCCCACAAGTATCAAGTCATCTTTAAT
Organism: Cupressus sempervirens; assembly: GCA_028749045.1. Lineage (NCBI taxonomy): Eukaryota > Viridiplantae > Streptophyta > Pinopsida > Cupressales > Cupressaceae > Cupressus > Cupressus sempervirens. Next base: position 320,943,311 of record CM053791.1, read on the forward strand.
ATTTGTTGTTAGAGTTTGTGAAAAGGCCAGAGTCCAAGGAGAAACTCTTCTTATAAATAAATTGACCTCTAGTAGTTGAGTGTTAATGAAGAAACACTTCAAATTTGCAATAGTAGGTTGAGAACCAATAGGAATCTGATTGGCCAATTTATTAAACTTAGTAGTATAGTCTTGCATTCCATCTTGAGTCTCTTTCTTCATTTGCATGAGTTATACTAGGAGAGCATTCTCATCTTCCACTAAATTGAGTCTTTCAAGAAAATTAATCTATAAAGAAGCCCAATCCATGATGGAATTGGATTCCAAATCGTAGAACCAATCAGCTACTATAGCTTTTTAATGTCTTAATGAAGATTCTTATAGAATCTTCATTTTCAACTCAAAAACTCCTACAACAATGTACAAAGCCATAATATGCTCATCTAGGTGTTATTTTCCATTCTTGTAGAATTTGGGAAGACTCTTACAAGAATCTTAGGGTAGTGCATGTGATGGTACTACAAGATTTAGTGGGCCAAAAGCTGCTTCCCATGGATCGAAAGCCATATTGGTAATATTGGGAATATGAATAGCAAGAATAATCTAAGTGACAAAAATAAGGGTTTGAGGAAAAACTAGCAATCTTCATTGGGAATGGATGTCTTCTTTTTCAAAGGTGGAAAGCTTTTAGTTTGGGAAAGAGAATGAATTCTAGTGAGTAAATCAAAATGAGCTTTTTGGCAAAAAATGATCCAAGAGAACTTGATGAACTTTCAACCTTTTCTCTCTTCAAGTCAACATGCTAAAAAATTTCCAGTGTTATTGCCTATAATTTTTCAAACACTAATTAGAACAAGGGAATAAAACTTCAAAAGAAAGCAAGAAGCTTTGAATGTGTCCATGTCCCCAGCAAGGTCACCAAAAACTATTAGTTTGATATTTGCAAGCAATAGTTTATTCAAATTCACTGTTCCATGGATCAACTCAAGGTAAGCAAGAAGTTGATATATTTTGTAAGGGGTGTTACAAATATTCTTTCCTCTTATCTTTCAAGAGAGAATCCACTTACCTGTGGAGCAAATAATGGAAAATATTAAATCTCTAAGCTACACTTCTATCTAATATTTTAAAATGGTGATACTAATAATCTAACACCAACTCAAGGACTGATTGAAAGCATACAAGTTTAGCTCTAGGTGATTTTTTTAATCTATTTTATAAGAAAAAACATCTTCCATTAGGGTACAAATACTTCAAGAAGTACTAAAATTCTAACTATTTTTTGTGAATTTTAGATGATAACAAAAGCTACAATAAAATATTCTAGTCTATGTATTATCACAATTTCTTCCAGTCAATGTTTCGGCTATATTTTCTTCTTAACTCACTATGTTCTATTATTAAACACATAGTAATAACATAAATCAAAGATAATAGGCAAATATTATAGTCAAAGCTTCTAATATGTGCTATCACAATTTCTCTTAATCAAAGTTTCAACTCTACTTATTTCTTTGTATTTGCTTTTCTTCCAAATTGATACTACATAATCAAAGTTATACTTGCACAATTTTTTTAGAGATCTCTTGCATAAAAATAAATATGGTTTTTATACTAAAGGGGGCACTCCTTATATAGGATAAATAAGTAAGAGAAAGAAGGAGGAAAATGTAGGAGCAACTCAACCACTTTAACCCAATAAAACTAAGAAAAAAGATTTATTGGATTACATGTACTGAAGGTCCATGTAATAAAATTACATGCAATTACAATTACATTTAATCTACCTTTTGCACATACAAAGATGAAATGCTAAAAAATAAAAAATAAAAAGTGGAAAAGATTGAATCAATCATTAAGATTGTCAAGAAAAGCCTTATACTTGGAAAAACAATCATGAACCATAGGAAGATCTAGAATCTCCATTGTCTTTGAAATAGATTCAACCCTGACTACATTAGTATGTGCTATATTTACAACTTGGTAATTCTCTACAAGACAATCCCAAAAGTACTTTGCTACAAAATTGTATGTGGTGAATGCATTCATCATATGTGACCCAAAGTCTTCTGAGTCAAATTTAGCATTCACTATGTCGGTGTACCCTAAAGTCATTTCCTCTTCAATGAACAAGTTATCATCTTCTATAAGGATATTACATCCCATCTATCTTAGATTGGTCATGATCTCCATTTCCACTCCCTATATTTTTGTCAAAATCTTTTCCACCACTTACACCTTATGACCCATGGTTCCTTGATATTCATAGAATATATTGAGGGATGGAATGATACTATATGAGATCAAGACATCCAAATCACCATTTTCCATTTCATGCTCGATACCCAAATCCTATTTTAGGATATTAGTCTCTTGATTGAAAGAAAATATCATTTTTGGGAATGTAATGCAAGCTAGGTGACTGAGAGGGGGGTGGGGGGTGAATAAGTAACCACTTAAACTTCTTCTACTTAACCCACTTTGTTAAGTTGTCTAATCTACTTACATGTGTGAAACATAAAGAAGTAAAGTAACAACACCATAATACAATATTTGGTAACCCATAAATTCTCCAAGTAGAAGGTAAAACTAGGGTGGGGATGACACCCACAATTCTTCACTACTATAGTAATAAAGTTGGCATGTTAAGGCTTACAATTGATCACTTCTAGTGATCCATTCAATTAAGATTAATAAGGACTATTAGGTCCACCTTGTGAAAGGATTTATACAATACAATTAAGTATGTACTCTATTAGGAGTTTCTACAAAGGACTGTTAGGTCCACCCTATTAAAAGATTTGGGACTGATGCACCTATTAGGATAAATCAATGGATTGATCTTTGAAATACAACTCTGACTGTTGATAAAGATCCTTTGAATTAAACTAATAACCTAACTATGATAGATGAGCCTCTTCCTTTCCTTATGCTGCTTGTACCCTTCTAGCTATTCTACTCTTCCATACTCACTTCTATTCAACTCGTGGTACAATGATATTACAATTCTATTTTGGATAAAAAAAAAGTATCTCATACTTATATCTATCTAAGTAATTCCTTCATAGGTTGGCTACAACATAATTATTTTCTAAAAATAATTACCAAGTTGGCTCAGTATTGTAACTTGGGTCCAATGACTTACTCTGGCGATGCTGAAGATACTCAGGAAACACTATCACCTTGGCTAACTTTGGCACTCGATTAATGTTGGATGCTTGATTCATATCGATCATTCAATAGATACTTCTAACTTAGTTTTCACTACTTTTCCAACTTGATTATCATCTTGGAATACTCTTCTGACTTGATTCTAACTGGAGCTCAATAGGACTATCAACTCGGTTGATATTTCAGCTTGGTGGGAACTATCAACTCGATTGACATTGTAACTCAATTAACACTTCTTACTTTCTGTAAGGTTAACATTGATATCTTGGTTTCTTTATGAGCTTGATTAATACTACAGACTAGTCACTTGGTTACTACTATCTTTCCATTATGACTAAGTGTTTTGACACTAATTGACAATATATCTTGCTATGAGATTAACAATCTCCTCCTTTAGTATTAGTGACAAAAACAATTATCATGTACAAGATCTAAAATTAAACTTTCTTCAGTCAAACTCCCCCTCTAAGTATGCTCTAATTTGTAGCTTGGTTTGTACTGAAGACTCTGCAACTCAGTTTGAACTAAAAAACTCTATTTTTTATTTTTCAATTTTTTTTTTGTATTTCTTCTTTTTACATATATTTCTTATTGTGCATATTTTCTCCTTCCTACACATATCTACCTTTACATGTATATGAATGTGTACATTTCCTTTCCCCTTTATGTACTTTCCCCTTTTATATACTTTCTCCCTTATTTTTCTTACAAATGCCAAAATGAGAAAGAAAATCATGGTGTACCTTCAAAATCATAGGCAAAGTCTTATCCCAGTTATCTTGTAGCACCTAAAAAATGTGTAGATCAATCTAAAGCTCTACTGATAACTCATACATGTGATCTACAACTAACAGATTTGTGACTATTGTCCTTGCATGATCCATTCTCTTCTACATAGTGTCCATGTGGAGAAGTATCATACTTTGGATATCAATTAATGTTGCCTTTACTCTAGTTTCTTCCCTTAATAGTTCTTCCTAAAGATTTGTCAAGAATCTGGTTTTTGCAAAATGATTGAAATTGGAGCTTGGATTGAGTACCAAATGATTTGCACTATCCTTCTAGTCCATGTCAATCTTGGCTAGTTTCTCTTTGATTTCCATGGTAAAGTTAGTGGAATCACTCAACTTTACAAATAAATATACAAAATTATTTACAATAATTTCTAATAGAGAAATTAAATTAGATAGTTCTACTTGATCAATTGCTATTTTTAGTGCTACATTCTCTAGCACTTTATTCTCAAACTCCCTTTCGGCTTTCTCAAGGAGTTTATTCTACCCATCAATGTCCTCATTGAACTTATGAACACTATCAATCAATTGATCAATGATGGGGGATTTTTCATTTACCTCTATAGATAGATCATCCACAAATATTTCTTTGATGTCTTTCAAAACTTTGTTTCTATCTCTTTCAACCCTTAGCATCCACTACTTGGATCTTTTATTCCACAAATCTCCCAAAATATTCATTTTCTCAGCAGATAGATTAGATTGGTCTCAATTTGGGATCACAATCTCTTCATCTAGATCTATTTCATCAAATGTCTTTTCTTTGCCTTTTCTCTTGATAGCTGAAGAAGGTATGATTTCTTTGCCTTTTTCAACCAAGTCCTTTTGTTGTAGCTTGGTTGAGACTATGGGAGCATGTTGCTCAGTTACCTCTAGGAGAGAGCTCGATAAAAGTGTAATAGTGTTTGCTTCATAGCTTGGTTGAACTAGGTTCAACTCAATGGATTGTTTCTTAAATGCTACCTTAGGTGGAGTGGTAGGAAGAGATGTCATAACCTCTACAACAATCTTCTCAGGATCAAAATCTTCAATTGTCTGAATCTCTGGTATGTCTCCCTCTTCCTTGATATTAAAAATGTTCTTCCACATATTTGTTGTAGTCTACATAATATCTTCTATCTTATTGGACAAAATTTGAAAAGATTTAAATCTATGAGTTTGACTACTTTCATGATTAGTCATTGGCTCCTTGATTTCTTTGTCAGAGAGATTTGGCAGTAGTTTTCTCAAATTTTGTTCTCTGATGTCTTTTTTTGTTTCCACTGCATTAACCCAGTGGTGAAAGAGGGCCTTCAATAAGGCTTCAAGATCTTTCCCTTTAATTTTAGAAGGTTCATATTTCCATTTTTCTATCTTCTCAACCATTGCATCTTTAATCTACTTCTACTCATCCTTCCTTCTTGTTTCATATTTTAGATATCTAAAATTGGCCATCCCATTGTCTTCTTTTACTGTCTTCAGTCTTTGTTCAAAGGTAGGTGGTGACTTCTTGAGCAAGATGACAAGAGTATTGTCTCCGTCATCATCATCATCATCTTCATCACTAAGCTTCAATTTCTTTCTTTACCTCCTTGGCTTGGTGATAGTAAACACAGGAGTTGACCTTATTGTTCTCTTTGGTGGAGGTTTTGAAGGGCCCTTCACCTTCTTCTTAGGAGATTCCTCTACCTCTTCTTCATCTTCATCTTCATCTTCCTCTTCTATATCATCATGCTTTCCTTCAGTGAGTTCAAGAGGTGAATTTGATTTTGCAAGTTTCTTTCCTATGTTTTCCAACCTCTTCTTTCCTCTCTTCAAAATTTGAGGAATCTAAATTTCAAGTGAGATTGTTGTCTTGGCTTCCTCATCTATTCTAAATTATGTAGCCTTGGGGTCCATAGGATCATTGATGAGAGCCTCAATAATGTATCTTGTATCATCAATATTTACCCATGCAATCCTAGGTCTGACTGCTTGTATATGAACTCTGTCACAATCAACCAGGAAACATATATCCTACTCATAATAATCTACCAACTACTTAGGGATCATAAGCCTAATTGGAATCCTTTCCTTGAAGTTAACAAAGTATGCATCCATGATGCTTTCAAATTTCTCACACATCTCATTTATGAATTCATTAATTTGATACAATACTAGGGTGTCCTTCCTCCAAAAAACATTTTCTTTTTAAAGAAATAATCTATGTACATAAAAGAATAAACATACTAAGAGTGAACTGAAATTACATGAGTTATTCTTAGAGGCTTGAATGCTCTCCATTTTCTTTCTTAGCTAGACACGTTGAATCTTGGATAGGTCAAATAATAGGTTCTTCTTTATGACCTTATATGTTAGGTCCACTATTTCCCATGGCATGCTATTTGGATGATTTGAACTGTAGTTTTTGTGTGCTATGACATGGATGCAAAACTTGATTTTCATGTTAGTCACATTATTCAGTTTCATACCTCTTCCATCCCATTCAACTATGGTTAGCATTGCCAACTCTTCCCATCTTAGGGTTTTAGTAGCCTTTAACTTCTCCAACATTGGATACCCTATTATCTTATGAATCATCTTCTTCATGATAGGATGGATCTGCTCAAACTAGAATGTTATGTTGTGGACTTGACTTAGTATAATCTTGATCCATTTGATTCAAAAATTTCTTGCCATGTGGATGATGTGGGTCAAACCCTTAACCTCCAGATGCTTGTGTTCTGGCTTCAACAAATTATTTTCACACAATACACCATGTATCTTCAACCCAACTCAAAATTCCCTAATTATTGAATAGAACAGTGATAAAATGATCTAACATCATGAATGAGAAGTACCTTAGGATATGTTCAAGGAATTTGAGCACATATTTAGTTGACTAAACTACTTCTTAGATAATCTCTTTGAACCAAGCCTTTTCTACCTTGGCTCTTTAATTCTCTTGAGTTGCTTGTGATGTGATGACCAGGGGCTACAAGGATTGTTGGCAAATGACCTCATGAAAACAAGAATTTTTTTACTTTAACTAATTTTCCTTTTCATAGATCTCATGATTTCTTTTCAAAAAATTCAAGAGTGAATCTTGGGTATCCAGTAAACAACCCAGTCATGATTGTTTACCGAGTTCAATTTTGGTAAACTTGTAATCAGAGTGATTAAACTCCTCAACTAATTTATCTACCAAAGACTATGCAATCTCATCATTTTTGGAAATTTAATGGGAAAGTAAGATGCTGAGAGGGAGGTGAATCAAAATCTCTAAAACTTGTACCACTTTAAACATAAAACATATTCACCACACATCTCTACCTTAACCTTGACCATTCATCATCATATAACATATAATATTAGATCCAACATCTAATAACATGAATAATACACATAATTGATTGATCAACACATAAAAAAAGATTTGGTAATGCAGAAACCCTTCAAGGTGAATGTAAAACTATGGTGGGGATGGCACCCACAAAATCTTCACTACTGTAGCAATAAAGTGTGCCTGTTAGGGTGACAATTTTGATCACTTATGATGATCTACCCTATGAGGAGCCTGCTCTATTAAAATCTTACAAAAAATTTAAATCTACCTTGATTAAAGGATTTAAACTTCATAATTAATTGAGCACTCTATTGAGATCTACAATAGGTCTTCTAGGACAACTTTGTTAAGAGATTCATTGATGCACTTGTTAGAATGTAACAATACCTTGATCCTTTGGTATGCACTAACATGATGATAATAGATCTTCTCTATTCAAATTTTAATCACCTTCTTATGATTGATTTGTGATAACTCTTCACTATACTGCTCAGTTACCTTGCTCCTTCATAACACTTCACTCCACTGATTCACCTTCTGCTTTGCATGCATACATTCCTCTCACTTGCAATAATAATTTTTCTTGAAACCCTTATTTTAGAACCATCTAATGAAGCTTGTAGGTCTTGATCAATCATTAGGACTCATTATTTTTTCTACTTAGACTTTCCTATTTTCTGATTGGTTGATCATAGCACATAAGGATTAATGATGTGTAATCACAGGTGTAATTACCTCCTTGAGTCTCTCCTTGAACACAGAAACATATTTTCAACTTAGAAAAAATAGTTTACATATGATTTTGTGTCATTCCAAACACAAATACAAAAACTATATTACTCATATATGCTACTCGGTGCTTACCTATGCTCATTCCTTTATGTTTTCCCTCAGCATAGGCTATGATTGGCTTGAACTATTTCAACTCTATACTACTCAGCTTATATGATATGTTGTCCTCAAGATGCTTGGCAACAATTGAATGCTTGATTATTGTAGTGTTCTTAACAACCATGTCTTCCTTGACACACAAAATTGTAAACTTTTGCACTATATGGCTTGACCTATATGTGGCTTGTTCATAGTGTTGATTGACCAAATCTACCTAGTAAATGACTAAGTGTTCTGTACTAATTGACAATACTAAGATTTCCTTTAGGGTGAACAATAACCCCCTTTGGCATTAGTGAAAAAAATACGTATCATGCTCAAAATCTATCATAAAAAAACTTCAAAACATTAACTCCCCCTTAGGGTGTACTCCATATCTATATCTCGGCCATAATATCATTATAGTTTTTATTTTCAAAACCTTTTTTCAAAAATCATTTTGTTTTTGGTTTTCAGTTCTGGCTCTATCTCCTTATTACTCCAACTATAATATATAGATTATGGAAAAATTTGCATACATCTCCCCCTTTCATACCCATGCATATTTTCCCCTTGTTTTTGTCACTTATGTCGAGTAGTGATATCAATTTGGGGCCCAAGGAGCATACCAAACTCTTTCAAAAATGGATGGTACCATAGCATAGCAATAGACATTTTATTGTCCCAATTTTTCTTGATAGTCTCAAGAATTTTACATTCAATCTCTAGTCTTGTTGCTAGATCAACCATGTTGTCCACAACATATACTTGTGGGCTTTGCAAGAGATCTTTCATAGTCTACAAATGCCTTTGCATTTTCTAAATCCTGGAACATTGCATATTTTACCAAAAAATGTGTTGGCACTAGTAACTAATTTTTCCAATTCTTTAATGAGAGTGGAGAGCTCAACCTTCTTGATTACAATTTTAGTAGCTACCTTCTCCAATACTCTATTTTCAAATTTCCTCTCTGACCATTGCATAATTTTCTCTTGTGTATCAATGTTGGGATCATTTAGGTTATCAATAATCTTGGTTAGTTATTCAATAATGGTATCCTTCTCATCAAAATTATAAACAATAGTATCAAGTAATATATCATTAATATCATATAATACTTGCCTTTGCTGATGCTCTTTCCTCATCTCCTCTTTCTTAGCCTTTCTATCAAGCAAGTCACTAAGTGTCCTCATTTTCACTACACTCAACTTAGATGTGTCCCAATTTGGAATCAAATTCTCCTCATCTAAAGTAATAGGACTTCCCTTCATCTCTTGTGGTGATTGTTCCACTTTCTTCATCAATCTCTTTCCTTTAAAGTCTAGAGTCTCGAAACTCAACACAGTTTGATGTTCTTGAATTTTAATCTCCAAACTCGACCTTTGAGTCTAATTTCTTATTTCCTTGGCCTTCTTGGTTTCTTAATTTTTTCTTCTTCTCCTATGATTTTTTCTCTTATCTTACTAGTTCATCTTTCTTCTCCTTTTCATCACTATTTTGGAGTTCAATGGTTGAACTCAGCCATCATACCTCCTTTTCTTCCACCTGTAGAGGTCCTAAGGCATGTAGTCTCTCACTAGTATCAAACTAATCAAGTCTTGATCATCTTTTCTCTTCTCATTCTTCTCTCACTCTATACCAATATTAGCATTGACCTCTTTGCATCATCTCTATGTTCTGTCTCTTGGGTGTTCTCACCTTCATTGGCTGACACACCCTACTTCTCAGCCTCACCAATATTCTCATCACCTTTACTAACATTTGGAATTAATGAAATAATAGGAATAGATGAAATAAAAATTGTTGAGTCATCGTGTTGAGTGCTTATTTGTTTGTTAACCTTAGGATAATATTTGACTTATACATTCACAAGGTTTGGATCCATCAAGATCTCATGTGCTAACTTAGGTTGTGGGGTTTCCTCCTTCCTCTTAGGGTTCATCAACATAAACATCTTCTTAGGTTCATCTAGTAGATTTTCATCTTGTGTTATATCCTTCATTGGGCTAACCTCTAACTTATCTTCAATTATAATAGTTTCAATCTTTTCTCCACCTTGTTGAATAGTATCATCATTGAAATCTTCAATATTATTCAATTCAACCTTTTCAGGATTGGCTTGCTCACCATCCTCCTTCTCATCATCAATCATAAGACCATAAACCTTCTTCCTAATGAGTTTGCTATCTTCCTTTGCTAAGGAATAAACTTACTATTATACTTACTCATTTCTTTGGAAACTTCCTTCCTACTCATCTTAGGCATCACATTGGCTAGTGTGTCTTCCCTAATCTACCTCTCAATATTTAAAGCATATTTCCCCCTTTCATCAATCTTATTGTACAGTTCATTATAGATCAAATTACCTATCTCCAAAGGTGTATACTTGAATTTTTCCATCATGTCCAAAACTACCTCTTCTATCTTGGCCTTATCTATAGTATCTAATGTATCATACTTGATGAATCTAAATCTTTCTAGTTATGGAAACATATGGTCAAGTTTAAGTCAAAAAATCTTGGAGATGAAGTTTTGTGACAAAGATTTGAAAATTTTTTGAAGTACAATAGATTTTATCTATCACCATAAAGACTATTTTGGCTAGCATAGTTCACAAAAGCATTTTTGGCACATGCATACTTACATGGAAGTAGTATAGTATGTTAGGAAGATGTATGCATGAGCATAGGACAATATATTTAGCACAGATATAGATATTCCAATTTTACAGTGACAGTATTGAAAAGACAAAATAGAGCAGACTTGAGAAAATGGGTATTTTGGGTTAAGGAACTTTTTCTTTATCAAAATAATTACTTAACTAATTAGGGATGACATCCTAGATGTTAAACCCAAGTGAGAAAAAGTTAAATTTTTATTTTGACAAATATTCAAAGGTATGAAGGCTAATAAGTTAAAGAAATAAGGTATAAAGGAAACATTGTGAATGCAAAGTTAGTGTAGTTTTTGTGATGTGCATGTGACATGTACGTGATGCAAATTGATGTAAGATCATAGGAGTGCAAATTTTTGATCAAGTTTTTTGAAGATTGGTATAGAGAAATATAACATATTGAAGATATCAACAGATTATGCAAAGGTTTTTTAATCTACTATTTGTATACTAAATTTCAATGCATAGTGCATGTTTGGGTAGTGGGCTCATCTTGCATACTTTGTAAATTGTAATAACAACTCCTAATAGGGTTGAGGCTTCTAACAATGCCTAGCCCTCTAACAAGACCAATACACTACATGAATGTAACAAACTCCTAACAAGGTCAATATCTTCAACAAGATACTTTTGACTAGTGGATCATTTTGTGGGTACCATGCCCACTGAGGTTTTCCCTTCGCCAAGGTTTCCCTAGTTAATATTTAATATGGTGTTATGATTTGTAGCTTTATAATTGTATTTAATGTTTAGCTTAATTAGTTTATTCAATATGCAAGTTATAAGTTTGTTAAAGATATCTAGTTTTAGAAAAAAGTTTGTGAAATATTGATTTGCCTCCCCCCTAGTATTTCCTATTTCTAATATCCTTTTCTTGTTTCTCATCTTTTTCTTAAATTCTTCTCAAAATTTTTGCCTACTTGAGTGATGAATTCATTTTTTTGTTGGGTTACAACTTTCTTTTTATTCCAAGTAATATTACCAATTACAGGGAAAGAATTGTGTACATAAAAGAATATGCAAACTAGTAAGGATCCAAACATACACATTATGCTCTTGGATTGTCTGATGCTTCACAAATTCTCATCTAATTGAGTTAACTACAGGTCAACAAGGTCATATCTATAATCCTTCTTTGCAATCTTCCATGCCACATCAACTACAATGCAAGGTACACTATTTGGTCAACTCGACTGATAAAATCTATGTGCAATGAACCTTGCTGCAAACTTAATCTTTCATCATTAATGGTAGAAATCATCATCCCTCTCTTTTTCCATATTGCTAGTGTGTTTGCTTTGATCACATCCTTCCTTTGATAGTGAATTGTCTTCAATTTATCTCTAACAGGGTATCCAGTGACTCAATGCATGATCTGCTTTGTAATTTTGACTAGTCCACCTTCCAACCATGTTTTTATGTCATGGACTTGGCTCAAAAAAATTTTAATCCATTTAAATCTAAAACCTTAGGAAAATCTAGGGCATCAGTTAACCATTTCTCAATAATGTGATTGCGCTCTTCCTTCAAATTTCTATCTACACTCAGCATCTCATAAGAATTCCTCAATTTAAAATCTCTTACTTCACTAATTTAACACATGTAACAAGATCTTACATCATGAATCATAATTACCCTTGGCGGGATTGAAGATAGGGCACCTGACGAATCACCTTTCACTACAATTTCTAGATATACCTTAAACTTAGGTGGTTTGCAAGCCTCGTTTCTAATCAATTAGATATTATTAACCTTTGATTCAATCTTATTCTATGCTATATACATAATGGATGATAGTTTTTCATTTACAGTTTGATTATCAAAACTCTATTTCGCTTAGTATCAACACAATTGCTTCAAATCACTTCAAATATCAACGACACACTATAAGATCTTCACACAACCACTCAAATTTGCTAAAAAAAATCTTAAAATCTGTTAGCTCTTGAAAATGTGAATGCAATGTGACAAAAATGATTGTCAAAACTTTTTAAATAGTTCAAAAAAACCAAATTTAGGGCCTCATTAATATTTCATACACATAATGGGTGTGTAACAACTATCTTGGTCACTACTACAATGCTCAATAGTAATACTTCAAAGTTCCTTCAACTCAACCAAGGCTATGGCTTGGTATACAAATAATTATTCTTGCTAACTTAACACTTTTCATCTTTCAATATTGATACTCAACCATTACTAACTTAGCAACTCAACATCTATACACATTGCTCAGTTTAAACTTCAAATATGTCCTTATGCATCTACTCATATACTAATTTGGACTTTTTTGAACTTAATATTAGGAACTGATGTATGATTCAACATTTTGAAATATGGTCCCATACATACCTCTTTATTTAGTTTGTGATGGGGGAATCACCTAATCCATTGGATTGGGTGATCACAAATTCATCATTTGCATTGTTGCTTCCATCAGATTTCTTCTTCCAAGTTTGATTCATTTGAGTTCTCAATTCTTTAGCATTAACACTTTATTTTCCATTTTTTTCTTTATTATTGGATGTTGGTGCTTGGTTCATACAAACTTTTCTTAGGTGAATGACCTTCTAATAGTTAAAACATATTGAACCAAAGTTTCTCCAGTTTCCTAATCTTCCTCTGAGATGTATCCTTACACAATTTGTTATAATGTATTTGTTGGCTTCTAATTTAACAGTTATTTTAACTACCAGGTAGCCAAGAAAAGATTGTATCTAAGGGAAGCTATCTCATATGATGGACACAATTTGTCAAGAACCTAAGCCATTTATAAGGCTGAACTCCTTCTACTTTAGGCTCTGAAAAACCTAGATGGGTAGACATTTAGATTTGTTCATATGGTACCAGTTCAAAGCATACATATGAATCTATACAAAGTAGATTAAACCCTTATTTCTCCTATACTTATGCAATAACAAAGGTATGCAATAGCAAGTTAGAAAACCTATTAAATCCACAAGCTGAGTGAGGGTATCCTTTCAGCTCCTAAATAGAAAGGGATAATGGATAATTGATATTTGATTTTGAATCAGCATAACCTTGTATGCAACAATAAACTAAATTGATCAAGTAGTTCATCAATTCCCTATCCATTGGGTATTCCACAAATCACAACATACATCTAGGATATCAATAATATATCTCATACATCAAGATATCATATCTATCTTATCACTTTGTGAATCAAACATCAATGATCAATTTGAACCTCATACTTATCAAACATCCTTCTCATGAAATCTGCAACCCTATCAAAATACATCAAGCATTTACTTGATTCTTTGAACCAAAAGAAAAACACATTAAGATATATAACTCAAAATGAGATTTAATTGGACCTATGTTCTTTGCCCATGGATCACAAGATTGCAAGCAACAGAGCTAGGAGACAAGAGTTAGAATGAAACTAAATAATTGGTTACTTTTTGTATCCATTCCTTTGGAACAAGTACATTCAAGATGCATGAAAGACTCATAAAACACACAATAGATTAGAACTATACTCTATACTTCATTGTTATTGTTCATAAAAGAGAAAAATGCAGGAGAAAGATGGTGGAATCATAATTAGAGCGCTACTCAATAGACTAGATCCAACCACATCCAAACCTGGTAGCATCATAGCTATGGAAACTTGTCTAAAAGTCTAGAACCCCTTATAATGAGAGAAAAGATAAAGATATAAAAGAATGAAGAATCTCAAATCTGATTTTTACATGACAAGTGTCCACTTGAAATTTCATCCTAATGTTGTTGCAAAGCGTATCTCATCTTTCTTCTCCCAACTGAAAATCTGATCTGATCATTACCCCAAAAAACTAATGAAAATATCTCATCAGAATGACAGAAAACCCCCTTAGAAATAAAAATAGATTTACTGTTAAAATGCTACCAAAAACCCCATTAAATTGATTTTGGAGACAAAAAAAATCACTAGAAAGGCCCTCTCCAAATTTGGCAAATACCTACTTCACCATTTTCTCTAAAACCAAATTTGATGCTCCAAGGTAAAAACAAATTTTCTATTGAGAATTCCCATTGTTTTACAAATCTACTAATATCTTATGTCTGGTAAGAGTTGCACATGTTTTGATTGCAAAAATGGATTCATCATTCTCTCCCCTTTCCAATGATATATAATACCTATATATCTCGGAAAAAATTAGGCTTCTGGCTTCCATTTGAATATTTAGGTTAAAAATTGATGAACAAGCCTTCACATTGCAAAAATTTGCCTTTTTATAAAGTTTCAACTTTACAGTATAAATCCAGTCTTATTTAAAAATTGTCCCTGTACATTAAAAAAGGGAAAACAAATAATAAAATATTATTTTTCCATTCTAAAATTTTACACTCATTTGAATTTAGGTCAAACTTGGGTTTGACTAGCCTGCCACATAGCATCTTTTGATTTTTGCACCTAATCCCTGTCACTTGCTCCATCTCTATCATCTTGCAGGGCCCCACCGTCATGTGGCACCACTTTGCTTTATCTCATTTTTGACAACCAGTCTTGGCGAGTAAGGGACTTTGTGTCACCTATCATCATTTTCTAACTTAGTCGTCTCAAAGTGCATACCACATGTTAACATCTCATTTGTTTCATGTATGGCATGTGTCTTCTTTCTGTAGACTTTCCATTTAAGTTTTTATCCTTTTAAGGTTTAGCCCGAAATGGATTTGACTATGGATAGGTGTCATTATTTTGGCGACTTTCTCTAAAACTTGTTGTCCTTGAGCATTTAGGCCCAAAATCAGGGCCATTTGATCTTCGTTGATCAAATGATGTGTACACTATAAAGGATGTTGATGCCATGGTAGATGTTACATCAAGTATGCCACATGTCCTCTTTCTGGAGAATATGTGAATACAAGTTGACTGCTTGCCAAAATCGGCCCAAAATTCATTTGGAGTCATTGATCTTCTAATCTCTTGATGAGTTGATGGGTGACCACAATTCATTCAAGGTTAAATCTTGGATGTATAAAATACTCATATGTTAACCATCACTTGAAACCCTCCAACATTGAGTGAAACACATGGTGCCATCGTGTTCTATCTCAAAGCAAAGCCTATAGGCTTGTGAGACAATGTGAGTCATAGATTTTTCTTACATCATATTCTACTTTCCTCTCATTCATGGGCCCCTTCTAACATCTTGAAAATGTGCACTGATAATTAGTTAGGTCCTGATGATTCATCAAGTCTCACTATCAACGTCATTGCTCAAAAGATGTCACGTCCCTACATCTCATTGAATCTCAAGCTTCCTGTGTTATTTAAATGAAACAGCATGGGCTGTAGACCTTCATATTAAAAGAGAATATCATCAATAGTTCAAAAGGATTATGTGATTGAATGAGGTTCATTGATTTAAGACTTTTGCTCAATCCCTTTATTAAATAAAAAAGAGTGAAAAGGCTTCGCCAAATATGAATCAAATGGCACAATTACAAGTTTTAAAGACTTGCGAAAGTAGTGCAGCGTGAGAAAATGTCATAATGATGATGTGTGGTAACATGACGCAATTCTAGCCTTCGAAGCATTGAAAAAGCATTACAATATGAGGAAGCAATGAAATGGTGATGTGTGGTAGCAACTTGCACAATTCCAAGCTCTGGATCTCATGAAGACATTGGCATATGAAGAAATGCCAAAATGGTGACACATGCTAGCATCTCATGTATTCGCTATGTAGAGTTGTCAAAAATGAGATGCAACACGAGTCATTGGATCTTTTAATCTTGAACATGTCCTAGGGCCCAATGAAAATATTAAGACTTAGGAATGAGTGGGTGAAATAGTGATTAATTAAATATAAGGAGATATGGGGTCAAAACTTGAAGTGATTAAACCTAACCATCAGGGCGTAACTTAAAAAGGAAAAGGGACTCACACAACCAGGTAAAAGATAATGACAAAAAAGAGAAGACCTAGGGTAAAATGTGATTGTGGTTTTTCTAGGAAAAACTCTGCAACAGAAAACATAGAAACCTTATGTGCACAATTTTAAAACTAGATTTTCACAATGGGTTCTTATCATTTTTATCATGGTGAAAATACAAACCACTTTAACTACAATCATAATTTCTAACATTTTTACCACTTTAAACATAAACTATATTCACCACACATCTCAACCTCAACCTTAACCTTAACCAATTATCATCATATAACATGTTAATATCATATCTAACATCTAATAAAATGAATAATACACATAAATAATTGATCAAAAAATAACACAAGATTTGGTAACGTAGAAACCCTCCAAGGTGAAGGTAAAACTATGGTGGGGATGGCACCCACAAAATCTTCACTACTGTAACAATAAAGTGTGCCTATTAAGGCTAAAATTTTGATCACTTTTGATGATCTAACCTATTAGGGTCTACTTTGTTAAAGGATTACTAGATTATTGAGTCTACCTTGATTAAAGAATTTAAACCTCACAATTAAGCAAGCACTCTGTTAAGAGATTCACCTAATACACTTGTTAGAATGTACCAATACCTTAATCCTTCGATATGCACTAATATAATGATAAAAAATCTTCTTTATTGAAACTGTAATCACCTCATCACCTTGCCAATAGTGGCATGTTGTGATGGTTAAGTTGTTGCATTGTTATCCTTGCCATCAAGGTTCAAATCTAATGGGGATGAGGTCCCCCATTTGTGGCCTCATTGGTTCATAGCTCCAAGTCAAAGTGTTTACCCCTCTTTTTAAAAAAAATAATTTAATTTTAAAAAAAGAAACTGTAATCACCTCTTTGTGATTGATTTATGATAACTCTTCACTATACTTCTTATTGCCTTGCTCATTCACAACACTTAACTCCACTGATTCATCTTCTACTTCACATTCATGCATTCCTCTCACTCTATTGTAGTGCAAGGTAGGAAAATCCCGAAATGAGATGCCCTAGCCCCCAACAAATAAGCACGCAGTGAAAATACAATAACAATGCAAGATCTGATACCAAATCACAACTCTTTATTCATAAAATAATTATTTACATGCAATGTGTTGGGATGTAAGGCCTTCCTACTTATGGCCAAATACAATAGAAATTACAATAACAGTTCTACAAGATCCCTAAGATCCAACCCAAACACTAGCTAGTCCAGATCCACACTCTAATAGAAACCTCCAAGATCTCAACTTGTGCTTGCAAGCCCACCAAGAAATCTCCTTGTTTCTAAACCTCAACTCCACTATCTCTTCTCACAAACTCACAACTTCACCATAATCCTCTTGTAAACTACTTCACATTTGGTGCTCTGTCCATAGGTTCAGCAAAAATCACTCCTTTGCTTCCTCCTTCTATCCAAGCTTCTACTAAGAAGAGATCACACTTTAAAGCTTTATTACAAATGCTCATAAGCCTTGCTCAAATAGGCACTTACCATCAAAGATGTTACAAACATAACCAATGTGTAACAAAAGGTAAATGCAACTACCTTATAATAGATATTAAATTCTCACCCAAATACAACTAAGCACCACCATGTGGCCCAACAAATATTAAATGCATGATTTAAGGAAATGTCCAAAAACTTCTAGATGCCACCTACACAGCTAGATAAATGAAATGACAACTATTTTCTTTATTTTTTTTTTCTATTTATGCCACCTATGCTTCTTGAAAATAGAAATTTCTCTTTCCCCTATTTTCCCTTTTTTTTGTTTTTTATTATTTTTCCTCTTGTTTTTGTCACTTTCTCTCTCCTCCAATTTTTTTTTATAATTTTGATCACACCCCCTTTGTTGTGATGCAAGATGCTCATGCATCACACTCACAACAATAATTTATGTCTTGAAACCCTTCTTTTATAACCATCTGATGAAGCTTCTAGATCTTGATCAATTATTAGAATCGATTCTTTTTTCCGCTTAGTCTTTCCTATTTTTTGATTGGTTGATCGTAGCACATAAGGATTAATGAATGATGTGTAATCACAGGTGTAATTCCCTCCTTGATTCTCTCCTTGAACCTAGAAACACATTTCCATCTTATAAAAAATGGTTTACATATGATTTTGTGTCATTTCAACCTCAAATATAAAAATTATATTACTCCGCACATATACCTCTAGAAGCTTGATTATTCTTGTTCCTTTGTGTTGCCCCTCGGTATGAGCTATAGTTGGCTTGAACTATTTCAACTTTGTACTGGTTGGTTGATATAATGTGTTGCCCTCAAATTGCTCAACAACAACTAAATGCTTGATGATTGTAGTGTGCTCAACAACTATGTTTACCTTGACATACACAAAATTTGTAAACTTCTACACTATATGGATCGACCTATATTGTGCCTTAGTTGCAGTGTTGACCATCCAACTCTGCCTAGTAAATGACTATGTTTTTCACTATTTGACAATACTAAGATTATCTTTAGGGTCAACAAGAATATTTGGTCTTCTTAGAATCAATAAGTATTATCGAGACAACTTTTTCCTTTGGGACTTTATATTTTTTTTCTTTGTAGGGAGATCATTTGGGGGTAGTACAATGTTTCTCCTTTTTATGGTGATGTTTCCCAACCATGCAGATAGACTGAAACCTTCATCCGTAGAAACTAGAATAGTGGCTACAAAAAAAATTGATCCTAATTGTTTTTTTTTTTTATCATAGTACATGTTGTAGTTTGCATAATTGGAACCATGGGTGTTCTTTGAGATGACTCTATCATGGTCATCTCAAACCCTACATCCAAGGTATAAGGTTTAGAAAATTTACCTTCTATGAGAGCTAGAAAATCATCAAATACATTTCCCAAGTTCTCAAATTTCTCTATTATGAGGATATGATGATATGAAGAAGAGATGGGGAGTGCCAATATATTCACCTCTAATATGGAAATGGTAGATGTGAATATAGTGGAGGATTAATCCACATCATTGTCTATGGCATGCAACAATGGTTCCTCTTGACTAGATGGCTCCTAACTATTTGGTGATTTTTGGGGAGATATGATCATTATCTCTCCCTCTTCCTCTTTTTCTTATTCATATGATTCTTGCACTTGCAAGGGTGCTTGAGAAGAATCTAAGGGAGGAATTAAATATTTCCCTCCTTTGAGCTTAAACTTGAGAGTTTTAGTTGGCCCTAAGGATGATGAACCATATTTCTTCTTGACCTCCACTTGAGACTTCCTTTCTATAGGTATGAAATCACTACAATCTATGCCAACCTTTGGATGTAATCTTTTGATTCATTTTATTCTTAGCCACTTGTTAGTATTCAACAAAATAATTTGGAATCTATCAAAGACAAAAAAAAATGCTTCATTTTTTTTCCACTGAATGGGAAAGAGGGCAATTGTTTCAAGTTGGGTATTTTGATATTGTACATCTAGGATCATGTCATCATCTTAAATCTCATATCCTAATAGAATCTCAACAATGTTAAGCTCAATTATTTTTTGTAAAGTCCATCTTGATGACATCTATCTTAGTGTGCAAGTCAATCCACACATCCTCCATGTGATGAACATGGGTGAATGCCCTTTCAATCTTTGAATGCATTCCTTGGTAGTCAAAGTCAAATCTAGCCTTGAACTTCTTCAAGGTAATGAGCTAAAGTTATTCTTTCATAGATTTCACCTTATATACTAAATTGAGTGTATATCGGCCACTCTGGAGGGGTTTGACAGTGGTAATTTCAAATCCTTGCATGTGTTTCCTATGTTTGTATGTGTGCACTTTCATGAGTTGTCTATCCATTCCCATGAGAATGATCCTATCAGTAGGATATCTAGGTAAAGTGTACAATTCTCCTTGAAAATACCCCACTCTAGAGTAGGTGAAAATGTGACATTACAAGAAAATGCACCCAAACTTATTTACTTTATCCCATGCCTCATGTGATACTCTTTTGATTGTTGAATCCATGATCAAAAAGCACCTCAAATGCCCAAAGAATGCATCTTGTACCCACCTATAATGATTTTTTCTTTGTATTAGTGTAACTTGATCATAGTAGTTCCCAATAGGAATTAGAAACTAATCTCCCTTGGTGGAGAGTCCTGAGAACATCCCCATGGTTGCAGTAATGAAGACCAAATATGAATTCATGTAGAATGGTGACAATGTCCCAACATGAATTAATTGTTTGCACAAGGTTGTTCTTATGAGTTCTCCCCAATAGATGGGTTCTTTGTTTTAACAAATATGTAAGATGAACTTAAACATCCAGGTCTCAAAATTATTGGATTCTTTTAGACCACAAATTCTTCTATGCAGAGTTATCAAATCATTAACTTTTGGAGACAAGTCAGATCTGTCGATGCACAAAATTATTGGTTGACTTCTTACAAGTTTTCCTACTTGATGTTGGGAAACTCAATAGAATTTTGGTCAATGAATAAGGTTAAATCTTTACTTGTTCAACCTCCACACTTTGGGCTCTGTAGGACCTAGGTGGTTGTATCTTAACTTGTAATAGAATACAGATTGTGATTGTAGACTTAGTGATACTCTTGAGTTGGCAATGGCTCTCAAGGAGAAATCTGATATGAAACTAAATAATTTTGGAATATTTTGGGAATGATTTTAAATGATAATTGGAAATTTGGATGAGAACGGATGGATGATATGCACATGATTAAGGTAAAGAACCACACAAACATGCAATTGTATATCAACTCAAATAAATCAATAGACTAGTCTCTTTATCCAATTTGGGCTAATGGAGTCAACCTTGCACATACTTATCATCACACTCTTATGGAGATGGCTAGCCACACCATCAACTAATGGACAGAGAACTTATTACATGAAACCCAAGTCTAAATGAATTTAACCCCAACTAAAGGAGACAAATTAGACAAACACCATAACACACTATGAAAATATCTGATAATCAAGAGCATTCATGAAATTTGATCTATCTAACAGTAGTTCTAGATCCAAGAGAACAATATAGTATGCAAGTATTGAAAAATGAACCAAATTGAGATAGAAAAATCATCTTTTATTGATTGAAAAAAGGAAGTACAATTGAGTCATGTTAAAGTTGCATTAACCTAATCAAAATTGTTGTAAGCATCCATCCAGTGTTTGATAATTTAGTATATTTTTTATTATGTAACTATATATAATGCTAATGATCCTAGTATACTTTATAGAAATCCTAAAGATGCGTAAAAGCTTCAGATCATTGTATCTATTCCTAACTATAACTAAATGCAACTGAACATAAATATGTACAATTAAAGCCTATCAAAGATTAATTAATCCAAAAGTTCGATACTATCTTGAATGATCACATCCTTTAGCTTGAAATAGATCTTTAATAATATTTGTTAATCTCATATGGCTTTTCTCTCAAATATTTCAATTGAATACTTCGATGCTTGAGATGGATAATCGTTTAACATAAGGTAATCTAGTAAGGTATCTTAATTTTAAAAATTAAAAATTAAAACCTTACCTTTGAATATGATTTGTAACTTTTTGTATATAATATATCATCGCAAAGAGTTTTGATAACTAAGAAAATATACTTGAATCGTATTTTGAAGAAAATACTAAAAAATATAAATAGCTTATACACTTTATAAAAACATATTTCCTTAAATGATTTCTACCAAATATTTCAACTATAAAATACTCTAACAAAATATTTCCTTAAAATGTTTGAATTTACTTGGAAGATAATAATTAACAACACTTTGCAATATTTATTTTATAAATCATATCCAATCATTTAAAACAATTCCTTACCTTTACTTATCATATTAGCATCCTAGGAATGGTCAAAATATTTTGATCATGATTTGATTTTCAGAGTCTCTCCTCACAAATTCCCTAATCAGGCAATTAGAAGCTTAGGTTTTAAATATTAAAACATTATGAAATGAGCAAAAAGCTTATTTAGGTAAAAATGGATATCTCAAGCTTTATGGAATAATTTTACTAAATGCGAAACCCTAATCATAATCTTCAAATATATTTTGAAAGTATATCATCTATCCTCCATGGTTTGGGAGTGATGATGTTAATAATGCTGGAACTTCCTCTTCCCATCGAATTTCTCTTCTCATTACTTGTTTTAACCAATATGTGATCGAATTATTTATCTTCTCAAGGTGTGCTTGTGAATTATTTTACTAGTTCAATATATTGAATATCACCATCTCAACTTCAATGTCCTATGATAATAATTTATTTGAAGCAAATATCTGTAGTTTTCATTTTGATTAGTAGGATGAAAAGGTTCTTGTTTTGATTAAGTAAAAATAGGTTTTAAAGGACCCAAAACCTTTACATCAATAGAAGTCTAGAGATAAGCATGAAAACAAAACCACAAAAAGAAGTATCCTAGAGCAACATGAGACAGACCTCCAACAAAATCATCCAAGAAGTCACAATAGATAGCGTTGGAAAAAAAAGCAAAAGTACAATAAAGGAATAGCAATCAACTAGCTAAGAAGTCTTTATCAAGTCAATAGCCCGATTCACCAAAGTTTGCATGTTATCAACATCAACCTTGACCTCATCCATCTTACTGATCTCCTCATTCTTCTTAGAGTGAGCATGGGTACATTTACTTGGTCCCTGAGTATCAACCCCTGGAAGGGAATCCTGGCCCTTATCAGTCTTATTCCTCTTCAAGAGAAAACTCAGATTGTCCACCAATTGTTTAACTAGTTTCTCCATATTACCCATTCTATGAAAAGGTTCTTGTTATTCCTTCTCTACAGCTAAATATGAGTATACATGCACTCAACTCCAACTAGCAACCAATGTTAAAAAATTTGAATATTGAAGGCCAATAGTCAAATGAGTGTTTTCCCTCCACTTGTATTGTGTCTCTTCAGCTAATCATTTGTGATCTATAAATGTTGATGGCATCTATTTGTAAACTCATTCTATTTCATCAATATAATTCCTCTTCTCTCAGTGTGCATGTAGCCATGATTTGTGGTGAACCGCGATAAACATCTTTGTTTATGCATCTTGCTATTCTATACTTTTATCTTGCATTCTTAATTAACTTACAACTTGTATCATAGCCTATGATCAATTTCAATGATCAAATTATGAAGTCATGGAGGAATTAAGAGTGCAAAAATTCTCAGGGAAGAATTTTAGTCTATAGAGGGTACAGATGCGATCATTACTTGTCAAGCATGATCTTGCAATAGCAATCAAAGGTAAAGTGAAGAAGCCAACCACCATGAAGATGAGACTTGGAATAAAACTGATGAGAAGAAAATGACATAGATTTTTCTCTCACTATTTGACAATGTGGTGTTCAATGTAAACAATAAAAAGTCAACAAAGGAGGTATGGGACAAGCTTCAAGGTATGTACCAAATGACATCTATTGTAAAAAAAATATTTATCATGAAGAAGCTTTACAAGTTGAAGATGAAGGACAGGATGATAATTTCAAATCACATAAATGAGTTAAATACTCTTTTATGTCAAGCACATTCCATTGGTATGCCTCAAGATGAAAAAAATAAGGTGGTCATCTTATTATATTCCTTACCAAATAGTTGGGATGGTGTGGTAACAATGGTCAACACTTCCGTTATCAACAAAAACAGCTTGGTCTACGATGAGGTAGCTTCTACATTACTTAGTGAAAACATGAGGAGAACCAATAAAGAGTCTTCATCTAGTGATGTGTTAACGATGGTTAGTATAAAAAATAGAGGAAGAACTCAACATAGAGGCAGAAATAACAACCACAAAAGGTCACAATTAGCTAGAAGATCGCAGTCCCAAGGTGGACAAAGCAGTTGTTGGTTTTGTGGAAAGGTTGGTCATGTTAAAAAAGCATTGCAAAAATTATAAAAGAGCTCAAGAAAAATTTTTGGACATCAGAGCAAACATTATTCATAATCACAGTGATGGTGTTTTGGTTCTTGTGACAAGTGACACAACTTCAAATTCATGGACAGTTGACTCTAGGGCTTCATTTCATGCATCTTCTTGCAGTGAAACCTTTACAAACTATAAGGAAGGTAAATTTGGGAATATTTATTTGGGTGATAACAAAACTTGTGAAATTGTAGGAAAGGGTGATATTTTGTTATCAATAGAAGGAGGTGCTCAATTATTGCTTTAGGATGTTAGGCATGTTCCCAAATTGAAAAGAAATTTGATTTTTGTTAGTCAATTATATTCTCAAGTTTTTCTTACACTTCTCATAGACACATGGAAAATTACCAGGGTTCCATAGTTATTTCCAAATGGGATAAATTTGGCAACCTATATGTTGTGGAAAGTAATGATGAGGTGGGAGCTGTGATGACTACTACAGATAGTGATGTTGTAATTTGGCATCAAAGATTAGGCCATATGAGCAAAAAGAGGCTAGAGGTTATTCTTAATTGAGATCAACTTTCAAGTCTCCAATCAATAGATTTAGAATTATGTGAGCATTGTCTTCATCAGAAACAAAAATGTGTCATATTTCTAAAGAGTGGTCATGAAAAGAAGACAACACCATTAGAGTTAGTGCACTCGGATGTCTTCGGTCTAATAGAGGTAACCTCTCATGAAGGCACAAATTTCTTTGTTCCCTTTCTTGATGATTGTACTAGAAAGGTTTGGGTGTACATGATGTCTAGAAATTTTGAAGTTTTCTCAAAATTTAAAATTTTTAAAGCTCTTGTTGAAAATTAGAATGGGCACAAAATCAAATGTTTAAAATCAAATAATAGAGGTGAATTCTATTTGTTGGAGTTTGATAACTTTGGTACAGATCAAGGTATTTGACTGGTGAAAGTTGTGTCATTCACCCCTCAATAAAATGGGGCTGCGGAAAAACTAAATCAAACTATACTTGATAAATTTTGATGCATGCAATCTAATGCCAATTTAGGCAAAGAATTCTAAGCGGAGGCTTGCAATACAATAGTGTACTTAATTAATCAAAGTCCTTCATATCATTTGGACTTTGGAATTCTGGAAGAGGAATGGTTGGGTAGAAGAATTTCTTACTCACATCTTCGAGTGTTCAGGTGTCAAGCATTTGTTCATGTTCCTAAAGAAAAAAGTTGTAAGCTAGATTCAAAATCACAATAGTGTATCTTCATGCCCTATGGTGAAGATTAGTTTAGATGTCAATTATGGGATCCTGTTGCACAAAAGATTGTATGGAGTAGAGATGTGGTCTTTAATGAGACAAAATTTCTAGCCCTTCGATCGACATCTCAGGAAGTATCTACTAAAGAATTTGTCCCAATGTCTCTATTTAATGAGAATAATTCTTCATTAAACCCATAGTCTCAACCTATGGTTTCTACTCATACCTCTGTTTTAGCTCCAAATCCTTCAATGTCTTCATCCCCTATTTCGAGCATGGATCTTTATCATGTTAATCATGGGCAACCTGATAAAGAATTGTTTGAAGATACCTCACAAACTAGAGATGAAGTGTATTAGAACATAGTTCCTATAGAGCATTTTAATCATCCTCTTGATGAGGAACAACATTGGTTTCAAGATTCTAATGCATAGGATGTATAGGCATCCCAAAACGGTGAACACTTTGATAGATCGGTTGATAGATACTCCATGTTCAATCAAGGTGAGTGGCTATAAATAAATCATGAAGTCAACACTTTCAAAACTTTTTCTCATGGCATATGTCAGTTATTGAGCCATATTGCATATGTCAATTATCAAGCCATGATGATAAGTAGGGTGCCTATGCCACTCAAAGGGTTAGGATTCCTAGTTTTGTGCATAACAATCAGCAGGGATGTGTCACCATAAACTCACGGCCCCCTCAATGAAATCTTTAGCCTCCTAGTCATGATGATGACTATAGGAATTCTCACCATATCGAGAATCCTCATGCTCATGCTAGACTCCATGAGCTTGAAAGACAGTAGATGTAGAACAGTGACAATGGTCATTCATGCAAGGTAAATAGCACATTGGATGCTAGCCTCTATGATGATCATGCCTCTCATAGAGCTGAAGATATGTTTTTTGTAAGATAAGAAACTTTCAGTTTTCCCCATCAGACTATTATAGAGCACGAGAGACTATATATTTCCCCACATAGTCCAAACAATTTGCATCTCACTAATGGCATATGGAATAATTTGGGTAATTCAATGGATACCTTTGGTCATTGAATTCAATAGAAGACATACATATCTTCAAAAGGAAAAAATTATGAATTGCTAAAAAGAAATCTTTAGAATGAAGAATACATTCCAAGGCGATCTACTAGGTAGAGAAGAATGCTTGCAGGATATTCAAATTATGAATTGCTTTACTCTAAGGAGGCAAAGCTTGAAATTTTAATCTTTGATAAAGTGGAACCAGTTAATTTTACAGATGCTTGTAGAAGTACTGATAAAAATTAGTCAATGATTGTGATGGAAGAAGGCATGAACTCTCTTAAAACTAATAAAACCTAGGATTTAGTTGCACTTCCACCCAATTGTAAAGCTCTAAAAAATCACTACGTATATAAGGTGAGAGAGGAAGATGGTGGAAGAAAGAAATATTGTGCTTGGTTGGTTGTCAAAGAGTATGCTCAGAAAAGAGGGGTTAGACTTTGCAGAGATTTTCTCACCAGTTGTGCAAATGGCTACAATTCGAGTAGTTTTAGGATTGGTAGTCATTTGGGATCTTGAGTTTGAATAGCTTGATGTCAAGATGGATTTTCTACATGGTGACACTCAATGAGGAATTATACATGAAATGACCTAAAAGTTTTGTTCAAAAGGGAAAAGAACATCTCTATTGCCAATTGAAGTGAAGTTTGTATGGGCTTAAGCAAGCTCCAAGACAGTGGTACATTAAGTTTGATTAGTTCATGGCTGAACACAACTTCACCTGATGCAAATTTGATCCATGCATCTACTATAAAAGACTTCCTAGTGGTGAGTTTTTCATTTTTCTACTTTATGTTGATGACATGTTAGCTGCTAGTTACTCTCCTCAAATAGTCAGGAAATTAAAGAAAGAGTTAGCTTCTCAGTTTGCCATGAAATATCTAGGGGCTCCCAAAAAGATTCTTGGAATGACTATCACTAGAGATAGATAGAAAAAGGTGCTTACTTTGTCACAACAATCATACATTGACAAATTCATAGAGTGGTTTGGTATGGCTGAAGCTAAACATGCTCCTATTCCTCTTGCTCCTCACTTCTGCCTAAGTTTAGATTTGTGTCCCAAAACATAAGAAGAGAAGGAATTTATGAATAATATTCCTTATAAATTATCTGTTGGTAGCATAATGTATGTTATGGTTTCTACACATCCCAAAATTTCTCATGTGGTGGGAGTAGTTAGTAGATTCGTGAGCAATCTCAAGAAGCCTCATTGAGAAGCAGTCAAGTGGATGTTGCAATATCTCAATGGAACTTCTGATTATGCATTGTGTCTTGGTAGAAATCATGCTCAGCTACAAGGATTCAGTGATTAGGATCTTGTCAGAGATCGAGAAAAATGCAAGTCTACTACTGGTTATGCTTTCATATTTGTCAAGGCTACCATTAGTTGGGCCTCAAGGCTGCAACATTGTGTTGCACTTTCTTCTATTGAAGCCGAATACCTGGCTCTTTCTAAAGAAGCTAAAAAGATGATTTGGTTGCAATGCTTGTTCAATAATCTACATTTGCAACAAGATGATTTTTTTATTTTCTAATAGTCAGAGTGCATTTTTTATGGCTCACAATCATTCCTTTTAGTGATGCTCTAAACATATTGACAAGCATGCTCACTATGTTCACTATGTGGTAGAAGAAGGGAAACTAAAGGTTGCCAAAATTGATACAAAAACCAATCTGGCAGATATGTTGATGAAGGTTGTTGCCAAGGAGAAGTTTAATTGTGCCAAGACTTCTCTTGGCCTTGTTAAAAAGAAGTAGGTCACCATGTAGAGTAGGGGAATGGGTAATCATCTAGTGTATATGTTGTCTTCATGTGAGAGATTGTTGAATATTGAAGGCCAACAATCACATGAGTGTTTTCCCTCCACTTGTATTGTGTCTCTTTAGATGATCATTTGTGATCTATAAATATTGATGGCATCTATTTGTAAACTCATTCTATTTCATCAATATAATTCACCTTCTCTCAATGTAGATGTAGCCACAGTTTGTGGTGAACCACGATAAACATTTGTGTTCATGTATCTTGTTGTTCTATACTTTTCTTTTGCATTCTTAATTAACTTACAAAATTCATATGATCCCAACCTTGAAGTCAAAATGCATACATTCCTAGAAATAACAAAATACCCTATTTATAACTTGAATGTTAGCTAAAAAACTATTTTCAAACTCCAAACATTGTTGGGTCATTTTTGGAGTTGCCTGGGCATTTTTTAGGTTGCCCACTTCAAAAAAAATGCATTAAAATTCCATGAACTTTCTATTGGATGTGAGAAATAGTTTGAGGGCCATTGTAGATGTAAAAAACATTATTTTGTACTCAAAAATAGCTATTTCTCTATATTTTTTAACAGCAATGTATTTCTTCCCAATTTTATCCTCCAAAAAAAAAACTTTTTTTTCCTAAATCTTTTTTTAAATGAAGGAGCAAATGTTTCATGTTGATAATTCAATACATGTATTCCATCAAATTGCATAAAGTCAAATCACTCTGTTCATACAGACTTGTATTCTGCATCCATATTATGCAAAATTATACATCATAAAAAACAGAATTAGATGCTACAATAAAAGTTCAAAATATATGAAATGTTTTCTTCTTTTTTGAAAACTTGACTTTATATCTTGCATCACATACATATTCTTCTAAAAATAATTGAATATTTTGGGATGTAAATATATGTTTCTTTAGTACAATCTTTAAAGAAAGTCTTTTCATGCATTATCCATGAAATAAGTATTTTGATTTCACTAATGCATTTAGAAGTTATATTTATATTGATAATAGCGTAAAGATCATACAAATGTGACTTTTATAGAATATATCAAAACCCTAAATCATTTACAAAGTGATTACTATTCTTCTAATAAATATTAACTTATTTAAAATTAAAAATTCTCCAAAGCAAAAATGCATTTCAAATAAATTTCTGAATGTTTCCTCTCATCATATCTATTCCATCATGAATAATGAAAATATCAATTTGGCATGTAGTAAAATGTTATCAAAAATGTTTTTAACTAAAATAATAAATCAAGATGCAACACATAACTTCTTGAGAGTTCCAAAATGTGTACCTAGAATCATTTTATATTTGGGAATACGTATCTGGGGATTGACTACATAACACATGCATATAGGAGAGAGTATATGATTAAATAAAGAGAATGTGCTTCATGGATTTGACAGGGAACACTATTTTTTTTCATAATTTTAGTGGTCTGACAAGATCTGCATATTTTTTTGTCCATCTAGAAAAATATGGACTCTTATTCTCTAGGTAGTTGTCATTTGTATGACTCTCATAATCTATTTTCCATCATGCAAACATTTATTTGGACAAATCCATACATTCTATAGTTGGAGAAACTTTGAAGATTTATTCAATAACATCTAGATCCAAGCATAAAAGTACCTTACCATCTTCATCCTTAACTATTTTTGACTTGGGGCTAAAATTACATGAATATCCCAAGGCAAAATCAAGTTTGAATGAAGCCATAGGAAAGGTGGATGCTAGATAAATGTTACTTCTCTTGATACGCATCATATTCTCATTGGCGGGAGTTTTGAGCCTTTGCAAGAAATTATCCATGTCAACATGCCCAATCTTTGTATCTATAATTTGATCAAGAGTAGATGAAATAAGTGATGTTATTTTGTGACCTAGCTCATTATCATCTTGATATTTCATCTTTCCTTTGTCTTTTGGTGGTGGAAACATATCTTTTGTTGCAACATAGAAATTCCAAAGAGTAAATACATCATCTAAATGGATTAGATCCATGAATGCGTTATACCTTGGTTTGTAATGGTGGATCTATAAAGAATAGGTGATCAAAGTATTGATTAGATAATTATGAAACACATATAATAGCTAGAAATGAACTAAGTAACATGTTTTTAGCTAAAAGGGGCCAAAATTGGACTTGGAAAGATGGATTGCATGTACAAAAGTATGGGGATTTTGTTTGAATGACCAAGAATGCAAGTTGGATGCATATGGACATGTGCAAAATGACAACTTTGGTATTTAAAAGTGTGACCTTTTACTAAAATCAGGTTGTCTAGAGGTAATTACATGTAGTAAAGATGCATCATATTTACTTGAGATAAATATGTAATTGGGTTCGCAGGATGTAATTTTGCATGTGTTGGAGGATAGAGTTTGGAAAATGAATGAAGCGTGGATTGGCATAGAAGATGAAAGCATGCATATGCACTTGCATGCTTGGGTGGAAATCCTTAACTTTCTTCAAAAAATAAATCAAAAAAACAAGAAACAAGAAAGAAAAACTAAAAACTAAAAACTAAACAAAAAATTACCTCTTGCTTTTGACTCAAACATGACAAACTTTAAAATCTCTCCTTACATGCAAATTTTTTTGGAACCAAAAGACTTTTGTATTTTCCACAATAAGAAGATTTCAAACTTAGTTAAGGATTGAATGCTAAAAACAAGGGTTGCACTTGAACAAATAGACAAAAATGAGCCAAAGAATGCTATATTTTAGAAAAACAAGTAAGAAATGCAGACAAAGTTGAATCTGTATCCTTACTTGGAGCTCAATGAGCCAAAAATGGAGGAAAGAGAAGTTTGGATGATTAAGTCTTCTCCAAAATTAGGTTCTCCAAGTGCATTTGCATCCAACAACTAAAAATCTTTAAAAAATTCAAAGTTTTAAGGAAAAATATGGTCTCTAAGGGTAAATGCATTTGCATGAATGAGCAAGATGTTATTGCAGCTATCTTTCTTCAAACATTTTTTATGCAAATCTAATTAAGAAGGCCCTAGATCATAGGCATTTTTGTCTCAAACATGAAAAACGTGGTCTCCAAAGTCATTTTCATGCAAATATTTTTTACGGTATGCATGTATTTGGGAATTTTTAATGAAAATTGTGTCCTAGAGATGCAAATGCATGAAACATGTTTTAGATCCAAGAGGGAAAATGTGGACTTGAGAAAAACTTTCATGGAGTAAAAGCCACAAAACACTCTAGAAATTCAAATACATATTTTTAAAATGCATGCATTTTTCATTTTTAGTGAAAATCACACTCTTGGACTGCCATTACATGTGACATTTTGAAAGAATGCATGCTCTTAATGACAAATCACATTGTTGGGATTCCATTGCATGTGATGTTTTGGAAGAATGCATGCTCTCAATTACAAATAACACTCTTGGGATGCAATCACATGATTTAAAAATCCTTCCAACTCAAACTTTTTCTATTTAAGAGAAAAATCACACTCTCCAAGGTGAAACACATGAATTGAATGCATGTAAAAGAATTTTTCTAATGCAAATCACACTCTTAGAGGTTCATAACATGCAACACCTAGGTTGGAAAAGGTGTTTCTCATGCAAATCACACTCTCCAAAGCCTTTTGCATGTTTTAAAATATGTTTTTTTTTAAATTTCCCAAGTCAAACATTTCCCCTCAAATAAAATCACTCTTTAAAAGTGCAATAACATGTTTTATGTTTGCCTTCAAATGCAAATTGCACTCTCCAGATGTGTTTTCATTTTTAAAAATATGTCTTAACTCATCATGTATTTGGGTTGGACAAGCCAAAATCAAACTCTCAAGAAGCATTTGCATATTTTGGTCATTTGTATTTGCATGCAAGAAGAGAATCACATTATCTAGATGCATTTGCATGACAGATTTTTAAAATGACATGTTATCGAGTTGCATAACTTAAATTTTCTATTTAGCACATGTCTAATTGATTATTGAACAAATACCAAATAAACTTTTCAAATAGAATATTTACACTATATAGGTTACATATTATGTGCAAATATTTTCAAAAAAGTAACATTTTCCATGAATGTTTTAAAACAAAACACTAAAGTAAATCTCAACATTAAATTAGACTATATATTACACTATAGTCCCTTAAGTGAAAAATAAAAAAGAAACTCAACATCAAAATATAACATAAAGTGTACTATAATGACTTAAGTGATAAATTTAAGTCATAAAGTAACTTAAAAACATAACATAAAGCGAATTTAAGTTTTTTTTTTTTTGAAGTGCAACTCAATATTAGAATATAAAATCCACTTTTTTTAATATGCAATTGATCTTGGAGAGTCCACTTTTTGGGCACTAAAATGGTCATATATTTTGACTAACAAATCTAATTAAGCCCTGAGATATACCAAATCAAAGAGAAAACCAAAACCAAGAGATTGAACAAAATGAAAAAGACTAAAACAAACAATCTTAAAAAAACATTGGAAAATGTAAATAAGAAGATATCCTTACATTAACAAGGATATATCCTTAAAGAAATAATGTGGATTGGTTGTCTTTTAATTTTTGTAGTCTCTCCTATCTCCCTCGCATTGGTTCTGACCATTCTCCCCTTTCTTTTATTGTTGATCCTTTAACTAGTAAGACTGATCAACCCTCCAAATTTGAAAGAATCTGGTAAGCTCACCTTGAGTTGGAATCTAGAATAAAGGAATGGTGGAATATCAATGTGGAGGTAACTACCATGTTTAAGGTTTATTGGATATATCAAAACTAAGATTAAGAATTAGAACAAATAGGTTTTTGGGGAAATTTTTTAAGATAATATTAAAACTATTATAAAACTTAAAAATGTTCAAGAGAAGATCCAAGAGAATGGCTTCTTTAACCAATTGCAAAAAAATTAAAGTCAAATTATGGTTAACTACCATAATATTATCACAAAAGAAAAAACCTACTAGAGGTAAAGATCTAGAGTGTTGTGGTTGGAAGTTGGTGAGCAAAAATATTTTTGTATGACTGCTTTGAAACATAAAGCAACTAGTAGGATCAACTCAATCAAGACTGTGTTAAGAAAAGTGGACAAGGATGAGGATATTAAAAAGGAGATGTTGAATTATTTTTCTAATCTTCTAAAGGAAGATACAACCTTCAATTCTCACTATTAGGATCAAGTGTTTTCTTTCATCTCGAAAGGGATCTTTGCTTCTCAAAATAAAATGTTAACTACTATTCCAACCATTCAAGAGATTAAAGAGGCGACTTTCTCTTTTGAAGTGGAAAAGTCCCCAGGTCCATATGGATTCCCCATTTTTTTGCAAAGATTTTGGAAATTCATCTCAATTGATATCTCTAATGTTTTTGAGGATTTCTTTGGATCTCAATCTTTACTCAAAAAGATCAACTATACTTTCATTCCTCTTATTCCTAAAACTCCAGGAGCTCACACTATTGATGGATTTAGACCTATTAGTTTATGAAAGTTTGTTTACAAGATTATCTTCAAGGTTCTTACTTCTAGAATTATTTCTATTCTTCCTGGAATAATCTTAAAACATCAAAATGAATTTGTTCCTAGTATTATTGTCCATGAAAAGATTCACTCTTTGGAAATGACCAATAAAGAAGGTTTCATTATGAAGTTAGATTTATCTAAAACCTATGATAGAGATGATTGGTTGTTCTTGTGCAAGGGGCTTAAATCTTTTGGTTTCAATAAAAGAGTGATCAATCTCATGGAAATTAATATCTCCTTCTTCAGTGGCTATTTTGGTGAACAAGAACTCTTCCAACTTTTTCAAACCTTCTAGAGGGCTTAGACAAGAAGAGCCTCTTGAATGTCCATATTATTTTCTAGTATGGTTGAGACTCTAGGAAGATTGATTGGTCAGTACGTTTGGGAATGAAATGCTGAAGGGCTTCACACCTCTTCTAGACCTAAAACTTTCTCTCATGAGCAATTCATAGATGATATTGTCCTCATGGAAATTTCTTCTATCCAGGAAGCCAAAATGTTTAAACAAGCTATCTCTAACTACATTTAAGCTACTAGGAAATTAATTAATTGGTCTAAAAACTCTATCTTTTTTATCAACACTCCTAAGGAGAGAAAATTGAGAATGTTTAGAATTTTGGGGTGCAGGATTGATTTGTTTTCTTCCACTTATTTAGGGTTTTTACGATTGGAAGTGGATGACTCTTTTTGGAATAAGTCAATTGTTAGGTTTAATGCTAAGTTGGCTAGTTGGAAAGATTCCCTCCTTAGTTAGGCAAGTAAGATTCAATTTCTCAAAGCTACCTTGCATAATTTACCTATCTATGATCTAAGTTTGTTCTCCATTCCAGCAAAATATGCAAATGTGTTTAAGAAATTTAGAGATCTTTTATATGGGCTAGAATGGAAGTGAAAAATAATTTTCCTATTATCAAATGGGAATATCATGTATGCAATCCTAACAAGAGAGGAGGTCTAGGATTAAGATCGATCATATTGACTAATAAAGCCCTTCTAACTAAATAAACTTTGAGAATTTATGAAGATGAAAAGGAGATGAATGTTATCATGAAAAAGAAATAGCTTACTAGTTTAGGGAATTTGGAAACTTTTCTTAATTTTAGCCTCTCCTAATTGGAACATTATCCAAAGTGCAAATCCATATCTAGACTTGGATGTAAGTGGATCCTTGGGAAGGGCAACAAAATAAATTTTTTGGATAATACTTGGCTTGTGGATAAACCCCTGAAGGATTATCCCAATTTAGCTCCTTATAAGGATAGATGTATTGAGCCCTTTGGAAATGAAGCTAGTGGCTACTAGAGGGAAAACAATTGGACTAACCTAAAACATATCAGTATGGAGTTATCCCCTATTAATTTGAATCTCGATCTTTTATTCTTAAGACCAGAAATTAAGACAAAATTATTTGGAAACTCAATCCTCATGGAAAAATTTTGGTGGCTTCCATTTTCTTTGAGGTGTATATAGACATGGCTAAACCTTTATGGGCTAATGGCTAGATAAAAAATCTTATTCCTAAAATTAAAATCTTGTATTGATTATTTATTCAAGACAAATTTCTAACCATTGAAAACCTTGAAAAATGGGGTTTTGTTTTACCTAATAGATGTTATCTTTGTGAATGTGTAGTAGAAATTGTGAACCACCTATTCCTCAAGTGTCCCTATATGCTTAAGGTCTGGTCTAGTCTCTTCTCCAAAATGAACCTTCATTGGGTTTTTTTGAACACCATTCAAGATTTTTTTATCAATAGATGAGCCCTATTTCTAATAACGGATTGGAAAAATTGTGAAATTTGATTGTTGCTCACACTATCTAGAACATGTGGAAAGAACAAAATAATAGGTTATTTTCAAACCAAAGGAAATAACCAAGAGAGGTATGTGAATGGATTGTATACTACATAAATGAAAATGTGTAGGTGATGATGCGAACAAGATAAGAACCAAAAGAAAGATGTATTGGAAAGTATTAAAATTTGGGATATTTCTAAAATAAAAATAAAGACCAAAGATCTAAAAGGGAGAACCTTGTGTGAATGTTTCCCCCTCAAATTTTGGTTTAAAAATAACTCCAATGGTGCATCAAAGGGAAATCTAGGTAATGCAAAACCTGGGGGTATTGTGAGAAATGAGGTTGGTAACTATATTTATGTTATCATTGTCCCCCTAGGGATTCAAATTTTTCATTCAATAGAAGTTGTGGTTTCACTGCATACCATTCAATTGGTGAAAATGGTGGGATGTGAAAATTTTTGGATGGTTGGTGACTCAAAAAATATTATTAACTACATTAGAGGCAATTGTGATATGACACAAGATATAAGACACATGATCGATAAAGTCAAGATAGTGGCATGAAGTTTTGATATGTCCCATATTAGTCATGATTTTAGAGAAACCAATATGGCACCCTATAATTTGGCCATTGTTGGAACTTCAAGTAATGAAATCATTACTTGGCCTAGTACTGCCAACATGCATAAGGATTTGATTAATTTGATAAATGAGGAAAAACTTAACATCTATGTGGGGGTTATCATTAATTTTCTACAGTGATAAAAACGCATCATGATTTGTGTACTATCAATACTAAGAGAGAAATATTTCCTTGTCTCATGATTTTGGGTATTTTAAACCCCCATTTAGGGGTTAATTCCTCAATAAATTCTAACCTCAATAGAACGGAGACTAGTAAGTATAGAAGGATCAAGAAAATGGGTGGCAATTTTAACTATGTGGAATCGAATTCATGCCAATGGAAGACCAAAAAGAAAACTTGACAAATTCTTTTGAAGGGTGGAATTGTGAATCTTCTTATGAAATTCAAGGGGGTCAATGAAGAAATTACACTAAACTTTGTGGAAACCTAGAATGAGGGCAAAGTTATTTTGCATAATTGGAAGGTTGATCTCTTCA
Organism: Cupressus sempervirens; assembly: GCA_028749045.1. Taxonomy (NCBI): domain Eukaryota; kingdom Viridiplantae; phylum Streptophyta; class Pinopsida; order Cupressales; family Cupressaceae; genus Cupressus; species Cupressus sempervirens. The sequence continues at coordinate 320,980,416 of CM053791.1, forward strand.
TGGACCTAATTGCTAAAGTCACATGCATGTTGAATAATGGTAAGAAGTTTTCAAAGATATTAAACATGATAAAGAAGTTGTATAGTTATTTCCAAAGAGAGCTAGAGAAAGATCTAGATCGGTAAAGAAAAATGTTAGTTTTTTTGAGATAACACAAATCAAGAAAAAATAGAGGCATGTATTGAAGGTTATTATGGAAACCATAACTATAGATGACATATTTACTAGGGTTATAAATTACCATTTTGTTTTTTTAAACTACTCCACACATAAAAAAGTGTATTTATTCACCCTACTATTTGCAAAGATCTCTAGTTAAATGGTTTTACCAAGCACTGCAGTAATCTGGCCAATCTTATTCTCCATGAGGATCTTATGAAATTAATTTCTAAGTACTATGATTATTATAAAGTGGGGAAGAGCCTTAGGCCAAAAAACTAGGCTAAAGAAATGGATGTCATTCAAAAGAAGCAGAAATGTGCTCAAGGTGAGGGAAAGGATTCGACCAAGGGAAAAAAGGATCAGGATGATTTTAAGGATTCTTCAGATGAGTTTTCTTCAAAATTGAAACATAAAAAGGGTAAAAATTTTAAAATGCAAGGAATCCAATTTTGAGGAGAGTGACAATAATTATGATACTAAGGAATCTGAAAGTTCTAAGGAGGACGGGGAATCAAATGAAGAGGTTAGTGAGGAAGAGGGGAATAATGAGGAAGAGGGGGACAATGAGGATGATGAGGAAGCTGACATTGAGGAAAAAACATAGAAGGTCAAAGAGGAGAATGTGGTTATGGAAGAAGAGGGTTTAGATAAAGAGGATGATGTTAAAAATGAGGTGACGAATGTTGAAAATCACTAGGAATAGGAGATGGGAGATATCCTTCATGAAATTGGAGAAAGCAAGGCAGAGGAGGAATTTGGAAATAGTGACACTACCAACACCATCAAGAGGACCCAAAATCATGGGAGTGGGAGAGACCTTAATCCTTTAAAGGAACTCATTTATCAAGATTACACTGGCAAGAAAGAGCATATCTTTTCTCAAAATGAAGCCACAAGAGAAAAGGGGAAGTATGATATTAATTCAAAGAGGAAAAGTGAAGAGATCAATGTAAATCCAAAAGGCCCAATGAATATCTTGAAAACTGTCAAGGCCAGGTATGACTACTCTTTTAAAGTTGATAAGTGGATGGTTGAGGAAATAAAGAAACTCAATGAGGGTGTGTAGGATTTGCATAAGAAATTTGAATAAATCCAAAAGGGAAACGAAAAAAGATTCATGTCAACAATGTGGATAGTGACTTCAAAGCTATTTTGGAAGTCCATATGCATTAGATGCATGAGGGCATGAAAAGAATGAATCTCTTCTCAGAATCATTTTTCTCCAAAGTCATGAAGGCCTCAAAGACTTTAGATAAAATCTCAAAAGTCTGCATAAACTACTCAAGAGCTAAAAGGCTAGTGAGGTCATCAATGTGGATAAGGATCCTGGGACTTCCTATGTGTTGAAAAAAAAATCCTTGTGATAGAAGCCGATAAAAAAAGATGGAAGATTAAAGAAAATAAGGGAAAGCCCAAGGTAAAATTGGTAGTTATCAAATCATTTTAGAGGTTGGAAGAATTGGAGGAGGAGACTGAGTCTCTTCTTATGCAACTGGTGTAGTTTGGTCTAATATGGTCTTGTTTTGTTGGTCTCTTGGTTTTTTATCCCCTCTATTTAAGTGTTTGTGTTGTTTTTAGTAGGTTTTTTGGTTTTTTTTTGTGTCTTGTTTGGTGTTACCTACTTCGGGGGTAACTGATGTATATGATGAATCTTTTGAAAACCTATCTTCTTTGAGACTATAAAGGGTTTTAGGTCCCTTAAAAACCTATCTTTACCATCAATCAAAAACAATGTGGACTATATGTAGAGTGAAGGAGCTTTTCCCTTACCATCTAAGTACATGGTCATTTGTGAAAAGGATGTATTACTTATGGAAAGAGGATCTCGAAAAAGGAGAAATATTAATTATAAGAAATCCACCTAAGAAGAGATTCTTGACCAATATAATATCTCCAAGAAGAGGGGAAAAAGAACAATAATGCACCTATTAATCCCCCTATGTATATGTGGATTAGGGATCCTTGGATGAAGGATAACAAACTTTAACCCAAATTAAAGGAAAGTGTATATAATAGACATATCTTTATTTGATAAATAAGAGGTGAAGACACGGGACATACACCTCTTGCAAAAGAAAGAATCCATAGTCAATACACAATCCTTCATAAATAAAGAACAATCTCACATAGTAAAAAAGTTCCACTTAAGCCTGAGGAAAGTAGATCCTTAGAAAAAGAGCTAAATAATGAAAAAAGTCTCTTGCCCCCCAAGTGTAAGTCTAGAAAAAGAAGTCTATAATGGATTATATAACAAGAAGTATTATAGGATAATGCAACACCATATAGAAAATTAAAGCAAGAAAACACCATAGGATAATCAATTCCAAACAACATGAGATGTAAGGAAAGATATCTCATTTGAAGTAAACTATATATGATCATTAAATGAGATGCATTAAAATCTTAGACATGAAAAGGCATTTGTAGACAGAGACATACACTCTTGCATGTAACAAATCATGATATATCATAGATAAACATGAATCATAACATAATCATATCTATAGACAAATAAAATAAGTAGATGAAAGAATTTTATTATAAAACCTAAAGAATAAACATGAGTAACATAGTAAAGAAAGGAATCAACACTAATGTAGTGTAAAGAGATGTAACATACATAGATAATGCATCCAAAAATGGAAAGAAGAACATCAACATGTAATGAGGAAATACTATCAAGCAACACGCAAGAAAGAGAACCAAATTACAAGAAGACACAAGGAGAAAGAAACACAATTCCTAAGAGATGGAATGGATTCTAGAAAGATGGAAAAGAAAGGATAACAATATCTTTCTCCCACATAATTTTTTGTAAATAAAAATACCTATCTATAGGAGGCAAAAAATATCCCTACAAGGAAATAAAGGGAGAAACCTTTCCCCCTAGTTAAGGGACAAGAAAGAGAAACCTATTTGGAGATTCCTAATGCCCATTATGAAAGATAACAGGAAAACAACCCCAATAGGTGAGAAGAAAGGATAAGTTAAATTATGATGAAATTATAACACCTCCCACATATAAGGAATAATTATTAAAGAAGCATATTCCTTTACATACAAATAGAAAATTATACAATTAGAAAGCATGTGAGAATAATCATAGTAAAAAGGACATGTGATGTAGTTTGAGGCCGGATACCTCCAAAGGAGATGACCTAGCCCCCCAAAATAAACACAATGTAAATACAACAATGACACACTAGATATAATAGGAAATCCAACTCTTTATTCATCAAGTGACTAATTACATGCATTGTGTCAGGCTATAAGGACATTTCGATTATGGAAAAATACAAAAGCAATTACAGTAATAGTTCTATAAGATCCCACAAGATCCAAATAACTCCTAGCTGGCCTAGATTTTTAATAGAAAAATAATTTGGTAGAAACCCCAAGCAAGATCTAGACTATTTCTTGTAAGCCACCAGGCAATCTTCTTTTTTCCTAAGCCCACTCTCAGCTACTAGCTCTACTAAATTTCACTCATGTAAGCTACTCTTTTTCAACTCCATCCTCAATGAAATGTGACACTTGACATCACAAGACTCTCTACTTATTCTAAACCAAGCCACATGTCATCCTAGCAAGTTACATTAGCTAAACACTCACATTAAATAAACACTAAAGCCACAAGTTGGCCTGGAAGATTAAATAACACTTAGTACATGCCTTGATTTTATACTCATAACTAGCTCATAATGTAAAATAACATTATGTGACCTTAACCATAGGTCTGCATGTCATCCAATGATCCATATCTAATAGTACAAGAGATAACTCCCACATATAAAATCTCACAAAAATAATCTCCAGAGCCTACCCAAGAAATAAGGAACACATTACTAACAACCACCAAAAGATCTCTAAATCCAATACAATCACTCCAAACCTTATGTGCACATAGGATAAGGTCCACCAATATGTGCTAAACATAACACTAAATGCACAAAAAATAGGGTCCACAAAATCAAAGCTTGATACTCATGTAGGATTGCCCAGTACCCCAAGATGCTCCTACATTAGACACCCCAAGTATGAAAATATGTTCTTAGTAGCTAGAAGAGTATATTCTAGGATTCAAAACATAAACCCCAAACTAGGTCTTCACATACATGTCCTCTAAGTTATCAACTTGTACACTCTTTCCTTTGTTCTACTTCTGCAACTCCTTTCCTACAACTATCATCTTTGCATCTATCTTTGTTGTGCCATGGGTCTATTTCCCATGCTAATATCTAGCCCCTTGAAAATCCTTCAACTCAACTTGCCTACCAAAACTCAATTTCTTCCTCCCAAGCTCTTTATTATACAAAGAAATTAGGGAAAACTTTATGCCACCCTTCTCAAAATTAAACACATTCTTCACACAATCATGCACTGCCCTAACATCATACTGCCAAGGTCTACCAAGTAATACATGATAACTAATCATGTCCACAATATCACATAACACTTGATCAACATACTCTAAAATCTTAAAATTAACAAGACACTACTCCCCTACATGTAAATCATGCTCATCTTGCAACCAAATAAATTTATAAGAACAAGGATATCTTGCTCTCTTCAAACCAAATTTCTGAACCATCTCCTTGGTAACTAGGTTATCAATATTACCACCATGCATAGTCACATTTCAAAAATTATCTCCATATTTACAATGAGTCCTAAACAAATATCTTCTTTTGCCAAATAATACTTGTCAAACCAACAAGTTATCTTCCACCTCAAGCTCATTTACTGAGTCCTCATTCTCATGCACTACAAAAACTCTTTATCATTGACCTTTCCATCATCATTTGGACATTCAAAAGATCTAAGTCCTTCTTCACCATATCTAAAGTAAGTACCTTTAAATCCACATTTACATGTTCTCTTCCTCTATTCAATAGGTTTCAGTTCATCCTCAACATTTGGTTTATCCTTCACCAAGTGTTCCTTGTTTTCCTTCCCTTAGGAACTACCTTGATGTCTTGTCTTTAACTTATCTTCTACTTTTAGAGCATATTGATAAGAATTCTAAACTGAATCAATCTTCAACATGCCAATCTCATCTTGAAGATTGAATCTCAAATGATTAATATATCTACCCATGTTTTCCTTGGAAAGTTCTTTATCTCCAAACTGAATTGTCAACTTGTAGAATTCCTCAGTATAATACTTCATATATATATATTTCTATTTTAGATTCTACAATCTCTTAAATAAGTCAATTTTATAATCAACAGGAATGAACTTAGCCTTTAATTTTATCACCATTAATTTTCATGTAGTGTTCTTCATTTCACCTTCCTCTTCTTTATATCTTTGCAATTCTTTCCACCATAAAGAAACATGTCTTTTAAACTCAATCTATGCTAACCTCACCCTAAGTGGATCTCCAACATCCTCTAACTCAAGGTAGTCTTGCAATTCACCAATCCAATCAATCAGATCTTCAAGATTAAGAGGACCTAAGAAATTAGAAACACCCATCTTAAACTTCAACTTCAACTGAGCTTTAGATCTATCCAACTATCAAGTTCTATCTTCCATGCAATCAATTCTATCTTCTTCACTAGATCCAACAACTTTGAAATCTTCAACGACTTCCTCATAACTATCTTTTGTACCCACATTCCTTAGTACGCTAGCTATAGCTCTAATGATCTCAGGGACCATATTCTTCTTCATCAATTCCATCTTAGATCTAAAATATGATCTAACCTTCTCTAAAATCTTAGTCTCCATAGCATTATCAAGATCTACAATTACCTTATAGTTCAATCTTCTCAGAGGCATCTTCCAAGATCTTCACAACTCCTCTACAACAAATCCCTAAATAGTCCCTGACCAGATCAAACCTTTACTATAATACCACTTGATGCAGCATAAGGTAGGTGTACCTCCAAATGAGATGACCTAGTCCCCAAAAAATGACCACGCAATGGAAATACAAAAATAACACACATGGTCTAATAGAAAATACAACTCTTTATTCATCAAATGATTGATTACATGAAATATGTTAGGTTGTAAGGCCTTCCTAGTTATGGACACATACTAAAACAATTATAGTAATCATTTTGCAAGATCCCACAAGATCTAAATAAATCCTAGCTAGCCCAAATTTATAATAACATAACAATCTGGTAGAAACACCAAGCAAAATGTAAACTTGTGCTCACGAGCCACCAAGAAATCTTCTTGTTTTCTAAGCCCACTCTTAGATGCTAGTTGTGCTAAACTTTTCTCTTATTAGCTACTCTTGCTAGACTCCATCTTTAATAAAACATGACACTAGACATCACAAGACCATCTACTTATACTAAGCCAAGCCACAAATCATCATAGCAAGTTACATTAAATAAACACTCAAGCTACAAGTTGACATAGAAAATTATATAACACTTAGGATAGTGGTGCATGAGCACCTATTCCTCCACTCTCCAAAGCATCAACTACAAAAATCTGTTCATGAGTTTCACTCAAGGGTATTGATGCCTAAGAGTCTTTGATAAGTTTTAGAAGTAGTTTTTCATTACAAATAAGCCTACTTGTAAGACCTAGTCACCATTGGTGTTTTATATACCATGGGTTTTTTACTATGGTCATCAGGCACATCTTAGTCCTAGGATAGGGTAGGTGTGTTCTTAGGCTTCTAAACATGTGTATTTGGTTAACTCAAAGGATCTCTTTGTTAATTGACCCAACTTGGATAGTACAAATTTTATGTTGGCATTCCTTCACTAACCGACCCAACTCAATCAATACTATCACTAAACTTAGTTACCACTAAATGCTTGACACATATGGAAAACAATCTCCGATGCTTGAGTGAGCTCAGTTATCACTGGTTGCTTGGTAAAGACTTGACAATTTTTTATTACATTTAACAACTTTCACATAATCACTCTCCAATGGTTACAACCTTTGAAATTTGGTTGGATTAGTCAAGAAAGGTCTTCAAATATCCCTTCTAGGAAGGTGGAAGATAGAGAACATGTACTTTTGCAATTTGAAATCAATAAAATCTCCCATTTTTCCTTATAATTGGCTATAACACATGAGTGTATAGACTAGTAGAATAAAATAATTGTTTAAACTTGAATCTTGAATGTCTTAGGAGAAGAATTTGAATGGTTTTAAGTATTGAAGTAATCAACATCAAAAGATATTTAACATTCTTCTTCGAGTACACCAAAATCCTTGTTCCATTGACAAGTTTTTGAAAAAATGCCTTAACTTACATTTCTACTGTGGAAATATCATGCCACTCAATAAAATTAAAGTTAGAGGGGTGTACTATAAGACCCTAGAAGGATGGGAGGTGGAAAGTGAGTTATCTAATTTTGCAACCCAACCCTAGACCAAACATCTCTATCTGTTTGGTTTAGGACGACATGTATTGAGGTGCCAAAATTACTTAGGGGATGGATAAAACCTTTCTAATGGTGGAGTGTGATCACTAATAGATCCCTCTTAGTTTCTTAGTTGGTGGCTATGTCTGATCAATAGCCTAATTTGTACTTTCTTCACAAACCCAATCAATTAGGGTTGATTATTGCATTTTTGTTTTGGTGGTCATCTAATTAGTTAGGAGTATGAAGCCTTGGAATCAGAAGCATCTTCTAAAATGGTGTCTCGATATCAACTTTTTTTCTAAGTATTTTGGATTTTGGATTAATTACAAACCAAGTTCTCATTTCCTCTTTGGTAGGGCTAATTGGGACTACTAGACCTAAAAGCTAGTTTTGTTGTTTGGGGCTACTAGGAATAAGTTAAGCTATTCTAACCCATCAAGTTGAGTTTTTTTAATTTTTAGGAACCTTTCTATCCCCCTTTGAACACATAGGTTCCCATTTCAAGCATATCCTAGTAGTTAGTGGTTTTGTGCTTAGAGACCTAGTTGTGCTCTTTCAAGTACCTAGTTCGTGTTTGTGTGTAAAGTTTATACAAAGGCATAGAGCCCTCTATTAACTCCATTTTGATGTATTTGAAGTATTCTAAGGTCACACCACAACCTAGTTGCCTATATAAGGGAGAGCTATGCATCAAGTGGTATCAAAGCAACTTAAGAACCCTTAGGGTAAAAGATCTATTAACACCATGGAAGGAGAAGATGGAGGGTTATCTACAAGGATGACCTATGAAGAGATAGTGAAATGTCGTAGAGACTAGAAACTAAGGAAAGATGAGCAAAGGAAAAAGGAGATGCAATTGATGAGGCAAGAGATGGAAAAGCTTAAGGAAGAGTTTTGAAATAGAAGTGGTGAAAACTTTGAAGAAGTCAAACAAGGGAGTGATGAAGAACCCCTTGAGAAGGATGAAGAAGAATGTCTTGTTGACCAGAGGTTGCTTGTGAGGACTCTAAAATCTATGGAGAGTAGAACCATGGATGCTAAGCTTGATTTTCATACATACAATGGGAAGATGGACCTAGAGACTACAATGGATTGGGTAGATGCCCTTACCAATTTCTTTGACTGTGAAGACATCCCTAAGAACCAAAGGGTGAATATTGCCAAGTCAAGGTTCAAAGGCTCTGTATTCACATAGTGGAACTTCAAGATGATAGGGTGAAGAGTAACAAGAATCTAGTCACCACATGGAAGAAGATGGTGACCCTACTTAGAGAGACCTATGTCCCTAAGGACTATGAAGTTCAACTTCATAAGAAAAGGATGAGTTTGAGGCAAAAAGAGATGGACATCTCTACCTATACTGAAGAATTTTAGAAGTTAGTAATGAAGTCTAAACTTTTTGAGCTTGAAAGTGTGAAACTTGCTAGATACATGAAAGGACTAAGGATTTCCATTCAAGATGAACTAAGTTTAACAAGTCCTACCATAGTGACCCAGTGCTACCAATTGGCACTCAAGGTTGAAGAGAAGTTCAAAAGAAGGAATGAGCAAAGTGGTAGAAACAAAGGAAAGAATGATAGAGGAAGAGGAAACCATGGAATTAAAGGAACATAAATCAATAGACCACAAGAGATTCCAATAAGGAGAATAGTCAAAGAGAAATCAATTCAAGAGGTGGATATAGAGGAACAAGAGGTAATGGGAGAGGTCGAAATAGTGGAAGAAACAACAGGCAGATCAAATGCTACAATTGTAACCAGATGGACCACTATACAAAACAAGTGTCCTGGGAAGAAGAATAACCAAGGAGAGAGAAGAACAAATATTTTCCAAGAAGATGATGATGATGAAAGTGTAAGAGACTATGATGGTGAATAAGGGGTTTCTCTCATGATGAAGAGGACATTGACTCAAGCATCCATGCCAATGAAGCCTCCTCAAAGAAAGACTCTTTTTAGGACCAGCAACAAAATCCATGGAAAAGTATGCAAGGTAGTTATTGATTTTGTTCTACTAAAAATCTTGTATCCAAAGAAATGGTAGATAAACTAAATTTAGAGAAAATACCCCACCCAAATCCCTCCCATCTATCTTAGATGACAAAAGGACAACAAACCCTTATAAATGACTAGGCTTGGGTAGATTTTTCAATAAAAGACTACAAGGATAGAGTCCTTTGTAACATTGTAGAAATGCATATTTGTCACCTTCTACTAGGGTGTCCATGGTAGTATGACCTTAAGGCCAAACATGATGGTGTCACAAACAAGTACCAAATTAGTAAAGATGGTCATAAGTACAACCTTCTCCCTAATCCCAACCCTCACCAAGAGAAACCTAAAGAGAAGTTAGCCATTATGGCAAGAGAAAAATAAATGATGAACATAATCTAAGACTTTTGAATAGGGTATGCTCTGGTTCTCAAACCTAAGATAAAAGAAGTCACTAAAGAAGTACCTAAGGAAGTAGATGGTCTACTACAAAAGTACAAAGGAATACTTGTAGGAGACACACCAAATGAACTCCCACCATTGAGGGACATCTCACATTAGATAGACTTCATACCAAGTGCTTCTCTCCCCAACAAGGCTACATACAAACTCACCCCTGATCAAAATGCAAAGGTGTCTAAATAGATCAATGATTTGTTGGAAAAGGACTCATAAAAAAGAGTCTCAACCCTTGTGAAATCCCTAGTGTATTGGCCTCTCAAAAGGATGGAAAATAGAGACTTTGCACTAACCCTAAGGCAATAATTATGAGGTATAGTTTCCCTATACCTAGAATTGAAGATCTACTAGACAAACTTGCAAGACCATGCTACTTTTCTGAAATAGACCTTAAATCAGGCTATCATTAGATAAGGATCAGGCCTAGAGATGAGTGGAAAATAACATTTAAAACCACTAAAGGTTTATATGAATGAATTTTCATGCCATTTGGTCTAAGAAATTCCCCTAGAACCTTCATGAGGCTGATGAATGAAGTGCTTCATGACTTCATAGGTAAGTTTGTAGTAGTCTATCTAGATGACATACTAATCTTTAGCAAAACAAAGGAAGGGCATATGAAGCATTTGGAACAAGTCCTTCAAAGGCTACATGAAATGAAGTTAGCAATCAACCTTGAAAAATGTGCATTTATGAAAACATAATTGATATTCTTAGGCTTTGTCATCTCTAAAAGCACGTTGAAAATGGATCCTAAAAAGGTAGAGGCTATCATTAATTGGCCAACACCTAAGATAGCAAGGGAAGTCAAGATCTTCCATGGATTGGCAACATTTTATAGAAATTTTGTCAAGAAGATCAGTCATATATGTGTACCCTTATTGGATACCATAAAGGAGGTAAGAAGACAAAGTTTCAATGGAGAACACAAGCAGATGAAGCATTTGAATATTTGAAGGGTAGAGTAGCACAATATCCAATCTTGGCACTACCTATCTTCAACATGTTCATAGTGGAGACTGGTGCTAGCAACCTTGCCATAGGTGCAATTCTTAGTCAAGAGGGAAGACCAGTGGCCTTCTTCTCTGAAAAATTCAATGATGCTAAGAATAAATACAATACATATGATGTAGAACTGTATGCTATAGTTCAGGCTCTTAAGAAATGGAGGCACTACTTGCTTCCTAAGGAATTCATTATCTATATAGACAATCACACATTAAGCTTCCTAAATAACCAAGACAAGTTGAGTTGTAGACACATGGAATGGGTTGAGCAACTCTAAGCCTTCACATTCTCTATTAAGCACAAGAAAGGCACTGCAAAAAGGGTAGTAGATGCTCTCATCGGGAGAGTCACTTTTGTGGAAGAAGTATAAGTGCAAAGCATGGGGATTGATACCCTTAAACACCTATACAAAGATGATCTAGCTTTTGGTGACATTCATAAGGTTTGATCTCCATAATCTAATGTCTATAACACAACATATTCTAAATATTTATTGGAGAATGGTCTCTTGTTTAAAGGAGGACAACTATGAGTTCCAAGATGTTCCATGAGGGAAAATATGATCAAAGAGAATCATTGCGGCACATTAGGAGGACACTTTGGGATTGAAAAGACTCTAGAACTCTTAAGGAGAAACTATCATTGGCCAAAACTACCTACTAATGTCAGAGAGTTTATTGAAACTTGTACAATTTTCTAAAGAGCCAAGGAAGTCAAAACAAACCAAGGTGTTTACCAACCCTTACCAATTCTAGCAAAGCCATGGGAAAATGTGTGTATGGATTTTGTCTTAGGTCTCCCAAGAACTAGACATGGTCTTGATAGCATTTTTGTTATTGTGGATAGATTTAGTAAAATGGCTCATTTTGTTCCTTGCAAAAGCTCTAATAATGCTTCACATATTGCTAACCTATTTTTCAAGGATGCAATCAGGATTCATGGATTACCAACATCCATTATCTTTGATAAAGATGTAAAATTCCAAGGTCATATTTGGAGGACCGTATGGAAAAAGTTGGGCATAAATCTATCTTTCAGTTCTTCCTACCATCCACAAAAAGATGGGCAGACTGAAATAATAAACATATCTTTAGGCAACCTTCTAAGATGTCTAACCAAACAACATGGATAGACATGGGATGCTATCCTCCCTCAAGTAGAACTTTCCTTCAATGACTTAGTAAACAGGTCAAAAGGGAAGACACCATTCCAAGTAATCTATGGACTTCATCCTTAAGGAGTCATGGAATCGAGAGATTTACTAAATAACTTCAAAGTTAGTGCACAAGGTGAAGAATTTTTAGCATGGATCAAGAAAATTCATGATCAAGTTAAAGACACTTTGCATTAGAATACTACAAGGTACAAAGAACAAGCAGACAAGAAGAAAATACACATTTCTTTCAAGGAAGGATATCAAGTGTGGGCATATCTAAACAAATCAAGGCTACCCAAGGGACACACCAAGTTGTAGATAAGAAAGGTTGGACCTTGTTAGATACTGCATAAATTTGGGGAAAACACATATCAAATCTCATTTCCCCCAACCATCTATATTTCTCCTATCTTTGATGTTTTTGATCTCAAACATTTCAAAGGTAATGCGGGAACTAATGATTTTGTGCAAGATATTGATAATGTACAGGTGGAATGGATCAAAGACTTGCCACCTAGAGAACCACTATAGTTGGAGAAGATTTTGGATTCTAAGGTGGTCAAGAAAATAAGACAGAAGACCTACACAGACTACTTGGTCAAATGGAAGAGTCGTCCAAATATAGATGCTACATAGGTGAGTGAAGAATGCATTGCCAAGCATGCCACTTCTATTCAACAACTATCCTCAAGTGGGACCTGAGTTTTTAAAACAAGGGAGTAGGGTGCAGGAGCACCTATTCCTCCACTCTCTAGAGCATCCACTACAACAAGCTCTTCATGAGTTTCACTCAAGGACATTCATACCTAAGAGTCTTTGATAATTTTTAGAAGTAGTTTTTCATTACAAATAAGCCTACTTGTAAGGCCTAGTCACCATTGGTATTTTATAAATCATTGGTTTTTTACTATGGTCACTAGGCACATCTTAGTCCTATGATAGGGTAGGTGTGTTCTTAGGCTTCTAAATATGTGTACTCAGCTAACTCAGAGGATCCATTTGTTAACCAATTCAACTCAGTTAGTACATAGTTTATGTTGGCATTCCTTCATTAACTAACACAACTTGGTCAATATTATCTTTGAACTCGATTACCACTGAACACTTGGCACATACAAGAAACTATCTTTGATGCTCGAGTGAACTCAGTTATCACTGACTGCTTGGTAAATGCTTGAAAATTTTTTATTACATTTAAAAATTTTCACTTAATCATTCCCCAATGGTCACAACCTTTGAAAATTAGTTGGATTAGTTGAGAAAGGTCTTCAAATAGCCCTTTTAGGTGGGTGGAAGATAGAGAACATGTACTTTTTCAATTTGAAATCATAAAAGCTTCCATTTTTCCTTATAATTGACTATAACACGTGAGTGTATAGACTAGTATAGATTGGAAGAAGAAAATGATGTTTTAAACTTAAATCTTGAATGTCTTAGGAGAAGAATGTGAGTGGTTTGGAGGATTGAAATAATCAACATCAAAAGATATTTAACATTCTTCTTTGGGTACACCAAAACCTTTGTTGCATTGACAAGTTTTGAAAAAAATGCCCTAACTTGATTTCCACTTTGGAAATCTCATGTCACTCAAGAAAATGCAATTTAGGAGGGTGTACTATAAGACCCCAAAAGAATGAGAGGTGGAAAGCGAGTTATCTAACTTTACAACCCAACCCTAGACCAAACATCTCTATGTGTGTGGTTTGGGGCAACATGTATTAAAGTACTAGAAGCACTCAGGGGATGGATAAAACCTTTCTAATAGTGGAGTGTAATCTCTCATTAATTCCTCCTAGTTTCTTAGTTAGTGGTTAAGTCTAATTAGTAGCTCAATTTGTACTTCCTTCACAAACCCAATCAATTAGGCCCAACAGGGCTAATTGTTGCATTTTTAGTTTGGTGGTCATCTAATCAATTAAGAGTCTAAAGCCTTAGAATCATAAGCATTTTCCAAAGGGTTCCTAGATATCAACTTTTTTTTCTAGGTCTTTTAGAGTAATTTCAAACCAATTTTCTCATTTCCTCTTTGGTAGGGCTAATTGGGACTCCTAAGCCTAAAAGCTAGTTTTTCTATTTGTAGTTGTTGGACATAAGTTAGGTTGTTCTAACCCATCAAGTTGAGTTTTTTGAATGTTCAAAAACCTTTCCATTCCCCTTGGAACACATAGACTCTCATTTCAAGCATATCCCAGTATTTAGTGGTTTTGTGCTTAGAGACCTAATTGTGCTCTTTTGAGTACCTAGTTCATGTTTGTGAGTAAATTCTATAAAAAGGTGTAGAGCCCTCTCTGAACTTCATTTTAGGGTATTTGAAGTAGTTTAAGGCCACACCACAACCTAGTTGCCTATATAAGGGAGAGCTCTATGTCAGATAGGCTCTAAGTTTATAATCATAACTAACTCAAAGGTAAAATAACATTATGTGGCCTTAGCCATAGGTCCACATGCCATCCAATGATCCATATCTAATGGCACACAAGACAACTCCCATGGATCAAAGCTCACAGAGATAACCTCGAAAGTCCAACAAGGAAATAAGGAACACATTACTAGTAGCCACCAAAAGAGCTCTAACTCCAATACAATCACTCAAATCCTTATGTGGACATAAGACAAGATCCACCAATATGCCTCAAATATAACCCTAACATTTTGAAACATAGGGTCCAAAAAATCCAAGCTCGACACTCCTATAGGATTGCCCACTACCCTAGGATACTCCTACATCAACATGAACATTTGAAAAGAGTCTCTTGGAGAGAAATGCTACAAAAAATTGTTTCAACAACAAGTAATTGAATAGGGACCTTTAAAGCTATGTATTGACAAGTATCTTAGTAATCAAGATTAGGAGTAGGTAACAGAAGATGAAGAGGAGGTCAAATATGATATTCTACTACTATTCAAGAAAGAGAAAAACATAAACCATGTATATCCTTCTTAAGAGAAATATGAATAGGATTTTTAGTACCATTTTCATTAATACCAAGTCATAAGCCTTTGTAACCTTGTTTAGTAATCATGCCATATCTTGTAGTATAGTTATGTTTCAAGTCTTCAACATGAGGAGATTTTTCACTAGAATCATAAACAAAGGTAGTGCAAGGGATAATAATAGGAGGAGGAATAGAAGTAGCTTTAATAACCCCTAAATATCATCATGATTAGGAAGAGGAGAAGAAGGTGCAATAAATAACTCTTGAGCATCATCATTGTGAATTATGGTTTGAGCTTGAACATACATTTGAAAAGTTCAAGGAGATGAAGATAGAGAAAGAGGGTTAGGAGGGTGAGGAAAAGGATTAGGTGGATCATCAACTAAGGTTCTCACATAATACAAAGAAAGAATAAGCCAACTAAATAACAACCTAACCATAAACTTGAAATAAGGAAAAGATGTAATCATTAATCTCATAATAACATAAGAAAGGAGAGTATAAAGGGCCATAAACACTATGAAATGCAAGGAAATATTATATACATCATAATATTAAAAAGAGAAGCAACTAAAAGAATATTGAGAAATACAACCATACACCAAAAGATCTCCATAAATCAAAATGTAAGCTACCAAAGAGCAACAATCTAACTCAAAATCAAAAGAAGGGGTTCGTCTAATTATTTAATGAAGGTGAAAACACAATGAAATGCAATAATCTAACTACAAAATCAAATAAGGGATGAAAGTGCATCAGATTCACCAAAGATGTATGAACACATGATAGAATTGAAGCAAGAATCCAACACTATAAAAGAAAAAGTCGCCATCAACTGGTTCACCAAAGATGTTTAAGGGAAAAATGTAATCATCCACCCTAACAACTAATGAAGGGGAAAACCAAGATTCACCTCCAAATTTAGGCCCAATTAACACTAAAGGAAGTGTCAGTTCATGACCTAATGCAAGCTAGTTAATTACTTAGACTTACTTCTCCCCCACCTCCACATTAAGAGGGTTTTAGGAAAATAGATATGTAATGTAAACCTAAAATATATAGAAATGATAAAATGTATTGAAATGAGAAAGGAAATAAAACTCACCTTGTGAAATACAAATCTAAAAATGAGATATCAAATATCCTCCAAAAGTGAAAAATCTCATGTTCTAGACTAAAAATAGTGAGTTATACAAAAGCTAGAAATTGTTCAATTATTTGGTAGAGCCAACTTTTCTTAATAGGGATGTCTTTAGGCAGTAGGGAAGAAATATGACCCTGATCAATAGTTTTTGATATCAAAATAAATTTTAGATCTCTGAAGATTGACATAAAGGGTATTTGAATCTGCAGTATGTTCTTCCTTCCAAGATCCAAAATTTGTTAAATAAAGGGTTTCTATTTGTTCCGAGGGGGCTGGGGGTTGACTTTGTCAAACCCTAGTTTAGGAATTAACCTTGAATTGAGATAGAAAATAGAGAATGATGCCAAGTAGTGGAAGTATATCTAACATGAAGTAATGTAAATCTATAAAGATGCTCAACTTAAATATAATCAAGTACCTAAACATAATAGCCTTGACTTAACTTCCAAAATAATAAGAATGAAAATTAAAGTAAAACAAAACCTTCATGAATGGATGTGCTTGAATATTCACCTTAGGAATGGATGGAAGGATGAATGTAGAAGATGCAACAAAGGATCTTGAATGTTGAAAATGTTAGATCTTGCATAAACTCCTTTAATTGCTTGAATTATTGAACCCTTGATCTTAAATGGAGACATGGCTTGAACGCTTGAAGAGAGATTGAGAACTTGATATCTTGCTTGATGAATTATGTATATGGTGGATCTTCTTGGATATTTATGGATGAAAAATGAGGCAAAAGGATGGGTTGTTAAAGGCTTTAGAATATCTTTCTCCTACAGGTCATTTGGACCTAGAAATTTACACCTCAAATAACCTTAGACTCAGGGCCCAAGAAGGGGACAAAAATGGATTCTTAGTAGGGATGCACTACATCCCTGATTAGACTAGCACATACACATTACATCCTTGATTGAGTAGGGATACACTACATGTTGGCATAACTAATTTACTTTATGAAGTTTTTGAAGAAATAGACAATTTGTTGAGGATTAGCACATATTGATAAACATGATATAAATTATACTTTATTTCATTAATGTAAAACTACTTGACACATTTTTTTTGACCTGATACCATATCATTAGAACATAACCAATTGTAGAGATGAAGAGAAGGAAACAAAAATATGTCAATGAGGATCTTATCTAGTAACACTTAGAACAAATAATGATGGATAGTTAAATGGTTTGGTTGTTTGTCAAAAGATAAGAGGATACTAGTAAAGAATAATCTAGGTTAAATTAAAGAAGAAAAGTAAAAAGTCATATTGAAGAACAAATTGTAATAGGTAACAACTATCAAAAATACTAGGAATTATTGAAGAACTAGAAGCAAAACCTTTTCAGAGTAAAGGAAGTCTTATCAAAAGTAGTGGAGACTTATAGGTGAGTAGTGAGTAAATTAAGGGAAAATATTGATTGTAAAGAAGAAAGGTGGGAAAAATCAAGCGTAACTCAAGGATCAATATGATGATACTAAAATAGAGACAAGAAAGACATAAAGGATTGATTAAGAGGTTTCTACAAGGTCAAAAATGTCTTATGGAGATGATAGAGTTTGCAAGAGTAAAGTTGATGATGAAGTTTTGATCATAAGATCTAGATTTAGGGTTTATGATTGTAATGTCTCTACATATAGGAGAAATAAGGATGAAGTTTGGTATCATAGCAAAGAGGAAGAAGGATAGCGGTGAATAGAGGAGATTATAAATAGCACAATGAAATTATTTTGATCACATTAAAGGTACATATTTTATTAGAGGATTGGATTGATGTGTTATTGTTATGGAACTATAATGGATCTGACATAGCAAGTTAGTGTAAACTATAAATCATTGGTAGTTGTTGATTTCAATTAATTGTGATAGTAAAATCCTTTATCAAATGACTCTAACAAGTTTATTGTAAATACTTTAATAGGGTGGCATTATTAGAGTAGAGTGCCTAAATCCTCTAATCAATTTACTCCTAATAGGGTAAAGACTTTAACAGGTCTCAAGGAAATCCCTCAATAGAGTAGCACCTATTAGTGTTTTTGTAACTCTTACCTATGCAAGATCCTAACAAAGTGTATTCCAAAAGAGTATAATTATTGCGGGCACCAATCTCATAGAGTGGTTTTCACTGTAATTAGGTTTTCATAAGATTAATACAAGTAAATGTTTTACCATGTCAAATGGATTCTTAATGTTTAGTTAACTGATAATGTTCTGATAGGAAAAATAAGATTGCTATTGGTAAAATTTGAATTATATTTTATTGTTAAAGTTGGTGACTACTAATTTACTAACCCCCTCCCCAATAATATTCATATATCAACAATTTTAGGCAGAGCTTATGTCCCAAATTTGGAAGCTTAATCAGCTAGGGTAAAGATCTCAAGATGTGTAGGAAGGATCACCTAAGTTTAACAAGTATAAGGATACCTTTGGCATGTGGTAAAGTGAGATGAAAGTATAGCTATCAAGAATCATAGATAATGTAATAGATTATATTAATAAGCAATATGCATAGCCATAATGTACTATCACTAAAGCACAAAAGAAAGAAAGAAATGATTCATAATTTTGTAATGATATAAATCACAAGTGCTCTATGCAACTCTGAGTATGGTGACATCCAAGATATTCTTTTAGCAAAATAGAAGTGGGATAAGTTGGTAGAAGTTCATGGAGGAGATGAACATGTCTTGAAAGAAAAACTTGAAGGATTGAAAGGTAAATATGATGCCATGAGAATGCATGAGAATGAAACCATTGCATGGTAAGGAAAAAGGATCAAGGAGATTATTACAACGATCAAAGGAAATGGTGGAAATATTGAAGAAAGTGAAGGTGTAAGTAAAATACTTAGAAACCTTCCAACCATGTATGTTATTCAAGTTTCTTCTATAGAATAGCTAAGGACAACCAATAAGAGTAAGATTACCATCGATTCACTTATTGGGGATAAGTACTTTTGAACCGAGTAACTAAAATAATAGTCAAATTGTTAATGAAGTTGTATTCCTAGCTACAACTTGAAGCCTTACTTGCAAAATGATTTACTATAGGAAAATGAATATATAAAGGAAACAACCCTATTGCATGTTGGAACTATAGATAGATTGGTCACTTTGCATATAGATGTCCAAACAAGCCAAAGAAGGAACATGCCAGAGAAAAGAAAAATAAATATAAGGAGTACATGAATTTTTCTCAAAAGAGCAAGAAGTTGTGTTACATCACCAAGGATGAGGAAAATGAATAGAACTCAAGTGGTGATGAAGATGATGAGGAAATAATGTTTGTTGATATAAAAGAAGTGGATCATTGATAATAACTATACACACCATATGACTGGAGACATGGAAAATTTTGTAACCATGGAACACTATGATGGAGGTTCAATTAGGTTTGGTAATGGATCACCTTGTGTAATCAAAGGTAAAGGTACGATTGATTTAACCAATGAGATTACTTTTGAAGATGTGTATTGGGTAGATGGAATGAGTATAGCTTGCTTAGTGTATCTCAATTGAGTAGAAAAGGTTTCAAAATTTGAATTTAGTGATGGTAAATGGGAAATTTATTATCATCGAAGAATAGAGAAAAGTTAACCTTTTCAAGCTCAATACTACTATTTGTAATTGTTTAATTATGAAATTTGAAGATAAGTAGATATGGCATAAGAACTGTGGCATGTGAACTTTGATAATTTGGTAAAAGTCAGTAGAAAGAAAAATGTTCGAGGAAAGCCAATATTGAACAAATCAAATAATACAACATACAAAGAATGCCAATTTGGGAAAATGACCAGTTCAAGTTTCAAGAGAAAATTGTACTTCATAAACACATTTTAGATATGATGTATACATATTTATTTGGACCCATTAGGCCCAATAGGTATCACTGAGACAAATACTTCATACTCATTGATGACTACTCAAGGATTATGTCAATAATGTTTCTTAACATAAAATTAGATGCTTTTCATATGTTCAAAATGTATGAAGAAAGAGTTGAAATTATGACTAGAAGAACTCTAAAATGTATTAGATCAGATAGAAGTGGTGAATTTACATCTAAAGAATTCAATGAATATTGTGAGGAACATGGAATAAAAAGATAACTAATTGTGCCAAGAATATCACAACAAAATAAAATTGTAGAAAGGAGAAATAAATTTATAGTAGAAAGCACTAGAACAATGTTAAGTCGAAATGGAGTTACACAAGAATTTTGGAGAGAAGTTGTCACCACTAAAATATATACACTTCATCATGAATAACTCAAGAAAGGATTGAACAAGATGCCTTATGAAATCTGGTATGGTCGAACAGCTAATGTTAGTTACTTTAGAATTTTTGGAAGTAAATGTTTTAACAAGAAGGATGATAGAAATGGAAAATTTGATAGTAAATGTGATGAAGAAATATTCTTAGGATAATCTACTACGAGTAAGGCAAAAAAATTCTTGAATAAAACAATAATTAAAATAATAGAAAGTGTACATGTAAGGATTGATGAATCTTTTGACTAGAATGAAGAAAGAAATAGTATATGATTAGGAAGCTCTAATGAATCAATTTAATTTGAACCTAAGAAGATAGAGATAGAACGACCAAATATATATACCGATAATGGACAACTAATAACAACACCACAATTAACAACAAAAAAACCACCAACAACTATACAACACAGAGAAACAAGTGCAAGAAGAGAACAAATCCAAAATATAGAGTCTGTGACACCAAGAACTATAAGGATTAATGACTATTTTTCAAATACAATTAGAGACATGAGTGATGATGTGCTAACAAGAAGTTGATTAAAAATCAAGGAAACAATATGTTTGCTATCATAGATGGAACTGAAAGTAGCCCAAGATGCATTAAAGAATAAAGACTAGATGTAGGCAATGAAAGAAAAAATCAATCAAATTGAAAAGAATAAAACATGGTCATTGGCACATCAAAACATGGTCATTGGCACATCAACCTAAAGATAAAAATGTTATAGGTGCTAAGTGGGTTTTAAGGAAAAAACTCAATGAAAATGGTCAAGTAATAAATAATAAAGCTAGATTAGTTTGCAAAAGGTATACTCGGGAAGCACTTGATTATGGTGAAACTTTTGCACCTATGGCAAGATTAGGAGTCAAAATTTTACTTGCTTATGAAACATATAAAGGATTAAAAGTCAATCAAATGGATGTTAAGACAACATTTATAAATGGAGTACTCAAAGAAGAAGTTTATATTAAAAACCTAAAGGTTTAGAAGCTGAACAAGGTAAAGACTTAGTTTGTAAATTCTACAAAGAATTGTATGGATTGAAGCAAGAATCGAGAGAAGGTAAAGACTTAGTTTGTAAATTCTACAAAGAATTGTATGGATTGAAGCAAGAATCAAGAGCATGGTATGAAGGATTACACTCTTACTTAATCAAGATATGATTTGAAAGAGCCAATGATAACAATAATTTTTACTGGAAAGCTAAAAGTGAGAATAAAGTTTTAATTACTAAAAATTTTGTTGATAATATAATCTTTGGAGGAAATGATGAGTTAAGTAAGTCATTTTTAAGGAAATGAAGAAATAATTTGAAATGAGTATGATTGGTGAAATTATTTTCTTTATTTTCTTACAAGTCCTATAGATGAAGAAATATATTTACATAATTTAGTCCAAGTACATCAAGGAGATATTGAAAATATTTGGAATGGATGACTCGAGACCTGTCTATACACTTATGGCTACCAGTTGTAAATTGTCAAAAGAAGGTTAATCTAAGGAAGTGAATGAAACTTTATCTAGATCAATGATTGGAAAACTACAATATGTTGTTCATAGCAGACTAAATATTGCACATGCAGTTGGAATTGTTGCTAAATTTGCATCAAAGCCTAAGGATTCACCTATGACCGCAATAAATAGTATATTCCAATATCCAAAAGGTATAGAAGACTATGAATTATGCTATGAAAAGAAATGAGATTTTGATCCCAAGGTCTATATAGTTATAGATTGGGCTAGAACCATTGATGGCAAGAAAAGCACAAGCATATGAGTATTCTATCTAGGAAGCAAGACGAGTGTCATGGACAAGTGAAAAGCAAAATTATATTTCACAATCTACTGCTAAAGTTGGATATGTAGTAGTGGCAATTGATTTTCAGCAAGTGTTATCGATAAAATAAATACTTAAAGGAATACATGAGAAAGTTGAAGAACCTGTTGTGATACACTGTGATAATACAAGTGCTATTAGTATATCAAAGAACGGATGATACACTCAAAGACAAATCATATAGTCATCAACTATGATTTCTTAAGAGAGAAAATATGGGACATAGAAGTTAGACTAGAATACATATCTAAAAATAAAAAGTTGCTGACATATTTACAAAACCACTACCTAAGGAAATATTTGAGTATCTAAGAGGTAGATTGGGAGTCTTACCCCTATCAGATATCAACTAAGAAGATCATACAATGTGCATCAGTTCTTACTACCTTAACAAAATATCTTAAGCATGAATTGATGTACGCGTGAACTACTCCATGTAGGAAAAGCATAGAGAAAAGGAGAATTCGTAGCACACGTACATGTTGGAGGATAGAACAGTAAATGTTGGTCACCTTTGGCATTGTTGTCAAAGGGGGCAAAATTAGTAAAATGAGGCAACTAGTGAAAAGGAGGAGAAATTAGTCAAGTAGAGAGAGATCAATAAAAAGGAGAAGATTATAATGAAAAGGGGGAGTAATAGATGTCTTGTCACTAAATATTTTCCATCAATGCCAAAGGGGGAGATTTTTGGCATAAATACTTTAGTTGATGAAGTTTTTGAAGAACTAAAAAAGTTGTTGATGATTATAACATGATTGATAAATATGATATCAATTATACTATTTTTCATTGATGTCAAACTACTTGGCATATTTTTTAACCTTTTTCCATATCTTTAGAACATAAGCAATTAAAAAAACAAAGAGAAGGGCACACAAATATGTCAAAAAGGATCTTATTGGGTAACACTTAGAACAAATAGTAATGGATCATTAAATGGTTTGAGTATTTTTCAGAAGATGGATAGATAAGAGGATACCAGTAGAGAACAACCAAGATTAAAGTAAAGAAGTGAAGTAAAGATGTTTGTTTAGGAACAAGTTGTAATATCTAACAACTATTAGAAAGACTAGGTTATCAAAGAACTAGAAGCAAAACCTTATCGAAGTAAAGGAAGTCTTATCGAAAGAAGTGGATACTTATAGGTGTGCAAAAAGTAAATTAAGGACACATGTTGATCGTAAAGAAGAAAGGTTGGATGACTTAAGTGTAATTCAAGGAGAAGTATGATGGCATTGAAATTGAGACAAGCAGGACACAATGAATTGATCAAGAGGTTTCTACAAGGTCAAAAATGGCTTATGGAGATGACGGAATTTGCAAGAGTAAACTTGATGATGAAGTTCTGATCATTGGATCTAGGTTTAGGGTTTATGATTATAATGTTACTGCATATAGGAGAAAGAAAGAGGAATTTTGATATTATGGAAAAGAGGAAGAAGGAGAGTAGTGAATAGAGGAGATTATTAATAGCACAGAGAAATAATTATGATTAGAGTTAAGGTACAGATTTGATCAGAGGATTGTATTGATGTGTTATTGCTATGGAACTATAATGGATATGATATAGAAATTTAGTGCAAACTATGAATCATAGCTAGTTGTTTCTTTCTAACAATTGTGATAGTAAATTCCTTTATTAGGTGACCCTAAAAAGTTAATTGTAAATCCTTCAACAGGGTGTCATTGTTAGAGTACAGTATCTTAAAACTATAATCAAGTTACTCCTATTAGATAAAGACTTTGACAGGTCTCAGGGAAATCCCTTAATAGGGTAACACGTAATAGTTTTTTTGTAACCCTTAACTAAGAAAGCTACTAACAAAGCATATTCCATAAGAGTACAATCATTAAGGGCACTAATCTCACATCATGGTTTTCACCCTGAGTGGGTTTCCATGAGATATATATTGGATTTTAATATGTGGTAATGTTTTACCATGTTAGATGGATGCTTTATATATAGTTAATTGATAATGTTGTTTTAAGTAAACTAAGATTACTATCGGTAAACAAGAAAGAAAGTTTGAATTTTATTTTATTCTTAAATTCTGTGATTACTAATTCACCCCAAAGGAGAAATCCTCCTATATCAACAATTGATATAAAGTAAACAAGTAAATAAGCATAGGTATATAGTAATATCTTAAATAGACTATATTTTCACTCATTGCTAGATAATACAATAAGTGGAAAACTATTTTTCTAGTGGATATAGCCCAAATTGAGCCAATTACATTAAATATTTGTGTAATTTTTTTGTCTTATCTACTTTCTAAATTATCTTAATATTTTTTATTTCTTGTATTTTCCTAAACCCTAATAATTTGGTGATTTTAAAGTTGTTTTTTCTATAGTTCTTTCTTCCAATAACCTCAATTCTTGAATCTCATCTTCTTATTCCTCCTCCAGTTCCACAATTTTTCTCGATTATCTTCTCCCTACTCCAATCCTTTACTCTTATCATTATTTCATTCCTCATTTTTACAAGGGGCTTGTTTGATTTGGGTTTCTTTTGTTCTAAGGGTGGTGTCCATCTAGCTACCTAGCTTTTCCAAGATAAGCACAATAGACAATGTTTCTACTTGCTTACGTACTACACCAATTATTGACATTTTTCCTCATTTAATACCCCCCTCAACATTATCTTGAACATGAATTGGGGGAATTTCTCTAGAGGGATGAATATTATCCATGGTTACAATCTCTCCCCCATTCTCCTTTGACTCCATCTCCACCTCATCCCGTCGCTAGTGTCTTATATCATTTGTTTCTAGGTTGGCTAGGGGACTTTATTTTAATCAGGGATTAATTTGGGTGTCCTTAAGGTATTTTATTCAGTCCTAATTGATCCCCCTTTTTGAATGATGGAATATATTTCTCTTCATCCACCATGAATTCCCCATCCATGATTCAAAGAGATAGTGACTTGAGTCCTTTATTCCTTCCCTCACACTTTGGTCTTTGATGTCCTTTAGTGTTACATTATAGGCACAACTAGAGTTATTTTTCTAGTTGCACCACTTGTTTCTATTCTCCCATATTGAATTTCTTGGAACACATAAAGTTATTTTAGTATTTCCACCATTTATTTTCACTCCCCCAATTTGGATCTTAGCTTCATTATTAAAGGAATCTCTCTTTATTTCTCTTGTTTCTCCTTATTTTGAAACACATTCAAAGTTCTTTATCTATTCTACCTTTATTTATGATGGTCTTTCTTAATGATGGTTACTATCCCTAAACTATTTCTAGTTTATTCAAAGTTTTCATTTCTCCAATATTATGATGATAGGCTATATAGATAAACCTAGTAGGCTCTTCTTTCCAAGTTTTAATTTCCTAGGGAGATGAGTAGTCTCCATTCCACACAACTAAGCATCTCTCCATTCAACATTTAGGGTCCATTTTTAAAGGATTTTATCCTTGGCCTAGGAAGAAGGACATAACAACAATGAGTTTCCATTGGTAATTGTAAATACATCTATGTTTATCTCCCACTTTAATTCACAACATGATTTTAGCTCAATATGTTTGATCCATCCTCTATCCCAATTTTCATATATGCCTAAATTCATTAGGTTTTTGTCGTTTGTATTCTATATGGCCACCACTTAAACAGAACAAAAGTGTGGATGTTTTATTTGACATACTTGATTGTGCTTCCCTTTTTGTAGTTGTTTTCTTTGGTCTCCATTGTGTGTAGGTTCTATGTTGTCCAATTCCTTGAAGAGTCTGCTCTATTTTTCCTACATCATCCATACCCAAAATTTTCATGCCAACCATCCTTGTGTAGCTCCTTCTTAGTAGTTGATATCCATTTCCTTAATTGGGTTTTACCATGCCCAATACCCCTTATTCTAAATATGGTTTTCATTACTTACAAAATTTTCCTTTCTTAATAGGGGCACATAAGGCTTTGATCTTATCTCACATGTGCCTCTTGCTTCCTTGTTCTCATAGTTCTTTTATCAACCAAGGGCAATGACTATTCCTCGTCAACCTCATTGGACTAGGAGCTAATTTTGTTTCTTAAATTTGGATATTTGATCCTTGGAGGCAACACCTTGATTATCAACTATCTAGGAGTTATAAGGAAACACTAATTGGTGAATCTAAGAAAATCCACCTTCTATTCTAAAGCCTTCTATGATATCTTTTTTCTCCCATTCGCTCTTGCAACTCATGCCCTACCATGTCATAACAATCTTTGTTGGATCTCTTATCCTCCGTCCATCTTCTTGCTTGTGTGTTGATTGCATTTGTATTGACATTTTCATCAAAGCTTGCCATTCCCAAGTGAGCATATATTACAATAAAGAAACTAAGTTATTGCTTTCAATAATATAGTTAATTTAAAGAAATTTTTCTTCTACTAATTATTTTTAGTTTTGGACTTTGTGAATGATTATGTGAGGTAATGCTTTTCTTATCTCCTTTTAGTTTATTTCCATAATTTTGGGGCTTGTTCACTTATTAATTTTTGTCTATTGGGGTGATTGGCTGTACGGAATGATTTTCTACAATGTGCCAATGTTGAATTCTAACTTCCTATTGGTTTCCTTGTTCCTTATTATAGGTCAATGACTAAATCTTTCTGCACTTCTATCATTGCTTCAAAGTTGCATGACCATTCCTTGGACCCTTGTCTATTCCTTTCTTGCACTGTCTTACTAGAACCCCTCTTAGTTGCATATTACCATGTTCAACTCTCTCACTTCTAAAAGCTTAGTTTTACTCAATGGTTGCACTGTTGATTTATTTTCTCACATAATTCTTCTTCTTTTAGATTCTAAGAATCAGTTAACATTGCTATAAACTATAATGTATTGATTAATTTTTTTGACATGATTGGTAATGTTGGCATGATACACCCTTCAATATCACATGACATGTGGGAGATTGGGCCTCACCACAAGAAGCTCTTGCCAATTAGGTCAAGCCCCTAACCTCATATTTTTCCACTTGAATTGTTTGTCTTTTAAGGTTCAAGATGGTATACTTATAATTAGACTTCCCTCAACGAGATCATTCTTTTGGTGCAAGTAGTTACTTTTCCAATATACAACTATTGCTTATGGAAAACTAGACAACATGATTCACTATTATCTTTCTTTTTAGTTGCATAATGAATTGAAGTTATCCCTTGGTTCATGCTCCATTGCTTCTCACTATGATTGGTTATTAAAATCTTGTGGGAATTACTCTCCAAGGTCATGTGATGCTTTTTCTCTACAAATGGTGAGAAGTAACTAAAATTTTGTCCATTGAATTTAGTAATTTTATATATAACTTTATTAAAAGGAAAAAAAATTCTTAAAAATATAAAATTTAATTATTCATAAAAGAAGAGATTATTAAAAAAAAGAAATTATTCTTTATTAAAGAAAGAAATGGAAAAAATTGTTCAAGAGAAGATAATTCTTTATTCAACAAAGAAAATAGACCTATATAATAAATCATTATTATTATTAGTCCTTGTCATAAGGCAGGAGACTAAATTTTTAAGTTGCAACTCTAACATTAATTTTTTTTTAGAATGTTGCGCAACATTCCTTAAATCTATGGTTTGAAGAAACAGTTGTATTAAAATGATATTAAACATTTTAATTTCCATTTTCCTATTGGTTGTTGACATTTTTCCTGGGAATCCTTTTTCTGTTGTTGAAATATTAATCAATTTTGCATAACAGTGGGTGTTGTATCCAAAAAATAAATAATAATATTATTATTTGCACCACATTGGTTGTTCTATCCAGAAACTAAATAATAATATTCTAATAATAACACTCCAAATATTTCTGAAAAATTCTGTGATGTTAATTATATGAAGACAAGTAGTTTGCATGGTGATACAGATGGAAACTTTTTGTGAGTTTGTGCACTAGCCAAGCTTGTAAGAAAAAAATATATATTTTGTGGATGCTTTCAAGTTAAACTTGAGATTCTCATGCTGAATCACAATTGGAAATGGGAAACCATTACCAAAGGCAATATCCTAATAAAGAAATCTACAGATGGTATGCAAAAGCATCTAGTGAAAAGATGGAGTATTTTCCTTAAACTGCAAGTTTTTAGTTCAACCCTTTTACTTTGAACAAACCTGACTATTTGTTATGAATTTTTTCAAAGAGGGGTAAATGCTTTGACCTAGAGCTATGAACCAGTGAGGCCACAAATGGGGGACCTCATCCCCATGAGATTTGAACCTTGATGGCAAGGATAACAATGCAACAACTTAACCATCACAACATGCCACTATTGGCACTATTTGTTATGAATTTATCTGTGTGGCTGAAACTATATTATGTGTGATTTAAATTTCCTTATTGATTTCCTTTAAAAAATTGTCTTCCATATAATATCTTTCCTTCACCCATTAAAATTCAAAAAATGTTGGCTTAAAGGATTCTTTTGTAAAGTCATGGTGGTTGCAAAAGGATATGATTTCTCACACTTCCTTTCAAAAATGTTTAAAATCTCATTGTGGTAAGAGCTCATAAATTCTAACATTGAGAAATATGCATTCGATGGTGATGTCATCTCTGATTTTCTTGTTCCTTTCAGTTAGAGCTTAATATGTTTATGGAAATTTCTTCATCTTATTTGATTCCAAGTAGTTGGAAACCAAAATTTTATATGGTAGATAATAGTGAAAGTAACAAAGGCATCCACGACTTAGCACTCTTCTTTAATAAGGTTGAGGATTGTGATGATTGTGCTGAAATTTCTTGTGCTCCTCTACATTATTTGATTCCTTGTCGATAACAAAAATGAGAAGGGGTGGTTAGTTTCTCATCACCATTCAGGGAAAAGTTGTAGAGACATTTCAACATTAAAATGATTCATTTATATATAATATAAAATCTAAAGCCAAACCAATTGTTGATTCATATAAACCAATTGCAAATCACAAAAAAAAACCTCAATGGGTACAATTAGAAGGCTAGATACTTGTTTTGTTGGTGCGGCTGAGAGTTTTTAGGGTTTTGATTCTTGTCAGTAACTAGTTAAGTGTCATGTCTATGTCGAGTCAAAGTGTAAACAATTTTTTAGAACTTACAAGCTTATATAATATGTAGGCCATGTTTGAAAGAAAATTGATCTTATGCATACAAATGACATGAAGAAATACTTTATGTTTCATTACTTTGGAGTCATGTTGGGTTTATTTTTTCTTCCATATCTATACCTTTTTTCTTTTTTTTCTTTTCTAATTCATGTGTGGCGATGGGTGGGCAACACCAAAAAAATTTGCATTGTTTCAAGTTTGGAAATTTTAATGAAAATTCTTATCAAGAATTTTTTAATGATCTGTGCCCCAAAATGTGTCCAATAATAAAATAGTAATAGGACAATCATGCTAAAAAATTCAACATGGCAATGATTGTAACAAAAAAATAAGAAAAATTAGGATCAATTCTTAGGGGAGGGCAATTTGGATATATAAAATGTGAGAACCTACATTGTAATAAGGGTTCTAATTTTATTCTTGTATTGGAGATTCCACTTGGACAATGAAAATTATCAATGATGTGAAATTGGGGGCCTAATGGATTGCTTAAGTAGGTTGCATTCTCAAGTAGGCTGCAAGATGTACAGGAATGCCATCATTCTTCTTTTGCCAAAACAATTAGCTCTGGACAATAACTATATATGTTGATTAAAGTTAACAAATTTTAATGTATAGTATTTTAAAGTCATTGTTTCATTTCAAGGGGTTTTTGTCTACATTTGTGATGTAAAATAAAGCTAATTAAAAAATAATTATGTTGTTTATTATACTTATATTTTTGGTTAAACTGTTTATCTTTTTAAACTATTTTATTGAAGAATTATTTTAGAATTTAATCATATGTTTTTATAGTTTAACAAGATAAAAGTAAATTTTAATTTAATTCAATTGGTGAAATTTTTTAATAATATAAAAATTATTTTCACTGTGTTTTCTTATCTAGTTAGTAACATAGATTTGTGTTTATCTATTTCCTATGCAAATTTAATTTAAATGTTTAAAAGTCATATATTTGTAAGAAATTGTAGAATTTGTTGGGGTTTATTCTTTTCTATACAAACAATGGTTTAATGAGTTTATTTTTGCTTGTTATAAATGAAGCAACATATGCTCTAGATGGAGTTAGAAAAATAAAATAAAATATACTCATATTATATAAAATCGCATTCTACCAAATCATTAAATAAACTAAATACTTTAGAAGAGTGACGATCTTTTTGCATTAAGGTGTACATTTATCTTGATATTATATCATTCCAACATGATAGAGATTTTTCTCGAATTGCTCTTCCTTTGCAATTCTATTGTTTCTCGGTTGTTAATGTTCTTGTTCTATGTTTGTTGAGGATGAACTCTTCATCAATAAAAGGAAAAAGTATATTACAATGTTGAAAAGGTTGTAGAGTTGTAAAACTAGTGCTTAAAGGAATATAATGAAGAATCAAAACATTAAAAATAATAGATTTAACTCACATATATGATTAGACAAAAGAGAATTAAAATACCAAAGTAGCCTAAGAACGTGCAAACCTCTTAAACCAAGCAATCTTCCCTTTGATGCATAGATGTGTCCATAAGATGTGATGTGTGCTCAATGACGTTGTTCAATCTTCAATGGAGGATATGATTCAAAATAGATTTGTGGATGGATTTTTCCATTATGATGGTATTTTGATAGTTCTTAGTCTCTCAAAATAGCATTATAACATTAGCATAGAAGTGGATGATATTTGTGAAGGGAGAGGGTTTCATTTATAGGCCAAGGGGTAGTGAGATGGAGGGTTAGGATGCAAGGAAGGGGAATTGGTTAAGGAGGGCTAGGATGCAAGGAGAAGAGAGCACATGGATTGTACTTCTTCAAAGCTCTAGCCTTATGACAAGTGTCACAAAGGGATTGGATAGGGAAGATGGTCAAGATAGGTGGTTAGAGGAAGTTATGAGGGAAGAAAAGTGGGGGATGAGTGTGGAAAATAGGTATAAAAAGTCTTTAAAGAGCCTTTAAGGCTCTTAAATAGGAATGCAAGACTTTAAGGTGGAACTTTGACTTTGGTTTGGTTTAAGACTTTCTTAACCCTTGGTTAAAGTTTTGCACATGCTTAAGGAAGGGATTAGACTTAGCTTAGGATGAGATTAAGAGGCAAGTGGTTTGGGTAGGTCAAGTCTTTATTTGAATATATTAAAGGAGGATGTTAAGTCTTTGTTTGAATATTAAAATAGAGGGTAAAGTATTTGTTTGAATATTAAAATGAAGGATAAAGTCTTTGTTTGAATATTAAAATGGTTGGTGGGTGGAAGTTTTGACTTTAAAATGGAGGATGAAGTCTTTTTTGTATATTAAAATGGGAGGTGGGTGGAAGTCTTGACTTTGGCTTGGGTTAGGAATTCTTAATCTAGGATTAAGGTTGTGCACATGGTTAGAGTGAAGATTAGGCTTGGATTAGAGGGGGATTAGGGGGCAAGTGGCTTAGATTTGATGTGATGGGTTAGTTAGGTGGCTAAGTGAGGTTAGTATGTGTGAATGGGTTGGATTAGGGGTTAGGATAGGGTTTAGGGAGGCTTTTAGGATTTTAGATATTTTATTAAATGATATATTTAATAAAATGAGGATATAGAATCAAATTGAATAGATTTGAGGATTTATTCAATTTAATAGAGGAATAGGGATTTAATTGATAAATTGATTTTGGGTGATCTTTTAATTTTATCAATTGGACTATAGTTAATTAAATTAACTAATTAATAGGGTATGAAAATAGATTAATTAAATATTAAATACTTAATTAATGATGCCTTAGGAGATGACTAAATAGGATTACTTAAGTGATGTAATCAGATTTAGGTGTCTACATTTTGCCCCTCTTTGAGATAATGTTGGAAAAATACTATTTCAAAGAAGTTTGAAGATAGACGACATGAAAAAAAACTTTTGAAAGCAACATGATTGCCCCAGTCTTGAATAGAAGAGGAGAGAGTGGACTGTGTGATGCCCCCTCAAGAAGATGGTGGGGAGAGAAGGTGAGGCCCAATAGCTTCTTGAAAGGTACAAGAATCTAGGGTGAGCAGGAGGACTGAGAGTGGCGAAGAGAGGTGATTCAAGGAAGCACATACTCTCACTATGGGAGAATGATATAGAGGAAAACCTTGGTGCAAGGATAACCAATGGGTAAGAACACTGGCTACAAGGAGAGGGGGGAGGGTGATTGGTTTTCTAAATTGAACCCAGGGAAGTGATTTGGAAGATGGGAGATTTGGGGAGATTTATGATTCAAGGATTTATGATTGATGATGACTAAGATTTTGATTGATGTAGGATCTATGATTATGATTGATGTAGGAGCTATGATTATGAGTGGTAAAGGAGATAGGATTATGATTGATGAAGGAGCTATGATTATGATTGATGAAGGAGCTAAGATTATGATTGATGAAGGAGCTATGATTATGATTAATGAAGGAGATATGATTATGATTATTGAAAGAGCTATGATTATGATTGATGAAGGAGCTATGATTATGATTGATAAAGGAGCTATGATTATGATGAATGAAGGAGATATGATTATGATATGGATAAAATTGTTAGATCATGATTATAAGACTGATTGGATGGGATGCTTGGATAGCATGGGATGTTTTGATAAGATGGGAGTGTGAAGTAACCCATTAAAGCTTGAGTGTATGGGTGTTCCAAAGGGGAGCACCACCATGTAGTTGAGCACTTATTTTGATATAGGAATATTGGTAATATGCCAAGGTTACCAAGAACATCAAGGCCTTTTTACCAATATTACATAGGACTAATGTGAAACAAACACGCAAGGATTGCCCCAGCATCACACATGAATCTCGAAAGAATCAAAGTGGAAATGTTACTGGGTAACCCACAAGCAAACAATATTTCCCAAGTGCACCATGTAACCACACATGATCACACATTTGGACTATGCAAGGGTCATATTTGACTCACTCACAAGCAGAAGAGAAAATGAAAAAGACCTGATCAAAACCTTGCTCTCGAATTGCCCCATTCATAGCACACCATGATATAAAACATCATGGCGACCATGAGGAGGGAACAACCCAAATCACTTGGAAGAGATACTTTAAGAACTAAACATGAAATCTTGAAAAGAAAATAAATCAAAAGAAAATGTAAATTCATGAAAAAGTAACCTTTTGCCAAAGAGATCGATAGGACTGGATACTGAGGGACCACGATCAAATGAGAGGAAGGATGCATCCTACAAGGATCTATTGGTAATATCGAGGACTAGGATCAAATGGTAAATCAAAACTATTTAGGACAACATTTTGATGACAAGGGATCTCGTACGAGGATTCACTGAAGCACCTAACCAAGAGAACTACAAATTTTTATTTTTATTTGATTTTTTGATCAAGCATGAATTGACGCAAAGAGATGAGAGATATACAATGATACCAAGTGAAGGACTAACATGCAAGGAATATCTAGTGGACAAACCAAAGTATTTACAAGGAATTACCATACAAAAGCTCAGTGTGGTAGGATAGTGGCGGAAAAGACGAAGATGAGAAGGTTAGCAGAAGAAAATCTAGGGATGAGGAGATAGTGTGATGAAAAGCGTGGGATGAGAAGCTATTGGAAAGGGATAGGATATAGCATACTATTACTATAGGGGAGGTGAGGTGTGGAAAGGATGGAGGTGGTTTCGAACTTGACTATTATGATGGTGGGTATTGAAGCTTGTTGTCAAAGATATTGATAGCGTTTAATGCAAGCTATGGAGAATGTTGTTGGTTCTATAAAAGGTGAGTGAATTTGATGAAAGCTAAATAGCAAGAAGTGTTAGCTAAAGAATAAGAAAAGTGTGAGCAAAGAATTAAGCTATGAGTGAAATACCAATGGCTGATTCGCAAGAGCAAAGGCAAAAAATGCCAGAGCCGATAGAAGGAGGAATGGGGGGATGGAATGAAGAGGAAAATGAAAGCCAAGGAGAAAGGAAATGGTTGCAGGGGCAGAATCAGGGCATAAAGTGGAGCCAACAAGAAGGAAGAGAAACCTTGCCATGTCAAAGTGTGCAACATTGTGATCAGGGAGTGGTGGAGGCTAGCAAAATTAATTCAGCTCAAAATCAGCTAGAAGAGGAAGAAGAAGATCCGACCTTGCTGCAGTTGTTAGCAGAAGGTGCGATGCAACAAACAGAGTCAGAGGAAAAAGAGAAGGAGACAAACTTACCAAGTGTAGGAGTGTTTTTAGAGGGAGCAAGTGCAGAATATCAATCATCTGTAGAAGAGACTCTTCTAGAAGAGGAACAAAGATCCGTGATGCAACCAATAGCAGTCTTATGGAAGAAGGGAAAAAGGAGTTTAGGGGATATGATACAAAGCTTTGGGGAACAAAAGGGTGACCCAGTGTTGTCTACATTTCAACCATTTCAAACATTGCAATCCAATGCTGTAGTACAAGTGGCTCATGATGCAGCGATGGTGATGGAGAAAGCATTGTCAGTGGAAAAAGAATGGGCTAACTAGGCAGAGCAAGATGTGAATTTCTTTCAAGGCCTGATTGAAAGAGTGCCAAAGGATGGTGCATGGACAGAAGTTGAGTGCCTAGGGATGATGTTAATGATGGAGCAAACAAGAGTGGAGACTGTGGAGGCAACTTTGGCAGTTGTGAGAGCGGTGATGGAGAGATGTGAAAATGAATTAGTGCTCCTACGATCACAAGTAGAAGCATTCAGGGAGTCAACAGTGCAGACCAATAGTTTAGCATAGAGGTCACAAGAGTAGTTGAATGCAAGTAATGCATGCATTACATGGTACCAAATCAGTTGAATATAATGAAATATGAGAGGGAGTCAATGAAAATTCTAGAGAATAGATATGAAAGAGAACACAATATTGCACAGAGGAAAACAACTATTCCAGGAGTAAAAAGACTACGGGCAGAAATGAAAGATGTCATGGAGCAATCAGTGAAGGCTGTACGAGAGGCAGCATATTACATGGGATTATATCACCAAGCGGTCCCTTTGGAGCAAAGGAGAGGAGTTGTATACTCTGAGAAACATTTTATGTAGTAGATAAACACCCTCTTGAGGCATGGTAACATCCCGATCCCCATGGATACACTTTGGGTAGGTGTGAGGATGACTCCAAGGGCATCATCATCTGGGACTAGGTCTGAAGGAATGCCATTGATTAGACACCCTGTCTTGCCACCTCCCCTAGGGAGGCCAAAATAAAAAATCTACCAAGCATTATTAGTTAAATGGACTGTTGGTGTTGTCGTCGTAGGAGAATAAAAAAGTTTGTCCTTGTTGTTTATGCAATCAAGGGGACAACGAATGTTGTTTGTAATGCAATCTCATGTTTTTTTGTTGGGATTTTATGGAAGATATATGGATGTTTTTGTGTTTTTGTCAAATATTTAAATGTTTTTAGGATGTTTGATATATATTTGAATGTTTTTTTGGTTTTGTGATAAATAATGAAATAGTTTGACTCTTGTAAAAGTGGGAACAATACAATCTATAGAGTAAGGGTAACCGTGACTCGTAGGTGAGAATGTCTGTGTAGATTTAACAATTATGACAAACAATAATAAGACAAAATGTGGGGACATTTCTCTAGGTGTGTGATGAGATGGATGCTTATGAGGCATGGGAAAAGGCATTGGGACCTACACAAGGCTTGTGATGGCCAAAAGAGGTTAAGAAGGGCTTCGAAAAGGCCAAAAGAGGGCCTTGAAAAAGGCGTTTGGGCCTAAAAAGATGTCTCAGGGGCCTGAAAAAGGCTTTTAAGCCTAAAAAGGCATCTCGAGGGCCTAAAAAGGTCAAAATAGGGCCTTGAAAAAAAAATGTTTAGGCCTAAAAAGACATTTTGAGGGCCTAAAAAAGGCGCTTGGGCCTATAAAGGCATTTCGGGGGCCTGAAAAGGTTGAAATAGGGCCGTGAAAAAAAATGTTTAGGCCTAAAAAGGCATTTTGAGGACCTAAAAAAGGTACTTGGGCCTATAAAGTTGTTTCAGGAGCCTGAAAAGGTCAAAATAGGGCCTTGAAAAAGGCGCTTTGGGCCTAAAAAGGCATTTTGGGGGCCTGAAAAAGGCGCTTGAGCCTATAAAGGTGTTTCAGGGGCTTGAAAAGGTCAATATAGGGCCCTAGAAAAGGCGTTTGGGCTTAAAAAGGCAATTTGGGGGCCTAAAAAAGGCGTTCTTAGCCTAAAATGATATTTTGGGGGCTTGAAAAAGGCGTTCTTAGCCTAAAAAGGCATTTTGGGGGCCTAAAAAAGGCGCTTTGGGCCTAAAAGAGGCATTGGAGGGGTCTAAAAAGGACATTTGGGCCTTGAAAAAGGCATTTGAGGGGCCTAAAAAGGCACTTGGGGGCTAAGAAAGACACGTGTACCTTGAAAAAGGTATTTAAAGGGCCTAAAAAAGGCGCTTTGGGCCTAAAAAGGCACTTGAGGGGCCTAAAAGGCACTTTGGGCCTAAAAGGCTTTTAAGGCCTAAAAAGGCGCTAGAGTGGTCCAAAAAGGACACTTGGGCCTTGAAAAAGCATTTAAGGCCTAAAAAGGTGCTAGAGTGGTCCAAAAAGGAGACTTGGGCCTTGGAAAAGGCTTTTAAGGCCTAAAAAGGTGCTTGAGGGGTCCAAAAAGGACACTTGGGCCTTGAAAAAGCATTTAAGGCCTAAAAAGGTGCTAGAGTGGTCCAAAAGGGACACTTGGGCCTTGGCTTAAAAAGGCACTGGAGGGGTCCAAAAAGGACACTTGGGCCTTGAAAAAGCATTTGAGGGGCCTAAAAAGGCACTTTGGGGGCCAAA
Organism: Cupressus sempervirens; assembly: GCA_028749045.1. Classification (NCBI taxonomy): domain Eukaryota; kingdom Viridiplantae; phylum Streptophyta; class Pinopsida; order Cupressales; family Cupressaceae; genus Cupressus; species Cupressus sempervirens. Next base: position 321,017,549 of record CM053791.1, read on the forward strand.
AAGAACATTTGTACCTTAAAAAAGGTATTTAAGGCCTAAAAAGGCACTAGAGTGGTCCAAAAAATGACACTTGGGCCTTGAAAAATCATTTAAGGCCTAAAAAGGCACTAGAGTGGTCCAAAAAGGACACTTGGGCCTTGGAAAATCATTTAAGGCCTAAAAAGGCACTAGAGTGGGGAGCGAAACTCTCACGCTTACGCCTACTTATTCTGTGCCCCCAACTGTATGAGGATGAAAAAGTCCGATAGATATCTAGTCTTTCGAGATAGTATTGATATTTTTGTTGAAGGTGGTTAGACTAATCATGGCCACTACAACTTAAATAAGATTAAAAATCCTTCTTGATTCACATTAATAATGGCTGCATCGAAGGAAGGTGATGGTCGGCTTTGCGGCATCTCTTTCGCTATCTGAGTTATGCTAGATTTTCCTAAGCCCAGAATTATGTTTCAGGACATTACCACACTTCTTCTTAATATCAATTTCTGAATATCAAAAATTGAGAGGAATTTTGGGGTGGTGTTAATGTTTCAAGCTTTTATGGCCATATTTGGCAATTATGACCCCCTTTTGAATGCTTTGGAATTTATTTTATTTTATTTTTATATTTTTAGATAATTTTTTGAATTTTTTTGATATTGTTTGGGCAATTTTTGAAATTTTTACGTAGTTTTGGGTGATTTATGAATTTTTTTGGTAAGTTTGGATGATTTATGAATTTTTTTGGTATTTTTGGGTAGTTTCTTTGTGCGTTGCAAACAAGCAAGCTATTGCCTTGCTGATTCATGTCGCTGTGTTGGCTATTAGTGTTGTCTTTCCCTCCATCCTTGTGGGTTTGATTTTGGGGTGGTTTGTGCATAATCCTCTAGTGATCCGATGGAGGACATTGAAGAGTGAGTTTGGCTTGATTTTCTAGATGTATCGATGGTCGGTAGAGGAGTGATGAGGTTGGTTCTCCTTTTGTGGTGTGAGGCAACTATCATGGGCCTTGCAAAAGGTTACAACTCCAAAAGATTCTCTTTGAGAGGTCTAGGTGAAAGGGTTGTAAGACTAGTGGTTTCTCATTGTGTAGGGTCTATGAAAGGTTTTTGTCTCATGTCAAGGTCTTTATTGTGGAAAGTAAAGTGTGTGTGAAAGGGTTGTGAGAGAAGGAAGCTCTTCTTTTTTCTTCTTTTCTTCTTTTTTGGATGATTCATGAATGTTTTTGATAATTTTTTTGGCAATTTTTGTATTGGAACTAGGATGTGAGTGAGATAGTGATGCGGGATTTTGCTGTAAGGCTCAAAAATATACAAGCATGAATAGGAAATGGGTGGATGACTCAGGAATGGAGGATAGAATATAGTTGTGCATATGATAGGAAAAAGCTCAGAACGAGGAAATAGCATTGATGCAATATGGTTATTGTTACATGGGTATGATACACAAAATTATTGGTTGCATGACGAGGATGTGGTACATAGAATATTGTGGCTTGGTACAAGTATATGATATAAAGGCATGGTTTTAAGGATAAAATACACGTAATATGATACATATGGTAAGATACAAGGATGGAATAGATATGCTAACCATGGTAGAATATGTGATCTAGGTAGGCTTTCCAAGCTGGTGTCGTGAGTTGTTGGAGTGTGAGGAGGGAACTCTTGGAATATCTTGGAAAATGGGAGATGGGTGATGAGATGTAAAGGGGTGATACTGGATATGTAGGTCATTGATAGATAATGAATAGGCTAAGTACACCTACTGCCTAATTGTTAGATTTTCACTAGGGTATCGATCCAAGCTGCTTGAATTGCCAAGTATTCACCATTGGACAAATTTTATTTTCATTTTTTTTTAGGCATAGAATTTCTTGAGGTGAATGATGTTAGTGGGATCATCCATGACTTCACCTTCAAGTGTGGATAACTGATAGGCCCCTAAGCCAAAAGATGTTGTGACCACATAAGGACCAAGCCATGTGGGCTCAAACTTGCCTTTCTTTTCTCAATTAGCTTTGACTTTCATGTTTTCTTTGAGGAACATGTCTCCTTCTTGAAATTGGTGTGGATGGACTTTCTTGTTGAAGTTGCACTTGAGGTGATTCTGGTAAACCATGAGGTGGTCATAGGCCTGTTGCCTTTTTTCATCAAGTAAATCTAGTCGGGTGAGTCTAGCCACTCTGTAATCCTCATCTAGTATCTGGCCTCGCAAAGAAATGTGCAAGGATGGGAGTTCAACCTCAATAGGTAATACTGCTTCAGCACCATAAACCAGGGAGTATGGGGTTGTGCATGTGGTTGTACAAAATGACGTGTGATAGGCCCATAAGGCAGGGTTGATTTGTAAATGCCAATCACGATCGGAATCATTGACAACTTTCCTTAGGATTTTGAGTAGGGTTTTATTAATTGCCTCTACCTGACCGTTACCTTGTGGGAAGTATGGGCTAGAAAAATAGTGATGGATATGAAGGGAAGTGCATAATTCCTCCATATTTAGGTTTTCAAAATTACCTCCATGGTCAGTGAAAATGGTAGCTGGGATGTCGAAGTGACATATGATATGATATAGGATAAACTTGGACACTTGAACTCTTGTAGTAGTGACAAGGGGAACTGCTTTGACCCACTTAGTGAAGTAATTAGTGGGGGTGATTATCCATTTGTGTCCTTCGAAAGAAAGTGGTGCAATAAGATCGATAAGATCAAATCCCCAACAGGCAAAAGGCCATGGCGGTGCAATGGGTTGCAAGTCCTAAGCTGGAGCTTGGATCAGATTAGCATGTTGTTGACAAGGTAAACATCATTTCACAAACTCACATGCATCATGTTCTAAAGTAGGCCAATAATACCCAACCCGAAGGATTTTCTTTGCTAGCACTATCCCACTCGTGTGAGCACCACAAAGTCCAGCGTGTACCTCCTTGAGAGCCATTGTAGCCTCATTTTGATCTAAACATTGAGAGAGAGTATCATGATAACCATGACAATATAGGGTTTGGGCGATGATAGTGTAGCAGGAAGCTCTGCGAATAAGGTTTTGGCGTTGGGTTCCTGTGAGGTGAGGAGATATGATACCATTTAGTAGGTAAGCGTGAATTTTGTGGTACCATGGGGATTAGGGACCAACCAAGATGCAGAATCATGTTGATTCATCATTCTCATATGCGGGTTCATGTAGCTGCTCGACCAAGAATTCATATTGCATAGCTTCACGTGGTATTTCCAAGAGAGAACCAATAGTAGCCATGGCATTTGCTGCTTTATTTTGGAGTCTAGGTACTTGTATGAACTGGAGTTGAGTAAAATGCTCCTTTAATTGATCAACCAATTCCTTGTAGCTTATTATCCTTGGTTTGATATTCATTTAAGGCTTTTTTGATAATAAGCTAACAATAGTACATTTGGGTTCATTTTTTGACCTGTATTGGTCGAATTTTTGACCCAATTTTTTACCAAATTTGACCAACCCATTCATCGATATTTTTTGGTCAAAATTTTGACCAACTCACTGGTTGGTCGAAAACCCACCAAAGCCATTGTCTAAGTCCATACAGGAATTGATCAAAATTTTGACCTTCATTGGTCAAAATTTCAACCAACAAAGGTAGAAAAAAATTTATGCATTGGTGGAAATTTCGACCAACAAAGGTAGAAAAAAAAATTAGGCATTGGTGGAAATTTTGACCAATGAAGATGGAAATTTCAACCAACAAAGGTAGAAAAAAATTTAGGCGTTGGTGGAAATTTCGACCAATGAAGGTGGAAATTTTGACCAACAAAGGTAGAAAAAAATTTAAGCGTTGGTGGAAACTTCCACCAACAAAGGTAGAAAAAAATTTAGGCATTGGTGGAAATTTCCACCAACAAAGGTAGAAAAAACCCAGGCATTGGTGGAAGTTTTGACCAATGAAGGTGGAAAATTCCACCAATAGGTAGGTGTAAATTTTTTTTAGGCATTCTATAAAATAGTTCACATGTCTTGCCTATGATATGACATTTTACGTGCATCCTACACTCTCTCATCCAGCTGATGATGGATTACGCAGAGTGATCTGAAACCATGATTCTAAAAAACACACACAATCAAATCCAAAATGAACTTGCACTACAAATGGATTGTGGAAATCTGATATTGTTAATTTTGCATGCATGTCTACCAAGACAAATATATGTTTAAGTTGTGATTGTCCTAGTAGACATGCATGCAATTTTACCAATATCATATTTCCACAATCAATTTATAGTGCAAGTTCATTTTGGATTTGATTGTGTGTGTTTTAGCATCATGGTTTCAGATCACTCTGCGTAATCCACATTAGCCAGATGAGAGAGAGTACAGGATGCATGCAAAATGTCATATCATATGCAAGGCATGTGAACTATTTTATAGAATGCCTGAAAAATACTGATAGTAACTAATATGAAGAATATATAATTAGTTATATGATTGAGAAAAATCATGTACCAGTGAGTTGGTCAAAATTTTGAGTAGAAAAATTTTGACCAATGGATTGGTCAAATTTGGTCAAAATTTTGTTCAAAAATTTGACCAATAAAGGTCAAAAAATGAACCCAGATGTACTAGTGCATGTATGCTCGCCAAGTTGACTCTTTGAGTTTGGTCATCAAGTCACCCCACCAAAGTACCTCATCAAGGTCAATCTTTTGGTCCGCTCACCGAGTTTTCTCACCAAGTCAGCTCACCATGTCGTGTCTCTAAGTGGCCTCGCTAAGTTGGCTTGCTAACTTGCCCCACCAAGTTGCCACTTTAAGCCCACTCACCATGTTAGATCACCAGGCCGACTCCCCAAGTCAGCTCACCAAGCTGACAATTGAAGTACGATCTCCAAGTTGACTATTCAAGTGCACTCGCCAAGCTGACTCAGAGTTCATTCATCAAGTCACCCCACCAAAGTGCCTCATCAAGTTCATTCCTTAAATCTTCTCACCAAGTTAACTAACCAAGTTGCCTCACCAAGTCGACTCACCCACATGTCCCACCAAGTCCCCAAGTCTGCTCGCCAAGCTAACAAGTCAAGTACGCTCACCAAGTCAACTCTTTAAGTTTGCTCACCAAGCCCATCCCCTAGGTCAACACTCCAGGTCAGCTCGCCAAGTCACTCCCACCTAGTCACCTCAATGTGTTGACTCTTTTAGTCAACTCACCAAGTCTACTATTCAAGTACGCATGCTAGGTCGGATCACCAAGCCAACCCACCAAGTCATGTCACCAAGTCAACTATTCGAGTATGCTCACAAAGTTGACTCTTTAAGTTTTCTCATCAAGTCACCCCACCAAAGTACCTCATCAAGGTCAGTCTTTAAGTCAGCTCACCAAGTCACCACACCAAGTTGACTCACCATCTTGCCTCACCAAGTGGACTTTCTAAGTCGACTCGCCAACTTGCCTCACCAAGTGGACTTACTAAGTCGACTCGCCAACTTGCCCCACCAAGTCGACTATTCAAGTATGCTCGCCAAGTTGACTCTTTGAGTTCAGTCATCAAGTCACCTCACCAAAGTGCCTCATCAAGGTCAATCTTTAGGTCCACTCATCAAGCTTTCTCACCAAGTCATCTCACCATGTCGGGTCTTTAAGTGGCCTCGCTAAGTCATCTCACCAACTTGCCCCACCAAGTTGCCACTTTAAGCCCACTCACCATGTTAGATCATTAGGTCGGCTCCCCTAGTCAGCTCACCAAGCTAACAATTGAAGTATGCTCACCAAGTCGACTCTCTAAGTTTGTTCACCAAGTCCACCCCCTAGGCCAACTCTCTTGGTCAGCTCACCAAGTCACCCCCACTTGTCCCACCAACTCACCACTTTAAGTTGACTAGCCATGTCAGCTCACCAAGTCGACAATTCAAGTACGCTCACCAAGTTGACTGTTTATGTTTTCTCACCAAGTATGCCCCTTAGGTCAGCTCACCAAGTCACCCACACCCAGTCACCTCAACGAGTCAACTCTTTAAGTCAGCTCACCCAGTGGTTTTACCACCTTGCCTCAGCAAGTTGGCTCATTATGTGTGCTTGCCAAGTTGCCCCACTGAGTTTCTTCTCTAAGCCCACTCACCATGTCATCTCACTTGGTCGGCTCACCAAGTCGGCTGTTCAAGTACACTTGCCAGGTGAGTCACCCCACCAAGTCGACTGTTCAAGTACACTCACCAAGTTGACTTTGAGTTCACTCATCAAGTCACCCCACCAAAGTGCCTCATCAAGGTTAGTCTTTGAGTCCACTCACCAAGTCAGCTCACTAAGTCACCTCTCCAAGTGGCATTGCTAAGTCAGCTCACTAACTTGCCCCATCAAGTCGCCACTTTAAGCCCACTCACCATGTCAGATTGCCAGGCTGGCTCCCCAAGTGAACTCACCAAGCTGACAATTCAAGTATGCTTACCAAGTTGACTCTTTAAGTTTGGTCACCAAGTCTGCCCCCTAGGTCAACTCTCCAGGTCATCTGTATCCCCTGTTGTAGGTGGACTTGATCTCTAGGAAGCTTATTTTGACTGTATCTTTTATTTTCAACAATACCAATATTTTTAACTTGGCCTAGCCCCATCCTATTAGATGCTTGATCCATGTCACTCTGCCAGTAATGAATAAAAATAGCATGTATATTAAAGATAAATCACTTGAGCTAGAAATTGTATCCATCTTTATGAATCTAAAATATGACATAGCAAAAAGTGGAATAGTTCTTATGGAGAAATATTATGAATGAGCCAACTTCAGCATCAAATTCTTGAATAACAATCAAAGTATACCTCAAATTCATAATATTTGCAATAATATAGAGACCTTCCTCTCCGTTCACTATCTACATTAGCCATTTGATTAGATGTATTTTGAGAATTAATGGAATGGTTCCGAGACAGCAATGACCAAGAAACAACAAAGAAAAATCTAGCTAGGAAACAAACGACTAATAAAAATAATTTTGAAACTTGAAATAAAAAACAATCATTTTATCTTTGCCCCTAGATAAAGAAATAACTCTACTAGTAACAAAGATCAACATGCACTTTAGCTTAGAAAATTAAAATCCATAGAAATCAAATATTTAACAAGTTATAAAACCATAATAAGTTCAAGGCCATTCATCCACTGAATGATTATTTGACTGCTCAACACATTGAATTAATAAGCATAATTAGTCATTAGAAAACACACCAAATGCCGAGTGTGAATGTACTTGGTTGTGCTTCCATTATCAATGACCAAAAGGAGACCAAGTATCTGCATTACAATTGAAATGGCAGTTAAAATCTTATAATTAATAGAGCTCAAAATGTCAAAGGAAACCCTCATATTATTCCTAGAATTGGCATAAATTATGGGTAAATCTAACCTACACAGCATGTCGGTGAAGTTGAACTATGTGCAAAGGAAGTGTACCAACATTTTCCCCTTTTGCAACCATTTGAAATAAAATTTGAAGTGAATCATCTTCAATCAGACTTTGTGCTACTCTGGGGCGAGTAGCCAATGCCTTCATTATATGCACTATATTTCCTTCTACCTGAAAATGTTTAACCAATAACCACTATCATGCAGATCAACCAATATCATCAAAAGAGGAGTCATCAAAAAAGTATCTAATTTTAACCATGTATACAAACCTACAACCATTATTGTAGATGGAAGATAATTAGTGATGGAAAATAAAGTTTGGTGAACTGTACTTGGGGCTTTTTTGGTCTGGTTTACCCATGAATGTGAGTATCTTGTGGAAAGAAAGCTTAAATACATCCTTGCAATAATAAAATTCAAGAGTTGTAAATCCAAGCTAAAGAATGATGAAAAGGATTTGTTTCAAAAGGAAAATTGGGGTTTCTTTGTTTGCTCCAGCCATGGAAAGACATTTTATTTTCAGTACTATATAGTAAATGATTGTAAAATAGTACATAGTTTCAATATATATTTGAGATAATATGATAAGAGTTTTTTAAGTGAAATTTCATGGCGAGGGACTTCTTAAAATATCTTAAAGGGTGTTACCAATAGGTTTAGGAGCTTGAATGAGAAAGTGGTGTCGTGGATTTTGCAACAATGGCAAACTTAAACAGTAAGCTTCAAAATTTCAAGATGGTCTCATGACTTTTTTGTTTTTTATTAAACAAGTATGGAGAGGTGTCTAATCCTTTACAATAGAAGAAACAACATTGAGAACACGGTAACCAGAAACAACAAAACAATGACAGGTCTCCCAACATTGAACTAGAGAAAAGCACAAAAGATTACCAGACAAAAATAACTAATCTACACTACCAGTCCAGACTATTTAACCATCTAACACTACATCAAAAAAATAACAACTTTGATAACAGTAACACCTATACTAACTATTATATCTACATAATTCACTACCATAGTAACTTTGAAGTAAATAGTAAATACTAACAATCTCATAAGTCTTTAAACATATAAACAATCTCTGACCAGGTATCCAACTTCCATGTTTGTAGGTGACTGTGTAGCTACAAGATTGTACCCAAATTTTTGTGTTATCTTCTTATCTTGGATTTACCAATGGTGATTCTCATGTCTTTTTCATGACACTATCTATAATCCGAAGTAGAGAATTGATCATTCTTCTTTCAAGCAAACCAGTTCTTCAAATGATGTCAAGTAAGAGATCATCCTAATCCATCACTTCTTCCAACACTGGCATATCCTAGTCCTCTTCCTAATTGTCCTAAGAAGCCACCATGTATTCATTATCCAAGGTCTCATTATCATGATTAATATTAGGGGAGGTTATATCCTAGTCTTTCTATTCCTCTACTCCTTCATACCAGTTTGTCCTTACTGTCTTCTTCATCCTCAAAGATATTGTCAAAAGAGGAGTCATCCTCAAAGAAAAAACATTTCATTTGTCATCCTCATTTGATTCTAGCTTTGTTAAATAAGTTTAGGAAGGTTTATGTTAAATTTTCAAACAGTATCCTGCACAGTCTAAAAATTAAGGTTTGTTGGGCTTGTGTGGGTATGTTATCTAGTATGTATCCATATCGTATCCATACAGATAGGATATGTGTGTCTAAGGAGGGGCAAATGTCTATCTAGCTACTTTATATTTAGGAGAGAAAATAATGTGTACTTTGTAACTACAACCACCCCCAATTTGGTAGAAGAAATAGAAGCAATGGAAATGAATCTTTTAGGCTGCAAAGCTAAATAACCAAAGAATAGCACCCAACAAACCTTGTTTCCAAGCTTGAAACACTATTAGAGGAAAAACACTCAAGCATATGGTCCCAATAGAACACTTGTACCTATCTATTGTATCCAACTTTCCTAAGGTGCCTTTAGGAACATGTGTAGATTGTGTAGAAGGGCGTCAAATTTGGCATCAAAAAGTTTATTTTGCATTTTATTATTTCACACCATGAGTTTGATTTGTGCAATAAATGTGACCATTGATGGGTGACTAGTGGTAGACAATCCATGCTCCCATCCTCTTCTCTCCTTCCTCTTCTGGTAACAATTGTAATTGCGAAAATGATTGTGGTAGTTGAGTTGTCATGCAAATGGGTGAATGGATCATATATAAGGTTTAGTTTAGGATTTTATAAGGGGAAGAAGCTTGCAGGAAAACCAAAGTATCCAACTTCCCTGGGGTGCCCTTGGGACCACTTGTAGTTTTTGTATAAAATCATCATATTTCACATCAAGGAAGGTGTATTTTGAATTACAAGACTTAAAGCCACGAGTTTCATTTGTGTGAGTAAAGTGAATACTCTAGGGTGACATGTCATAAACTATACAAGTCTCCTTCCTCTTCTCCATACTCTCCAAGTTGAAAGCTATAAATGCAAAAAGGATTGTTGTAATTGTGAGTGGCATTGCAAATATGTGTGTGTAATACCCCAAAATTGGCTTATTGCCACGATCACCAATTCTGGTATATTTCTGATCGATTCTAAAGTCCTATGTCACTAGGCAATTCTTATTCTGCTACTCGCTACTTGACTTAATTGTCAAATGTAGAAAACCTAAATCTACATTAATCAAACTCTTTACTTAATTCCTATAGTATTGACTCACATTAGTCACATTAAACCTATTTATTAAGATTTAATTTAATTATTAAGTATTTATACTTTAATTAAATTAAATTATCTCCTAAGGCTAATGTACTATGGAATTAAATTTATTTAATTTGATAAATATGCCTATTTTAATTAATTAAACAAAATTATTTAATTAAATGGAGAAGCTACTTATAATTAATTAAGTAAAGTTATTTAATTAAATGGGAAGCCATTCCTAATTAATTAAATGAAGTTATTTAATTAAATAAGAAAAGTGTCTCTAATTAATTAAATAGAATTGTTTAATTAAATGGAAAAAGGAAATTATGAGAGCATATCTCATTTTATTAAATTAAATATCTCTCCTAATTTCTCTTTCAGTTCAAGAATGGAAATTCCCAGTTCACTAATGACTCATGAGGATTAAGCCTTGTTCTGGGGATGATTCTGAGACTCATAATTGGATCTTATCAACTCGGGTATCTAGGTATTCTATCTGGATCCTTGAAGGTTATGCTTCATTCTAGAGATAATCTTCTAAATTCTATCAATCTCAAGTATCTAGGTGTTCTATCTGGATCCTCGAAGGTTAAGCTCCGTTCTGGAGATAATCTTCTAAATGCTTATCAATCTCGGGTATCTAGGTGTTCTATCTGGATCCTTGAAGGGTACACTCCATTCTGGAGATAATCTTCTAAATGCTATCAATCTCAGGTATCTAGGTGTTCTATCTGGATCCTTGAAGGTTAAGCTCCGTTCTAGAGATAATCTTCTAAATGCTTATCAATCTCAGGTATCTAGGTGTTCTATCTGGATCCTTAAAGGTCAAACTTCATTCTAAAGAAACCTTTTAAATGCTTATCAATTTTAGATATCTAGGCATTCTGCTTGGATTCCTTGGGATTAAGCGCTGTTCTAGAGATAGTCCTTAAAAGCTTATCAATTGGTCTTCGTATCATCAACTTCAGAACCAATCTCATCTTTGCATCATGCTTTATGATTTTCTTTGAATTGAACATGTTGTTCGCACATTCATTCAAAGAGGGGCAAAATGTAATACCCCAAAATTGGCTTATTGCCACAATCACCAATTCTGGTATATTTCTGATCGATTCTAAAGTCCTTGTCACTAAGCAATTCTTATTCTGCTACTAGCTACTTGACTTAATTGTCAAATGCAGAAAACTTAAATCTACATTAATCAGACTCTTTACTTAATTCCTATAGTATTGACTCACATTAGTCACATTAAACCTATTGATTAAGATTTAAGTTAATTATTAAGTATTTATACTTTAATTAAATTAAATTATCTCCTAAGGCTAATGTACTATGGAATTAAATTTATTTAATTTGATAAATATGCTTATTTTAATTAATCAAACAAAATTATTTAATTAAATGGAGAAGCTACTTATAATTAATTAATCAAAGTTATTTAATTAAATGGGAAGCCATTCCTAATTAATTAAATGAAATTATTTAATTAAATAAGAAAAGTGTCTCTAATTAATTAAATAAAATTATTTAATTAAATGGAAAAAGGTAATAATGAGAGCATATCTCATTTTATTAAATTAAATATCTCTCCTAATTTCTCTTCAATTCAAGAATGGAAATTCCCAGTTCACTGCTGATCAAATTAGAAGTGACCCAGATCACTTGCTTTTACACTAAAGTCTATCTGAGCTGACTAACTCTTACACTCAGATCTGAGTTAGTTAACTCCCTTTAATTTGGGAATCTTCCTTTATGACTGAACTTCATCTTCAATCCTGACCGTTGATTGCAATTGATCTCAACCATTGATGGATTTCAGGAAAGTTTATTTAAGAGACCCTCATCTCTTCATTTTTAAGAGGATGAATAGAATTTGCATCGAATTGCTATTGAAATTTATACTCACATTTGCTCACATTTGCTCACATTTTTGCATACATCTTGCATTCTTAGTTTAAATTCATTTAGCTTAATTATGCATAGGTTAATCTAGTAGTGTTTCAATTGTTCCTAGATTAGAATGCATTTCTCATTCTAGATTAATCTGCACAATCATATAGATTAGTTTCATTTCTTAAATCCTTCATTCTTAGAGGGTCTGGTTGCCTGCACCTCGATTCTAAGGATACCAACGGGCAAAATCCCTTTAGATAGAAGGCAACAGGTCGACTTGTTGGATGATTTTCGGATGGACAATCCAATGTTCATTCCAAGATGAGTCCTCATATAAAGACCATGTTGAAGTGTGTGTGTGTGTGAAGCGTAAGGCCACATTCCACATATATAGTGTGTAGGTTATATTTAAGGTGTGTTTAGCATTTCATAAGTATCATAGAACAATATGTGGGCCCCCACTCCTTATTTTTCTTTCAATTTCTTTTAGTAAGTGTCTGTGATTTCATATACTAGAACTGTGATTCCTTCTTGTTAAATCAATTAAAGTCATGTATAATGTTCCTTTCTCGATTGGAGGTTGAGGCATTGTGTAAAAGAAGCTCTTTTGTTGGGCTCTTAAGTTTGTCAATGTTAGGTTTCAAAATTGCACACTCCATTTAAATGTGATAGAAGACATTTTCACTAATCTTGGAGTTAGTCAAGATCCTTTAACTGCTCTCTACAGCCACCTTTCAAATTAATGGGACAAACCAAAACAGCATATGTGGTATAAGCCTCCTCAAACTCTTCATTAGGTATATTGTCCTAATGAATAGCGAAGGTTGGTGATTGTGTTTATATATGTGTTTCTTTTTTTCCAATGTTGGAGGATGTATTGTGGTCCAATCATAGCCTTGTAGGCACATATGAAAAGGGATCAAATTTATTTAACATATTTGTTAATCCTATTTGTTCAAGTATTGGCTCTCAATGTTTGAGTCTGTGTAGGTCTGTCTAGTGAGCTGGCTAACAAGTGTCTTATTCACTCATTTCAAAAATAATTTTACCAAATTCATCTCAGAACTAAAACAATGGATTCCAAATGAAAATCATAAATAGAAAATGTAACTTACGAAGTTGTATTAACTTCACGCGCTGCATGAGTTAACACTGACAAGAGGAGCAGCATGAGTTGATGTTCTTTTTCACGTCACAGGAGACCCTGTAGTAATGGAGTCATGTTTCCCTAGCACATGATCTAATTCATCATTCAATGCAACACCCTGACAAAGAAGCTCCTCATCCCTACATTAAATTTGAAATAAAGGTGAACCAACTAGATAATGGGCTAATAAAACATGCTTTATTGCTAGTGAGAAGCATTAAAAACTAGTTCACTTTGCATTTGTAACCTTGGGCAGGATCTTAGCAACATGCTCACATTGAACCTTTGATCTAAAGGAGAAGTACACAAGCTCACAACCCTCAGGAAGACTTTCTTAGATAAGAAGTTTTTGAGCAGACACAAATCCTCACTAATAATGTTGCTGCAATTTTCTTATTTAAATTGAAACAAAGTTGTATTATCTTGGGCAGAGGAGACTACTGTTGTTTGTGGTTAAGGATCCTTTAGGTCAGTAGAATCACATGCAAACTAGATGTGACATTGCAGTAAGTAAACTGTAATAAGAGCTAGGAGCTTGCCAGGCTTGAGACTAGACACTACATGAAGCATTTGTAGGCATTTGAGTCTCAATCATCACCAGCTCAAAATCAAACTAAAAAGGAAACTTGGTGAATAAAACTAAATAAAAATAGTCTTCTTGAGTAAACATTAACATTGTATGAACTATACCATTAAAATGCACTATACTTGGTACAAATATATTGTTGGTTGAGTATAAAGAACATTGGTGGTGAATTCAAGTCCAAGCTGCAAAAGCAAAGACATTTACATAAAAACTAAGCAACCCTATCTGGCAAGAAAAGATATATAGAGATTTTTGACTGAAATTACAAATTGATGCTAAAAAACTTAAACCATAAGAATTGTTATGTAGAATAATAAAGAAGAAAGATGAAGAATCAAACACCTGAAGGATACAATGTTGATGCAGCTTCAGAAAGATCATCCAAAGGACATGATATGCTCAAGCTGAAGGAGCTTTGAGATTCATTACTACACTTGGGAATGGGCTCATCTTCAATCTTCATTCATCTCCTACATTCACTCCTAGCTCATTCCCTAGCTCTCCTATAATACCTCAAGATCAACAAAGACACTCATCCTTGATGACTTTTCACCCATCTATACATCTAAACCATTCATATCATCTTTATTCATCCACAAATCCCAAGTCCTTTGGAAGTGAGAATAAACATAAGAATCCATTGAAAAAGAAAGATCACTATGTCCCATCTAATCGACATGTGAATGCTAAGAAGGAGAATGCACAAAAGAGATCGCAAAGGTCCACTACTCAAAGAGCTAAACCAAAGAAAATATGGGTTCCTAAATCCATCATTATACAAATGCACTCTCAAGCACCCAAAGAACGAGGAAAATCTAAAGCTATGTGGATTCCCAAGCCTCTTTTAAAAGACTTGAATATTGAAAATACTTCAAAGTTGACATTCAAGCTTCCAAAGGCTTCCATTCCATCTTCTTCCAAAAATCTTCCTAAAATTATGCCAAAGCCTTCCACTCCACTTTTTTCCAAATCTCTTCTACCACCTCATACATCTAAACCTCAAGCTACTTCATCCATGATTCCTCCATCATTCCAATACCCTTCAAGGTGTGTGTCAATGTTGATCTTGTACAATATTTCAACTACCCTCATGAAATCCTCCAAAGCTTACACTTACTTTCTATACATGAACTATTATCCTTCATATATTCTTCCTACTACCATTTCTCTTTCATCACCCTATCAACATCTTTGAGCATACCTTTCTATGGTCTTGGCTTATCATGACTTATCTTTTCTATAGGAGCACTATCTATATTCAAACAGCTTGAGCTCTTTCTAAAAATTCAAAAAATTCAAAAAAATAAAAATGAAAAAATGAAAAAAAATAAAAATGTGCCTTGGTGAAAACCACTTCTTGTGGCACCTTGGTAGCAAAAGTAAAGAGAAATAAATTTATCCTATGGTGAAAACTACATCTTGTGGCACCTTGGATAAGTACCATGATGAAAACTTGGCAAATAGGCATCATGCATAATTCTTCCATCATCCATCTATCCCCTCTTCTCTCTTTGATCTTGACAATGTTGAGCTATCTTTGCATATTGGCTATCTTATCCATGAGATTTTCTATTGTGCTCTCCCATTCCCTCATAGCCTCCATCTTGAGCTTTATTTTTATTGCTCTGTCCCATTACTATACTATCTAGTTGATCCCTTGGTCTTGATCATAATAAATGAAACATGGTTCTCATAGGTCTCTTGACATGGCTACTCTTTTGGACTACACACTTCATGCTATCTCACTTGTTGGCTTGACTGCTTATCCTACATGCTATCTTACTCATTGGCTTCCATCCCTTATCTTATATGCTATCGCACTTGTTGGCTTCACCACTTATCCTACATGTTATCTTACTCATTGGCTTCCATCGCTTATCTTATATGTTATCGCACTTGTTGGCTTCACCGCTTATCCTACACGCTATCTTGCTCATTTCTTCCATTTCTTATCCAAAACCTACTTTATATGGCTATCTTTTCATAGCTTGGGTACTCTTGAGGAGTGTGTCCTTGAGGATCATTTTCACTTGCTTCATACTCCTTTCTTATCCATCTTTGTCTATCCACCGACTTGTTTCTCCATCATGTCCTATACCTTGCTAGACATTGGGAGAAAATGATGTGATCTTGCTTGAGAACTAGTGATCTCTAAATTATTCTAAAAAAAAAATCCAAAAAAAATTATAAATGAGCCTGAAAAAATCCTAAAAATCAAAAAAATGTCCTGAAAAAATGATCATCTTAGTGAAAACCTCACTTTGATGTATCACCCAAAAAAAAAAAAAAAAGTCCTGAAAAAAATTTGTCAAGTGGTGAAAACCTGGAAACAGGCGCTACTTGAAACCCTCGCACCTATGTCTATCAGTCTCAATCACCTATTTTGCTACACATTTCCTAGCTTGGAATTGTTTCTTTTCCTTGTTGCAGGGGCATAGTTGCTTAGCCTTTTGAGGTATTCTTGTGCATTAGGGTTTCTTTGAAAACTCACAAAATAGTGTTTCTCAACACTTCTCCCACCTTGACATCAAGTGTTTTTCAACACTTTACAGATAGTTTACCTATGGTCTCCGATGTCGCGATATTTCTCACTATCAGAATCAAGTCTGGAAGAAATGGCCAAGTGACTTGCACACACGCACTTTAACACTTAAATGACTGAGCTATGCTGATCTTTATCTACTTTCTGTGTTGTCTATGATGATTTATTTTCCATGTGTTACCTCCCTAATAGTCTTTCGAGGATGTCATTGACTAGAAGACTGAGGGCATGGGGCATGTCTTCTTGATTTCTGCTTGTGGGTATACTTTGTTTGTCTATAGTGTTGTAAGCATTTATGCTGGTCCTATTCAACACGTTGACTTACAAATGTATCATCCTTGACTATTTTGCAAGACCGCACTCAGGGTTTATCCTGGCGCTTATGCCTTGATATAGGTGTAATCTTGCTAAATTAAAACTTAGGGAATCTAATCGTGTAGTTATCTTGACTTACATGTCTCTGATGCTTAGATTGGATTTCCACATACCTATCTAATATCGATCATATTCATATCCTCATAGTTATACTAGTGATGGTTGTATGATCTCATGATGTCCCTAATAAATGCTCAATGATGAAATTAAGAGTCTAAATGTTATGCACTTCTTGCTAGTAAACCACTTTGCATATTAGCTTGCATTTTACGTTCATTTCTAGATTAGTCTTGCATTCTTGCATATGGGGAGAGCTCTCTCTTCATCTTTTTGTGGACATATCAGCTAACTCTTTTCATATATTTCTTTACTTTCTTCTTGTTCATGTCTTTTCACCTTCTTAATCTTTCACTTCATCTCTTTTCTATCTTATCATCACATTATATAAAGTTTTGACCTATTAAATAATTTCAACATCCTAGATTCATTTTCGGGATCGAAATCCAAATTCGAGTTCATCTTGATGGTCAAAATTGTCTTTTAAAATTCTACTTTCTTCTAAGTGTTAGCTGACCCTTTGAGGTCTAATCTCTGAATCATCATTGGGGCATCTTCATTTCTTCATGTCGTCATCATTTCCATACTTCATATCTACTTCTATTCACCTTTTCACATCTAAATCCTCTTTCTACTCAATTTGACCTAATTTTTATGATTTATCTTTCGCAGTCAACTTTGGTCAAAATGGGGCATTTTATCAGTTTCTTATAGTCATTCTTGGGTTCTAATCATTTATCTATCATATCAGACATCGCTATATCTCGATTTTCTCATGTCTAGCTACTTTCTGCTTCCTCTTACCTCATTTTGATT
This sequence comes from Cupressus sempervirens, assembly GCA_028749045.1. Lineage (NCBI taxonomy): Eukaryota > Viridiplantae > Streptophyta > Pinopsida > Cupressales > Cupressaceae > Cupressus > Cupressus sempervirens. Next base: position 321,034,990 of record CM053791.1, read on the forward strand.
TTGATCCCGAGGGGGCAGAAATACTCTATTGCTGATTGTTATAGCTATCTATTTCTTAGGAGCATTTGTTTGACCTTATCACTTGCTCTCGATCTATTCACTTTGCTAGATGTTAGAATTCTTTTCGGATCCTAACATCATCTTCCTAAAGTTTAGTACTACCGCTATCAGGTTGTGCATTCAGGACTTGCTATCTATTTCTGCATTTTGTTCTTCAAAATCAGATATCTATTTCTATTGCTGCCTACTTGGCTTCTGTTCTTTGACATAATGTGTTCCCAGATCGATCACGCATTAGTCAAAGAGGGGCAAATGTAATCACCTAAAAATGGTCATCTAGACTATTAGCCCCCTTCTCAGCATTTTGGCTAAATTAATTTAATCATTTACCTAAGCCAAATTGCTAATAATCAATTTATTTGATTATAACCTATAGTTTGACTATGCTATCCTAAGTTCATTATTTGATTAAAAGAACATGTCCCCTTTTAATTAAATAAAGCACCCCATTCTTCTAACCCACTTAAAGTGCACACATAAAGTCCTTTCTCTATTTTACAATTAAAAGAAAAGGCTTGTGAGACTTTTGTCTTATATGACAAGTCAACTTATATTCTATTGGTTGACTTGTGTGTGCACATGGATCACACCTATTTTCAAATTCCACCGTTGATCATCCACCATCTTCATCTTGATCTCTACCATCTGTACGACTTTAAAAGGGAGAGAGATTTCCCCCTCAAAGAATCCATCTTTTGAATATTGTTATGCTACAGGTTTTCTAACAGGTTTCTTTGGAGCTTTGTGGAGAACTTCTATTTCTTGTCTACATTCTCTCATCCATGGCATCATGGCATTCTAGCTTAGCTTAGCTTTCATTTTTACATGTAGCTTAATCTCACATAGCTTAATAATGGGATTGTAACACTCTCATACATATTTTAGCATAGCTGCATTTTGCATTATCATCTTAGCTTGGCTTCCATCTTGCATTGCATCTTTGAGGAACTCATTGTAGACACTTGCATTCTTGCATCTTGTCTTTGGAACCTCCCATTTCATGGTTTACTAGCAAGAAGAGTATCTCTAAGGCTCATCTGAGAGCCTTCTTATTCTTGAAATATACTCTCTTGCACTCTGTGGATAGGGAGCTCTAAGCCGGCATCCAAACATTCCAAACTCATGGAATCATTTGGATAGAAGGGTTTAGAGTGTGACACATTTCTAGTGTACACTCTAAACCCTCAAAAGTTAATTGTAGCATATAGCTCACCTTATTGGGAAGATTTAGTATTACTTTTTGGTTCTCAGTCTTCCATTTTAAAAAATAATCTTTAGATAAATATTTGAGATGAAAGAATACTGCTTTGTAAATACAAAATATTTTCTTACATTTTGTTGGGGAAACAAAAATTAAATAGGACAAGTCAGGAGCTTGTAACAGTGAAAGTGAGCTTTCAGCACTTTATGATGAATGGATTTGTACATGGGTTCTTCATGTCCTGACATCAAATGAAGTCAGTTGCCGAGCTTTGGCTGGAGCTTCATATTTCTGTGCTCTTTCTACTGCAGGGGGATCAAAACATGCTGAAGAATTTAGAGAAAGAGTATGCTTAATAGTTCTCAATCCAAATAATCTATCCCAACAAAGAACCTCTGCTAAGGGCAAGGTTTGAATATAAGCATTTATTATTATTATTATAATGATTATCTTGAGTTGCTCAAGTGTTGGTGGCATTTCTATTGAATAAAGACATATTTACATAAGATGAAATATTTGTGTTGCAGCTCATAGATATTTGGGGAATTCACAAATTAGTTGCCCTTCTCTCGCATGAAAGTGCTTATGTACGCTTTAATGCATTGTTGGCTTTAGGAAAGTTACTTCGCCATTGTCCAATTACACATTATGAAGCATTGCGACTTGGAGCTCTGAGAAAGTTGGCATTAATATTCAATGAAGCAGTGAGTAAATTCAATGCTATTCATTATTCATATGAAAAGAAATCATTGTGTTCTACAACTTCTAAGTTTGTGAGTTATGGTCTTTCAGTGAGAAGAACCTCAGTAGAATCTGTGCATGGACACTTTTCTCTATCTTTGTGACTTTGATTTACCTGGTAAGCATTTTCCAAAGCACCTCTTACTATCTACATTAATTTTTTTTACATTTATTTGGATAGCCTTTGAATTTTTTTCCACTTGCTTGGAGCAAGAATATTTCATGAATTGTGTGACAATGGATTAATTAATCAAGCATTTGACTGGGTACATTGTACAACCAACAAGAGGATCTGCAAAAAGGCAAGCTTTGAAAATATTGAATATTGGTGCAGTTAAGTAGGCCTTTCCTTTAGCTTAATAAAACAAGTGCCTTTGTCTAATAACTTGCTCTTTATTCTATTTAACACACTTTCAGCAATTAATTTGAGATTGATTTATGTCTTTCTTGTTTGTGATCTATTGGTTATACTTGCCAAAATGCAAGATGTTATGCAAAACAAAACCACGTTGTTTAGAACTTTTATATTTTTCATATAGTCAGAAGTATTACTCTTGATGATACAAGGTTTCTACAGTGCTAAAATGTTATATTTTCTGCAAGTTATTGAGTCTATTAATGTTTTAATAGATAAAACTTCATAATCTCATAGTGGATTGCTTCAACTTGCTTTACTTCAGCCTCTGCTTTCTATTATAAGAACCAATCAATGCAACAAACTCCGTCTGGTGAAGATCTTCTTATTGGTTCTCACTATTGTTTTATTTAATTTAATATTATTCTGTTAAAAAATATCAAGTTTAAAAACTCTTATTTTGTAATGAACATTCTCTCAAGTATAACTATGGATCAATTCATATTAAGAGACTTCATACTAATTTATAGCATAAAAGATAGCAAATGATTTGATGTATTAATATTCTCTAATCTGTTTTATCATGGCATTCTAATACAACTAAGATTTAAAAAGAAAAAAATGTATGCTAACCTCATCATCTCCATCTCTTCATTTTCTTTCTTTGATCTCTTCTTTTAGTTTCTTCAGTATTCCATTCCATCAGGGTTGTGCCTGTATTTCCAATGAACAATTTTCAACATCATTCACTCAAAATTTCACACATGTGACTCACAATGTCAAGTTACAAAACTAAAACTGTAATCAAAATGGGAGGAGCAGAGAATGGAAATCTCTCTAAATCAAATTTAGTCAAAATCGAATTTGACAAAAGAATCCAAATAGGAAAGCTTCTCTACAAAAAATACATAGAACTAAACCAAAAGAACTTTCATTGTAACTTCAATCAGTCTGACAGGGACTAATTTATCCTCACATTATTGAAATTTTGTCATATCAAAAGAAGTAGTATGCTGGTCATTTCTTTGGTTGTAAATATTTTGAGTTTTTTACAATTGGTAGTTTACTTGGAGTTAAATTTGTTTAGACCTCTCAACAAATTTTAATATCTTAAATTTGTCTAGACCTCTCAATAAATTTTAATATCTAACTCCTTAGAAATCTTCTCCTACATTCTCTTCATGTCATTCCAAAGCTATGTCAAGTGGAGCTGAAGGCAAATGACCCAGATATGCTTCAAAAGGTGACTAATTTGTTGAGAATGACCTGCTTTATAATAGAAATGTTAAATTTAGGGAAGTGACACACTCCAAGATTGAGGATGCTAATTCTTGTATCCTCTTATGAGTTGCACTGAGTTCATGTTTATCACCTATGCGTGGTCATTTATCTGTGTGTGACAGGCAACACTCTTCTTGAGCCTTGTATCCTTGTGGACCAAAATTTCCCAACAAATTTGATGTCTCTACTTCAAACAATAGACTCAGAAAGCCCAAAGTAGACCCTATGCATTAGCAAAGAACATCACTCAGCATCTTTGTTGCTTGATAATCTTTCTTGCAAGGAGATGGCATTCACATTTTGCTAAAATCTAACTACTACCACAAACAAATAATCCTACATTGTCCTGATATATATACTTGGGTTCTCCTTCAGCTGCTCCATCCTAGGACATCCTAAGAATAGATGTCTAGGAGAATTTGACATTAATTATAGAGGCATTTTGACTTCAAATCTCAGAATACAAGTTTGGCATAATAATTCTCCTAATCCTTATATTTTAAGATCCTATCATGTATAAAGACACACCTTATCCATATTTTCATAAATATTTCAAATCTCACTACATATTTTATTTTTTCCTATTTTTATATAGTTGTTCCTTTTGTCATGCACTAACTGTCCCTTTTACAGATTAGCAGGATTCATGATCATACAGTTTACAATACAACCCTGGAACATTACTAGGTACACATTCTATAGTTATAACTCTCCTTTATCATAGAAACTAAGAAAAACCTCAAATTGGCCCAAGACAGGTTGAATTTCCAACAAATTGGCTTTCAAATGAGCATGAATTAGAAGTTAAAAATTAGATCTTCTTGAGATGACAACCTTATAAGCTAAATTTTCTCAAAATTATAGGAGGGGAGATACTTGGACCAAGTAACCATGGGTCTTACAAGGATCTAGCAGATAGGTTATATATTTGGTTAAGATACTACTAAGGTTTCTAGTGCATAACACCATTTCATGTCTCAAGTTTGCAGAATGTAGTGGGACAAAAAGTTTTAAAATATCAAGATCCTTACATTCCCTAGATGATAGAGGTTTTATTCTGATTCCAAACAGATACGAGAAGGAATTGAGATCAAAGGGGCTACAAAAATATCTCATTCAATCAAAGGCTTTGTCATTGGACAATAGTACAATACCATGTAGGAAGGCCCCAAAATATTGGAGAAACTGGCACTACAATTGCTTTAGGGAAAAGAAATTTGAAGAGGGATAATTTTTACAATGTTGGAAGATAAACCACTTCAGCCTTAGTTAATGATTCTTTAAGTGGTTGTCAGGAAGTGTGATGGTTATTTATTGTTTAAGCTGGGTTGATGAAGTTTATGTTTATGTCAGCCAATTGTATGTTGTCATAAGAGTTTTTCAAAAGCCAATTATACCACATTCAAAAGAAAAAATAGGTAAAGTAGAATATTAGCTAGAAAGAATATTAGGTAGGATAGAATTGATTTATATGTCCAGGTGGACACTGGATATAAGTTATCAAATTCTTCCCCAAAGATGGAGATGAATCTTTGATCAACCATTTCTATTAGAATGATATTGTAGTATTTACCCATAATGGTCATCTAAGTCACCTAATGCATAGTTCAGAATATCATTATTGACAACTATTACTGAGGGCAAAAAAAAATGGGTAAATATATAAAGGGAACAAAATGATCAAATATCAAACATTGTAGGTAGCCATACATAAATCCCATATCACATTTGCATTGTATGTTATGGGTAGCAATAGTTGTGGATCATTTTAGACCTATGACATGCAAAGTGTCCATTTTATGTTAGTTTGAGCTTCACTTGATTTCAAGAATACTATAATATTCTCTACTTAACAAGGCCAACCACATGAAGGTGGAAGCTCATCTGACCTCACCCCCTCCCCCTAACATCAATCTAAAGTACCCATTATCATCTAATTACATACTTCATCCATTTATGAACTATAACATTCAATCAATACAATCACATAACATTCATTAATATGATATAAAATTCATTAATACACAATACTAATCAAGACTTCATTAACACATAACAATATTCATTAACATAAAATAAAAATCTATATTAATACGCATCATTCATACATAATTACTTAAAACAAAGGTCTTTCAGTATCCAACAAGGTTTATCAAAGAAGATTTTTAAAACATCATTTCTTTTCTTTTTTTTATGAGCTCTCTTAAGAAAAGCGCTCATAGGAGCATCCATATCTGCATCATTCTCCTCCTCTTCTAGCATGTGTAATGTCAAATTATGAGCAGGAGGTTGCTGCACTAAAGGGGGCTCTGTTGCAAGAACAAGTGAATGGGATAAATTGGCATACTCTTTTTCTTTTTCTAAATATTACAAGTTTGTAATTAAGTACGAGTACAACATAAAATGCATTTTTCTTACCTAACAATGCCACATCATATACATTAACATTTTCATCTTCCATCGCGTCAACATGTTGAACACTTGGAACATGGTCCACTCCTTCAATATGATGTTCAACATGCTCTGAAATATTCAAAAAAAGGATACACGTCAAATTCCAATTAAAGATGTTAAATTATATTCATAATTGCATAATTTATTTCGAATAGCAAATAAATACCTCTACCACTATAATGCACATCATGGCCTTCGTCATGAGTAGGTTTTGTGGTAGGATATGAAGGCTACAGTAAAATGTTATGCACATTTTTATGTAGTCAATTTACGTTTAAAACTAATACCAAAAAAGACTCTTCTCAACTATTTAATTTCATTTACTTTTCATCTGACCAATTTACCTATGAGATATCATTTGGTGCACTACATTCTTTGGCAAGGCTTACAGATTCTTCACGTAGGCATGCAACCACAACTTTATAGCCTTCCTTCAAGGCAATTTTTCTATCTTCATCTATGACCTCCACATTGAAATCTATGCCCTGTGTTTTTCACTTGATAACGTCAATTTTCCATGTATGGTTTTATTAAACAAAACTATTTGCAACATTATATTGAAAAAAAAATGAAATTTCATTGCTCTACTTACAAGTCAAGACAAGAGATTCATATAGCCACCAGAGCCAAGTTTGTGTTGGCCAACCTTTTCTACTCTCGCTTTTGTAGCCACGAATGTGTCCTGCAATCTATGAACAATTTCAAACATCTTAGATTATATATTTACAAATATCAATAATTAGTGCATGATTACAATGTACTTAATACTATAATGACATACCTCTTTTTGCCATATGCTGCTTCATCACCTCTATCTTCACATAGCCTTTTCTCCTTTGCATCTTCTATTATTTCATTCCACTCCATCGGTAGAATCATAGGAGGACGGTTGTACTTTGGGTTATCCTTAAGATCCCTTCTATATTGATCCCTCACAGTCTTTATATGCTTTGCTGCTCTTTTCAAAAGTAGGCCAGTGTCAAAAATGTTTTTCCCAAATTTCTCCTCAATAGATGCAATCAGCTGATTTTTTAATTCCACAACTTGTAAATTCCACCTTTTTAAAAACAAATAGATTGTTAGATCAATAACTTTAATATGTTACAATAAATAGAAGAAAAGAAAAATTATGTAGCAATGATATGAAACTACGTACCTTTTACGTATGGTGGGTCCAAATAGTCTCAATGTCATATGAAAAAGATGTTCAAAGAAAGCATTATTACCTACAAAAACATAAAGGATTTATCAGTCCAAAATGAGTAATGTAAAAGTAAACTAAATTTACACTTTAAGTAATAACAATTTTAAAGCACCTAGAAGCTTTCGTTCTTTTAATGGAAACATAGTTTTCTTATTCAGCAACAATGTCCCTTCATACGAAACAGTACTAATCACACGAACTGCTCCAAGAAATAGATCAGCTTCAGTAGTACTGTTCTCTATTGGTCTATCAACTAAAACATCATGACAATTAAATGAAAATTTTACTACTACTCTCTGTTGGTCTACCTCCCTGCCTATTTCCATGTCTCTCTATGCGTGGGTATATATATATATATATATATATATATATATATATATATATATATATATATATATATATATATATATATATATATATGTATGTATGTATGTATGTATATATGTATGTATGTATGTATGTATGTATGTATGTATGTATGTATGTATGTATGTATGTATGTATGTATGTATGTATGCATGGTGTATGTATGCATGTTTTTGTGTGTATGCAGGCTTCTGTAGACATCATTTAAGCACTAATATGCTACTTCATTGTTCATCAACTTGTAGAAAGACATTACAAAATATAGCACATTACAAAATATAGAAAAACAAGGTTTTACCAGTTCTAGTGGGCATAGAGGGTGATGTTTGCATGGTCCTTGTTGTCGACAATGCAGCAGACAATACTAGACTGCCAACCGAAGGAGGAGTCTGCACTTCATCATGAGTTGAACAATAGAATATTGTTAGCAAAGACATTTGCAATGGATAAAGATCAAATGGGATACTAGCGAGTGTAGACACCTAAATCTGATTACACCGCTTTGGTAATCCTATTTAGCTATCTCTAAAGGCATCATTAATTAAATTCCTATTTAATTAATCCTTTTTCATCCCCTAGCTGATTAATTTAATTAATCATCTATAGTCCTAATTGATAAATCAAATAACCCATTATTTATCAATTAATCCTATTCTCCTATCTAATTCCAAATCCCAAATTTATTAAATTCACTTTGATAAATAAAACCCTCAAATCTAATAGCCCCTAAACTATCCTAAATCCTCCATTTAGCCTAATCCACCCCATCCACCCATACTAACCTAGCTTAGCCACTAACTCACCCACTCTCATGAATGTCATCTATTTGCACATCTCTAACATCCTTAATCTAATCCTAACCCAAGCCTAATCCCCCCCCTAACCTTGTCACATTCCCTAAGTAAGCTTAAGACTTTCCTAAGCCAAACCAAAGTCTCCTCCCTCAAAATATCCCAACCATAAAACTTTATCCCAACCACAAAGCCTTCAATGCTCTTACAAGGCCATAAAGACTCTTACAAACCCACTCATTGCTCTTATAAGCCATTTATGAGGGTCTTTAAGGCCTTGAGCCTCCTTTGTTGACTCATCCTTGCCCTTTCCTCCATCCACTCACCCTGTGACATGTGTCACTCCCTGATTGGTGCTAAACAAGCACAATCCATGTGCTGCCCTTTGAATACATCCTAGCCCTCCCTAAAGCTTTCATCTCTCCTTGCATTTTAACCCTTCATCCCTCAAGCCCTTGGCCTATAAATTAGATCCCCTCCCAAGCCATTTTATCACAACCCCTTTTAGTAAATTTATCATGCTAGTTTGAGAAACAAAGCCATTAATCATACCCTCATAATGCCAAATTGAGAGCTCACAAGGCTACCAATTTGCTATTATCCATCTCCACCATTGAAGTAACTTTGAAGCTTGAGCATACATCCCAAATCCACATAATAGACATATCTCCAAATCAAGTGATCATCCTCATTGAGAGAGCCTGTCCATAGCTCATATTCTCATTTGAGGACTTCACTTTGTCTCTCTTATATGTTATGGTAGTTTAATGTGTAAATGCTTTTATTTTCATTAAATTAGTATTTCTAGCATATTAGATTAGTGTACATAGCGAGAAACGTCCACACAAAAAAAGGTAAGTGTTATAATGTTGATCAAAACAAACAAAGTGTTACTTACACGAAGGTTATGCATGACAACCCTCACCATGTTCACCATGTGATATTGCAACTGGCACATATGTCTATACAAGAACACATAAAATTAGAGATCATGATCCATAAGATACTATAAAATATTAATATCTATTCAACTTCTATTACTGCTTTAGTCGAATTATTGCTTACCTTCAAAGATTGGATTCTACGGTCCAATTCTATTCTTAGTGTCTCTTTCTTCTCACTTCTATCACCCTTGATGATAATGTTAAAAAATTCATTAGTGTATCTTTGCATAATTTTTTGGGTGATGAATATAGGGTTAGTATTAAGGGCAATGTCATGTAGATATGACACCTGTATTTCAGATTGCATTTGATTAGCAATCATTGTAGCTTTTTCTTATCATTTGACATCAAATATCCGTATAATATCATCAAAATAACTCCAAAGCCCTAAAAAAAAGAACATAATAATATGAAATTTTTTTCTATATTAATATTAAAATTTACAATAATTAATGTTTACCTCTATTGAAGGTGTCTAAGATGGTGCATCCATATCGCCCTATGAAAAAAATTAGTGTGTCTTAGATATCAGTAACGAAATTTAAGTAATAGAATTACCAAAAAAATATTAATAATAAAGTAGATTGTATATGTAAATCATTTGTCTTCAGTTAAAAATTTAGTGTAACTAATTTTTATATCTAAAATAATATTTGACATGTTCTACTTAATGTTTATATGTGCACATATGGTTTGGAAAGAAAATTTTGGTCATACAAGACTCCATCATAGTTGACATTGATCCTACCTAGACATTTCATTGATCATCATGATCTTCATCCATGTCATCATCATCATCATCATCATCATCATCACCATCATCGTACTTGTCACTTTGATCGTCGTTGTCACCACCACCATCTTCATCACCATCATCATCCTCTTGATCACTATCATCATCATGACCATCATCGCCATGATCATCACCATCTTCATCACCATGATCATAATCATCATCAACATCATCATCATCATTATCACCATTATTGTTAGCATGACCAAAATCATCACCATCTTCTTCTTCATCACTGGGTAACTGTCATTCCTAATAATCATTTACTTCCTCTTGTGCTTCTTCAATATCTTCTTCTTCGATCACATTATAATTTACCGGCCTTCCTCTTGGGTCATGTCTAACAACAAATGACCAACCTAGTTTGTGTGGAACATCAAAGTAAAACACTTGCTCACATTGGCTTGGAAGAACATAGGGCTCATCTCTGACTGGCTCAAATGACCTTGTATTAATCATAGTAAATCCACTATCGTGCTCAATAACAGTCCTATCATGATCATTTCGATTCATTCATAACCTAAACCATTTGACGACAAATAGAACTATTTTGAATGAATTAAAGTCACACTCAAGTATATCATCCAAAATGCCATAGTATCAATTTTTTGATTGTTGAGGATGTATGTCAATTCTAGATGAAATATTGGTGACCACGAAGACAAACCTTATCCCGAAATCACACATTTTCTTCGTTTCATCTAACTTTTTTGTGTGGAATTTATAGCCATGGTAGTACATAGCTTTGTGGTGCTTGACCTGCAATTATTCAAACATGTCAAGAATCTTCTCATTGATCTGTGAGTTGATATTAAACTTATGTCTCATGATTAGTAATCTTATGCATACCTTTGTATCTCTTAAGCCATATATTAGATCAAGTACCATTGGTGTAACATTGGGATCTCCATTATGATGAGCTTCTTTGACCAACGATGCAACACCATCCCATGTTAATGAGCGACTATTTTCTTGAGACTGTTCAATTCATACTATCATCCAATCAAGATTGTTTGCAATATACAAGTGTAGTGCATCCCACTCATGACCAACTATAAAGAAGACAATTACACTAGTTAGAAACAACTTATATATATTGATGATAGATAAGAATTGTTAAATTACAAAAAATAAATTATAATTACCTCTCACCCTCCTCAATCTACCTTTCCCCGTCAGGTACTCCCCTTTGAATTTGTCATTATAGTTGGGATCCCAAATGCGATCTACATGGATACCTGGTGCAAACTTTGGAAGATATTCACTAATATACACCATGGTCTAGTATATCATATATCCCTCTATCATATAACCCTCAGGACATGCTCTTTGTCAAACCAAGGCTTTCATAAATTTCAAGTGCCTTTCAACCATCCACATTTATCTACCTTGTACAGGTCCACACAATTCAATCTCCTCAACTTGATGTATGAGGTAGTGTTCTTGAGTATTGAAAAACGTTGGAGGTAAACACTTTTGCATTTCACACAAGCTGTGAATTTTTTCTCTTCCAATATTTTATATCTTTTTTATCAATTTCTTTAGATGATAACCACCTAAAAGAGATTCAACATGCAAAAACACATAAAGGAGATTTCAAATAAAATTATACAATAAATTTCAGATAAAATGCTACAAATCTAAGAAAAATCACTTCTAACCTCATGTATTTTTCAAGATCATATATAACTTGTTTAATACTGTTGTCAAACTGTTGTGGAATGGATAGAGGTAGGACGAACTACAATCATTAAAAAATGATCATTTCAATATATTATTAAATAATGCAATTGGTACTACATTCAATCTTACAAATATACTGTAAATAGAAAACATGACTTACCTTGAGGAAGGTATGCCAATCATGTGTTTTCAACCCTAGCCCAAAATCACCTTTCTTTGATGGAAGAGTGCTTATATTTGCAGCAAATCCTGTTGGAAATTTTGTTTTTTTATGACTTCTTTTGATACATCGGTTTTTTGCTCCATTAATAACCAAGGAAGGGCACTTGTATTTATGCGGTCTCCATTGCTATTTGATTCAATGAAAACTTTTAGTGCATGATTGGATTCATAAATGTCAGTAAATTTTTTAACAATTTGTTCTTTATCATGCCTTCCATCCAACATTTTCCATAGTGTCTCTGTTACATTATTTCCAATATGCATAGCATCAAACAAATGTGCGATTGGGAGATCCTTGTAGTATGGTAACCTACTAAATTGAGTAAGATAACTTTTCATTTCTCTAGGAAGTTGGTCATTGATGCCTTGACGACCTTCACGAGCATCAATTATAGCATTAGTAAATATAAGACAATATCAAAATACAAATTGTAAACTTCAGACGACAAATTGGACATTACCTCGATGATTTAATCGATCATATTTCAACTTCCATAAATGAGGTGTCATTCTTCATGGCCTTGATGATGTCTCTTTTTTCCCATTGAAAAGATGTTTTTTGACAATTTGATACCTATGAATATTGTGGAGAAAGTGTCTAAACTCATCAAACACCTGCTTTCCTAAACTTCTCGAATGATGACATTTCATCTTTAGACCACAAACTGAAGATGCAATTTTTTTGTTTGTTTGAAGACCTAAAAGATCATGTATAATTGGATCATGTACAATTATCATGTGCAACTTAAGCATTCGATAGTAATGTGTAAGCACTATAACAGACCAAAAATATGTGATCTTAACAATATAACATATCGCAAAAATGAGTTAGCCCAGGGGCATCATGTATTGTCCATACAAGCATTGCATGGAATTAAAATTGTCGATGTCCTATCAGTCTAGAGATGTCATACATAGTGATGCCATTCCATAACTTCAACAACTCATCAATTAGGGGCTCAATATACATGTTCATATCTTTAACTTGGTATTTACCTAGTAATTGAATGAACATAATTATTATAACCATTTTCATGCACTATTTATAAATTAATTTAGATAATTATAAAATTATAAAATACCTGACACAATCATTGACAACATTATGTGCTCCCTTTTTATGGACATCCAAAGAGGAATGTTATTGTTAATAACAAAAATAGGCCATACTGAGTAAACAGATCTCATATCTCCATATGGATTGACATCGTTCACCACCAATGAAAGCTTTAGATTACGAGATTCTTCTTTAAAGTGTGACCATGTTTCTTCTATCTCTTTAAATGTAGAACCATCGACAGGCATTCACATAATGTCATCCTGACTTCTATTGCGTGCATGGTAATCCATAAATTGTGCCAAGCTAGCGCACCTGAATAACCGTTCAAGGTGTGGAATAATGGAAATGTACCGAAGAACCTTGTGAGACACTTTTTTTGTTATTTGATCTGACTGATATCTAGTAACATGACAGTTAGGGCATTCTATTGCAAATTCATGTTATTTATGATATAGAATGTGATCATTGGGATATGCATGTATTGTTTGATACTTCATTCCAATCTTATCCATAATGTTAGATAATTCTCAGTTGGAACGAGGCAAAATGTTTGATAGTGGTAACAAAAACTCACTAATCAACTTACAACAACAAATATGCATTGTTAATATAGTGAATAGTAATTGCATGCTAACATTGAAGATGAAAAAAATGACATACTTTAGCATACGTGACATTGCTACATTGGATATACTATTCATAACCTTTAAGTTCACCAACAATACTATAGCCAAGAGTAGAGTTGTTTGGGAGCCTTCGTATAAGGCTCATGTGCCTTCTCAAGTAAAGGCATATCAAGACCATCTTCATCATTATTATCATATTTGCTAGTACCATCATTGTGAGCCTCTTCATCACCTGCCCCAATACCATCTTCTTCAATCATGTCCTCTGGCACATTATCATCTTCTTCCATGGGAGTGTTATCCTCAGCTTGGATATTCACACCTCCATGTTCCTCTAGTAGGAAATCCACATTCAGCAATGGACGAAAATTGTGGCCCCCTTCAACATGACCATATTGCCTACAATGACTCTGGGCTGTTGTGATTAGAATTTTTTGATTCTTTAAGCCCTTACACTTTTCGCAAGGACAATAATATTTATCAGGTTTTCTTCAGAACTGAGCCCACAATGCAACCATTGTCTCATTATTTTGTTTTGGGTTCATATTGTTAGGCGTGGTCTTTCTTCATAGGAAAATATAACTGCAAATAAATTGGACATGTTGTAGTTAATGTTTATATCTGCAAATATGGAAATTGTTGATTAATGTTTTCAAATGTAACTAAAATGATCCTATAATTTCTAGAAGGCCTAGATGTTTGCAAAATATGGATTTATAGACAATGTATTTTAGTTATTTGCAAAATGCCTCAAAGAGATGTCACAAGCTAAAAGTTACTTAGGTGCTAAAAGCAGCATGCAATCTTCAATCAAGAATATGTGACTCAAAAGATGGGTAAATCTAAAAACTTGTGAGCCTAAGATCATTACAATTTCAGCCATGAAATAATTGCAATTGAAATTTGTTGAAAAATAGGCCTAAGTGGGTTGGCCTAAGGGTGAAAAGAAGAATTCAGATTTCACTTAATTACAAATCAATTAGCTTATGCAAGTTTTGCCTCATGGTGGTTGTACAATTTTTAAAAACTTAATCCTTAGACCATTTGGGCCTAACATCAAGGGACGTGAATTTAGGACTGAAACGTCTATAAAGGTTAGATGTTGAAATTCTTTGGAACATCAACCCTTCCAAGCACTTCTTGATCCTTACAATGGATCCAACACCTTCTCTTGGTCGATTCTTGAACTTCTATGCAAGAAAATATACCCCTCATGTGGATGGAATCTCCCAACTCATAACTGTCCCATTCACCTAGTGACCCTCAAATAGCACCCTGTCACATTCAAAGATCTTTGTCTCTAATCTCCCTGCATATCTCTACACAAAATCATATCAAATAGGTGCATAATACATTAGCAACCCTTCTTCCATGAGTTATATATACAATACAGTAGTGGGAGGGGTCAAATTCATTGAGTTTGCCTCAGACAATCAAGTTCTGTCACATGACAGTGATAGTCTCTTATTATCTCTGCAAAATCCTTTACAAATGATTGTTCACAAATGAAAGAAACTTACAAAATAACCTTCTCAATCATTTTCATATTCAAAGAAAATCTTTCAAGTGAAATAAAGCTTGCACCAATTAAAAACAACCAAATTGCATAGTCATTGTTCTGTGACAATTTTAACAGCGAAATACAGAGTTTTTTTATTGATTTTCTAGGGCTATCACATTGAAATCTCCTCAACACCTTTACACATTCATCTATCATGTTCATATAAGCTTCTTTTTTTCCTTTTTCAAATTTCCTAACTCCCTAAACCCAACCAAACTCCCTTTAACTATCTTGGGACAGTTTAGAACAATTTTTAATATCTTTAATAACAGTCCTTTATGATAACCTTGGGCTTTAGGACTCAATTCTTGTGACATTTACTAATTGACCTTTATAATGATTAAAAGACTCATAAACCTTCACTTAATCCCATGACTCTACCAAGTGCCATATGTGGCTTGTTTGGCAACATTTTGACATATTTTCCAATTACATTGCATTTATTTGCATTTGATATGCATTTTATGACTCTTTGACCCCATTTATCAACTTAGTAAATTCTAGGACTCCCTTTGCCCATGAAATTTTATTGCATTACATAAATGACCTTTGTCCTTTCATCTTCATTCAATTAATGGCTTACAACTTGAACTTTAGTGATTACAAACATATCAAAAAGGACCTTCACAGGGTCTTATTACATCAAATGTTCTAACATGGTTATGTTGGTTATCTTGAGACCTTAATGTCTTCTCATGCCTTCAACCTTGACCTTGATTCTCCTACATCATTCTCCCAAGGATCAAATCAATCCAAGTAAAATCATGATGGTTAGAGATCTCAATGTAAAAGTCTTGAAAAATCAATAAAATTATGTATTTTGCTATCACATTATAACTGTCACAAACAGTGACTGATGCAATTTGGTTTGTTTTAAAGTTTGTAAGTCTTTTGGCATCAAAAATATTTGTATTTGAATCCTAAATATTTAGAATTATTTGATCATGACTTAATAACATTTGGATAGTGAAAGTTTAAGAGAAAGAAGTCATTTTGTTTGTTGTAATAAGACAGTCACGTGACAGATTTAACTCCGTTGTGTTGTTTTAATGAGTAAAATCCCCTCCCACTTTATGTAGATGGTTGTTTCTTGTGGAAGGAGGGTTAAACATGTATGATACTTCTTGTAGGTATTTTTTTCATGTAGGAATGTGCAATGAGATTGGAGAAGAAGGTCTCTAGTTGAGACATAGTGTTGTTTGGGAACACTTGGTGGTTGGAACAGTCAAGGTCTGGAGATTCCATCCACATGAGGGCTTTATTTTATTGTACAAAAGGTCATTTTAGGATCAAGTGAAGGTTTTGGATCCATTGGGAGGGTCTAGAAACGTTTGGAGAGGTGAGTTTGGCATAACCCTAGGCTTATGCACCTAGAAAGGAGGGATTAATGATTGGACAAGAAAAACTTTATGGAATCTCTTGTGAATGTGAAAATCCTTTATTTTGGGTTAGGATACAACTCTATTTGAGGTCAGATGGTTTGGGGAATGAGATCTACTAGTGGTTGCTTTGTAATAGGAGGGCTAAAAGAGGGCTAATTGTGGGCAATAGTGTTGGTTTGGGCATTTGGTCCAAGGAAGTAGCATGAGCGTTTGTAGTATGTTGTATAGTGTCCAAAAGGGTATCAAGATATGGTCTTTTTTTTTTCCAGAGTGTTTTGGGAAGTGAGAGAAAATAGTGAAAAACTGATTAGGTAGGGCTAATTGGGAATAGGCCTAGTGAAGGGCTAGAATTGAGTTTTGGTATCAGATGATGAGTTGAAGATTTGGGAACCATGGGAATAGGTTAATTGAAGTTGTATGAAGTGAGTGAAGGTGGAGAAAACACCTCGTTAAAGTGAAGACAAGATTGGAGCCTATTGGGCATTGTGAGTATTTGATAACTTGTTGACAAGATTGCTTAGCTGAATCCAATGGATGGATTGAGGGATAAAGATTATGTTTATAAGATGTCGAGCCTATGGTGGCACATGAGAATGATATTTGCACTCTGATGTGGTTTGGAATTGATTGGATCAAGGAGAGTGATCATATGAAGAAACTTGTTTGTGTTATGAGAACACTAGATAAGTCCCTCTAGATGAGAACAAAGGGACCAATGCATTAAAGATGACAAAGACTCCTAAATGATGAAACCTACAACTTATCAACTCCCAATTAGACCTTTTTGATGCTCTATTTCCACCTAATGGATTTATACAAAGTCATGTGTGGTGGCACATGATAAAACAGAGACTAAAAATTATATTCCTACTAGTTTCCTGCGAGTGAGCTCAGCTGCTACTTTCACACTACCAAGATGATGAATATTTGAGGCAAATTGTGTAGTAATAACTCTTCCTTTTGTAGAAGCAATCTTTCTCAATAATGCTTTGGCAACATCTATTTCACTGGTAGTTCTTCCAAGTGAAATAATGTGGAGTCGCTCATCATCTGACAACAGAACAAATTTTAGCAAGGAGTATAATCTAACAACTATCAAGTACATTTGATATTCCAAGCACTCTGATGGACCATAGAGAAGTTGATCAATTCTTGAGCATGGAAAATAAAATAGCAATTTTATAATTCACTAACACAGATTAAATAATAATTATCTAAGAAGTATTCAATTATATTAGACACAAAACCTTGATCCTTGGGAAACAACCATCTATTCATTGATTTTCTACGAAGACACTGAGTCAAAGGTATTCTATTTCCATTTTTCATTTGACACCCTACTAACAAACAAATAGAAAATATTTTTAAAACTATATCCACAAAAATCCTCATCAAATGGGTATATGAAACTTCAATAGAACAAAATGTTATGTGAACTATAGTTAAATAATATGACTCTAGTTTCTGATTAAGATTTGAAACTATTTACCCCATTACAATTTTATTTTTAAGCTTCTTATGCAAAAGGATTTGCTAGAAAATGGTCAGAGGTCATTCAGTGAACTAGAAATTAAAACCTTCCTAAAATCCAGTCAAAAGATTGATGTTAGATATTTTCTAGGACAATTGAGGGATACAAATCCCTATAATCATCTCAATCCACATATATGATGTGGCTTTGAAGTTTTGAATGGTTCAGAAAGATACATATTTAATAAATAAGCTTCTCAAATACAGAGTAAAGAATTGTTTGGTTTGGCATCTCAAAATTCTCCCTTGATCCCCTAAAATCAACATCATTCTCATCTTCCAGGGAGCATATATGCTGGAAATCATATCAAGCCCTAAAGCATAGAAGACAATAGCATAACATTGCTAAGATACATGTCGATAAGGATAGATGGGAGAAGGGTGTGTGGATATAGCAGGACCTTTTATTAGACTAAGATACAACATCCATCCAAAAAAATGCTGCACTCTTAGAGTGGTGTAGGATATTTGTGGAGTTTTCTACTTGTATAAGATTCCCAAGCTTCACCATTCATGGATTTTGTTATCTTTTCATTGCTAAAACTTAGTTGTTTCTAAGATTTTAATGCATTCACCTTCAAGTACACAATCGAAGTTCTTCAAAGTTGTATCATAAGTTCAGTTCCTTCTGAGGGATTCCTTCTAAATTCTTATGCACGGAGATGTGTATGTGTGTAAAAAGATAAAGATATTGTTAAGAAGTGGGGGGTATTGAGAAAGACTGGATGGATAAGTAATGCCTTCATTTTCCCAATCCAAGCATTGTTACAGAAACTGATCTATATGAAAAGTGGCAAATTTGGAGAGGACCCATTTCTGAAACTTCAAGAATCGATTCAGCTCACCATAAAATACCCAATATCTACCATTAAATTTTGGGTTGCCCAATTCAAGCACGCTTATTGAAAGGCGTTATATTATCGACATAGGGCTCTCAAATTACCAAGTCTGCAAAAATATTTAGGAGTCTGCAACATAAGAATTCATGCTCAAGATGTTAAATTTTGGATTACCCAATTCAAGCACGCTTATTGAAAGGTGTTACATTATTGACACAGGGCTCTAAAATTGCCAAGTCTGCAAATTATTTAGGGGTCTGCAATATTAGAATTCATGCTCAAGATGTTAACGTTTATACTTCACTTTGATAGCCTCTCTTTAGTTTTTATCAACATAAACTAAGGTAGCAAGAGTCTAAACCATGAACATTCCATGACAAATAAGAGTTTTTCCAAGAGATATTGGGAAGTTTTGGATCTCTACAAGTTGTGTTTCACTGTCCTCGTCTCTTGTTGCATGAAAAAAAAATCTCCAGGGCTACATCATTGGCCTCTCATATGGCCCAAGATCAAGCCTCAAAACAACATTTTGTCTCATTGGAAATCCATGTGACAATTACAATGCAGTATATCTCAGATCATATTAAATCCTCTAGCTATCGATCATTTGGCTTAAAATTAAGTATTGCCTAAATATGAAATGTCAGGTACTGGTAAAACCTGAGATTAATTGTTTACGTTTAGCCTACAATAATTCTCATTACAAATGTGGGTTTCATGGAGTAAAACTGATCTTCCTTACCTCCTTAACCATTTCGAAGTATTTGGAAGTAAGAGATATACTAATGAAGAGTTTGTTTGCTTTCATTGTTCTTTGATTAAGACCATTAATGTTTGGTAACTTATGCAGGAGAGAAACATATTTAGGTCTTATTTTCTCTCTAATCTCTATCTATCTGATGAGGGCAAATTCAATATTATATAGATGGAGGAAAGAAAGATAATGTTGATGAAAGATCAAGTAATACTACCCTTAAGGAAAAATGGGGAAATATTGAAAAGAGAATCTTCCAAGGCTCCATCTACACCTACATAATATAATGGGTAGAAAGATACCATAACAAATGAGTTACATATGCACAACTTAACTACCAATCAAGGCATCTTTGATCAATGTCCTTGTTTTTGTATTCATTCTAAGTTACTCTTTGGTCCAAACTAGTTATAGGTGAGTAAATTGCTCCATTTGTAGGGTTATCAAAAAGAGTTATAAAAGTGAATTAAAAATGCATTTAGTGTCTCTATCAGAAGGTGTTGTGATGATTACGCAATAAAGATAACAACGGAGCCTCACAGTTGGTGAGCTGAGTTCCCATGAAGACACTAAAAACTCACACCCATGTGACTTAAATAATCAACTCCATATTCATGCATTGTGATCCTCATGATTGACTTAACTACCATTTGCTACCCAATTTTTCTTATAAAATACAATTAGGGGCAATAAATGTTCATCATTAGTACAACTATACATCTAAACTTTCAGGGCTAGAACAAGGGACTGAGTAGTAGAAACGTATGTGACAGGACATAAGTCAAGATTGTTACTAATACTAAGTTGGCTGCATTTTGAACTCTTACAAATTCTTAAAGATATTCTCCCTCTTATATTTACAACAATTTGAGCTACAGACATGGGATAATATCAAGCACACACTAAAAATTTTATTTATCTTTTACAAAATTGTTCTATTAACTATTACTTACGCACTGAACTGCTACTTTACAGGGTATGGAATTTTGAATCCATTCCCTATATTGATTTCCATTTCTATAAATTGACACAATCAAAACAAAAATGTCCAGCTAACAATCTATGCATTGCAATGTCATAAAATATTTTGAATCTTTGAAAAGGCCTGGGTCAACATACCTATTTTAGCAAATAACCCTTCAATGTCTTTAACAGATCTCTCCAAATCAAAGAGAGGTGTGCAAGCTTACTCAGTTAGAGTGTTTCTGCTCACCATACAACATCCCAGATGTAAGTCTCATCTAAGAATATCATGTAAACTACATCTACTAAATAACACTACATGCATTCAAACATGCTTTCTTATGGTCTGATATTATATATTATCTTTCTTTAATTGCAAATTTTTCCTCTTTGTAATCTTCCTTTAAAGCTGATATTGTTTTCCTAGATTGCTCGAGAATTTTTTGTACACTTTCAGATACAATTCAAAAAGGGGATCTTCTAAAACTAAGTTACTACACAGTGACACACAATCCTCCCTTAATTTATGATGATTCAATGATTAGAAAACTCAAATAATAAATGTCTTCTAATGACATTAAAAAACACAAACTATATAAAACCACCTTTTTAGCATTACAATAACTATCTTGAGCTCCAATAGATCATACACCTCTACCATAGGTGGAAATTGTCATTAATTGTTGCAAATCAATTTTTATGCAAGCAAAAATGAAGATGGAACAGTCATATATCATCTAAAACATCATTTAGAACGATTTTGTACTTGCAGAGCTGAGTAAAATGTGATTTATAACAGTGAGAAAGAAACAATCCTCAATGTATCTTTGTCTTGATGATAAAGTAATATTTTTGTAAGTCAGATTACCTAATCGGTGCAACTGAACAATTCATTTTCTTGGAAGCTGCCAAAGAACTTAAACAAAAAAGAGAGCATAATAGTTGAATATAACTATCCTACAATGTTATCATTCTGTCACTATCACTCTTATTCCAATGGTTCATGCCTCCTTCAAGAACTCTCCTAGGATAAATATGAAGATCTCAATAACCTCGAAGCCCATGAAACTCAGAAACCATCTGAATAGTTTTGATCACATTCACATTAGCCATGAGCAATGGAGCACATGACTTCATAGAAACTAAACAATAAATCAATACAAGATTTGAGGATTGTACTTCTACAGCTGTTAGGAAGTAGTTTATATATGCAAAAGAGAGGGACTTCCAAAAATTGTCATTGATCACAAATCAGAAAATTAGAACAACTTTCTACAAAACTACTCTCCACACATCATTGTCGGTACCAGAACACAAGATTTGAAGCAAATATTTAGTATTAAATCTTATTCATCTATTCTACAATTCTTAGTCTTTTAAGAAATAGCTCATAGTGGGCATATGTCTCCAAGAAAAGTGCAAATGGAATTTAACAAACAAGAACAATAACTGTAAAGATGATCCCTTCTATTTGGCAAAGAAGTAAATATCCCCAAGGAAATACCAAATTCAAACTCATGCTCAGGTTGCATGTGTCAACATTCCCCATTGACCTTAGTCGCAAGGCTAACTAACTTATCAAGAGTGTGTATCCCACAAATGAAATTGGTATAAATGTTACAACCTCTCACTGCAGCAGAATAAGAGATCAAATTAATTTTTTGCCGACAACTTTTTGCTTTTACTCATTTTTGATGATTGAAGGATATCTAAAACACCTACTTTTCTCCCCAATCCACAAAGTTCACCTTCCCTTCTCAATAAAATACATCCCCCTACTTTTACTTATTTGATATTAATCACATCATATTATCCATAGTCTAGCCTTTCCAAGGATACAATCTTGCAACAACTCATTGTTTTGCAATCTTCCTACCTTCATGTTCTGTATGGACTAATTTAACACTCACATCGGACAAATACAACTTGATTTAAATGAAACAAAGCACAATGAGAAAGAACTTGAGAATGTGAATGAAGTCTTAAGGGATGACAGAGCCAAAGCAAAGAAATTCAAGCATGAATTCAAATTGAGCACTAAAAAGCTTTATGAGCAGCTAAAAAGGCAAAAACCAGTTGAAGATAAGCAAGGATTGCGTTATGAACAAGGAGAATGTTCTAAGACAATTTTTTTTAGAGCATATCAGATTGAGAAACCTAATGAGATGCCTAAAAATTAGACCAATGGATAGAAATTCAATGGCAAATGCTTTACATGCAACAAGCTTGATCATAGGGCAAAGGAATGCCAAAGAAATTCAAATGCTATACGCTTTTCCAGATATTGTTCCCAAGCTGACAATATGGACATAGATCCAGAGAATGCAGATCAGATCTAGACTAGAGGTGAGACCTAATAGGAATGGAGGAAACCTTATATGCTACAAATATAACAACTTTGGACACATTGCAAGAAATTTTTTAGGTTGAAGACTAATCCGAACAATCAAAGGTATGTAAATTAGAATGTTGTTTATTACAAATGTAATATTTATGGACATATTGCTAAGAATTGTAGAGATAGAGATAATGAAATAAGAATAAATGGTTTAGTTAAGAAGAGCAATGCAAATAGTGATGATAGAGGAAAGAAAATAAATAAAATACAAACTGTTCAATGCAAAAAGTTTTTGCTTGTTAAAGAGACCTTTAGTTGTAAAATGGAGGTTCTTTTTAGATTTCGTTGAAAATTGTATCAATCACATTAAGTATTACTGCCAACATGTTATCAATGTATTTGTTATGATTACTATGATTTTGCTATCTTGTTTGCTTCATCAATCAACAACATTCTTCTCTTTCATGTCATTTTGTTAGTATTTGATGCTGAAGCAATATAATTATCTACAAGGTCTTGAAAGATTGGAGAATAATAGAGTCCACCTTAATAATGTATGAAGATATATTTGGGCTATTATATTAATGTACTTGATTTTGAACTTTATTGGAATTGATATTTTGTTTGTAGATTATAGGCTTTTGATTGGACTATTAAATAGTTTATAATAGAGTTTCGGATTACAAAACTCTTATGTTCTACCTAGTTCTATTTATCATCTTTCTTCTTTTGCAAATAGATAAGGTTATCTTCATCTAATTATTGTCATAGGATATGTTTCTCATAGATTTCCAAAAAAAGAATGGAACACAAAACAAAGAATATCAGGCCAATATTGCACATTCATAAATGCTCAACCAAAACAATTACCTTATGTGAATTAATGTTGGGCTAAAACAATTGATCTTTTACCTTGCCAAGAAGATAGTGTGGTCGAATCTAAATTCATCTAACAATCTCAACCAATGCAGAGCTCACCTTACTATTTATGTCTAGACGTTCACAAGCACCTGTTACAATCAGTTTCAGCATGTCTACAAATAAATAATCATGCTGCTTGCAACAATGCCTAGGTACAATGTAATGAGGGAGTCAATTCTACGAAAGAAAATGTGGTAATACACATTTTCATGTGTATAAATATACAAAGGAATAAATCAATGGAAAACAAATCTTCCAAGTTTAGTATGAAAACTTGAACTCAGCTAAAACTTGTAGCACAAAAATTTGACAGGGACTTTATGATGCCTACTAGATCCATTCAAACTTGATAGTATTTAATAAGTGTCATCACCTACTATAGTACAGGAGCATGCCATGATCTCTTTGCAATGCCCAGTTATGTGGTTGCAAAATTAGTAGCCTCTCAGATGCCATAATGGACAATCTAGATAAGATGAATAAAGAGATGCAACAAATTAGAATGAGGCACGAAAATATAGTCATCATTGGCCATAACTTCCAAACAAATTATGTTTTAGACATAAATTAATTATAAAATTGCCTCTTCTAGACTATGGATTCGCATAGCAATTATGTACTGCTCCTAGACAAAAAAATTATCATCACATAAACTGCTCATTGAATTACAAACTATTGATATCTCGAAGCACCAAAGGTCCAAATGTTCTATGCTATGATAGCTAACATAAATCTTCTGATTTGAAGTCCAAGAAATAGCCTAGTATACCATCAGTAATAAAAAATAACTTCGTTGGAAGAAAAGAACTTAAAATGGGGATACCATCCATGACACACTCCACTAGAAAAAGAAGGAAAGAGGAAAAACAAACAGTATCATTTAACAGACAGGTGGAAGGAAGAATTACAAAGGCGATCTTACAAATAGAAGACAAAATAACAGGGTCATAAAATTAGAATAAACATGAAACTATCATCCTTGTTGACAAAAAAAAATAGTACATCCCAATGACAATAAATCTTTTAAGAGATTCAACGTCCAATATAGATTCTGCGGACAGAAAGAAGCAAAATTCATAGCATACCAATATAATAGAGAAAACTAGTGAATTGAATTCCCTTTGAGAGCCAAAAAGAGATTCGAGAATAGCAATTGCTATTCAAAATGTGAAACAAATGATACAAAACAATCACAAACCTGATTGATCAAAGGCGAGCTTCAAACAAAATTCATAGCACCATTATTGATAGGCAGAAAGTATCCTGATTAGCTTCTTTGTAGGAGATAAACCTCAAGTTCCCAATTATGTTCTTGTTATGGAGAGGGGTGAAAATAGTTTAATATGTCAATTTCTATCATTTATAGCATGCTAGTTTAGCATAACTAGCCAGTTAAATCAAGCATGATATAACAAGACATCATAGGTACCATGTTTCAACATTATGGGCTATGTCAGATATGGGTACAGGGCCATAAAATGTGTCCCTCTGTTACACACACACATGCACACATATACATACACACACACGAAAGAATATTAGAAACATCCATAGTTGTTGTAGCAACATTATTAATTGCTATTGTTGTTCTAAATCTTCCAATGTTATTAACACCAAAAGCCCTCCCACTTTCCATGAACCGTGCTCCAACTCGTTGCATTCAAACGGTGATCAAATGAGCATAGATCCCCAGCAAAAATCTGATTGTTCAAAACTCTCCCTCTAGCACTTGCTGTAGTGAAAATATAGGCACAACAGTCAAAATGAGATTCATAACATTGAAATAAGCAAAAACATTGAATCGGTTTGTTCCTAGGTGAAAATAGGTTGAGTTCGTTCACTTTTTAAGTTCTATTTTTTTTTTAGTTTTTTAGGGGGATCTCATGTACTATGGAGCATCTCCTTTTAAGAGAGATTCACCTCAAAATTAGGGTGCATCCCTTAGAATCTCAAGACATCCCAAAGTGCATCAACTATCAATAACTAGGAAAATGGGATATGAGTATATAACATGTGTGGTTGTTTTTTAGGCCTACATTCACACCTCAGTTACGTATGTATATTTACTCTTAAATATTTTGCATTAGGCATTATGCTAACTCGAGTGGCATAGGATTCAATAAAGTTGAAAAATAAAGAAGGCAATATTCTGAATGATTATGGAAATTTTTTAGGGGTAATGTTAAAGATGAAAGTGGGGGGCATACAACAATAGAGCTATAATTCTCAACACCAAACCTAATAAACAAGAAATTAAGGGAATTCACACCTTAGTTCCTCAGGCTACAAGATTAAAGCATTTGGACTGTCAACTTTCTTTTGTTTCTCAGATGCATGACCCACAAGTCGAAGTGGTGAAGTCAACAACAATCCAAGGTGTGCCCTTTAAGCAGATTTCTAGTAAAGCCTCTGCAAGAACCAACCAAATTAAATAAAATAGATGATGTCTTTTATGTAATTACATCTGAGTGAAAAATATATATAAAGCTATGTGCTTATTGAAATCATTAAATTCAGACAAGGAGTTGAAATATCCTTCAACTTCATGTCATTTCAGAAGCTACAAGCTTGTCCCATTTCAGATGCTCCATTAAACAAATGCCACTTTGTGTTTGATAAACTCACCTTGAGATTTGCCAAAACAATTATAGTGATGTCTCTGTTTGACCCAAGTTCAATTCTGGGAAGTGATACACTAGTCAAATCAGAAGCCTTAGATCCAGGATGCTTAACATTACCATTTACTCTAGCAAACCAACTTTCCCCTACAAATAGTTTAAAGAGCTCCTAAACAAACACACCTAAAATAGCATTAATCGAAAAGCTCATAAATATAATTTGTTTGAGAGACATTTAATGAAAAACTAAAATACAGTGCAAGATCCAAATATGCAAGAATCGTCTAAAAGTGTTAGCATTGACTCCATCATATGCAACTATTGCACAATTTTGCGATGCATTGGTATTTGCACAACAGAGAGAACCAACATCCATATGCATTAAGCATGTCTGATTTTTAATGCATGCAGAGTTTTGTGTTGCCCCATTAGGCTATTACCACTAGCTAACCCCATCTGAGATGAAGTTGTCATGGTAACAAGCACTTTAAAATGAAGTACAAGTGAGGTGTATATTTTAATCTAGTTTTGCAATCTCAAAACCAAAATAAAAATAAAATACAAATGCACAAGAAATCAAAAGAAATGACGATTTCTGAGACCAAAATCCCCATCAAAGAATGTACACTATTTTTTTATCAAAATTATAGTAGCTACTACCCACATCACAAAATATTGTGCACTACAAACAAAAATTTCTCAAATCTGTATCTTGGTTTGCCTGACCATCCCAGAGAATTGAGAGCATTTCATGCTCAAGGTACAAATTTTAAGCTGATTTTCCTAGTCAATTTAATTCATGAAATGTCAGGAAGAAGTAAACTGAAAGATAAAACCCAGTGTGGTTCAGCACCGTAGAAATTTATGAGAGCATATGCAATAGGTCACTTGCCATTAAACAGTATGCTTAGACAAATTATTAAAATGTTCAAAGAGTGAAACTTGGAGGTCTAGAAACATCAAACGTAATTCATAAAATGTCAGGAAGAAGTAAACTAAAAGATAAACCCCAATGTGATTCAGCATCGCAGAAATTTCTGAGAGCATATGCAATAGGTCACTTGCCATTAAACAATATTCTTAGACAAATTATTAGAATAGAAAGTCCAAAAACATCAAACATGTTAACCAATGCTAATGAAGTTTGACAAACAACATGCATAGAATGAAGCCCATGAAAGTAATACTCAATGAAGAAGTGTTAACAGTATATAATACCCAAAAACCTAAAGCTGGTTGAATATCAAGAACAAACCACCAATTAGGACTAACATCACCACACAACTGTCAATGGTGATTAAAAAATACAGAAGCTTAATAAAGTATGTGAATTCAGTACACAAGCTGGCTAAAGAATTGACAAGATAATAACAAATCTCTGTGTTATTAGTTTCAGGCCATATCGGAAAATCCTCCGCAATTTGTGCTCCTACAATAGTAACTCCAAGTCTTCAGCAAACTTCAATATATATAATGTTGAGCATTATTGCTGAAAAGTATTAATCAGAAAGGTTGAGATAAATGAAAAATCTATAATAAAAAAAGCAACTCATTGAAACACCAATTTGTTACTTTCAATGCTTTAGGTTCCTTTTCAACTAAAAGCTAATGCAATTTGAAATAGAATTATAAAAGAAACTCCGATGACATATAGTCAATTGGCCTCCACAATTAACAATTTGTAATTGCTAAAATTCAAGCTCCAATAAAAGCATGATTTGTGCATATAAACAAAGATAGGAAGAAAGTAAAGAAATTACCACTTCCAAATGCAGAACTTAGCACTGTATGCAAGTATGATTGTTTTGGATCTTTCAAAAGAGATGATCTAGTAAACCCTTGTAAATCGAAGAGAACTACATTAACTGCCTCCAAAACTTCAGCTAAATAATATCCAATATCTTTTGATGCTAACTCTGCTTCAGAAGAGCTTCCATCTTTTAGAAAAACCTCTAGTGCAAAATTGACTTTAGAAAAGAAATGCTTCAGTAATCAATGAATCCTTTCTTTAACTTGTAGCCACTTACCACTAGGAAAACCCTTGATTCTAGCCCAACAACAATTACAGCTCCTGCGCGAGCGACGAAACCCTTTTTAATTTGCAAAGCTTGACAGTGGAAGAGCAAAATCAAGCCACTTCTTTGCATGTATAGGTCTATCTTCTTCTGCACACGCAAAAAACTCCAACAAATGCAAATGAAAACTCCAACAAAATGCAAATGAAAACTCCAACAAAATGCAAATGATCCCACGTGCGCAAAAAACAACAAACATGAAATGTTTCTTTTTTTAACATCTAAGCCTCATGTTGGTTGAAATTTTGACCAACACATTTCAACCTACATGTGTTGCTCGAAATTTTGACCAACACGGGGCTTAGATGTTAAAAAAATAATTTTTTGCCTTCTACGTTCCAACCAATCTAAACTTTTTTAGTTGATGGTCAAAAATTTTGGTAGAAAAATGAGGTCAAATGTAGTAGTGTAAGAATCACCATAGACTTGTAGCTATGGGATATTCCTTTCAATGACAATTTTGAGTCCTGCAACAAGGGCTTCATACTCTGCAATGTTATTGGTACACCAAAATTGCAGCTTGAAAGATTTAGGAATATAATCGCCTTGAGGTGTGATCAAGAGTATGCCCGCACCAGAGCCATGAGATGTCTAGATCATGGCAGGTGCTAGAGGAACTGGCTGTGGTGTGGCCAACTTCGATCCCAGGACAATGATTGGTGTATGAAGCTTCAACCACATTGCAATAAGCAAAGGGTTCAGGATCTGCATGGATGGTTATCTTAGTGTCATTATGCAAAAAGTTGATACATTGATGATATGTGGATGGAATGGCCTTCATGGCATGAATCCATGGGCAACCGAGGAGGATGTTGTATGGAAGGTTAAGATCAACTACATGGCAGAGTGTTTCTTGAGTGGCTGGGTCAACTCTAATAGGGAGCAAGATGGTTCCTTTAGTGGTGTGCTCCAAATTGTCATATGCCTTGATGGTGATTACTTCATTAATGATATCTGCCTCAGTGTATCCTGCCTGTTTGATGAACTTTAGAGTACATAGATTTAAAGCTGATCCATTATCTATCATGACCTGTTTAACAACAAAGTCAAAAACCATGATGGCTATGCGAAGTGGGAGGATATGATCTAGTTCAACTACTGGGATATCAGTGATTTTAAAGGATAAGGCAGATGATGCTGAAAGATGGCCAACCAAGTTGCAAAAATCGATGGCATTTATGTCGAAAGGGACACGTAACTCATGTAGAGTATTGTTGAGGATCTCTTGATAAAGTGGGCTTGTTTGTAAGAGATCCAGAATGGAGATCTAGGCCAATGTGTTTCCAAGGTGTTTCAAGATGTTATATTGTGGCCCTAATGAGGATGATTTTGATGGAGATGCTCTAGATGGAGGTGGTCTTGATGGTGCAGAAATAGTTGGGCCAGCTATATTGAGTCGAGTCCGACGAGTAGCAATTGCACATTGGGTATCTGGGCCCTTAATGTTAATGATGTTGATGGATGGCTCAACTTGTGATATGCAACTAATAAGGCTTCCATAGTCTAAATACGCCGAGGTATAGTTTTGAGACTTGTCTCGGTTATCTTCTTGTTTGCTTTGAGTATTGTTCAGTTTGTTGATAGGAGAGTTTATAGGTGCTTTTCCTAGGTTTGTGTTATGAGGAGGGAAAGCATTTTGATACATCATTAATCCTACATTAGGTGAAGTTTGTGCCCCCACTATGATTTCCTTCTGATCAATTAGGTCTTGGACATAGTCCTTGAGTTGCATGCATTTGAGGGTGGTATGTCCTTTGACACGATGAAATTTGCAAAACTTGTTATCTTTATACCAGGATGCCCTAGATTGGTTTGGTTCCAAGGGTTGTGTTGGTGGATGTCAAATAAGATTAACCTTAGCTAGTTTTTTAAAGATTGCATCAAGAGGTTCCCCTAATGGGGTGTATACATGAGGTTGTCTCTAAACATGGGGTTTAGTACCTACCGAAAGTGTGATAGCATTGGTTTGATTATGATGAGTAGGTATTTGTTGATTGTTCTATATGGATGGCAGGTGATACATAGGAGGTTGCTGTTGATAAGGTTGTTGCTGACAAAACATGGGAGGAACATTGGTAGTTGCCCCAATGATATGAACTTGTCAGGGTGTCGGTGGCACCATCTGTCACCGTGTTTTTGTTTTAGCTCCAATATCGAGTTTTGTCATTGTTTGGTCCTCGGTCCTAGTTGTTTTCCTTGTAAAGTCTAATAACACCATCCTTAATGAGGCCTTGTTCAAGTCCCATTCCCTTTTCTTTAATGTCTTTGTACGTTTGTAAACAGTTCATCACCATATGATGGGCGAGACTAGGGTGTGCATTATTTATGAACATTTTGACAAGATGACGCTCAGGGATGGTACGAGAAATCTTGGTTGTGAGTATTTGCCAATGTTGCAAGTATTCTGCAAGGCTTTTTCCCCCTTTTTTCTTAGCATGAACTAAGTCCACGACAAATAATTCAATTTCAACAAGATGGGTGTATTGAGCCACAAAGGCTTAAGAAAGATCAACAAAAGTTTTAATAATGCCTTGAGGGATATGATAGAACCATTCTAAGGCTAGGCCTCCTAAACTTTTGGGAAAGAGCCCCATGAGGAACACATCATTATAGGCTACCTCCTGTCAATGCATACAAAATTCCTTAACGTGTGTGATTGGATCACTTTTCCCCCTACATTTGTCAAACTTGGGGATCTCAAAATGTTTAAGAAATGGTGTCATCGTGATGGTTTTGTCAAACGAGTATGGGCAGTCATTCTCAAACTTGAAATTTTTGGAGTTTGTCCTATCTTTGAGGGCTTTGAGAGCATTTTTCATCTCTTCCCATTCAGAGTTTAGAGGTGGGGGAGCAAGTGCCCCTAATGTAGGATACATGCCAAGATCTGAAGGTTGACATGGAAAACCCTGGTTGCCATATGGCGTTTGTGTAAAAATAGGTTACACAACTAGTGGGATGGATGTTATGGGTTGTTGGAATGTGTTTTGGGTATACTGTTGCATTTGCTGAGAAGTTTTTTGGTGGGGAAGATAAGTATGAGGCTGTTGCCCTATGAGATATCTTTGTGTGGATGCTTGAGCATACTACTGGTGTGAAGACTGCAGTTGAAAGGGTGGTAAGGTGGGTAATGCCTATGCCATGCTTTGGGAATACATACCATGTCCAATATATGTGATTTGCACTCCTGCTTGAGAGTATGACTAATTATGAACAGGCACAAGGTAATTAATCTACGTTAGAGTATTCATCATAAGGAACTGCAATGACAGGGTGGTTTGGCTATTTCCCAAAGGTAGCATGGAGAAATAGTTGGTAAGGGGTGGTAGTGAATAACAATGTGAAGTGGTGGATGAAAGTGTTTGAGGGGTGAACATGGCTACAGTGCTAGGGGGAAGACTAGTAATAGGTCCTTGTGCTATAGCAACATTCCAAGGTCCCAAAGGAAATGAGGCTAAAGAGCTTTGGATAGCTACAAAAGGGTTGATAGTGATGTTGGGTGGGACGGAAGATGAGGTATTTGACCCTAGTGGTGGCATTTGCGTAGTAAATAGACTAGGTGTGCTGTGAGGTGGAAGTGAAAAGGTAGTGTTGATGGATGTAAATGGAGTAGGGAAATGAGTGGTTGAAGCAGAGACAGATGATACACATGAGGTTGGTTGGGATGTAGTATGTACTAAGGGTTGTGTGAGGATGGGATGGGTGTTTTGTGGAATAGGAGCAATTTGGGTTGAGGGCATATTCGGGTCTGCAGGTTTTGTTTGATGTGGTTGATATCCTTTGTTGAGTGAAGAGAAAGGATCAGTAAGGATAGATGACTCTGCAACTGGTGGTTGCCACCCAAATAGAGGGTGTGTAGGATATGAAATGTCGATAGGTGGTGGATGCCCAAATTCAAAGGAACCAACACTATCCCTTAAGAAATTTGTCATGATGGTTTCCTTGTTTCGGTCTATGATGGCATTAACAATGGTAGCATGACCAGGTTGGTTCATGAAAGCATCAATGTCTATGGAGGAACCTATTTCTTTGGGAATTTGTGGTGGTGGATCTGGTGGCATCATGGAAACTATGGGGTATGGCTGAGCTCGAGATGTGTTATTACTATGACCAGGATCCATGTCCTTTTTCCTTGTGTTCTTACCAAAACGAGTGGTGGGTGGCATGAAAGTATGACTTTCCTAATGATGAAAATGCAAAGAGGGATGATGCTAAGTGTATATGATACTTTTAGGAATCTAGATGATATGGTGCTATGTGGAGGAGATTGTGTTTCCCTTAAGTGTGAACTTGAATATGTGGTAGCGATATCAAACCCTAAGGTAGCCTTGTGACAGTTGGGAAGACAAATGGGATCAAGTGTGTAGCCCAACCTTTTGCTTAAGGTGATGTGGGACACAAGTGATAGTTTATCCTAAACAATGCTTAGTTTAAGGACAACTATGATGGTGAGATGGATGGAAGTTTCTTTAGGGAGACAAAGCTTAATGAGGTGATGCAAAAAATGTTTCTAAGTGTGGAGAAACTAATGGAGGATTCTAGGGTTTAATGATGTTTGATTTGGAGGATTTCTAAAAACCTAAGGTTTGATGACAAAAAGTGGAGGAGATGATTATACCAAATTTTTAGATGGGATGAAGAATTAACAGAGAGACTAAACCTACAAGGAGATAAGTACATAAGTGTCTGTGGAAAAAAATGGACCTAATCAAAGTAGTTAACATGAGAGTTATTGATAAGGCTATGGTTGACACCTCATTGGAGAGTTAGGTTCTGAATCTTATAATCCCACTCGGTTTGTAATGCAACATCTGCTCTGTCTTTCTTAATTTGGTCTAGCTTGGCAATCCTTGGGTGGGGGGTATGTTTTTGATGTTCTACTTCTATCTCCATGTAAACTAGTATGTGTGGGAGTTTAGCCTTAGGTTGGCCTGACATGAGATATTTCCAAGGGATTTTGATCACAACTGTGGGGTTTTGGAGGTAGTGACTATGCTAAGTATACCTTGTAGACTTTGGGTTGGAACATAAATCAATTGAGAAATAGCAAGTTTTGGATTCTTTCAAGATTAATTTGGCTAACTATCTTCTAGGCAAGGAAAAAAAGTGTCATTTTCGGTCAAGTAGATTGGTAGCAAAAAGGTATTTTGAAAAGAGCAACTTTTGGATCTTTTTAGAGCAAAAGGGGTTTATTGGTAACTAGAATTTTGTGGGGTATTTTCTAGGTAATAAGTGTAGGCAAAAGGTAAACTAAAAGTACGGTGTTGCAAGTGGGCTTGCTAACAACCGTTTCTTATATATTGAAGGTGAGGTCTCTCAAAGATAAGATTTGTGATATTTTTGGTCAAGAAGGGTAAATGACAAAGTATTTTGAAAAAGAGCAAGACTTTGGGCCAACAAAGGATTTATAACTTTAGGTTCTGCTTAGTGATTCTTGTGTTTTTGAGGGAATAAGTAGATCATTTTGAGACAAATGGACAAATTGGACCAGTGAGACAAGCAGTTGTTGCGAATGGACTTGCTAACAACCGTTGTTTTGAGATGACAAAGGTGAAACTTTCTCTCTTCTGATACGGGGATAAATGAGCAAACAATTTCTCAAAGGACAAAGCAACTTTGAGAAATACAAACAGTTGATCTCTTTAGCAAAAGGATTTTTTTGATAGTAATCACTAAATTGTTTATGTTCGACAAATGTTTTTCACAGGTCTTGAGCACAATTTAAGATAGTTCAAACACACACTTTATCCCTACAGTCAGAATTTGATTGTCATATGCTATTCAATGGCCCACAACTTGATGTCTCCTAGTTCTAGTGCAATATTTCCCTCTAATCAAAGAGGTGAGTCGATACAAGAGTCGATCAACAAAGGATATACATCAGAGAACCTTCAAGGCATGACAAATAGAAGTTCCCCTTCTGTGGGAATAATGACCCTTGGAGATGAAACCCAAGTGGCCTTATGCCTCTACCAGGAGAGTACAATGGTGAGTAATCTTGAGGGATGTTGTTTCCCTTGCACTGTGAATAACATACCATGAAAGAAAAGCGAGATACTTTAGACTAAGAGGGTTGTAAATGGGTCTGTGGAGTCTCTGCAATGGTTGTTACTGGCTGTGATCCACTTAAGGGTCTATTATGGACATGTTGAAATTGTGGGAAAGTTTTTCCATCTTAGGCTACCCCTAGAAACATACCACCCAAACTGAAGAGATGGAGTGAGAAGGTTTACCCTTCCCCTCATTTATGTACCGGCCAAAGTATTTACTGGTTTGAGCTTCTCACCAAAGGGGACGTGCTTCCTAGAGATGGATGAACTCGCTAGAAGCACTCCTAGGTTGTTGTGAATGATCTTGCTAACAACTTTTGGTACATGCATCACGCATTTTAATGACCTTACTTTGCATGAAAAGAGAGAAGTCTAAGATGCGCTAAAAGGCACAATCTCAATACATGCAAGACACTTGATTCATTCTATTTGTGAAGCTTTTAGATTCTCTATCGTACAACTTGAAGACACACATGATTAACATTCAGATGTTCATTCCAACCTGACAACGTCGCCAACAAAAGTAAAATTTGTTAGATTAGGTGAAAAACTAATCTCCCAAGAACACTTGCATGCATAAACCTGTCACATGGATGAAGCAAAGAACAGAGGCAAGGAAAAATCAAGGAGGCCAAAAAGCCAGATCCATCTTATGGACATGCAAAGAGCAATATCTCATATAATCCAATAAGTGAATCAATAAAATACAAAGAGGTGAATCCTTATAAAGGAATCACGAAACCCGAAAAGGGAAACTAAAGCCTAAGAAAGCTAGGGTTGCACAATATAATTAATAAAATATTAATTATATGCACCTACAAGATAGCTTAAGAAAACTAGAGTAATAGGCAACTTAATTAATTAAATCAAAGTGATTTAATTAATAAGTTAGAACAAATAATTACTCTAACACCCCCCCTTAAGCGAAGCTTGGGAGGAAGCTAACCTAGCACAGCTATGAAAGAGAATTGGGTCCCGGCAACAAGGCCAGATCAGGTACCCAATCACAACAAAATCTCTATAAAGAGGAAAAATAGAGAAAACCACATGGGAAAAACCCTACTCCAAAAAGAGATAGCAAAGAATGTTCTAGAAGAAGGAACAAAGAGATCAGAAGAGAATCATTGAAGCATGAAGAACCGCAAAACTCTGTCAAAATGTTGATTTGTAGAACCTCCATGGAAATAGAAGGCACGAACCATCAACCAAAGAAGCATAGAACAACAATATAACCTCCCCTTAAGGCAGGTGAGGTGACAGGCAGTTGAAAAGATGGGCCAAAAATCTCCTACAACACAGGAGCCAAACACATTGAGAGTGAGGTACAAACACAAATAAAGGCACGTGTCATCGACACTGCATGAGGAATTAGAGAAAGAGGGCCTATAAGCGGCAAACAACTATCCCCCCCATGGCACTTTATAAAATAGTGCGAGTACAATGAATCACAATGATGAAAAGGATCCCGAAACGCAAGAGTGGCACTTTATCTCAGTGCGTTGCATAAAAATGCTTACAATGAATATCAACAATGATAAAAAAAAACATAAGGCTGAAATAACAAAAGGTAAAGCCCAAAACGAAGCAACTGAAGCAACAAAATCGATCTCCGGACCTGAAACAATCAAGACATCCACCAGAATGCTAAAATGCAAAAGACTGAATAAGATGTGCCTGGAACAGAATCTGGAACAACAACCAGCATCACTGGAAAGAGCACAAAAAGATATTTCCAGTGATATAAAGAAGTCCAAAATCAGAGATCGGAAGCTCAAGATACGCCTCCTGGAGTGCAAAATAGAACATCCGGCTTTGACTGCCAAAACAGGCAACCAAACTGCATCAAAACCCAAAAACACTTGTACCAGCATCTCCGTCTTGGAACCAGCTTTTCGGCACATTTTTCGAATTGAAAAAATACGTCCGTATGCTCAAGTTACGGAGAAAAAACCTCCAGGGCCTTTGAAAATGCAAAAAATTATTTTTTTTTAATAAAAAAAATAATAAAAAAACAAAAAACTCCAAAAAATCCCTCCACTGCCGGCGGAGCGGCGGCCGGGTGGCGGGAGGGTGGAGGGTCGCCTCGGGGCGGAGTTGCGGCGGAGCCGCTGCGGGCCGCTGGCGGAGCTACCGGTGGAGCTGCTAGCGGTGGCCGCTAAGCGGGCCGCCAACGGTGACCGCTAAGCGGGCCGCCAGCGGTGACCGCCAGTGGTGACCGCTGCGGTAACCGCAGCGGAGCCTCTAGCGGTTAGATAACCGCGACGGCAAAAAACAAGCCGCAGAATGTTTTTTTTTACAATTTTTTTTTTGATTTTTGCCTCGTACTGCGTGCAGGGGGCCGTACGGCCCTGTTGGACAAAAAAATTTGCCTCCCAGACCAACGGTGTCCAAAATGGACAAATTTTATATGGATTTTGACTGCAAATGGCCTTTCGAATCAAATGGAAGCGTCCGTTTGAGCCCAAAGTGCTCCAAAATTTTTTTTTTGTCCGTACAGCCTCCCACTGCTCCGAAAAACGCAGCTTCTGAAACACTTCAACAAACCACGAACAGCAAGCAGCAAGCTTGCTCTGATACCATGTTAGATTAGGTGAAAAACTAATCTCCCAAGAACACTTGCATGCATAAACCTGTCACATGGATGAAGCAAAGAACAGAGGCAAGGAAAAATCAAGGAGGCCAAAAAGCCAGATCCATCTTATGGACATGCAAAGAGCAATATCTCATATAATCCAATAAGTGAATCAATAAAATACAAAGAGGTGAATCCTTATAAAGGAATCATGAAACTCGAACAGGGAAACTAAAGCCTAAGAAAGCTAGGGTTGCACAATATAATTAATAAAATATTAATTATATGCACCTACAAGATAGCTTAAGAAAACTAGAGTAATAGGCAACTTAATTAATTAAATCAAAGTGATTTAATTAATAAGTTAGAACAAATAATTACTCTAACAAAATTGAGTCAACAAAAGTAAATTGCGCGCGTGAAATCTTTTAAAAAGGAGGGAATAAGAACATTTTCACTTTAGAGTGTTCAAGATTGAATGAAGTTCATTTTAAGCACCAAAGTTGAAGTGTGTTGATTTGCAATGTTCTTTAATACCAAAAATCAAATGTTCATCGCATTCATTCTTTTTAACCTTTAGCATCCAAGATTGTGTTGATCATGCATTCCAATGAAAATGTTATATTTTAATCCATGGCATTCAAGATTTAATTTTAGCAACATACATTCAAAGACAAGTGTTTAAACATTTAAGTTTATTTTCCAAAAGCATTAAACCATGTAAGGAAAACCTGCAAGAAACATGGTTAGTGGTTTCATAGAAGTCTTCAACCGACAAGGTATGAATTAGCAAATATCCCTGCAAAACCACAAGTTAGGGTATCGAAATAAAAGTGAAATAACCCTGCAATGAAAATATTAATAACAACGTTTGGTTGTTGATAGCAAAAAATGTATCTAAAATGCTACAAAATATGATAAAACCAACACCATCATGACGGGCTTAAAACCAACTTTCCAATGATGTTTCATTTTCTAAAAATGGAGTTTGGATGCTCAAGTTACGAGTAAAACATCGAATGTTACTTCTTAAGACTTAGAAAGGTATGTAGAAATGATGTCGTGCTGACATCACCAAAGTGCACATCTTGTAGCTGTGGTGACTAGGAACGACGTTGTGGTGGCCGATAGTTGGGTCTGGAAGGTGCCTGCAATAAAATTAAAAAATTTTGGGGGCCAAAATTCATGCCACTCCAAAAAGACAGGCACGTATTTTACACTTTTTTTGAATTTTTGAATTTTTTTTTTAATATAAAAATATTAAAGAAAATTTGAGGAAGAGAGAAGGTGAGATTTTTTTTATTTTTTTATTTTTTATTTTTAATAAAAAAAATGAAAATAAATAAATAAATTTCACCTTGTGATTGTGGGTGGTCCCATCGGGCGTGCCAAAATGTAGAGTTGTAAAACTAGTGCTTAAAGAAATATAATGAAGAATCAAAACATTCAAAACAATAGATTTAACTCACATATATGATTAGACAAAAGAGAATTAAAATACCAAAGTAGCCTAAGAACGTGCAAACCTCTTAAACCAAGCAATTTTCCTTTTGATGCATAGATGTGTCCGTAAGATGTGATGTGTGCTTAATGACGTTGCTCAATCTTCAATGGAGGATATGATTCAAAATGGATTTTCTATTATGATGGTATTTTGATAGTCCTTAGTCTTTCAAAATAGCATTATAACATTAGCATAGAAGTGGATGATATTTGTGAAGGGAGAGGGTTTCATTTATAGGCCAAGGGGTAGTGAGATGGAGGGTTAGGATGCAAGGAAGGGGAATTGGTTAAGGAGGGCTAGGATGTAAGGAGAAGAGAGCACATGGATTGTGCTTCTTCAAAGCTCTAGCCTTGTGACAAGTGTCACAAAAGAATTGGATAGGGAAGATGGTCAAGATAGGTGGTTAGAGGAAGTTATGAGGGAAGAAAAGTGAGGGATGAGTATGGAAAATAGGTATAAAAAGTCTTTAAAGAGCCTTTAAGGCTCTTGAATAGGAATGCAAGACTTTACGGGTGAAACTTTGACTTTGGTTTGGTTTAAGACTTTCTTAACCCTTGGATAAAGTTGTGCACATGCTTAAAGAAGGGATTAGACTTAGCTTAGAATGAGATTAAGAGACAAGTGGTTTGGGTAGGTCAAGTCTTTATTTGAATATATTAAAAGAGAATGTTAAGTCTTTGTTTGAATATTAAAATGGTTGGTGGGTGGAAGTTTTGACTTTAAAATGGAGGATGAAGTCTTTGTTTGTATATTAAAATGGGAGGTGGCTGGAAGTCTTGACTTTGGCTTGGGTTAGGAATTCTTAATCTAGGATTAAAGTTGTGCACATGGTTAGAGTGAAGATTAGGCTTGGATTAGAGGGGGATTAGGGGGCAAGTGGCTTAGATTTGATGTGATGGGTTAGTTAGGTGGCTAAGTGAGGTTAGTATGTGTGAATGGGTTGGATTAGGGGTTAGGATAGGGTTTAGGGAGGATTTTAGGATTTTAGATATTTTATTAAATGATATATTTAATAAAATGAGGATATAGAATTAAATTGAATAGATTTGAGGATTTATTCAATTTAATAGAGGAATAGGGATTTAATTGATAAATTGATTTTGGGTGATCTTTTAATTTTATCAATTAGACTATAGTTAATTAAATTAACTAATTAACTAGGGGATGACAATAGATTAATTAAATATTAAATACTTAATTAATGATGCCTTAGGAGATGACTAAATAGGATTACTTAAGTGATGTAATCAGATTTAGGTGTCTACAAAGGTGAGTTACTTTTCCTCTGTCCATCAAAATTTCTATTGTATTGCATCATGTATCGTACAACTCAACTATTATTTTTAATGTAAATTGACTATGTTTAATTTATTCTAGTCTACAAAATATTCAGCTTTCTAAATTTAACCCTTCTATTGTGTTCATGATTTTTTATAATGTGTGCAACATTTTAACATGTAGCTTGCAATCTTATGTGAAGGCACGAGTAATTCTTGTGCTAAACATTAGCATGGGTGATATTATATAAATTAATTTTTTAATTCTAGCCTTTAAGGTATACCTATGCTCATTTTTTTAAAAATTGGGTATAATACTTTAGAATCTTGTTGACTACTATATCTCTAATGATATTATGTATGAATAACTTTTACAACTTACAAAGTTTAGAATCTATAGAATAGTGCACATGAAAGTTTTAATTAACCTAGGTCCAAGACTCTAGGTAACAAAAGAAACACATGAACCACAATATTTGTTCTAATGTTGCACATTCAAGATGTCTTGTTTATGTGTATCCTCCAATCATTGCATTTCATGAGATAAAATCTCTTTGAGGCATTTGGTCAAACCATTCATGTACCCTGTATTCCATAAGGGCTCATTTGGTTGCGGGAATAGGAATAGGGGGATAGGAATAACTATTCTGGAATAGAAAATGGGGATACATATTCCTATTCTCTGTTTGGTTCAGCGGAAATTTGATGGGGAATTCATAGACCCTAAAATTTATGTTTTCTAAAAATAAAAAAAATTGGAATAGGAATACGTATTCCAATTCCACCTACTTAGGTGGAATTGCAAAACCTCATTTTTGGGTCAAAATTGGAATACATATTCCTATTTTATTTCGTATTCCAATTTCGATTTGGTGCATCCAAATGAAGAATTCAAAAATTTAAGAATTTACATATGCTTATTTCGCTTGTATTCCCACAGT
This sequence comes from Cupressus sempervirens, assembly GCA_028749045.1. Lineage (NCBI taxonomy): Eukaryota > Viridiplantae > Streptophyta > Pinopsida > Cupressales > Cupressaceae > Cupressus > Cupressus sempervirens. Next base: position 321,076,093 of record CM053791.1, read on the forward strand.
CCCTAAGATAATGTCTCTTTGAGACAATTTAAATAATATTATCATGTTAGTAGCTAGCTTTTTAAAACTTTCTCTTACACCCACACTTTAGGCAGGGACTTGAGCTGCGCGCAACCCTTGTTATTGAATATGAAGTACAAAACTTTGATACTATTGAATATAAACCAATTTAAATTTTATACATGATAATAATTATTATATAATAAAATTCTAATATTAAAACTAATCTTATTAAATTAAAAATTAATAAAATAAATTAACCGGTGCATTGAAAAGAACACCAAAACCTTCTAATTCATTAATTTTCCATAAAATTTGAATTAAAACTTTAGAGACAGTATAATACCTAGGGAAAAGCCTTTCGTGATGTGTATGCGGGAACATGGGGGTGACAGAGGAAGCAGGAGATGAGGAGAATGTGTTGCAGAAAATAGTGGATGCTCTGTTAGAGGGAGGATATTTCCGGGCAAGGATTTCTTCGCTTTCCTCTTTCGATAAATTGACAGGGGGTCTGGCCTGGTGCATTATCGCTTCCAATGCTGACATTCACATTCCGTACGATCTCCTCTTCTACAATGACGAAGCTACTCTTGGAGAAAAGTTGTACGACCAGCCTTCCAACCCCTGTTTTTAATACTTTCATGTTCTATGGATTAAATATAACCTGGAAATTGAGGGATATAATCAATGCCTAGTAAAGGGATTGGTTTTACATTCTCAATAATGACGCGACCAACCAATTGAAAGTAAACGCTTCACCTGCTCATATAAGTAGATTTATTCAGAAGCCAGGAAATCAACTTAGTCTATGAGATGAAGCCCATAAGGAATCTGGCTTTCCATTTGCCTTATATTTCGGCTAAGTAGGTCTAAAATTTTACCTCACTTTGGATTCAAATCTCTGACCTCAACTGTAAACTACAAACGCCGTCATCATCAAATCCATTGTGATTGTACACAATCACAGTCATAAATACGGGTGCCTATGCAGCACTGCCTTCAAATTAGGAAATGGGGATTTGGCTACATCTAGAGGTTTTCAAAGATAATGAAATGAATACGTAATTTCTTGAAAAATGAAACACTTCCATACTGAAACACGGGAAACCTGATTTCAGGAAGATTGAAACACACTCATACGGAACCAGAAAAATACAAACTTAAAAAATACAGTTCGGTCTGCCGCAGCTATGAGCAAGTCCAAACCTAATTTCTTGAAAATTGAAACATCTACATACTGAAACAGTGAAAAGTTGATCTCTTGAAGATTAATTCACATACTGAACCAAAAAATTGCAAACTTGAAGAATAAATACATCACAGAATGATCAATTTACTCTGCTGCAGCTACGAGCAAGTCTATTGTAATGTCCCCATTTTGGAGGAGTTAATTATTTATAAAGTTATCAATAAAAAAATATATTACAAGGTAACTTTATATTTAATTAAGTGATATATCTTATAAAGTCATTAAATAAAATAATGTTCTAGAGGTTGCTGGAAGGAGCAAAGAAATAATTTAAAAAAAAGAAGCCACCTATCGAGGAAAAAAGAATAAATAGGCATTGAGGGCTCATTGCCTATCATCGAGATTTATTATTGATTTTTGCTGATGTGCATTGTGGAGCCTAGGGTTTCTGCAAGTAGTCACAATTGGCCATTGAGAACGAAAACTCTCAATTGGTACGCAATTTTGAGGGTGTGAAAGATCACCTGAATTATTGCAGCTGTGTGAAGTATACTTTAGTCCTTTCACTTGTGCTTAATTGCTGGTTTGGAGTTTCAAGTGGAGTTGCACTTTCACCATATCATCTTCAGCAGTCAGTCTCCAGTATCTGATCAATCCAGGTTCTTCATTTCAGTTTGTAGTTGTAACATGTTCTCAATTGTATACGACCAGTTAGGGTTTGTCTGTAATGTGCCATGTCATAATGTTTTGGTGCTGAGAATTGCCATATCATTTGTAAAAACATTTAGTTTTCATTGAATGAATACATTGCAACTATTATTTCCTTATTTCAGCAATATACTTTAACAGTGTATTAAATTTAGGATTTTGTTTAGTGGCCTATTGGAAAGGGTCATTACAGTGGTATTAGAGCAGGTTTCCTGCCAGCCTGATAGGGTTTATCTAGCCAATTTACACAAGGAACCAGCATAACTAAGAATAGGGCTGAGAGACGTTCTCAAAACCCATCCAGAAGTGTGCGAGATGATGAGACTTTACAGCATTAGGAGAGGCTTCTACAGTCAATAGAGGCAAGTACACAGGCAATGATGGTTATGATGTAACATTTGATTGGAGAAATAAGGAGAAATAATCATGATACTGACCAGGATGACAGGAGCATAGTAGGATCACAACATAGGACACGGTTTGGAACAGCTGACAGACCCACACGTCCTACATTCAGGGAAGAAACTCCAACACGCACACCTGATGCTATGGTAACAGATATTGTAGATGAACTTCGACAAGCAAGGAATGAGCGGGATTCGTAGCCAACATATGTACAGGATGGGTAGACATTTGACAGGTACTTGAACTATAGAGTTGCTAGGCAGAAGCAGGCAGATAAACACAGTGAGTTGCAACAGGTCACCAACAAGTTGGTATTACCCACATTTGATGGTAGTGGAAAAATGACTGCTCGTGCTTGGATTCATAAGGTGGATACTTTCCTATCTCTGAAGACTATGACAGAATTTGAAGTGCTCAAATATGCCACTTTACACTTAGATGGGGCAGCATATGATTGGTGGACACATGGCATGATCACATTGCAACACAATTAGATAATCACTTATTAGGAATTTGTGGATAGATTGATAGAAAGGTTTGATAAAAAAAATCTTGAAGTTTATTTCCAGGAGTTAGCCCAATTGAGACAGTCAGGAAGCTTAGAACAATTTATCAATGACTTTCAGAATCTTGCAGTGATGGTGCTTGACATTTTAGAATGGAGGCTAGTCATTTTATTCACAGAGGGATTAATTGAACTACTCAAGGGGTGGGTAAAGGCTTTTGATCCCCCTACATTACAGGAAGCCATGAAGAAAGCCCGCAATATGGAACTTGCTGCTCCAGCAAACCGGTTTAGTTCAAAGGTTTCTTCATCATTTAGAGATAACAAAAGGGAATTCAGCAAGGGTAAAGAGAAGGTTAATGACTCAAAAGGCAAGTCAGCTGTACCCTTGGATAAAGAAACACTTAATGACCTACGTAGGAAGAAGCTATGCTTCTTTTGCAAAGGTCCCTATGAGTTTGGTCATGATTGTCCTATGAGGCCTAAGGGGAAGGCTAACTGGGCGATGTGGGCTTATTACGAGGGTTCAGATTCAGATAGCTCAGAGCACCATGATGAGGATCCTAATGGGGTAGAGGGTGAACAGGAGATAGATAGTGCTGAGAAAAAAGAGGCTCCAGAGCTACATTTGCAAGAGGCACGTCTGTCTAGTATTCAAAGAGAGGGATCTTTTAGATTCCGGCGAGTCCTGGCAGGGTAGAAGGTTATGACTCTATTGGATACAGGTGCCACACATAATTTCATTGATGCACGATTTGTGGAGAGGCGTGGACTCATTATTGAGGAGTTTGAAGGATTGAGAGTCAAGGTAGCTGATGGATATACTCTTCACTGTGATAGGATGGTGCGAGATCTACCTTTGCGCCTGAACAACTATGAGTTCAAGGCGGACTATCATGTGGTCAACATGGGTGACATGGACATAGTACTTGGGATGCAGTGGCTACATTCTTTGAAGGAGGTTATTCTAAGACTAGAGGATACGGTTCGGGGTGGATGGCAGGACTCATGTGCCGAAGGCTATTCGTAATGGTGATGTCAGGACTGTCTCACTTAGACGGATGGAGAGATTAGCCAGGCATAATAATATAGAGTGGGCGACAATATGTGCCTTGATGCCTACCCAGGAAGAGCAGCATAAGACTGAATATCATCCAGATATTCAGAAATTGAGAATCAAGTATGAGAAGGTTTTTAGCAAAATTCCACTAGGCAGGCCACCAGACAGAGGCATTAAGCACATTATCGAGCTGGAGGAAGGCGCTAAGCCTGTCATGATCACACCATACTGGCACCCAAAACGACTCAAAGATGAGATCGAGAGGACCATCAAGGAGTTGCTAGCAATGGGACACATCAGACCAAGTAAGTCACCTTTTGCATCTTCTGTTGTTTTGGTAAAAAAGAAGGATGGTACTCTACGAATGTGTATTGATTACAGGGTGCTGAATAAGAGAACTATAAATAATAGGTATTCCATTCCACGCATCGATGAGTTGATAGACGAATTGCATGGGGCTTGTTATTTCACAAAAAATGATATGAGATCAGGCTATCACCAGATTAGAGTTCGAGAGCAGGATATTGAGAAAACTGCTTTCAGGTGTCATTGTGGGCACTTTGAGTTTGTAGTCATGCCTCTTGGTTCGACTAATGCACTTGCCACTTTTCAGTCCACTATGAACAAGGTCTTCCACCATTAGTTGAGAAAATTTGTGTTGGTGTTCTTTGATGATATTTTGATCTATAGTAGGACATGGTAGGAACATTTAGAGCACTTGGAGATAGTATTGAGCATTTTACAGAGGTAGTCCTTGTATGCCAAGGAGTCCAAATGTGATTTGGGGATGACAGAATTGTTGTATCTTGGACACATCATTAGTGCGGAAGGAGTGCGAATGGATCCTGAAAAGATCTGTGCTATTGTTGATTGGCCACCACTAGAGAACCTTACACAGTTAAGAGGGTTCCTTGGTCTATGTGGATTCTATCGCAGGTTTGTCAGTGGCTACTCACGACATGCAGCGCCCATGATAGATTTGCTGAAGAAAGGGGCATTTGTGTGGACTCGGGAGGCACATGAGTGTTTTATGCGGTTCAAGGAAATAGTGACTACATGCCCAGTATTAGCATTGCCTGATTTCACGAAGCCATTTGAGCTTCAATGTGATGCTTCTGGAGAGGGAGTTCGTGCTGTACTCATGCAGGACAAGCATCCTATAGCTTATGAGAGTAGGAAACTCAAAGGGCCTGAAAGATCATTCAGCATATATGATAAGGAGATGTTGGCCATCATGCATGCCTTGGCCAAATTCAGACAGTATCTTGTGGGCAACAAATTTTGTATTAAAACTGATCATAATAGTTTGAGGCACTTTTTGGGACAACGGGATTTGAATGATCGTCAGCAGAAGTGGGTGAGTAAGTTACAGGCATATGATTTTGATATCACATATATTAAGGGGACACATAATATTGTTTTAGATGCTTTATCTCGTAGGCCACACCTTACTTCTATGATTCAGATATCAGAGGATTGGCGACACTTGATTGTAGCAGAATATGCCAAAGACACGTGGGCCTCTGCTATAGTGGAGGGAACAACAATCAACACCAGATACACTCTCATAGATGATTTGATCATTTACAAGAATAGGATTTACTTAGTCCCAGGATCGAAAGTGAAGCAGTTGATTTTGAGAGCATTCCATAATTCACCTACAGCAGGCCATCCTGGGTATTTCAAGACTTACAGGTTAGTACGGGAACGGTTCACTTGGAAGGGACTTAAGGCTGATGTTTTGCAGTATGTGCGTGAGTGTCATGTTTGCTAGCAAAACAAACAAGAGCACGCTTATCCAGCAGGGCTCCTATAGCCACTTCCTATTCCTGACAGGAAGTGGGAGTGCATCTCTATGGATTTTATTACGGGCTTGCCCAGGGCCTAGGGGCACGATTGTATCTATGTGGTGGTGGATAGGTTGACAAAATATGCTCACTTCTTCCCTATCGCTACTACATACTCAGCAACTCAGGTGGCAAAGGTCTTCTTCAAGGAGGTTTTCAGATTACATGGTTTGCCTCAGAGCATTGTGAGTGACAGGGACAGCCGCTTCATGAGTCACTTTTGTCCGGAGGTATTTTAGTTGTGTGGTACTGAGCTTACACCTAATACTAGTTATCACCCACAGACTGATGGTCAAACAGAGATTGTAAACAAATGAGTGGAAGGGTATTTGAGGAATTATGTGGCAGATCAACAGCGAGCTTGGGTCCGATGGATATATCTTTATGAGTATTGTTATAATACTACATACCATATGACTATACAAATGACACCCTTTATGGCACTTTACAGTTATGAGGCACCTAGTTTCTTAGATTTGTTGTTGGGAGACAGTCGGGTACCCTGTGCAGGTGAACTATTACAGGAAAGTAAGGATATAGTTGCTACTCTTAGAGACAACATTGCTAGAGCTCAGAACCAGCAAAAGCAGTATGCAGACAAGAAGAGGACTGAGCGTAGCTTTGAAGTAAATGATATGGTTTACCTCATGTTGCAGCCGTATAAGCAGTCCACTCTCAAGAAGAGTGGTGTAGAGAAACTCAAGCCACGCTATTATGGACCATTCAGGATCGTCAGGCGAGTTGGTGAGGTGGCTTATGAGTTGGAGCTTCTTGCAGATAGTAGAGTGCACAATGTGTTTCATGTATCACGCCTCAAAAAAGCGTTGGGTCAGAATGTGATGCCTTCTGCAGTATTACCTCCCTTGGATGATGAGGGAAAATTGATCTTAGTGCCAGAATCCATTCTGGATAGTAGAGAGAAGCAGCTTTGTAGGAGAGTAATCAGAGAGTATCTGGTTAAGTGGAAAGATTTACCTGTTGAAGATGCTACTTGGGAGGGAGAAGTGATTTTGTAGCATCCAGCATTAAGATTGCTTGAGGCCAAGCAATTTTAGGGGGGGGGGGGGACATATAAGCAGCTTTGTAGGAGAGTAATCAGAGAGTATCTGGTTAAGTGGAAAGATTTACCTGTTGAAGATGCTACTTGGGAGGGAGAAGTGATTTTGCAGCATCTAGCATTAAGATTGCTTGAGGCCAAGCAATTTTAGGGGGGGCGGACTTGATATGTCCCCGTTTTGGAGGAGTTAATTATTTATAAAGTTATCGATAAAAAAATATATTACAAGGTAACTTTATATTTAATTAAGTGATATATCTTATAAAGTCATTAAATAAAATAATGTTCTAGAGGTTGCTGGAAGGAGCAGAGAAATAATTAAAAAAAAAGAGGCCAACCTATCGAGGAAAAAAGAATAAATAGGCATTGAAGGCTCATTGCCTATCATCGAGATTTATTATTGATTTTTGCTGATGTGCGTTGTGGAGCCTAGGGTTTCTGCAAGTAGTCACAATTGGCCATTGAGAACAAAAACTCTCAATTGGTACGCAATTTTGAGGGTGTGAAAGAGCACCTGAATTATTGCATCTGTGGGAAGGATACTTCAGTCCTTTCACTTGTGCTTAATTGCTGGTTTGGTGTTGCAAGTAGAGTTGCACTTTCACCATATCATCTTCAGCAGTCAGTCTCCAGTATCTGATCAATCCAGGTTCTTCATTTCAGTTTGTAGTTGTAACAAGTTCTCAATTGTATACAGCCAGTTAGGGTTTGTCTGTAATGTGCCATGTCATAATGTTTTGGTGCTGAGAATTGCCATATCATTTGTAAAAACATTTGGTTTTCATTGAATGAATACATTGGCACTATTATTTCTTTATTTCAGCAATATACTTTAACAATGTATTAAATTTAGGATTTTGTTTAGTGGCCTATTGGAAAAGGTCATTACATCTATACAAACTTATTATTGCATGTCTTCAAAAATTTAATTGGCCATTTAAAAGAGGGCAGAAATCCCCTTTATAATCTCATTTGAACCATTTTCCAGGTGAATAGATCATATCTATAAGCGAGTTGCAAAACAACAAAGAGTACCATATGTACTGCTTGAATATTGTATTTTCTGCAGTGCGTGCATTTCAACATCTTTTACAGTTTTTCTAGATGAACATAAAAATTGGTTACATTTTGGATTTTCCTAGAGCCAATTCAAGTGGCTATTGAGAGTTCAGAGGGTCCAAGAATATCTGGGTGCTAGAGCTGCAAATTCTTAGAGAAGAATCTGGTGACACCGTCTTCAAGCAGCGTGGAAGTTTATGAGAATGCTCTATAGCATTTCCGTTATGTATATGGCTGTTCATGTTCAAAATGAATTGTAAGGGTCACAAGGCCCCTTTTGTTTAAAGTGATTTTTGTGTCTTGCCCATGTTAAGTTTTGAACCTCGAAAATAAAGATAAACAGTAATAAGGGAGAGAAAAATAGATACAAGAGACACATCAGATTATCCTGGAAAACCCTTCCACTTGAAGGAAAAAAACCCAGCCACACAAAATATCACTTTATTGATAATAAAATGTTCAAGTGGTACAATGTTATTTGCTTGATGCGATATTAATTGCAAATAAAGAGAGTCTTCATGTTGCAACCAAAGGTCTCTTGAATTTTCCAAAACATGACTCTTTGTATTTCCATATGCATGCCTCAACGCATGTCATATGACATATTATTTTATGATCATCATAAATCTCCTTTTCAGCTGAAGGTGACCATAGCGGTATTAATGCCTAGAGGTAAAGATCTCTATTGTAGCTACGATCTCCAACAGCACAGACTTATATCATATTGTAAGGAAATTGCCATGCCTTCATAATTAAGGTCTAAGCATTGCCCAAATGTCATTTTGTAATTTCCCTGTTATAAAACAAATAATAAATTAAAACTTTGTTTCCAAGCTAATTGATTTAGCATATCTCAGACTAATCTTTATTATAATTGTCTTCGTAGGAATTTGCCCTGTCTTCTGTCGGCACTTAGTTTCCCCCTTGACGGGGTATTTATGCCCGTGAGGTTGAGTTGTTTTGGTATGCAAGTGGATTTTATTTAATTTGTATTGCAAATTCTTGTTGGAGTTTTGCTTCTCTTGCCATTTTGGAATTGCAAGATCTTCCCTATTTGGCTCTGACAGTTTCGATGGGATTCAACCCTCACCCTATTCCGTTTCATTTCGTTCTCTGTATTACTTGTTCTGGATCAGGCACATCTAGAGCACCGTCTTCATCTGCAAACAAAAACAAAAAAAAAATTTTAAAAAAAAAAAAAAATATATATATATATACCGAATTAGATTCAATTCCCTATGTTGGCATCTATTTTGTATTTGGTATTACTATTTCAATTCGTGTTTGGATTTGGCATCATTGCAGTACACTACACTGTGAGACCTATTTGACATTCCCCAAAATTCTCCATAGGTCACCCAACTCTCCCACCACACGTATGGCCTAAGTCCACCATCCATATGCACATTCTCCTCCAATGTACTTTGCACATCCTTCATCTTCTTACCCCAACACACATCGTCTTCCTTCCTCTTCCTACGATATCCACGAGACTCTTTAGCTTTACACCACATTAGTGGGGCCATCACCAACCGTACACCTTAGGTAATTACATTGTATTAGTTTACACTGTACGACTGTCTAGTGCACATCGTACGACTGTCTAGCCCACACCGTACGGATTGTTTAGCCTACACCATACGTGCTATTTGCGTACCATACGAATTGTTGGAAGCCAATTCCTAGCAGCCCCGTGTCTCACACAAGTTCCTCCATTGTTCATAGGTCACCTTCCCATTGACAGTGGAACTTTATAGTGGTATCAAAGCGAGTGACCTTGCTAGCTTATGGAGGGTGAATGAAAGTTTATAGTTGGAAACGAAGGAGATCCCACATGGTAGAATGACAGATTCACAAGAACCCACTCCTAGTGAAGTCGTGGCATTACTGAGGGAGCTTTCAAGGAATCAGACATAGATTAACAACACTCAGTGGCTTATGGAAGAAACTTTACGGAAACTAGCCAAAAGTAAAATATTTGGCAAGCAAAATGGTCATTTTGACAATTCAGTTTCTAGAAAGGCAAATCGTCATCCAACACGCTTAGAACCTTCCATGCCGACATTTCCTCTATGAACAAAGGCACTGCACAGAGGAAGAGAACCAACCTTTAAGGAAGTTCAAGAGCAATTGAAAGAAGATTGGAAGAATGCAAACTTGAAAGGGGACATATCCTACGAAGATTACACAGAATTGAGAATGCGATATTTTGGGGGCAGAAACTAGGATATTTTAATGATGATCTCAAAAGGAAGTTGAGTAAAGTGAATCTGTCACCATCCGATAGAGTTGGATCAATATTTGGATAGGTATGGGTAATGAAGGCTGATACCTACTTCTAGCTCAACCTGATGCCAGAAGAGGAGGCAATTAAACTTGCAACACTCCACTTGGAGGGAGTGACACATGAATGGCATCATGGCACAGTTATGTTGGGACATGACCAAGTAAATATTATGCAGAATTTGTTGAAAGGTTGATAGATTGGTTTGATGGCAAAGAGCCAAAACTCAATTTTAAGGAACTGGCACAATTAAGGAAAACGAGATCAGTTGACCATTACACCAAGGAATTCCAGAAACTCTCTGTATTGGTTATAGTCATTTCCAAAAGAAGGTAGATAGTATTATTCATGGTTGGATTAGCAAAACCAGTGAAGGGTTGGGTTAAGAGTTTCAATCCCGCAACCCTTTTGGAAGCTATCAAAAAAGCGCAAAGTATGGCATCATCATTGACATCTTCCGCTCGAGGTCACTCCTACTCCAAACTGCCATTGGTTGTGAGGGACAAAGATAACATAACAAACGCTCACCAAAGAAGCCTTCATTGAACGAAGCTGCCAAACGAGAACTTCGAAGGAAATAATTATGCTTTAATTGTAAAGAGCCGTGGGAACTTGGACACAAATGCCTAGGTAAGGGAAAAATAAGTTACATTGAAGTCGTACCTAATGATGAAGATCATCAAGAAGATTTATTTGTAGAGGGTGGTCACCATCAAGAGGACTCCAAGGTGGTTAGCCTAAACCAAACGAAAAGATCACTATATTGGTACTACACGGAGGAACTATTGCCCTAGTTGGCAGCTTGAGGTGTATAGTATTTTAGGTACAGGGAACAATTCAAGGACAAAGGATCACTATGATGTTGGATAGTGGAGCCACTCTAAATTTTATGAACTCATCACTTGTTACCTACAGAGGCACACACAGTTTTCCAAGTCAAGTTTGTTGACGGAATGCTCTTACCATGCACGCACCTTGTTCCCCAACTTAGTATTGCCATGGCTGACCGTATGGTGATGAAGGATTTCTTTATAGAGGACCTCGATGATATGGAAGTCATCTTTGGCATATAGTGGATGAAACCATTACATGAATACACTCAGAGTTTCAAATGGATGGATTTCACTTTTGTTGTTGATGGAAAGAAGGGTGTTTTTAGAGGGATGGCAAATGAGGGACCGAAGCAAGTATCAACACATGGATGGAGTCCATCTTTCAGCATGATGATGTTGCGTGGGCTACACATTGCTTCGTTTTAACATAACCAATAAAAGAGCAACTAGTGTCCCATCAAGATGATGAGCTTTAGGCCATTTTGAATAAGCATAATAGGGTTTTTGCAGAGATTCCCCTTGGTATACATCCCCATCAAGGTTTTGAACATACCATCGAATTGGAAGTGGGTGCCAAACTAGTTATTACCATGCTGTACCGCCATCCCCAAAAATTCAAAGATGAGATTGAGAAAACAATTCATGAGCTGCTCAAAAAAGGATGGATCTACCCCAGTTACAGTCCCTTTGCATCATCAGTGGTCCTAGTAAAAAAGAAGGATGGAACAATATGCATGTGCATGGACTACTGTGTGTTGAACAAGAAGACGATTAAAAACAGATACCCGATTCCCAAGATCGATGAGTAGCTTGATGAGTTGCACGACATGGTTTTTTTCTCTAAATAGATCTCCACTTTGGATACCATCAGATCCGCATGCGGGAGGATGATGTGGAAAAGACAGCTTTCCATTGTCACTATAGACATTAAGAGTTCTTGGTCATGCCATTTAGATTAACGAATGCACCAGCTACATCTTAGTCTTGCATGAATCACATCTTCAACAAACAATTGCATAAGTTCTTGCTGGTATTTTTTGATGACATTATAAATTACAGTACAACATGGGAAGAACATTTAAAGCATTTGGATGAAGTCCTCAGAATCATGGAAGCACAGTCATTGTTCACCAAATAATCAAAGTGCGAATTCAGGATGACGTAGGTATTATACTTGGGACATATTGTCAATGAATATGGAGTATAGGTCCACTAGGAGAACATTCGAGCTATCCTTGATTGGCCTCTTCCAAAATCACCCATAGGAGGTTTGTAAAAGGTTTCTCTCAACTTAGTGCACCAGTAATAGATTTGACTAAGAAAGAATCATTCTAGTGAATTGAAAAGGCACACCACACTTTTGATAAGTCAAAAGAAGCAATTAGTACTTGCGCAGTTCTCGCTTTACCTGACTTTAGGTTACCTTTCATTGTGGAGTATGATGCTTTTGGAGAGGGCATTGACGCTATACTGATGTGGGAAAGGCACTCGATAGCCTATGAGAGGTTGAAAATTACACAGGGTGAATGCTTATATTTCATCTATGACAAAGAGATGTTGGCCATCGTGCACGCCCTGACCAAGTTTCGGCAATATTTGGTAGGTGCCAAGTTCATCGTCTATACTGATCATAATAGCTTGATATGTTTTTTTGAAACAAAGGGATCTGAACAAGAGACAACAAAAATGGGTAAGTAAGATTCAGGCTTTCAATTTAGACATTGAATATGTGAAGGGAAAGAATAATGTCGTAGTAAATGCTTAGTCAAGAAAACCCACCATCTGTTCATTATCTCGAATATTATTAGATTGTAAGGTGTACTTATTGGTGGAGTACTCTAAGAACACTTTTGAATGCATGATGGATGACAACATTCAGGACAACCAATACAACGTAGTCAATGACATCATCTACTACAAAGATAGAATATTTTTGGTACCTAAATGCATAATGAAGCATGAAGTTTTGAAGGAAATGCACTCCTCACCATTAGCTGGACAGTCGAGATTCCTCAAAACCTATAGGCAGATCAGAGAGAGATTTCCATGGAAGGGTCTTAAGAATGATGTCCTATAGTATGTGCAACATTCCAACAAAACAAATTTGAACACACCTTACTGGCTTGCTTGTTACAACCCCTTATCGATACCATAACAAAAATGGAATAGCATCTTGATGAATTTCATCATCAGACTTCTGAAGGTAAATGGAAGGGATTGCATTTTTGTGGTGGTTGATAGATTGACAAAGTACGCATACTTCCTCGCCATTTCCACCAGGTTTTAGGCCACCCAAGTAGCATATTTATTCTCTAAGGAAATCTTCCACCTATACGAATTGCCGCAAAACACTATCAATTATCGGGACAATTGTTTTCTCAACACCTAATGGATAGAATTATTTCAGCTGGTAGGAACAAAATTGTCGCCAAGTACCAATTATCATCTCTAGACCGATGGACAAACAAAGATTATGAATAAATGGTTCAAAAGATGCCTTCGCAATTATGTTTTAGCACAACAAAAGGCATGGGTTAAATGGCTACATCTCGGAAGTATTGTTATAACACTGCTTACCACATGTCCATTAGGATGGCACCTTTCAAGGACCTTTACGGATATGAACCCTTTTCATTTGTGGATACGGTTCTGGGTGATAGTTGCACCCCAAAGGCAAAGGATTGGCTGCAAGAAGAACAAGATATTTTGAGGGTTTTGAAGGAAAACCTCCAACAGGCACATTATCAACAAAAGATGTATACAAATAGACATTGAAGAGAGATAAGCTTTGAGGCTGGTGATTTAGTATATCTCCGTCTTCAACAACATAGGCATTCGTCTCTGAAGGTAATTGGCAAAGAAAAACTAAGGCCACGATTCTACGGTCTGTATTGCATAACGTGATGCATAGGTGAAGTTGCCTATGAGCTTGACCTACCAGAAGGAAGTTGGATCCATAATGTCTTCCACGTATCTTGCTTGAAGAAGGCCATGGGGTAGTTGATCCCTATATCCACCAACCCGCCAACTTTGAATGATGAAGGGAAGTTGATATTGGAGCCCGTCAAAATCCTTGATGTGCAGGAGAGAAAACTACGGAATCAAACTATCAAGGAATGTTTGGTACACTTAAAGCAATTGTTGCTCCATGATGCCACGTGGGAAGGTGAACAAGTTCTCCAACATCCAACACTGTGTTTGCTTGAGGGCAAGAAAATTCTGGGATTGGAGGACTGTAATGTCCCTGTCATAAACAAATAATAAATTAAAGCATTGTTAGCAGGCTGATTGATATAGCATATCTTGGAACCATTTTAATTTTAATTGTTCTTGTTAGAGTTTTCCGTGTCTTATGTTGGCACTTAGTTTCTCCCTTGACGGGGTATTTATGTCCATGAGGTTGAGTTGTTTTGGTATGCAAGTCGATTTTATATAGTTTGTATTGCGAATTCCTGTTGGAGTTCTACTTCTTTCGCCATATCGAAAGTGAAAGACCTTCCCTATTTGGCTCTTGCCGCTTGGTGACGCCACGTGGGAAGGTGAACAAGTTCTCTAGCATCCAACACTGTGTTTGTTTGAGGGCAAACAAATTCTGGAACAAGAGGCGGTAATGTCCCTGTCATAAAATAAATAGTAAATTAAAACTTTGTTTATGGGCTGATTGATTTAGCATATCTCGGATCCATTTTTATTTTAATTGTTTTCGTTAGAGTTTGTTGTGTCTTCTGTGGGCACTTAGTTTCTCTCTCGATGGGGGATTTATGTTTGTGAGTTTGAGTTGTTTTGGTATGCAAGTAGATTTTATATAGTTAGTATTGCAAATTCTAATTGGAATTTTGCTTCTCGCCATTTTTGGAAGTGAAATATCTGCCCTATTTGGCGCTGGCGGTTTCGGTGGGATTCAACCCTCACCCTATTCCGTTCTATTTCGTTCTTTGGATTACTTGTTCCGGATTTGGCACATTGGGAGCACCATCTTTGTCTGCAAACATATATATTTTCTGGATTAGATTCAAGTACCTATGTTGGCATCCATACGTATGGCCTATAAGTCTGCCATCCATATGCACGTTCCCCTACAATGTACCTTACACTTCATCTCCTTACCCCACCGCACTTCATCTTCCTTCCTCTTCCTAAGATACCCATGGTACACTTCAGCTTCACACCACCTACCTATTAGAAGACACACTGTATGCATAGTGGGACCATCACCAACCATATGCCTGAGTTAATTACTCTGTACAGCTGTTTAGTTTACACCATGCGACTGTCTATTCCACACTGTACGGCTGTCTAGCCCACACCGTACAGACTGTTTAGCCTACACCGCACAGGCTATTTGCCTGCCATATGGACTTATGGAAGCCAATTCCTAGTAATCCCGTGCCTCACACAAGTTCCTATACTGTTTGTAGGTCACCCTCTCTACTGACAACAGAACTTTCCACACTTTCAATGGAAAGGGTCATGTAACCCTTACAATTCATTCAGAACATGATCAGGTAAGGTAAGAAAATAGCACCAAGCTTTCCGGTAGTAGCCTAGAGCTATACAATTTGCAAGGACTATAAAACAATTTCCATTTTTGATATAACATTTGAAGGAGAATCGACTATCCCTGAGCATTGTTGTATGGCTACTATCAGAATTGCTATGCTATGTATTTCTGCAATTATCCAATAAGAAATTATTAGCATAACACCAATTTAAATGGGGACATAATACCTATGCTGCCAAGATACACAGATTGAAACTAAATTATTTAACAAAATTATAGTATGTCACTTCTTTTTTTTCGCAAGCATTAATGATCATATTATCTTTGTACGTAAATGAGAAAATTATTCATTTCTGGGGCATGGTTGAAAACAACGAAAAGTTTTAAATAAATATAAGGAAGGCAAATATTAAATTATGCCCATCTTAGTTTCTCTCATGTTTTATGTTTTGAAGAATGTTTATGAAAATTTGAGAAGCATCAGTGTTCAAGAATTGAGAGTTTTTTTTAAAAAATGTATATATGCAACTGAGAAATTTGGAGGGTCCTAATATACATAAATTGATTGCTGTGCCTAAATTGTATTTGGTTCTAAGAATGCAGAATAGTTGGAGAATCTATAGAAGCAGCTTTGCAGAATATGGAATGCCCTTACCCTCTTCAAGCACATCAGATTCAAGGTCTAGATTACCCAGCTGTATATCCTGTTGTCCAATGGCTTGTCAAGAGAGTTTTAGCCATGCGGGAAGCTCTTGGAGATGAGGTATATTTTTTTTATATCAATATAACAATCTTTTGCACTGTAACAACTGTAAATTTTGTTCTGGTCAAGCATCTGGTTTAATGAAGGATGAATGCAATTTTATACATATGCTTATTGTAGAGTAGAGTAGAATAGAAGAGTTTTAATGACCATGAGGCCAAAGATAGCCCTTGGAACATAGTCCAAGTGGGGTTAAGTTTCATTTGTCGTAGTGGAAGCAAACTTTTTAGAAAGATTTTAAAGTGATAACATCTATAACTGATTTGACATGTAGGTGGTTAGTGAAAACATGGAGGTTTCTAATTAAGATACTAGGAGTGATTATTTCTTGGAAAGTGTCTGGGTTGATTCTGATACTTGTAGGAAACCATTGGGCAATGAAAACCATTTGGTTTAAAGCCTGCATCTTTCACAATTCAAATAGTTCAATTGAGCCACTGACATAATTTCATACCAAAATTTACTGACAGTGGATCACTGTGGCCAGCTTATCATTGCTGGTTGAATGACACTAGTTTGTTTCCTGTCTAACATAAAACTATAGCTGATATTGGCTATGCTGCGAGTCATCCCAAAATTGTGCTTGGCATGTTATGCTTCTCAACAACATTCAATTCTGGATAAAGCCTATTTAGTTTAGTGGTTTATGGCCCCTTATAAACTGTAATCAACTCCTTTAGATCCTGTTGTGGATCTTTTCTTGCAACCTAATCTGATAATGCATATTACTTATTGCATCTATTTCTTTGATATGCTGGATTGTGAGGTTTGTAGCTCCCTTTACTCCTATTCATCCACTTAGATTTCATTCTTTACTGATTAGGATCTCCATGTTGAATTCTTTGACTTGATATATGTGTGGCTTAAGGCCTCAACCAGCCATCACTGCTAACATGTTGAACAATACCTTTTAGACAGCAGAGTCAGCAGACATTTCTATAAGTACTCAATCTAAGTATAACTTCCAATCACCAGTTAGAGATAATCACTAAAATGTCAAAACAGTTTGTCATGTCCCCAATTTTTGCCCTTCCTTCGTGACAACATTTCTAGCAAGGTTGGTCTATTATCTGGCTCCCATAGGCCAGTAGAGCATAGAGGGAACCAACCTAGGGGCTTTGAGAGTCATGCATGAGCTTCTCAAGTAGTTTGGAGCAGTAGACAACAGTTTCCTACAATTTAGGAGGGATTCCTAATTTGTAGGGATTGATTAGGAGTGGTCTAGGAGGCATTTGGAGACTTCGGCGAACGTTTTGGAGACTTAAAGTGCATCTCCTATTTTTTAGGAGGAACTCTCAGTTCAGTGACAGTTCTCTCAGAGGTGCACACAGTAGGGGAGAGTCATTGGGACTCAATTTTGGTTGATTGGGGCAATCTCCTACTTTTTAGAAGCATCCCTAGATTTTAGGGATGGACTGCCAGTTGACCCATCTTGTTCGGCATCAGTCACAGACAGGTGACAAGGTCAGATTCATGTTTGATTGGTCATTTTGGGCCTTTTGGGACCATTTGAGAAATATTTTAATATATTTAAATATTTCCTAAGTTGGTGATTAAATAAATTAAAATAAGGTTAATAATATAACCATTTTGGAGTAATAAGGGGATTTTGGCTTCAGTTGATCAAGTACACCTGTGTTATAGCTCGTTGGAAAGGTCTCGAATTATTATACATGATTTTTACTATCTGTAGACTTTTTGGTGCCTTCAGCTATGGAATTTTAATAAAGTAATATTTTTTCTATAGCATGGATGACTTTAATTGGGAAAATGTTATTTTATTATATTTTATTTAAAGGGAAAAGTGTAATTTCCCTTTAGGGTTCAATTTACAATTGGAAGGGGATATATGGAGATGGAGACCTAATTTTTTATTATCTTTTGCATATTGAAAAACTTGTTTTTGTGAATTGGCTCTGAGAGAGCAATTCTTCATTTGGGACGCAAACCCTAGGTTCTGGATTGGCTGGGACGTAGCCCTCAGCAGTTATTGGCATTGGATTCTTCAGACAGTGTGCGTTGCTATCAGGGATAGAGTACACCATTCTTTATTGTGGATTCAGGATGCAGATTTATGGTTTCAGCATTACAGATTGATTCTTTCAGCTGGGACGTGATTCCTTGCAGTCTTACGGCTGCCATTTGCAGCAGTTTGGCATCATTGTTGGATGTAAGCTCTTTGGAATTGCATTGGATTTATTATTTGGCTTTATAAATCAGAAATCTGCCTGGTACGATTTATAGCAATTCTGATTTGGCTCTATGTTCTTATTTATTTTCAGTCTCCTCTCATGTTTATTGTTCATTATTTATTACTATTGTGAAAACTATCAAAAAACACAAAACAAAAACAAAACCTTCTGCAACTTCTGTTTATTCTCAAAGACCATCAAAGAAATCACAGGAAAATATAGTTTATTAATTTAAAAACTACAGCAGATCAGCAAGGGCATCTATTAGGGATCTTTCAGTGGTATCAGAGCCTACATCCTGCCAGCCTGTAGGGTTTGTGAGAAATTGTTACAACAGATTTTGGCATCTGGGTATAATAAAAAGTTTTGATAATTCATTTCAGCATCTGGGTATGGGCTTAAAAGTTTTGATAATTCATTTTGGCATCTGGGTATTGGATAAAAGGTTTTGATAATTCATTTCAGCATCTGGGTACTGGCTAAAAAATTTTGATAATTCATTTTGGCATCTGGGTACTGGATCAAAAGTTTTGATAATTCATATTAGCAGTATAGGGTCAATTTTTGCTCTGGCATGTTAGTTTCAGTTGGTCAGCGTGATAGTTTATTATGGCAAAATTGTTAAGAGATATAACCCTGTGGAAAGAATGGGAGCAGTCACAACAAAAATTCAAGCTTCAATTGTAGCAGTTCAATGATTCTATGTCAAGGAAATTTGGACATGCTAGTGGATCATCATCTTCTTCTAGAAAGGATCCATTGCCACTAGACAGGAAAACGAAAGTAATTAGCATACTTGAGGAGTATAATACTCTTCCTCAATATGTTAGGGAGAACTTTCATTTCAAAGATTACATTGACATGCATCCAAAAATTTGTCATAAGGTTAAGCTTGCGAAAAAGGAATACCATGCCATAGTTGATGATATGTTTTCATGTGAGAAAGAAGATTGGTGTCAACCTATCCATGTTCATGATAAAAACACCATAATGGATCAGCCACTTGCAGGGTATGCAAAAGAAAGGCATGAAGATGTGTTATCATTTGAGTTGCAGCCTATGAAAAACAAAAATCAGTCATCATGTGGGATTCCTAAAGAAGAAATAACTCTAGATCAGGAGGAGACACATAGCACACCATTGATTCATCAAGTTGGTCACAAAATGGAAGAGATTACAATCATGGATCAGTCCATTAGAGATGCTGAAAGCATGTCTCCAAGGTCTGATATCTATTCTAATTTTTGCAATAGTAGCTCTAGTCATTTGGTATCATCCATTTCACATGAAGGTAATGAGGTTGTTGAGTCTTCCTATGATGGTACTCAGGTTAAGTGTGTTGCACATGAGATTTATATTGTGGATTCAAACCACAAAGGTTTTGATTGTGTTTACCCCACCTTGGAAGATGTGAAAAAAGCTCAAGAGATGTGCAATGGATGGTCACATAGAGCTAAGAAGGCCAAGATGCTTGCTGCCCAAGCAAGACAACACTTACAAGAGGTCAAAGAAAGATGCAATCAGCTTGATAATGCAAGAAGACAAAGAGAGTCATACATTAGATCCTTATTTCTTCCAAGGGAAGAAAGTGAGGATGTTGAGCATACAAGGGAAGAGCTTTTTGAGGTAAGTCCACAAGAAGAGCATGTTGAGATGTGTGAAGAGGAAAAGAGTTATGATTTAGAAAACTTAGTTTGGTCTAGTTTGCATCATGAAGTTTATGACGTTCCTCTTTTAAAGAGCCCCTTAAAGGCTCCAAACAATGATGATATTAGTTTCACACTTGATGGACCAGCCACAAGTGTTATTTTCATTTGTGTGGAATGGAACATTAGATTCTGATTTGGTTAGTCATGCATCATCTACAATGGAAGGACAATTGTTAAGATCATATGAAGCATCTTGTCTTAAAGAGATGATTAGGGAGACTAAGAGGCTGCTTACTAAGAAGATATTGCATTTTGATAATGTTTGGTTTGTTTGGCATACTACACCTTGGAGTTTGTTAGTAATAGAAAACATATCAGTTATGGAGATAGAGGTATGGATCGGATTTTGGGCAGCTAAGGCAGTTAATGGGACATGTTATATTCGTTTGAACACACCCCATGGACCAGCACATTTAGAGGAGTCACCTACCTTGGAAGGAGAGGCAAGAGAAGACCGCAAAAACATTATGGAAAGGTATGAACATACTTCTGATTTTTTTGACTTTGAACAGCAATTCTCTTTCATCTCATGAGTCAAACTTTGAACCTTGGGTTGGTTACATTCAAGTTAGGGTGTTCAAGTGTGAAGTTGATCCTTCCCTACCAAGAGTTGATGACATATTAAGTTGCATACCTAGTGGACCAGCCACAAAGAGCCTGTTTTTGTTGAGAATTAGAAACATCTCTCAATCATCAATGGGTTTATCACCTCTTCCATATGATAGGGCAGCGATGTACCTTTTGATTGAAGATTCGGATTTTTTAAATATTACATTGGGCTTTCAAGATCAGAATATAAGGGACTTCGTTGGTTACATGGTTAAACAAAACATTTACTTAACAACCTTTAATGAAGGCACACTAATTTGTGAAAACATAGGTAAAGTTGCAGCAGCTGTTTGGAAGAGTTGGAAAAGTATTCAACAAACTTTCCTTTCCGATGATTGGCTCATTTGTGAATTCCTAACAGCATTGGTTGTTGGTAGTAATTGTGGCTTCATTTGGAGTGAAGTTCTTAGTTGGTTAGAAGTACAGTTTCACAACAGCAACATAATGAGTATCAACATGCCAGAGGGATGTGTCAGTGCAAAGATTTGGGATCTTGGTATCAACATGTGTTGGGCATTTCTTCAGTGGATTCATATTGAGTTGCTCCACTTTTGGTATACAGATGTTTACATCAGAGTAGCGCAGTCGTTGGGTGGAGCAACATTTCTCAGATCGATATGGGATTTAGGAATTGATAATCCTACAATGTTGGGTACAAATGACACATGTTTTAGTTTTTCTCATGATGGCATACATACTTCATCTTCGAGTTTGTCATCTACATCCATTGATATGGCAGTGGTATCCTTGTTGATTGGTGATTCCATAGTGTTCGATTCCTTATGGACAAGTGGCTGTCCAAGTTGGAATCATTTACTACTTGACTTGGCATTGACTACATCCATGATTCAGTATGAGGGCATTGAGGAGTGTTTCTTTGGGACATTTGTTGTTTGGCATTGGTATGATGACGTCTATGATATCATTCGAGTTGCTGGTCAGAATTATAGCAGCATTGTTAGGTGGTCATTTGGGTTGGAATACTGGTTTATGGGAGTTCACTTTCACACCTTGCTGGTCTGCTTCATTGTATGTATGTTTCATGGAGTGCGGTTGAGATACTTCTTCATCTCATTCAGCACATTCGGTATTTTGGTTTGGGATCCAGGCCCTGGTCTCATTGAAACATTGGTGCTTCAGGGTCCTAATGAATTGCTTCACAACTTGTGGTTCACTAATATTTATATTAGAGTGACGAAGCATCAGCATGGTGGTTCCCTTTTGAGGCGGATTTGGAATCCTGGAATCACTTGGATTTGCAGTTCAATAGTTGAGGATGTGGAAGCCAATGTAGGCTTACTAGAGTTTCCACCTTTAGTGTTCCAGTTTGGTTCTTTTGGAGAGCAATTCATTGAGGAGTTGACAGATTTGGTACAGTATTTGATTGCTCTTCCTTCAGCTGGTTTTCGGGAGGTTACTTGTTTGGGTGTAGTGCAAGACTGTGTTTCTAGAAGATGGAACTACAAACCTTCCAGGATGGCTTGGGACCCTGGGATCATTCTTGGTTATGGTATGGACTTGCCTAATGTTTGTGGAGTTGGATTGACATTGCTTGAGGACAAGCAATCTTTGGGAAGGGAGGACTGTCATGTCCCCAATTTTTGCCCTTCCTTCGTGACAACATTTCTAGCAAGGTTGGTCTATTATCTGGCTCCCATAGGCCAGTAGAGCATAGAGGGAACCAACCTAGGGGATTTGAGAGTCATGCATGAGCCTCTCAAGTAGTTTGGAGCAGTAGACAACAGTTTCCTACAATTTAGGAGGGATTCCTAATTTGTAGGGACTGATTAGGAGTGGTCTAGGAGGCATTTGGAGACCTCGGCGAACGTTTTGGAGACTTAGTGTGCATCTCCTATTTTTTAGGAGGAACTCCCAATTCAGTGACAGTTCTCTCAGAGGTGCACACAGTAGGGGAGAGTCATTGGGACTCAATTTTGGTTGATTGGGGCAATCTCCTACTTTTTAGAAGCATCCCTAGATTTTAGGGATGGATTGCTAGTTGACCCATCTTGTTCGGCATCAGTCACAGACAGGTGACAAGGTCAGATTCATGTTTGATTGGTCATTTTGGGCCTTTTGGGACCATTTGAGAAATATTTTAATATATTTAAATATTTCCTAAGTTGGTGATTAAATAAATTAAAATAAGGTTAATAATATAACCATTTTGGAGTAATAAGGGGATTTTGGCTTCAGTTGATCAAATACACCTATGTGTTATAGCTCTTTGGAAAGGTCTCGAATTATTATACATGATTTTTACTATCTGTAGACTTTTTGGTGCCTTCAGCTATGGAATTTTAATAAAGTAATATTTTTCCTATAGCATGGATGACTTTAATTGGGAAAATGTTATTTTATTATATTTTATTTAAAGGGAAAAGTGTAATTTCCCTTTAGGGTTCAATTTACAATTGGAAGAGGATATAAGGAGATGGAGACCTAATTTTTTATTATCTTTTGCATATTGAAAAACTTGTTTTTGTGAATTGGCTCTGAGAGAGCAATTCTTCATTTGGGACGCAAACCCTAGGTTCTGGATTGGTTGGGACGTAGCCCTCAGCAGTTATTGGCATTGGATTCTTCAGACAGTGTGCGTTGCTATCAGGGATAGAGTATACCATTCTTTATTGTGGATTCAGGTTGCAGATTTATGGTTTCAGCATTACAGATTGATTCTTTCAGCTGGGATGTGATTCCTTGCAGTCTTACGGCTGCCATTTGCAGCAGTTTGGCATCATTGTTGGATGTAAGCTCCTTGGAACTGCATTGGATTTATTATTTGGCTTTATAAATCAGAAATCTGCCTGGTACGATTTATAGCAATTCTGATTTGGCTCTATGTTCTTATTTATTTTCAGTCTCCTCTCATGTTTATTGTTCATTATTTATTACTATTGTGAAAATTATCAAAAAACACAAAACAAAAACAAAACCTTCTGCAACTTCTATCTATTCTCAAAGACCATCAAAGAAATCACAGGAAAATATAGTTTATTAATTTAAAAACTACAGCAGATCAGCAAGGGCATCTATCAGGGATCTTTCACAGTTCTCATTGATGGCTGAGACCTGTGGTAGATTTGCTTTTGAGGGTAGATGGGTTCTTGTGTTTTAAAAATTTAAAACTATTCATCTTTATCTCCGTATTTCTGTTTATTTTTTGTTATCAGTATTTGGATTGCCACAGCTTCAACTTTGCAATTTTTTTTATTTGGATGTATTTTTCAAATTTTCTTTAAAATCAACTCCATTTTTTATTGACTAAAGCAGAAATTTATTTTCTGTCTGTCCCCATCTGTAGGTTCTTTTGAGAATTTTGTTAATCATGTTCATTGACTAAGTGTTCTGCATAATTACATTTGCTCGAAGAATTAATTTACCAGTTCACTTACATTTTTCTGTAGCGATTCTGCCAGATAGTCTGTTACTCTTGGAACAGACTTTTCATGTGCAAAGATAATTCCAATTTCTATATAACTCTTATATTATTAGAGAAATTGTTTCGTTGGTTAGATTATTTTTATGTCCGGTACAACAGTTGATGTGGAAAATTCTGAAATTCTTATAGAACAATGCTTCTGTTGAATGATTAATGATTGAAGCACTTATTCTCTTTCACATAGATGGAAATTATGTTTCTTGCTTCCAGTGTTGCAACCTGGTACTAGTATCAAATTAATTAAAATTAAAGGTTCAAACTTCACACCGGGTTCTTTACCCAGCTTTGATAATAAACACCACTATTGTCCTTCCCGTCGCTGAAGATTATGGATCTTTATTCCATAGTTGCAACCTTTCAAAAAGACCAAATTAAATGAAAAGTTTCAAACAATGTTCAGTACCTTGCTATTAATAAGACTAAATATGACTATGGTATCTCTCAATGGCTAATAAATACACAGATTAGAAATATAGAATGTCAATAAATGCTCAGATTGTATAGAAATTTGCACAGATATCTGCTACAAAGTTAGGAGGTGCCCACGAATTAATATGCCATAATACTCATGAAGAACTAGTTCTTATTGTCAATGGGATGGCTGAATACAAAGACTATATTGCATACCCAGATCTATGCTATGCTGTGGAGTTAACTTTTATATCTATATATCAGTTATATATTCCAACCAACATGTGTATTTTCTATCCTGAATTTCATGCCAAGAATTTATCTGAATTCATAGATTTTTTTCAACTGATAGTTCTCAAGATCTTCTAGGCTGGATTAAGCCTGCGGAAGTCACAAATGGGGCACCTCATTTCCTAAATTAGCTCAAGTTGTTTAAACCTGTGACCTCAATGGCCCAGTTGGGACACAAAATCTGTGAGCTTGATGGCCCCATTAGGGTTTTTGAAGTTGAAACTTGGTGGAAAAAACAACACTGTCCCATTTTAACCAACACACCACGCCCTTAAGTTTTACAACAATTTCTGGATCATATTTATTACGTAACTCCCAGATTCTAATAATTGCATAACTCTCATAGTCTAATAATTACCTACTATAGACCTTCCATTATATTAATGACTTCTATTTCTACTTCTAGGATACTGATTCTTACAATATTAAAGCCATGGATTCTCTTGGATCTATCTTGTGTCTCAGTACAGAAAAATCTGAAAGATGAATCTACTGCACTGTTATATCTTGCAATTATGGATTTACAGCTGTAAGATGCCAGTATCAATGTTTGTTTTTTATAGCACACATCTCATCATACTAGTCTGCATGGGTGACTGGGCAAATGCCAAATTTATAGGGTTTGCCACCGTGGATGTGAATATTCACATCCAATCCGATTTCACCACTCTCCTTGACTGACTTCTTTCTGCTTGGACACACGTGCACATAACAGGCCAATATGTGATTGGAGTTATTGCTAACTCTATTTCCAGTATGTTTTTTTAATGAAACTTTTGCAACTTCCAACCTCACTCAAACCACCCTGCTGCATCCACCTTTCTGCAACCTGTTCATTCCTCAATTATCTTTTCTCTTAACAAGCTGCTATAACTAACCTGTTACTGTCTGACAATGAAGAACATATATAGGTCTGCAGCATCAACTTCTTGCTATAAAATCAATTTCATCTCTTTGTTTTTCTATAACTTCACAGGCTTTTCTAAATCCCCAAGCAATCTCTCCAGAAGCATATAATTAGAAGTACTCAACATAAATCATGCAGACCAAGGCACCCAACAGAAAAAATTGTCACAATTAAACAGAAATACTTAAAAAGAAAACAATACTATGAAGAAAAAAATGAAAATTAAATCCAGAATCACCACACTTAATATCCCCCTTCTAATTTTCTAATATTTGCTAGTTTATTTCATAAAAAATTGATGATTCGTCTCTTCAAGTTAGTTTTATTATATTTATTATTTTATTAATAATAATAATATTATTAATATTAATACTTTAATATTAAAATATTATTATATATGTGAATCATATCATAGATGATTCATTTCTATATTTTAATATTACTATTATAATGTAATATTATATGATCATGATTTGTATATTTATTTATATTTTGGTTATAAAAGTCTTTGTTACTGGGATATTGCATTTGATATTATGACATATTAAATCTATGATCATATAATATTATCATACATTATTATTATTTTATTTAATATTATTATATTTATCTATGTAACGTATTATTATCATGCCAAAAATATATTATTTTTTATATTGTTATTTATATTGAACGACTATTTTATTTCACTCTCATGATTAGGGGACATGACAATCCACCCTTCCTCAAATTGCTTGTCCTCGAGCAATGATCATTTACAACTAAGTTTTCTTGTAAATTCAACATATATGGCATAGACTAGGATGCGAGAATTCATAAGGTATGCATGAATTTTATATCTTAATGCATGACAATGTAAATTGTTCATGAAGTAAATACATGAATGCTTGCAGACACAAAGAATACACGAAGAAAACACATAAATGCATGAAAACACGAAGTATACACGAAGAAGACACGTAAATTCGTGAAGACACAACGCATACACATAATACAAGTATAATTTTATCAATCAACTCTTATAATTTAATAAGCTAAGGCTAAGACAATGAAAAATGCTGCATAAGGGAGCATACTTTAGCATATATATATATATATAATTTTTAAATGTGAGTCTACTTTAAACAGTTTTAATAGTCATAGTATGAAGGTCAGAGTTAGAAATAATTATTTCTCTATTACTTCTATTTCTTCCTTATGAGAAAAAAAATCATAATTATAATGTATTCATAAAAAAATCATAGTTAGATATAATCATTTCTTTATAAATCAAGGTATCTCTTCTTATTTATTTCTCATAAGCTCACAATGTATTTATAGGCTAGGTCGTCTAGGGGATTGGACAAGGAGACCTCATTGAAGCTTGGGCAAAACCTTGATCCTTTTGCCAAGGCTTCTACAATATTTCAATGGGTTCTTTTCATTCCTCACTATGCCTAGGTGCTACACCATACCAATGTATAGGTTTAGTCATCTGGGGGTTGGACCAGGAGACCTCATTAAAGCTTTGGTAGAACCTCGATCCTTTTGCCAAGGCTTCTCCGATCTTTCAAGGGGTGCTTTCCGTTCCTCACCATGCCTAGGTGCTATACATACTAGAGTACTCAGACATTGTAGTGGGGTCCCATAGCTCGATAAGCCTAAACCCAAGAGTGGAATACATACCTCTCTTACTGTTGAGATCAGCCCTACCCTCTTACCTACCTATTCATTTCCTTATTAACATGCATTACCAATTTATCTTGAATCATTTTATTTTGATTAATAAACAAATAATTAAACATCATTACGTCTTATCTCAATATATATTGCTTCATTATATTTAGTCCGATTTTAACCTTTATGCTTCCCTTTAATATTATCATATTTATTAAATCACAAACATGCATACATTTCTCTTTTATATTATCTTGTCTACTAATTCTTTAACATTTTTATACTTCCATCTTTATATTATCTTATTTACTAATTCATTAACCTTATCCATTGAATGAATCTTACCTTGCCTTACCTCGATTGCGGTGGCTACCTTTCTACTTATGGTACGACGTGGATGCCTTTTTGATCGTATTTGTTCCTTTTTTGTTTGATGCTCTTCACCACCTAGAATTTTGGATCACCTACTTCTTAAGTGTGTGTTTGACTGGTCAAAACCTTGGCTGAGTGCATTCCAAGGCTTCTCTATTACATCCCTTCATGCCTTATTTATCGTCTTTACCTAGGATATCTTTCATCTTATTACTTTTATGCTCCTTTGTCTCACCTTTAATGCTCCTTTTGAAGTCTTGTTGATTCCTCTCCTTTAATGATCAAAGACTAAATTGTTTTCTAATCATTCATTTATGATCCTTTTGATTGCCATCTCTTAGTTTGCGATGGAAATGAATAAGAATTATGTGTACTTCTTAATGTTGGTCTATTTTGATTGATTAAATATGACCCACTTTGAGCCATCTATTAATTGATATCTTTTGTAATTGCTCATCTTTCACTTGTCTTCTCTCCCATATTTCCTTTATCATTGTGACTCCCCTTGTTTGATGGTAAGATAATGGTATAATCTTCCTTAGACTCTCCATGTCGCCAAGTTTGTTATCAATAGCTATCCGTAGGCTAGGAACCATGAATTCTGTAGGTACCACTACTTCCTGTTCGTACATGAGCTGGAAGGGCGTCCACCCCGTGGTTACCTTATAGGAAGTACAATAGGCCCACAACACTGAAGGCAATTTCTCTTCCCAGTCATCACCTTCAACTCCACAAGACTTATAAATAACTCCCACCAAAACTTTAGTTGTTGCCTCTACTTGGCCGTTTGCCCAAGGATAGTATGGACTCACCAGCTTATGAAAGATTTTGAAGTCTGTAGTTAGGAGTTTAATGACATGATTTGCAAAATGACCACCCCTATCACTCGTCAATTGAATTGGGTTGCTATACCTTGTTATAATTTGTTTGTAAATGAATTTTGCAGTGCTTAGTGCTGAATTGTTTGGCAATGCGCGTGCTTCAACCCATTTCGTTAAGTACTCAGTGGCCACTACAATATACCAACATCGCTGGGCAAGACTAGCCTTCAGAGGTCCAACAAAGTCCAACCCCCCATCTTTCAAATAGCTCCTGGGCATGAGCATGGTTAAGTGGCATAAAGTCTCGCTTGAGGGGTTTTGCTGCTTGTTGGCAAGTATCACATCTGACAACCCATTCTCTCGCATCATTGTACAAGGTTGGCCACCATAAGCTTGCTAGTAGTACCTTCCTTGTTGTTGTGTCGAGTGTTGGTTCCTAAAACCGCAGATTGGAATCCTATAAGCCTTGCCTGCTCGATGCTGGGATATCTAACCGGTTAAGGCCAATTTGATGGGATTGATCGATGTGATCCAAACCCCCTGTGCTTCTGGCTCTGTAAAACCAAGGCGGGTGTACTTGATCCTGGACAAAACACTTATATCCAAGACGCTTAAAGCAAATTGATTAGAACGCGTATATATTGAAAGTTTTTCTAACGGCAAGAATTATAGAAAACTTTAAACTTGAAAATTATGAATTAATAAATAAATGTGATAATGTTTTAAATAAAGAATGAACACAATAAAGAAATATATTAATTCCTCAATGGAAAGAAATGAAACAGTTGCCAGCATATGGATTATGAATCAAGAGTAATATAAAGACCAGTTCCTAATTAAATGGACAATCAGAGTCAATATTATAAGTTGAAATGTACAACTTTATAAAGTTTAATGTATTTAAACTATAAACAATTTTAACAATTCAGACGTGACAGATCAATTATACGAACCCAATTTTAAACTAGTCTAGGATGCACTTTAACTCCTGTGATATGGAGACAAACTAGACATAAATATGAAAACAATTAAATATTTCACAATATCTATGTTTATCAAGTTTAAAATGCAATAATGACCCAGTCCACTTATCCAAACATTAAAATATTTATAGAATTTAAAAAATAATTATAAAGGACACAACTTAATAATATTTCAACTCCAAAATTTTAAAATAAAAAATTATACCAAAAATAAAGTCACAATAAAGACACTCCTTATAGATAATCCATCTATTGCCAATTTATCCTGATTGCACAAAATTCACCCAATAATTCATTTTTTTGCCAATTAAAAAATATAATATATCATAAGAGCCTCAGAATATATAAAATTTTGAAATATGAATATGCATATCCAATGTAAGATTTTACATCTTATATTTATAAAACAAGAAGGGGTATCGGTTCTCTTTTAAAAAATCGCACCCGTTCATAATGGAATTGCCGGATAATCCCATAACATTAATATAACAAACTAAAACATAAATAATCAAACCATCGATTACTTCAAAAAAGTATGGGGACTCTTGCGGAGGTAATATTTATTTATTTTGGGCGCAATATTTTATCTTTGACTTCTACCTTTATATCCTTCTCCAATTCATGGTGGTTTTCAGAGCATTTGCAATGGTGGCTGCATGCATTTTAGATGCTGGAAATGTTTCAATTGATCTCTTCCTATCTGTTTCCATGGTGGTGCTCCAACCTATTGGGCCTATTCATTTTCTTTTTGTTTTAGATCTCCACCGGCTCCAAATTCTCTTTCTAGTACTAACAATGTGTAATGTGTCTGGTGTTCCTGAAGTTTCAGTTGATTCTGGAAATCCTTCATTCTTTGTTATCGGGAACACTTTTGATTCATAATAGGTGGTGCGAGAAGATTCACTTTTCCACAGTAATGATGTCTCATATGTATCAAAAACGCTTCTGGGTTACCCTTCAATGTGAGTGGTTGTTCATGGTGTTGTTGATAATATCCATGCTCCAATGTCTGCAAACAAAAAACAAAAGAGTAATTAGATATTGATGAACACAGTTCAAAGTTTTAAACACCTTATGCAAGACCATCAACTGTGCATAGGAAAGATCCAGGTACTTTAGGTCTTTTCTCCAAAATCAATGCCGCCTTCAATAATAATATCCTTTAGTATGGTTTGTTCAGCAATTTGTATGACGTCTTCTCGTGGATTGCAAAATCCTGATGGTAAAATTCTTTGACCACTCCTATGGCTTTTGGGCTTCGGCATATTCCAAATATCATATTTATCTTTTATCAAGATTATATTTCTATTAAAATACATCTGCGGCAAACATGAAGTATTGTTAGACGTGAACCCATTATATACGATATGAATCTATCACAATTTCTGGCATAGCTTCACTCATGACATCATGGAGTCTCATTAATTTGGTCTTTCTTATGTTGTGCATTTGTTCATTTCGTGTTGCCGTCTCTGCAAATTACAAATACTGGATTCATGCATAGTATGTAGGTCAGTGTTGATTCGGTATTTCATTCACATGCCCAATATGCATTCATCATACAATAGCTCTATCACAATGCATTTTATCTATATACAAACTGCTGATGATTTCTATCCAGTCAATGCAAGGAACTCATAATTTTATTGCTTGATGTGTCATACACAAAAGGACATTTGCAGAATGAGAACATGTTCCTGGCAATACGTGAAGTGTGCACCCGAACATTCTTTGCAATCTCAGTTATGATAAGGTTCAAAAGTTTCACAAATAATAAACAAATTATTTTCAGATGCTTATAATCACTTTGCGTGATGGAGGATTGATATTAGCAAGGTTCATTCTTGTAAGTCCTACAGTAAATGCTTCCCAGTGTTTGCTCTTATGAGCTCTCTCACCAACGCTCGGATCATAGTTCAATATGTTCCCTGCTTCTATAATAGAGTGATACTTCATCCCTGCATGCTCTGAAGCTATTAATCTTCAATCCTTGGAGGTTCCCAAGTAGTAGTGTATATATAGAATTTCATATTTGGAACTCCCTCATACATCTTAGATACAATTAATTATAAGCACGTATTTAGAGTCCACAATTGCTATGCTTTATCCGGGGTATATACAGTTGTTTTATGCTGCTTCAGATCAGAGTGAACACATTGATCTCCCCCAAAACTATTAGGTATTCCAATTTCTTTTTAAAACCTTTTTGCCCATGCAATGATGAAGTCTTTGATATTAACAACACCAATTCTTCGTTTTTCTCCCATATCATTTCACAAATGGAGATTAAAATTTTAGGCTCCATCATCGGGACCCATATGTGCCCCTGCCAGTCCTTCGTGGGCTTCCCGAAGCACAGTTGGTACTTCTTCCTCCATCACGCACTGCCTTTGGTCTAGACCCATTTTATCTAATAGTCCGTTTATCAATTGGAAAGTCCTGCTCCTGAGGACCAACTTCCTTTGCTCCCCTAGAGGCATCTTGCGAGGAAACTGCATTATAGATAGATACTCTCCTATACTTGTATACCACTTAGGGAGAACAACAATATGAAACAGATGTACGTCTGGGAAGTCATCATTTACCCCTATAGGCGGTTCACCAAACTTGATTCGTGATAGTCGGTCGACAGTCACATGACTATGTCCTGGTCATACAATAATCTTGAATGTGAACTATTGGAGTAAGAGAAGCATTGGCTCACCCTACCTTGAATAATAGGTTTATTGACCAGGTACATGAGGGCTTGGTGGTCCATATAAAAAGTGGATGGCATCGCCAATAAGTAGTGCCTGAATTTTTGGACAGAATAGACCATTCCAAGGGCCTACCATTCGGAAGTGCTATAATTCTTCTCCATATTCGACAGCAACCTACTTGCGAAATATATTGGGTGATCTAGTCCGTGGGCTCCTTCCTGAGCCAAGATGGCCCCAATGGCATAATTTGAGGCATTGACGTGCACATGAATTTCTTTATCCCGATTAGGGAATGCCAGAATATGAGCACCCAACAACCTTGATTTCAGTTCCTCAAAGGCTTCTCCTTGTTCCTTCTCCTAGACATACGGCTCCGCCTTCCTCGTGAACTTGTCCAACGAAAATGAGATTTGTGCAAAGTTCTTGATGAACCGATGGTAATAGCCAATGTGGTTGAGGAAGGATTTGAAGCCAATCACATCTGTGGGGGCCTTCATCTCTACTATCACCCGCACTTTATCGGGATCTTTTTTCAGTCCTGCCTGACATACTATGTGCGTGAGCAACTTCCCTTGTGGCACCATAAACCGACACTTCTTTGGGTTAAGTGCCAGATGAGCTCGACGACAACATTTCATACATTCTCCTAAGGTGGCAATATGCTTGTCGTTCCTGCTAAATATGGACTAGTCGTCGAGGAATGCTTTAAAGTTTCCCGTGGACATCTTGACGAAGATGTGTAGAATGATGTGGTGGAAGGTCGTTGGTGCATTACAAAGCCCGAAGTGCATTCTATTGTATGCATATACGTCATCCTCCAATACGAAGGTTGTTTTTAATTTGTCTTCATCTGCAATGGATATCTGGTTATATCTGGAAAACGCATCCATAAACGAATAAATCTCATGGCCCGCTACTTCCTCCAGGATGCTATCAGTGAACGAAATGTGAAATGGGTCCTTAGTAGTTACTGCATTATGACATCAGAAATCCACACATATGTGGATCTGGTTTGCTTCCTTCTTTAAGAAGATCACAATTGATGAGACCCACTCACTCGTCTCCACTTGAAAGATAATACCTACCTCCAACATCCAATCAATTTCAGGTTCTACCCTTGCAACATAATTCTTGTTCATCCTATATGTCCTTTTCCACACAGGTTGGGCTCCAGGAACTAGAGGAATTCAGTGTACGCATAACTCTGGAGGAACACCCTTCAAATCCTTGTAGGTCTAGGCAAAACGACGTCTTTGTACTCCATAAAGATTTTGAACGCCGTTGTCTTTAGTACTAGATTCTAGTCATCCCCCATTAGGATAATTTTTGAGTTCTCCTTGTCTCTGAGACTTATCTCCTTTAGCTTCACCTCCTTGTATCTTATTTGTTCATCTTTGTAGAACTGATGGGTGGGACTCTACTCGACTTGTGCCTCACCTTTCTTATATTCTTTGAATTCTTGAGGAAACTCGTTCGGATCTTCCTTGATTTTGATCACATTACATGACGGAGGGAATAGTTCGTAATCACTCATTTGCCAATGGAATAGGCCATCTAGAGAATTTGTATCATCCTCCAACTCTAATACTCCATCATTGGGGTCCATACTCCTCTTCCCTTTGTCTCCTCCGTCATTAGATTTTGAATCTAAGGATGCCATTTCCTTTCCAACCAAATGCGATTTGAGATCCATCACAAGCTTTCTTCCCCCCCTTGAGTGACAAGATATTTTTCTTCCAATTAGGATTTTCCTTAGCCATTTCCAGCCACCCTTTCCCGAGGATGGAGCCATTTTTCTTCCGCTTGAGAGGGATTACGACGAAGTCCAATGAGAAGGGTTGTGCCCTGGTTGTTAATGTTCCAAGCGGTTTGATGCCATGTTGGTTAGGGCCCAATAAGTTGAAGGTTGGGGGCCAGATCGTCGTCTTGCCCAGGCTCTTCCAAGTTTCTTCAGGTAGGACATTTAGCCCTGACCCACTGTCAACAATTGTGTTTGTTAGCACGGTGCCCAAAATACCCATTTCCACTACTGTCGGGTTTTGTCCGCTGTTGACAGTAAGTATCATCAAGTTCGTTGCAAAACCGCTATGAACCTTCGTCCGTCCCAATGTACTCATTGAGATGGTTGGGCTTTTGAACAAGGCTGCTTTTAAATGAGGCATTGTTCCAATAGGTCCTGGACTTTCACCGGTATCTCCAATTGTATCATTTGCCTCAATATATTTTGTTCTGCGATGGCTTGACTAGAAGAATTGGGGGTATTCTTTAAGTCCCTTCTCAATCTCGGCCTTCACCTTGAGCACTCGTTGTTTCTTATTACGAGGGTCAGGATACATGGCCTTCTTTGCTTGTGCTCATGTAATTTCCAGGATCTCTTCGTTCGTATTTCGTGTTTCCATATCAATGAGATTACAAATAGGCTTTGGGTAGTTGGCCTCCTCATGGTCTCCTAGTCCACACCACTTACATAGTTTCTGTGGATTTTCCTCCTTCTGGCAATCCTAGTCAAAGTGTCCCCACTGGTTGCAATTTTTTAAATTGTATCATTGGCCTTCCTTTTGCATCATACTGTATCCGTGGGCGGTTGTTGTTATTGTTATTTCCTTTGCCCCCTCTTTGGTTATTTCCATAGCTGCTAGATGTTGCAGTATTATTATTATTTTGTTGGCCGCTGGTTCTAGATGTGGAAGGTTGCTCCTGTGTGAACAACACATGTTGGTTTCTGATCCTTAGATTATAGGGACATTCTTTGGTGGAATGTCCCGCAATCTGGCGATTGTCACAAAAAGATTTCTTCGAGCATGACCCTTTCGTGTGCCTAACTTCCTTGCAGTCCGTACACTACACCTCATCTTGCTTGGTTTTACTCAATCCTCCTTTTGTTTCCTTAAGTTCCTTCATCATCCTCTGAAGGTCTTTTTGTAGGGCATGCACTTTCTTACTTGATTCTTCCTCACTACTTTCCTCGAGGACTCATCGTTTGAGGACTTAATTATCTTTGAAGTCTTATATTCACTTTCGAGGTGCATTGCATGGTTATATGCATTTTCATATGATGTTGGTGGTATGATCATCTTCTTCTAGAGGGAAGTTCTTAGTCCTTCGATGAACCATTGCTTCTTCAGTTCATCGGTTGGGGCAGATCCCATTTTCCCCATTAATTCCTTTAGTCATTGCTGGTAGGCTCTGGTAGACTCGTTCTTCCCTTGTTTTGTGTTGTAAATTTCGACAAGGATCTCGTTGTCATCCCTTAGTAGTTTGAATTCCATTTGGAATGCTTTCTTCATGTCCGCCCATGTTATCAAACCAACTTTGTTCACATCGGAATACTAGTCAATGGCTCCTTCCCTTAATGTGGCAGGAAATTGTTTGATCCAATCGTCCTCATCGGTGACACCATTAGCAGTCCAAATTGTTTCACATGTACGATAGTACAGTACCATGTCCTCTTTTGCTTGGCCTATAAACTTGGGCAGTTTTTGTTTGTTCCCAGCCATGACTGCTGGTTGTGCCACTCGTATTACCAGTGGCCCTATCGACTGTGTCAGTGCGTTACACTGCACACTTGCATTACATTGCCTTGTGATAGGTTCGAAAAAGAGGTTCATTCAACTATCAAATTGTACTCATTCCTATGGTGCGTGAGGAACAAAGTGGTCACCTCGCACTCGTGCTCCTTGGGCATGTGGATTTGCACTGGTTCCTTCTTTACTTCTGTCCAGATTCTCTACCAATGGTGTACGAAAAATTAGAAAATCTTCCCTTGTTTCCTCAATTAGATTGAACCTTTTTCGTCTCTCTTTGAGTAAATCCTCTGTACTTATCGAATGCGGACAATTAGGCAAACTGTGCTCTCTGTTTAGTGCACCTCCTGTGGCACTGTGGTCACCCTTGATGACCCCATCGTATCCGTCAACAAGTTTCTTGAGCCTTTTTTGTTGTTCGACTTGTGTGAGGATCAATGCCTGATGTGCGGTGGGGACATCATCATTATTCTCTTCTCTTCTATTTCTATTCTTATTCAATTGATTTGGTATCAATTCTTAAAAATACATTATAAATAACAAGAACACTTTTATTTATATATAGTCTTCGTACATCATCATGGGTTGTCTATGTGACTGTTACAGAGTTTCAGTGTTCTTTTCACACACACTCCATTTACATTCCCACGGCCAAAGGCTCATGGGTTAGACCTTTGGCAGTTTTCATCATGATCCTTCGATTCGTGACGGTTACGTTCCAAAAAGTTCCTGATAGTTTGTTTCCTACGCTGTTCTCTCTTTGCTTCCTCCCTTTGCCTTGCCTATGCCAAGAGCTTTTGTGCAACTAGTCGAGGGAACTGATGCAACAATCGGTTTTTCGCTGGACTCACATTCAACACATCCCAAATCATATCCTCTGGAACTTGTTCATGTGTGACTTCTCTTCGTATGAAAGTTTCAATAATCGCTCAGGAACAAAATGTGGAAATTTGCCGTTAGTTCATACTCCCCTTTGTACAACTCAGTCACTTCGCTGTTGTTAGTCCTTACAGTCTCCGAGATTAGTATTCCCATTTATTTTGTTCTTTATATGCCATTGTTTTTGTCACTTAAGGGTTTTACCCTTCTTTCTCCACCTTTCTCTCCACTCTTTTCCTATATAAAGGAGGGAGCTCATTGTAAGCAATTTTGGCAAGGCAAGAAAATGTTGCCAGTTTGTCTATACACTCTAAGACTTTGAGCTTAGATGTAAAACTGAATTTATTTCAATAAAAGAGGCAGCTTGTTTTGAGACTTTGTGCCAATCCAACCTATTATGTGATGACATCTTCTTGAATCGATTGTGAGTTTTAATACTTTTTTCAAAAGGGATTCGAATTCAATCTTGCAGACTTCAAGTTGCCTATTGCATTCAGAGCCAATTTGAACTTTTGAAGACTTTAGTGCTGTAGGAGGAAAAATTGTTATAGTTGGTAGTAGCTGCAATTACTTAGAACTGAAGACATTGAGCTTCAGTTATAGATATGTTTATTAAGTTGAAAGTGTCTAGTAGGAGACTTTGTGTCTTACGAGTTATTCTACTTGAATCCTAATTCGAGATAATCACATGAGACTTTGGTTTCTTGTACTTATTCCACAAAATATAAAAACTAAATTGCTGTCTCTATTGTTCTTGTTGGACTAACCACCAATGTTCCCTTTTGAGATTCGTGACATGGCTTAACCGTCTTCTGTGTTCTATAAGTAGTGATTGTATCGGGCATTGATAGGTCGATCTTTTGTTTCAACTGAAACTCTAGCTTGTTACAAGTGGTATTAGAGCTTTGTCATATGTTCGAGTCTCCTCGTGCAACGTTGAGGGGGGGATTGTTAGATTAACTGCCAATGTTCCCCTTCGAGATTCGTGACATGGCTTAACCACTTCCTGTGTTCTATGAGTCTAGGGGTTATATTAGGCATTGATAGATGAATCTTTTGCTGCAACAAATACTCTAGTTTGTAACAGTTCTTATGTCAATTCCAAGGTCACCAGTATATTTGTAGCAATAAAGCACTTTTTGTTAAGTTGGAAAGTTGTAGTTGTATGCAAATTATTCCTGAAAAAAGAGGAATTGATTAAGAGAACTGCCCTTTTTGTAATTTCAGTTAAGTTCTTGTTGAAGCCACCTACGGCACGAAGAGAGCCTCCCCTATTGCTGAGAGGAGAGAGAAATCTCATGAGATGTTGCCTAAAGTCACAATTTTGTAAGTTGTGGTCATAGTGACTTACAATTTTTTTACCCAACGAGTAGATAGTGATATAAGTTAGATTAAGACTAGAATAAGGTAGTTACATAAAGTCTTCTTAGTTTTAGTAACAATGGATCTAGCTTTTAACACATTAATGTTTATTAGATTTCTTTATAATGACAGTTTTTCCTAAATTCTTGTTATATACGCATTATTCCCTTATCTATTGAGGTTGTGATAACAATCATATAGGCATCCATCAGAAATTGGAAGAAGCAAAAGTTATTTAAGTTGATGGTTAAAACACAGAGACATAAATGCAAGTGAATTCTATTATTTTCCTATCTTAATCACTAATTAAAGCTCTTAAAATTTAATCAACTTTATGCCATCTTTTCTTATGCTTTCTCTGTTAGATATATGATATTGTTTTTATTGTTTCATGTCTCAGTTACGAAGATTTTCACATATGCAATTCGAAAAGCATTATCAGTTACCTACAGAAATTGCTTCTAAACAAGCATTGCAGGTACTTGTACAAGTTGCTGTAGGGATGAAAAATGAATGTTTACATAAATGAGAACTTCGAATTTGGCAGCTTCATCCACATTTTTTGACAGGAAAGAATCAAGGGACTTAGTAGCATGACAGTATCACAGCAGCCCAAGCGGCTTTATCGGCGATCAAGGTACTTTTGATGTCTGTTTGCAGGTTGTTCCATGAGCCTTGCATAAGAAATGACTCCCATTGGTAATAAAATAGTTTCAGGTATTGTTTCTATCTGTGCTTTTATGTTGACCATGGGGGTCACTGCAGAACTGCTACTGTTGATCAAGACCCAGCTGACAGTGTCCGCTGCACGCTGCTGGAATATGGATTCGATATTAACAGGTCTGGATTATAATACATTTTTTAAAATTTTTTTTCCTATTTTATAGATGAAAGTGATGGTTTATGATTTTGTTTTTCTGTAATATTTTGTAAACACTGCATTTGAACTAAATTCTGTTGCTTCTGTCAAGATATTAAAGAAATAGAGAACTTATTATTGTGAACAGGTCTGTTTACCAAGGTGTTCAGAAGGATACCTCAATTTCATATGGTCCAACTTCCGTTGGAATTCACAATTCTCAAAAAGAAGAAGAAAAGAGTACAGGGAGACCTGTAAATCTAATGCCCGCTATATTTCTAATTCTCTTTTCCTACTCTGGGATCTGAACCCATATAGTAGCACAGAATGGTATATTTGTTAATACAATCTACATCATTTGACATCTTTTGATCTCAGGGTTCTCACTTTTCAAATTCCATAACATCAGATTTTGTATTTTCAGTAGATGACGGCTTCATCTTTAATTCAAAAGTGTGAGATTCTCTGTTAATACTTTTTACCTTAACTGCAGTTTTCCTGTGATCTTTTTGTAATTGCTGTTCATTGTTCTTCAAAGTTATAATAAGATTTAACCATAAATATAGGAAGGGTCAAAGTTCATGCACCTTATGATAGACAATTTTATGGAAAACAGTCGCCAGCTTTTTGATTTAGGTGGAGAAGAGATTCAAAATGCAAGCTCAAATTATAAACTTAGTCGTGATAATCAAGTGACTTGGAAGCAAAAGGTACCAGTTTTTAAACTCTAGTCATGCAGACTGGTGAACAGAGCATCAGAAAATTCTGGAGAAGTTCTGACATACTTTCTCACTTCAGGCTGCTGCTCTTCTAAAGAATGTTGAGAAACAGGAAAAATCTATAGACAAATATAAGGGTGAATTGAATATCACTAAAAGTTCATTAGAGACACTGCATCAGAGCATGAAGGAACAGGTTGGTGTTATCTTTATTTTCCATCTTTTAGATCAGATCGTATCAAATTTTATTTTCTTTCTTTTCTTCTGATGTGCCATTTTCTAGTGTCAAGGCAAGCTATTTATTTTCTGTCACTGACTTTTATTCTTTGTAAAAGTCATTTTTGACTAAAACAAAATGTCCTAATGCCAAATAATCTTTTGCTGTCTCAGTAGTTTTCCCTCTTTATCGATACTTTACTTTGGTAAATGTTCTCCTGCATTATACTTGTTTCTGATAAAATTGTTTGTATGTTTCAGGATCATAAGTTTGGACAGGTAAAAACTGAATTGGATCATCTGAATGAAAAGGTTGAATTGGGAGGTGCTACTTCTATTGTAGAGACACTGGTATCTCTGTTGCATAAATTGAAGGTGGATCTTTATACTTAGAAATTTTGTACAAGCTGTCTAGAAATATTTCAATGCATTACCTGTAGGCTGCATGTATATAGCTCAGAGAAATATTTTAGTTCTTGGTAAAGCTTTTCTCTTCCAAACTTGAAAAATACAATCAGTGTTTATGGGTCCTCAAAACACGTATTCTATTCATTGTAAATATTTACATTGGTAGTCCCTTTGCATTTCTTGTCTGTTGATTTTAATTGTACTGCCTGATTGCAGGTTATTGGCAGTTTTTACTCAACTATTTGTTGTTGCTTTGATTTAACATTTCATAGAGCCACATGGTTTCTTACTAACAGGAGCTTATATTTGATTTTTGATGATTATTATTATATAAGGAGGACTAGCTATTGTAAGTGCAAAATCCTTTTAAGGATATAAAATATACATCATAAATATCTTCATGTAGGCGGTATTTTTTAATGCATCAAATCATGTATGATTTATCACGATTCAGCTGTTTTGACCCAAGTCAATCTTCATTGACCCATATTATATGAGTATTAGCTTACAAGAGTTCATTTCCAATGAGCAAGGATGCCCTACTTAGCATAAATATCTGAGCAACCTTCTTAGAAATCTCGATTGTTATTGCGTCAACTTTAATGGAGTGACTAAAGGTGACCCTTGTTAGTACTATTGGAGGATATCTCTAGGATGGAGGAAACATTACATGTTGTATTTTTAAATTATAGGTCTAAGCGCCAGTCTAAGACCATAG
Organism: Cupressus sempervirens; assembly: GCA_028749045.1. Classification (NCBI taxonomy): domain Eukaryota; kingdom Viridiplantae; phylum Streptophyta; class Pinopsida; order Cupressales; family Cupressaceae; genus Cupressus; species Cupressus sempervirens. The sequence continues at coordinate 321,117,081 of CM053791.1, forward strand.
CAGTGCTCAAAGGCATGCATTCAAGCTTAGTCATAGGGTTTGTTGAATTTTCAGCTTGAGGTTCGAAATTCGGCGAATCTGTAAAAATTGAAAAGAATTCATTTCAATTCATCATTAAATTCGTATGAAGTTGTTTTGGGGTTTTTGGGCAAAAAAAGCTTCTAAAACAATGCCCTTCACCTACGTATATGAAGCTTGGTTAGGGCAAAAATGATTGTCTGAATATTACGGTGTTGTTGAATATTGTCTGTTGGAGGGTCGTGTCTGATGGCATTTGTCTACTCCAGCCTCCTGCTGTTCTACTACTCCATTTCTGTTTGCGTTTTCTTTACTCTTTGTCTGCTCCATTCGCTCCCTATTTACAGATCCTGTGTCATCCGCGACGGCCATTTGTGCCCGACAGTCTCGGTTCAATAACATTTGTATTTATTTATTGAGGTTGGAAAGTTTAATAATATTATAATAATCATTGTTATTTTTGTTATTATGTTTTAATATTATATAGATTATGATAATAAATACCCAAAAAAAAAGATTATGATAATAAATATTATGTTTATTATTTCTGTATTACCAGTAAAACATTTGTATCTGTATGTATTTTATGTACAAAAACATTTATATTTTGTGTATAATTTATGCATATTTATTAGCAATAAGATATTAATATTTTGTATGTTTATTTATGATTATTAATTAATTTATTATTACAATATTATTTTTTTTATTTTGTAATATTCACAATTTTATTTTATTAGTAAAGATTAGATAAATATATTATTATTCTTGACCATGCTTAGTTATGAAGTTTTTATTCATCTATTTCTGTACTTATTAGATAGCTGGTTGTATTAGCTGCTTGTTTCTTATTATCTAATATGGTTTTTGTTGGAACTTAGAGCCCAAAAATCAATAATGATCAACATCAACAAGAATAGAGCTCAAAACTGAAACAATGAACACCAGAAATATCCTGGGAAAACCCTTCGAGAATGAAGGGAAAAACCCAGCCACAGAACAAAAATATCTCTTTATTGATAATGAAATGTTCAAGAGTACAATATCCTTTGCATGATGCAAATATATAACAATAGGAGAGACTCTTCACATGATAACCGAAAGGTCTCTTGAGATTCCTATAACTCCTATAATTTATAATAACTCTTCAAATATTCATGCCTCAATGCATGTGAATGACACATGTCATTACATTCAATATTACAATTTAAATATAAGTGTCCTTTTCAGCTGAACGTAACAATAACGGTTATAACGTTCATATTTCCAGAGATAAAGATCTCTATTGCAGCTACCATCTTCAACACTCCCTCTTAGCGAGAGAGCTCTTTAGCTGAAAAATCACACAAGACTGCAACCAAAATGTTAATGATGAAATCTTATCCCATATATCCTATAAGATTCACGAATAACAATCAATCACATTCATGGAATCGCTCAACATGAAACCTTGTAACATTTAATCACATTCATGGAATCTCTCAACATGAAAAACCTGTAAAAATTAATCACATTCATGGAATCACTCAACATGAAAACCTGTAACAATCAATCACATTCATGGAATCACTCAACATGAAAAGATTTGCAAGACTCACAACTAAGCCTTTGTTCACGGACTTTCTCAATGTGAATTGTCATGGAATCTCTCAACATGACATTCAACTCCCATCATGGAATCTCTCAATGTGATGACATCATGGACTCTCTCAACATGATGTTCACTATTGCATAGTGAAAGAGTTATCATAGCTGATCTTACAATCTCATTTTATTCACACAAGAATAGAAATAGGCATAATAAAAGCAAGACTTGGTTCCATTTAAGTCTTAGATTTTACAGATACCACACACATCACAATCATAAATAAGAATGAAAGAGATTTATTAAGCACTCCCTCTTAATTATGAAGCCTCCCTCTGAAGCTAAAATCTCCCTTCAAAGTTCAACATCTCCCTCTGGAGCTATAATCCTTATCTTATTGCATTCTGCAGCCAAGAGAGATTATTAAAATCAACTATCAATGCTAAAAAAATCTCTTTCAAGCAATATAACCATAAATACTCACATCTTTGTGGTCTAATCTCACACATACCAAAGAGATTTAGAATAATACTTATAAATCTCATCGCATCAAAATAACTATAAGAATATAATATTAATATTGTCATGCCCAAAAAAAAAAAAATGAGGGCAAAACACACACACAACTTTTTTTTTTTGAATGATATCAACAGTTGTTATGATATTACATTAATTTTACCGCAATACATCTAAAATAATTGAATGACCATTGAAATGGGCGCGGGTATAATTAACTAAAAAAATTAAATCAACGATCTAATTAAAATAAGTGTCACATCTAACCATACACATAAATATACTTTAATTAACTTCACTCTAATCTCCATTTTATTTAAATCTATAATGCTATTAAAATTAAGCATTTCTAAAGATATAAACAATATAAATTGCACTTAAATTGAATACCATTGAATAATTCAACTATCTTAAATTTAAAACTTAACACAATAAAACATACTGACACTAATTATACTTAATAAAACTAAATACATTTATAAATTTAAGAATTATTCTAAGTTAACGATGACATTAATAATATAACGAAAATTGAATAAATTAAAATCTAAACTAGATTTCATTAGTAAAATCTTACTGACCTAAACTAAACTACTAAATATATTTTAAAATTTAAAACAAATAACAACTAAACAAACTTAATTAATAACTAACTTTTAAACCAAAACTTTAAAATAACAAAACAAACTAACCTAAAAATGTAACTGACATTTTAACTTAAATCTAAAATTAACTAAATTTAATAAAATCTAACTACAAAGAATATAAATTAACCACTCACTAATCTAAACTAAAACTAATATTTAAAAAGGACACAATAATTAAATTATAAGCAACAATTAATCCAACTAATTAATGACTAACTATCATTCACTAATTTTAAAACTATCTTAAAACTAGACTTGTCTTAACTTATAAACCTAAATGCTACCCACTATACTAAAACTAATCCTAACATAAACTAATCTAAACTCATTAACATTAATAACTAAAAAGATATCTAAACTCAATAATAAAAACTAACCACAACAAAGAAGAAAACTAAAAAAAAAAAAAAACTAAATCTAGCATTTACCATACTACCCTAATCTACTTTCTAACTTATCCCTACACCCCCTTCACCAAAATCCCCTCAAAACTACTATGCATTACCAAGCGCTTTCCAAACTTGGGGCGCATTCCCAAACTTCCCCACGTGGTCCCAGGGTCTACAAAACACATCCCAAGCAGATTTGGCCCAGGGTATGTGGGCGGTGCAAGGACAAGACAAAAAGAAGAGCGCCTCCTACCATGGAAAAAGGTAATAATGAAGTTTGACTTCATGCAAAACTTAGACAACCACTTGCCTCAAACCCAGCATCGACCAGAGTGATAAACATGGCAGGGTAATGTCATCACATCATGATGACACTTTGCAAATCAACGCCTAGGAAAGAGGGGGGAACTTAAAGTATAAAAAATTTTCTTGGTGAGAAGAAGGATAAGAAGTAAAGGGATTAGGAAAAGATATTTGAATTATTATTATTTATGTATTATATATATGTATTTTTTAAAAAAAAATTAATTCTTATTTTTGTTTATTCAAAAGCATAGTTAAGAGAATCTTTAAAGATTCTCTGTTGCAAGGAAAGGATAAAACATTCCTCTATACAAAATCCAGAGGCCTTTTTTTGAGTCTAGGATAGATTTTTTTTTTGAAAGGTCTTTATTTTTGCTAAGTATAGATTTCAAGTTGATATATTACCAAGAGGGAATATTTATTTATTTGTAAATTTAATAGGACTTCTTGCAACTAAATAACCCAAGAGGTTTAATTGTCCATTTAAATCACAATGCAAGAATTGAATTAATTCCAACAATCACTAAAACTGAACCTTCATTCATAATAGAATTTTCGTTTCCAACATATAATACAACTTAAAATTTGCCTAATTGAAACAACATCATTTCCATCCTATTTTGATGTGCATCCATCTAAATTTAAATCACGATTAAATCACATGATAAACAATTATACTCAAACTCCAATTTTATTGGCAAACCTGATTCAAGGCTCAGCCGGGAAAGAACCAGGAAGAAAACCCGGCTTCGTCGCCATAACAACAAGGTTTGAAATACCATTACATAGGATATCAATCCCAAATTTCAACAATTTACTTGAATTTTTTTCATGACCCTCATCCAGGTTCCATATCCAATTCAGCAACACATTTCTACGAACCGTGGAGGAAACAAATATCTGATCGAGTGACAACCAAGCATAACCAAGAGACAATCAAACAAGCATAATCAATCAAAACTAGGGAAAGGTGGATTCTTCCAACCAGGAGAAGTCAAGCACATCACCAAACAGATGCCCAATCGGGGCTATATACCAAGAACTTCTGTTCTTCCATTTCAACATACCATAATCATACCAGTTTTGTGCTGACAGGTAGGGGCCCATAACACCCTACCCTTTCTCCCTCTTCTCATCCTGAGAAGAGACTCTACACTGGTTGGAGTCCGACTAAACAGACCTTTCCCAAAATTGGTCACTTCTGCCCTCTCCAAGGGTGAGTAATACCAAAACACCCATGCAAGAAAAATCTCAAAATTGCAAACATAAACATGAAAAGAAATCATCCAAAAATAACATGGTTTTCAAAGCTTCCCAACATACCCACAAACATACAAACATTGAAACAACAACAAGGTAGCATAAGCATGAAACAAGAATGAAATCTGAACAAGGGACATGAGAATTCCAACCTTCACAAAGAGGTAATGGCAATGAACAAGTTTGAGTAGAGTTTCCTTCTCCTTTCTTCAATCTTCAATAACTCTTCTCTAAATGTAGAGATTGGGTAACAACCTCAACTAGTCCAATGAAGGCCTCTAAATAAGCCTCCAACTCAACCACCCAAAAGGAGCAATAACTACTTCCACCCACTAACAATTCTAGAAATTCCTAACTCAACCTACACTATGGTTAAACACAAAAAGGAGGTGGGGTGAGGCATCTTATGGAACCATGGTCAATTTTCGCACAAAGGCAAAAAGAGACTTTTTGAGTGATCTCCAAAGTCAACAAAAGGGGCTTAGGGGTTGGAAAAGACCCCTAACCCATACCCATACCCTTTGGGTATAATTATATCAAGTTTTAAGTCTTAGGAAAGAGGTTTTAGAGCCAAATAAAATCTAGGAAATAAAATAGGACCATTCAACAACTCAAAAATGCAAATTAAGCACTAATCCGGATTAAGGGTGACTAAACTCGATTAAGAACCAAATTAGCAAACTGACGCTAACTTAAACCAACTTGGGTCCAAAGGTTACACAACTAACCCTAATCAGCACACTGAAGAACATAAACAATTTACGAGTGTCAAGCGACACTAAAAGAACATAGTTACGAACATTAACATTCACTGAACACAGAAATAAAATACATACATCTCACAGTACAATACGTGAATTACGAACAACAAGGTTTCCAAAATTAAGACATAGAGATCAATTCTGTTCCTCCGTAGGGTTTCTCGGCTAAGTATCTGCACACTCATTGCACACATCAGTAGTCCCGTAAAATCACATGTACATATGTATATACGTATCAGAAATTCACATAAATTGAAATATACATCAATAAGGGTTTCTTCATCCTACTTAATTCTTAATCATTTAAAATCTCTTAATCAAAGTATCAATCCTACATTTACTGATTTCATCAACATACATATTCATAAAACATTAAATGACAAAACATCAGATATCTGAAAGTAACATCACACAGCATGAAATAATATCATATATTCTAAGTATCAGATAATGTCTCGACATCTCGAGTCGTGAGTGTCAAAATGATAAAATAACAACTAAGGCTATGAAGGGTCGGGGCGTGGCCTCACAAATATCACAATAACATTAAAGTCATTATAAAGATAACACAAAAAACCTCCCTCTAAAATCATAAGCTCCCTACGAGTCTTCAACACTTCCACTATCTTGTAAACTCGCTCTGGAGTTGAAAAGACTTCCTCTGAATATGATCTTCCCTTTTTAACTGAAAATATGCATCATCAATACAAATAACGTTCATCAACCTCTCATCAATTCATTGGTGCTTCCTGCAATGAAGTCAGATTAATAATATAGTAATAAAATCAATCTATCATTAAGATATAATTATGTGAACAATGCAAACATTATACCCTGTGTTGAAAAATTCAAGAATCAATCAAACGAATCACAAGTACTACTATAGTACTGACTGCAAATGGAGTTTGAGCAAGAGAGAGCGACAATTCTTGTCACAGTGCAGTTTCCTTGAATTGCTATTTCTCGCCCTTCGGCATCAAAGCTAGAGATTGTCACTATCATCCTTTATGACTCTGCATAATACTCTTATTTTTGGCAAGAGTTGGAGCCCACGAAAAGACAAACTCCACCGCTATTTTAAACAAAACGAAGATCCTTTCTTTTATACTCGTAACTGACAAGGTAGATAAAAATTTCCTTTGCCGTTACAACATAACATCATGATGCTGCAGCCATTTTGTCGAAAGAGGGATCGCAAAAAATGAAGTGCATTACGCAGGTAGACAAGGGTTTTGTCTGAGTCAAGAATGGTGACTTCATTGCGGAAGACATAAACATACACTTCAGAATGGCGAAATGCTATGCGACGGCCCAGATGTGCATTTGTTGCCAACAGTTTTTGAAGAACCAGGATTGAACATATAAACGCTTGGTATAAACAACAATGAATTGAGCACCAACTGTCATAAAGAGCAATGATTAGAAGAGTAACCGTCGATGTTCACGAAGAAATAGAAACGTTGCATTATAAAATAATAATGATTTAATTTAAAACTGATGTCAAGCATAATTTTAAAAGTAATTTACTAGATCACTTACCTTGAACATATACAGACTGAGAGTGAATAACTCAAACACGCACTAATTGCATAAATGCAACCCCATCATGCACCAATGGAAATCACGATCACACCTCCAGAAATGAATACAAAGAACCGATACTCAAAAATGAGAAACTGCCACTGAGCCAACTCCATAGCCACCTTGCCATTTTCATTTGCAGGAAAACTGATGAAAGCATACTGAATGATGAATTGCGGTCATTATTCTCCTGTCTCCGTTAAATGAACAGATGTAGAGGAGCCTCTCTCATAATAAACAATGTCATATAAAGATGTTCCCTCTCGTCTACTAACGTGATCTTGCCTAAAGATTGGCAACAATCACATTCTACTGCATGTAAATGATCTTCTTGGCATCTCTCTTCAGCACATCACTTTGCCTTTGAATCTTCATTAGGAATCATAGCAGACTTTGTTTAAAGACCCCTAATGCAAACATCAAAATTGCATAGGACTTCATGACCTATCTAAAAATGGATTCTGGACAATGACTAGGCCAAAGGAAGATGCAAACATAAGAATGATTGTGATGATTATATCTGATAGCAAAATAAAATTGTGCCCAAAGCACCCAGATTGAACACATATTGAAGTTATAATTTATTACTGTTATCAACTAGGCTCTGATACCATGTTGGAGCTTAGATCCCATAAATCAATAATGATCAACATCAACAAGAATAGAGCTCAAAACTGAAACAACGAACACTAGAAATATCCTGGGAAAACCCTTCGAGAATGAAGGGAAAAACCCAACCACACAACGAAAATATCTCTTTATTGATAATGAAATGTTCAAGAGTACAATATCCTTTGCATGATGCAAATATATAACAATAGGAGAGATTCTTCACATGATAACTGAAAGGTCTCTTGAGATTCCTATAACTGCTATAATTTATAATAACTCTTCGAATATTCATGTCTCAATGCATGTAAATGACACATGTCATTACATTCAATATTACAATTTAAATATAAGTGTCCTTTTCAGCTGAACGTAACAATAACAGTTATAACGTTTACATTTCTAGAGATAAAGATCTCTATCACAACTACTATCTTCAACAGTTTTTACGTTCATATTGATTTTGCAAATGTTAATCTTAAGATTGAGTGTGCTCTAGTAAACTTCGCAGGAACACTAGCTACTCCATCAAAACAGGAATTATTTGTTGGAATCTTTCTAAGAAGTTAGACCTTTATAATATTTGACAATTTTATTATTCTCTGTCTTAATCTCCTAACCCTTTTTGCTTTCTATCTCTCTTGGTACCTTTTATCGTGTCTTTGTTTAGATGTATATTGCATCTTTTCCCTTCCATTACCTTTCTCCTTTACTACTATCTTGGCTAGAAGTTTTTGTTCCTCTAGTTTTTTGTGTGCTTTGGTTTCTTTGTCTTTTGATGCAGGGCTATGCGCATCCAAACATGTTAATGTGGAGGCTCATATCTATCCTACCACATCTGCCATAGTAATGTAAACTACTAAATTGTAATTATGATGATGATATCAAGTCCTTGCTGAAGTTTAGATGTAATTAACAAACCGGGGTATGCCCCTTTGCAAATTGTATAATATAGGACTATGTCCCTGGCAAGATTGGAGGTTTTCTTCCCCGTTGTTTCCTATTAGTGCCCGTTTGAATAGAGGATTTGTAAAATATTATTTCATTAATAAAATATATTCTAAGGCTTTGGCCGCTTATCGATCAAAAAATGAAAATAAAAAATTATTATTCTTTTATTTTAATTCTTTTTATTAGCAAAGAAAAGTAAAAAAAAATCATAGTCTATAATTCTCTCTACAAAGTTGAACACTCCCATAGTTAGGAATCAAGGTTATATATTTATATTTTTTTGAAAATTATATAAGGCAAATTTATTGTCGAATTTTTTTGCCTTGTTGAACTTTTTCCGAACTTCATAGTTTTCGAACTCGAACTTGAGCCTTGTGACTTAGCATTCAAGTATTGAGCTTCGATTCCCCTATCTATTGTTTCTATGGGATTCTTTCTTAATGCTTAACGAGATTATAAATTATGTGAAGGCTCAAATGAATTTGGTCCCTAGCTAACTGAACCTTGCATCCTATCACCAAGCAAATATGTACCCTTCTATTTGGCTTTTGAGAAGTGCAATTTCAAGGCATTCCTCATGGTGGTGATTTGAGTTGTAATTCTCGATCACCTAAGATTGGAGTCATCTAGGTGCCATGGGTGTAATTGATGGGAAGAATACCACAAGACCTAAGTTGGGCAACCGAAGACCAATTGCTGAGGTAGGTAGAACCTCCTTCACTTTTAGTTTTGCAAGACAAATGGATTTTTCCAAGGTGCTGAATTACATGATATTACTATGACTGAGCAACTATCTTGTCATAGATTATACCCATTGCATGGTGTACCCTTATTTAGACCCGTTAGAGTGTACCTACATGCTGACTTATAAATACAAATTGATACACCTCATATAGTAGAAAAAGATGATCATGTATAGTGTGTAAAATCTTGGTAAACAAACCCTATTGCTGTTATGTACTCAAACATGGAGTCATGGAAGAGCTAACACGATGCAATCGCACATGGAGTCATGGATGATCTAACACAACACAATTAAAAGAAACTGGTTATGATTTGATTGTTTTAATTTGTTGGGGTGATGAGCAGACTGATACCAATTCTAATAGGGCAACAGAGTCATGGATCCATTTAGAACATGTAATGACTGAAATCTTGGTGTGATTCATTATTGAAGGTTTTGTTGAAGACTAAACCGTGTAGAATACACGAGTAAACTAGGTTTTACACGTGCATTCATAGATATAACTGAATTTGCAGAATATTAAATGATTCTACCTGGTAATCATTAGACAAACTTAGAAATGTCCTCTATTACTTTGAGAAATCTCCATACAAAACCTTTGCAGTGATTTTAAAGTCATTTGGCTAGCCAATTGATCACATATACATCCAGAAATAAACACAATGCCAATGGAGACACTTAGTTAAGTTCGATTCCCCATTTTATACTCCTAGACTACAATAGTTTTTCATTACAAATTTGAGGTGAACTCAAATCAACAAAATACAAATAAAATGTCTTTCTCTTTGCTAGAGCTGTAACCCTAGCTGTTTGAAGGTATCTTCTTAGTTCTTCCCCATATTGATTTTTCCGTCCAATTAAATAATGAAACATAATGTGTATATACCCTGCCACAACTTGTGCCAAAGTGGGAAAGATGTAAATTTGTTAGAAAATCTCAAAATCTATGACCTCAACAACAGCTAGGGATAACCATAACTTTGCTTAATGTTTTTCATCATTCCTGCACTTTACAGCAGCCTCAAATATGCCGTGATGTACCCACTATTACAATATTTGTAATTTTTCTTTAATGATCATCTTAGTTAGTCTTCGTTTTTTTAGGTAGTTTCTAATTTTGTCTTTAGTTCATGATTCTTCCTTTAGAAACATTGTTTTTGTAAATCTATATAAGGAGCTTTTATCTCTTCTTTTTAATACAACAATACAACATCAATTTTTCATAACATTGTATTAGATCAAGTTGATGGGATTTCATAAAATTTGGCGGGTTTAAAAAAAATTGAGCCTCTTTTGATCCAGAATTTTTTTTCTTCATAATTTTAAAATAAAAATCATTGGAGGTATATTTTGAAAACTTTGTGGTTCATCTTCAAGGATTTTGATGAAAATCGCAAGCTTGATCAAGGGTTTTGATCTCACAATTATTCGATCTCAAGAAAAGTCTTTGATTTTCGAGGGTTGCATGTACCTGCATGTGCTTTTTGTGAGTTTTATGTTACTTGCATGCACTATTTTACCATGCAAAGTCTTGTGTTTTTTTGCATGAAGGTTTCTCTAACGGGTTTCATAATTTTTCCCTTGAAAAATTTGTGGTGGATTTTAATGATTTTGTCTCTTGATAAAAATTATTTGTTGGGTTTTTATAATTTTTTCCTCAAACATTATTTGTTGGGTCTTATAGTTTTTCCTCAGAACGAAGTTTTGTATTCTTTGATCCGTGTCTCAGTTTTTTTTTTGGTTTTTTGTTTTTCTGGTTTTGATCCTTTTTTCACCTCAAAATCGTATCTGGCTTTCTTGATTTTTCTCCTCAAAAATCGTTTATGGTTTCTATAGTTTTGTAAAGTGTACGTGGGATTTTCTGTCAAGATTCCTGTTTTAGGGCTTTTACTGTTTTTGTCGAAAAAAATGATACTTTGTTAACTTCAAATCATGGCATCTTGCAATCTATTTTGGGGTATCCTACTCATCTACAATAATTTGAAGGGTTTGCTGATTTTTCCTGAAAATTGTGGCAGTTGTTCTCTGTGTGTGTCTCTATCTACAAGGAAGGACAATTTTTTTATCCAACATCAAGTTGGACGTTTTGTAATTGATTTCTAGTTAGAGGTTTTGTAGGTTTTGTGAGGGTTAGTTGCAAATTCATCTCAATGGGAGAGTTAATGGCATGCTTCTGTCTCTTGTTTATAGCATTCTGAAGAAGGGGGGCAACCTTTGCTATTTTTTCTGGACATATGTTGGTTACTCTTGGTCATTAACATTCTGTGAATCCAAGGAGGGTCTTAGCAACAATAAAATATTTTGATGAATTTATGACCTCAAGACATGTATAGTCTTTTGCAAGGTATTTAGATGATGACCATTAAGGGAGGGTATTAGAATATTGTAATGTTGCTTCTACAATCATCTTAGTTAGTCTTTATTTTATTAGGTAGTTTCTAATTTCGTCTTTAGTTCAGGATTGTTTCTATTAGAATCATCATTTTTGTAAATTTATATAAGGAGCTTTCCTATCCTTTGTTTAATACAACAATACAAGTCAATTTATCATAACACCCACAAGGTATGCTATTCTTCTTCCTTTTGTAAACAACACTTCTAGTCATCAATGAGAGTCATGAAAGGAGGGAGAGTTGGTAGGTTAGTAAATGTGAGTAGTAGGGTGAGTAAATTGCAGATCCACTCTGTTTGGCTCTCAAGACCCATTTGGTTCTCGCTTAAACCGCTTCTTTTGATACCCATCTCACCTCTTTGTAGATCAAGCATACATCATTCCCCTTGGTTTATGGGTCCTAGACTCGTTGATGCTTTAGGAAGAGTCAAAACTATGTTGGACCTTGGAGGTAGTTTAGGAACCATGGTAAATCATCGACAAACTTATGTCTCTTCTTCACTGTTTCGTATTTCAGCAAAACTTGTTGCCATAGACCCTTCGTTGGGGACTTTAAGTGGTTCAATAACCACATTAATTTGCCATTGTGGCCCAAGATGTGACCTCTTCTTCCTTTTGTTTGGAGATTGATTAGGAAATTGGAACCTTGGTGTCGGTTACTAGTTCTTGGACCCCTATAAAGTGTCAACTTATTTTCTTTCACATGTATCCATTTTAAAATGGATTTAGAACATTTTAAAATGGATACATGTAGCCACCACTAGATTTAGAACCTTTTTCAGTATGTTGGAAATCTTGAAACAAAACACCTGCAACTTAAGTTGAAACTAAAGGGTTTAAATCTGGGAACAGAATGTCGATTCACAAAGGCATTCACTCAACATAGGAATATAAGATGGGTAAACATGGGAGATAAGCACAAAACACAATGACTTGTAGAGTAGAACAAGGGAAAGAGACAGACAAATTGGGATGCTAACACCTCACATATTTAACCAATAGTGTAGCCAACAATGCTTTTTACATCCCTCACGAATAAAATAGCATCATCTCCTATGTTTGTCATGACTCTTCCACAACCAAGATTAAGCATCTGTTTTAGTGAAACTAGACACCATGGTTGAGCTCAAGGTCCCAAATATAGCTGACCATGACTAGAATCAGATATAGTTCTGCTCACTTAATAAGGAGACTTTGTTCACCAATAGATATTTGTTCCTAGCCATTTTTCTAACATTTGTTAAACAAATGAATGCAGTCTTAGAGAGATTTTGTGTACTACACTCTCAAATGTGGGTACACTATATTTATTAATGTTAAATAATCTTACATTGGTGGTTGTAACCTGGATTGTGTAAGCTGTTGTATTGGTTGGACATTATTAATGTGTGTTATTAGACATCATCATATCCAGTAACTTCTTGTTTACATATCAATCTGAATAGCATAGCATATCTAATGCTCCCTTAATGACTAGACTAGAGACAACCCTAGGTTAGTCCCAGATTTTTACAAACAGCAATTGACCAATAGGTCTTTTATTATATTGGTAGACTTCTTGCAGGATTCATAGTATTTTTGGCAGCTAAATTGGTCAGTGGTTAGATTATCTTTCTGACTTGCTTAATGGGCAGCAATATGCACTTGCAATGGTGGGAGAAATCATCATGTGACGGGCAATCATTTTGTGTGTTTGTCTTTTGGGTTTTTGTGCCCCATAAACTGGAAAGTACAAAGGAGACCAAAAAAAGAAAAATAATGGGAAAGCATAAAGGAGAAAACCCTAAATCAAAATAACATAGAGAACTGTTATGTTTTTTTAGGAAAACAAAAAATGAAAGGGTATATGCAGAATCAAATATAAATTGATAGTTCAATTCTTAGTCTTAGGTACACAATTAATAGATGAATATAGATCGATTAGTTTGCTTTCACACAAAAATATAAGGGAAACTAAAGAAATGATCTCATATAACATATGAATAGGACCACATCCACAACAAAGGTTCTGTTTAAGAAATTGCTCTCTATAAAACTGTCTTTATTTTTGCATTATTGGTTATCTGGAGGCTTATGCTCTTCATCAAGCTACAGGACACACCAACTTGAACATGCTCTATGAAAAGGTATCTATGGATCTCAGTCTTAATTTCTATGGGTCCCTATCATGGTAAATTACTAAATATAATGCCACCTCATACACCCTAGCTCCATCCAACTGGTTTTCATGTCCTAGTTTGTGAAGGCATAGCCAGTATGGTGAGCAAAGGTCATCAAAGCTGTTCCATCCTGGAGGCCGGATTTTTTCTTTGGTAAGTATTGAAGCTAGTGTCACCACATATGTAAACCTTTAGCTTTATGGTCTTGGTTTTCACATTCATTCATCTGGGAATGAAATACTTTCCTGGTCAATTTAATTCATTTTCCTCCATGTGATGAACTTATTTGAACTTAAATCAATAATTCTTCTTGTATTTAGTTTTTCTTCTAGTAAATTTCATCTAAATCCACTGAATCTTTACATCCTGTTCTGCCATTACTGATTATTATTTTTATATTAAAAAAATTAGAAACATTTTATCCTCATTTACAATATGTTTCTCTTCCTCATGATGTAATGAAGTGATATAATTTTCAGATGAATATCATACTAAATCTTTTAATTTTTTTTTATGGAAACAGTCCCTCAAAAGGGAAGAATCAGACTTCAACAAGCAGACAAGTGAACAGATGGAAGCTGAAATTAGGAAGCTGACAAGCCAAACTTTGAAGCCAGACAAGAATGATGAATATGAAGAACTCAAATGCATTCTAAATGCTGAAATATCAAAGTTGGAAGCTCTGAAGACAGTAAGTATCATTGCTCCTTTGTATCTTTGTGTGCATTGATTATATACTAACATAAATAACAGAGATTTGTCTGGCTGATTAATTTTCATTTTTATTCTTTTGTTAACATCTTATGATCATTATCGAACAATGCATAGTGGTGACGGTTAGAGGTGGAAAATAAGAAAATGCTCTGCAGAATGACACGCATGTACTACCACCAAGATATTAGATATATAATACTGAAACATCAAACTTGCATTTGGTTTGTCTCCACACTTCCCTTTGAGGATTCCTGGAGACTTGTATTTATAATTTATCTTTAAATTTCAATGCACTTTCCAATAATAGAAACATATGCAGCCGCATAGTTGTTTTCTTGTTGAGCCTATCACAACGATTTTATGCTGGCTCTTCTATTAATTAGTGCTATGACGATACCAATTTGTACATATTACAAGAAATAGTTAGAAAACAGATTTCTTTCTATCTAAAGCTTACTACTTTATGTGTTTTTAACACCCTCCATGTACGTAGTTTCTTGTTCTCTTCCTTGTATAATTTTGAGTGGTCAGCATGATTAGTCTTTTTTAGCATTAGGATGTTATGGTAGTGTCTGATAGCTACATTATTATTTCAATAGTTGATATCACATTTTTAGCATATATAGTATTTGTCAGAGTTAGAACCTGCAGGGGCTCTTGCATGGCAGATTGCAACATGATTGACTTGTTTTAACTCGAAATAAAAGTGGGTAGAAATGGGCAAACTTGCACTTGACAAGTGCGAAATCTTCTTTAGTCAAGTACAACCATGTCATGACATATGCGGATTCTGCACTTGTTAAGTACAAGTATTTCTTTGCAAATTTATAACCCGTCTCCTCTATTTGTCACCCTTTCCTTCAATTTTCACTTGAAACTCTCACATTTGAAGGTTTGAAAGATAGAGTGGGGGGTGCGGGGGGAGGGGTGGGCGAGAATTTCGCTTGTACTTGACAAGTGTAGATATGCACTAGTTACATGGCAAGTGTGGAATCTGCAATTGTCAAGTACAAGGTGTTTTGGCAAAGGAGAATACGTAAAATTTAACATTTAAGTTAAATATTTTTAATTTTGTATACTTCAAGTTATATTTTATGTATGTATATGTTGATTTTTGTAGCTAGGTCAAATCCCTTCTTAGCCCTAAGATATAATTAAGGTTGTGATATAATTATTGTGATTGATAATATAATAATTATATCAGTAATATAATTATTATACTGTGAGATAGTATAATTATATTATGTGATTATACTATTGTAGTTATTATTATTGATAAATAATAATATATAATTATATCAATAATATAATTATTATATTATTGTGAGATGATGGAATTATATTTTGTGATAATTACTTTATAACATAATTATTATATATTATTATATAATAATTATTATGTGTTGTGAGCACCCACTTTAATTCTATTATTGTGGGCCAGTGTTATAATATTATATTATAATTTTTTTTTTGATGAATAGTCCTTTTCTATTAATAAATAATATACTAAGATTATGATTCACAAAAGGGCCAGGGGATACAAGATCACCCCACGAGAGTTCACACGGCCGAAACCGGAATCAACAACTATTCATGAAAAAGAAAGATATAAGAAGCAACCCTTAGGCAATTAAAGCAGTGCCAACTGAGGGGGGTGGTTCATCTTGATCATGAAATCCCTAGTCATCCCTGGGATTGGCAGGCGGGTTGGGAACAGTCCAGCCGTCAGCAGCATCATCGGGGGCTTGGTTAGCATCCTTTGTATCAGGCCGCAGAGGTGAGATTCCCAATTCCAAGTGAAAGGGCCACTTTCTAGAAACCACACATTGAGGACTAGGAGGAGGAGTTGGGGACTAGCCTGTGCCACCATGGGGCAGGGAAACCAAGCGGTGCTGCCAACCACCATTTCTACTGGTGGGAGAGTAGTGGCGGGAAGCCTGTGAATGTGACGTGTGCGAGTGGCGGCTCGAAGAATTGTGCCCCTGGTAGCGGCCTTTGGGCGGCGTGGTATCAATCAAGGCATCTAGAGGTACTTTGGCAATAGTACAAGGAGCATTGCCCCAATGATTGAGAAGCTCTTGAAGGTGGGCCACCTCCAGGGCCACCTTGTTTGCTTGCACTTGGATCTGCATCATTACATTATTACAAATGCACACTTTAGTGTACATAGCAATATTTATATCATGAAAATTGTGAGTGAAAAAAACAACATTTCGATCTTTCCACAGGGTGAACAAAATCTCCATCCTAAAGGTATGCCGGATCTAGGTAAATTTTCTACGGATCCTGGGGGAATCACCCAAAATAACCATATGCCAAGAAAAGGGTTCAAGCCGAAACGACTTTAAAAAATCATGAATCCAGTGCTAATAATTTTGAGCACGTCTATAGAATCAAAAAATATGCAAGAAAGACTCTGGTTGGCCACAAAATGGACACCGAGGATCCGGAACCCCAATATGCTTAAGCTGAAGCCCAAGGGGAAGACCTTGAAAAGCCATGCACCAAGCAAAATGAGAAATCTTGGGTTTTGTAATGACACTCCAAATAGTGTCAAAGCGCTTTCTCCATTAAGAAAGGGAGGATTCCAAATGCCATCTCTGATTGAGTGTATCCACCATTGGCAGATGGGGAGAAAGCCATCTATATCCCAAACTTGGCTTGTAGCTGGTGAAAGGAGTGGCAGGATACCACTTCCAATCAGTCCACCAAGGTCGAACAGAGTGGATACCCACTTTATGAATCAAGTGGCCTAGAATTGCAGAAAGCAACAAGTCAAAAGTTTGCCAATCTGAACGGGCAAGACGGTACTGGACTTGCATATCTTCCCAAGATCTGAGACTCATGGAGACCCTAGAGTAAATATCTTTAGGAGTCTTGATGCCTCGTTTGAAAAAGAAAAGAGCACTAACACCTTGAGTCTTGGCTAGGGGAATACCCTGGATGGCAAATAGAGGAGACCACCAAATGTTTTGCTGGTTCAAAGAGAGCCCATTGTAGAAGTCATCACCAGACCAGCAAAGCCAAGGCTTAACAGCTTCCCAAGCTTTCCATATGCGCTTGATAACAAAAGAGCCTTGTATGTGCATGGGTTCTTGCATGATGAGAAGGGTTTGAAAGCCAATCCCCTTCCATGCAGGTCTGTTAACAGGAAACCCGGAGGAAATGCAATGCCGAACCATAATCTTTCAAGCTTCGTCTCCAGTGATGGCACGAATAATCCATTTTGCACATAGAGCAAGGCCTTGCTTTTGTGTGGAGAGAAGGCCAAGGCTTCCAGACTCTTTGGGGAGAGAACAAAAATCCCAAGCAACTCTGTGAAAGCCATGATGGTCGAAACCAAAAGCCCAAAGAAAATCATGGAGCAATCGCTCTAATTTTTGATAGGAGGCTTTTGAAGGCGCCCAACAGGAAGCATAATAGACATGCGTAGCTGCAAGAACTTTAGAGCAAATCTGAAATTTGCCCGCAAGAGAAAGCGGTTTTGTAAGCCAATAGTCCAGCTTCTTTGTAATCTTTGCAAGCACAGTGTTCCATAGATCCACTAGTGACGCTTGAAAGGAAAAATGAATGCCTAAAAAGTGGAAAATCTCCCTGTGTGTGACCCATTTCCATTCAAATTGGTTAAGCCAAGGTGGAGTTGGCAAAAAAAGACTGGCGATAACATAGCGTTTTATGCCATTGAATAGAAGAGCCAAAGGCTTGACAAAAAGTGTCAAGGCAATTCAAGGCATTATTGATGTTTTCTTCATCCTCCAAAAGAGTGAGAAAAGAATCATCAACAAAATGACCATTGACCAATTGGGAAGAGGACTCTAGTAAAGAAATGCCACGAACCAAACCTGAAGACACAGAGTGGGCTAGCAAGAGCAGATAATGCTGGAGCCAGAGGGAAACCCTTCCTAATGGAACAAAAAAGCCCAAAGGCGCTAGATTGGGAGTTATTGATAGTAATGCAAGCATTAGCATCTCCACAGATTGCAGAAAATTGGGACTAAAACCAAGAGCCTGGAGCATAGCCAAATTGAAAGGCCATTCAATCCGATCACAGGCTTTAGCAAAATCTATTTTCGAAAAAATAGATGACTGATTGGACTTGCGAGCCCACTCCATACCTTCCCAGACAACATTGATGTTGTCAAGAATATACCTGGATTTGATAAAGCCAGTTTGCTTGGGCCACACAATTAAAGGAAGGAGATGGCGAATTTTAAGAGAAATTGCCTTAACAATAATCTTATAAGACACATTAAGAAGGGTAATGGGCTGCCAATTGCAAATATCCTCAGGATCGTCAACTTTAGGTATGAATTTGATGTTTCCTTTGTTGATAATAGCTCTTAGGATTTTAGAATGATAGGCTTCAAGATAAAATTTGTGCAGACCGGGACCAATATACTCCTAGAGGTGTTTGTAAAATTCATAAGGAAACCCATCACACCTGGGGGACTTGTTAGCAGCCATGAAGAAAACTGACTCTTTAAGGTCTCAGAGGTTAAGAAGTTGCTCACAAAAAGCACATTGTTCAACTGCTAGGCGGTTTGGAGTAACAAAAATACACTTTCTGAGGGCTTCCTCTCGAGCAACCGAATTTCCTTGCGAAGCAAACACGTTTTCATAGTGATGAACAAAAGCTTGCAGGATGTCAGGGAGACTGGAGAGAACAAAAGTGCCTTGTTTGATTTTTTTAATCCCAAAATTGGTATGACGGGATTGAAGAGCCTGAAAGAACTCCTTCGAAGCTTTATTGCCAACCTCCAACCAATGGAGGCGAGATTTGATTTGGGCCTCTCGAGCAGTGTAATTATCCACAACTTGTTTGTCATGGCGCAGTTTGGCAAGTTGAATTTGCAAATCAACATCAAAAGGGTTAAGGGTGAGAGCCTTAGAAGCTTTCTTGAGAGTAGTGGTACTGGATTCATAAGACTGCCTTCTAAAAACTGCCAATTGCCTCCTATAGATGCGCAAAAAGCGAGTGGTTTTGGTAATGGCATCATTCCACCACTGAATCTACCCTGTCTTGGAACGCGGACGTGGCTCCAAATTCCAGACACATAGGATATGAGCAATAGTGGAAGCATGCATCAGCACTAATGTGTTTAGGAAAAATTGAGTCCTGACAATTCTCTGGACAGCTGTGTGCCACGAAATAGCAAAATAAATAGGATAGTGGTCTGATAATGTGACATTCTTGGGAAGTGAATGACAGGTAAATCTTGATCCTCAGAAAAGGAGAAAAAAGATTGCAGTAATAGTGGCACGATCGAGACGTTTTAAAATGCAGTCAGAGCCAGCTTGAAAGTTGGACCAAGTGCGCCAAACCCCACTATGTTGGCGGCGGTTAGTATTGGGATCAAAAAGGCCCAATTTATTACGCATGTAGTACCCGGCTTCCCTTTCTCCAACTCTCCAGTGAAAAGGCAAAATGCCATCTTTGTCAAAGGCCAGCTCAACCATATTGAGGTCACCACACATAATTATATTATAATTATTATAATAATATAATATTAATTATGGGCCCGAACTTTGGAAGGGGTGCGTCCCTTCTTGGAACCTATTTATTTGGTATAAAGGAATATCAATTTTATCTCTACTGTAAGTAGCGTAGTATGGAAATATACGATTTGTGTTATCATGCAGATGCAGTGCTTGGGGGAGACAATATGAAATTGTCTATAGTTGGGAGGGAAAATTGTTGCCCATGGTAACAAGCTCCTAAATCTAACATGGTATCAGACCCAAGTTCTTATGCCATCGTGTGTAAATTAGACTTTGCAGCTTGCTTTCTATGGTGCTCTCCTTGGATGCTCTATCCATGAGATCAAACAAGTAGTTAATAATTATAACTGATTTTTAAGAAGGGTGCAAAGCTTTTGGTTATCGAAACCTTAAAATCGTCAAGATCATTTTATACTTTACAACAGATCGAGGGCGAGGATGTGGAAAATGGAGGGGTTCTTGGAAGGCATACAATAGTCTTACCAATAGTGTTCATCCTTTGCTTGAGAATTTCCAATGGTTTGTTGCATCCAACACATTCTCACTCCGTGAGAAGAGTCACGAGTGAGCTTCTATTTGTCTGGAGCGATGCCTAACTCACTCGCATTGAGCACCTTTCAAATAATTTTGGTGGTGGGTATATGGGGAAACTTCATCTCCTTATTATGCTTAGAGGCATTATGCTTGGACTCACTCTCGGCTTAATGTCTTTGGGCTTGGTTAACTTGGAGGTTCTTCATACAAGTGGCACTTCTTCCTAGAAATAATGAAACAAAATTTGTATTTCATGATATGAATATGGTTGAAGACTTGAATGAATTAAAATTTGGCATCTATTCATTTGTTCCTAGAGTTGTGTGCTGGGTTTTAATATATGTGGAGGTTATTTGATCTGCGACAAACCCAAAGTGGTGCGTGGATTGAATGATACATGAATTGCAGACTTCTCTTGGTCTTCTGTAGCCTTGAGATCAGGAGTTGTAATTGTTGATTGTTGCTCAAGTTCAAACCTTTTACTTTGTGTTTGCATTGGTGTTGACTTTGTAAGTGCATGACTTCTCATTGCGGACGACCTGGGTGCCAACCATGTGATAGACTACCTACTAGCTGCAATGATCTAACCTACCTCACAAAGACGACACTATTTCTTTTGATGAAGGAATTTGTAGTGAACATGACATTAATAGATTTTTAATTTGGAATTGTTTCAACAAGTTCTCTGGGATGAGAAGAACCTGTGAAAAATATTTCCAAATCATGATTGATGGTGAATTGGTGATATAACATTGCTCAATAGCTCTGGATATTTGATTAACAAGAGCTATTGATTCTTGATCCCATTACTCGAATACTTACAACAAACTGTATATTAGAATGGTATATCATAGTCTTTGTTGGAGGCTGTTAGAATTTACGGCTCTGGTAATCATAGATCTAGTCCGCATATAGCTTGTAGAGTGTGGAAACAATACAAGAGCTTACTATGTTTGTGCGGGTGGAAACAATACAGGAGCTTACTATGTTTGTGCTTGGTAAATAGTAAGTAATGCAATTGCACTTCATGTTATTGATGTTGGATGGAAATGTTGGAAGGTAAAGGCGAAGGGTCCTACTAAGATATTAATCCTGCAAATCTAGAAAAGCTTCTTTTAGAGTTGTGGCAATCTGAGGAAGACTTCTTTTAACAATGTAGGATTTGGAATCTTAAGAGTGGTGACGGGAAAACATGCTAACCATAGATGTCTGTAAGGGGAGATCATGATGCAAAGGCATTGATGAATTATGGTAACAAGTGTGAACATTTGTCATAACATTTTTTAGTTTGTGGATCTGCACATACGGCAAACTTCACATCATTTTTCTTATATGCATATTAGTATGTACACATTGGTTTGGTTTTAAAACATTGTAGCACAATACTTGGATGTTTGAGAAGTGTCAATATGGTGTTGGGTCTGTTATGTTGAAGATCCATGAGAATTGTGAAAAAGCGCAAATTTAAATTTCTATGGTTTGAGTTAAGGCTTTGTTAGTGAATTGCCTCTAGAAATGCATCATTATTACAACCACAACAAGCTTTGGGAGAATCCACAAAGTACACAACCCACACACTATGATTCAATGGTTTCTTGTCCTCTGAACAAAAAAAGAAACACAAGAATGACGTGTTAGAAGGATTGGAGTTGTATTGCATCTTCTGGGTTTCTTGGTGCTACCTTTGTAGACCAGGTTGGGGAACTAGATGATGTAGGTCAAAAGTGAAGGTGACTTAGGCCAATGAATCAAAAGAGATGGATGCAAATTTTTTGGTAGCTGCTGATGGATCCATGTATCTTATTTGAAAGCATCATGTATTGTGCCTACTCAGGAGATAAATTTGTTAACTACAAAAGTAGTCAAGTGCACCATTGAAAACATACATGAAGCCATCAACAAGACATGGGTACTAGAGTTATCCACTCTTATGAAGGTCACACTAGAATCTTTCATAAACATTTTATATGATGAAGAGCCAATCAAGCAATTTGTTTGGGATCATATAGTGCTTGTGAGTGATGCTGCACATCCAATTCCCCCCATGGACTCAGAAGCACAAACATGTCAATCATTGATAAAACGAGGCTTTATAATTAGTAATCTCTTGGAGCATTAGGATTATTTAGCTCAAGGTTATTGATATGTTTTAAGTCTCTAAAAGGTTTACACTTATGATTTGTTCCGACAATGATTTTCTCTTATTTGGGTCTGTGCTCTCACCATCAACAATCCCCGTTCATGCAATTATTGGATAATTTGGGCCTTCATACATGATCTCCTTGTTGGTAAGATCTGTTCATTGGCAACAACTTATATAGTGATTTTAAATGGAGAGATATTATGATTTTGTAGGTCGTGTACTTTGACTAGGTCTCCTAATTTTGGTTGAAGATATATTTGATCAAAATCATTGACTGATTGCACTTTGCATTACCACATTTGTGTAGGAACAAATATGCCTTCCACGAGGAAAGCAAGATGATTGGAGCATGTAAACAAGTTTGACTTCTATGCTACTGGGTGCTTATATCTGTTGACTGAGGATAGACCAAGAAGTATAAAAAGATATGTATTCCTTATGGTTGAATAATGCTCTTCAATCTTTCATGTAATTGTTAACTCATTATTTGGACAGTGAATAATGTATGATTCAAGCATTGATATTTCTCTTGGACCTTTCAGGCTGGCATCAAGGTTAGAGTACAAGACATGTTTGGGATTCCTCTTGCTAGGGAGCAGGGTGTTAAGAAGTAAAGTTCACTAAGAAAAATTAGACTTTAAGAATTAGTTGTGAAAATTAAACTTTAATCCAAACTTATAAATCTCAACTCCAACAATTAAAACAATGGCGCACAACAAGAGAAAACCATACACCATAACATAATGATTTTTTGACTAGGGAAACCCTTGATTAGAGGGGAAACCTTGGTGGGGATGGCACTCACAAGATGGTTTAATAATATATAAGTTCCTTGTGAAAGGATTTGACATTGTTAGGAGCCAGTTACAGTGCATTCTGTACAATAGTCATTGTTAGAGGACAAATTCCTATTAGGAGACCTTGAACCTTGTTAGAAGGTTCTAACCCTCTTAAAGGTTAATAAAGAAACAAATAGACCCATTGTCTAAATGCTTTAACAACTGTGAAGATCAAACTTCAAGATAACATATTCAAATCAAGTGAACTGACTGATTTGTAACTTACTTGCCAAAACAATTTCTTTGAAGCTCAACCAAATCAACCAACTCAATCTCTACTCTGCAATTATTATCTAGCATTGAAGCTGACATCCATAATATCTATGACGACCATACTATTGATACCCAACTAAAGAAAACAAATTTCCTTTATACCCTCACAAATAATTAATTAGGTTGGCTTGTTAAAGCTTTCGTAATGTACATTTAATTACATAGGACCATGCTAAGGCATACACGCTTTCATTTGTCAATACAAATATTACATTAAGGTTCCCACACGTTATAATACAATTATTACATTTTACAATGATAATCAACACGTTTCCTCAACCTAGTCGACTGCTACTACAATGTATTGTACATTTTATAACAACGACCATTCGAAAATAATCTCTAAGCCTTGCTATCACAAACAGAGCATCATGAACATGTCTTACACCACGATCCAAGCTTACTAACATCAATTCCACCTCTCCAAAAGATACACCAAATATGCGACCATCTCGAACATTATTTCGTCTACACTAGTTACTACCGGTCTTCACCAAATGAACTGTAAGTTGTCTAGTTGTCAACATAAGATCTAGCGAATATGTATATGATATTTATACTCATCCGTGAACTCTAAGCTTACATGGCTTAACCTGTTATATGCCAACTTCACTGTGCTAACAATCACCCTGCAATTCCGATATACAAAATCTTTGTATGTTATGATCACATAAACATATATTGTCATCAATGACAAAATCTGTCGTCAACACAACAAATATATAGTACATTCAAGTGCCAACCAAACCTCAATTTCTAACAATCTCCCCCTTTGGCATTTATGGCAACATATGATGAAAAACCATCAATCCAAAAAGTAATTTGAATTTAATTTTCTGAATATCCTCAACTTATACAACCTTTTCATAGTGTTGCTATTCTCTTTTCATCTCTGCCCTTAGGTTCTTCTAGTTTATCTATGTTTAGTCTTTAAAAGTAAAACAAGATGAATATGTGATCTACCGAAGGAAGGAGTTAATCATGTTAGGAAAGCATAATCCTAAGGGTTTCTAGAGGGAGATATAAACAGGTAGAAAACATGTTGAAAACAAATTTACAGCCTCTCAATGGTTGGAATATGCAAACATATTATATGAGAGACCGGAGGGTGAAGTTTCAATTCCCATAATCAGCAGCTTAGTTGAACTATTCTCTGATGAAGACATTAAACTAAAGATAAAGAGATTAGTGAGTGGCAACGCTTAGGATATTGATGGGCTGTAGGTTGAACTCCAAAAGTGGGGGGCAGATTTTTTGGCTCCGTACATCAAGAGCATCTTTAACAAGGTCACAGAAGGCTTCTTTCCCTCAGATTGGAGCACTAGTGTAGTTGTCGCACCAATGTAGTTATCCCTCTCCATAAGAGCGGAGACATCAACAATCCTTCCAACTATTGCACCATCATGGTGAATCCTCTTTTGGCCAAGCTTTGTGGGAGTATGTTAGGTCACAAAATTAGCGGTTGGGCAGAAAAAGCAGAGAAAGAGCTAAAGGACAGGCAGGTTTCAGACCGAAACACTCCACCATCGATCATTGCATTACTCTAAGATATCTCATTGAGAGAATATGCGAGAAGCAAGGAGAGCAGGCTTTCTTCTGCTTTGTTGATTTTAAGAAAGCTTTCAATACCATTCCAAGGGATAAACTATGGAATAGAATGGAAGAATTGGAAGTCCCAATATAGTACAGGGCTGCTGTTTTTAAGCTTTATGAACAAGTCAAAGCAAAAATCAGAACTAAAGAGGGCTTGTCGGAATGCTTTGGTAGCAATGTGGGGGTAAAACAAGGTTGTCTGCTATCCTCTATATTGACAAGTTGGAGGAATGGCTAAACAAAGCTAATGGAGAAGGAATTCGGCTAGCTGATTATGTGATTAGGCTTCTCCTCTATGCGGATGACCTTATCCTCATTGCTAAAACGGCCCAGGGGCTGAGGGATCATTTGTGTAATTTAGAAACCTTTTGCACGGAGGTTGGGATGGAAGTAAACACCTCTAAGACTAAGATCATGATCTTTTCCCTGAAGAAAAGAAAGAAACACTCTACTATCATATTTAAGGGCAACGCTTTAGAAATTGTGGAAGAATACAAGTACCTAGGGATCAATTTCCATTGCCGGCTAAGGTAGGAGACATGCAGAGCCAAAAAAATAAAGGTGGGTGGAAGGCCTTTTACCTTCTTCAGAAGATATGCAGGAAAGTAGAGCTATGGGATTGGAAGACTAGAAAAACCTTGTTTGGGCTGTTGGTGATTCCGGTTGTCTTTAAGGCAGCGAATGTCATGTCCCCTTCTCTTGACTAGTGTTTTGGCTCTAGGTAATCTATCTCCACATTCAGATAGATTAATGACATTAGCTATCAGGATGCCTACTAGTCACATCGGAGATTTTATTTTATGTACTTCAGTTATTTTATTAAAATGTGTGCGGATAAAGTTACTTTATGTTATAAAGTCATTTACTTTATAAAGTGACTTAAGTGACTATAGGACGAAATTGTGTTTTACCGCACATTCCTTAGTAAATTGTTTTTCCCTCACTTCGAGGTTATAAAAGAAGGAGCTTGCATTGGGATTTACACACAAGAATTTATGAAACGAATACCTTGCCATATCCTGGTTGCTTTAATGTGACTGGTTAGAACTTTGAGGATGAAACCCTCGAGTTTGGCTTGTCCGAGGAAGTTGGACACTACCCCAAGTTCCTTTCCAGAAGTTCAGGTAGAAATTGGCAGTGTTCAGATGGAAAATAAGTGCATTCTATTTGTTTACATGGAATTAATGACTTAGGTGGTCTACAATGGAAATGAGCAGGGACTGTTAAACAGTCGGGTAAGAAGAACATAGCAGTAATACACCAGTAGTCAAGCACTGGGAATTGAGTTTCAGTGAATGTGTAGTCTTCCTTGGCTTACATGATTTAAAGTGCGGACAGGAGCTTCCAAAAAACATGACAACCTCTACCCTTATGTAGCAAGGTGTATCCACGATAGGTTGGAACACGGGATATATAAAGCGTGAGTTCCCGTGATTAGCTGCGGCTTGGAAAATACTCGGAATGCAAACCACGTTACGGGCAGGTTGAAGGGTTGATAGTCACTGGAAGTTTGGAGGAGACCTAGTTATATTCACAGGAAGATTAGTTAGCAAAAGCAACGTATCCGCATCCTACCACAGGTCGATCTACGTCTTCCACCACATGACTTTGGAACAATACTAGAACAGTTGGCAAGTCGGGTGAGAGTTGGGTAGAGTGATCGGCTGAGGATTGAGAGCAAACATGGATGCCTGTAGGAGTACCTTCCATTGTTACAGGTTTGTCCCTAACACATTCACTCTGCACTTTATATTGAATCATGATTATTAAGGAAGGTCTGCTTATTGTGTTCCTCTCAGCACATAGTTAAGGTCTACTTGTTGTATTGTCATGTATGCAACGATTAAGATTACCAAACTTTAATCTTAGAACATCTTTGATTGGTTGTGTTTTCTATTATCATATTTCATGGCCCTTGCTTCGATAACTAGTAATTTATTTGTGTGTAAGCTGAATGATTGCTAAGAAACTGAGTTTTCATAACAATTGTTTGACAAAATACTTCAAGTTCAGTTTGGGATTTATTGTTAAGAAATAGTAGAGATTAGTACAACGAGGTATGTGGGAGTAGCATATCAAACCACAAATGGCGACACATAGAAAGAATACAAAAATATTTCATTACCACTAACCTCAAAGTCAAGTCAACAATCCCCTATGAGATTCTATTGGCAGAGGCAAGCATGTTCCCGGAGGGGCCTCGACAATTATTCGGCTGATGAGTTATCTAAAAAAAGTGGGTAAAATGGATGCACATCGCTAGCCTAGGATGGTGGTTGATGAGGAGCTCGACCATCGTAAGAGGACGTGGAAGAAACAAAATAACAAATGGAACATTGACTACCAAGAATGCCCGTAAACCAACTTAGAAATAAAAAATGGGTGGTAGAAAAAATCAGGTTGTTGATGTCAGTTTTGTACCACTACATAACATACAACAATTGAATACTTGATATGGAATATCAAACACTCAATTCCTCTCTTGAAAAGTTAATACTCATAAAGACATGAGAAAAACTCCAATGTTCCTTACACCTATGGATACTATCTTAGTTATCAATATGATTTGTTAGTAATCACGTAGGCGGCCTTACGTTGTTCATTCAAGGATAATTTGGGTTTTGGGATGATGGTGATGATAATGGGTTCTAGATGATGTTGATGGAGATGGTGATGGTGACGGTGGGTGTAGTGCTAGATAATGTTGATTGCGCGAGGAGTAGGCAATAATGCTTCTAATGACTTTTACCTTCCTAACTTTCTAGAATGAGATTCGACTACTCAACTACTCGCTATTCTACTCCTACTCCCATGAATGGAAAGATTAGCGAATGGACGGGGATCTAATCTAATGAAAGTTTACCAGTGGCTCTACCTCCATAGATGCAATGATTCAAGGGAAAGGAATTAGTTTACCACACAAGGCTTCTTGACAAGCCACTAGGATGCTAGTGGCTTAGTTATAGATCCCTATCAAACATCCACTAATACTACCATGCAACTATTCATCTACTCTTACTCTTAACAACTTCTTGAAATAAAATCTACTTTAACAACTTCAAAGGAAATCTAACTTTTAACTATTGGAAGTAGAAACCATGCAATAACACCAAATGTTCTTAATCACCATGCAAGTCACAAGAATGATAAAGAGAGGCAATTTTGGTATTATCTTAGCAACAATTTTCTCCGACCCTTTACAAATTAGAACAAATGGCCTTATATAGAGGTCAAAATTTACGACGACGGTAGAGATAAAGAGGCAAAACCAACGATTCAGATTGGATCCTAGAAACCCTAATTAGGGTTGCCACCCCATCAGCCAATGAGAAGATGCCACCTCATCAATGGACCAATGAAAAAAAAAGAAAAGTGGCAACCAATGAGAAGGCACCAAAACAGTAACCAATCTGAATCAGACATCTATCCTACGCAAAAAGAAGGAGAATTTGCCACTTGGGCTTACATCAAATGATCTTCTAATATAGTTCTACCCTTTTCTTTCATCTTTTTAGCCAAAGTGATGAACTTGGCTAGCTTGTCGTTGACTTCCTTCATGGGAGGGCAAGGTGTATGTTTCATCTTGAGCTCAGCTGAATTCATGCTGCTTGCTGGTTGTAGTGTCTTCTCATGGTCCTTCTCATACTCTTTTGCATATCCAATAAAGACATTGAGGGAGGCAAGGGTACCCAAATGTTTCCTCTTGATAGCAACCTTCCCCAACTCATCCAATCTCGATCCAAATTCTATCTCATTGATGTTCTCTTTGATATCTTCAAAATCAAGCGCAGCCCCAACATCGCTCATCATGGTTGAAATGGAAGTGTCAATGTTTGGGTTGTGCTGTACAATCTCATTCCATATTTCCTCAAGTATTCTCAATTTGGTAGTCAAGGCAACAAACCAAGACTCCACAGTGCTTAATCCTCCTTCATCAACCAACTTGGCTCTTTCCAAATATTTCTATGGTTGCTCAATGAATGCTTGTAGCGTGGGAATGGCTAAGTCCTTGACTGGAAGCAAATCCTTCCACTCACCCTCAAATGTTCTAAATTTATCTTTGATAGCCACTAATGACTTGAATGTCGAGAGAAAGGAAGGCAAAAAATTTTGCCCATCTTGGATTGTATCATGGATCCAATCCTTGACTTCATGCAGTTGAATCGATATCTCTTCTGTGTTGCTCCCACTGTCTTGAGGAAGGGCTGCCTGGTGCAACTATTGGATAGGCTAGCAATCTCTCCAATACTTGTTCTCGGCCTCCAACTTTACAATTCTTTCATTTTCCTTCCTCAACCTTTCTCTGATTGAAACCATGCCTTCCTGGATCTCCTTACATTCCATGTCATCCGTGATTCTTCCCAAGTTATGCTCTATTATCTCATATTCCTGAGCTACAATTTCATCCAATGCCTTGCTAACCATTGGTATAGCAATCTAAACCTTTCGATGACCATCATTGTCGCTCCTGGTTACCTTTGGCACTGTTTCTGCAATTTGTTTCTGGTTCTCGCTATCACCCTTTTCTACTAATCCTTGGATGTCTTCAACTGTTCGGACAGTCACTACCTCGCCTCTCAGCATAAGGATTTGCCTTAGCCATAGTGGTGTAGTGCATCTCCCCAAATTTGGATTTGGTTCGATTAGCCGATCATCACCAACGGTCTCGAGCGCCTGGCTTACTTCCTCAATATCAATTGGCCCATCTTCTTCTTCGCTAGTAACTGCCATGTCATCTCCACGTTGATTCTCTGAGAGAGGGGAGTGCTTGGTGCTGTCGCTGTAACCACTTGATTCTGAATCAGAGCTCACCTCTACCGTGGCCCCTTGTCCACTTCTATTATCTTCTTGGCCTCTAGCCTCAATTATGCTTTCCCTTGATGGTGCTGCATTATGTCTCTTTGCTAGAGGTTCTTGATGTTCTCTACCCTTTTCAACCTCCAAATCTCTCTTCTTGCTTCTAACTATTGCTTGCTGCCAGTTACTTCCTTCACCCTTCTGTTCGACTGACTCCGCTAGACCTTCTTTTAGCTTCATCTTCTCATAATTAAGGTGTATCCTGTGACTTTGTAATTCCCTCAACTTCTTATTGTATCGCGACTCGGTGTGCAAATTGACTGTCCTTGTAACTGCCTCCAAGGAAGGATCTTGATGATCATCCTAATCCACTGGATTCAACTCCGTTCCATCCACTGTATCATAATCTTTTCTTAGCACATTTTCATCATCTTCCAGTTGATCGGGGATATCAAGGCCTCTCCATCTGATTGCCCTCATCATGTTCACTGACAATCTTGAGAAAGCTAGCTTTCTCATGTGAAAGTCATCCCGTGCATTGGCTTAGAAATCTTCTATGGTAGGAACATGTTTGAATGTATTTCCATGAGATGCCTTGATAAGACTATTAGGATCGAATCCTTGCCTTGCTCTATACCATCCTAGATGATACCATTCTAATTCTTTCTTCGTCGTTGCAAAGGTGACAGGATTGGGGCAACTATCATTGCCAATTGCAAATGAGAAGGTAATCCTTGTCTCACCTTTAAGTTTCATCATTTTGTCATAATGCTCAAGTTGCTTAGCCAATTCCATCAAAACTACCTTGACGGGTGGGTACCTTGGAAGTCTTTTGGGACATACTGTGGTTCTTGCTACTCTAATATAAGTGAATTGTGGAAACTAGATGAACCAACTTCCATACTTCTTGACTTTTGCTTTTGCTTCCACTGAGTCTCTTAGCAGGTGTCCCTTGTAATATCCTTACTGTCTTCATGGAAAAGGCGTCACAAAATATTTTATAGTCTTTGTTGTTGTGCAAGTGAAGCTGTGGATAGCACTCATGTGCCAAACATTGCCCCGACCCATTGCCAATTACTCCTAAGGCCTTAAGTCCAAGATTTTCATATAGTCTCGCAATTAGATAGAAAAGATAGGACCCCATATAGAATTGCTTTTGATTTTGCACGGTCTTAAGTTGCAACTCTAAATTTTCACTTATAGTCCTAGCCCAATCAAATCTTCTTTTTCTATTTTCAATTCCATCAATAAAATAATACATCCAGTTCTCGAATTGCGTACCTTGAGCTAAACCCATGATCCGGCTGAGAAGCAAGATGAGATCGCTGTACTCTGATTTGAAATTTGACACGGTGAGCCTTGATGATCTAGTAACTCCCTTCTTGCCTTGGTGTAGCCAATCCTACTTTAGATGAATGAAATAAGCCTCCTGGTTATCCTGGAATAACTTAGCTGCCTGATCCATCATTACCACTGTTATGTTTTTGTACTGGGGGATATTGAATGCTTCTTCGATCACTTGTGCGCCAATGTTGGCTAACACCCTCTTCCCTTCATAAAAAATGATGGATTTACTAACCAAATCAAACCGAGATGCACATTCCATTACTAATTCTGGACAAGGCAAGGTAGGAGGGAAGGCGGCCACGTGTACAACTCCGCTTTTATAAATCTTCTTTGCCATGGGGGATTGTCCTTTCTTCAGTCTGTCCTTTAGCTGTATCATTTTATTGTGTCGACATTTGTATCACTTATTCGCCTCACTTTTGAGAAAAAGGTGGTCTTAGGCATCATGTTTTCTTTGTCTTTTTTGGTGTTCATTCCTTTTGGGTTCTTGCTTTCACTAACCTCTACCATCCTAAACACTTATTTCTTCCCCTTCATTCTAAGTGATATGAACTATCGTTATCGATCTCCAACCTTTTTTCTATTGATGGAATCTAGCTTATTTCTGCCTCGCCAAGTCCTATCTCTACACTTATCAATCTCCAACCTTCAACCTAGGGGTGGGACTACCATTTATTTCTGCCTCTTCGTTACCTTAGGATGGACTACACTTATATCTCCCAACTTTAATCCTAGGGTGGTCTAGCTTATTTCTGCCTCTCCAAGTGTCCTATCATGGAATCTACACTTATCTCTCCAAACTTCAACCTATCAATTGAATGATGAAGTGGTTGATGATGAATGCAAAAAGAACATAAGGGAAACAAAACCAAGCAAGAACAAGGAGTGGAATCCGCCTTTAAACCAATCTTCACCTCTAAAATGAGTAGAATTTTACCTTAATTTTATCTTTTACCAATAATCGGGCCTTCTTTAAGTTCGGATCAGACCTTAGAAAATTCAAGCCTTCTTGCAAAAAAAAATCAGAATTTTGATCTCTTTGAAACTGCCCACATTTGCCAAAACATCAGATCTTGGATCATGTATCTTCTAAAAACTGCCCAAGCTAGAAATTGAAATCGCAGCCCTTCTAGAAAAATCAGGCCTCCACAAAATCACTCGTGTAAGAGAAAATTTCAGATCTGTCCAAAAAATCGCCTAGGGTAGATACTTAGATCCACTCCAAAAATCGCCCAAATTGGAAGAAGGAAAAGTCGCCAAGCAAGGAGAAAAATCTGCCTTAGAAGAAAAATCGCCTCTCCAAGAAAAATAACCCAAACACTGAAAGCTGCCTCTCTTTAGAAAAATCTCTCAACATGGAGGAGGAGATGAGATGGAATGAGAAATGAAAGTGGGGGGAGCCTCTCTTATACCACAAGCCTCTTGCTTCCTCAAGCTGGCCAACTAGCCCTGTAGGAGAGAAAAAATTAAATTATTGTTTCATTAATGGTCCAAAATTAAATGCCATGTTAAAATTTATTTTGCCTATAGTGAAATTTGCTCATTTAATTGCTGGTTGTGACCAAAAATTGCAAAATAAAATTAAGAAAACATTGGATATGCAAAAATTATCATTTAAAAGCATTTTAGCAATTAAAATATCATTTAAATCAACTCTAGCAAGCCAAAATCGATTTTCAATTTTAATTTACTAATTTCTTTCAACATTTAAAAATCTTCTAGGCAATATTTAATGAAATTTTGCAAATTTAATCCACTTTCAATTTTGCAATGCAATTTTAATTTTTAACCAAAATGAATCATTTTCTTAGCATTCAAAATCGATTTTCCAATTTTAATTTCACTATCAAAATTTTTTTTTCTTCACAAAAAACAAAAGATTTTCCCAAACAATTAAATCTAAAAAAATTTCATTTTGAAAATGTTCAAGTCTATACAATTATTTCAAATTTCCAAAAATTCGTCTAAGTCCCAAAAATTTGCAAATTTATTCTGTCGAATTTTGTTCTAACCATAAAAAAAAAATGTTGTTTTTTGAAATTTGTTTGGCCTAGGGATAAAATTACGTGTTTTGGAAATCAAGTTTCGCACCGGGTGAAATATAAACGAAATCACATCCCTCTTGGCTTGGAGGCATCCAAGGTGTAAAAATTTCAAATCGAAAACCTTTGGACAACTCCAAAAACTTTGCTGAGGCAATTGAAAAAATTCCAAAAGTCCGCAAAAATTGCTAAGGCTTGCCCGAAAAAGGGGGTCGCCAAAAATTTTGGGGCGATGGTGTGAAAACCTCACAACATAGGTCTGCCATGTGGACAAATTAGATAGGTAGAAAAAAGGCCTACTATGTCAATGAATTTAACCCTGCGTACGAACACAACGATAGAGTATTTAGGAGCTGAGATCAAAGGAAAGGCACAAATTTTAATCGCCCAATTGAGGTCTGGATCACACCATTTGAGGAGCGAAACTGGTAGATGGAAGGTCCCTAAAGAAGAGTGGGAGAACAAATTTTGTAGGTTCTGCAATGAAGGGGTGGTAGAAACAGAGTGACATTATGTGAAAGAATGCATTGCATACGAGGATATACACCACCAATACAAGGACACTTTACAGGTAAACAACATAAAAGAACTTTTCGAAGGGCCAAGACTTCATAAGGGGGCCATCTTACTTACACTGATCCACAACAAAAGGGACAGCCTGGAGAAACTTCAGCAAACCGATTAATGGATTTTCTTGTGGTCCCTTAGACTGTTGGTCTCGTGGACGTCATTAAAAAAAATTCTTTCATTTCATTTCATTTCATTTCAGACATACTAACTGTACTTGTATTATCACAATCCATAATAGAAGGTTTAGATAATGTTATACCAATATCTTTCAGCATTTGCTTCATCCACATTATCTGATTGCAATTATTTGCTGCTGCAACATATTCTACCTTTGTTGTGGTTTGAGAAATAGAATCTTGTTTCTTACTACCTTCCCTTAAGAAAGAGTGCTCCTCCACGTGTA
The DNA here is from genome assembly GCA_028749045.1 of Cupressus sempervirens. NCBI lineage: Eukaryota > Viridiplantae > Streptophyta > Pinopsida > Cupressales > Cupressaceae > Cupressus > Cupressus sempervirens. The sequence continues at coordinate 321,151,751 of CM053791.1, forward strand.
CTCTTTTTCTCATCCACAATTCATGCCGAATCAATATCAATATATGCATACAATGTGAAATCATTAGATCCATCATACCATAAGTCAAAATCCATTGTTCCCTTCAAATATCAAAAAATTCTCTTTACTGCTACAAAGTGCGTCTCTTTAGGATCTGTTTGAAAGCTTGCTACAATTCCAACTGCATTAGCAATATCTAGTCTTGTATGAGTCAATTATTGTAAGCCACCAATCATAGATCTGTACCTTGTTTGCATAACATTAGATAAATCATCTTTATTAGACAATTTGCGTCCAGTTACCATAGTTGTTCCAATAGGTTTCCAATTTTCCATACCAAATCTCACCAATAACTCTTTAAGATACTTAGTCTGAGATATGAAAATGCCACCTTTAGTTTGTGTTATTTTCAATCCCAAAAAGTATTTCAGCTCACTAGTCGTAGACATCTCAAATCCATCTTTCATTTCATCAGAAAACTTGTTACTTGCTTCATCATTTCTAGGATCAAATTTCCCTATTTCATCTTCTCTTTTGATATAACATTTGCTTCTAGAAATTTTGAAATATTTAACAGTAGGTGTGTGACCAAACCATAGTTCATGAGGAGTTTTACCTGTTCCATGCTTGACCTGAACTCTATTCATAGTGTATACTGCAGTATTAACTGCTTCTCTCCAATGTACATGTGATACTTTACCCTCAAGCGACATCGCTCTAGCTGCTTGACTCTTTATTCTATTTCTCCTTTTTGCTATACCATTCTACTGTGGTGTCTTAGGTGTTGAAACTTGCTTGCAAATACCATTATCCTCACAAACTGCATTGAATTGATTAGAAGGAAATTCTCCACCTTTGTCGGACCTCAAGCATTTGATTCTTACACTAGATTCATTCTCAACTTTTGATATCTTAAACTTATCAAAAGCTTTAGATTTCTCTCTAAAAAATGCAACCCACATCATTCTAGTGAAATCATCAATAAAACAAATCAAATAACTCTCACCATAGAATGTTCTAGTCTTTGTAGGACCGCATAAATCTATATGAACAATTTCCAACTTTTCTAAAGAGTGAATGTCTTGCTAGGAAAAGTAATCTTCTTTTGTTTAGCCATCACGCATTCATTACACATCATGTTAGCAGGTCTAACAATCTTTGGTAGATCTCTCACAACATTAGTATTACTCACCTTCACTACATTATCAAAATTTATATATGACAAAATCTTTTATGCCATAGCCAAGTGTCATAATTTTTGCAACCAAACAACTAATCTCAGTAGGATCCAATTGAAATACATTACCTCTCGTTCTTGTGCCAATCAATCTTCCTTGCTTGTCCTTGCTTGTAAATGCCTTTTTAGTAAATTGTAAGTGATAAACTTTATCAACAAGTTGTCCAACACTCAACAAGTTATGTTTCAAACCATGAACAAAGTATACATCTTCAATGTTAGTCTTACCATCAAGAGTAATGGATCCCTTTCCCTTAATAGGACAAAGTGCATTGTTACCAACTCTAACTACACCTCCATCATGTCACCTGTCATGTGGTGTAAACATCCATTGTCTATTATCGAATCTGATTTCTTATTCTCTACATGTGAAATAAGTGCCCTTTCTTGTTTAATAGGACTTTGTTCTTTAATAGCAACAAGTCCAATTTCATCTTCATCATCACTATCTATAAAATTAATCTATTTAACTTTAGTTTCATAATCACTCACATACAAACATCCTTAGGAATCTTTGATTTGTAGGGCCTAGATTTCACCTTAGGTTCTCTCTTAGGACATTTATAAGAAAAGTGACCAACTTGCTCGCAATGCCAACAAACAAAAGGAGCTTTGGTTCTGAAAATACCCTTACCTTTAGGCTCTCTTTTTGCACTCAATGATACAAACTCATCAATCTTCTTCTCTTCTTCCTGAATATCTACCCAATCACTTGCATAATCTCAATAGCTTCTATTGGTGCTAGGACTCTTTGTTAGTACATTTTTATCATTATGTGTACTCGCTCTAAAAGTAGTCTCAACTCTAGGCAAAGCATCTCTCAATCGACTAGTCTCAAAATCTTGCAATTTCCCAATCAACATACCTCTATTAAAACTTTCCATAAGAGGAATAACTTCTTCAATAGCATTTACGTTGTTGTCATCAGCAGGAGTCAAGGATTTGAGGATCTTAAAACAAATTTCATCTTCTGATATAGTTTCTCCAGGGCTTCTTATACATACATTAATCTCAGTAATTCTCTACACATGTTCTAAAGTTTCATCTTTTGCATTTTAGTATTTTCGAGCTTAGTTTTCCAATTCTGCAACTTGGCTTCTTTGTATGTTTATTACCTTTATATAATCTTTCTAACCTAGTCAAATATCATAAGTAAGATCAATATCTTTTACCTCAATGAATTCAGCTTCTGAAAGTGCACTGATCTATGCTTCCCTTACAATCATATTACAGTGGAAAATCTTCTTTTCATCATTTGTGCTCAAAATAGCTCGATCTCTGCCTTAACTTGTACTTGATCTTTGTAATCAACTAGAAGTCAATCCCCATGAAGATCAAGTGTGCTTGCATCTTATCCTTCCAACTGTCATAGTTCTCACCATCAAACTTCAGACTTTCCTTTCCGTAAGCCGTAGACCTCCTCAAGTTGTTAAGCTTTCTTCTCAAGAAGGACTTGATGCTCTGATACCATTGTTAAGTAGTGAAGTCTACACACAGTGCGGGCGGGCGGGCGCGGGGGGGGGGGGGTGTGGGGGTGTGAATCAATTGTGACAATTAAACTTTAATCCACCCAAACTTATAAATCTCAACTCCAATAATTAAATCAATGATGTAGCAATGAAATGAGAAGACATGGTCTATGCTTAACTTGTAGAGGTTTTTAGGAGCCTAACAACCAACGCATAGATAATGAGGTAAAGAAGTTCAAGGAAGACCTCAGATGCATGGAAGAGTAAGTGTTTGAGATTGTTGATTTGCATTGCAGCCAGACTATTGAGCTTAATCATGATCTAGGTGTGTTTGTAAATGACGAAGATGTTGTTGAAGGATCTCCTAATGTTGGTACGCAAGTTGGAAGTGTCAAAGATGACAAATGTCTAGGGGATATCAACTCTAATAGTTCTGATCTGCATGACAACAGTGAAGAATCTTTGCATTAGCAATTTTTACATGTGTAGGTTGGTACTAGTGAGTTGTCACATAAAGGTAGTCAAGAATTGGGTACTAATGATGCATTGTGTTTTGAGGGTTCATGTCATGATGTTTCTGATTTCATAAATCAGACTAGGGAAAATAAATCTGAATTTTTGTCTATTCATAATATGTCCTATGGTCGTGACTTACAAGAACCTATAGTTACATTGGAAGCGGAAGTGGACATAGAGATGGTCAGAACAACAACTTCCTCATTACCAGTTGAGCCAACTTTCAAGGTACATAGTAGCAGTACCTCAGTTGATGATGTGTGCATTGATGATAGTACACATGATGTTGATCATGGGGTGAGCATTGTAGATACAACATCCTTTCATAGTGTGGATTTTGATTGTAAGAGCTTGCATGAGTGTCATGAATTTCAAAGACATCAATTGGTTAGGCAACTAAAGGTGAATGATAGTCAATTTGCCACAACCATTGAGCATTTTGATGTTGCTCACTAGTTGTTAGCTACCTATGGTTGGAGCACTCTTATGATAGATGAGCACTATGATGACACTCTATCCCTTACAAGGTTTCATACACTTTGAGAAGCCATTGGAATAAGGAAACATAATTACTTGTGGTTATTGGCTGATAAAGACTATCTTCTTGAGTGGGGTTGCACTTGTTATGGTGTAATGAGGGGAAAGGAGGATGAGGTAGATGAGCTCATTCATGATCTTGAGCTGACTTAGACTTATTGGAGAGCACCTAGTTGGTTCTTCAAGAGTCATAGTCATAGCTAGAGGAGTTTACTGTGGAGTTGGGTCGAGCACAATCTTCACAGACTACAGAGACAATGAAGTCTTCTATAATAGTAGTTGGTGATGACCTTATACTCGCGGGTTTTAATTGTGAGACAATTGAGGATGCAGTCACTCTAATCGCAGTTACAGGTACAATTGATATAGTCGGGAGGAGTGCATATGTAGAGAGCTGCAAAGAACCTCATGTTGCATCAAGTTCTTTCATAGTTATATCCATTGCTGTTATTTTTGTTTATGAGTTAGATGACAAAGGTTTTATTTAGAGCTATGACAATTAGCACTTGACCTAGGTGAGAGCTTTTTATTGGGACTGCTCTCATCGACACAGAGGATTTGATGATGCATCAACGTGGATTGGTTTAGAGGTTGTAGCATCCCTTGAGGGATGAATATTTTCCATTTGCAGTAGATAGGATCATTGGTTCCAAGTTGGATTACTTGCAAAGTTGGCACATCCATGGGAGCCTTGTAGAAGATGGAGGTAGTGGGAGTGATACATACACTTTTAGATGTTCTTATCTCCATAGTATGCATGGATGCGAGCTCAATATACTTTGGGATCTGAGTGATGATGGGGCTAGCACTACAATTTGGACAGGTCTCATTGATTGGCTTCACCACTTGGGGCACGGTGAAGTTGAGTTCAGTGTCAAAATCCACTTTTAATATCCAATATAATTTTATATCATGCAATCGCCAATAAAAAACCCACTTTTATGAGGTCTTTTAATAAATAGATGTGGTTGTCTTGAAAAACCCCACCTTTTCCTTTATAACTTAAGCTAGACAACTCTGATTTAGACATAAATTAGCTCAAAACAAGTGGGATTCCAAGGGCTATTCACCTAAAGCAAATAAAAGACTAAAACTATTTACAACACAAATACATGAAAGTTTGCTGAAAATCGAGCTTTCACAGTTAGAGAAGAAAAACTCTTGCTAGCAAACAATTTCGGATTTAACTTGACATAAACCCTCAAAAGAATATATAGATAGAGCTATACAGAGTTCAATTTAGGGAAAACAAATTATCTTCATGACACCTTATCGATGCGTAAAAAGAAAGATGTGCCTGCGAATCCATTAGAAAATTGTGTAGGGTTGCCCCAATTTTGTGAAGCCAAAATTGAGGACAACAATATTATAATTATTACTAAAGTTATACTAATAATAACCAATTATTAAGAGCATACGGTTAATTGAATTAAGATGTGACTATAATAAAGTTATAATACAAAGTTACTTGAGTTATTCCAGCTTGTTTGAGAAGCTACTTCAGGAGGAATTAAAAGTAAAGAATGCTTGATCCCACATTGCTAAAACTACAAGCATTCACCAAATAAAAAACTATATAAGAAAGGTCATCCTTTTATTTGAGACATGTCATGAGAATTGGATATTGAAACTCTTTCTCCATTGCTGAAAATCAGTGACTGAATTTTCTAAGGACAAAGACCCTTGGAATGAGTGAAGGCTGGACAAAAACCCATCCCTTCAGTTTGGATGGATTCAATCAGAATTCATTTAGGATTAAATCTCCAGACTTTGGAGATAAATAAGAGTTTCTTATAGCTGGAATTAGACATGGAATAGAAGCAGGTCTGGACATCCAAGTATGGAAAGATGAAACATTCTCATTGGAATTAGATAAGGTTTATTAGCTGGAGGATGATTTGGGACATATATCAGAGGAAGTTGTTCACATGAACCCAATTATACCCTAGCCGTCCATGTCTTTTACAGTCTCAAGCTTTTGCATGGAGTTTATTATTGACTGGTTAGATATCTTAAGTTTTTAGTGTTGAAGTATTGTAAAATCTGGAAATTCTTGGGGTATGTTTTTTGAGATGTAATATGTAACAAACGGATTTTCATAACAAAATAAAGGCGAACAAGAAAGAGTTTTCCTCAACAAATTATTGAACAGATATACTGAATTCCTTTTCATGGGACATTAACTGCTTTGAACTACCAACGATTAACTGAAATAACTATATCAATGATCAACTGAAACAATGATCAACTATAATAACGATTAACTGAATTAACTGTAATAATGATCAACTGTAATAACTATAATAATGATTAACTCAAATAACTATAACAATGATCAATTGTAATAACTGAAATAATGATTTCCATATATATAAATAAAGTAAATGCTTAACATGAAAAAGAAAGAAGAACATTCAAGAAATATCCGGTGAGTCTTTAGTTGGTTGCACAAGCCTTGGCTTTCAGTAAGAGGAGAAGCATTGACTTAGGCTTAACCTCCCAAGCTCGGACCATATTTATCCCCACACAATCTATTGAATAGAAAGACCCTCACTACCTTGGGATACTTTTAGTCCAGCCACTTGAGCATTCTAATGTTTAGAATGTCCGAACAGTTATGGATAGACATGTCTGAATAACTGGCTCTATTGACATCAAGTGATTATAGATGACAAACATGCCTTAAATGACCTTGGCCAAGGTTTTCTGATGGGTTCAATGACCTGATCACCACCGCTCGACTTGACAACAGGGGAACAATAAAATGAACGAGCATGAGCTATTAAAGAAAATTAATTTAGAGTTATTATGTCATGTCTGACTTTTGTTTCCATGTCATTGCCGATTCCATCTCACCTCTTCACCTTTTCCATGGCTATACAATAGGTGAGTCCTAGGTGCTCGAATCTCAAAGCAGTTGGCTCTGTCCGTTGATCCTCAACTGATTCATGAATATTAAATGTTTCCAGCTTATTACAATCTGTGATTTGAAGAATGTGTTGTTAAAGACTTGTAGAAAAATATCATTTGATTCTGACTATCAATGGCATAAATAAATTATCATATCATGTCATGGATACTTGGCTTTTATTTGTCATAAACAACTCCTTCCTAGAGAAGGTCTAACTGATGATACATAAGCATGATGAATATAAACTGTAGCTTACTGCTGCGGTAATCAGAATGCAGTAACAATTGATCGTGAAATATATAGCAATACTTGGAATATGATTGATCACATAACTTGGTATAATCTGGAAAAGAATGGAGTCTTGCTAGATGCTAATGATTCAGCTCTTCCTTGGAATAATTTCCAGGCACAAACTCAGTTTGACTTATAATCACGTCGTCAACAAAGAAAATTAATAAAAGGTAGAACGTGGAAGAGATTGGCAATGTTTATAATGCAGAGATATCGTGTGATATCTGCAGAGGTATCAGGTGGTAAAAAGAATGGAGATCGGGTGATAGAAAAGGAAGTCGGGTGATGAGAAGGAAGTCGGATGATGAGTTAATGCCTTCCGTCTCTCTCAACTTCATGATATAAGAAGGTTCTAAGTCTCTTTGGCTTCCAAGAAGTCGTAACTCCTAAAGAAGAGACTTGGCTCTTGGACGCCAAATAAATATGCCAAATGTTCATTCAAATTTTAGCAAGAAAATGAATAAATATGGAAAAAGATTTGAAGGTTATAAATTGAGAATAATTATAGTTTATATCTATCTATGTAGATATACTTATGAGGTGGCATCATATTATTTATAAAAATAATATTATGGTGTCACTTAATTCTTATATCTATGTGTACATAAATAGGTATACATTATAGTGATGTGGTTGAAAGATCAATCAAAAACTTTTTCGTATTATTTTTAATTAAATTAATTTATGTTTTAAAATGTTTATTTAATAGCTCATGCGGGTTCATCTATTGTATCTTGAAGTTCAAGTCGCTAGGTCCTTACTAAGGCAATTTAAGGTCATACCTGTCAACCTGATAATTGGACTAAGCTAGTATCCCATTCCGTTTATCCTGTTTAGCAATGCTTCCCCCCTTCATCTTCTCCTACAATCACCCGTGCAACATTTCCACGAGAATAACAAGTTCCATAATAATTTCATAACAACATTTAATATAGATGAAGAATTTAATTATTAACCATAATTCCAAAATCAAGCAACTGCTAAACATCACATGACAAATAATGGATAACGACCATCTTCATTAAACAGTTAACATAATGAATACAACAGATATATTTAACTACCTTCTTCACATGATTAAGAAAGAAAATCCTTTCAATCTAACGGCTATAAATAAATTCAAAATTAGGTCAAAATTTGGGATGTGACATAATAGTTACAATCTGCCATTTCACGAATGTCTATAGTAGTCTAATGTTTAGCGATGAGCTTGGAGGATGTCTGCTATATGTTTGATGAACTATCATCACAAAATAGATAGGGTTTGTGGTAGTTCTTTTCATGTCAACTGTTGCTATACTACTGTGATTGTGTACTAGTAACCTACATGGTCATCGGTTATTTGTATGACAAAATTTATGATAAAAAATCAGAAAATTTTATCACTATATGTGTTTGATTAAATGCTGATGTATTAAGTTATCGTATTTACTCCTAGAAGCCCAAATTCGACATTTGATCCTGCCAAATTTGCAGTCGATTCCTTTCAAATTCACATACTTATTCGCAATCTCGCTGTGGATTCTACATTTCGAACCCTATTTGACTTTCAAAGACTTTGGTGCAAATGTGGTAGAGAAAAAACTAGACTAGGTGGAATGAAGGTGAATTTCTAGCAAATCTGGGAAAACACCAAACAACGTTTTCTTTTCAACATTTTAATAAAATGTTTTGACCTAAACGACCGCCGTTTTGGGCTTTCACATTATAATGAAGTGTTTGTTTGCAGTGTTTTAATGTTTTAATGTTTCCAGCATTTGAATGTGCGTGTGCATCCAACTTTCCAGCATTTGAAGCTTTGTTTGCAGCATTTGTGGAGGAGTTTGTTTGTAGTGTTTGTAGTGTGAGTGTTTGTGTAGTGTGAGAAGGGCTCAATGTTTGTGTAGTGTGAGTGTTTGTGTAGCATAAATGAGGTTGAGCATTCAAACCTAAGCATTCCCCTTGGGCTTTTGCAAACATCAACCTCACAAGCAACATTTGAACAAGTACAGTTATTTTTATTACTTCTTTAATTATTTTAAAGCTTTTTTAATGTATTTTTGTTAATTTTTTAATTGTTTCTTAATCTGTTTAATTTATTATAATGGTTTCATTGATTTGTTTAGGACCTACATTTATTTTCTTGAATTATCTCTTCTCACAGTTGTAACTTGTTTAATGTTTTGTTTGTTTGTAGATACTATCATGGCTACAAGTGTTTTTGTTGCCAATAACCCCAACTTCAAAATTGACAGATGTTCCCCACTTTAAAATATTTGCAAATGATTCGATCAATGTGTTGTGTAGATATTTTGCAACCGATAGTTTGGGTAAAATTTAGTGACAAAATAAGTAGACCAACCAAAACTTGTGAGACAGAGTCTCTCCTACTTTAAAGGGAAGACTCCCCCTTCCCACTGTTCTAAGGATCAACTCAAGCTAAGCAAGAAGTTGGGAGATTTGAAAGGGTATTACCAATATTGCTTCCTCTTAACTTCTAGAAAGGAATCCACTTACTCGCCTCCACGAGTAATGGGCAAGATGAAACCTCAAACTACACTTTTATCTAATGTTGTAAATGGTGATACCAATAAACCAACACAAACTCAAAGGCTAGCTGAAAACATACTAGTTTGACTCTAAGTCTGGTCTTAATCTATGCTATAATAATAGTACTGAAATGATAAATCAAATGATTATGATTATAAAATCATTGATTTTATTATTTAAAGGGAATTATATGACTTTAATGCCTAAATGCAAGGAGAAAAGATTGGAAGGATATTTTTAGAAGGAACATTCAGTTAACAGGGGGTATTATGAGGTCAGGTTCAATTTCAGTTGCATATACAAATTTGTGAGTTATTTGATGATATTTTTAGCATCTTATGGGGCAGTTGAGATCAGTTATGCATGCAGTTCAGATTGAGGGGTTATTTTATGCATATATTGCATAATTTAAAGTAGTTTAACATGCTATTTTTGTGGGTTTCTTAGTACATCCGAGTTTGACCTTTTTGTGCATGATTTTCCAGAGCTAGAGGCAGTTTTGAGTTATCCAGCAGCTGGGCAGGTGGTTAAGTGCAGTTTTCAGTGACTCCATCATAGTTTTCATCATTGTTTGGTGATTTTTCCTAAGCATGATCTTGGAATCCGAGTTAGGGTTATTCTTCTATATATTGTACTTTCACCTCATTATGAGGGACCTTCTTTCGGATTCAGATTTTTTTTGCAGATTGCAGATTTTGAATTTGATTGTAAGGGCACTTGTGACAGAGATTTTTCAGCATTGATTATAGAGATACAGCGGTTCCTTATCACAGATTCTTGTGCAATTTGGTGAATTCCTTACTTTAATGTTGTGTTCGCCTTCATTATAGTTACATTCCTAGTTGCAGATTTGAATTGTGATACATGTGATTGCAGGTCTATGTTTGTGATTATTGTTTTCTTGCAGAAAATTGGTGAAACTTAGGTATCCCTTTTAAAGTAGGAGATCCCAATCCTTATATAGAAACACTGTTGTGATTACATGATTGTCTGATATTGTGAAACAATTGTCTTTTTCGTAGTTTGTGCTGAAGTAATCAAAATTACATTAATAACCATTGGTGTATCACCTCACTTAGATTAGTTTTAATCATTTATTCATTCATTTCTTACCCTTATCTCGAGTATGATTTAGGATTAGGTGGTCACAACTTAGGAACCGGCCTAGCTTCTGGAGATTCTTCTCTCGTTTTAGGACAACCCACCACCCGAGAGGGTTTCCGTTGTTTCACAGGATAGCTTGATTTTACATCTCGCTAAAGGCGCAAATCCTGATTGACAATAGTTTTCTGGCACGCCCGGTGGGACCACGAACTGCTTCACAGTTCACTGATTTTCAAGATTTTACTGCTGTTTTGGTGTGAACAGCAATATTTCAGCCTTTTTGAAGGTATTTTATTAACACCTGGCGACTCTATGTTTAAGGTTTATCGCAAATTCAGTTGCAGTTTGGTGATTTTTTAATGAGAAGAGCTCCCAGAAGGACAACAAGAGGAAGAAGAACACCAACAGTTTCAAGGGGAAGATCAGTTTCACCATTCGGATCAGATTTTTCAGCGTTTGAATATCCTACAATTGAAGAACAGCTAACAAATTCTGAAGAATCCGTGATAGTTATTGAAGATATTGGTTTTCTTGAAGACTTAAGTGTTCGAGATCATTCTGAATCTGAAGGGCCCATTTTTGAGCCATTATCAAGGGACCAATTTGTATTTTCAGCATCTACAGGTGGTGCCACAGGTGCTGTTACAGGACTGAAAACATATCAGCAGAAGGTAAATCAGCCTATCCGACCTTCATTATCATTTGCAGCACAGCGACAAGTACCACCAGTTCATCAAATGGCCCGAAATTTGCCATTTGTAGCTTTCAATGCTGGCAGCCCCTTGCAGATTGCTGTCCATCATGATATTCCACCAGCAACATTGAAAAGTGTGCCATATTTTACTGCTGAAAATCATGTTTCAGCAGTGGAACATATTAAGGATATTGCTACCCTTTGTGGATTACACCAAGTTCAGCATGAAGATGTGGCCTTGAAGTTGCTAGCAGCATCTTTCAGAGGTAAAGCACTAGTTTGGTTTAGAAGTCTTGCAGTAAATTCAATTGACACATGGGACGCATTGGGAAGCTTGTTAATCAGCAAGTTCGAAGATAAGTCTGATAAGCTTTCTTTGGTTGAACAGTTGACTACCATTAAGAGGCATCCTAATGAGCATATTTCTGATTTTAATTTCCGTTTTCAGCGAACTTGGGATAGAATTCCAGCAACTGTTAAGCCTTCTAATGATTATGCATATTTATTTTATTTAAAGGCTTTTAACAGCGATATTTCAGTTATGATACAATTTATGGGAGGGCGTACTTTGCTTGATGCATTTGATGTTGCTGTAAGGGCTGAAAACAACTTAATACAAGCTGGTAAACTACCTCCTACGCCTCCAATGCCTTATTCTGCGGAAATACAGCAGATTGTACCAACTGTTATACCACCATTGGCTGTAATTCTGCCAATGCCAGCATTACCAGCATTTAACGTACAGGTTGCAGCAGAGGAGCATGCCACTACAGCTCCCATTAGAGAGTTATGAGAGCAAAATCAAGGCTTAATTGAGAAAAGTGACAGTATGATGAAAACATTGCAAACTTATGAGAATGAAATAACTAATTTACAGAGACAACAAGGTCAATATAATAGGCCAAATCAAGCCTCCTATCAGGAAAGTAGGCAATATAACCAAGCTTCAGGTTCAAACTAGCAAAGACAACCTCAAGGACAGCAAAGGAATTATGGTCAAAGGACCAATCAGCCATACAATTATGCAACTCCTAGCAATTCAAAGCAATTGGTAGTTGTTCCTCAAAACAGCTACGCACATGATGAAGAATGGTGCAATACTTGCAACACTGGTCATTATTGGTTGGATTGTGCATATGCACTTGAGGCAAGAAAGCGAGACCTTTTGAAAGAACAACAGATTACAAACCAAGGAGAGGTTCATCCTGAACAAGTGCAACAACAAGTACAACAAGGTAATTCTAATGCGACTTTGATGAATTTTACTGAAGATGAAGCTGTTATAGCAGCAAATTTTGATCAAAATCAGACTTGGAAGCCTGTATCAGAGGGAACAAGGTCAAAAGACCAAGTTGCAAATAATTTACAACAGCAAGCTGATAAAACAAAACAGCAGCAGACCAATTCTGGTAACACTCAACCAAGACCATCAAGTGCACAAAAAATGCAGTATGTACCAAAAGGACAACAAACTCAAGCACAAAAAGCGAGCTTATAGCCATCACAATAGTGGAAAGAGCCTGCTGTACCAAAGGATCAGTCAAAGGTTAGTACCCAAAATTTCAATATTGTGGAGCACTTGAAGAAAACTCATGTTCCTGTCTCTATGTGGCATGTTTTAGCACTCCCGGGTCAAAAAGACATGTTACAGGAAGCATTACATTCACTCACCCTGTCTGATAGTGCTTTGGCACAACAAACCCCAACAATCCTGATAGCTACAAACGTTAATAATTCACAACAGCCCGCTAAAATAGTCAAGCCACCACTTTTTTACGTTACAGTCATAATAGGAAGGTACCTTGTCCATAATTGCATGATAGATTCAGGTGCCACTAGCTCAGTTATGCCAAAGAAGATTGTAGACCAGCTAGCCTTTGAGTATGAACCAATTGAAAAGGGGGTAGTGCAGCTGGACGGGACAGCCATTGAGACAATTGGAGTTATAAGGAATATGGATCTGACCTTGCATGCTTGTCCTAGTTTTTTAGTCCCCATGGATATATACATCATTGACCTACCTCCCTATTTTTCCATATGCCTATCACGTGATTTTACAGCCAAAATAGGAGGTTATGTGTCTGCTGATTGGTCTCATATGCTTTTCCGCACTAGGTACAGTACTAAGATGACGATTCCATCTGAACCTATTGCCAAAGATTGCCTCGAACTTAATGTTGTTGCTGCTGAAAATAATACAGCAGCTATTTTATTCAATAAAGAGGAAATTAATGTTGTTTATGAGTCCAAAATGCCCATAGACAATACTCCTGATATATTATTGGATGAATGGGCTGCTGAAAATGCTGAAATTTCAGAATCACAGGTTGAAGAACCAAGTTTGGGCACTTACGTTATTCATGAGACTACTGATTTTTTGCCAAATGTCATGAAAACTACAGATTTAAATGCAGAACAGCAGGGTAATGAGGTATGGAAATTGTTTTTTGATGGTTCACGCAGTAAGACAGGTGCTGGAGGAGGTTGCATGCTGATTTCACCAGCCAATGAAAGGTATTATGCATCTTTCAGGTTTACTTTCAGCTGTACCAACAATGTTGCTGAATATGAAACGTTGGTAAATGGATTAAAATGGGCTATCAAAAGAGGTATCAGCTGCTTACAGGTTTATGGTGATTTTGAACTGATTGTTAATCAAGTTAGGAATGCTCATGCTACAAAAAATGATTTATTGAAAAGTTACAAACATGTTGTATGGGATTTAATTGAAGGATTTGAAGCTTTTAATCTGCAATCTGTCCCTAGAAATCAGAATAAGCATGCTGATAGACTTGCTGCAATTGGTGCACAATATGATATTCCTACTGAAATCAGTAAGAACAAAGGAAATAATCATGTAAAAGTGGTTGTTAGACGTGTTGTACCAAACAACGCTGAAAGTTGGCAAGTTTTTGAGTCTGATCAACACATTGTTAATTTTTTGAGAGAAGAAGCTGAGTTTTCTCAGCCTAACCAGCAGAAATTGCAGGAACAATATGAGGATCAGATTATCCAGTTAAGAACAAACAAGATGCCAAAAGGTTTCGTAACCTTAGAATCTATTTTTAATACTGATGATTAGTTCAAAAAAGATAAATCCAGCTTGCAGGTTAAGGAAGAGCACTATGTAGAAGTAGAAATTGCAAAAGGTAAGAAGCTCAAACTTGGCAAGGTATGCACCCCTGAAGAGAAACAGTTTTTCGTCAATCTAACCAATGAATTTCAGGATGTCATTGCTTGGAGTTATTTAGATTTAAAAGGGTTTGACCCTAACATTGCTCAACATACCATTGAGTTAGAACCGGGTGCAAAACCGGTTAGACAAAAACAGAGACCAATTAATCCCAAGCTGGAACCTCTCATGATTAAGGAACTAAATAAGTTAATAGAAAGCAATATTATTTTTCCTATTAAGCATACCTCTTGGGTTTCTAATCTGGTTCCTGTTAGGAAGAAAAATGGAGAAATCAGATTATGTGTTGATTTCCGTGATTTAAACAGGGCTTCATTGAAGGATAGACATCCTTTGCCTTCAATGGAGCAAATTTTGCAAGTTGTTTCAGGTTCAGAACGCTTCTCATTGCTGGATGGTTTTTCTGGTTACAACCAAATTTTGGTCAAAGAAGAAGACAGATTTAAAACAGCCTTTACCATCAAATGGGGCACTATGGCTTATCAAAAGATGCCATTTGGTTTATCAAACGCTGGTGCAACTTTTCAGAAAGCAATGGATAAGGCTTTTTTGAATTTAATGTACAGGTTTGTGCTGGTTTATCTGGATGATAGTACTGTTTTTTCAAAGAATGCAGCATATCACTTTCAGCACTTAAAGGTAATATTCGAAAGATGCAGGGAGTATGGTATAACTTTGAATCATAAAAAAAGCGTTTTTTTCTGTTTATGAAGGTAAATTATTAGGATTTATTGTGTCAAAAGAAGGTATTACCATAGAATCGGAAAGAGTAACTGAAATTCTTGCTCTACCACTTCCAGCACATAAGAAGGGATTGCAAAGTTTCCTAGGAAGAATAAATTTTATAAGAAGATTTATTCCAAATGTTGCTGAATTATTGATCCCATTAACAACTATGCTTAAGAAAGGTATCGTTTTCAGCTGTACTAAGGAAGGTAAACGTAGTTTTGAACTGATAAAAGAAGCATTAGCAGCTGCTCCTACATTGTTAAATCCAGATTTCTCTAAGGACTTTATATTGTATGCTTATGGTAACATTGATTCTATCGCTGCTATGTTAGTACAGCAGAATGATGAAGGTTCTGAACAGCCATTAGCATTTTTTAGATAAGGGCTTAAAGATTATGAGTTACATTATTCTTTTGTGGAAAAGCATGTTCTTGCTGTTATTAGAAGTTTAAAAAAATTCAGGCATATGCTTTCTAATAATAAAATCAAAATAATGGTAGCTCATCATTCTGTTAAAGATTTCTTGCCCAATAAAAATTTGAATACTAAAAGAGCAGGTTGGATTACTAAAGCCATGGAATACGATATTGAAATCAATGTAACCAAGCTGGTTAGAGGTAAGGGATTATGCGAACAGCTAGCTGGAAACGGAATTAATAATTTTAATAATGATAATGATGCTGTCTTGACCATGTTAGATAAGGAACAGCTTGCTGTACATAATATTCAGACTGATTGGGTAGAAGATATGATAAGATTCTTGCAAACAGGACGCTGCCCCGAAGGTTTGGAGAGATCAAAACAAAGGTATTATAGATTACAAGCTATTCCTTATTGTCTAATGAATGTTATTTTGTTTAAAAAGGATCTACAGGGTGTATTGCTGAGATGTATAAAACCAGATCAGATCGAGCACATTTTGCATCAATTTCATGAAGGACCAGCTGGAGGTCACTTCTCACCAAGAGCCACAGCTCTTAAGGTGATGAAGGCAGGCTACTATTGGCCAAGCGTATTCAAAGATGCACATCTTTGGGTAAGAAGATGCAAACAATGTGCAATTTTTGCAGGTAGAGAAAAGTTATCAGCAATGCCTTTAAAACCTATTCAAGTAGATCAGCCATTCATGAAATGGGGTCTAGACTTCATTGGCGTCATTAACCCACCTTCAAGTGTAGGTCATAAATGGGTATTGACAGCCACAGATTATTTCACAAAATGGACTGAAGTAGTAGCCCTTAAAGATGCAAATGAGACTGCTGTTTTAAATTTTTACGAGGATTTAATTTGCAGATTTGGTGTACCAGATTTAATTATTTCAGATAACGCATTTGCTTTTACAGGAAATAAGATTGCTGAATGGGTTGTTAAGAATGGCGTGTATCTGAATACTTCATCAAATTATTACCCACAGGGTAATGGGCAAGTTGAATCCACCAATAATAATTTGATTCGCATCATAAAGAGAACATTAGAAGGGAATCAACATTCTTGGCACGAGAAGTTGAAATCAGCATTGTGGGCTGATCGGATAACTTCCAAGAGATCAATTGGTATGTCTCCTTACACGCTGGTTTGCGGTAAAGAAGCTAGATTACCAGTTTCAGTTGAGTTTCCAGCATTAGATTTTATGCATCAGTTAGATATGATTGATGAAGAACCAATGATGGTAAGGCTGACCCAACTCAATGAACTAGAAGAGAAAAGAAAAGATGCTTTACGAACCATTGAGCATCATCAAGTTCAGATGAAGAAGACATTTGACAAAAAGGCATCTCCAAAAGATTTCCAGTTGGGAAACTTAGTACTAAAATGGGATGAATTGAAAAGTAGGCCTGGAAAGCATTCAAAATTCGATGCCATGTGGGCTGGTCCGTACATCATAACTGGAACCACACAAAATAATGCTTTCCATTTGTCTACACTTGAAGGAGAAGATTTGAAAATCTCGGTTAATGGGATTCACCTCAAGCGATGCTTTTGAGGTATTTTTTCAGATTATAATAAGTGCTTTGGCACAGTAGAGTAGAGGCGTGATTTAATTTTAGATTTCAATAAAGTGCTGTTCTAGCACATCTAGTTTCAAATTTCAGCATGTTAGTGGTTAGTAATAAAGCTGGAAACTACACCACATTATTATGAGTCTGCCATGAGCACATGAGATACATATCATACAAAGCATGGAATGAATTCCAATGCTCTGGAGTCTGAATCATACATACCTCACAGATTCATGACAGGCTCATGATAACATGATGTAATTCCCAGCCATCAGCCGTAAAGAAATCAGAAAGCACTCAAGCACATTGTTGGTAGAGGTCTCTTCAGAATATTTTTCAGAAAAACAACAATCATAAATTCTGGTTTTGATTATTGGTTGGCTTGAATAAATATCTTACCCCATAGCAGCAAGATGATGTGTTATCCACCATCATACTAGACTAATATACCACTGTGTATAACATAGAAATATTGAAAAAAAGGAGGAATGGTCACTCCAAGACAGTCGGCATACCACCCTAGTACAATCAAGAATAACGCACCACATTGCTGTTATGACGCAAGGTACACATTCAAGCTAATAGTTCAAGTTTTATGGTAGTTTTTTCAATAAATTTTCAGTCAAATCTGAGAGGTGTCATAACAGCCAGCAGCTATCAGTCTTCACAACCACAATACAATTATTATCACAGAAAAGGGATCATAAAGGAAACAATTTTTTTCCCTTTACTATGATACAATTCTATCCTGGTTATCAAAACGAATAGCTACAAGATCCTATGGCACCTAACAGATCCATTTGAAAAAAGTTCATTTTTCAGTTTTCAGGTTCAGTTTTCAGTTTTCAATTCAGTAAGGCGTGTTTATTTCAGCAAGTGTGTTTCAGTTTTCAAAGTTTCAATTTTTAAAGTTTTGAGAAGGTTCAGTTTTCTAAGTGCTGAAGATGACTCTATGCCCAATGGATTGACAAGACAACTGGTCTATTACTGTTTAGCAAGCAAACAACCTTGAGAGGTCGCCAAAAATGTTACCAATTTAACATGCCTTTTAAATTGTTATGTTTTACGCTAAACTGATTATGTTTTAACTGCTGACGAAATGTGTTTAGCTACTGAGAGTATATAGTACAGAACGAAAAGAATGCAGCAAACAAAGTATATAAAGCATAACAAAGAGAATTGATCACTTTTTCAGGATACAAGTACTGAAATAATATTCAAAGTATTCAAAAAAAAAAATTTTTTTTTACAAAGTGTTCATGTTTACACAGTACTTGAATACAATGCATTCAAATATTACTAGTGCTCTCAGCCCCTAACATAAATATCTGAATTAAACACATTGTACAAACAGAAAAGTACTGAAAAAGAGATAGAAAGGAAAGGCATCCATTGCCTGAATGGAAAGTCGTTGCATTGAACGCTAGAGGGCTGATCCTGCATCTCCATCTGGGAGTAAAACCTGCAAAAAATGAGTAAAGAAATGGATCAGTTCAGACGAATTGAGCAATGGAAAATTTTCCTATCATCTATACTCTGCTGTTTATACAACATGGTTATCCAGATAACTATGCTAAAAGGCAAGAAGGCAAAAACAATCCGAAGAAGATAAAACCTGTTTTTTTTACTAATGAGTTTGTTCCATGTGCAGATACAGGCATGAAGACTTTAGGCTATAGAAGGATCATGCGTAAGTTACATGCATGAAGCCTTTTGACTGAGTTTGTTCGGGCAAAGACAAAAGATATTGGGGAGGTTGTCGAGGGGGCATACATACGTTTTAAGTATGGGACCTTCCGGTTAAACCAATGTAGCTGATTGAAGACATTGAGGAGATCATAGAAAGGACGTGCATAAGTTACAAGCATGAAACTTTCTGGTCAAATCAAGGAGGGGTGAAGACCAAATATTAGAGGAGATCATGGAAGGGACACGCGTACATTACAAGCATGGAACCTTTTGGTTGAATCATGTAGCGGCAAAGGACGAGAGGATTCAGTCGAGGGGGCATACATAAATTCAGGTATGGGACCTTCCGGTCAAATCATGGAGGATATGTATAGTTTCAAAGTTTGAAGTCAAAGGAATCGCAATTATTTTTTCAGCATGTATCAATAAAGTACAGGTACAATCAGTCATAAGGTTGATCAGAATTACCTATCAGTGCCAAATCAATAGGAAAGTAAAGGAAATCTACTACAGAAAAATATAATGCAGATAAACAGGAGTATTAGCATTCATGCTACATTTTCTTTGTTAATATATGACATATCATATTGCTATGAGCAAAATACAGAAGCATGAATTCATGGTATTCATCTTATTCACATTCTGCATGATCGTCAAGTAATAATCAGATTTGAAGGAATAGAGCAGTAACTAATACTCAGCTGTGATAGTTAAGAAATCAGGGTTTGAATGTAAGAAAAGATAGCATTTAATGCAAATAGGCATATTTGGAACAGTTAATGAATCCTGTGTAGAAGGATCTTAAGAAGTGGACTTCTAATGTTCGTCTAGGGGCTGCGCGTGTATTGTATGCATTACTGATTCTAGCAGAAGAGAAGGTGGCAGATTATCTAGACACATTAGTACCTTGTCTTTGCAGTGCTGTCAGTGATGATGATTTAGCTGTTGCACAACATGCCATTAATGCTCTACATGTTTTGGGGTGCCATGTTCTGCTTGATTATTGGCTGCCACTGGTGATAGATCAATTAATACCATCCCTGACATCACAGGCACAGGTGGCCAATGGGCTACGTGTACTTGCGGGCCTACTATATGGAATGACTAATCATGCTGTCAAGGAAAGTACAGTTATAAAGATAACCAAACTGCTCTATGGTGCAAACTTGGGATTCAGTGATTATTCTGCAATAAGACAGCAGTATTGGAAAATCTGATAGAAAAAGGAGGAGTATTATGCCAGTCTTCTTCTTTGGAAATATCACTACTCTTGCTTCAGCTTCAATGTGTGGAGGATGATGATAACACACATCAGCTTGCTGTCATGATGATGGACAGATAGCAACAGCAAGTAAATCATTACTGAAGCGGTTAGATGATAGCAATGACATTGTTCGTCTAGCAATATTACTGGCAAGTTCAAAGTTCCTTATTGTAGCATCACTACCAAATAAAATTTTTGATATAAAGGTTTTCTCAGCAATCTCATACTTCACATGGGGGATCTAAATGAGAAATTTCAGGACGGAGTGTACAAAGTAATAAAAGAATATGCATCTCAATATCCAGAAATTGTATTTAAAGTGGCAAAAAGAACTCAGGAGCGCCATCAGAATATAAAATGTTGTGATCAGCTATTACAGTTTGCAGCTTCAAAGATGGATCAAGTTATAGGAGAGGAACTGTGTGCATAATAAAATTAGCAAAACAAGCCCAGGACGAGACTTAATGGAGTCCTCACAGCATTTATAAGATCACAGCCAACAGATCTTGAAGTTTTTATTTTTTATTTTAATTCAAAAATCTCAAGGGACAGGAAAAAGAAAACCAATGTGTATGATATCAACAGCAGCAAGCTTAGTAAAAGCCATAAAATGGAGTATTCACAGCATTTTTTAAAGGTAACAGCAAAGCATGCACATACCCAGCAAAAAACTCATGACAAAGGCATATAGTGCTACGAAAATGATTAACAACAGCAGAAAGTAGACCCAACAAAGGCTCATACCAGTGAATATAGCGTCCAAAGATAACTCCAAGAAGAAAATCTGCAAGCTCATGAAGGGCCGTTTAACTAAAAATGATGACCAGTATGGCCAAGCAAGAAAATCCGAGAGCTCTCATAGCATGAAATATACAGAGCTGGCCAAGGAGAAATTCGGCCATAACATAGAAGAAGGGAGAGGTCGTGCAACACAAAGCATGGCATCTCCAAAGAAGAAACGTTCAAGTTTAAACCCATCTGGAGAAGGAATAACCACAGCAAACTCTGATCTGAAAACGCCCAGTATCAAGGAAAATCCGCTACCTCACGCAATAATATGGAGTCCTCAGCGAGTAATACATGAACCCGCAGCCAGAGAACCAAAAATGGCGCCCATAAATCTGCAAAATATCCATGCCTGCAGCTAGGGTTTTTAAAACCCTTTCCTCCTCCATACGTGAGATCCAAAATGAAGACAAAACAAAGTAATTACCCTCTTTTGGTCTTTGGACGTATTTTATATTTTGCCTTTGCTATATTACATAAAATTTCGGGTCCATACCACAATCTGTGGTCATGCGTTTTTTAGAAGAATAAACTTTATTAAGTTTTGTGTGTATGAAATGAATTAATTATCATTTCATGTATATTAAACTAATAAGGTTATATATATATATATATATATATATATATATTTTATTAATATTAATATGACATAACATATTCATATTAATATTAATAAAAATAAAAATAATTAATTTCCCTTATTATATTTAATATTAATGTGTCTATTGATAAAATAAAAATAAAATAAAATATAAACACATTAATATTAAATGTAATAAAAGATTTAATTGTAAAAATGATAAATCAAATGATTATGATTATAAAATCGTTGATTTTATTATTTAAAGGGAATTATATGAGTTTAATGCCTAAATGCAAGGAGAAAAGATTGGAAGGATATTTTTAGAAGGAACATTCAGTTAACAGGCGGTATTATGAGGTCAGGTTCAGTTTCAGTTGCATATACAGATTTGTGAGTTATTTGATGATATTTTTAGCATCTTATGGGGCAGTTGAGATCAGTTATGCATGCAATTCAGATTGAGGGCTTATTTTATGCATATATTGCATAATTTAAAGTAGTTTAACATGCTATTTTTGTGAGTTTCTTAGTACATCCGAGTTTGACCTTTTTGTGCATGATTTTCTAGAGCTAGAGGTAGTTTTGAGTTATCCAGCAGTTGGGCAGGTGGTTAAGTGAAGTTTTTAGTGACTCCATCATAGTTTTCATCATTTTTTGGTGATTTTTCCTAAGCATGATTTTGGAATCCGAGTTAGGGTTATTCTTCTATATATTGTACTTTCACCTCATTATGAGGGACCTTCTTTTGGATTCAAATTTTTTTTGTAGATTGCAGATTTTGAATTTGATTGTAAGGGCACTTGTGACAGAGATTTTTCAGCATTGATTATAGAGATACAACGGTTCCTTATCATAGATTCTTGTGCAATTTTGTGAATTCCTTGCTTTAATGTTGTGTTTGCCTTCATTATAGTTAGATTCCTAGTTGTAGATTTGAATCGTGATACATGTGATTGTAGGTCTATGTTTGTGATTATTGTTTTCTTGCAGAAAATTGGTGAAACTTAGGTATCCCTTTTAAAGCAGGAGATCCCAATCTTTATATAGAAACACTGTTGTGATTACATGATTGTCTGATATTGTGAAACAATTGTCTTTTTCGTAGTTTGTGCTGAAGTAATCAAAATTACATTAATAACCATTGGTGTATCACCTCACTTAGATTAGTTTTAATCATTCATTCATTCATTTCTTACCCTTATCTTGAGTACGATTTAGGATTAGGTGATCACAACTTAGGAACCGGCCTAGCTTCCGAAGATTCTTCTCTCGTTTTAGGACAACCCACCACCCAAGAGAGTTTCCGCTGTTTCATAGGATAGCTTGATTTTACATCTCGCTAAAGGTGCAAATCCTGATTGACAACAATAACCTTTACCATTGGGGCACAAAGACTTCTAGAAGTAAAGAATTCTAACTATTTTTGGAATTAAGAAGGAGATACAAGCTACAGTCAAAGCTCCTAGTCTATGTATCACCACAACCGCTTCTAGTGAAACCTTTGGGTCCGATTGTTTCCTAACTCTTTATACTCAACTATGAAGAATGCAAAAACACATGAATCAAAGATAACAAATTCAAATCACAGTCAAAGTTTTCAACTTGCACTAGTCACAATTGAACTCAATCAAAGTTCAGCTCCAAATGTTTCATTGTATTCACTTTGTTCTCAAAATAGTACTACACAATCAAAGTTATGCTTGCACAATTTCTCTAGAGCTTGTTTGCATACAATAAAAGATGATTTTTACAATAAGGGGGCACTCTTTTATATAGGCAAAGGAGTTGAGAAAAATGAAGAAAATGTGGGAGGAACTCAACCAAATTTGACCCGATCTAACTAATGAGATAAATTATTGGATTACATGTCATAAGGACATGCAAATGGTATTACATGTAATTACACAATTTCATGCAATACATCCTCTCTAACTACATGCATGAAAATAAAGAAAGAAGTCGGAAGTAGAGGGAATAATCCTATGGATTATAATGAAGTGCCTTGTATTTGGTGATGCAGTCATGCACTATAGGAAGCTCCGAGATCTCCATTGATTTTGATATGGTCTTAGTCTTGACTGGATCGGTTATGCTGATCTTAAGATCTTGTAGTTTTCTACAATCGAATCTTGTAGATGCTTTGCCACTGATTTATATTGGGCAAATCTATTCATCATATGTGAGCCAAATTCTTCAAAACCAAGTTCAACATTGACTCTTTTTGTGTATTTTGAAGTCATTTCTTCTATTGAAACCAAATTATAATGTTTAGTGCTAACAATGCATCCTATTTGTTCCAAGTTACAAATAAGGTTTGTTTCAAATGTCTAATAGTCTTCCAAGGCTGCTCGCAATTTGGTCAATATTTTTCCTAGTGTCTCTTCCTTGTGTCCCATGAGACCCTGGCATCTCTAAAACATCTTTAAAGACAAAATGACTTCACATGCCACCATGCTATCCAAATCAGTATTGGCCATCTCCTCCTAATTTACCAAAAGTTCTTTTAGAGTGCTGGCTTCTTGATTCATAGAAATAATCAAGTTGTGTATGGTTTCTTCAATTTCTCTAATGAGTTCAAGAACTCTGATTGCATCTTTGATGGCCTGCACTCCTTTTGAGACAACTTCTCCAAACCAAGTTTTGGCTACTTCAATCAAGAAAGATTACTATGAAGAGGAGGAAAGTAATGTTGGCTCTAGACAACAACGTTTCTTACATGTTAAGCCGCAAAAGAGATAGGGACCCTTACGTTTCTTATGTTTCTTGTGTCCTCAACAATAGATTGTAAGTAAGTGTAATGTCCCCTTTTTAGCATTCATAGCATGATGTTGTCGTTAGCCTATTTCCCCACGGTCCCGTAGGCTAACTAGGACATTAAAGGGGCTTAGAGGCCATTTGGCCTAGATAGTTTCAGTTGCACGTCTTTCTGAGAGGTTTTGAGGCAACTTTGGGCATACTTACTATTTATAGTAGGTCATCTTGGATATGGTCGGACATCCAGTGGCAGTGGTATGTCGATGGTAATTGTTTAAAATCGACAAGAAGACTTGTTTATCATTGATAAGATTTGTTATGCATTGATAAAGTTATTTTATAAAGTTAAATTTAAATATTTAACTTTATTAATGCATAGACTATAGTTTGTGGGAAATATTTAAATTAAAAGAGTCCCCTTTATTTTATAACACATTGGAGGCATAAGTTACATAAAGGGAGTTATCTTTTATCCCACATTGAGAAAACGAAAGATGGGGCTCTTGTGAAAACACTATAAAAGAAATGGAAGAGCTTCTATTTTAGCATGCTTGGGAAAATCAAAGAAATTGGAAAATTTTCTGGAGATCATGTCTCAATAGTTTGAAGGACGAAATCCATTCAAGCTGAAAATCTTGATTCCATTGAAAGATATGGTCTTGAGATTCAACCGGGTAGCAGTCTGAAAAAAGCAGATACGAAAAAGCAGCCCGAAAAAGCGGAATCGAAAAAGCAGCCCGGAAAAAGCAGAACCGAAAAAGCAGGCGGAAAAAGCAATCCGTAAAAGCAGTTCAAAAAAGCGAATCCGAAAAAGCAGTCGAAAAAGCAAATCGGAAAAAAACAAAGCAGAAGGGGCAGCATTGTAGAAAATTATTACAGCCATCTACAATCAGGTTCTTCACTTCTGATTTGGCATATTTTCTGAGAAATGTAGGTTTTCAGCTGAGTACAAAATATAGCATCAGCACTTCACTATTTTCATATTGTACTTGTCTTTGTTTGCCATTTGGCATTATTGGTATCAAAGGAAGGCAAGGATTTTGCAATTGAAAGAGCATTGTAATCTTTAGACTATCTATATTGCAAACGTAGAGTTTGATGATCAACTTATTAGTTTGCGTGCCAATTGTTTGACAAAATGTCAATTGGCTGTAAGTTCTCTTTTTGGCATAAACAATGTCATAATTTTGCATACTAAGTGTTTATATTAATGCCACTTGGTTGTAAATGCATAATGCCATCTTAGGTTGCATCCAAAGTATTTGTCATAATCACTAGTTGCTGTAGCTGCATATTGTAAGTAGTTTAAGTCACATATTTGTATTGGATATTGCCAAAATTAGTTGCACATTCATGTTAGGTCATTGTTTAGACAAATCTGGAGTCTTTGTAAGCATTCTCCTTGATGCAAATCGAAATAAGAGTTATTGCAGCAACCTGAAAAGTTATATCAGTCATATGACCCCTTGTATGCAAAGTGTTTGACAAAATTCCTTGAGCTTTCATCAGCATTTTTGAGGGCAGATTTGAGGAGGGTCATTATAGTGGTATCAGAGCTTGCTTGCAAAGTGTTTGACGAAATGTCAAACAACTGAAGTATAAAGATTTTTGGTGTTTGAAGAAGTTATAACCTATTGGGGTTATTATAGTGGTATCAGAGCTTGCTTGCAAAGTGTTTGATGAAATGTCAAACAATTGAAGTATAAAGATTTTTGGTGTTTAAAGAAGTTATAACCTATTGGGGTTATTACAGTGGTATCAGAGCGGTTTCCTGCCATCCTATGGAGGTCTTATTGGGAATTTAGATTAGCCAGATAGAGAGAAAAATGTTTGACAAAATGAATGCCGATCCAGATCAGGGAAAGGAAAGATTCGTACAGTTATTAGACACCTTAGCACAGGGACAACGATCAGCAGAGCAGAGAGCACAGGAACAGAGTCAGAGATTGGAGCTTATGATGCAGATGATGGCTCGTCAAATGGGGTTGAATGGTAATGTGGGTGGAAGAAATAATCAGAATGGTAATAACCAGAGTGGTAATAATCAAGATGGGACACATAATGGATGCGAACAAGTTGGGAACAATTTCGGTCATGCACCCCAGCAAACTAGGATAGTGAGTTCGAGACCCATTATTCCCACATTTCCTCCTAGAGCTCCAGAGCAGCCCGTACCACAGCCCCAGATCATTGATATACAGGACCAGCTGAGGAGAGATTGGGAAGCCGGAGGTCCAAATTTTATTGCTGCAATCACCTTTAGGGAGTATATAGATGTGCGGATGAAGCATATGCCATGTGGACATGACAGGAACCGGAGCTATGAGCTACGAAAGAAAGTAGGGAAACTTCAGTTACCATATTATGATGGCTCGGGGAAGTCTACAGCAAGAGCTTGGGTTCAAAAGCTTGACACATACTTACAATTGAACTTTATGCTTGAGGAAGAAGCTCTTAAGTATGCAACAATTCACCTGGATGGGTTAGCACACAAGTGGTGGCATCATGGTATGGTCACTATGGGTCATGCACACATTACCTCATATGTGGAGTTTATGGAGAGACTGATTGAACGCTTTGATAGGCCTAAGGATCATACTTTCCCTATGAAAGGTGAAAACTTGTATGAGGAGTTTAACAGACATGCAGATTCGATACAGGGAGACTTCAGCACATCTTCAGGTAATGGTTTATCTGCATCATCTTCACAGGCAGAAGGGGTTTTAGATGTTGTGCAGGTTGAGCCAATTGTATCAGAAGGTGATATCATAGGCACATTGGATTGCATGATTGACACAGATAGTGATTCCAGTACAGTTGGGCTGGATGAAGTTACAACAGTTGAGGATACTGTCATGTTTGAGGATAGTACAGTTGATCAGAAAGTGAGCATTCAAGACTTTGCAGAAAATGAGTATCAAGCATAGTTGGATGCTTCTTCACATGAGATAGAGGCTACTAGCTCTTCACTTGGTTTGGCAAGCCAACTGAAGACAAGGAACAAGGATATTGTCGGGACTTTATCTCATCATGACAGGATGTATGGATTGATTGAGAATCACATTTGGATGATTCAACTGCAGGAGAGACAGAAAGGAGTCACAACAGGTTCTTGTGACGACTTATAGCAGATCAAGGAAGGCATGGAGGCAATGAAGGTAAGTTGCATACACCGACTTTCAGATCGCGATCATCTCCTTAATCTTGCAGGGATCTATTTAGATGCATTGAAGAAGGAGGAGGAGGTTGACCAGCTTTCTCATGAGCTAGAGGATACTCGAAATCCCTTGGTGTGTATTCAGTTGGCTCTCCAGGATTCTGAGAGACATGTGGACGAGCTTTGTCTTGAGGTGAGCTCAGTTCGGGAGTTAGCGCTTATAGCCGGGACTCAGTTTTCTTTTACAGTCAGGTCACATGTTGATGATTTCTCAAAGATGACAGAGTTTACAGGAGAGTCCCAGGATCTAATTATTACAGACAACACCCAGGGGGATGTTGTGGATAGTTTTGAGGACTTAGTTTCCTCAGCAGTTTTTTATGGTACGGAGGGGTTGGACAGCGATGCTGCAGTTTTTGATACTACGTATGTTGATATGAGCTTTGGAGTTGATTCGCAGGATATGGATGGTAATAGTCTAGAGACCAGTAACTTTGAGGATGCTCCTTTAGACAGTGTGTCAGAGGAGGTTTGTAGGAGACAGTCTAGCCAGTGCCATCATGTGTCTAGTCAGTTGAGAGTTAGTGAGCGAGACATTTCTATCGCTTGCCAGCATTTCAACGCTGCTCGTCAGTTGTTAGCAATTTATGGATGGGGTTGTCCTACTAGTGATGAGCAGGGAGGTAGTTATTTTTCCTTGACAGAGATCCACTCTTTATGGGAGGCTATTCGGATTCTGAGACAGGATTATATGCAGTTGGTAGTCGACAGAGATTATCTTATGGAGTGGGGGAGTACAGCATACGATGCATTATTGGCCAAGGAAGATGAGGTGAGTGAGCTTACTCAGCAGCTCGAGGTGACTTCTGAGATTCTTGAGAGTACACAGTTGGCTTTCGAGGAGTCACAGTTTCATTTGGCTAAGGTGACCATGGAGTTAGAGCGACTAGAGTCTTTACCAGATTCTGTATAGTCACAAGCTGTGGTGTCTAGTGATCCGAGGATGTCCATGGTCGAGATTGTTAGAGACAGTGGAGATGGGGATGCATCCACCCTTGATACTAACATTGGCATATCGGTTCCGTTCCTACTAGAGTCAGGATCAGTTGAGTTGGGTGCTGCAGCAGATTGTTGTGGTATGCCTGACATGGTGGTGGCCTCTAGTATTGATGGCACGGAGACTAGAGATGTTGTATCAAAGATCATGTATGATGTTGGTGAGCCGGCAGTTGGCATGGTTCCTGCTAGTGATACTACTCCCTTGGTGATGTCTTCGAAGGTAGTAGTTAGTTCCAGCTTGGTTAGTGATCGATTGCAGTTAGTTTCATCTGGGTTGCAGTCTGAGCCACTGACTAAGATTGGCGCATTCTATCGACATTACACTGTGAGGTATGCTCATCAATTTACCTTTGATGACCATGTTGATGAGATGATGATATGGAGATATACTTTGATTCCTAGTGCTTGTCATCAGTTATGGGATGGTTTGACGCCACAAGATGAGAGTTGTGATGGGCATGACATGGCAATAGGTTCTGCAGTTGATAGCTTGATAATACATGACTTAGAGCAGGAGTTTGGGAGTGATGCTTCAGCGGTTGTTATTGATTCTACTCCTTTGGTTATGACATCTCCTGACTTAGCTGGTGATCAGTCACAGTGGGTTGTATCACTTGTTCATGGTGAGCTGTTGACTGGGGTTGGTTCTTTTTATCGGCATTATACTGCAGGGTATGTACATCAGTTAGCATTTGATCCTTGTGTTGAGGAGTTGGTGGCAGGCAGATTTGGTTTGGGTTCCATTTCTTGCTGTTTATCTTGTGATGTCTTTTCACCATCAGTGGTGCATGGGAGTTATGGTTATGAGACAGTGGCCCATAATTTACAGAGTTGTGTTAACTGCAGTAGATGTACAGTGTGTGGATTCTTTGTATTTGGTGCAGTTTCATGTGGGAGTGGTCACTGTTGTTGCAGAGTTGGATTGTACATTCCATATAGACCAGTGGGATGCGTTGATGGTATTTACTGTGTTGGCAGTTTGGGTTATCTACTCTACTTGGGTTCTGATATTTCGAGAGCTTGTTTCTCATGGGTTCCTGACTTTGGAGTTTGCGTGAGTTGTATTCGCCAATTTGATTATGGATTTCTCTTGGTTAATTTTCAGAGGTTGTTGCAGGAGCCTACGTTGACTAACAGCAGTATAGTTCATGACTACATTTGGGATCTAGGTGGATTGATTGGGTTGTTGTTCGGCCATTGCTTGGGGACAAGCAATTTTGGGAAGGGCGGACTGTAATGTCCCCTTTTTAGCATTCATAGCATGATGTTGTCGTTAGCCTATTTCCCCACGGTCCCGTAGGCTAACCAGGACATTAAAGGGGCTTAGAGGCCATTTGGCCTAGATAGTTTCAGTTGCACGTCTTTCTGAGAGGTTTTGAGGCAACTTTGGGCATACTTACTATTTATAGTAAGTCATCTTGGATATGGTCGAACATCCAGTGGCAGCGGTATGTCGATGGTAATTGTTGAAAATCGACAAGAAGACTTGTTTATCATTGATAAGATTTTTTATGCATTGATAAAGTTATTTTATAAAGTTAAATTTAAATATTTAACTTTATTAATGCATAGACTATAGTTTGTGGGAAATATTTAAATTAAAAGAGTCCCCTTTATTTTATAACACATTGGAGACATAAGTTACATAAAGGGAGTTATCTTTTATCCCACATTGAGAAAACGAAAGATGAAGCTCTTGTGAGAACACTATAAAAGAAATGGAAGAGCTTCTATTTTAGCATGCTTGGGAAAATCAAAGAAATTGGAAAATTTTCTGGAGATCATGTCTCAATAGTTTGAAGGACGAAATCCCTTCAAGCTTAAAATCTTGACGCCATTGAAAGATATGGTCTTGAGATTCAACAGGGTAGTAGTTTGAAAAAAGCAGATACGAAAAAGCAGCCCGAAAAAGCGAAATCGAAAAAGCAGCCCGAAAAAAGTGGAACCGAAAAAGCAGGCGGAAAAAGCAATCCGTAAAAGCAGTTCAAAAAAGCGAATCCGAAAAAGCAGTCGAAAAAGCAAATCGGAAAAAAACAAAGCAGAAGGGGCAGCATTGTAGAAAATTATTACAACCATCTACAATTAGGTTCTTCACTTCTCATTTGGCATATTTTCTGAGAAATGTAGGTTTTCAGCTGAGTACAAAATATAGCATCAACACTTCACTATTTTCATATTGTACTTGTCTTTGTTTGCCATTTGGTATTATTGGTATCAAAGGAAGGCAAGGATTTTGCAATTGAAAGAGCATTGTAATTTTTAGACTATCTATATTGCAAACCTAGAGTTTAATGATCAACTTATTAGTTTGCATGCCAATTGTTTGACAAAATGTCAATTGGCTGTAAGTTCTCTTTTTGGCATAAACAATGTCATAATTTTGCATACTAAGTGTTTATATTAATGCCACTTGGTTGTAAATGCATAATGCCATCTTAGGTTGCATCCAAAGTATTTGTCATAATCACTAGTTGCTGTAGCTGCATATTGTAAGTAGTTTATGTCACATATTTGTATTGAATATTGCCAAAATTAGTTGCACATTCATGTTAGGTCATTGTTTAGACAAATCTGGAGTCTTCGTAAGCATTCTCCTTGATGCAAATCGAAACAAGAGTTATTGCAGCAACCTGAAAAGTTATATCAGTCATATGACCCCTTGTATGCAAAGTGTTTGACAACATTCCTTGAGCTTTCATCAGCATTTTTGAGGGCAGATTTGAGGAGGGTCATTACAGTGGTATCAGAGCTTGCTTGCAAAGTGTTTGACGAAATGTCAAACAACTGAAGTATAAAGATTTTTGGTGTTTGAAGAAGTTATAACCTATTGGAGTTATTACAGTAAGAGAGCAATGGGACCCTTGGAATCATCATTCCAAAATCAAGCTAGATACATTGCTGATCAAGCGATAACTAGATGCATTTGTGCAAACGAATTGTCATTTAATGTTGTTCGCTCACCGTATTGGGAATACATGGTGAAGGCAGTTAATGAGGCTCCAAACGGGTTCAAGAGCCCTAGTTATGAGAAGATACACACCACTTTATTGGATGATGAGGTGGTCTGCGAAGAGAATGCCATGTTGCCTGCCCATCAAGGATTCCTGGGTCGAAACAGGTGTGACAATAATATCAAATAGATGGAAAGATACAAGGCACCGTCCATTGGTGAATGTTATTGCAGTTTCTACAAGAGGTGCAATGTTTCTTAAAGTCTTGGATTGTGAAAGAGAGGTAAAGGATGGTCCTTTCATTGCGAATATTCTCATCCAAGCTATCAAGCAAGTTGGCCCTCAGAATGTTGTTCAAATAATAACCAACAATGTAAAGAATTGTAGGGCTGCCGACTTATTGGTTGAGGAGCAATATGAACACATTTTCTAGACACCTTGTGTTGTGTACTCACTGAACCTAATGCTGCAAAAAATTGGCAATCAGATTGAGTGGATAAAAACAATGTATGAAGAGGCACAAGATATCCAAATGTTTGTCACGAACCATCATATGACATAAGCCATATTCAGACAATTCTCGAAATTGGAGCTCTTGACGGTAACTTGAATTGTTTAAAGTTTAACATGTTTTAGAAATCTAGTCACTTTAGTAAACTTTCTATGTTTTCAAAATTTTAATCTATTATTATTTTGATTTTAAAATGGGTTGTTGAGATCCGCTTTGCCTGGAACAATATTCTTTTGAGATGCCTTGTTAGGCTTAAAGAGATATTGTCTAGAATAGTAACTAGTTCCAATTCGAGCATTTGGAGGGAATCTAAGTTCCAAGGCAGCTGCCATAAGGGGATTGATACTAGATGAGTCTTGGTGGGATTGTGCTGAGTACCTTCTGAAGATTACTGAGCCTATATTGAGCATGATCTAATACACTGACATATGATGGCATTGACTCCATGATTGAAGACATTAGAAATATCATAAATGAGAAAGAGCAGGATCCTGATGAAATGTTCTTCAAAGAGATACTAGTAATCATGGTAGAGAGATGAAACAAAATGATTACCCCTTTGCATCTACTTGCCTTTGCATTGAACCCCAAGTTCTATAGCCATTTGGTCCTCAAGGGGAGTACCATTAGAGTTGCCCCATATACAGATCTGAAATTGCTCAAGGGTACAAGGCAGCTTTTCGAAGACTCTTTTCTGAGCATCTACGACCAATAGTAAGGTTTGAATTTATGAGTTTCGTGAGCACCGATGATTGTAGTCTTGACACTCTTGAAAACAAGAACAATGCTGATGCTCATAAATAGTGGTACTTCCATTGAGAAAGATACCAACACTTGCAGCCCATTGCCATCAAAATTTTGTCACAAGTTCTTTAATCATAAGAGTCTAATTTCTAGTTTTTTGATGGTAAATTTGCAGATCTTGATAGGTTGTTAGCTCATCATCATCTGAGAGAAATTGGAGCACAGACTCCATCCATTCAATAAAATGCAAGCGACTAAACTCCAAGAAGGCAGATAACTTGGTGTTTGTGCATTCAAACTTGAGGCTCACAACTCACAAAGAGAATACCTACAAAAAGGGGGAGACAAAACAATGGGATGTTGAACTAGAGGTTGTAGAGTTGGGACCACTTTGATGCACTTGCGGTTGAAGATGGTGATCTTGAGATACATAGTGATGATGGAGCTGATACTGAGGCTACGACTGAGACTGCTGATGCTAGTGGCACTAATTGTACTTCTAATCAGCAACTGCCTACTAATGATGAATTCTTTGATGATTTTTGACGAGGCATTGATATTTGATCACATATGAGTCTATGACTGATTAGTACATTACTGATTATTGATTAGTAATGTTGACATTGTTGTTTTAAAGTTTTTGAACTGAAACATTTATGTAGTGGTGTATTTTGACATTTTGTCATGCCATTCGAACAAAATCGTTAATATATGCGGTGGTGTACTTTTCTAAATTGCTTTATATTAGCATAGTGGTGTATGAACTTATTTGCTGTAGCATATTTTTACATATATATAAGATTCTTTTAAAAAATTCTTGTACAGATGAACCCAAATCTTTTTGATCGAATTTTGAACCCGCATCCGAACTGGCAACTTAGATTTACACTATTAAGCAATACCCATGCATTCTTGTGTTGTCTTCTCACTCTATCATATGCAGAAGTGAGTTGGCATACAAGCTCCAATAGTATGAGCCTATTTGATGGGTATCTTGGGAGATTCTTTAGGCACAATAGACTACTGGCTACTAGAATATAGGTGAAGGTCTTAAATTGAATGTAGTAGGTGCCAATCTTTGTGATCTTGGCTACTACCTCTATTGACATTCATTGAACTGAAACATTTATGTAGTGGTGTATTTTGACATTTTGTCATGCCATTCGAACAAAATCGTTAATATATGCGGTGGTGTACTTTTCTAAATTGCTTTATATTAGCATAGTGGTGTATGAACTTATTTGCTGCAGCATATTTTTACATATATATAAGATTCTTTTTTAAAATTCTTGTACGGATGAACCCAAATCTTTTTTATCGAATTTTGAACCCGCATCCAAACTGGCAACTTAGATTTACACTATTAAGCAATGCCGTGTTTGGTGAAGTTAAGCTGGAATACTACTTATTTGGTTCGTGATTTCTTATTGACTGCAGATTTCAATAACCATAATGGCATTCCTGTGCAAGGAGTTTGTATTTGATTTTAGGCAAGACAACTGTTTGACGAAATTTCTTCAGAATATATTGAAAATTTAACACAGAGACTTGATTTGGTTCAAGTTCACCCGGTGTGGGTTCTTACATTGGCCTAGTGGCTAATTTGATTACTAAATGTTTCAAACCTTCATGCCAAAACATGGAATCCGTCATTCAGTTGTTGTCATTGAGATAGTTGATGCAATCAGGAGTCATAGAGACTTTTAAGTATGTAGAGAATTTCAGAATACTTAATCCTGGAAATGATAATGCTATAATCTATTTGGTTTCTCATAGGTATGCCATACCAACTGGGAACCAGGAACAGGAGTTACAAAGCTTGTCTATCTGATGCCAGCTTTATTCAATCCTTTGGTTGATGCCCACCCATGACTGCATCAGGGGAATTCGTTTTTTATAATATGTGCCTTGCAATTTTATCAGTTGGTGGCATGCCTTTTACTAATATGTGTGGGTGCTTTAATTCCTGAGAAAAGTTAGCCAGGCACAACTTGGAGTGGTTGTCTACATAAAGTGTTGCCTTGAATTTTTATTACTTGATCATTCTCTTGTGATGGATTGCATCTACTTGTACATAAGGATTCTCCTACATATTTTCTTAATAGAGATTCTGTTATGAATTTCAGGAGATCAACAATTCTCCTTTGTTGCTTTAGTGCACATCAAAGATGTAAATCGTCAGTTTTTCATTATTGATCTTGTGGCATTTGGGTTTGTTTTTAATTTCTCTAGCCTGAATGAGGATAGGAACAGCTAGACATTGTTTGTATAAAAGATCTGAATTTGATGTTAATTTTGTTCCTTTCACCACCCTTTGATTATTGGGTTGTTGTAGAATTCTGCTTAGAGATTCTAATATTAGGACTTTATATTATGACAAGATTGGTTTCTTTCTCCAAGACCTTAAGAGACTTGGAAGAAAGCTTTCCATATCCATTGATTGAAACAGTAGTAAGGCATTGGAGATATGATATTAATTTAACTAGATATCATTCCATACGTAAGTCAAATATTCTTAACACCTTTTTTAGGAATCTCCCGAGCTATATGAAGTGCTGCACTTTTTACAAGATGAGGGTTGCAGTATTATTGACACCTGATCGCACACCCATATAGTGAGTGGATCTTAGCTGATTGGAACCTTGGTAGAGCTGATGGCAAAATAACATTAGGTTTGATGATCCGTCTTGATTTCTTCCCACAATTGAGAAAGTGAGTTTGACATCTTGCATAGATAAACTAGTGATCTTGGAGGTACTGCAAATATCAGAAGAGTGTTCTTGAATATCACAGACAATGAAACATGAGTTAGCATTACCACTAGAGAATCTACCAAAGTCAAATTGCGCAAGGTTTGCCAAGGTCACATTATGTTATTCATGAGTTTTAATCTCTTAATGACCATTTTCTCATTTCCTTCATTTGATTTGATTGCTAATAATGTAGATTGTTGCTTTTGCAGAAGCTTGCAAAGAAGCACCAAGCAGTAGCATTGCTTCAGCGCCGGCTTGATGACATACCAACTCAGACTGAATTAGTACAGTATGCATGTTTAATGAGTCTCTTTCCTTATGTGATAACTTTTTAGGAAATGATGCATAACAGAGTTTTGTAAATATTAATAAAGCACAGACTAAATCTGTTTGTACAAGCTTTTGAAGTCTTCAAATCCTTTCATATATAGATTTGGTATGTTGATTGATTTGATTCTGACTAAAATTGTTTAGCTCAGTATGTACAGTTTTTTGGACCCATCCTTGTACAGTCAGGATGTAGGAAGAGTTTGCCATGTTTTTTTTTACAAAATATGAATGGTAAAACATAAATCTATTTTAATGCTAAAGAAAGATTTCTCTTGGATCTATTTACATGGATTTGGGATTGTTAGGCAAAATCTGGACAACTGATCACTGTTGGCTTGGATCCAGCTGCATGATATAACTCTTTAGTGGGAAAAATATTAAAAAAATAAAAATGAATTAATTTATATTTTAGATAGATAATTGTGTTATTGAGAAAACCCAATGTCGATGAGCAACCCTGGGTTGTATGTCCTTGTCATTTTGGCTTACTCACCAGCATGATTTTGTTGAGGCATGTTAATGTGGTATCATTGGGCGCCTCCAATTGCGAGCTATAGAAATTGCAAATGTCTGCTTCATTTTCAGTGAAATCTTCTACTAATATGGATAGTGATATTGTTTAAGGTACCCGTCGATTTTGGAGATGAGTAGATGCCTCCTCCATGTTGAGGCACAGACATCCTTGTCATTTGAGCTTACTCACTAGCATGATTTTGGTGAGGCATGTTGATGTGTTATCATTGCATGCCTCCAATTATGAGTTGTAGAAATTACAAATGTCTGCTTCATTTTTAGTGAAATCTGCTACTAATGCGGAGAGCAATGTTATTTTAGGTAATAAGAAACAAGGAATTTTCTTTTGACTGTAAATTTCAACTAGGAATGTTTTGGTTAACAGTTTGTCCTCCTAGTTTGGTTTATGCCTCAACTCTTTAAAATGCCCAATGTTTGGACTTTGGAGTGACAAAAGGATGTTACCAGCAGATGGATTAGTGTAGGTGTTCTATCGCTACCCTCTGAATTGAAAGGTACAGTTCCCTTATCTTGCAAAGATTTGCAATGAATGATGTTTTTAGTAGATCAGAGGTCTTAAGGGGGATGCTCTTGACCAGAGAACAATAGAGGCTAACCAGGATGCCTGTAACCACAAGCACCTCAGATAGATTGATGGATTCTACTAACTTCTACTTCTAACTTCTACTCCTAACTTCTACTCCTACTGTTAAGCTAATGAATGCAGGGAGTGCAATATGAAAACAAAGCATTCATGATCCCAAGCGGCTTTTGGTCTAGACAAAGTTGCCCAACAACAACTTCCCAGCTCACAGCAACTCAAGTTCCACAATACACAATGCAGAGCTAAACTAAGAAGGTGCAATATAATCCAGGAAAGGAAACAGATTTGCAAATGAAAAGCAACACTTCGATTACTTATACTGATGACCTGTACTAACACTCAGATCAGCAAGAAATCAACAACTTCATAAACAAATGTCTTTCAATTCCATAGAAATCTAATCTAACATGCAAATGAGTGACAAACTGTCAACACCAACATGGTAGATTCAGCAACACTGTCATACACATTCTTCAACCCCTGGTCAGCCTCAACCAAGCTCTCCTTTTTGAATCCAATTGATTGCTTCCAATGAACCAAGGGCTCTTTACCAGTCCTAAGGATGCAAAGACTGATGGTAACATCAGCATTCATTTTAATCACTTCCTGGATCAGCGCCAACTCATCAGTTAGCTTCTCTGACTCTGTCTGCATTGAGATTTGGTTTGTAGACACAACCTCTCTCAATCTATGTGCATCCAAATCAGATTGCTCAGGTTCTTGATTAGAGGACCTCGGGCCTTCAAATCTTCAATCCATGCTCGACCAATCTGCTCGAAATGCCTCTCCTTTTGCAACTTCATCAGCAAGTTTTTGTTCTCTTTTGCAATTGGATCAAATGTGCTTGTAGAAGCACTATATGCTGGTACTATGGCAAGGGGTCCAAGCATGGCTCTGATGTAATCAATCAGTTTCTTATTGGAGGCTTTTTGCTATCTTCAATTCCTCCAATCTGTCTTCTATTCTTATGTTTGTGATTTCCATATATTGACCATAGAATCATGTACTGGTGGTGATGCAGAGTACACAACAGAAACTTCTCTCCAATCCAATCCTTTAATATGGATCAACGTGCTGATGTAATATCTACTCAAACTTTTACTGTTCCTCTCCTAGGTTCCCACTTCACTCGTGGGATACAATTCCTTACAAGGTACTACAAACTTCAATATGCTGATCCAAGACCTAGGGTATCCTATACTGGTTCAAAAGAAGGATTTTATGCTTAGTTCCAATCACCAAACATCTCTCAAAGAACTGATTACCTATATTGCAGATTTATGGCTTTTTGATCTTCTTGTAGACTAGGCCTCTCCTAGCAACTTCCCTTAAGACAAGGTTAAGGCTGTGGATCCAGGACTTCTTGAGATGGATTCAACAGGTTCAAACATGACCCTTTCACTTCCCTAAACGTCAATTATCAGTTTCACTCCTGCAACACAAAAAAACTACAAACAACACTTTAGCCTAGTTGATCAAATTAGGCTAGGGCTTGGTAGAGTTGCCTCAGTTGGGTGCATGAAACCAATCTATTGATCTGGTGACCTCCTACAAACAGAGTTTGAACTGTTTCATCAAGAAAATTTGACCCACAACCATCCTTTGCTGATCATACGCTCAAACAGTGCATTTTGAGGCTATATACATGGTTATATTTAGCCTAGGGCATCAAGTTTGAAATAGAAAATGGGCTCTTCCTATCCTGTGCTCTTGAAGTCATAAAATACAACCTATTAACTTGCATTTCACCGAATGGCATCAATTTCCAACGGTGAAATTGAAAGTTAGGGTCATTTCTTTGCTCCAAACCCTTGAATGGAGGGTTTCAGACCTGTACTCAGTAAAAATGATGTAACTCCTTTGAAACTTGATCAAAATCAATCAAACCAAGTGCAAATGAAAGCTAACTCAGAGGACTGACTTTACACATGCATTATTTGGTCTCACCAATCCATACAGGGCCGTACAAGATAAAATTGCTCCAGAAAACAGGTTTTTCCTTCATAAAATGTTGTTACCATCTGTACAACTTGATGATCTCCTATGAGAGAGATGTATTATGTCTTGAATACCTTTACCCAACCGTGTCTTAAATACCTTTACCCAACCAATTCAAACCAACTCTTGATGGTTATGAACGTTGGAAAGTTAAAATAACTTTTCATGACAACTTTTCAAAAAGTTGCACTTAGCAATTTTTGCCAAGAATGACAATTTTTTGCATTTTTTCCTAATGGATACCAAATGATCCCAGACCTTTAGGAATGGTAGGAAATGCATATCTAAGGTGAAAGCAAACTTGTTTTCAGTTATTGGACTCAAAAACACTCAAAACCAACAAAACATAACCTAGTGGACTAAGGACTCTCTTGGTTTATAAAGTGACCACAAAGAGCCTTGTCCACACAAGAGGTTAAACACCCACACAATGGATGGTTGTATCACATTAATCTATAAATCCTCCATGCCATGAACATGAGTGAATGCTCTCTTGATTTTTGAATTCAAACCTCAGTAATCAAAATCATACCTAGCCTTGAACTTCTTCATAGTAATCAGCTGAAGTTTTGTCTCCATGTCTTTAGCCTTGTATATTGAGTTGAGAACATATCGCCCAATCACCAAAGGTTTAGTGGTAGTGATACCAAAACTTGGCTTATGTAGAGTATTCTGATATGATTGTACCTCCATAAGCTGCCTGGCTAACTCCAATAGAATGATCTTGTTAGAAGGATACCTTGGTAGTGTATATGACTCTCCTTTAAAGTAACCAACCTGTAGATAATTGAAAGTTGGAAACTATAGAAAGATGCAACTAAGCTGATTCACCCTGTTCCAAGCTTCGTTTGATAGCCTCCTGATCACCAACTAGCCACATTGACACCTGAAATGTCCAAAGAATGCATCTTGGATTCTCCAATGATGTACCTTACTCTTAGTCAATGTGAATTGTTCATGGTGATTCCAAATGGGAACCAGAGTGTGATCTCCCTTTGTGGATAAGCCTGAAAAAGATCCCATAGTTGCAGCTACGTAAACCAGGTATGAATTCATATAGAATGGCGTTGAAGTTTCCATGTTAAGCAACTGTTCACACAAAGGTGTAATGATGACCTCTCCTTAGAAGATGGGTTCTTCATTATCATAGATTT
Organism: Cupressus sempervirens; assembly: GCA_028749045.1. Classification (NCBI taxonomy): domain Eukaryota; kingdom Viridiplantae; phylum Streptophyta; class Pinopsida; order Cupressales; family Cupressaceae; genus Cupressus; species Cupressus sempervirens. The sequence continues at coordinate 321,191,811 of CM053791.1, forward strand.
GGAAAATGAATATGAACATCCATGGTTCAAATTCACCAGATTTGTTAAGGCCACATACCCTGCGGAGAAGGGTAATCAATTCTTTACATTTTGGCGTAAAGTCAGATTTGTGTAGAGTCTTTGGCCATCTAGAAAAGTTGTTTCTTCTGAGAGTCATGTAAAATACATTCATATTGTTTTGATAATCTATCTTTTTCTGGTTCCACAATTAGAGAGTTGTATCCTTTGACAAGTCTACACATTTTGCACTTTGAGGAAATTTGAAAGTCTTTTCAATCACCTCTGGATCTAGACTAATGATAACTTTTTTATTTGAATTTTTGATTGTTTTGGATTTAGGATTGAAATGGTGAGCGCAGACTAAGACGAAATTAGGTTCTAGGACATCTATTGGAAAGTAGATACAAGATGAATGTTACTTTTCTTTGTGTTTCATCTCTTTTCTTGAAGGATTTTCGACCCTTTATAGGAATGTCCAATCTCTGTGTCAGAAACATTTTCTAAGGTAGAAGAAACCTGAGATGCAATTGCATGTGCCAACTCCTTGTCATATTGATACTTCGTCTTTCCTTTTGACTTCGAAAACGGGGGGCATGTCTTGTGCTGCAATGTGAAAATTCCAAAGTGTGAACACATCATTAGAAGATATAGATACTAACTCCATGAGGATATTGGCAAAGATGGATCTTGAGAAAAAATTAATTCGCAATATGGATTAGATACTCATGGAATTTATGCAATTAGATGGATGTGATATGGATAGTATGTGTGAGAGCTAAAATGTGACTTAGGAAGTTGGATAACATATAAATGCGTTTCCATGTAAATGCTCTTTGGAATGCAAGCTAAGTACATGGGAATGCGTTCAAATGACAAAGCTGATTTTGGTATTTAAAGAGTGACCTACCAAAATGGGTTCTCTAGATGTAATTACATGTAAAGTGATTTACATGTAATCATGACTTGATGTAATCATGCAATTAGGTTCAAAGGATGAGATTACATGTAATTGCGGATGGAGAGTGAGATTACATGTAAATGTGGATGGAGAGTGAGATTACATTTAAATACTCTTGGAATGTAATTGCATATGAAAGGAATGGATGCAATGTGCTTTGATATGTGCTGGTGAAATGGTGTGATGCACTTGCATGTAAAGTTGGAAAGTGGAATGGTGAAGAATGATTGTGGATTCTTGGGAAAGAACCTTAAGCCTTTTGAAAAACAAAACAACAAGCAACAAACAAAAACCAAGCACAAAACAAAATCATGCCTTTGGTTTTTGACTCAAAAATGACAAATACCAAGCTACTTTCCTATGAAAATTTGAATTTGGAATTTGGGAAAATTCCAAGCACTTGCAAATGAATGTTTCATCTTATTTAAAGAGAATTTGCACTTTACATGGCATATATTTGGACAAATGTGCAATAAAAAGCCATAATATGCAACAAAATAGCAAGATAAGGAAAGTTGAAAATGTCTACTTACTAGGAGATCAAAGAGCCAAATGTGGAGGATTAATAGGTTTGAAGAAAAGTCCTCCAATTGGAATCCACAAACAACCTCTTGAGTCTTTCAATCTTGCAAGTGATGGATATTGATGAACATTGAATGAACATTTTGGCATGGATATGCCAAATATGTGGTCTTAAGATGCAAGAACATGAAATGTTTTTAACATGGAAATGCAAAACGTGATCTCCAAAGGCAATAGCATGCATTTAAATGCCAAAACGCCTCCTTTTAATGTGCATTCATGAGCTGGAAATCTCTAAATTTGGGCCTTTTTTGCCAAAATGTAATCTTCAAAGGCCACGAAATGGATCATTTTTCTCAACAAGATGCAATAATGTGGAGGCTAAATGCATAAATATGCAAGGAAATCCAAAAACTCCCCTTAGAAGATAGATTTCATGCCTTTGAATGAACAAATCTGGGCATTATCATAAAAAATGTGCCCTTGGAGGTCAAGAACATGGAGGTTTTTAAAATGCATGTATGTTGATCTTTTATAAAAAACACACTCTTTGAGTGCCTTTGCATATTTTAAATAACATGTAGGAGGCAAAATGCACTCTCCAAGCCTCATTACATATTTTGAAAACTTGCTTTTGGAGTAGAGATGCAAAGCACACTCTTGGAGTGCCTTTACATGTTTTAACATTTGTCAAAATGATGCAAGTAGGGCAAAAATGCACTCTCCAAGGCTCTTTGCATATTCTAAAACTTGCATGTAAAGGCAAAGCCTTCATAAACACATTCTTGGGAAGGCATTATATATTTTGAAAATATGCAATATGTAATATGTTTTGGACAATTTTGACCTTTGGAAAGCCAAAATGTGGACTCAAGATGCAATTACATGTAAAGCGGATTACATGTAAAGAAGGTTTTTATGCAAAATGGACTCTAGGAAGTCCATTACTTGCATTTTTAGTGTAAAATGCACTCTTGGAGGCCCATTGCATATTTACATGTAAATGGGTTAAAAGTTGCCTTTACATAACTTAAATGGTCAATTAAGCACATGTTTAAGTTATTTTTGAGGAAATATCACTTAATTGGGTCAAAACTAGTATCTACACTATATAGTTTAATTACTATGTGCAAATATCATTCAAAAAGTAATATTTACTTAATGTTTAAAATTAAAACATAAAGTAATTCAAAAATTAAATCAAACTATATAGTTAATAAAGTCACTTAAGTGAAAAATTTAAAAAGCAATTCAACATGAAAATATAACATAAAGTGCACTCTAGTCACTTAAGTGATAAATTTAAGTGAAAGTAATTGAAAAAAGTAACACAAAATCAATTTATATTATATTTTGTTGGAGGTATGCCCATAAGACAGAGATGAGTTGGAGGTAACCGTACGACAGGAGCATGTACAATTAGGACGTACGGTCTATGTGGAGTGCAGTCGGTCGTACGGTTTGAGAGTTGCAGTCAGGCCATATGATGGAGTTGGGTGTTGTACGAACGGTGGTTATGAAAGTTGCAATTTGCCAGGAGTGAGTGTCGTTGGGGTGATTTGGGTCTTGGTAGGAGAGAGGAGGATGATTGAGGGTTCTTTCGTCATGGATTGAGCTACAATCTGAGGTACTAGAATAATGTGAATATATTCACTAGACGTGCCAATTAATGCTAGTACAAGTATTTGTAATCCAATCCCACATCTATAGATATATGTATTTGCAAACAAAGATGGTGCGCAAATTTGCTAGATCTAAGCAAATAGTACAGAGACAAAATAAGGTGAGGGTTGAATCCAACTGAAACTAGAATAGCCGAGAAGGGAAGATCTTTCACTTTCGAAATGACAAACAAGAAAGAATCCCAATTGGAATTTACTATGTAGAGAAAATATATTCTAAAACGCATACCGACTACCACCTACATGCTTTGCTTAAATACCCTTTGGAGGAACTCCCTAGGGTGTACAAAGATAGCCGATAGCAACACCTACTGAAACAATTAAATATAAATGGGTCCGAGATAATACTAAATCAATCGGTCCCATAAACAATGTTTCGATTATTTATTTATTTTATGACGGGAACATTACATATTTTTCAAAAAGTGAATGTCAACATTAAAATAACATGATATTTTAAAATATGCAATTGCATCTTGAGGTAACACTTTTTCGGCACCTAAATTGTCATATCTTTTGGCTGTCAAACTTGATTAAGCCCTAAGATATACCAAATCAAAGGTAAAACCGAATGCAAGGGTTTGGGCAAAATTAAAAGACCAAAAGCAAACAAACACACACTCCAAAAGGGAAAAAAGGACATTGAAGGCTTCAAAAATCAAGCATAGGCTCAACAAATAGAAAAACTAAAAGGACTTGACAAAAGCCTTCAGTAAAAAGAATCATTATATCAATTAGGATCAATTGGTTGATCAATGTCGGTCAATTAAATAATGAATCAACTTAGAGAAAAACGAAACTAAGGTGAAATTTTTTTGTACTATTACCCACATTTTGTGGTGACAAAATGCACCACAAAAATTTATAACTCTTTATAGCTATACACAGAATTGAGGTTGACATTTGTCAGATAAGAAACGTTGTTGTCTGGAGGCATCACTACTTTCCTCCTCTTCATAGTAATCTTTCCTGATTGAAGTAGCCAAAACTTGGTTTGGAAAAGTTTTCTCATAAGGAGGCAGGCCATCAAAGATGTGGTTAGAGTTCTTGAACGCATTAGAGAAATTAAAGAAACTATACACAACTTGATTATTTTTATGAATCAAGAAGCCAACACTCTAAAAGAACTTTTGGTAGATTGGGAGGAGATAGCCAATACTGATTTGGATGACATAGTGGGATGTGAACTCATTTCGTCTTGAAAGATGTTTTATAGATGCCAGGGTGTCATGGGACACAAGGAAGAGACATTGGGAAAACTATTGACCAAAATGTGGGCATCCTTGGAAGACTGTCAGACATTTGAAACAGATCTTATATGCAACTTGAAACAAATAGGTTGCATTGTTCCCATTGAACATGATAATTTGGTTTCAGGAGAAGAAATGACTTCAGAATACACAAACAGAGTCAATTATGAACTTGATTCTGAGGAATTTGGCTCACATACAATGAATAGATTTGCAATATATAAAATCAGTGGCAAAGCGGAGTCTCCAAAAAACTATTGGATGAATATTTTGCAACTGATAGTTTGAGTAAAATTTAGTTACAAAATAGGTAGACCAGCCACAACTTATGAGACAGAGCCTCTTCTACCTTAAAGGGAAGGCTCCCCCTTCTCATCGTTCCTTGGATCAACTCAAGATAAGCAAGAAGTTGAGAGATTTGAAAGGGTATTACCAATATTCTTTTCTCTTAACTTTCAAAAAGAATCTACTTATCCGTGGAGCGAGTAATAGGCAAGATGAAAACTCGAACTACACTTCTATCTAAAGTTGTAAACTGTGATACTGATAAACAAACACTAACTCAAAGGCTAGCTGAAAGCATACTAGTTTGACTCTAAGTCCGGTCTTAATCTATGCTATAAGAATAACCTTTTCTATTGGGGCACAAAGACTTCCGTAAGTAAAAAATTCTTACTATTTTTGTGAATTAAAGAGATGCAAGCTACAGTCAAAGCTCCTTGTCTTTGTATCACCACAATCGCTCCCAGTCAAACCTTTGGCTCTGATTGCTTCTTAACTCTTTATACTTAATTATCAAGAATGCAAAAGCACATGAATCAATGATGATAAATGCAAATCATAGTCAAAGCTTCCAACTTGCACTAGGCACAATTGCACTCAATCAAAGTTCAACTCCAATTGTTTCTTTGTATTCACTTCTCTTACAAAATAGTACTACACAATCAAAGTTATGCTTCCACAATTTCACCAGAGCTTGTTTGCATACAATAAAAGATGATTTTTATGAGGGGGAACTCCTTTATATAGGCAAAGGAGTTGAGAAAAAGAAGGAAAAAGTGGGAGCAAATCAACCAACTTTTACTCGGTCTAACTAATGAGAGAAATTGTTGGATTACATGTCATAAGGACATGCAAATCGTATTACATGTAATTACACAATTTCATGCAATACATCCTCTCTAACTGCATGAATGAAAATAAAGAAAGAAGAAGACGGAAGTAGAGGGAATAATCCTAAGGATTATTTTGAAGTGCCTTGTATTTGGTGATGCAGTCATGCACTGTAGAAAGATCTGAGATGTCCTTTGCTTTTGATATGGCCTCAATCTTGACTGTATCGGTGCATACTGATCTTACAATCTTGTAGTTTGTTGCAATCGAATCCTGTAGATGCTTTGCCATTGATTTCTATGTTGCAAATCTATTCATCATATGTGAGCCAAATTCCTCAAAGTCAAGTTCAGCATTGACTCTGTTTGTGTATTATGAAGTCATTTCTTCTTCTGAAACCAAATTATCATGTTCAGTGAGAACAATGTATCCTATTAGTTCCAAGTTGCGTATAAGATCTGTTTCAAATATCTAATAGTCTTTCAAGGTTGCTTGTAATTTGGTCAATAGTTTTCCTAGTGTCTCTTGTGTCCTGTTGGGTGGATATTTCGCAACCGATAGTTTGGGTAAAATTAAGTCACAAAATAGGCAGACCAGCCACAATGTGTAAGACAGAGTCTCTCCTACGTTACAGGGAAGGCTCCCCCTTCTTACCGTTCCTTGGACCAACACAAGGTAAGCAAGAAGTTTGAGAGATTTGAAAGCGTATTACCAATATTCTTTTCTCTTAATTTTTAGAAAAGAATCCACTTACTCGTGGAGCGAGTAATGGGCAAGATGAAACCTAGAACTATACTTCAATCTACAGTTGTAAATGGTGATATTGATAGACCAACACTAACTCAAAGGCTAGCTGAAAGCATACCATCTTGGCTCTAAGTCTGGTCTTAATCTATGCTATAAGAATAACCTTTACTACTATGGGGGCAGAAAGACTTTCAGAAGTAAAGAATTCCAACTATTTTTGTGAATTAAGAAAGAGATACAAGCTACAGTCAGAGCTATTAGTCTATATATCTCCACAACTGCTCCTAGTCAAAGCTTCAGCTCCGATTACTTCCTAACTCTTTATACTCTATTATTAAGAATGCAAAAACACATGAATTAAAGATAACAAATGCAAATCACAGTCAAAGCTTCCAACTTGCACAAGTTACAATTGCACCCAATGAAAGTTCAGCTTCAATTGTATTTGGCAATGCAGTCATGTATTGTAGGAAGATTCGAGATCTCCATTGATTTCGATATGGCCTCAATCCTAATTGTATCGGTGTACATTGATCTTAAAATCTTCTAGTTTGTTGTAATTGAATCATGTAGATGCTTTGCCACTGATTTATATGTTGCAAATCTATTCATCGTTTGTGAGCCAAATTCGTCAGAATCAAGTTCAACATTGACTTTGTGTATTCTAAAGTCATTTCTTCTGTTGGGACCAAATTATCATGTTCAGTGAGAACAACACATCCTATTTGTTTCAAATTACATATATGATCTGTTTCAAATGTTTGACATTCTTCCAAGGCTGTCTGTAATTTGGTCAATAGTTTTCCTACTGTCTCTTCCTTGTGTCCTGTGAGACCCTAGCATCAGGATAACATTTTTGATGACAGAATGACTTCACATGCCACCATACCATCCAAATCAGTATTGGCTATCTCATCCTAATCTACTAAAAGTCCTTTTAGAGTGTTGGCTTCTTGATTCATAGAAATAATGAAGTCATCTATAGTTTCTTCAATTTCTCTAATGTGTTCAAAAACTTTGATCGCATCTTTGATGGCCTGCACACAATCTAAGAGAACTTCTTCAAACCGAGTTTACTTCAATCAGTTTTTTCTCCTTAGTTTTATTCGAAGAGGTAGCTGCAGGCTATGATGATTGTTGTCGGATAACCTCATTTAGGCAAGAGACATATTCCTTAAGCTGATTTTTCTTTTCCCAAAGCTCATGGTTACTTCTAGACACATTAGCAAGTGTAGCAAGAGCATCTTGCAAACATCCCAACCATGTTTATTTACCAAGATCAATCCTGGCATTCTTATAATCTGAACAATCAAGTTCCTCAACTGGTTTGTCCATTAAAGGTTCTGCAACTTCAGCATATTTGGTTTTCTTAGACCCAATCGCAATTCTAAAAACAATCTTGTCTTTCAAAAATTTGGATGTGGTCTTCTTGATAGGCAAATTGTTTGCACGTAGCACTACTTGCTTCCTCTTCATAGTAATCTTTCCCAACCATGCAGGGAAATTGAAATTGTCATCAACTGAAATAGGAACAATGGCTATGGTAGAAATTGATCCTGATTATATTTCAGTTGTAACTGTGCAAGCCTTAGTCTGTACAACTGAATCAATAGGAGCTTGTTTTGATGATTCAATCATGGACATATCAAAACCAACAACTAAAGTGTCAAGTTGGGAAACTTGTCCTTCTGTAATCCTCAAAAACATCTACCAAGTGTTCACACTATTCTACCGCTAGAATGGGAGGAGCGATGAAAGAGATAGGAAAAGTTGACATGTTCACCTTTGCGGTAGATGTAAAGACAATAGAGAATATATCCACGTTGTTGTCTACATCATCCAAAAGGGTTTCCTTCCGACTAGGCAGTCTTTGTGCATTTGGTGGCCTTGGAGGAGAGATTATCATGATTTCTCCTTCCTCTTCATCAGATTCTTCTTTAGATGCAATTTCTTCTTCATGAATTGGTGCTTGAGAGGGCTTCTGAGATGACTTCTGAGATGCACCATCTTGGCTTATAATCTCCATCTTAGATTTCCTTAACCAATCCAGGATTGTTGCAATCTAACTCGAGCTTTGGATATACCTTGCTGAGAGGGTTGAGCTTTAGCCATTTGTTAGTATTCGCTAGGATGGATTGGAATCTACCAAAGAAAGAGACGCATTCCTTGTGTTGCCAATTGATGGGAAATGGACAATGCTTGTCAATGCCTGCCTGATGGTATTCGATCTAGAATACTGTCTTGTCTCTTGCCTGGAAATTGGGTGGAATCTCAACCATGTTGAGATCAATGATTTGTTGCAAGGTGAGCCAATAGTAATCCATATTCATAATACCCAACTCTATGCGCATATCAATCCATACATTCTCCATGTGATGAAAATGAGTAAATGCTCTTTTGATTTTTGAATTCAAACTTTGGTAGTCAAAATCATACCTAGCCTCAAACTTCTTCATAGTAATCAGCTGAAGTTTTGTCTCCATGTCTTTTGCTTTGTATACTGAGTTGAGCATGTAGCACCCAATTACCACAGGGTTAGCAGTAATGATACCGAAACTTAGCTTATGTAGAGTATTCTAATATGATTGTACCTCCATAAGTTGCCTGACTAACTCCATTAGAATGATCTTATTTGTAAGATACCTTGGTAGTGTATATTGCTCTCCTTTGAAATAACCAACCCTTAGGTGAAAGTTGGAAATTGTAGAAAGATGCAACCAAACCAATTCACCCTGTTCCAGGCTTCATTTGATACTCTCTCGATGACCAACTCCTTATCAAATTGACATCTGAAATATCCAAAGAATGCATCTTGGACTCTCCTATAATGTACCTTGCTTAGTGTCAATGTGATTTGTTCATAGTGATTCGAAACGGAAACCAGAGCACGATCTCCCTTGGTGGATAATCTTGAAAAAGCTCCCATAGCTGCAGCTATATAAACCAGGCATGAATTCATATATAATGGTGCTGAAGTTTCCATGTTAAGCAATTGTTCACACAAAGCTGTACTGATGAGCTCTTCCCAGAAGATGGGTTCTTCATTATCATAGATTTGGACAATGAATTTGAACATCCATGGTTCAAATTCACCAGATTCCTTAAGGCCACCTACCCGACTGAGAACGGTAATCAAGTCTTTACATTCTGGCTTAAAGTCAGATCTGTGTAGTCTTTGGCCATCTAGGAAATATGTTTTTCCTAACAATCAAGTAAGATGCGTTCATATGTTTTTGATATTCTAGCTTTTCCTGGTTCCACAAATAGAGGTTGTATCCTTTGATAAATCTACACATTAATATCATCCATATCATCCACATTAATGTTCACATTACACAATCTCACTTGCTCCACTGTGAGCCTTGACCAATACTTCTCTCGGGTCTGATATTCAGTCTAACACTCAACCTAATAATCTTCCAGGTTAGGAATGTGCTTAAAGCTTGCATCAAGCTGAAGATTATCCTTCACAAAGCTCATATGATCAAATTGAGGCCTAATAACTTCATAATCTTTGAATTTATACTTATTGTCAAAGGCCTTGATGAGGTTCTTTGCATCAAATCTTGATGCACATGAAAATGCTCCCATCTCAATGGGGAATGAAATTCTGGCCTTCTTATTAGCAACATAGAGAGTGTTTACTTCTAGGATTTGCCTACAAAGCTCAATCAACACAACTCTGTCTTCCGGATATCTACATAATCACCATGAAAAGCCATCAAATCCACCTATTCCAATGTAAGAGAAAGAGGGGAATTGTATAAAACAACAACCATATTGAATCACTACTATAATAGCCTCTGGAGAAAATCTCCGTTCAGGGCACCCTTGAAGCTCTCTACATAGCCTCATAGTAAAGGCATCATTCACCTTTACAAAGTGTTCATAGCTCTTTTCCATTTGTAGGCAGGGATAAAACTCATGTACCTTGGTAGACTCATCAAAGTCTTCAATGCATGGCAAGCCAAGCCACAGATGGTGTGTTGGTAAGGCATATATTAGGTAAGATGACATGTAAAACTGTTTAAAAGCCTTAGCTAAGTTCATCCAGCTTGTTAGTTCATCACATATTATTTGTGCCCAACCTATATTTTGACCATCAACACATATAGCTTGTACTAAAAAGAAATAGTGTTCCTTGAAATTCAATGCCTCCTCTTGCCCCTTTAAACTTAGCAACAAGTCCATAATATCAACAATTTCCCTTTTCAAACTAGTACCAAACAGGGTCCTGGGCAACTTACTCTTTGTACTCTTTGGTGGCTGGAACCATGTACTCAGAATATCTTCCCGCCTTAAAGTCCTCTTTTTAGTGTACGTGGAGGCTGAAGACCCAAAATCTATATCACAAAATTCATGTCTGTTTGGTAATCCAAAAGCACTCTGCATTAGGGCTCTATCAAAAGTCAGCAACACAAAATCATCCCACATCCTTATCTGCTTTGTCTTGTGATCATACCGGGCAATCCACTCCTGTACTAGCTCAGGCACCTAAACTCGACCACTTTCCTTGAGTTTCTTTGTAATTGGATGTGGATTCAACCTTCTATGAAGATTAGAGAGGTCGTAGAAACGTAATGAAGTATCCATGAAATCGTTTGGTTTGCTCACAAACCACGCAATTAATTTTGCATATTAGTTCTCAAGGCCATGAATTAACACATAAGCTTAGAACAATTCACACACATAAAGAAAGTGTTGTTGTAAGATAGAATGAAAATAGCATCCATCCAATCTTTATTCAATTTGAATATGATAGTTATTTCTCGGATTTTCTGTGCCACATGATTGAGGTGCAGGAGTTAGGCAAATTATGGCATTTGGGATCCTAATGATCATATTTTCCATTAATGCAGTGCTTAAATGACTCTATTTGAATCAAATTCGACTTTAAAAGTAAAAAGTACCATTAATTCCATAAAGCTTTACCTTTTAAGCAAGAGCATAGGAGAAATGGTGCTTTTCCGATGCACAATTGCATCCTATCTCATCAGTTCGAATGAACAACTAATTCTTTATTGAGTCGGGGGAGTAACAGATTCTTCACTTTTTGCAACCATCCTCTTCATTATTTCGAGCGCATAGATGTTTTGTGTAATGTTGCCGTCATAAAATAAATAAATAATCAAAGCATTGTTTATGGGACCGATTGATTTAGTATATCTTGGAACCATTTTTATTTAATTGTTTCCGTAGGTGTTGCCGTTAGCTATCTTTGTAAACCCTCAGGAGTTCCTCCGAAGAGTATTTAAGCACGACATGTAGGTAGTAGTTGGTATGTGATTTGGATTATATTTTCTTATATTGCGAATTTTAGTGAGATGCTTTGTTGTTCTCCATTTTGGAAGTGAAAGATCTTCCCTACTTGGCTAATCTGGTTTCGGTGGGATTCAACACTCACCCTATTCCGTCTTTGTATTACTTGCTCAGATTTCGCAAATCCATGCACCATTTTTGTTTGCACATACTTATATTGGCATTAATTGGTGTGTTTGGCAAATATATTGTTCACATTGTTCTGGCATTTCAAATTGTAGCTCAGTCCATGGCGGAACAATCCTCAATCATCCTACTCCCTCCTACCGAGACCAAAATCACCCTGACGACACCCACTCCTGGCGAACAGTGACTTCTGTAACCACTGTTCGTACAACACCCAACTCCATAGTATGACCTGATTGCAACTCTCAAACTGTACGACCAACTGCAACTCTTAGTCTGTACAACCAACTACAACTCTATAGACCGTACGACTAACTGCATTCCACATAGACCATACGGCCTAAGACATACCGTACGGCCTAATTGTGCATGCTTTTCTCGTACGTTTACTTGGGAGTCTCCATCGTATGGACGCCATTTCCCTACCCGTGCAGTTTGAATCGAATTGTACACCTTGAATTTTGCCCTTCACATTGCCTTACTAGAGTTTAGGGGAGTTAATCTTTAGATTTGCAAAGGAAGAATATCATAGTGATATTAGAGCACATAGATCCTGCCAGCCTATGGACAGTGATTGAAAGTTTATAGCTGGAAAAGGAGCAGATCTCGCTCAGTTGATAAAATGGCAGATCATGCACCCACTCCTGCTGAAGTCATGACACTATTGAGGGATCTTTGAAGGAATTAGGCACAAATCAATGACACTCAACGACGTATGCCGGTAAGTCTTCGAAAAATTGGCAGACAATAAGTTATCTGGGGAGCAAAATGGTCACAGTGCCGACTTAGTCTTGGGAAAGGCAAATCCTCAATCAGCACATTCTCGACTTCCATGCCAACTTTCCCTCCACAGAGGTACCATACGAAGGAAGACAACCAAACTTTGAATAAGTTCAAGAATAGTTGACAGAATGAAAGAATGCAAACTTGGAAGAAGATATATCCTACAAAGATTAGGCAAAATTGAGGATGCGATATTCCAAAGGCGGAAACAAAGGATATTTTAACGATGATCTCAGAAAAATGTTGAGTAAAGTAAATCTATCATTGTTTGACAGATCCGGATCCATATCTGCCCTAGCATGGGTAATGAAGGCTGATACTTACTTCTAGCTTAATCCAATGCTAGAAGAAGCAATTATATTTGTAGCACTTCACTTGGAGGGAGTGGCGCAAGAATGGTAGCATCGTGGCACTATCACACTAGGGCATGACCAAGTAAATACTTATGCAGAATTCATTGAAAGATAGATAGATCAGTTTGATGGTAAAGATCCAAACCTTAATTTTAAAGGGTTGGCACAATTGAGGCAAACTGGATCGATCAACCAACACATCATAGAATTTCAAAAACTCTATTTTGGTTATGCACTTTTTCGGAAGGAGACAGATTGCGCTCTTCACGGACTCACAAAACCATTGAGGGGTTGGGTAAAAAGTTTCAATCCTGCCACCCTTTTGGAGGCTATAAAAAAAGATGCGAAGCATGGCATTATCATCAACATTATCCTCTCAAGGTTACTTCCACTCCAAACCACTACTATTTCCATGGGACAAAGATAACAAACCTCTGCCGAAGAAACCTTCATTGGAGGAAGCTACAAGACAGGAGCTTTGAAGGAAGAAATTATGTTTCAATTGTAAGGAGTCATGGGAATTTGGGCACAGATGCCTCGGTAAAGGGAAAATACACTACATCGAAGTCATGTCTAATGATGAGGACGATCAGGAGAATCTATCCACAGATGATAGTTACCCTGAGGACTTCAAAATGGTTAATTTGAATCGAATGGAGAGGATTGTCTCATTGGTATGGTGTGGAGGAACCATCACCTTGGTTGGGAGCCCGAGATGTACACTATCTGAGTACGTGGAACCCTTCAAGGGTCATTGTGATGCTCGATAGCGGAGCCACTCTAAACTTCATAAACTCATCTTTGGTGAAAAGAGGTCTACCTACAGAGATGCACGCAGGATTCCAAGTCAAGGTTTCCAGAGGAACACTTTTAGCCTATAGGCACCTTGTTCCCCAACTAAGCATCACCATGGCTAATCACACTATGATGGAGGATTTTTTTATAGTGGACCTAGATGATATTGAGGTTATTTTGAGCATACAATGGATGGAGACACTAGATGAATACATAGAGTTTCAAGCGGATGGACTTCACTTTTGTTGTCGATAGAAAGAATGTTGTTCTCCGGGAGAGCCAATGAGGGACCAAAGGAAGTTTCAGCATAGTGGATGGAGGCCATCTTTCAGCATGATGACATTGCATGGGCTGCACATTGTTTTGTTTTAGCAGAACCAATAAAAGGACAATAGACACCCCACCAGGACGATGATCTTCATAATATCTTGAGTACCCATGATAAAGTTTTTATATACATTCCTCTTGGCATACCTCCCCATCGAGGTTTTGAGCATACCATTGAGTTGGAAGCTGGCGCCAAACCAGTTATCACATGCCATAACGCCATCCCAAAAAATTCAAAGATGAGATCGAGGAGACGATACTGCTCGAGAAATGATGGATCCGTCCCAGCTCTAGCCCTTTTGCACCATCAATAGTATTGGTAAAAAAGAAGGATGGGACATTGCGCATATTTGTGGACTACCATGCATTGAATAAGAAGACAATAAAAAATAGATACCCTATTCCCAAGATCGATGAATTGTTGGATGAGTTGCATGGTGCGGTTTATTTTTCTAAAATAGATCTTCGTTTCGGATACCATCAAATCTGCAGGTGGGAAGATGTGGAGAAGACGGCTTTTTGTTGTCACTACGGGCATTATGAGTTCGTGGTCATGCTGCTTGGATTAATGAATGCACTAGCTACTTTTTATTTTTGTATGAATCACATCTTCAACAAATAATTGCGAATCATGGAGGCTCAATCCTTGTTCATAAAGCAAACCAAGTGTGAATTTGGAATGACAAAAATATTATACCTAGGGCACGTCGTTAGTAAATATGGAGAGTAGGTACACTAGGAGAAGATTCAAGCTATCCTTGATTAGCCCCCACCAAAATTGCTTTATGAGTTGTGAGGGTTCTTTGGACTATGTAGTTATTGCTGGAGGTTTGTAAAAAGATTCTCTTAGCTCAGTGCACCATTAACAGATCTAACTAAGAAAGGCTCCTAGTAGAATGAAAAAGTGCAACTCACTTTTGACAAGTTAAAAGAAGCAATGAGCACTTGCTCGGTGCTCGCCTTACCTGACTTCACTCAACCATTCATTCTGGAGTGTGATGCATCTAGAGAGGGCATTGGGGCGATATTGATGCAAGATAGACACCCTATAGCCTATGAGAGTCAGAAGCTTACACAAGCTGAGTGCCTTTATTCCATTTATGACAAAGAGATGTTGGCCATCGTGCATGCATTGACCAAGTTCCAATAATATCTGGTGGATGACAAGTTTCTCGTCTGTACCGGTCATAATAGTTTGAAATATTTTCTGGAGCAACGGGATTTGAACGAGAGGCAACAAAAATTGGTAAGATTCAGACTTTTGATTTCGACATTGAATATGTGAACGGAAAGAACAATGTGGTTGCAGATGCTTTGTCAAGAAAACTTTCCATTTGCTTACTGTCTCAAATTTCAGCTGATTGGAAAGCATACTTATTGGTGGAATATTCCAAAAACACATTTGCATGTAAGCTAATGGACGACGAGACTCAGGTAGACCGATACGAGGTGGTGGATGATATCATTTACTATAAGGAGCGGATATACCTAGTTCCTGAATCCAAACTGAAGCAGAAAATCTTGAAGGAAATACATGCCTCACCCTTGGCCATACCCCTAGGGTTTCTCAAAACCTATACATAGCTCAGGGAGATATTTTCGTGGAAGGGACTTAAAAATGATGTTTTGCAGTATGTGCGGGAATGTACAATTTGCCAAAGCAAATTCGAACACACTTTACTTGTCATGTTATTACAACCCTTGCCGATACCAGAACATAAGTGGGAAAGTATCTCTATGGACTTTATCACCAAATTTCCTAAGGTTAATGGAAAGGATTCTATCTTTGTGATAGTTGACAGATTGACAAAGTATGCACACTTGTTTGCTATCTCAGATTTCCAGACTGCACAGGTAGTCAACTTATTTTTTAGAGAAGTTTTTTGTTTGCACGGGTTACCCAGAAACATTGTTAGTGATAGGGAGGGTTGGTTTCTCAGTATTTTCTGGAAAAAATTGTTTCGGTTGACAGGAATAGATTTGTCGCCAAGTACTAGCTACCACCCTCAGACAAAAGAAGATAATGAACAAGTGGTTGGAAGGCTACCTCTGGAACTACGTTACAACACAACGAGCATGGGTCAAATGGATGCATCTGGGGGAATAATGTTTCAATACAACTTATCACATGTCTATTGGATGACACCCTTTAAAGCATTGTATGGGTATGAACCCCTTTCATTTATTGACATGGTCCTGGGTGACAGTCGTGCACCTAGGGTGAAGGACTGGCTTCAGGAAGGGCAAGACATCTTGCGATTCGTGAAGGAAAACTTAGAAAGGGCACAAGATCAACAAAAGATCTATGTCGACACACTGAATTGAGAGAAGTTTCGAAGTGGGAGGCTTGGTCTATCTCAGGCTCTAGCTGTACAAACAATCCTTATTAAAGGCAAAAGGGAAAAAAATTGAAGTCATGTTTCTATGGTCCATATTGTGTAACTCATCGCATCGATGAAGTTGCCTATGAACTGGAACTTCTAGAAGGGAGCCACATCCATAACGTCTTTCATGTTTCCTTCATGAAGAAAGTCGTAGGACAGAACATTGCAGTAACCACAGGTCATCCACCACTCAATGAAGAAGGGAAACTCGTGTTAGAACCGATCGAGATCATCGATGTACGGGAGAAGACTCTGTGAAACTGTACCCTGAGGGAATACTTGGTATACTGGAAACGCTGCTGGATGACGCGACTTGGGAAGGTGAGCACATTCTTTAGCATCCGACATTGCATTTGCTTGAGGATGAGCAAATTTTTGGACAGATGGACTGTAATGTTCCTGTCAATATAAATAAATAATCAAAGCATTGTTTATGGGACCGATTAATTTAGTATATATTGGACCCATTTTTATTTAATTATTTTTGTAGGTGTTGCCATCGGTTATCTTTGTAAACCCTCGGGAGTTCCTGCAAAGGGTATTTAAGCACGATATGTAGGTAGTAGTCATTATGCGATTTGGATTATATTTTCTTATACTGCAAATTCCAGTGAGATTCTTTGTTCACCATTTCAGAAGTGAAAGATCTTTCCTACTTGGCTAATCCGTTTTCGATGGGTGTCTATATTGCTTGCTCAGATGTAGCAAATCTGTACACCATCTTTGTTTGCAAATACTTGTACTAGTATTAATTGACGTGATTGGCGAATACATTGTTCACATTGTTTTGGCATCTCATATTGTCGCTCAAGCGATGGTGAAGCAACCCTTAATCATCCTCCTTCCTCCTACCAAGACCCAAATCATCCCAACGACACCCACTCTTGGCAAACTGTGACGTTTGTAACCACCATTGGTACAACACCCAACTCCACCATACGGGATGACTGCAACTCTTAGACCGTACAACCAACTACAACCCAGACTGTACAACCAACTACAACTCTACAGACTGTACGACCAACTGCAGCTCTACAGACCGTACGACCATTGGCACTCCACATAGACCGTACGACCTAATACATATCATACGACCTAACTATGCATGCTTTTGTTATATGGTTACCTAGGAGTCTCCACCATACAGACACCATTGCCCTACCTGTGTGGTTTGAATCGAACTGTATGCCTTGAATTTTGTCCTTCACGTTGCCTTATTGGAGTTTAGGGGAGTCAATCTTTAGATTTGTGAAGGATGAACATTACATTTTGGTGATTTTCTAACGCCTTTGAAAACTTACTATTTGCCTTAGGATCGAGAGCGAAGCACTTTAGCTTCTTTTCTGATACTGTCGAAACTCAACACTTACTCTCCTTTAATTCTTCACATCATTGTTACTTTCTTGAGCGTAGCACATATTGAGCATCTCCAACGAACGTTCTATCTTGCAAACAAGCCTTTCATCTATCTTCTTTGCCTTATTGGAGAGGTGCCTCATCAAGTGCTCTTTTGTTGGGTGCGTAGTTAAAACCGCACATTTCCGATAGCTTCATTTCACATGAATTCCTCCCTTCTGAAAGTATCTAGGGCTTGGAATTGACTTTAGATGTGCCGACGGATTGAAAACATGATTTCCATAACCTTACTAGTTCATCTGCTATGCTTTCTTGGAAGACTGGTGTTGCAAGTCCGCGAGCGTACCTAAAATGGCCAAAATCCAATATGCCTTCCTCTACCTTGGAGGCTTCAAAAGATAGTTCGTTCTTGCTCTTAGCATCTCTAGAATGAAAAATTCAACATATAAAGCTTCAAAAATAGCCATACCTTCGATTTTGGAAAAGCTTCTCTCGAGGTACATTAATGAAGCTACAGAGATGAAATTCCGACAACACTACTTCTCTTGCCAACTTGCATATCTGAATGCTCTTATGGTGCATGCCTTCTCTTGGCATCTTGAGGGTATGAAAACTTTAGCTATATCCCTTGATAAGTTCACCAAGTTCCCATTTTAGAAAATGATGATCGTAGCTCTGCAATGGCTATCGCATAGTGATAGGGATTACCTTCAAAATGCTCTAAGAATGATTCATCATTGCTTAATATTTTCACAATTACCTCCTAGGGTGAAATCAACACAACATACTTCAAGAATTCATCATATTCCACCATTTCGAAAAATGGGGTTAGCGGCTCCGCGAGTAGATCATGACATACTCAGAACAGGAAAACTCTGAGAAGCTTCTTACTTCATCAAGGAACACTCCACAAACTAGTTCTTCATGTTGACAATGTTCTTTATTAGTCCCAGAATGCAAATCCAGCATAGAAAGCTTGCCTTTTTGGCCAGATTCATCCATTTGGGTAAAGTGCCTAACACGCTACGCTGTCGAAGCTCGCAGAGTGATGGAGGTGATTTTCCGTAATAGCTAATACTTTACTGAATTTACTTGCAAATACCTCAGGGAAGAGATTTCCTTCACTTCAGACATCTCAAAATTCTTGCAAATACTAATTTCGTAAAACTAGACCACGGCTCCATGATGGCCTTGGTGCACAGAGAGAAGGCAGTTTCTGGAATTGAATATCGACCCTTGATCCATGCTCCTTCAACATTAGATGAACGACTCAGATTATGACTCTGAGTTCTGCGATCAGGTTCCTCTTTTCAACACTTAGTTAAATCTGGAGTTCCCATAGATTGGAGACCTTTATCCTTCGCGCAACTTGATTTAGTAGGGATGCAGGATCCATAGGATCTAATCGGCTTTTAAGCAATAAGACTCTTCTTTGGATAAAGGCAGTTTTTACTTTGCCGTGTACCTAAAATGGAGGTTTTCCAAAAATGACCAATAGTGAGCAATTTTCACTATTCCTTCCCCTGAGCAAGCTTGTCTCTGGTTCCAGAAAGCACAAACTTCGTCTAGTTCAGGTGCAATCAGGTACGTGATCACTTGGACTTTGAATTTCCATCTGATCTTCCCTTCATATGCAATTTGACTTAAAATGAGCATATTAAGCACAAATTGGAGTTTCAAAAGAAGGTGATTTTCTTCTCATTTGGGAAAACACCCAATACTTACCCTCCCAAACCTATATCACCTAGCTCATTGATATGCATTTAATTTGCTCAATTCCCGCATAGGTAAGCCTCCTAATGGCTATTTAGACTTGGACGTGGACTCATTTGTAATGATTTAGCACCAAGCTATAAGCTTAAAAGGGGGAGACTGAAAGCCTAGCAACAAATGAAAACATCATGCTCAATCCAATTATTATGTAGTAGTTGGAATGAACACTCTTAATGTTTCAATAAGATTGCCTCTACAAAATGCTTTTCATTGTCTATCACAACAAAATTATTTTCACTGACTACCATAGGTTACCAAGACTTTGCATTTGAAACAAGTTTTGGTGTAATTGGTATAAAATGACTAAGTTATATTGTAGAGATTAAGTTGCTTGATTAGGTATTGGAGTATGGGAAAATAGTCAGACAGGTCATGATAATGGGCAATGGCTACCCTATCTATGGGTTTCTCGTCTTTTTAGTGTGACACATGGTTGATCTCTGTAAGGGCCATCCTGGATCTCATTGTATCAATGCTAGAGAATGTTTTTGTTTTTTGAAAGTTTTTACTTTTTTTTTTGTGGTTTCTTGAATAGATAAGTTTTTTTGTGTTTTCGGAATATATATAAATGCCCATACAAATAACATGAAATGAAACAATTGATAGTGGTTGCCAACTTAGAATTTCATTTGCAATTTAAATGGAGGCAATTATTACAATTAATACTCAAGACAAGAAATGAATTTATGGAACTTGGATGTTTCAAGGCGTTGGATATTTATTTTAGTAGAACCTTAGAAATTCCCATGTCAACTCCAAATATGGCAGCCAATGGTATAGACGTTGCCAGCAGATGCAATGTTGCTGCTGTAAGAAACCCAAATGCAGCTCTGTTAGGGAAATTGCTGCTCCTCCCAAATGCCACAATACTTCTCAAAACTGGCCATCCGAGGAAAATATCCTCTTGCAGATTGTAACGCCTAATTGCAGCTTACAATTACCTTCAAAGAAACAGTAATTTTAGACAGAAATGAAGGCAAGACAACGGCGTCCCAACCAGTAGTGATTAGTAGCAGATAATATGAACAATCTGGTATACTTGAGCACCAAATTGACAAACCAATAATGCAGAAATAGTCTTCAGAATCAGAGCACAATTCACTATATCTTTTAGTAGTTCAAAGTGCAAAAGGATGAAGGAATTAGTCCTCTCAAACCCCAATGTTGAAGCCATAGTAAGGAGAATCGTGGTGATTCACACAATTCGATTCAAGCCAAATGATTTTTTGTGAATCGGTGGATCGAGTCAGCAATAAACGGTTTATGAAATAAGTTACTAAGTCTCAAGGGTTTTTTTAATTTGCTGATTCGTGGCCGATTTGATTCTGATTCATGGCCAATTCGCGATTTGATTTGGCCTTGCCGGTTCCGATTCCGATTCTAATTCTTGTTACTTTGGTTGAAATCCTTCAAGAAAACTCCAATTTCATAAAAAAACGAAGGCAATAGGAATGAATCTATTCCCAAGAAAAGGCCTCTTTATAATAATAAAATGAAATGTATCTTCTTCCACACACTCTTCATTAAAGAGGCTTCATACATACACTTTCAAATTAGAATAATGTAATAATAAAGTTATTAATTGAGATAGGTTTAATAAATAACTCACAATATGTACTCCATTAATTTACCCAATCAATCATTGAAGAAGCTGGTAATGTCCCCATTGGTTGCTAGCATCAGAATTTCAGGGATTAGCCTAATATTGGATCCTCGTAGGTTAATGAGGATGGTTTGAGGGCCTTCTGAAGGATTGATTCATCTCCAACATTCAGCGATTTATGGATTTGGCCTTTGTTCGATGTCATTTGAACTCCATCTACCATACTTACTATGTATAGTAAGTCAGGGATAATAGAGATGAACACTTTCTATTTTTAGAAAGTATATTTGGTCACATGGGGAATTATGAGGAGAGATTCCTATTTCAGACGGCATGGCAATCAGACAAGTATTTGAAGAGATTAAAGTTCAACTGACTTAAGTGATTTATTTAAATATTTTAATGTTATAAAGTTATAAAGTTACTTAAGTGACTAAAAGATGAAATTGGATTTTAATCCCACATTGCCTAGTTGTTTGTGTCTTCCCTCATATCGAGGTTATAAAAGTGTGGAGCTACATTGGGATTAACACCATGAGATATTATGTTATTCAAAATTCCAAAAGGTTGCTTTATTTTGACTTGGCTTTTCCTCGAGGATGAAACCCCTTGAGAAAAGAGTGAGACTGGATGCAAACTCAGTGACTCACACTTCATTCTGGATTAAGTGTTCGGATAGATACATTCTGTAGTTGAAGTAAAGATTGGAGTTACTAAGCAGGAATAAGGAAATTGGTTATTGAAGAGAGCAACTGTGATAGTATGTATAGGTCATAGCAGCAGTAGACGTGAGCTCTTGGCGGACAAGAGAATGATTAGTTCGTAGAGGAAACAAGGTAAACTTGGCGTGAACTTAGCTATCCATTCTCATAGGTTATTCTATCACAGTTGTTTTTTTTCCCTAGTATTATTCATAGCAGAGATTGACGTGGAGACCGGGAGCAGCAGTGGCATCATACTCACGTCCCATAACAATTACACAATACGGAACTCCATTAGAGTAGAGGTAACGGGCAGTAGAAAGTAACAGGAATGTTTATATGAATTGATGGTGGTAGTAGGAAAGTTCAAAGGGATAGTAGTGGTCTTTCATGGCAACTTCCAGGCCAACTCTTCTCCAACTGTCGGCAGCCTCCATTGAGAACTAAGTCTGAATGTAATCGTGTCTTCTATCAGTAGGCACGTATGCATTTGCAACCTCATAACATTTAGTCGTTCCTTTTTAGCATATCTATAATGTTTGATAGTATTCCTTAGCTCGTTTGTATTTCAATCGTTGTATTCATTTGCAACAGTAAAAATGAGTTTCGATAAAACTGAAATCCATTGTTGAGCGGCCATTATATGTTGTGAAATACCAGTTAAATTTGTACGATAGTATTGCCTTTAGCTTATAGCAGCCGGGTGCATATCAACTCTTTGTTAAAATGCTTGATTAATGAAACCATTTTTGTATTGAAGCATAAGGAGAGTGTTGCAGTGGTATGACCATAGTGGCTTTGCTTAAGCTCTTTGTTTGCAAGACAACTATGTGACAAAATTTCTGCCAGTCCAATTATATATTATCTTATCAAATCAAGTAGAGAACATTACAAAGCCAATCACCCGGTGCTTCAATTACACTACTAAAAATAGTAGCTGGGCCAAAATTGACTTCTATAAAAAGCAAGTCCTTCAACTATGATCCTCATAACACACTGTTAGCTCACAAGGGTCACGATAATGAATTGACATTGCCAAGCATTGGAAACTGCTAAATTAGGGACATTACAATCTCTCAAAGATAGTTTGTCCTAATATATAAAATCTAGCGCCATACTAGGAGGTAGTCTTTGACTGTTATCATTTAACCTTTTACATAGGTTAGAAATTAATCAAATAAAAATTTAAATCATGTGGCCTTTAACCTATGAATTCTCATTATTCCTTCAAACAATAGTGTCATTGGACGATAATGCTCATAAAAGAGAAGGACAATCTTGAGACAACTGATGATGAGAAATCCAACGGACCTGATACAAATGTTGCACTTGCTTGGCAACAAGGAAGTGATGGAAACTTGTCTAATTAGTTTTTGTGTCAAAAAGTCAATTAGAATCCAATGAAGTCAAAAACTAGGAATAAGATCAGTAGGATCGATGATAGTGTTGGTGCCCAAATCCGTAGATTAGAATCCTACGAGCCTTGTCTACTCGATGTTGGGATATTTAATCGGTTGTGGCCAACTTGGCAGGATCAATCAATTTGATCTAGATCCTCTGCGCTTTTGGCTTTGCAAAACCAAGGCCGGTGTGCTTGATCCTGGACAACAAACTTGGATCCAAGACATTTATAGCAAATAGAATCAATGCAAAGATAGTCTCCCAAAATGGCAAGAGTTTAGGGAAACTTTTGGATTTCTAATAGTGAGTAATAATCTTTGAAAATACGATTCCTTAAATAAACTTGTGAATGCTGAAATAAGATTAAAAGTGAATTACTAAAACAAATAGATATCACCCTTAAAAGAAAAAGATTAGAATATTGCTAGCATATAGATTTAGAATTATGAGCGAGTTAATGATCAGTGCTGAAATTTAAAAGGGCGATAGAGTCAAAACTATATGTTTTCACATACAACTCTATGATATTATGTATATTAAATCTATAAACAATTCAATTATCAGGATGCGTCAAATCACTTCGTATTCATGCATATCTGAACCAGTCTATGTTGTTTTAACCCTTATAGGGACAAAATAGATACAAATAAAGAAACAATCACAATATTTCACAATATTTGTATTTGTCAGGCTTAAGTAGCAACGAACAATTTGATCCACTTATCCTAATAACAAATTATTAATAGAAAATAAAAATGATCACAAAGGACGAACTATATAGTAATTTAACTCTAAAGCAAATAAAAATCTTACTGATTATACTGCAGGAAAAATCATATTGAAGACATTCAAACGCTGATGCTCCATTCAACACAATTTTCACACAATATTGAAATTAAATGCCCAATAGTTCGCTATCCAAGTGCTTAGTTCAACTTGAATCTTTTCAAGGAAGGAATTTAAATATGTAAGTTCCAGGAATTGCAGAGTGTTTTTTAAGAGATAATGAACGGTGGTTTTGTTTGATTTTACATTACATATTTATAAACAATGAACAGGTGCTATGTTCTTTCTGAAACAATGCACCACTTCATAACAAAAAACTAATAAGTAACTTCCTTCTAACATTGTTGAGTAGTTATACAAAACATAGACTTTGTTCAACAACCGGTTATAGATTGGATTATGAAGAAACATAAAGAAAGAATAATGCCAATGCTGAGAAACATCCTCCCGAACTATTCATTTTTCATGGACGCTTCTGCAACGAATCAAATGCATCTGCTCTGCTCTAGTGAATATCTCCAAATATGTTGAATAATTTCAATGACCGCATCTGGCAGGGCTGGAATTATGCCACAAAACTCTGAAAAGTCTTCCTCATGCATGCGCTCTTTACCACGGTGATACTTCAGTCATATGCAATCTTTTCGCATGCCAAACTCGATTATATCACAAGGTTTCTACCACTGAGTCTATTTACTGCCGTCAGAATCCATGGATAAAATGTTTTAAATCGTTCCTCACTCTTACGAGATACAGGTACAAAAGTTTCCATTATCAAGCATATTAGGATTTTCATACGCACAGATCCATTCCTCTCCACACCTACAACCAAAAATAAAAAATAAATTAGTATCGAACAAGATTTAAGTTTGTTAAAAAATTTCCAGTGCTTCCTCCCAGAATAGTTTTCTTCTATCATCAGATATCTCAAATAGAATTATAACTGCCGGCTTTCTTCATCTATTAACTGCGACCATTGAGTACATGCGAATATACATGCCAACACATGCCACCATTTCTCTTTTTGGTTTCAACAAACGCTCGGTGCTGTGAAGTTGCCATCAAGCCCATATAAGTTCTTACTAGCGTGGACCCTCATATCTGTAAAAAGAAACTTCATTAGATCTGCTTCAGGACACTCCCGGAACAGGGTCCGTGTTTCTCTCCAAACCTAACATGATAATTCTGTGACTGAAGAATTTGATAATTCTGCCAAATAATATCATATACTTGACACAATGCCACGGGCTGAGATGCTGGTGTTCTTCATGTGCTTATTCTGATCATCAAACTTCTGTATATCTGCATAGGATGACTCACATTAGTCACTTAGTTATATCTGACAGTAGCAAGTGTATTGCAGATAGGAGTGCATGATTCCCATTGTTTCTGGTACATTGGATTTCAAACATGGCCAACAGCATCATGGTGCACTACTTTTGAAAAATACTACAGAATGCTTATACCCCGTGATGATCAGTTCAATGATTGCTAGCTTTTGTTTTCAAATAAGCACCTTCAGCATGCTGACATTTCACGGTCTCTATTTTATTTATGCCATTAATGTTACATTCAAATTTCAAATCTTGCACAAATGGAGCCTAGAATTTCGGGCTTCATCAGATAGGAACTTCAATGTTTCATGTTGATTTATGTTATTTCTTGAAGATCAAAATTGATAGTATTGTGGGTGCTCAATTATGCCAAGAATCAAGTCCAAAGCATTGTTGGACATCTTCTAAAGTATAGTATAAGCCCCATAGAAAAGGGGCTTGTCCGCAACTTGAAAATGATGAGGATACAATGATGTTCCATAAGACTTTTTTGTTTTTCTGGAGTCTTTTAAAGAATCTGAATTACTTTGGACTAAAGAATAATTAAATGCTAAATGGTGCGAGTCTTATTCTGCTCCTAAACATGCACAATTGCAAGAGAAGCCAAGATAATGGCAAATCTTATAGATGGAAAGGCCCAAGACATGTCTCAAAAGGTGAGTGACTTGTAGGTGAGTGAACAACCTGATTATTAGCATGCTTGATATGAATTAGGCTCAAATTCCTTTGGCAGGAAAACTATGATAGTATGTCATGCCCTGTTGGGGAACCTGAAAGGACTAGATCTTAAGTTGCCAAATTATGTGACTAATTTTAAATTCCATTGTTTAATTTTATACTAAGTCCCTACAAGTTCCCATTAGTTTGTTCTATAAAACGCCACTTAGTCCTATAAGCTTATATCATTGTCAAGCTAAATCATAGAACATAACAGTTAGGACACAACAATTAGATGAAAACATGCCTTCAAATAATACTAGTGTACTAATTACAACTCCTCAAATTATATGTCAGGGTTAGAGGGGCATTACATCCCTCTCCCCTGTTTACCGTACAGGTAAAGAAGTCAACACATACAGACAATAATAGCAGAATAGCAGAATTATATTCGCAATAGTAGATGAATGATGATTTACAATGATCCCAGACGAGATATAAATACTACTGCCGAACCTTCTCGAAGGGGTCTGTCGGCCACAATTGTTCTATCCGTTACAAACTATTTACCGCCGGACCGTCGGCTACAGAAACACCGCCGGACCGTCGGCTACAGGAACATCGCCGGACCGTCGGCTACAGGAACACCGCCGGACCGTCGGCTACAGAATGCAAAATACTGCCGGAACCATCCAGTCGGCTAACACCATCCCCCCCAAAAAGAAAAGTCGTCTCCTGACGACTGACAAAATATCTGAGACAAATTAACTAACAAAATACATTAACAGAGTGACTACAACAAGAGAAATCTGCTTCTGTCACATCACTTCCACATTCATCCCGTTACATTTGTAGCCTCTGCTAACACAATACTGTCTTCTCAAGCTGACCTTGATAGCCACCTGTGCTGCTTTCTCTGTTTTCAATTCCTCGGTACCTTACGCCAAGTGTCGCCGCACTGCCTCCAACTGGATGATCAGCTCCTCCCGAGCTCTCTACGCATCTACTAAGACAGCCTTACAACCAACACCTGCTCCCACTGCCTCTGGTACACAGAAAGTCCATGCTTGTAGCAACTTCAACTCTTCTCAACTGGTCAGACTCCCACGACTGGGGGTCCAGGGGGCAACGCCCCCGGCGGGGTCGAGGGGCAGCGCCCCCGCCAAGACCAAATTAGCACTTCGAAACCTACACAAAAATGCACGGAACACACCATTTCTGTCATTATCTGCCGATTCTGCACTCTTTCTAGTAACCACTGCTGCTTCCCCTTTCCTTTGGCATCATCTGTAACTCATTCTAAACAACTTGAATCTGTTGTCGTTTTTTTTTTTTTTTTTTTTATAAGTAACTGCTTCCTCGACAATACACCACAAATCCCTCTGCACACAGAAATTTTTCTCCATGCTAGCTGCCAACAGACTCTTCCACGGCTTCCGCTTGCCCGCTGACTCCATGCAAAAAAAAAAAAAAAAATGGTTTATTCAGCAATTCTACCACACACAGCTTCCTCATGTGTCTCCAGTAAGTCCCGTAGGCTGCAAATATTAGATCCTTGTTGTTATATCCAACGTATTTTCCAACAGCAAAACAGGCCTGCTTGCAAGAACGAAATCGTGCGTTTTCAAGAACTTCGCCATGGCAGAATCGGGAACAAAAACGGAGCCCAATATCATGAAGATCACCCGCGGCTAATCTCTTTTCCGCCCGCGGCCTTTCTTTCTTTACCCGCGGCTAATCTCCTTCCCGCCCGCAACCTTTCCTTTCTTACCCGCGGCCAGTGTCGGAGACGAAATTTTTTAGAGCCCGTGGGGCGTTACCTTCTTCTCCCGCGGGGCTTATCTTCTTCTCCCGCGGACCGTTAGTTGCCCGCGGGGTTTTTGGCAAAGGCTTATGTTTTCTATAGAGCCCGCGGACAGGCTGCCCGCGGGGCTTTATTAACCCGCGGACAGACTGTCCACGGGCCTTTTTCGCTGGCCGCGGACAGCTGATGCCCGCGGGGCCTTTCTGTTGGCGGTTTTTTTTTTTCAAATTTTTTGTTTTTTTTTTTTTTTTTGAACAAGAAAAATACAAAGCACCTCAAAGTTTACCTCGGACCGTCGCCATTCGGCAACGACGAGGGAGTCTCCTTCTGTGACAACGACAGAGTCTTCCTGGCACCATATATTTTGAGTTTGGATCCGTTGACTGCAGAGGTACCTTCTGCCCGTCCAAAGTTGATAATCTGATCGCTCCATTGTTGCCGACCTTCCGAATCTGATATGGTCCAACCCAGCTAGCCTTAAACTTTTCCACTTTGATTTCATTCCGACCGTTGTACGCCTTACGTTTGTTCTGTGCCACCCCCGTCGCCCACTGTGCCTGCGGTCGTCGCGCAACTAGATTATTTCCTTGCTGTCGGTGCCCTTCCCCTAATTTTATGTTGCGGTGTAACCTTTTCTTTCCGCGCGGTCTATTCACCATGTACCGAACAGTGGGATCTTTCGTTTTTCTGTGTTCAAACTGTAGGTGCTTCCCCTCAGCTTCAGCCATGGCAACTTTTCCTTCTTCCACTTCCCTGCATTCCTCCGGACATTCATTTTCCTCCTTTTTCTCATCTTCGTCGACCCTTAGCATATTGCAACTCGGAAAGAGTTCGTAGTCTTCTATCTGCCAATGGTAAAGGCCATTAACCGAGTCCAGGTCGTCGTTATTCGATCCTCCGTCAAGTCTCAATACTCCTTCATCCGGTTCCATTCTCCTCTGTCCTTCGTCATCACTTTCGCCTTCACTGTCAGAATTTGACAATGCTGCCTCCTCGCCAACCATTTGCGTATGCAGGTCAATTATGAATCTTTTGCCTCCGCGCTCCATTGATAGGGTATTGCATTTCCAATCATGTTGTACTTTTGCTTGCACCAACCAATCCCGTCCCAGAATAGCATCATAGCCTTTTCTTTTTAATGGAATGACCACAAAATCCAATAAAAATGGTTGCGTACCAATTGTTACCGGTTGCGCTTTCAGAATTCCCAACGGTTTGATTCCATGTTGGTCTGCCGTGAGCAACTGAAATGTAGGTGCCCACAGCGTCGGCTTTCCCAACGTCTTCCAAGTATCCTCCGGCAAGACATTCACGCCGGACCCTCCGTCAACAATTGTCTCTGTCAAAACATTTCCCAAAATCCCCATCTCGACGACCGCTGGATGCCGTCCGGAGGTGAGTGCCAACAGCATTGGGTCTGTTGCCGTCGCTTCCCTACTGTCCCTTCCTATGTCCTCCGTTGCTTTCGGAAACGGTGTATGATTCAGAATGGCCGTCCGTATCTGGGGCATTGTGAGAAGGAGGTCACTTATCTTGACCGGTATCTCCGTTTGTAAGATCTGTCGTACAATGTTTTGTTCTGCAAAGTTCCTTGCCAAGGTGCCGGTGATATCCTTCAACTGAGATGTCCCCGCCGACGATGCCTTTGCAATGTCCGCCTGTGCTTCCCCCACTTTTCTCTTTTCCTCCACTTGCCTCCGTGTAATTGCCAGAACCTCCTCTACATCTGTGCCAACAGTGATCAAGTTTACTCCAGCCTTTGGACACTTGGCATCTTCGTGATCGCCGGGTCCGCACCATCTGCATAATAATTTCGGTGTGTTTGCCGCTGTACAATCCCACGCAAAATGACCCCACAAATTACACGCTCGGCATTGAACGATCGGCCGTCCGTTTGCATCATACTGAGTTCGACTTCGGCTCCCATTATTATTGTTATTATTGTTATTATTTTGCCCTCTGTTATTATTCCTGTATCCTCCGGATGTAGCACCGGCAGTATTCGTGTTTCCGCTACTACCCGACGGGGAAGCCTCCTGTGTGAGAAACACCTGCGAAGATCCTCTTGTCTTCATGTTAAAGGGACAATCCTTTGTCAAATGGCCCATGATCTGACAGATGTCACAGAATTGGTTCTTCGGACACGATCCTTTAGTATGACCGTTGGTCTTACATTCCGTGCACCACAATTCATTACCTTTGGGCTCTTTTTGCATATTTTTAAATTCCTTCATCATTCGAACCATATCCTTTTGTAAGGCACAAACCTTTTTGTTACTACCTTCGTCATCGCTGCTATCATCCTGAGCGGATTCATCATCATCAGAGTCAGAGGAGCTGGTTTTCTTCTTCTTTGTCTTCTGTGCACTTTCAAGGTCGAGGGCTCTATTGTAAGCATCGGCATATGATGACGGTGGCACAATTTTCATTTTCCTCCGTAGTTTCGAGCGTAGGCCGTCCACAAACCACCTTTTCTGCAATCCGTCCGCTGGCTTGCTTTCCATTTTGTTTACTAAGTCTTTTAATCTCCTGGCATAGACGCGGACAGTTTCGTGCTTCCCTTGCTTGGTATTGAAAATTTCCGCTACAATTTCATTATCATCCCGTAAGAGTTTAAATTCCGCCAAGAACTCCTTTTTAATGTTATCCCATGTATCCAGCTTCTGCGGATCCATATCCGAAAACCAATCAATTGCGACACCCCGTAGGGTTGCCGAAAATTGCCTGGCCCATTCGTCGGCATCTGTGATTCCATTTGCCCGCCAGATCGTCTCACATGTCTTACAATGTCGGAGGGGGTCGGCTGTACCATCGCCTTCAAATTTCGGTAATTTTTCTTTGGGTCCCGCCATAACTCTGGAGGTCTGCATTCCTACAGTGGTCAGCACTCCCACACCGACAGTCTGTACTCCCACACCGACAGTTTGCACTCCCACACCGGAGGTGTCGACAGCTGCAACCCTTGGTGAAGACGGAGGATCCTCCGAAATTGTTTCCCATGGAAGTCTATCCTGGACAAAGAGGTCACTCCACGCTCGTGCTCCGTCGGCACCGCGAGCCATGCGAGTTGATGCTCTCTCGTCTGAATTTTCTTCCCTCGGCGAACACAAATTCAAGAACTCCTCCTGTGCTTCTTCCACCAATTCCACCCGTTGCCGAGTCTCCTCCAACAATTCCTCCGCACTTCGGTATCCGTCGGCAATCTTTTGGAATCTCCGTCGGCGTTCGGCTTGCTGTGCCAAAATTAAATTCTCTTGCGCAGTACGGATTCCATCTTTTCCCTTCACCTTATTCCGATCCTTGTTAAGCTGATTTGGCATTAATCTGCATTCCTCCCACCTTCCAGATTCATAAGGCAACGACGCCAAATGTTTACCGTACAGGTAAAGAAGTCAACACATACAGACAATAATAGCAGAATAGCAGAATTATATTCGCAATAGTAGATGAATGATGATTTACAATGATCCCAGACGAGATATAAATACTACTGCCGAACCTTCCCGAAGGGGTCTGTCGGCCACAATTGTTCTATCCGTTACAAACTATTTACCGCCGGACCGTCGGCTACAGGAACACCGCCGGACCGTCGGCTACAGAATGCAAAATACTGCCGGAACCATCCAGTCGGCTAACATCCCCTAAAATTTGGCTTACTCCCCAAAGTCATCATTTTCTTATTTTTATTACTAACTCAAGCAATTTCCTATCAAAATAGGACATAGTTTCTCTTATGGATTTAGCGTAGAAATTTTTGTGCAAAGAGGTTATTATAATTATGAAGCAACGTTATAATTCTCATACCTAATACAATGTGTTAAATATCAAGATTTTTATAATCAAACACTATTATTTTTACGTCAAGTTTATTTTCTTATAGAAATTCTTTCTTCATATTTCTAAAATTTGAATCTATGTATTAACATGATCTATTAAAAGCCTTCCTTTTTCCCTAACATTCATGGTCCAATTAAGAAAATGTACAAGGATAAAATTTTAAGTTGATATCCCTAGATGACCCACGAGATTAAATATCTTTGAGATAAATTGAGATTTCTATACAACCATTATTGATGGCAAATTAATTTCTAGCTTTTCTTTAACTAAGATAAGAGACATAGTACTTATATATAAATTTTGGGTCCTTAGTTCATAGAAGCTAAAATGAAAGTCCTGTAGTACATTAGTGAACCTTTTACTCTAAAAAATTGAAACATAATAGACACATACTTTGAAAAACAATCCTTTAGAGAACACAAACCAACTTGTTATAGATAATTCTTTTCTACCCAGGTAAAACAATCACAACCATTGCTTCTAATATCAAGATGTACAATCCCAAGATTTTGGCCACACACTCGTCTATTTTACTTCAAGGATTAGCTAAGAGGAGTCCATTGAAATTTATTATTTGTCAAAATAAGCATAAATTATTTAGGAGAAAGAATATCCTACTTATCCCAACTAGTCTTTGATTTTAATTATTTCTCTTAATTGTCTCGAGTAAATCCAATTGAAACACCTTAACTTACTACACAATATTTTCGGAACAACTATAAAATTGAATTCATCTTTCAACACATATTCCTAATGAAATTGTATACAACTTACTTATCATCAATAAGGTTTGTTCTCTTACACACTATTACAGTTACCCATATGCAAGATATTGTTAGTTCCCTACAACTCAAGTGATAGTTATGAAGCATCGTCTCCTTTCTCCACAAATCCATTTGATCTATTTCAAAGTGTTAATAAAAGACAGTTTAATAAAATTTGATAGCCTAATTGTACTCTTACAAACATACTTCCTTATGAGTTACTAAGATTCAAACTTTTCTCAAGTATAAAACATTTCTATTCTTTAACAAAATATAGGAAGAAAGCCTATCTAGGAGAAGACCGACCCTTTTAGTGGCTTACTCAATTCAATAATACTCCAAAATGTGGCTTGACATAATAAATCCCCAATAGTCCTATTCAAAGCTTTAGTTTGATCATATGATGCCCCCAAATTTTAGTGCTCATTTCAATATTATTCAACTCATTGTCCTATTTTATTTGTGGTGAGCCTTTTGGAGATCATTCAGGATCCAGGATACTTTAATTCACACTTACTATTTTCAGTAAGCCATTTGAATGTTTTGCTCATACTTACTATGGATTGTAAGTCACCAAGGTGGTTGGTTAGCATCATATCTATATTTGGAAAGTGGGTGGATTATTCCCATCGCTTGATAATGGCAATTATCATGGGTTTTATGATTTAAGTCAAGTCAAGTTTAACTTTAATGGTATTCATTATATTAAATGACTTTATGATATGATGAATTAAAGGGGTTAAAGATCGTTTAAGTTATTTTTCATTAAGTGAATTTATAAAATGCCAATATAAAGTCATTTTAATCTATAAAGCTTTCCAGCTTATTCAAGAAGCTACTTTATAAGGAGGAATTAGAAAGGAAGGATGATTTATCCCACATTGCTTAGTGGATGTGTATCCTTTGCCTCAAGAGGCAACATAAACAAGTTGCTCTCAAATTTCAAGCCATGTTATGAGAATATATCTTTATGCTATTTCTCCATTATTGCTGGAAATCAGTGACTGGATTGTTCTAGGGACAGAAACCCTTAGAACAAAAAATTGGATGGAAACCCAATCTTCTTGAGAGGTGGGTTCATTCAAAATTCACTACTGTGCTTAACTGCAGATTTTTGGCAAGTTGGAATGGGTGTTCTGGTGAGATTCAGGGGCATGTGAAGACTGATTTGTTTTGTCTGAAATCTGAGTAGGAAACATGACTTTTTATAGTTTGAGTTGCTCAATACCAGAAGCACAGGTCTGCATTCAAATATCTTCCACATTTGAGTCTTATTGCTTTAAATACAAGTTGCCATTCTTCGTGTTTGTGGCATCCAGGCAGTTCCAAGGTGGACTTGTGCTTGACCTTGGACTCATGCCTATATTTCCCGGTGAGACTGCTACAGAAGTGAAAGAGATAGAAGATGCAAGGCTGGAAATCAATCTCAAACGCATGAAACAGATTTGTACAGACTTCTGGGAAGAGTAATTAATTGGACAGCGTCATTGCTATTAGTTTTGTCTACAGTTGCAGACCTAGAAAACATCAGAATGCTGCCACGAACAATATCAGATTATTAGCAACAGTGATAAGGTGATTATAGTGTGTATGCAGTCCTTGTGCACAACATCCGGGTATGTGAAATACACAATTTAAATCACTGTTGCAATCAAAGAATATGATAATTGAGGGATATGACTCTCTGAAACATTTTATCAGAATTATCCATGTATGAATTTGACTGATTTGAAGTAATAAGAGTGGTCTTTTGAGTTATCTACTATAATCCTTCATGTATTTTTTTTACATTCTATATGCTCTGTATGTTATTAAGCACTAAAGCTCAATAGCAAATCAGACAAAGAACTCAGGAAAAGCTCAGAACAGATATTGCATACAAACTGTTTGACAAAATGCATATGATCCAAAACTGAAAACCTAAGGTCAGAATTAGACAGGGATCTTAAAGACCATTCATTTGAGAATGAAAAGCAGTGAAGAAGTTAAGGTAAAATCCCAAAATCTTCCATAAAGATCGCCAAGAATGTCCCACAAAACATGAGTTGCAATCAGAAACAATGCTAGTAGATAGACTAGAGGATTGCCAAATAGAGTCAAATCCTAGCTGACCTAACTCATGTGCAAACTCATCTTGTGACATGGGATGAACTAAATCATCTTTCTAAAATAGTTGACTACTGCAAAAACACAAGTCACAGTTGTGAACAGCCAATGGAAAACAACTAATCAAGTCCACGAAAATGTGATGTCCCCATTTTTGGCAGGTCTACGCAGTTGATAGAGTTATCTCATCATAGCGACCCTTGTGAGCTGACAAAGTGTTTTGGGGGTCTCAATTGTGAACTTACTATTTTTAGTAAGTCTTTTTTTGGCAGTTGCTATTTTTGGCAGTGCAGTGGGTGGCTTAAGTAGTTGGTCGTTAACTGTAGTTAATAAAGTAATAATTGCATGAGCTTTTATTTATTTATTCAGCATTGAGTTGCATTATTATAATAATGACATTAAGAGATATTTCTAAAGAGTGTGTTGGAAAGTTTCTGGTGTTGCGTTCTTTTGAAAAACTTCCACAATTTCTAAGGTGGAGTTATTTAGGAAACTTTGGCCAACGGAAGATTATAAATGAGAGCTCATTTCATTTAGAAAGGCACACTTGAATCTATATTTGCTTTTTGTGCCTTTTGTTTACCGTACTGGTAAAGAAATCAACGCATACAGACAATGGAACAGAATAGCAGAATTATATTCGCATATGCCAGACATTATATTATGCTTGATAATATCAGTAATAGTAGATGATTATTTACAACGATCTTAGAGGGGATATAAATACTATCCGTCGAACCTTCTCGAAGGAGTCCGTCGGCCACAAACATTATGTCCGCTACAAACTATTTACTCGTCGGCTACAAAATACAAAACACCGACGGCAATCATTCCGTCGGCTACAGAATACAAAACACTGATGACAATCATTCCGTCGGCTATAGAAACACCGCCGGGACCATCCAGTCGGCTGACACCATCCCCCCCAAAAAGAAAAGTCGTCTCCGGACGACAATTACAAAATATCTGAGACAAATTAACAAACAAAATACATTATCAGAGTGACTACAACAAGAACAATCTGCTTCTGTCGCATCACTTCCACATTCATCTCGTTACATTTGTAGCCTCTGCTAACACAATACTGTCTCCTCAAGCTGACCTTGATAGCCACCCATGCTGCTTTCTCTGCTTCCAACACTGGGTCCACTGAGCTAAGTGTCGCTGCACTGCCTCCTGGATGACCCACTCCTCCCAAGCTCTCTATGCATCCACCAAGATAGCCTCTCTGCCAACACCTACTGCCAGTGCCTCGTGCCTCTGGTACACAAACGCTCCATGCTTGCAGCAACTTCAACTCTTCTCAACTGGTTAGACTCCCACGACTGATATCCGCAACGACTGGGGGTCCAGGGGGCAACGCTCCGGGCGGGGTCGAGGGGCAGCGCCCCGGGCCCTCGCCGCCAAGACCAAATTAGCACTTCGCAACCCACATAGAAATGCACGAAACACACCATTTCTGTCATTTTTTGCTGATTCTGCACTCTTTCTGGCAACCACGGATGCGTCCCCTTACCTTTGGCATCATTTGTAAGTCATTCTGAACAATTTGATTCTGTCGTCATTTTTTTTTTCTAAAAAACCCCACACACCCATCTTCTACACAAACTCAACAATCTCTCCTCCGCAAATGAGAAACAAAATTCCAACAATCTTTCACTGAAACCACTCCTCCAGCAATGAGAAGCTCAACAATTCTTCCGACAATGAAAACAAACAGATAGATCACACTACAGAAGACCTCCCGCAGGACAGTCCGCAGACATTTGCCGTGGGACAGTCCGCGGACAGCTACTCGCGGGACATGTCCGCGGGAGCCACCCACGGGACAGTCCGCGGACCTTTGTTGCGGGACAGTCCGCGGGAGCCACTCGCGGGACAGTCCGTGGACCTCTGTTGCGGGACAGTCCGCGGGCCTCTATCGCGGGACGTGTACGCGGGAGCCACCCGCGGAACAGTCCGCGAACCTCTGCCGCGAGACAGTCCGCGGACAGTTACCCGCGGGACATGTCCGCGGACACCTGCATCTGCCCGCGGGACTATTACTAAGTTCTTTTTTTTTTTTCAAAAAAATATACAAAGCACCTCAACTTTGCCTCTAACCGTCACCATTCGGCAACGACGAGGGAGTTCCTTTCTGCGACAACGACAGAGTCTTCCTGGCACCATATATTTTGAATTTGGATCCGTTGACTGCCGGAGGTACCTTCTGCCCGTCCAAAGTTGATAATCTGATTGCTCCATTGTCGCCAACCTTCCGAATCTGATATGGTCCAACCCATCTGGCCTTAAACTTTTCCACTTTGATTTCATTCCGACCGTTGTACACCTTACGTCTGTTCTGTGCCACCTCTGTCGCCCACTGTGCCTGCGGTTGTCGCGCAACTAGATTATTTCCTTGCTGTCGGTGCCCTTCCACTAATTTTATGCTGCGGTGTAACCTTTTCTTTCCGCACGGTCCATTCAACATGTACCGGACAGTGGGATCTTTCGTTTTTTTGTGTTCAGACTGTATGTTCTTCCCCTCAGCTTTAGCCATGGTAACTTTTCCTTCTTCCGCTTCCCTGCATTCCTCCGGACATTCATTTTCCTGTGTTTTTTCACGTTCGTCGACCATTAATATATTGCAACTCGAAAACAGTTCATAGTCTTCTATCTGCCAGTGGAACAGGCCATTCACCGAGTCTAGGTCGTCATCATTTGATCCTCTGTCAAGTCTCAATACTCCTTCGTCTGGTTCCATTCTCCTCTTTGCTTCGTCGTCACTTTCGCCATCACTTTCTGAATCTGACGATGCTGCCTCCTCACCGACCATTTGTGTATGCAGGTCAATTGTGAATCTTTTGCCTCCGCGCTCCATTGATAGGGTATTTCGTTTCCAATCATCTTTTACTTTTGCTTGCACCAACCAATCCCATCCCAGAATAGCATCATATCCTTTTTTTTTTAATGGAATGACCACAAAATCCAATAAAAATGGTTGTGTACCAATTGTTACCGGTTGCGCTTTCAAGATTCCTAACGGTTTGATTCCATGTTGGTCTGCCGTGAGCAACTGAAATGCAGGTGGCCACAATGTCGGCTTTCCCAACTTCTTCCAAGTATCCTTCGGCAACACATTCACGCCGGACCCTCCGTTGACAATTGTGTCTGTCAAAACATGTCCCAAAATCCCCATCTCGACGATCGCCGGGTGCCGTCCGGATGTGAGTGCCAGCAGCATTGGGTCTGTTGTCATCACTTCCCTACTATCCCTTCCTGTGTCCTCCGCTGCTTTCGAAAACGGTGTATGATTCAGAATGGCCGTCCGTAACTAGGGCATTGTGAGAAGGTCACTTATCTAGACCGGTATCTCTGTTTGTAAGATCTGTTGTACAATGTTTTATTCTGCGAAGTTCCTTGCCAAGGTGCCGGTGATGTCCTTCAACTGAGATGTCCCTGCCGATGATGGCTTTGCAATTTCCGCCTGCGCTTCCCCCAGTTTCCTCTTTTCCTCCACTTGCCTCTGTGTAATTGCCAGAACCTCCTCTACATTCGTGCCGACACTGATCAAGTTTACTCCAAACTTTGGACACTTGGAATCTTCGTGATCGCCGGGTCCACACCATCTGCATAATAATTTCGGTGTGTTTGCCGTTGTACAATCCCGTGCAAAATGACCCCACAAATTACATGCTCGGCATTGAACGATTGGTCGTCTGTTTGCATCATACTGAGTTCGACTTCAGCTCCCGTTATTATTGTTATTGTTTGCCTTGTTATTTTGCCCTGTGTTATTATTCCTATATCCTCCGGATGTAGCACCGGCAGTATTCGTGTTTCCGCTACTACCCGACGGGAAGCCTCTTATGTGAGAAACACTTGCGGAGATCCTCTTGTCTTCATGTTAAAGGGGCACTCCTTTGTCGAATGGCCCATGATCTAACAAATGTCACAGAATTGGTTCTTTGGACACGATCCTTTAGTATGCCCGTTTCTCTTACACTCCGTGCACCACAGCTCACTGCCTTTTGGCTCCTTTTGCATGTTTTTAAACTCCATCATGCGAACCATATCCTTCTGTAGGGCACGAAGCTTCTTGCTGCTGCCTTTGTTGTCGCTACTATCATCTCCGTTAAGCTCGTCGTCATCCGAATTAGAGGAGCTAGTTTTCTTCTTCTTTGTCTTCTACTCACTTTCAAGGTCCAGTGCTCTGTTATACGCGTCCACATATGATGACGGTGGCACAATTTTCATTTTCCTCTGCAACTTTGAGCGTAGGCCGTCCATAAACCATCTTTTCTGCAATCCGTCCGCCGGCTTGCTTTCTGTTTTTTTTATTAAGTCTTTTAATTTCCTGGTGTAGACGTGGACAGTTTCGTGCTTCCCTTGTTTGGTATTGAAAATCTCTGCTACGATTTCATTATCATCCCGCAAGAGATTAAATTCCGCCAGAAACTCCTTTTTAATGTTATCCAAGGTATCCAGCATTTGTGGATCCGTATCCGAAAATCAATCAATTGCCACGCCCCGTAGGGTTGCCGAAAATTGTCTCATACAGTCGTCTTCATCAGTTATGCCATTTGCCCTCCAGATCGTTTCACATGTTTTGCAATGTTGAATGGGATCGGTCGTACCATCGCCATTGAACTTTGGCAGTTTCTCTTTTGGTCCCGCCATCACAATTGGTTTCTGTAAAAAGGCGTTGCTCGGTCCTGCAACACTGGCGGTCTTCACTCCCACATCGGCGGTCTGCACTCCCACACCGACAGTCTGCACTCTCACACCGACAGTCTGTACTCCCACACCGGCGGACCGGTCTCCCACACCGGCGGTCTGCACTCCCACACCGGCAGATTTGTCTCCCACACCGGAGGTCTGCACTCCCACACCGGCAGTCTGCACTCCCACACCGGTGGACTGCTCTCCGACACCGGCGGACTGCTCTCCCACACCGAAGGTCTCGACAGCTGCGAACCTTGGTGAAGAAGAAGGATCTTCTGAAGTTGTTTCTCGCGGAAGTCTATCTCGGACGAAGAGATCACTCCACGCTCGTGCTCCCTCGGCACTGCTGTGATGATCCTTACTCTATGGGTTATCAAAGTGACTTTTTTTTTTTGCAATTT
This sequence comes from Cupressus sempervirens, assembly GCA_028749045.1. Classification (NCBI taxonomy): domain Eukaryota; kingdom Viridiplantae; phylum Streptophyta; class Pinopsida; order Cupressales; family Cupressaceae; genus Cupressus; species Cupressus sempervirens. The sequence continues at coordinate 321,231,397 of CM053791.1, forward strand.
GTTAAACACTTAGCATGTAACCAGAAATGTGGGAAGATATGATGTTTGGAACAATTCCAACAATAATTTTAAAAAAATTAATAGTTATTAGCATTCAGAGATTGACTTGTACAAATTCTAGTGGAAAGCAATTTATGCAATGTTCATACAATAGGCAAAGAGATCAAGAAGTTAAACTATAGAAATTGAAACCTGGATAACCATGAATTGCCAAACTGATGCTGGAGTTTGAAAGCAGATATCAAATCCAACTAACGCCCAGTTTCTGTTGCGGATTTAACCATCGTATTTCATATTGCAAATGCTCGTTGTCATGGGCGGCCGAATCTCTGTTAATGTGCAGTTGCTACCTGATTTTCATCTGAGATCAACTCGAAACTTGGAGTCCCGACCCTTGTCGATAACGACCCAGATTGTGTTTGGAAAGATCGATGGTGTGATTGCCGGCTTGAACAAATAATCGCATAAGTCTTCACTCCAAATCGCGTGGCAGGTTGATTTCCGTTCTGGCCCGAAATTCGTCCTTAATCCTCCACAAGGAAACAAACATCCGTAAATCTTCAATCCTCTGACCCGAAACTCGCCTTCAATACAAACGCCCGCAAATCTTCAATCCTGCGATATTTACTGGGCCTTTAATGACGAAAATATCTTGAGAAAGGACGCCTGGCCCAGGTGACCGAAATCTTGCTTGCTGGAGATAAATCGCTGCTTGTAATCTCCTTTAAAATTCGAACCCTCTGACCTATTGACCTGAGTCAAATCCTTGCTTGATATCAATTAATTTCACTCCCTGGCTTCCTTTCGAATTTTCTTAAATTCTGCAATAATTTGATGGATGACAAATAATTCTTTTCAATCAATCAGTAATGTAAGGATCTCCAACTTGGCCTTAGGCCACAGGATTTTTTTGCCCGGATGAAGTGACTGTGATATCACTTCCAGATTGCAATAATTCAGATGATATTCCACACCCTCAAAATTGCTTATCGATGGGAGTTGTCGTTCCCAAAGATAATTTGAGAATTTGCAGACCACTGACTACAAATTGCCCCAACTGGAATAGAAGTCGAATCAACAAAACAGCTTATGCCAATGGGTGCCTCTTGTCCTCTATTTATTCATTTTTTTGAGAAGTCACTGGAAGCTTCTAGAACATTTCTTATTAAAATGCACTTTATTATTAATTAACTTTATAAAATTAAATAAATAACTTTATAAAATTAAAAGTGCAATCTCAATTTGATAGTAGAACAAATAGGCCCCACTTATTGAATTATAATTCTCCAAGAGCAAAAATGTAAGCTTTCGGCAACAGAATGACTCTCTCCCCAAAATCATTTGCCTACAAGAGTCAATGATAGGCAAATCTACGGTAGAAGTCATGTCGCTAGAAAGGGGACATGACAGTCCGCCCTTCCTGTAATTGCTTGTCCTCAAGCAATCTCAAAGCTGGGTGCTGCAAAATTGTTTCGTTTTCCCAAGTGGCATCTTCAACTGGTAGATCTCTCCATTTAACCAAATATTCTCTGATCACCCTTCTGCGGAGTTGCTTTTCCCTACTTTCCAAAATGAAGTCCGGTACTAAGATCAATTTCCCTTCTTCATCCAAGGGAGGTAATACCGTAGAAGGTACCACATTTTATCCCAATGCTTTGTTGAGGCGTGACACATGGAATACATTATACACTTTGCTATTTGCTGGAAGCTCAAGCTCATAAGCCAATTCCCCTATTCGCTTGGTGATCCTGAAAGGCCCATAATACCTCGGCTTAAGCTTCTCTGACCCACTCTTTTTGAGAGTAGATTGTCGAAATGGCTGAAGCATGAGGTAAACCATGTCACCCACCTCAAAGCTCCTCTTTGTCCTCTTTTGATCTGCATACTGCTTATACTGATCTGTGCCCGAGCTATGTTATCCCAAAGAGTGTTAATAATGTCTTTACTCTCTTGAATCAAATCCCCGGCACGTGGAACCCGAACATCACCCATCAGCAAGTCAATAAAGCTCGGTGCATCATACCCATATAACGCTCGAAAAGGTGTCATCTGAATAGACATGTGAAAAGCAGTGTTATAACAATATTCACACAAATAAATCCATCTTACCCATGCCTTCTGCTGATCAGCCACGTAATTCCTCAAGTAGCCTTCCACCCATTTGTTCACTATTTCTGTCTGTCCATTAGTCTGCGGGTGATAAGTAGTACTGGGTGTGAGCTCAGTGCCACATAACCGGAACACCTCCCGCCAAAAATGACTCAAGAATCTACTATCCCTGTCACTGACAACACTGCAGGGTATCCCATGTAACCTGAAAACCTCTCTGAAGAATACCTCAGCTACTTGTACTGCTGTATAAGTAGTGGTGATGGGAAAGAAGTGAGCATATTTCGTTAGTCTATCCACCACCACATAAATGCAATCGCGTCCCTGAGCCTTGGGCAATCCTGTAATAAAATCCATGGATATGCATTCCCACTTTTGATTTGGAATGGGAAGAGGCTGTAGGAGTCCTGCTGGGAAGGTGTGCTCTTGTTTATTCTGCTGACAAACAGGACACTCACGAACATACTGCAATACATCCGTCTTGAGACCTTTCCATGTAAACCGTTCTCGCACCTGTCTATATGTTTTAAAGTACCCAGGATGACCAACTATGGATGAATCATGAAGAGCCCGCATAATAGACTGCTTCACCTTTGATCCTAGGACTAAAAAGATCCTGCTCTTGTAAATGATCAAGTCATCCACAAGTGAATACCTGGCATTAACAATTGTCCCATCAACTAACCCAGATGCTCAAGAGTCCCTAGCATACTCTGCAACAATCAAATGCTTCCAATCCTCAGAGATCTCAATCATCGCACTAAGATGTGGCCTGCGTGACAAGGCGTCTGCTACCACATTCTGAGTCCCCCTGACGTATGATATATCAAAGTCGTATGCCTGCAGCTTACTCACCCATTTCTGCTGTCTATCTTTGAGATCTCTCTGTCCAAGGAAATGTCTCAAACTGTTGTGGTCAGTTTTTATACAAAACTTACCTCCTACTAGATACTGCCTGAATTTAGCTAACGCGTGCATGATAGCTAACATCTCCTTGTCGTAAATGCTGAATGATCTTTCTGGCCCATAGAGTTTCCTACTCTCATATGCAATAGGGTGTTTTTCCTGCATCAAAACAACCCCAATACCATCTCCTGAAGCATCACACTAGAGTTCAAATGGCTTCGAGAAATCGGGCAATGCTAGTACCAGACATGAAGTCATGATCTCCTTGAATCTGTCAAAAGAAGCCTGTGCCTTTGAAGTCCAAACAAAAGCTCCCCTTTTAAGCAAATCTGTCATAGGAGTTGCATGTCGTGAATATCCGCAAACAAATCTGCGATAGAAGTCACATAAACCAAGGAATCCTCTCAGCTGGGTCAGGTTCTCAGGAATAGGCCACTCCACAATAGCACGAATCTTATCAGGATCCATCCGTACTCCTTCTCTACTGATAATATGTCGTAAGTATAATAACTCGGTCATGCCCAAATCACATTTAGACTCTTTGGCATACAAGGACTCTGCCTGCAAAGTATTCAATACTATCTCTAAATGCTCCATATGCTCATGCCATGTCCGACTGTATACCAATATATCATCAAAGAAAACCAACACAAACTTCCTCAGCTGATGATGGAAGACCTTATTCATGGTGGATTGGAAAGTAGCTGGTGCATTGGTCAACCCGAATGGCATCACTACAAATTCAAAGTGGCCACAATGACATCTGAAGGCAATCTTCTCTATGTCCTGTACTCTGACTCTAATTTGGTGGTAACCGGATCTCAAGTCTATCTTACTAAAGTAGCATGCCCCATGTAGTTCACCTATCAGCTCATCAATCCGTGGAATAGGATATCTATTCTTAATGGTTTTCTTATTCAGCACTCTGTAATCAATGCACATCCAAAGTGAACCATCTTTCTTCTTTACCAAAACTATTGAAGAAGCAAAAGGAGACTTACTAGGTCTAATGTGTCCCATTGCAAGAAGTTCCTTGATGGTTTTTTCTATTTCATCTTTGAGCCTCTTTGGATGCCTGTATGTAGTAATCATAACTGGTTTAGCACCCTCTTCTAATTCCATGATATGCTGAATCCCTCTATCAGGTGGTGTACCAGGTGGAATATCGCTGAATACCTTACTGTACTTCTTCCTCAATATCTGGATGTCTGGATGATATTTTGTCTTTTGTTGTTCCTCCTTTGTGGGCATGAGGGTACACATGGCTGCCCATGCAATATCATTATGCCTCACCAATCTTTCCAATCGCTTGAGAGAAATGGTTCGGATGTCACTATTCCTAATAGCTCTCAACACATGCTGCTTCCCATCTACCTCGAACTTGATCTCCATGTCCTTGAGGCGGAAAGTGACCTCACCCAATAAACATAACCATGTCATACCCAAAACGATATCCAAGTCGCCCATATTGACCACATGGTAATCTGCTTTAAACTCATAATTATTTAGGCGTAAAGGCATGTCTCTAACCATTCTATTACACTTAAGTGTGTATCCATCAGCAACCTGTACTCGGAGACCCTCAAACTCCTCTGTTTTAATACCACAACGCTCAACCAGACATGCATCAATGAAGTTGTGCGTGGCACCAGTATCAACCAATGTAATCACCTTCTGTCCTGCAAGAACACCACGTAACCTAAAAGATCCCTCCTGCTGAATACTAGACAAACGCCCCTGCTGTAAATGTAGCTCAGGTTCCTCTTTTTGCCCTGAATTTCCTGTTTCTTCCTCAGTTCTAGAATCACTATGATCATTCTCATTTGCTGTACTGTCGGAATCTGACCCTTCGTAATATGCCCACATAACTCTATTGGCCTTTCCCTTAGGTCTCAAAGGACAATCATGGTCCCTGTCATATGGGCCTTTGCAATAGAAACATAGTTTCTTCCTGCGCAAGTCGTTTAATGCTTCTCCATCCAAGGGTGTAGTAGATTTTCCTTTGGTCTCAATGCTCTTCCCTTTATTCTTATCAAACTTCTTATTGTCTCTGAAAGGGGTAGTACTCCTGGGAGTGAACCTGCTAGAAGGTGCTGTAAGCTCCATACTCCGTACTTTCCTCATAGCCTCCTGCAGTGTTGGTGGGTCAAATGCCTTAATCCATCCCTTGAGGGGTTTAGACAATCCTTCTGTAAATAAGATAACTAACCTTCTCTCAGACACATCCTGTACCATAACTGACAACCTCTGAAATTCACTAATATAAACCTCGAAATTGCCAGACCGTCTCAACTGTGCAAGGTCGCGAAAATAAATCTCTGGATCCTTCTTATCAAAACGCTCAACCAATCTATCCACAAAGTCCTGGTAAGATGTTACCTGATTGTGCTGCAAAGTAACCATCCCATGTGACCACCAATCATGAGCTGCGCCTTCCAGATGCAAGGTGGCGTACCTGATGGCATCTATCTCAGACATAGGCCTTAATGCTAGGAAGGTGTCCAACTTATGAATCCATGCCTGTGCTGTCATCTGACCACTACCATCGAAAGATGGTAAAGTGAGTTTGCCAACAGCTCGCTGCAACTCACTATCATGACCTCCCCTAGGCCTCCTGTTCTGACGGCTACTCCCCATATGCTCTCTCCTCTGGTTCAGATAGCGATCAAAGTTCAATAGTTCACGCACATGTGGTGGTAATGCTTGCCATTCTGTAGTAGCAGCTTTGAGATCATCCTGAAAATCATCCGGCAAGTCATCTTCTCCTATCTCCTGAGCCTCCTCCCTTAGGAAGGTGGGACGAGTAGGCCTATTTGCTGTTCATGATCTGCGCCTAGGAGCACCCTGTGAGCCTGCCACACTTCTATTATCATGATCAGGTGTACCTCTACCATGTTCCTAAATCCTGGGCTGAACAACTCTCTCCATTATGGTAGTCAATGCTTGTAGTGACTGGGCTATTTCTTGCTGTCCGGTATTCATGATTCTGTAAAACTCTCTGGTCTCATCGTCATCAATTCTGGGAAATCTAGGTGGACTCTGTGACTGTCTCTCACCCATATCTCTGAATTTCTGTTTTCCCTTAAGTGTTGCTCTTTTGCGAATATAATATCTGGAATAAGGTTGCATAAGATGTTCTACCCAACAGGATGGCAAGAACACTGCTCTGATACCACTGTGATGATCCTCACTCTATGGGTTATCAAAGTGACTCTTTTTTTTGCAATTTGTTAAACACTTAGCATGTAACCAGAAATGTGGGAAGATATGATGTTTGGAACAATTCCAACAATAATTTTAAAAAAATTAATAGTTATCAGCATTCAGAGATTGACTTGTACAAATTCTAGTGGAAAGCAATTTACGCAATGTTCATACAATAGGCAGAGAGATCAAGAAGTTAAACTATAGAAATTGAAACCTGGATAACCATGAATTGCCAAACTGATGCTGGAGTTTGAAAGCAGATATCAAATCCAACTAACGCCCAGTTTCTGCTGCGGATTTAACCGTCGTATTTCATATTGCAAATGCTCGTTGTCATGGGCGGCCGAATCTCTCTTAATGTGCAGTTGCTACCTGATTTTCATTTGAGACCAACTCGAAACTTGGAGCCCTGACCCTTGTTGATAACGACCCAGATTGTGTTTGGAAAGATCGATGGTGTGATTGCCGGCTTGAACAAATAATCGCATAAGTCTTCACTCCAAATCACATGGCAGGTTGATTTCCGTTTTGGCCCGAAATTCGTCCTTAATCCTTCGCAAGGAAACAGACATCCGTAAATCTTCAATCCTCTGACCCGAAACTCGCCTTCAATACAAACGCCCGCAAATCTTCAATCCTGCGATATTTACTAGGCCTCTAATGACGAAAATATCTTGAGAAAGGACGCCTGGCCTAGGTGACCGAAATCTTGCTTGCTGGAGATAAATCGCTGCTTGTAATCTCCTTTAAAATTCGAACCCTCTGACCTGTTGACCTGAGTCAAATCCTTGCTTGATATCAATTAATTTCACTCCCTGGCTTCCTTCCGAATTTTCTTAAATTTTGCAATAATTTGATGGATGACAAATAATTCTTTTCAATCAATCAGTAATGTAAGGATCTCCAACTTGGCCTTAGGCCACAGATTTTTTTTGCCCGGATGAAGTGATTGTGATATCACTTCCAGATTGCAATAATTCAGATGATATTCCACACCCTCAAAATTGCTTATTGATGGGAGTTGTTGTTCCCAAAGATAATTTGAGAATTTGCAGACCACTGACTACAAATTGCCCCAACTGGAATAGAAGTCGAATCAACAAAACAGCTTATGCCAATGGGTGCCTCTTGTCCTCTATTTATTCATTTTTTTGAGAAGTCACTGGAAGCTTCTAGAACATTTCTTATTAAAATGCACTTTATTATTAATTAACTTTATAAAATTAAATAAATAACTTTATAAAATTAAAAGTGCAATCTCAATTTGATATTCGAACAAATAGGCCTCACTTACTGAATTATAATTCTCCAAGAGCAAAAATGTAAGCTTTCGGCAACAGAATGACTCTCTCTCCAAAATCATTTGCCTACGAGAGTCAATGATAGGCAAATCTACGGTAGAAGTCATGTCGCTAGAAAGGGGACATGACAACTGCGAGCCGTGCGAGTTGATGCTCTTCCGTCTGAATCTTCTTCCCTCGGTGAACACAAATTCAAGAACTCCTCCCGTGCTTCTTCCACCAATTCCACCTGCTGCCGAGTCTCCTCCAACAATTCCTCCGCGCTTTGGTTTCTGTTGGCAATCTTCTGAAATCTCCGTCGGCATTCGGCTTGCTGTGCCAGAATTAAATTCTCTTGCGCAGTACGGATTCCATCTTTTCCCTTCGCCTTATTTCGATCCTGCTGATTTGGCATTAATCTTCATTCCTCCCACCTTCCAGATTCATAAGGCAACGGCGCCAAATGTTTACCGTACTGGTAAAGAAATCAACGCATACAGACAATAGAACAGAATAGCAGAATTATATTCGCATATGCCAGACATTACATTATGCTTGATAATATCAGTAATAGTAGATGATTATTTACAACGATCCTAGAGGGGATATAAATACTATCCACCGAACCTTCCCGAAGGAGTCCGTCGGCCACAAACATTATGTTCGCTACAAACTATTTACCCGTCGGCTACAAAATACAAAACACTGACAACAATCATTCCGTCGGTTACAGAATACAAAACACTGACGACAATCATTCCGTCGGGTACAGAAACACTGCCGGGACCATTCAGTCGGCTGACACCTTTGTGGTTTTTTCCCGATTTCTAACTTGGGAGCCCTTGTTGAAGTATAAGGGTCTCGTCTGAGAAGTTCTTGGCAATTGTGCTGAAGTATACAATTGGCCAACACTCTCCTATTGTATTAATCTGGCTAAGGAGAATAATCTTGAATTATATATTTCTTCTTGAATTATCTGTCGAAGGGTTTGTGAATTTTCTAAGTATTGTGATTTGCTGCAAATTGTTGCTGAGGTATAACGATCTGCATAACTCCTACTGTTCATGCTGTGTCTTGGAGATTGTTTGATGGCACTAGACTGAAAATTGAGAAGTGAAATCGAATTGCTTTCATCTTGAAGTTGCAAGCTGGGAGACGAGTTTTGGGTTTAGAGAAAGATCGAAATTCATCTGAAGGTGGCGTCCAGTGGTAATAATTGATTCCAGCATAATTTCTGATCCGTATTTACTGTTTGGAAGAGTTTGTCGGCAATTTCAATAACCGGCAATCATTGCTACGGGCTGCGTGAGGGATTTCAGAGGCTGCATACAGTTATTGCAGAGGTTTATTGGGGTGTGGAATTATTGTAGAGGAGTCGAGAGGAGTCGGGACTACAATTAAATCATTTGCGTCAGCATTGAAGGATTATCAGCACTTGTGGTGACACTGTGAAGCATTGCTGATTACTGGCACAATAGTGTTAATTCCGACTGGACTTGTGGCTTTGGACGTGACCCCATCCACAAGCTCTGCTGTTATATTCTAAAACCAGGTTCATTTAATATTGTACTTTCTTGGTTTGAGCAACAATAATATAAATCATTGCATATTTTAATGAGAATTCTGTTCGATGTAATTCTTTCCCAAAGCAATTTCACTATCCAAAATCCAAAGTCACTAAAATTAGAAAACAATATTAAAAAAACAAGGGAAATTGAATTTACATTTCAATATCACAACAGAGATCAGTTAGGCACTTTACAAAAAATGCTTTCCCAAGGACGAGTAGGTATAGTAAAAGGAATAGTAAATCCTATTTTACTATTTTTTGGTTTCACGTGGCGCGAAGGACACATTTCTTGAGGAAGCATAGAACATTTCATTGCATGTGAGGCCAATAGAAGAAAAATTACAAATGAAGTGGGATCCTTGAGAAAAGAAGTTTGATGATCTTGAGGGACACAATTTATCAAATTTGTACAATATAGGATTTTGAAGTCTTCTATGTGTTCTTTGCTTGAACCTTAAGATGGTGATATCCACATTCTAGATCAAGCTTGGAGAATAATTTAAACCTTCAATTTGGTTAAAGATGTCACAAATGTGACAAAGCGGATATTGGTTCTTGATGATGATTTTGTTCAATGCTCGAAAGTCAACAAGTACGACAAGTCCCATATAATGTCCCCATGTTTAGCAAGTCTGTGGAATTGATGGAGTTAGCTCATCATAGTGACCCTCGTGAGGTGACTGGGTGTTTTGGGGGTCCCAGTTGTGGACTTAGTATTTTTGGAGGTTGCTAAATTTGGCAGTGCAATGGGTGGCTCTAGCAGTTGGTCGTCACCTACAGTGGATGTGGTAATTAATTGCATGAGCTCTTATTTATTGATTATTTATTAAAGTTGCATTATTATACAAATATATTATTATTATAATAATGATAGTAAGAGATATTACCATAAGAGTTGAGTTGGAAAGTTTTAAGTGCCGAGTTCTTCTAGGAAACTTTCTCAGTTTTTGAAGATGAGTTCTTTTGGAAACTTTTGCCTACAAGACATTATAAATATGAGCTCATTTCATTGGGAAAAACATGCTTGGATACTTTATTTGCTTTTGTTGCCTTTGTGGCTTTTTTCGAGTTTCCTGAATTGTGTGCCCTTGCTGAAGCATAAGGGTTATTCTGAGAATTTCTATAGAAAATTGTGTTGAGGTAAACAATTTGCCTTTTCTTCCTACCGTTCATACTGTGCCTAAGGAGGGTGTTTGCTAAAGGTTACCAGTTGGATTGAAGAGGTGGTTAATTTGCCTAAGTCTGGAATCAATGTCCCAACTAAGGAGGATGATTGGAATTATTTCTAGCTGCTGTCCATTATCCAGCAGCAATTTCATGTTCCTTAGAACTGTGCCTGCAAACTAGAGTCTATGAGAATTGTGGAGGGCTGATGTTAATCAATCAAGGGCAGCGATCTGAATATAGAAGTCGGCAACCAGTTTTCACAGGCCAGTGTTTCATAAATCTGCCTACGGCATAGTTTATCAGGCCTGTGCCCAAACTAAGCAGGGCGAGATTGTTTTTTCAGAACCCCTGCGATTGCAAGGAAACCCTGCAGCAACCTCATTTGGGCCTGCGATTTACATATGAAGCCAGCATTTAGTGTGGATAAGGATCGGTTGAAATTTTGGAGGTTACGAATAGTTGGGAGTCATAGTCAAATTATTATTCCAGGTTCTTAATTTAATTGTAATTTCAGATTCCTGTCATTGCTTAATTCAAATTACAAAAGGGGGTTTGTTAGCATTGTGTATGTCAGCCTTGTCTTTCAATATTTTTTTGTGAGTGAATCGGTATATATGCATCAAAGATCTCATTTCAGTATATCAGAAGTTGCCATTTGGATAAAAATTACAAGCAGTCTTGAAATGCAACTTTAGGGTTATGATATTTCAATTTTGATCTATATGCATAGTCTGTTTATGATCTGAGGGGAATTGTTTGTTTGGAATTGGAGTAAATTGTAATTGGACCTCATATCAGTAATTTCCAATTGCTTCCTAGTGTTTGATGTAATGTTCAATCAATGAATTAAGGAATCAATTGTGGTAGATTTGCTATAACCAGACTAGGGTTATTATATCCCATTCTTTGTGAGCATGAGAAAAAAATGGCAAAGCATAATAGGAGGTACTTGGCTTTGATGAAACCATAAGACAATAGTGGCTGCACTTTTTTGTCCTTACTTTGCATAAGTTATTGTCGATACAATTGGGCATTAAGAAGAGGTGCAGTAGGAACAATGTCAATAACATGATTGATTGCTCATTCTGGAGGATATGTCTCTGGCTGCTAAAACACATGTAAATATGTCTACAACAATTTGTTAGGAATAGCATGTGTTTTGAGATTGTGACTATTGATTTGGAATCTTTAGATTGAGGCATATTCAATATTAAGGAAAATACTTGTGCTTGATTGATATCTTTGCATGTCTATTTGCAACTAAGTACCATGTTAGGTGTTTTTAGTACATTTAATTGTGAATTTGTTATTATCCTATCGCAGTGTATATGTGTTATCAAAGGCATCATAATGAGCTTTCTTATCTTATTGATAGGGTTAGCCTAGCAGAAAACTACAACAATCCATAATGGTCATGTCACATGTGACCTTACGAATGTTTATTTGGGACCATATACAAAAGACATAGTGCATGTGTGTGGGATTGATGAGGAGGAATCACCATCTTTCCATCCTAGTGAATATGGATGAGGATATGGATCGATTGACAAACCAAGTTTATTCACAATGGATTTCAAAATTAGATTATTGTAGGAGCCGTTATTGAAAATACAATCTACAGAGAAATCATGTGTTATGTGAGCACAAGTGACTAACAAATTGTCTCATTTTCCTCAAATAAAATGATCATTCATCGAGGTGATTTGCTGAGTCTACCTTTCAACTCATTAGATGTCGTGTCATCAGAAGAAATCTGAATGGATGTCTAGTGTGTCCATTTGGTACTTAGTTTTTGCACACTTAGCCAATTTCCAAGTCTATTGGAGGCTAATTGGTTAGTCATTGAGAACTCCAATGTTCTTGGAGATGTAGTTGATTGGTCTTGCTGAGAAAATTGTTCTCAAGTTTCAGTTCAATTTGTTAGATAGAGTCTTTCGATCCTTTTTTGGAGTTGATTTCCAACCTTTTGGTGCCCTCCAAACTTCTTAGAGAATTCCAATGCATGTTGGTCACTAGTTTGACTACCAAGAGAATTTAGTAGAGCATGATGAAATGCATTATAGAAAAGATTTTAAATCGGCACTTGTGATGATTTATTCATTGAGGCGCTTCCATAAATTTTGATAAATGTAAATGTGAAGAGAATGCAAATTTTGAAAATTGTACGACTCATGAAAAGGAAGATAGTTAAGAATCTTTGCCACATGGAGAACCAAGTCACTTTTTGAATAAAGAACTAGAGAGTTATGTGAAATAAAGATCTAGAGATTTATGTGATTTGAAAAAGAATCTCTTAATCAGCAATGAGAAAGAGATTCAAGTCCTCACAAGTTCAGGCAACACCCGCAAGATCCTTGAAATCCTCATGCAAAGAGGTGTTAAGGGTATAATTAGTTCTTCAAACTTACAACTTTTATAATATCCCTAACCGGATATTTTCTCAAAACCCTTGAATAAATCTCAGAAATTTTAAGCAAATAATTTCATGTAATGCATTTCAGATTTCATCAACAAAAACCCTAGAAAATAACAGATAAATATGAGTCTCAAAGTGTTATTACAATCAATCTCTAGCAGAAATACATTTTCAGAAATAATATTTCATCAAAGTTCTTTAGCAAAATAACCAAGAAATCCAATGATAGATATAGAAGCTGCAACAAGATTGGATAATAGGAGAGATGAACCTGGAATACAATGTGAAACACCTGTGCAATGTCTCCCATTGACAATGGGTTTTCATCCACTGCCCAAGCTTGAGGGTTTTCGTCCTTGTTGAAAGCTGAAGCTTTCTAAAATAAATCCAAGGGAGTGAAATCCAAATCACAAAACCAAGTATATTGTGTTGATTTTGGAGGATGCTACAAATGTACCTGCATTGCCATGCTTGGTATATATTTTCCAAATGCAACAATCACTTATATTAGTATGGAGAATGAGATACAAAGGGACATGTCCATTCATAATGACAATCATTATATATGTATGTTTACCGTATAGGGTAAACGGATGTTTATCGTATTAAAATATTAGAATGTAACGCAGAACAGATACTTAATTCATATAAGCCAATATGTAATTCCAATTACAATGATGATCCTTCATAAGTCATTCAGACGATGTACATATACTTCCCAAAATGGTGACTCAATTGTCACATGACCTTTCGGATACCAACTCTACCCGTTGGCTCTAATATAGATTTTACCGACAACATCATCCCCCCCAAAAAGTAAAGTCATCTCCGGATGACAAAATAGAGACAACTTATACATCACAACTCAAAAAAATGACTCAAACAACTAATCCACTAATTACATCAAAGTTCACAACTAAGAAGGACGCGTCCCTGGTGTGATAGACATCCATGCTCTAAGCTCGTTCAGTTCTACTTGTAGCTTACCCACTTGCTTGGTCTGAGTCTCCAAATCTGCTTCGGCCTCCATCTAAATTTTCAAGGCTGTTTGCATCATCTTAGCAATCTCTCCAAGCTTTTCCTCCTTTGCTTCCTCCTGCTATAGCTGACTCTTCCCTCACCTAGCCTCATCCAGCTAAGCCATAAATGCTATCCTTTCGGACTCCCAAGCTGCTCTTTCTGGCTCTCGAGCTGCCCTCTCTACAATTAGATCCGCCTTTACTGTTGCTAACCTAGTACCTAACTCCTCCCGAGCCCTCTATGCCGCTACCTAGTCTTCTTGGCTCCTTTGAAGAGCATAATAAGAATCCCAATATATTTGGACTACCTCCCTAGTCAGAGTCTCTATGTTGCTCTCCATAACTGGCTGTTTGGTAGTGGCCTAATTGTGGTGCATCTTCGAAGTTTCTCTACTATTGGCCACCTGCGCTCCTCAAAACAGACTAAAAAGGCAGCTAAGAACCCTACTCTCATGAAGGATATAATGTGCTCCAACTCCTTTACCACTGAGTCCAATGCATGTGTCTGCACAGAGATCACCACTCGACGAGCTTGAGTCACTACATCAGTGAGAAATGTCTTCACATCCTCTCCCATCGATGCCTTTGGCCCCATTGTAGGCTACTGGGTAACCATAGCCGTCTTCACTGCTTCTACCATCTGCTCAGTAGTGCTCTCCGTAGAGAAGTGTGGTATCTCATTGATCTGCGTCGAGTGACTCTCCTCCACCTGTGTCTGTGTGCCTACAGGATCTCCTTCTGGGCCTACTTCCCTCACAGGTGTGAGATTGCCTGACGCTCATGGTGCTAGTATGCAGTTAAACCTCGTACTCACATACGTGCTCAACTTTTGAGATTTACTTGCTCTGCTCAGCTCCTCAGCTATTGGCGTTGCTAACAACGCTGCATCTACTGTAACCACTGCGTCCGAGCCCACTACATCCAAGTTAACACTAGGTGTCCTCAAACCCTTGCTTGTTTTTGCTTGTATTGGTATCTCCATCACTCCCTCCTGAGTGTCTACCTCATCATCGGGTATAAGTATCTCATTCCTCTGGTATGTTTGGAAAAGCCTCTCTGACAACCCCTTCTAGTAACTCCATCACTACCTCTAGTACGACTGTCGTTGATGACGGATGTGACTTTGTCCCTACTATGACTGCGGCCTTTTGAATGGTCAGTGTCTGTAGTTGGCTGAACCACAACACTAATCGAGGTCATCATCACGGACTGCCTGAACTAACCAAACCTTGGGATATGCGTACCGTTCGTATCCATTGGAACCAAATGTGTCCACCTCCTTGTCATCTCCTTCCTCCTCTTCGTTGGTCCCACTCTCGTCGGAAGATGTCTCTTGTCAACCACTGTCAGTATCTGATGCATCCTGTCTTGGTCGCTTCTGCCTGACTGTGGTCTTGCTGCCAAGTGTGTCTAGGTGTCTCCACTGCGTGATATGGGGTTCGCCTGGCGTAAGTGGCCTAGGCTTGGCCTCCAACTTTTCGTGAGGAATCATCTGTCTTGTTGCCTCCAAGAACAACCCAACTGCGTAGTGTGGCATGCGGAATATCTTATGCTGCAATGTCATGAATTCATACATTCTTTCTGCCAACAATGCAACCCAATCATATACTCTCCCAGTCAGGATCCCGTTCATCATTGCAACCTATGGAAATGAAATGTCAGATGCACAGCTCCATCCTGTGAGTCGACTTTTTACTAAGTCCATCAGACATCGTGAGTGCCCTTCCTGAATATTGGACTTCTTCAGTCCTCTACCCTTTGTCGTGCCCATGAGGGCTTCTTTGTCTGTCTGCATCAAATCCTTGCATACCAGCTTTATCAACTGTGCCTTCACCTCTCGACTTAGTTTTTTCGGTTGCTTATCGATTTTCTTCCCACCCTGTACATGACCAAGTATTCCAAATACTTGTGTGAAATTTGATGCTCTAAATGAAATTACAAGGTCGCACCCAAGTTAGGCAAACGAATTGGTTCAAGAGAACCTATTGTTTGTCTCTATCATTGTGTGCAGGAAACCTTTGTAGTCTCGAATGCAAAATACTGGTATCTGTATTGCCCATTCCACCCATGACTTCCAAATGCTTTTTTTCACGAGATGGTTATCAGGTCTCTCTTGCCACCATTTTCTGCATTCCGCTCCATTCAAGCCCTAAAATGAGACATTCTGTGCTGTGAGATGATCTTTTGTAGCTGGTTGTGCTGCTTGCTTGTCTTTCTTTTTACTTGCTCTTGTGCTTGTGCCTCCAGCAACACGCACTCCTGATAGCAAGGTCTTCACGTTTCTTTTCACGGTTGCACTTGTAGTTGAATCTTCCTCCAACTTTTTCCAAGCCCTCTTTGCGGTTGACTGCATAACTGTCACTTTCTTTGGCTTTTGTGTGAAGAAGACAAAAACGGTTACGTCAGATGCTTGGACTCCTCAGTACAACTTACCCCAAGGGCTCTTTTGCTTCCGTATGTGCAAAATAGCCCTTTGAAGTTTGTTGCTTTTGTGTTGGTACTGCTATACGACCTCTCTAGCTTAATCCTCAATCCATCCTGCATCCGCACTTGCATCCATACCACGTTGTTTTATGCCCTCCAGTTGTGGTCGTATGGTGGATCTTAATGCTCCCCTTGCCTGTTGACCGTATGGTATGGTGTTTTTATAACACTTTAACATGACCGTATGGCCGTACGACTCTATTCCTTGCTTCCCCAATCATACGATGGCCTTGTCCTGTGTTCAACCATAGGGTAATTTTCTTTTGACTGCTTTGTTACGTACATACGTTGTACAGTAGTCTTTTATTGCTATGCTTCCCTTTATATTATTCTATTGTGTCTGTACACCGTACGACACTTTTGCTGGTCTTCCCATTCCATACGGAGAATTTGATGCTTAGATCATTCTCCTGAGCCGTACGGTATCCACAATTGGTATTCCTGTGTTCCTTTGAGTCCATACAGTTGCTTCCACACCACTTCAGCTATATGGTATGTTGTACACAACATTGATTTGGCTGTATGTTTATATGCTTATATTTTGCCTCTTAATTGTGACTTCCATACCGTACAGTATCTATATTTTGATTGTCCCAGCTTATTGTTACCATATGGATGTATGACCTCCCAATTTCATTATGGTCGTATGGTAGCTCTGTGGTCTTTTCCCTCGGCCATACGAACTGAGCCTTTTCTCTTTGCTGTTGGCTGGCCAACCGTACGGTGTATCTGTCTCTGCCTCCTTGCTTTCGTATGGTGCTTTCCCTCCTAAATCTTCTTTTGTCTGTATGGTGTGAATCCCTATTTTGTTTAAGTCTGTATGGTATATCTCCCTCTCTATTGCGTCCATGCACTGTACAGTAAGCAGTAAGCAGTGGTAGTGAACTTTCTCCCTCAGTCCATACACTGGTCGTATGATATTCTCATTTTTCTCATACTTATTATAATTTATTTATTTTACACATATACATTACTAATTATTATTTTTATACTGTCTCTCAATTGTTCGTCTACGAAGATACCTTATTTCTTTCATGATAAATTTTTAATTTCGACCCATTCATTGCATCTATTATTTCCTTTCCGTCCAAGGTCCATAACTTTATTGCTCCGTTGTTGCCCGCTTCACAAATTTTATATGGCCCTACCTATTTCCTCTTGAATTTGCTTGATCTCGTTGCGCCCATTATACTTAAATACTAGTTGGCCCGGTTGAAACTTGTTGAGTTTTAAGTGTTTGTCGTGCCATGCCTTACGTTTGCACTATGAAACTTTAGTAGCCCACTGTGCTTGTAATCACCATTCATCGAGTTTATTTAGGTTGTGCAATCTTTCCCTAAGACTTTCCATATCTCCCAGTTTGTTTTCGATCGCCATTTGCAAACTTGGTACCATGAGTTCTGTTGGTAACATGGCTTCTTGCCCATACATCAGCTAGAACAGAGTGTCCTGTGGTGACTTTGTATGAGGTCTTATATGCCCATAATGCCGATGGCATCTTTACCTCCCAATCCCCACCTTCAACTATGCAAGACTTGTAGATTACTCCAACCAAGATTTTGTTCGCGGCTTCTGCTTGTTCATTTTTTCTAGGATAATACGAGCTAGATAGAGAATGGTATATGTTGAACTTTGTGGTTATTAGCGGGATAACGTGATTGACAAAATGTCCCCCATAGTCGCTTGTCAATTGTAGTGGGATTCTGTACCGTGTGATCTGCTCGTAGATGAATCTCGCCATGCTTACTGCAGAGTTGTCTGGTAAGCCTGCGCCTCTACCCACTTGGTAAGGTACTCTGTTGCTACCACAATGTACCTGCATCTCTGGGTTTTACTTACCATGAGGGGTTCGACAAAGGCTAACTCCCAATGTTCAAATAATTCCTGTGTGTGTGAAGGGTTCAGAGGCATAAAATCCCTCTTAAGTGGTTTCCCAACCCTCTAACATGTATCGCACGCAACAACCCACTCCCTGGCGTCATTGTGCATAGTTGGCCACCATAACCCTGCTAGAAGTATATTCTGCGTAGTTGTTTCTGGACTCATATGTCCTCTTGCGGGTCCTTCATGTGCTTCTTTCAACACCTTCGAAATTTCTTCCTTTAGAATGCATTGTTGTAGAATCTGGTCTAGTCCCATCTTATATGGCAACCCACTAATCAATTGAAACTTTCAACTTCTCAACACTAGTTTCCTCCTCTCATTCGGCGACATTTCCCTAGGAAATTGCCCCATCGAAAGATATTCCCCAATACTCGCATACCAAGATGGTAGTACGGCAATCTGGAATAGTTGTGCGTCGAGAAAATCATTAATGACTCCCTCCGGAGTTTCTCTTGATTTGATCCTTGATAAATGATCTGCGCTTACATGCCTTTTCCCAGGCCGTGCCAAAATTTTGAATGTGAACTCCTGTAGCAGTAATAACCATCCGCTTATCTGTCCTCGGATCGGCTTGTTCACAAGATATAACAATGCTTGATGATCTACATAAAATATAAATGTAGTCGCCAATAGATAATGTCTAGACTTCTGCATGATGTACACCATTCCGAGAGGCTCTCGATCTCTTGTACTATAATTCTTTTTTGCTTTAGATAGTAGTCTACTCTCAAAGTAGTCGGGATGATCCAATCTGTGATCACCTGTCTGTGCCAACATTGCTCCAATTGCATAGTTTGATGCGTCAACATGGACATGGAACTCCTTATCCCATTTCAGATAAGCCAAGATAGGTGTTTTGGCAAAGCATGTTTTCAGTCCTTCAAAGGCTTCATTCTGCTTTGTATCCCATTTGTAGGGTTCCCCCTTGCAGGTTAGTTTGTCAAGCAGGTAGGATATTTTCGCAAAACTCTTAATGAACCTTCGGTAGTATCCTTTGTGTCCCAGGAATGATTTTATCTCCGTCACATTTGTCGAAGGTGGTATTTCTAAGATTAGTTGGACTTTGTCAGGATCCGTCTTTAATTTTGCTTTGCATACTATGTGTCCTAATACCTATTAGCATGAATGCTGATCATACTACTTTGGGGGAGTATCGTAAGCATTGGAAAGTATTGAAATGTTGCATTTGTGATTGTGTTTGTCATTGATGTCAACATAGTATGGTTTTTGTAAAGATAGGTTGAGTAGAAGACAAAGATCTTAGTCGTACCGACAATGGTTTGATTGTTTGGTGATGCGCGGCCATGAATGTGTTCTATACTGTCCCAATGATGTGGTTCAGTACGTAGAGTCTAAGTCGAAGACGTACAAAAGTTGCACCTGATTTATTGAGAGCAGTATAGAGACAAAGTACTTGGAAAGCAATTTCTGATGTTTGTTTGATATCTTTCATTTGTGATGTAATGAGAAGATGCACAATCAGGTAGTGATAGAGGACAGTCTGTTGGTGATGTCAGCAAGTGTGCAAGCCCTAGTATTGCATGTGTGAAGTTTTGTATAGACAGTGAGCCGACAGTGCTATTGTAATTATAATTAGTTAATTATCTTATTATAATTAATTGGGAAAGCTTCAAGGCCAACCCAAGGAATTATTTTGAAGATATGGTACAAAGGAAAGATGTTTTTCTTTGAAATATCCCAAACCAGATATTTACTCATTCTTACCCAACATACATTCAGAACTTAAAAATATGCAGATGTAATACGATACAACAATAAAACCAGAAGATTCTCCACAAGATAATAACCTGTTCTGTCCAAAATAATATTCAGAATACCAGCATATGAAAGTACATTACATACAAATAGAATCAAATTAGTAAACTCTTATTAAATTTCTTCAAACATGTTATTGTATTATACAACAGTAATACAATAACCAGTACTCGAAATCCAATCTCAAATACAAAATTTATAGTCATATTGGAACATCAAAAGAAGAACCTGTAATCACATATGAGACCTAAAATGATGTCTCCAAGGACAATGGGTTTGCGTCCACTGTCTGCTGGCATGAGGGGCTACGTCCTCACACTGGCTGAAAGCTGAAGCTTTTCGATTACTCTCCCAAGAGAGAAACTGAAATCTGAATGATAAAACCAAGCATGCCCAAATGAATGAGTCTCATTTCCTTTTATCTCTATAGTTGTGACTCTTCGACTCCCCTTCCTGGCCTTTTGTCTTATCTCTTTTTGTCCTATTTAGCCAACTTTATAATATTAAATTGACCCTTTTATAATTTGAGTCTATGCACTCCAAGTTAATTTTAATATTATACAATTATGTCTTCAATTTTTCTAATGTCCCAAAAAGGGACATTACAAATCTCCCCTCCTCAAAATTGCTTGTCCTCAAGCAATTAATACCAGGATCCCATATAAATCTATAGGTAGCTTTGTAGCTCGATCTGAGAACATGTCTTTCCATACTGTGAAGCAAGATGTCGAATTGCAATCCATCCATTAGCCAAATCCTTGGATCCCATGTTAATCCAAGTAATGTCACTACACCAGAGGGCTGTAAAACTTTGAATGTCATCATATCCAATCTCAAACTGAGTAGAACTGTGACCTAACTCTCAACAAGCCATAGATACATACGGCCAACATCTGGATCCCACACATTGATAGCATAACTAGATGATATGAGATAAAAATGTATCGAGAAGCTATGTATACCCCAGTAGGCAGTGACGACCCGTCCTAAATAGATGATGTAGAAAATGAGCTGCCCAAAAGTTGTAATCAACACCAGGGGCGCATAAAAGATAATACTGCCATCATCACTTTTAAGAATCCCTAAATATATAGGGGTCATGAGAAAGAATGAAGCTGAAAAAGTATTCCCTATGATCAACACATAACTCTCCTCAATCCTCCACTAGGACCTATTTAACTGCTGAAATAAGAAATCCATCCAACTTATATATAAGTTAGAATTTAGAACCATGTAAAGGCTGTACGAAAGAGGGGCAACAATAGTCACTTCACCACACCAACCCTGTGACCAAGGTGCAATGTTAAGAACTGTAGCTTGATCCGAATCTTTGAAGTCCAGGTCATCTTCTTCCTGGAAATTAAGAGGAAATCTCTCCTCTACCTCAAAAAGTGGGTTATCAGAAATCCAAACAACATCAACCTCAAACAAAGGGTTGTCTATAAGTTGAATGTGATATGAAGTTTTGGAACTTGGTTGCTTGGGGCAACTATCCAAATCATACATCTGCTGAATGCTATCAAGTTCATCAATTACCTCTAGGAAAAATTCTTGCCTCCCTTTATCCTCATGCTCCCTAAAATGATTTGTGCCTCGAATCTGATTTTCCGGTTCCTGAAGAGAAAGTTGGGTATCAACCAATGCCTCACGTAAAAACTTAAGCTCCTTGTTGAGCTCCATAATCTCATCCCTTCCTTTATTTAACTGATCAACATGTATATCAGCAACCTTAAGAATGTATTCCTTGTTAGAAAGAAAATGTAAATAGTCTGATTTCATAGTTTCAAGAGCTATTTTGACCACGTGTAGAGTAGCATCAGGCCAATCTGCTTTCTCTTCCCTCTGTGCCTTCCTCTAGAGATCCTCAACCATCTTGTGAGTGCTGTCATAATGTACTAGAGATGCCACAACTCTATCTTGATTAACCTTCAACTGGTTCTTTAAGGTATGCATTTCATGGTTGTCATTCTAAAGCGGTTCATCATTTTGCAGTGTCATCTCGATATGTTCCTCTAATTTCATGTCATGGGTATCAGAAATATATGATTCATCATACAAAGATCCCAATCTGCTATTACCTTGTGTACAACCGGCCTCATCAACCTGCTTGTCAAAGCTAACCTTCAAATCACCAACAAAGAAACTTGCACCCTGTGTAACTTCTTCTACGTGTTCACGAGAAGGTTGCAAATCAATGGTAGTTGACTGTTCTTTTTCAAGACCCTCTATTTGATGATTTTGGTCTGCTGGAAATTCCTCATACACATTTTTGCACTAGTCCTTTGGAAGGAGATCTTGAACCAATCCCAAATACTTTCTTTTCGCCATATAGTCTTCTTGTTTACCGTACAGGTAAAATAAATGAACGCATACAGACAATGGAACAGAATAGCAGAATTATGTTCGCATATGACAGACATTACATTATGCTTGATAAGATAAGATCAATGATGAATTACAATGATCCCATACGGGATATAAATACTATCCGCCGAACCTTTTCGGAGGAGTCCGTCGGCCACAAACATTATGTCCGCTACAAACTATTTATTTGTCGGCTACAAAAACACCGCCGAATCATCCAGTCGGCTGACACCATCCCCCCCAAAAAGAAAAGTCGTCTCCGGACGACAATTACAAAATATCTGAGACAAATTAACAAACAAAATACATTAATGGACTAATTACAACAAGATAAATCTGCTTCTGACACATCACTGTCACTTCGTCCCATGCCTGTAGCCTCTGCTAACACAATACTATCTCCTCAATGAAGATGACCTTGATAGCCACTTGTGCTGCTTTCTCTGTTTTCAATTCCTTGGTACCCTGAGCTAAGTGTCGCTGCACTGCCTCCAACTGGATGATTAGCTCCTCCCGAGCTCTCTACGCATCCACCAAGACAGCCTCCCTGCCAACACCTACTCCCAGTGCCTCTGGTACATAGAAAGTCCATGCCTGCAACAACTTCAACTCTTCTCAACTGGTCAGACTCCCACGACTGATATCCGCAACGACTGGGGGTCTAGGGAACACACTGTTTTTGCCATTTTTTGCCGATTCCAGACTCTTTCCGGTAACCACTGCTGCTTCCCCTTCCGTTTGGCATCGTCTATTACTCATTCTGAACAACGTGAATTTGGCGTCTTTTTTTAAAAAAAAAAAAAGAAAACCCCTCACACCCATCTTCTACACAAACTCAACAATCTCTCAACTCCAACAATCTTTGGCTGAAACAACTCCTTCGGCAATGAGAAGCTCAATAATTCTTCCAATAATGAAAATAATCAAACAATCTGTTCCTTCCTAAA
The DNA here is from genome assembly GCA_028749045.1 of Cupressus sempervirens. Taxonomy (NCBI): domain Eukaryota; kingdom Viridiplantae; phylum Streptophyta; class Pinopsida; order Cupressales; family Cupressaceae; genus Cupressus; species Cupressus sempervirens. Next base: position 321,254,526 of record CM053791.1, read on the forward strand.
TTGCTTGTTGCAAATCGCATTAAATCCGAGCTTCTCCATAAATCGCCGAGCTAACGCGCCTAGAAAAAAAATGCAAGGCCGCGGGGCAGTCTGTGGGAAAATGCGAAAAGACTCCGCTGAGAGATGTGGACTAACTCTGCCGGCACCCGATGAAGAACTCCGCGGGAAAAGGCACACCCCACGGACAAGAAAGGTCTCCGCAGGAAGATAATAGACAGATCAAAGATGACTGCCCACGGAAAAATGGAAGCCCCGCGAAAAAAATATCACTGCCAAACAATATTTACAAACTCTCGCAACAGGACAAACTCCGGAGATTTGAGACCTGCGGGTATATATAAAAACAACAAAAAAAAACGGCCGCAGATGAAATTATTTAAGCTGAAGATCTAGCAAGATGACCCCACGGACTAGACAAGCCCGCGGACAGCTTGCCCGCGGACTGCCTGTTCGTGGACAGGTTAGTGGCCGCGGCAAACTCCTGCAGAGATGTGTCCGTGGGCCATGTGCCTGCGGGGCCTCTCCCGTGGAGAGTTACCCGCGGACATGTGCCTGCGGGGCCTCTCCTACGGAGAGTTACCCGCGGGAACTCTCCCGCGGAGAGGTGCCTGCGGCCTACTGAGTTATCTATTTTTTTATTTTTTTATTTTTTTAAATTTTTCCAATTTTTAAATTTTTTTTTTAACCTTTCTAAAAAAAAAAAAAATACAGAGGTACCTCAATTTTTCCTCCAGGCGTCGCCATTCTGCAACGATGACGACAAAGGAGCCCTCAGATCATTGGGCGACGACTTCTTCAGCGACGACGACAGCATCAGATCATTTTGCAATGATTTCTTCGACAGTGATGAAATCTTCCGGGCGCGGTATTTTTTCAATTTGGACCCATTGACCGCCTGAGGGGTCTCTTCCCCATCCAAGGTTGACAATTTAATTGCTCCATTGTTGCCGACTTCTCGGACTTGGTATGGTCCGACCCATTTGACTTTGAACTTCCCCGGCTTGATTTCATTTCGCCTGTCATACTTGAGTACCAACTGCCTCGGCTGAAACTTGTTGAGTTTGTCATGCCACGCCTTTTGTCTGTTCTGTGTCACCTCCTTCGCCCACTGTGCCTGCGGTCGTTGCGTATCTAGCTTATTTCCTTGTTGTCGGTACCCTTCGAGTAATTTTATGGTGCGACGCATTCTTTTCCTCTTGTGCGGTACGTTCACCGTGTACCGAATGGTGGGATCTTTCTTTTTGTTGGGTTTGGACTGTATGTACTTCCCCTTAGCTTCAGGCGTAACCGCCTTTCCTTCTTCCACTGCTCTGTATTCCTTCAGACACTCATTTTCCTCTTTTTTCTCACCTTCATCGACCCTTAGCATATTACAACTCGGAAACAATTCGTAGTCTTCTATCTGCCAGTGGTAAAGGCCATTCACCGAGTCTAGATCATCATCATTTGATCCTCTGTCAAGTCTCAATACTCCTTCATCTGGTTCCATTCTCCTCTTTCCTTCGTCATCACTCTCGCCTTCACTTTCAGAATTTGACGATGCTGCCTCCTCACCGCCATTTGCGTGTGCAGGTCAATTGTGAATCTTTTGCCTCCGCGCTCCATTGATAGGGTATTTCGTTTCCAATCATGTTTTACTTTTGCTTGCACCAACCAATCCCGTCCCAGAATAGCATCATATCCTTTTCTTTTCAATAGGATGACTATGAAATCCAACAAAAATGGTTACATACCAATGGTTACCGGTTGCGCCCTCAAGGTTCCTAACGGTTTGATCTTGTGCTGGTCTGCCGTGAGCAACTGGAATGTAGGTGGCCACAGCGTCAGCTTTCCCAACTTCTTCCAGGTATCCTCCGGCAACACATTCACGCCGGACCCTCCGTCGACAATTGTGTTTGTCAGAACGTTTCCCAAAATCCTCATCTCGACGACTGCTGGATGCCGTTCGGATGTGAGTGCTAGCAGCATTGGGTCTGTTGTCATCACTTCCCTACTGTCCCTGTGTCCTCCGTTGCTTTCGAAAACGGTGTATGATTTAGAATGGCCGTCCATAACTGGGGCATTGTGAGAAGGTGGTCACTTATCTTGACCAGTATCTCTGTTTGTAAGATTTGTCGTACAATGTTTTGTTCTGCGAAGTTCCTTGCCAAGGTGCCAGTGATGTTCTTCAACTGAGATGTCCCCGCCGACGATGCCTTTGCAATTTCCGCCTGCGCTTCCGCCAATTTTCTCTTTTCCTCCGCTTGCCTCCATGTAATTGCCAGAACCTCCTCTACATCCGTGCCAACAGTGATCAAGTTTACTCCAGACTTTGGACACTTGGAATCTTCGTGATTGCCGAGTCCGCACCATCTGCATAATAATTTCGGTGTGTTTGCCGTTGTACAATCCCGCCCAAAATGACCCCACAAATTACATGCTTGGCATTGAACAATCGGCCGTCTGTTTGCATCATACTGGGTTCGACTTCGGCTCCCATTATTATTGTTATTGTTCACATTGTTGTTATTTTGCCCTTTGTTATTATTCCTGTACCCTCCGGATGTGGCACCTGTGCTATTCGTATTTTCGCTATTGCCCAACGGGGAAGCCTCCTGTGTAAGAAGCACTTGCGGAGATCCTCTTGTTTTCATGTTAAAGGGGCACTCTTTTGTCGAATGGCCCATGATCTGACAAATGTCACAAAATTGGTTCTTTGGACATGATCCTTTAGTATGACTGTCGGTCTTACACTCCGTGCACCACAGTTCACTGCCTTTTGGCTCCTTATGCATATTTTTAAACTCCTTCATCATGCGAACCATATCCTTCTGCAGGGCACAAACCTTCATGCTGTTGCCTTTGTCGTCACTGCTATCATCTTTGGTAGGCTCGTCGTCATCAGAATCAGAGGAGCTAGTTTTCTTCTTCTTTGTCTTCTGCTCACTTTCAAGGTCCAGTGCTCTGTTATACGCATCTGCATATGATGACGGTGGCACAATTTTCATTTTCCTCCGCAATTTCGAGCATAGGCCATCCACGAACCATCTTTTCTGCAATCCATCCACCGGCTTGCTGTCTATTTTGTTTATTAAGTCTTTTAATCTCCTAGCGTAGACCCAGACAGTTTCATGCTTCCCCTGTTTGGTATTGAAAATCTCTGCTATGATTTCATTATCATCCCGCAAGAGTTTAAATTCTGCCAGGAACTCCTTTTTAATGTTATCTCAGTTATTTAGCTTTTGTGGATCCGTATTCGAAAACCAATCAATTGCCACACCTCGTAGGGTTGCCGGAAATTGCCTGACCCATTCTTTGGCATCTGTGATTCCATTTGCCCGCTAGATCGTCTCACATGTCTTACAATGTAGGATGGGATCGGCTGTACCATCGCCCTCAAACTTCGGCAGCTTTTCTTTGGGTCCCGCCATCACAACTGAATTTGGTAGAGGCGTTACTGGGTCCTGCAACACTGGCGTTGTTTACTCCAACACCGGAGTTTTGCACTCTCGCACCGACAGTCTGCACTCCCGCACCGGCAGTCTGCACTCCCACATTGGAGGTCTGAACTCCCACATCGGAGGTCTGCACTCCCACACCGGTGGTTTGAACTCCTACACCGGAGGTCTGCACTCCCACACCGGTGGTCTGAACTCCCACACCGAAGGTCTCAACAACTGCGAATCTTGGTGAAGAAGAAGGATCTTCTGAAGTTGTCTCCCGTGGAAGTGTATCCCGGACGAAGAGGTCACTCCACGCTCGTGCTCCCTCGGCATTCTGAGCCGTGCGAGTCGATGCTCTTCCATTTGAATTCTCTTCCCTCGGTGAACACAATTTCAAGAACGCCTCCTGTGCTTCTTCCACCAACTCCACCCGCTGTCGAGTCTCCTCCAGCAATTCCTCTGCGCTTCGGTTTCCGTCCGCAATCTTCTGGAACAGAATAGCAGAATTATGTTCGCATATGCCAGACATTACATTATGCTTGATAAGATAAGATCAATGATGAATTACAATGATCCCAGATGGGATATAAATATTATCCGCCGAACCTTCCCGGAGGAGTCCGTCGGCCATAAACATTATATCCGCTATAAACTATTTACCTGTTGGCTACAAAAACACCGCCGGATCATCCAGTCGGCTGACACTTATTTTGCTACTCTAGGTGAAAATCCATATAATCATTGAACGGTAAGACATTCTGAACTCGAGTAGGAAGTTTTTGATACTCTTTGTAAATGTTGAGTATTTCTGTTCTTATATCTGCTGATTGGGGCACCTATGGTCCAGAATATTCAACTCTTTTTAAATCTCTTTTTGTGTCCTCGTGTTTCGGACTGCACCATCTATGTTCATCATATTCTATGCTATTATCTCCAACCTTCTTTACATTAGTATTACTTCTTAACGACAATCTTCTTGTATTTATATGTCTCTTGGAATAATTGCGAAATTCTTGCTTTTCCCCATAGCAATTAGATGAAGTTTGCATAAGCTTAGTTTTATCTTCATCTGTAAATAAGGCTTGTGAATGAAAGGTAATACTCGATTTTGTCTGTGATTGTTGCAAAATATATTTTGTATCGCAATCAAGAGATTTTGCATATGACTTTTGAATCTCATTAATCTCATGTTTGGCTTTTGAAATTCTCATTGAGTTTGTGTTGTCCGCACCTTGTTTCATACGGTCCTTTAACAGCTCGCAAAATGCATTTCTACTTGAATTTCCAAACGAGAAAATGTTTTGAGGGGCATGTTCATTGTTTCTTCAGTTTCAGATGCGCAGTGTCTCTTTTTCTTGCACTGGATTTGGTTGACGGCCATCAATGACATCGACATTTGACATACTATGTTGATCATGTGGCTGTTTACAGATTTTTGAGTTACTGTTGAACTGAACATCTGCAACTCCACATTAACCGCCTCAGAAAGACATTCTTTGTTCCCTAGCTCTTTAATTAAAATACACTTATTTGTTGTCCTAGGTCCAGTTTCAAATAGCATTTCATAGGACCTTCTGCTTCACTCGTGAAAGAGGATAAAGCTTCTTCTTCCTCCACCTCTAGTTTTTCATCATCTAAGAACATGTATTTCTCAGTATTGTCAAGAAGTTTCCAATCAAAGTTCTTGGAAAATTTTCTCCTTCCTGTACCTTGCCGGCAAACACGTTCCTTGAGAGATTGTTGACTACAAAGAGCATTTGGTGAAGTCTCACCCTCATTTTTCTTATTAGTGCTCCTTTAGCTGTAAATTATAGAAAAGTAATTCCTACGAAATCAAAGTTAAGATGGCGAATGTAATAGACCATCAATGATAATGCTGTAGGTTTACATGAAATCGATTTGTATAGCTTGCATAGTTAAATTGTAGATTCTGCCATCTCCTTTGATAGTGTCAACTTGTGACATTTCCAATGATCAGATTAAAAAAAATTTCAATTCAAGTCAGATGAAGAGTAGTGGATACATAGAGGTAAGCTGCAACATATGCCTGCATCAGTTCCAAATCAACGACTTCTACTACGTGAACCTTTGTCATCCAATACACAACAAAATTGCTGCAAAAATGAAGCTGGTATGTATTCTTTTCCTGTTAACTATGCTTTGTCTTTATGTCTGATGTGTACCTCGAGCCGTATTGCCACACACTAGATATTTTATATTATTGCTTAGGCATTCGTTATGACATTCAAAGGGGATGCCATTACTTTGTCGATTCCTTATATCCCTACGATTCCACTTGTTTGTCTTAGATGCCAACCTGGATGATTGACGAATCCTGTTTTCTTTCGTTATTAAAATCTCTATTTTTAATGCTTCCATACCAGAGAAGAACTGCTACAGTTACATTCCATGATCACCAACTGTCGGTTACGTTCCAAATATCCCTTGCAATCGATTTATAATAAATCATTTTTATTCCTTCTATCTTCTTGAAGACTGGAATGTGTTTGTAGCCTGCACTGCTGTCTATTCGGTTCCCTTTGTCTACTGTTCAATGAATTAGTTGTTATTGGTGCTTGGACGTGAGGCTTAATAGATGAAGTCTATTGTTACTTAGTATTGCCATAGAATGCTCCACACATCTCTGTGTATCTTCACCACTCTGAAAACTATTACTATGCTGCCACCCAGATGCTACTACTACACCCACGTTATGTTGGGACTGAGAGTGGAATATGGCCGACAATTATCACTTTTAGCGCCACCCGGAAATCAAACTAGGCAGCACTCGATTAAGGAAATGTACATTCTGTAGGAATCCCAATAGCCTACTCTCTGGCTATACCTTCCAAAGACCTATTCCCAAACACCTTCACCAGATCAAAACAACTTTCTTGCAATTGGCTCATTGCATACCCCTAATAGTCGTCTACAGAGATCGATAGCCAATGGAGAGAGTTTATTAAAATCTTCGACTATAGCCTCCTTTCAATGCTATACTTTGCACATGATGTTTATTGCTTTAAAAAAAGGCAAGGCTTCACTTTATAAAGCCCATAAATTAAATGTTTTGCAACTCTAAATATTTTGGGCTCAAACTATAGTAATTCCCGACAAATATAGGAGACACTCAATTAATAAATTTTCTCATAGGTCTCCGTAGTCAATTAAAATGGTCTCCTGAAATTTCATCCCCAATCTTATACATTCGAAGGTTTCGGCAAATAATGTGCACAAGTTGTTTAATAATAGTTTGAAAGTTTTGGAGAAATTGAGCCCCGCGATTATTTATAAATTGAATGATGCATAAACACTATTATAGACCATGGCCAAATGCACACAGATTTTGAGGCACACAGATTTTTAGCAGTCCCACTTTAATCAACACCAAATTTGAAGATACACGGGCAGTTTTTTTTAATGTTGTGGTGTCAAACCAGTCGCAACAAAATAATTGTCCAACAACCTTATTGTTTTTGTTGATCATGTGCAGCTCACATTTAAATAGATTATAGTTCCACAACTTCAACTATGAGCTCAATATGTCAGCAGACTTGATAAAAATATAAGAAATTAAATGATGCAATGACTGCTCAAATATTTGATATGGGAATGAATGCCCTAATTGGCTGAATACATCAATACTAATAAAACCCTTCTGAAAATATACCCCACAGGCTTGCAGGTTTGAGGCTCTGATACCACTGAAATATCCCAAACCGGATATTTACTCATTCTTACCTAACATACATTCAAAGCTTAAAAAATGCAGGTGTAATACGATACAATATTAAAACCAGAAGATTCTTCACAAAATAATAACCTGTTCTTTCCAAAATAATATTCAAAATACCAGCATATGAAAGTACATTACATACAAACAGAATCAAACCAGTAAACTCTTATTAAATTCCTTCAAACATGTTATTGCATAATACAACAGCGATACAATAACTAGTACTTGAAATCCAATCTTAAACACAGAATTTATAGTCATATTGAAACATCAAAAGAACTTGTAAGTGCATACAAGACATCTGAAATGATGTCTCCACGGACAATGGGTTTGCGTCCACTAACTGTCGGCACGAGGGGCTATGTCCTCACATTAGCTGAAAGATGAAGCTTTCCGATTACTCTCCCAAGAGAGAAACTGAAAGCTAAATAATAAAACCAAGTATGCCCAAATGAAGGAGTGTCATCTCCTTTTATCTTTACAGCTGTGACTCTTCGACTCCCCTTTCTGGCTTTTCGTCTTATCTCTCTCTATCCTATTTAGCCAACTTTATAATATTAAATTGACCCTTTTATAATTTGAGTCTATGCTCTCCAAGTCAAATTATGTCTTTAACTTTTCTAATGTCCCAAAAAGGGAAATTACATGTTTGTTTGTAATGTGTTATGATCGTTGTATGAAGTGCGAAGTGTGAAAAGCAGCGGAGTGTTTGGTAATGCGAGTAAGCAATCCAAGGGCTTATTAGATGTGAGATTTGTGATTTGGTTACAAGATTAGGAGCAGAGGTACAGTTTACAGGACAAAAGAAGAGGAAGGAAGTACATTTCATTTCTATTATTCTACAAGGAATAATATAGAGATCATTTGGACAATAGTTTCATTGGTCTTATCCTTCAAGTTGTTTGGGCAGTGGGTCCAGCTGTCTTCCATAACTCCTAACAGGGTTGGCACAACTCCTAACAGGGATTGAAAGTCTCTTAGCAGGGACTCATATGTACTGAATGTATTCATAGACTCCTAATAGGGTCCATCCTCTAACAAGGAACATTTATATTAGTACATCATCTTGTGGGTACCATCCTCACCGGGGTTTTCCCTCTAATCAAGGGTTTCCCTAGTTAACATATCTGGTATTATTGTGTATGAGTATCTTGTTGTGGTTTTTGATTATATTGCTCATATGGTTAAGTTTGTTTAAGGTTTAAAATTGTGATAATAGTTGGATAACTGATTCACCCCCACTCCCCCCCCTCTCAATTATATTGGTGGACTATATATTCTAACAATAGCTTCCCCTGTAGTACCATGAATCTGCACTTCTTTGGGTCTAGTGCCAGTCTTGCTTGTCTACATCTTTTCATGCATTCTCTGAATGCAGTCAGACGATTGTCTTCCACACTAAAAATTGACCAATTGTCCAAAAATGCTTTGAAGTTTCCGATTAACATCTCATCAAAAATGTGCAAGATAATTCTCTAAAATGTTGCTGGGCATTGCACAATCTGAACAACATTCTATTGTAGGCATATACTCAATCTTCTACTATGAAGGGTGTTTTGAGCCTATCCTCCGTGATGGATATCTGGTTGTATCCAAAAAATCCATCCATAAATGAATAGATTTCATACCCCGTGACTTCTTCCAAAATACTGTTAGTGAATGGTATTGGGAATGAATCCTTAATCATTATTGTATTTAGGCATCGAAAATCCACAAATCTTTATCTAAGTGGTGTCCTTCAGAGAAATCACAATCAGTGATACCCACTCACTCGTCTGTACCCTAAAAATAATGCCTGCCTCAAGCATTCGATTGATCTCATCAGTGATTCATGCGGCATAGTTTTTGTTCATCCAGTACTACCACTTTTGTACAGGTACTACTCCTATCAGTGGGATGTGATGGACGCATAATTCTGGCGGTATATCTTTCAGGTCTTTATACATCCATGCTTAAACATCCTTATAATCCATAAATATTTTAAACGCTGCTACTTTCAGAACTGGATTCTAGTTATCTCCCACAAATATATTCTTCGGATTAGCTTCATCCCCTAAGTTCATCGTCTTTATTGTGGGTTCTTCGTATTTAATAGGCTTGTCTTCACTAAATGTATGCACAGGTGTTTCATCTATCTACATCTCTCCTTCCTTAGTTCGCTATACTCCTTTGGAAATTCATATTTCTCTCCTTTATTTCCATCCCCGACCCCTAACATGTTACAGCTCAAAAAAAGCTCATAGTCCTCCATTTGCCAATGGAGTAGACCGTTCACCAAATCTAGGTCATCATCGTTGGACCCTCCTTCCAATTTGAGGATACTTTCTTCATTGGGTTCCATTTGTTTCTTCCCTTCATCGTCTCCTTTGCATTCACCTTCGGAATTCGATGATGCTGCCTCCTCTCCTACCATATGTGTATGTAGGTCAATTATAAATCTCTGACCTCCGCTTTCCATGGATGGAGTATTCTATTTCCAATCATGTTTTACTTTTTCCTATACTAGCCAACCCCGTCCGAGGATGGCGTCATACCCGTTTCTTTTTAATGGTATAACCACGAAATCCAGTAAGAATGGCTATGTCCTGGTTATAAGTTGCGCCATCAGAGTCCCTAAAGGCTTGATCTTGTGTTGATCGATAGTGAGCAGTTGAAATGTAGGTGGCCACAACGTAGGTTGCCCCAATTTCTTCCATATATCTTACAGTAGTACATTCACTCTTGAGCCTCCATTTACGATTGTGTTCATGAGGATGGTTCTGAGGATACCCATTTCTACTACTGCAGGGTGTCTTTCTGTAGTGAGTCGAAGTAGCATTGGGTCTACTACAAGCGTTCTGCTTCCACCTTGTTCCTGGCTCTTGCATCACCTTTGGGAGTGGTTTCATGTTCAGGATTGTAGTCTGTAGTTGAGGCATTGTAAGAAGGTGGTCATTCAACTTCATAGGCACCTCAGTTTGCATTACTTGTCATATAATATTTTGTTCTGCCAAGTTCCTCCTTGAGGTGTTGGCAGTGTCCTTTGTTTGTGATTTTTCAACCTCCATTTTTTTTCTAATTCTACTCGTGCTTGCTACAACCTTTTCTTTTCCTCTTTCGGATTTGGGTACGTTTTTTGCTTGCATGCGAGTAATGGCGAATGTCTCATCATCATTTTCTATACTTAACAGGTTCACCTCGGGCTTAGGGCATTTTGACTCCTCATGGTCTCTAGGGCCACACCATCTGCACAATAGATGTGGTGTCCCCTTCATGGTAAAGTCTCTGGTGAAGTGTTTCTAGAGGTTGCATGCACGACATTGTATCATTTGCCGTCCACTCGGATCATATTGTATCTAGCTTCGGCCCCATTATTGTTATTATTATTATTGTTGTTACTGCCTTGTTTGCGTTGATTGTTGTTAAAATACCCTCCTAAGGTTGCGTCATTGTTCATATTCGTTCCTGCTCCCGAGGTGTATACTTCTTGCGTTAGTAATACTTGTTGATGTCCCTTCGTTTTCATATTGAACGGGCATTCTTTGGTGGAATGTCCCACAATTTGGTAGATATCACAAAATTGTTTTTTCGGACAGGAGCCCTCCTTATAATCCATACACTATAGTTCCCCTTCTCTCATTGGGCCAAGATTCCTTTTCATGTTTTTGAATTCCTTCATCATTCATAACATGTCCTTTTGTAGTGCTCAAACTTTCTTACTTGACTCCTCGTTGTTGCCGCTGCTTTCAAAGGATGAATCGTCCGAGTCTAATAATTTATTTTTCTTCTTTTTTCTCGTTTTCTACTCACTTTCCAGGTCCATCGCTCGATTATATGCATCCACGTATGACACTGGAGGTACAATTTTAATCTTCTTCTTCAGTGCTAGTTGTAGCCCTTCAACAAACCACCTTTTCTTGAACCCGACAGTTGGTTGGCTTTCCATTTTTCCTACTAGCTCTTTCAACCTCCTTGCATATACGCAGATTGTTTAATTTTTTCCCTGCTTAGTACTGTAGATTTCTACTACTATCTCATCATCCCTCAATAGTCGAAACTCTGCTATGAATTCTTTTCTGACGTCTGGCCATGAAGTTAACTTTTGTGGATCGACATTCGAAAACCAATCAATTGCTACACCCCATAAGGTTATCGGAAATTGTCGGACGCCGCTATCTTGGTCCATTACATGGTTGGCCGTCTAGATTGTTTCATATGTTTTACACTGTTTGATTGGATCAACCGCCCCATCGCCATTAAACTTGGGCAGTTTTTCCTTCTGTCTTGCCATTATTAATTTCTTCCAAATCTATGATATTTGCTGCGTACCCGCGTTGTTCTGTGTACCTGCGTTGTTTAGTGTACCCCATTGTTCTTAGTACCCGCATTGTTCTTAGTACCCACATTGTTCTGAGTACCCGCATTGTTTTGCACAACATTACTTCGGACAACCACCTTACCTCGAACAACTGCAGTACTTGGTGTGAAGAGATCTTCTTCAAGCAAAGTTGTTTGATTCTCTACTTTTATCCATTCGTCAGGTGTATCAGGAACGAAGAGTTCACCCCACGCTCATGCTCCTTCGAAACTTCGAGTTTCGTGGGTTCCTTCCCTTCCGTTCGGATTCTCTACCCTTGGCATATACAAGTTTAGGAACTCGTCCCTTATCTCTTCTACCAAATTTAATCTCTGTCGCATTTTGTCAAGCAAGTCCTCGACACTCCTCGGTCTGCTAGGTGAATGCACTCCTTCAGTCCATGCTCCACCCCCTCGGTGCTCTTCGGTAAGTTGTTGAAACTTCTGCTTTCATTCCGCCTGTTGTGTTAGGATTAGTGCTTCCTGTGCTGTGCGTATATCATCCTTGTCTTTTATTTTATTCCTATCTTTATTGAGCAAATTTGGCATTAATCTTCATAACACCTCTTGTATACCAGGTTCGACTGGCAATGACGCCAAATGTTTACCGTACAGGGTAAACGAATGTTTATCACATTAAGATATTAGAATGTAACACAAAACATATACTTTATTCATATAAGCCAATATGCAATTCCACTTAGAATGATGATCCTTCATAAGTCATTTGGATGATGTACATATACTTCCCAAAGGGGTGACTCAATTGTCATGCGACCTTTCAGATACCAATTCTACTCATTGGGTACAATATGTATTTTATCGACAACAATGTATATATATATATATTTAAGTATATAATACATTTCTTATATATTAAATATGTATACATATTTACACTAGAAATCATCCGACTAAAGCTACAAACCTTCAACACTCCCTCTTAGCTGGGGAGGATAAACACAAGACAAATGTTACACCATTGGTACCATTAGGAATGACAAATTTTAAGGATATTTTTGATTAGAAGATTTTCACCATTTTTTGATATCACATTGATATCATGAGTATTGGTCTTCCAAGATATCAACACATGATATTCACCAAATACTCTAAGCAACATTTTAATATCATGAGTATTGGTCTTCCAAGATATTAACACATGATATTCACTAAGTACTCAAATAAGGTTTGATATCACATTTGATATCGTGAGTATTGGTCTCCTAGATAATCGACATTCGATATTCACCAAGTACTCAAAATTTTTGATATCACATTTGATATCATGAGTATTGGTCTCCCGGAATGTCAAGATGAAAGATGTTCACTAAATATTGAGAGTAATGGCCCTCTAGAATATCAAGTCTCGTGATATTCAACAAGTACTATGTGTAATGGTCTTCCAGAACATCAATATAATGAGTATTGGTCTCCCAGTATATCAACACATGATATTTACCTTCCCAAAATACTTGCAAAGGTTGGGTCTTTGAAACCCCTGGTTGGAGGTATGTGTGGAGAAAAACACTAGATCCACATTTCTTGCTGTGTACTCTGCATCACTAAGAGAGAATGTGCAAGGGAATATACCTATGAGCAGTACAACCCCCACAACCACTACTAGCAAAGGAAAGCGAAAGAGGACTAAAATAGAAACAAATGTTGCTAAGTTGTTTAATCAGTGAGCGATAGAGAGGGATGAAAAATCTATTGGTAGGTTTCTTTTTTGCTCATGTTATACCATTCCATGTGTCACGTTCCTCATTCTATAAACAAAGGTGCAAAGATATATTTGTTGTTAGTCCCTCATTAGTACCGCATGGATAGACAAACTACGCACCATTGCCCTTGATAAGGAGTATTCAAAAGTAAGCATTTTAATGGAGGACATGAGACAAACATGGATGACTGATGGATGCTCTATCATCATGAATGGGTAGACCGATATCAAACATTGGCCACTCATCAATTTTATTGTCACTAGCACAATAGGCTCTTATTTTCTTAGAGCTATTGATTGTATGAGGAAAAGGAAGGATTCATCCTTCCGATTTCAGATTTTGAAAGATGCTATAGAAGGGGTTGGACCTTCAAATGTTGTGCAAGTTGTCACTGATTCTTCTCGAGTGTGTAAGTCAACCAGAATGATGGTAAAGAGTACTTATAAACACGTCTTTTGGAGCCCATGTTGTGTACATTAATTGAATAACAACTTAATGGTCATTGAAAAAATTGTTTGGATAAAGGCTGTGGTATTTGAGGCTAGAGATGTGCAAATGTTTATTTGCAATCATCACACATATCTTGCATTATTTAGGACATTACTGAAAATAAATTCCTCAAGCTCGTAGAGACTAGATATGCTAGCTACTTCATTTTGTTGGAGAGGATGCTTGAGGTCCAAGAGGCCTTCAATCCATAGTGGTCAATGTAGAGTGGAATAGATGGCATGAATCAAGCATCCTGGGTGGAAGTAATGTAAAACAAAGAATCTTGGATGATAATTGGTGGGCCACAATGAGGTAAGAAGCTTAAATAATTGATATTGCTGGTTTAATAACATTATTTCTGGTTTTAGCATTTGCTGATTTTATTATTTATAATGTTTCTCACATTTAATTGCTTGCATTGTAGTTACATTTGCTCCTTCATTGAGCGTATTGTAGTGGTCATTAGATATGTTGATACTGACTTTCCTAGCCTTGGAGAGATTTATGAGACTTTTGATAGCATGCTTGGGCAAATCAAGCATGTTAGTCACGCTAGGGACTGAGCATCTTAAACCTATTGTGATGCGAAGTGGGAACATAATGAACACTCCACTTCATATCGAAGCCTATACTGTCAATCCTAAATGGTATGCACCAATGCTTGAGAGAGTGCCTCCTTCTAGGGATGAGGCGAGTGTCAATTTTGTAACCTCAAGTTTTACTTTTCAATTTGATTTTTTTTTAAATGTTATTTCTGTCATATGGCAGAAAGCTTTAGATTTTAATTTTTAAATGCTATTGTTGTCATTAATCATTATTTGACATTTGGTAATTTAATGTCTTTTTTATTTGTTGAACGTAGGTGAAGGAGGGCTTCTTCAAGGCCTTTACAAAAATGTATAATGATAAAAATACTGGTATTCTTCAGGAGTAGTGGCTTGACTTTTCCAATCTTCATGGTCCAACCTTTAGTAGGCTTGGGGCGAAGACAGGTAGAGCTACATTAGCTCAAAGGGACCCTATAAAATGGTGGATGTGGCATGGTAAAGATACACCTGAGTTGAGAGTTATTTCTATATGCCTTCTTTCACAGTTTGTGAATTCCACTACTGTAGAGAGGAATTGGTCCACATATAGCTTCATCCAATCAGTTGAGAGGAACAACCTTACCTCCAAACGATCAAAGAAGTTAGTGGTTGCTCATACTGTATTTGTGCTCGAAGGATTGACAGATCAGTAGATGTAATGTCCCATTTTTCTGGGACATTATAATTTTGTGCGCTGGCTTGCTTCGCATAGGTTTCAAGGGTGGAAAGGTTCTTTGCAAGGTTCAATTCGAGGTTTGGCCTAGGCATTTCCAATTTCAGACTCATCAAAGCAGTTTGGCAGGTTGTCTGAATACTTACTATTTTTAGGAAGTAAACAGAGTGCAGTATTTATGGTACCTTAGTGTTGGTTTGGAAGTTTCTCGCCGAGAGCTTTCCAACGAGCTATTAAATGCAATTATCTGAGTTCATTTGGTCAGCTATTCTAATGCCTGATGATTATATGGTTTCTTGACTAAGTGACTATTAAAGTCATTTAATTTGTCACTTTATTTTAAAAGTTACTATGTTCACTTAAGTGACTAAAGGACGAAAAAGGTGCTTTATCCCACATTGCTTAAAAGAGCGTGCATCACTTTGGGAAAAGTTATAAAAGGACAACAAGCTCCACACGTGAAGATTTACAAAGAATATAATTTTCAAGCAAATATTAATCTGGGAGCTGGGAACAGTTGCTGGTTATTTCTTCTACGATGCAAGCCCTTGAAGAAGCATTTGAAGGTTGGACGAAAACCCAGCCTTCTTACAGGTTTCATCTACATTGCCAATCTGACTGTCATTTCTATTTATAAGATTGGTTTACTTGGATTATTGCACGTTATTGTATTGTTGTTGTATAATACAATAATTCCTGGTTTATATAAGTATTTCTGAATATTGGAGGAAATAAATGAACCTTTCTGAGTTTTCTTGTGTTGTAATTTGTTGGTTATAAATCTATTAAGTTCTGAAAATTGTATCAAGTGTTGGTTTTAAAATTGCACTGTATATCACAGGTTTTTGGGAAAACTATCCAGTAGGGGATATTACAGTGGTATCAAAGCTGGTTTTCCTGCTAGCCTGTGAACTTTTATCAGAAAATAAAGAAAAGGGAGGTTGAATGCCTACGCCTGTGAGATACCACCCAAAGGAAACTCTACAGATTGTTTAATTTGTAGTTCAATCGAAGCAGAACATTGTTAAGAATCAAGGAAATCTCTCGACAAAATCACTATAGTAGGTACTAGATTCGGTTGGGGAGTTTGGAAAAATTTGAACACTATCTTTTGTTCAATACAATTGGTCCTTATAGACAGTCTGGCCGCAAGACTCAGTAATTTGGTGAAGAGCATGAAAGTGTTTCCTCTCCTTGCGTGAGTATCACTCAGTAGCTGGGAGGGCATTTTAACAGATTAGCAAAGGCTCGGCTGAGACTCCAACTTTGCTTCCACCAGCCGGTAGTTGATTCACGACATTGTGGAAGGACGTCAGTGATTGGTAGGTGGTCTTTGGAACTGCGGGTTACTGAGGATATCCGCTAGTAGGCCCCAGTCGCCAAGTGTTAACAATAGCTCATGTAAGGTAGGTTGGGAGGTAAACCCAAGCAAAGGAAAAACTCACGCAAACTCCAATTCCAAACTGGTTACAATGTGTCCACCGTGGACTCGTGCGGGCTGAGTATAAGTTAACGCCGGCTCTGTGACTGTTCTTTTTCATTTGCGTGAGGGAAGGCAATGTTGGTAACGTTGGAGAGTACCCAGAATCGTCCCACGTTAACAAGTACAGTCGGGCATCACCCAGTTGTGGGCATAAATGGACGTTGGCACCTAGAATAAAAAACGACGCAGTCGGGTTTGAAGGCGAGATTCATAGGTTACGTGCAGTGAAGAGACGAATAGGGTCGACAGTGGGTGAGTAAGGCAACAACAAATACACCCGACGGAATTAGCAGTCTGGAAATCCGAACGCGGGTATAGTATTTGGAATGAAGACCATTTGAATGGAGCCCTAGTGTGAATACAAGAACCTCCATTGTATGAGACTGCGCTAATTATAAAAAAAAAGAACCACATATGGCAGGCAAGAAGTATTCCGAGCTGGATAAAGAACTCCCCACGTTGCTTGGTTTCAGACTGATTAAAACAGGAGTCGACCTTCTTAGAGCCGCGGTTTGTGTTATTGGATGGGTTGGTAATGAAAGCGTAGTTTGGTGTTTAATAGCACTGCCAGACGGTTATCAACAACACTCCTGGAGACATACTAATGCCACCATATGAATGTGACATATCACAACAGTTTCAGAGGGAAAAGAAATCGGGTACATGACCCTTACGGCTGATTCTGGAAGAGGAGGTCTGTTACGACTTATTAATACACTCCATTTTGAATTTGTTTATGAACTGGTTGTTTGATTTAGTTGTTGAATATTATTTTAAGCTTATGGCCACATTCAAGCTCAAGTTTGGAATAAAGAACATTTGTACTGTGATATCAATTTGATCTTGTTTTGATATTAAAACTCTTCCAGTGCTGGTTAAGTCACTTATTAGTTCCAATCTATGGTTGGTTTTCCAACTGTTTGACAAAATTATTTCCAATAGTTGTACATCAGCATTTGCCATAAATTAAGGCCAGAAACATGTGTTAAGGGTTGACTGTATGACAACTGTTTGTCAAAATTCTTGCCAACCAATACATATATTTCTGATCAGTTTAGGTGAGATCAGTACAGCGGTATCATACACTATCCAAGACAATGTTAGCAAGAGGGAAATAATTACCATTTTCCTAAAAGTATAGAAAGCACAAAATTAGTGTTAGATGTAGAGACAGAACGAGATGTGTTGTGAAGATAATATAAGTCCAGCAACAAAGTGATTCTACTAGATATAAGGTATGCTGTTACGGAAGAAAAGCTACAGAAGAAGTTCAAAAATCACATCACAGCATGCACAAAACAATATCTCCATACCAGAATCATCATTTACAGTTGTAACTGCATCTCCAGAACCAAAGTTTGACAGATAATACATTAGTGAACAGATTAAAAGATCCAGAAAAGGAAATTCACTCTTAGAATATAAAAGAAATCTGGGAGTTGCAAGCAAGGTCAAAATTTGCAAAACAAATCTCAGGTGACATCTAGATTTAAAGAGCTTGCAATTGAAGATACTTCTAAGGGTCCCTGTAAAAGAAGGAAATTTCAGAAAGTTCAATCTGACTCTATTCGTGGAAGAGACCTACTTGTGTGTAATGCTGAATTCATGACATCAAAATTGAACAAACAGCAAGCAGAGATTGACAGGCAGCAGGCCAACGGTTTGTCAAAATTACATCAAATTGATATCTGATTGTGTGCAACTTAATGTCTGATGTTATGCCGTATGATGACTTAGCAATTTGTTGAGATTGCTTGTTTGTAACTTGTGAGGGACATTTGCTTACTTTGTTCAATCAATCATATTCATATCATAAGTTTCAATGCAATTTGGTAGCCTTCATTTCAGTTAGAGTCAACATAATTGCAACCAAACCTTTATTTGGATTGTTACAAATGAGGAAAATACCTGGCTGTAAGTTGCAATAGCAATTAGTCCAAAATTTCCAATCCGATATGAGGGCTGAAATAATGAGCAAATATGATGAGTACCACAAATTCCCTTCACAGATTCAAAAGGAATTACCTTTCATGGACTATGTTGCCTTTCAGCTAGAGCTGTAAAACAAGCCGGATATGATAAGAAACAAATACTCTGAATTGGCTTGAAATCTCCTTGCAGAGGACAGTTACAAAAATTTGCACAGGAAAGATAGCAGTCAACCTAATAGTAGTATTGAAAAGGAAGAGCAACCTTCACATGATAATGACACAAGTATACTAATAGGTAATTGGGAGACAGAAGTATCTTATGGAGCTATTTACACTAGTCCATCTGATGAGTAGGTTAATGGCTCAAGTAGTAGAGTTGACCAAACTGCTAATGTTGGCAACTCCAGCATCTTATTTGGTGACATAGAAATTAACTTGGATGAATTTTATGATGATACCAAGCTGGAAATTATGTCAAGTTTTGAGGGGGAGAAAATGGACCGCAATGTTGGCAGGATTGATAATCTAGCACACATCGAGTTAGAGGGTATATTTGAAAAAGTTGTTTCCCTAGGTGAGAAAAAATCAAAAAACTCTATGAAGAACAACCCATTTGTGTTTGAAGGAGATGGTCAAAAACCATTATCACTCCTTGACTTATTGGATATGCTTTTGGTCAAAGAGGACAAGATTGTCCAAGTGTTGACGAGGTTGGATGATTCTTCCAATTTGATTGAGGATCTCTTGCGGAAGATTGTGACAGAAGAGAGGCATTGGAATGTTCGTGGTATCACAAGTCCTCTTTTACATACTATTTTTGAAACTTTGAAAATGATAAAATATGAGTATTTGCAACTACTAATGGATAGAATCTAGCAATAAAATTTGGAAGGGACAAGGAGAGTGAGGTAGATGAGCTGTCTTCAATCGAGCTTAACACATTATTCCACCCACAAAGCTGAAAATCAAGCAAGTGGGGCAGCCACTTATGAAGAAGATGACAATGGTTCAAGGGCACATGAAATCATGCAAATCATTGAAAGAATTCATAAAGTGGGTAGATGTGAAGGCAAATAATGTGATTCAATCACGTGTTCCCCGTTTGAGATCTTCTATGTTGAGAAAAATTCTATGGATCAGCAATTGATGAGTCTAAAATTTTTGAATTTTATGACAGCAGCTGTACATTTTCATAGGAGGACATGGTTAGTGATATAACAAGTGGGGATAATTCAGAGTTTTTAGCTAATGGTGAACCATCCTTTTATGACGACCTTGACATGAACGAGAGTACTTATGGTGGAGTGGGAAGTTCAGATTTATCCTTTGCATGCACTGAGGGATTTTTCAGCTTACCCAGAGT
Source organism: Cupressus sempervirens (assembly GCA_028749045.1). Taxonomy (NCBI): domain Eukaryota; kingdom Viridiplantae; phylum Streptophyta; class Pinopsida; order Cupressales; family Cupressaceae; genus Cupressus; species Cupressus sempervirens. The sequence continues at coordinate 321,274,269 of CM053791.1, forward strand.
TTTATCACCTAGCGCTTATGAGATGGTCATGGGCTACTTATTGATTGATGATTTCACTTGTTGGTATATTCCAGCTATTAGTGGTGTGCCTGTGTATGATGGTAGTATATTCGCTGATGCTATTTGGCTTGCAGGGGTCAATGAGTTATTTGCAGCTGTGTGGGGAGAGCATACATTACCCTACGTATCACATGAGGTGTTTACATTTTTTTCTCAGCAGTATACTGGAGACAATGTTAGCATTCATGATGTTGGTGATTTCACCAACCACTCTTTCCTTTACCCAAGATCACGTTGATTAGGGTTGATTAGGTGATCGGGGATCCAGGTGCTAATAGTATCTTACCTCTGGTGGTTTAAGCTGTGTTGTTACATAGTCACAGGGTTATGATTTGTGTGTTTCAGCCTTTTGACATATCAAAGATCCAAAGATCAGGATTACTTCATTTTCACGTGGGTGGTATGGTGATTGAGTTAGATGGGCCGGATCTATCATTACCATCGGTACAGATATTGCATAGGTGGTTGTTTACCGTACAGGTAAAGAAAATGAACGCATACAGACAATGAACACGAACAATAGAATTATATTCACTATAGTAGATGAATGATGATTTACAATGATCCCAGACGGGATATAAATACTACCGCCGAACCTTCTCGAAGGAGTTCGTTGGCCACAATTATTTTATCCGCTACAAACTATTTACCGACGACGTCGCTACAGAATACAGAAACACCGCCGGACCGTCAGCTACAGAATACAGAAACACTGCCGGACCGTTGGCAATAGAATACAGAAACACTGCCGGACCGTCGGCTACAGAATACAGAAACACCGCCAGACCGTCGGCTACAGAATACAAAATGCCGCCGGACCGTCGTCTACAAAATACCGCCGGACATCACCACGTCGGCTACAGAATACAAGAAACACCGCCGGACATCACCCCGTCAGCTACAGAATACAAAATACCGCCGGACATCACCTCGTCTGCTATAGAAACACCACCGGACCCATCCAATTGGCTAATAGTGGTACAGTGGTACAACAGTGCAGATATTACAAGAGTTGGTCAGAGGTATCTCAGACAACGTGCGAGTTCTCACTTGGGATCTAGGGGGAGCGTCCCTAGGTATTGCTTTTCATCAGGGAGCTAGGAGGAGAGTTTGTTTGTTATCATCTTGGGGTAGATATTGGTATATTGTTGAGCTCCCATCTTCAGTTGACAATTGATACTCGCAGAGTCACTCATGGAGTGAGGCCCTTATGTTGACTAAGGGTTTTAGCACACAGAGCAGCAGAACATGGTAGTTGGTGTACCTTTATGGTGAGATTTGGGCTCCTGGCACTCAATTATTTGGCACATCGATTCCTATTGTACTGCTTAGCCATTCGGGCATTGGGATGATGCATGTCGGGTTACATCGACTAAGGAGTAGAATCTCTTTCTCAAGGCGAGTATGGAATCTTGGCATTTGGTTTCTGCAGATATGAGCGGATTGCTTGAGGGCAAGCAATCTTTGAGAGGGGAGGCTTTGTAATGTCCCATTTTTTTGGGACATTATAATTCTGTGCACTGGCTCGCTTCGCCTAGGTTTCAGGGGTGGAAAGGTTCTTTGCAGGGTTTAGTTCGAGGTTTGGCCTAGGCATTTCTAGTTTTAGACTCATCAGAGCAGTTTGGTAGGTTGTCCAGATACTTACTATTTTTAGTAAGTAAACAGAGTGCAGTATCTATGGTACCTCAGTGTTGGTTTGGAAGTGTCTTGTCGAGAGCTTTTCGATGAGCTATTGCATGCGATTATTTGAGTTCATTTGGTCAGCTATTTTAATGCTTAATGATTATATGGTTTCTTGACTAAGTGACTATTAAAGTCATTTAATTTGTCACTTTATTTTAAAAGTTACTATGTTCACTTAAGTGACTAAAGGATGAAAAGGGTGCTTTATGCCACATTGCTAAAAAGAGCGTGCATCACTTTGGGAAAAGTTATAAAGGGACAACAAGCTCCACACGTGAGGATATACGAAGAATATAATATTCAAGCAAATATTAATCTAGGAGTTGGAAATAGTTGCTGGTTATTTCTTCTAGGACGTAAACCCTTGAAGAAGCATTTGAAGGTTGGACGAAAACCTAGCCTTCTTACAGGTTTCATCTACATTGCCAATCTGACTGTCATTTCTATTTATAAGATTGGTTTACTTGGATTATTTCTCGTTATTGTATTGCTGTTGTATAATACAGTAACACATTTGTGGTTATTTGTTGTAATTCCTAGTTTACATAAGTATTTATGAATATTGGAGGAAATAAATGAACCTTTCTGAGTTTTCTTGTGTTGTAATTTGCTGGTTATAAATCTATTAAGTTCTGGAAATTGTATCAAGTGTTGGTTTTCTGTTTGGTTTTAAAACTGCAATGTATATCACGGGTTTTTGGGAAAAATATCCGGGAGGGGATATTATAGTAGACTCCTCATATCTTCAGACTCCAACATTCCGTTGGGATGTTAATCTCGAGGATGATATGCAAGTTGAGGAGGATGAGACACATCTAGGATCGCTTGGGGTTCCATTGAATGAGGACCCTCTGCTTACCCTTACTAGTGACTCAGAGGATGATCACGATGATGATGCTGATTTAGATTCATAGATGATAGCCATATATTTGGCATCTACCATTTGGCATTTGCAGATATATTATTGATTTCGAATCTTGATTATTATGGACATGAGACATATTATTATGGACTTGAGACATTAGTACTTTAATTGGACTAATGTTTATGTCATTTGATTTCATGCATGATACTTGGAACCTTTAGGCAGTTTTTCTGCATGTACACCATATATATTGCCATAAAAGTACTTAGTATTTCAATTTGTTATGTTACATGTATTGAGCATTTAAAATGTCTATGATGAATAGTTTATCAATGCTGTGTTATGAATATTTGAATTTTGTCTCTATATATAAAGAATCCCCCATGTTTTTAATCGCTGAGCCCTGAGGTCCCGTCCCCTAAATTTTTGTTTCAACCCATACCCATTCTGGAAACACGTCTTTGTCCCCGTCCCATAAACTCTGTGAAGCATAGGAAAATTTGTATTGGTGGTTGTAATTGTTTTCCTTTTTTCATAATTACTACATCGTCGATTTTAGATTTGATATGTTGATCTTATAGATGTCATGGGTCTATGGTGGTGCATTTTATATTTTCTTTTGATGTATGTGGTGCTAATACACTTTGAGTATATTTTTATAGGAAACTATGTACAAATATTTAATTTCTTTGCCGTTGGTTTTAGTAGGGGATAATATTATGTACTGTGAATAAATTTTCCTGGGAATGCTAAGTGATTTAAATGTTAAATCATTCATTAAATCCAATTGCATTCCATATATTACTTAGTGGCTTCTTGTGATATGAACTTGTAATGGGTGCAGGTTTGAGCATCGCTTTGTTGAGATTTATGAACATATTCAGGTAATTTTCATACATCACGTGACCATGGTTTCTGTGATTAATGTTTAGAAATAACTATTTGATGCTTTTTTGTATTATTTTATACATACGATCAATGTGGAGCTATATAATTCTTTTTCCTTAAGAAATATATTGTTGTCTACATTGGTCATTCTGCAGGCAAGACTGAGAGAAACTCGTAGATACTATGGAACATATAATGCTTTAGTAGAGGCCAATGAATTGACATTAAAGGAGATCTCTTTACTCAACTCTATTAACTCTCAGGTTAGTTTCAATTGAAAACTTTTCATTGACAAAATTTTCTATCTTCTAATGTCTATTATGTCTCAGAAAACATTGCACTAAGTTATTCATTTACATTGTCATCAAAATGGTAGGTTTCTCTTCCATTCGTTAATGCATAAATGAGGAATTTAATTGGATGTCATTGTTTGAAAATTCAAAAGGTAACATAATATTACCATGTGTTTGTTATATATGGAAATGCAGCCAATGCAAGCTGCAACTAGACCTAAAAGACTGATAGGATGTCATCGTTTGAAAAATCAAAAGGTTACATAGTATTACCATGGGATGTATATGGAAATGCAGCCAATGCAAGTGCAACTAGACTTGGACCAAGGAGGGGCTATAAGCTTTAAATGATTACAAATTGTGCCCATGGACCACATATTGGACGTGTGGCTAAAGGAAGCTGCATCTAGGCAAGAAAATTAACGCCTTTATCACATGGTTCTATTAATTTTTCTACAATAGGATGAAAAGAAAGTAGAGACAATCACAAGATCATAGGTGCTGTCCCAACAGCAGCAGGGGATGGATCAACCAATCCAAACCAGACTCACCATTTAGAACAGGAACACCAACCACATCATCCTTGCTTTTTAGTTTCAGACCCTTTGACAAAAACTTTCACACACAAGCATTGCATCCATGGTAATGACCTGAATCGTATGGTCACATATACATTTATGAGCAACAATAATGGACATCTATACAAAGGGAACTTGCTCCATTCATTAAAATCTATGTCACCTCTTTAACATTTTGGCATATTTACTTCCGCGTATTGATTTATACCTCTTTTCTAGCCCAGGTGATTCATTTTGAGGGATTACTCGCAGCCATTTGTAAAGGGTTAAATTTTTCAAGACAGATTGCCCGTCTAATAGGCCATACCATTTTACTCTGTTTTGTTTTTCAGATTGAGTCAAAATCAAAGTTTTGTGAGGTCTAAATAGGCATATTGATGAGAGGTAGTTGCTGGTAAAGTTTAAGCAGATGATTGTTGTTGGGTTTGCACTTGCGTGTACCCTTTTTTGAGTAATTGGAGTGAGTTTTCCACCCTTGTCCTGGCCTAATTTTATTATCAGACAATTTGATTTCAGTTATTTTTTGTTATTTTTTTATTGGTAGTTATCGTTTGTTATTGCTATAGGGCTAATAGATGCTTATTGAGTTGAAAGGACATTTTATTAATATTTCTTATATTGATGTAAGTATGTTAGAGAGGGATTGCCCAATCCCCTCATCATCTTATTATTTGAACTTAGTCCTTATTTTTATGCAACATAGTGAGTGGCAAAGGCATTGCCCCCACTTCATCTAGTTGCTCTTCTATTTTCCATGGTATTGTACTGATTGAGTGGCAATAGTTCAAACCCCCACTCCGTAATATCCCCTTTTTGGAACATTGGGAATTCCAAAGTGAAATTCATAAATTATTACATTTAGCTTATGAGAGTTTAAAGCAAATTTATAAAATGGGTCAATTTCATACTATAAAGTGGGGTTAAAAGGTGACAAAAGAAGAAGATGACAAATGACAAAGAAGTGGTAACTGAAGAGTTACAACTTATGCATTAAAAGAAGGAAGGGAGACCCATTTTTCGCTATGCTTGGTTATTGGATTTCAGATCAGATTTCTCTTGGAGAAATTTGGCAGTAAGTTGCTTTCATTTTCACAACCAAATTTGAGGACGAAAACCCTCTAGCCAAACAACAGTGGATGAGAACCCATTGTTTGTGGGAGACGTCATTTTAGGTGTTTCACTTGTGTTTACATTTTCTTATATTTGCAATCTGATTGCATTTCTGTATTTAAGGTTGGACTTGATTGTTATTGCATTGCTGATGTATAATGCAAAAACATATATCTGAAGAATTTATATAGACTCTTTGGTTATGATATTAAATTGCTGAAAATCATAATACAATAGAGATTTTAGAGCCTTTCCCATATGAGCTTGTTGTTTAAATATGTAGGTTTATTGCATAAATTATCTGTTTCATTCTGAAATTTATTATGAGAGAAGTTTGGGGAAAATATCCATCTAGGATATTTCAGTGGTATCAGAACAATCGTGCCTACCATCCTGTTGGGTATAATCAAAGTGATAGGTTTATGCAGTCCAGAAAATTAAAATTTCTTCAGAAATAAATTCTAGATAAATCTTATTAGATATTTTTTCTCAGAGGTGGGTACTATTCATTAGAGTTTTTCAGTTTGGAGAGATGTGTACAATGATCATAAATAAGGTAAGAAATATTAAAGAGGTTTATTAAGTGGTTTGCATCATCGTGGGAAGAAAAGAAATAGGAGCAAGCAATATTAGTTGCTATTCTGGCTATATGACAGTGTATATTTTGTTAATATGTCTGTCCAGGCTTCTCAGGCATAATAATATTTCCGAGAGTTGTATAGGCCAATTGTTATTGGACTTATCTTTTGGCAAACATTTGCTTATAGATAGTGCTGAATAATATTCACATGGGAGAGCTAATTGAACAAAGATTTGTATCGGGCCCCACAATTAATCTTTTGAAGGTTGTAGCGAATTGTGCTGAATTGGCTTTGGGTGTGTGTAGCATTGAGAAATATATATGAACATATTAACAGGATTTTAGCTGGTTCCTATCTAAAGTCCGCAATGAGAGTTTAAGAAGTTTCTGAGCCTATTATTTTATTTGACCATGGAGATTGGACTGTTGTGGAACTACAATATCTTCGTTTCAATTCTACCTGTATGTCTTCATGGAAAGAAGTTCTATTTGAAGCCCTGAAAATTAACATCAAAGCTGGAAGTATTGTTGATGTTTTCACGAAGACAATAAAAGAGGAGTGCCATGGATGAACAACAGTGTCGTGAACCATTTTCATGTTGTTTCACCTTCTAAGGCAGAATCCATAAGGAGATTGGAGTAGTGGCCCCTTCTTTGGGGTTCAAAATTGGAACTTTAGTGCTAATGGGATATAAAAATTAAATAAGAGTTGTGGTATTTGAATGATGAGCTGGACAGAATAGCAGACATGTTGTAAGTAATGAAAGCTCGAAGGTTAGATTACAAATTAAAGCAAAGAACGACAAGGAAGAATTCATTGTGTTTGCCATATGCATTACCTGACAAGAGCAGAGAATCAAACTGAAGCATTAAATTAATTAAATGGCTATCTAGAAATGGAGCACTTGATAGGGAAAGAGTGAATCCTACTGAGAAAACAGTTTTTACTCAATAATTGGCATAAGCAAGAATATCAAAGCTACCGTCTTGAAGATTATAGAGTTCAGAATTCTCTTGAACAAGTAATTGGAAAATGGGCAGCAATTAATAGGGAGTTGCATTAACACTATCTCAAACTATCAGAGGTCACAAAGAATTAACAACATCTTAAATATTCAATCCTGTCATATGAGGCGATAGTAAAGATTGGTGTTGTAGAGACTCTACAACATTAAGGCATTTGATTTAGGAGTCGGAGTTAGTAACATCATTGCTAGTGGTGTGCAAGAACCATCATAATTGGGCTACGCAATAACATGTAATAATAGAACACTGTGGTAACTACTAGATTGGAATTGCGCATCAGATTCCTTGGTACTCCTTTCTACGATTTCAATTGATTGTGAAAGATCCCCAATGTCAGTGACCTTGGAAATTGATGCATGTTTCATAATTTGAGACTTTGGCCAGAATTTTGTACCTTTAAATAGACTTTATAGAATTCTGACTTCTTTTTGGTTTTTTATTGTTTTCAAGTGTTTAGGTGTTTCTGAAGATATATGCAAGTAAATGACAAAAAAAAAAAAAACTTCAAACAAAGAATGTTGAGCAGCATGCAAATATTGAAAACACTTCACAATCTGGAAATGATTCAAATTTTACTAGGCATGGTATTCAGATTCTTGCAGTCAAAGAAATAAATATATCAAATGGATTTGTTGCTGTTTACAATGAACTTGACGCCAGCTGTAGGAGGGTTTTACAATCACAAAAGATGGAGAGCTTGCTGTCACACACCCCTGTATGATTTCCAAACTGCAAAACATAGCTGCTAATAAGGAATGGTGTCCACAATACAAGTCCGAGCTTCCACTCGAAGAAATGCCCAAGCTAGAAAAGGTTGGCTGCCTAGCTGAATGTGATGTTTCCTTTTGATAAATTGTGCTATGAAGAATGTCGATCCTTGTGACAGAGAATAGTACCTTCCAACTCCAATACTGAATAACCAAATCATTATTGAGGTTTGTGCCCCAACACCGCAAACTTAGGGTTTTCGTCCCAAGCCACTGAATCGCTCCACTAGAGAAATTTCCAATCTCACAAGTTTCAAATGTCAAAAGATACTCCAAAATTAGGTCTTCATCTTCTTATAACTCCTCCCAAGTGCAAATCGAACCCTAAATGAGAATTACACTTTGCACTTCATAATAAAATAACATTTTTCCAAATAAAGGCATCCAAGCTATAGGAAAAACATTACTTTATTGAAATGTCATAACTCAAAGTGCCAAAAAGTCTCTGGATAGTGAAAATAGTTTATAATAATTCAAGACCTTTCCAACGAGCTATAACACAAGGGCACATCTGTCCAAATGAAGCCATATTGCCCTTATTACTCTGAAATGGCTATATAAATGGTCTTATTATAAATTATTTAAATGCTAACTTAGGAAATATTTAAATATATTAAATTTTTTCCCATTTTGCCTTTGAAAGCCCAAACCAACCAAATAAACGTGAAACTGACCATGTCACCTGTCTGTGACTGATACCGGACGAGATGGGTCAACTGGCAGTCCCTCCCTGTAATGTAGGGATGCTCCTAGAAACTAGGGAACACACCCTATCATTTTTAAACTGAAATCATGGAATGGTCTCGTGGAACTGCACATCTGGAAACTGCCACATCCTCCTAAAATGTAGGGATATCCCTAAAATCAAGGAACTACACCTAGCTGGCTCCAAATTGCCTGTGAAGTCAAGCTCGATCATTGAATATTCAATATGAGTCTCTATCCACAATTGCTAGTCTACGAGAACCCCATGATAGGCTAACTCACATAACTCTGCTAGTCAGACTAAAGAGGGGACATGGCAATCCTCCCTTCTCAGAGATGCTTGCCCACAAGCAACTGCAATGCTGGGTGCTGCAAAATGGATTCACCCTCCCAAGTGGTATCCTCTATGGGTAAACCTCTCAAGCGTACCAAATACTCCCGAATCAACCTACTTTTTCGCCATCATTCCCTCACTTCAAGGATCTCCTCAGGAACCAAAGTCAACTTACCTTCTTCATCCAATGTAGGTAAATCGGGTGATGCTATTATATTCTGCCCGAGGGCCTTCTTCAGGCATGATACATGGAACACATTATTAATCCTACTATCAGGTGGTAACTTAACCTCAAGCAACCTCTCTAGCTTGCTTGAGAACTTTGTAAGGTCCATAAAAATGAGGTTTGAGCTTCTTAGCTCCCCCACTTTAAGGGTGCTTTGTCAGTAAGGCCGGAAGCGTAGGAAAACCATGTCATCCACCTCAAATACCCTCTTGTTCCTATGTCGATTAGCGTACATCTTCTGCTGATTTTGTGCATGCTATAAGTTCTCCTTGAGAGAACTCATGATTTCCTAGTTCTTCTGTAACCAATCCTGTGCCAAAGGAACTCTGCTATCACTCAAAGCCAGATCAACTAAAGATAATGCATCATAGCCATAAAGAGCTCTAAAAGGAGACATATCAATGGATATGTAGTGCGTAGTATTATAACAATACTCACCCATATACAACCAACGTACCCATGCCTTCTGCTGCCCCGATACATAGTTACACAAATACCCCTCAATCCACTTATTAACTGTCTCCATCTGCCCATCCGTCTGAAGGTGGTAGATGGTACTAGGTGTCAACTCTATGCTTGCAAGCCTGAAAAGTTCCTGCCAAAAGGAACTCAAGAATCTGCTGTCCTTGTCACTCACTATGGTCTTAGGGAGACTATGGAGTCTGAACACCTTCCTGAAGAACAACACAACTACTTGGGATGCTATGAAATCAATTGCAATTGGAAAGAAGTGAGCATATTTAGTCAACTTGTCCACTACAACGTAAATACAAACCTTCCCTTGCACTCGAGGAAGACTTGTAATGAAGTTCATAGAGAATCCTCTCCATTTTTGTTCTGGTATAGGCAAGGGTTGTAGCAAACCAGCCGGGAAAGTATGCTCTATCTTGTTATGCTGGCAAGTCATGCATTCACGAACATGGCTAAAGACATCATCCTTGGGACCCTTCCAAGAGAATCTCTCCTGTACCGCTCTATATGTCTTACCATAACAGGGGTGCCCTACTATAGGAGTATCATGGAGGGTATGCAAAAGCTGTTCCTTTAACTGTGATTCAGGAACAAGGTAGACTTTGTTTTTGTAGTAGATGACATCATCAATCACCCTGTATTTATTATCCAGTACCAATCCATCCATGATCTCACAAGCATGCTGATTTTTGGAACACTTAACTAAAAGTTGAGCCTTCCAATCTGCTGAAATCTCACTCAATGAACATAGGGTAGCAAGTGATGGTTTCTTAGAAAGTGCATCAGCAACAATATTCTTCTTTCCCTTAATAAATTCTATGTCAAAATCATAGGTTTGAATCTCGCTTACCCACTTTTGTTGACGATCATTGAGCTTTTTTTGATCAAGGATATATTTCAGACTACTGTGGTCAGTTCTTACCACAAATTTGTTGCCAACAAGATGTTGTCTGAATTTGACTAGTGCATGCATAATAGCCAACATTTCCTTATCATAAGTAGAATACAACCTCTCATTATCACCCAGCTTCCTACTCTCGTAGGCAATAGGATGTTTGTTCTACAAACCAGCCCCTATACCCTCACTTGAAGCATCACACTCAAGTGCAAAAGGCTGGGAGAAATTAGGGAGTGCTAAAATCAGACATGTACTCATAACCTCCTTGAGTCTGTCAAAGACTCCTTGTGCCTGCTTTGTCCATCTGAAGGCTCCCTTCCTCGTGAGATCTGTCAAGGGTGCTGCTAACTGAGAGAATCCCCTCATGAACCTCTGATAATATGCACATAAACTAAGAAATCCACGTAATTCAGTAATGTTCCTCAAATAGGGTCAATCCCGAATTGCCTGGATTTTCCCTCATGCACCTTCACTCCATTAGTATTGATCACATGGCCCAAATATAAAATCTCACTGAGTCCAAACTCACATTTGGACAACTTAGCAAATAGAGACTGACTCTCCATGATGCTAAGTATCTTCTCTAGGTGTCTAAGATGATCCTGCCAGCTACAACTATAAATCAAGATATCATTGAAAAACACTAGAACCAATCTCCTCAATTGCTTGTTAAAGATATGGTTCATACAGGACTAGCAAGTGGCCGATGCATTTGTGAGACCAAAAGACATCACCAAGAACTCATAATACCCATAGTAACAGCATAATGTAGTGTTATGTATGTCCTCATCCCGCATACGTATCTGATGATAGCCTGAACGAAGATCAATCTTAGAAAAGTAGATAGCTCTATGAAGCTCATCCAACAAGTCATCAATGTGTGGAATGGGATATCTATTTGTTATCGTCTTCTTGTTCAAAGCCCTATAATCTATGCACATCCGTAGTCCCATCCTTCTTAACCAGTACCACATAAGAAGCAAAAGGACTAGAGCTAGGGCGAATGAACCCCATGTCTAACAACTCATGAATTCTCTTCTCAATCTCATCCTTGTATGCTCTAGGATGACTATATGGAATGGTGATTACTGGCTTAGCTCCATCCTCCATCTCTATTCTATGCTCAAATCCTCTATCAGGAGGTACACCCGGGAGTATACCACCAAACACTCGACTATGTCAAGCCATCACTGATTGTATATCAACATGAAATGCCCTTCCATCCTAAGTTGTAGGTGTCTTGGGCTTCACATAACAATGTGTAGCCCACATCACATCGTCATGTCTAATGTTAGTCTCCATCTTGCGAGAAGACACCTCCCTAGGTCCACTATCTGATGCTGCCCTCAAGGTAGTCTTCTTCCCTCCATAAAGGAACTCTAACTAAATACAATGGTGGTCAATAATGTACTGTCCAATACCCTATAACCACTGCATGCCCAAAACCACATGACAATCCTCTAGTGGTATTACATAGGAATCATCTGTCAAGGTATAATCCCCCATCTAAATGCTAAGTTGAGGAATCCTCCTACTATAGCCCAATACTACACCAAGTGCAACCTTCACCCCAAAACCAGCAAATACCTCATACTGCAAGCCATGCCTATCCACTAATTTCTAATCAATAAAATTGTGTGTGGCGCCTGTGTCTACCAAGCTCATAACTCGCTAGCCGTAAAGTGTTCCTTTCAAACAGAAGGTGTGAAATATGAGATAACTGGATAGAGTAGCCATAGTCACTTTAACTGATGCCAAGGGCTTAGAAGTGTCTAACTCCAATTGTCGATGCTCTTGCTCAATCTCCTTTGGACTATCCTCAATATCAGTGTCAGGAATCTCCTCATCTCGCATGTCACCTCAATCAAATGAACTTTTCCTTTACCAAGGCAACGGTGTTCGAGCTCCCATGGCTCCTTATAGGAGAAGTATAGTGGTTCTCCTCAAATCATTCCTCGTCTCCTGGTCCATCCTGGGAGGTCGAGGTGATGGTCCACCTCTACCCTGGCAAGTGTTGGCCTTCTATGGAAGCTAAGAATCCATGAATGGCTTCTTATCTGTTTGATAAGAAGTAGAGGCAGTGTACAGTCTCAGTGTCATATCAATGACATTCTTAAGAGTGGCCGGCTTGAAAGCACGTGCCAATCCCTTAATCCTATCTTGCAGTCCCTCAATAAATAACATCACGCTACACCTCTGAGGCATATTAGGTACCATAACTGCAATACGTTGGAACTCATTGACATGCAAAACATATGCCTTTGCATGTCAAGTTTTTGTCTTTATGGTCAAATCAAGTAATGAGATGCTCATTGAACTCTGGATAGGAGTGAACCTTGGCGTGATCCTCGATGAGCAATCCATGTTGCCACTAGTCATAGGCAACCCCGTCTAAATGCAAGACCGCAAACTGAATAGCATCATGCTCAAGCATGGGCCTCAAAGATAGATATATGTCCAGCTTGTGCACCCAAGCCTGTGTACTGATACTGCTAGTACCATGATCCATCATATGTAGCTAATGTGATCTTCCCAGTAGCTCTTGTTACATCCCAATTTTTGCCCTAAATTTTCCTTTTAAAATATAGCCGTTGAACCAAAATAATTTTCCATATTCAAGTGAATTAGTTCATAATAGTCGTTGTTTCATCATGGTAATTATAGCCATTGTTTTATTTATTCATGTTCATGCGAAATTGAAACAGTTATGTTAGCCGTTGCATAAATTTAATTATCATGTGAAATGAAGACAATTAAAAACTAGCTGTTGTGTTCATGTCAAGTGAAGACAGTTAAAAACTAGCTGTTGTGTTCATGTGAAATGAAGACAGTTAAAAACTAGCCGTTGTGTTCATGTGAAGTGAAGATAGTTAAAAACTAGCCGTTGTGTTCATGAGAAATGAAGATAGCTAAATTTAGCCGTTGTACATTTATGATGAATCAGTTAGTATTTATGATGGAATTTCCTAACAATTTCTATCTAACGAATTATGAATCATGAGTTGATATTTTGGCAAGAATGTTGCTTTAAAGGTTGTAGGATGAAGACCAAAGAAAGAGGGGAAGCATTACAAAACGAAGTCATCAGAATGGGATGAACATGAGATTCAGTCATCAAGAATAACAGGTTTGACCTAAAATTTGCCCTGGTTAGGTCATCAAGACTTGACAATAAATTTCATAGTGGAATTTGCATGAGCTAAAAATAAAAATAAAAATAAATAAATAATATGAATAATAAAATAAACAAAGATTTTTACCTTTATTAAATTTATCAATTAATAATATCACGTAATATTAATTTTACTCTTTCGATTAAGTTCATAAATAAATAAATACAAAGTGACACCATTACATTACGAATTATTAATCTAATGATGCCACCTTGCATATACTTATAAATTTAATCAAACTAATAAAATAATATAAAATGATATTATTAATCAGAAAACTCTTCATATTTCCTTTTACTTTCTTTTTTCTTCCTCTTTTCTTTCGTTTTTCTTGCAAGAAAGTTCGAATTAAACAAATTGTATAGATTCTTGTAACGGCTGGAAGTCATAGAGTCGATTCTAAGTCCATAAATAAGATGGCCTTGTTGTATTTTGCATCGGTCATCCGACTTTTCTCTTCTTTCTGCTAAACTTTCTCTTCCCTATTACGGAGTTAATAATACCAGAGTTTCTACATTTTTGGAATCACCACTGCCAACTGTTCCATTGGAGTTTGAAGAAAGCCATTCTGCCGAGATATTGTGAGTTGTGAATCAAGTAAGGTAGCATCATAGACATTTTTAATTCTTTCCATTTGTAATTACTAGTTTTTCATAGTCGGCTCTGTCTCTAATTTGAGAATCTTCATGCAAGATCAGTTAGACTGTCAACCCTGTCATGATAATGTTTGTAAAACCTTAACTCTGTATACTTGGTCACTTCATAGACTAGTATTGTGATATCAGGAGATTAATCGACTGTGAACTCTTTGTTTTATTTTCTTTTCTCAAGTCTAGTTAAATGTTTTCTAGCTGTCTAAATTGGTAATGCTTGTTAGATTCCATATTCTTGAATGCTGCAGAACAATACTGAGCTAATAGATGTTAGCCGTCTAAGATCAAATTATTTTTCTTCTCCCTCAAGTATAACTGAATGTCTCCAAGCTAAATTCTTTTGAATATAAGTTCCTCTACATGATAACTCAACAAATTTACTTGAATTATCTTCTTCATATAAATAGAGTTTAATAATATGGAACAATGTACAATGCTGTGTACCAAGGAAATTCATAGACTTTATAGTCATGATTCAATTGAATAAGTACATGTTTTAATAGTACAAGATAAGGGTTCAAGCACCAATGAGACATTGGTCTGACGACTTGATAATGGTGAAAGGTGTAGACAAACTTGTCAAGAATAGAAAAATCAAGAAAGATAATCAGTTATTTATATTTACAAATAAATCAAGTACAGATAGCTCATGCAAAATGTCCACTTTCGAAATTAGTTGTCAAGCTGAGTGGTGGAGATCGGGATATAATCCCATATTTGAAAACCTTGGCTAGGGTGGTATAAAGGCAAAACTGCCCTAACAAATTGATCGTGTTGTTGTCCTGATGCTTCAGTTATTCAATCGAATAGTTGTTGGGACCTCAACCCACCTAAATACTTCGATGACTGGATCAATGAACATCCCAAGCCCGACCTCGGGGTAGGGAGGGCCGTTCTATTAAATTAGAACCTGTGGGGATAAGTAAGAAGGTCCGCGGTTGGGAGGTTAAGCCTATGTTAATGCTTCTCCTCTCGCCAAAGTCAGAGCTTGGACAACCAGTTTGGAAAGCCTCTCATTAAATCAGTAAGTTCTTTGCATCTTAATGATAGTATTTCTCTTTTTCCAGTTGATAGTTTCTTTTATGGATTAGTTAGATAGCATATAAAATGTAAATAATCTTTTCAATAAATAGTTTTAGATTTATTTTCAGCTTCTAGTAAATGATAGTAATGCAATATAGATTTTTATCTTTCAGTTAAGACATCTTGAATTTATGATATGTGAATTAGTAATACAAGTCAGTTGGTTATTTTAAAGATGAAATTAGTTGTAGAAAATCTAGCTGTTACAGCTCTATTGAGGTCATTGTTCTGTTGTGACCTATGGCCCCTGTCTCCTCTAAACTTGGCAGCATCTCTCTGTTGTGCACAATACTGGGGAAGAGGAAAAGTGTCCCTAACCTTTGAAGGTAGGGCTCTCCACTCCTCCTTGGTTGCCATAATTGAATCTTAAAATCCCACCTCGAGTGGCTATATCTGTGTCAGTTGCTCACCCGGTACAAAATGTGGAAGTAGTTGTCTATCCCCAACCGGTGTACGAGGGCGTGCCTGTCTATTGGAATGAAGGGAGCTCCCAATTGATGTGTGGGATCTATGACTATGCTGACTTCTTGCAGCTGAAACTGATCTGCTTTGCCGTAGTCTCTCATGCTTGCCTCCATGTATATCCAACTCCATCCATTCCAAGGTACCCTGTAACCTTTCCAAGGTCTGAACTATCTTGGGTTGTGTAGTGATGAGAGTTCACATCGTCTCCCTCCCTCCTTCGTTTGGTTATGTTTGACACCTCTCTGTTCATCTGCCATAATAGTTTTTTTCAATTCCAAACCCTTGCTCGAATTGAGCTCTTTTGCGTGTGTAAAATTTGTTTATATCAGCTCTACCCGGATGCATAGAAGTGTCAATAAAATTCACAAGCTAGCAAGATCAGAGCTTTGATATCACTGAAAGATCCCCAATCCCGATGATCTTGGAAATTGAAGCTTGTTTCAAAATTTGAGAATTTGGCTAGAATTTTGTACCTGTGAATAGACTTTGTAGAATTTTGATTTCGTTTTCAAGTTTTTAGGTGTTTTTGAAGATATATACAAGTAAATGACAAATGACAAATAACTTCAAACTAAGAATGATGAGCAACACTCAAATATTGAAAACACTTAACAATCTGGAAATAATTCAAATTGTGCTAGGCATAATATTCGGATTTTTGCAGTCAAAGAATTAAATATATCAAATGGATTTGCTGTTGTCTACAATGAACCTAACGCTAGCTATAGGAGGGTTTTACAATCACAAAAATGCAGAGCTTGCTGTCACAAACCCTTGTCTGATATCCAAATTGCAAAACGTGGCTGCTAATAAGGAATGGCGCCCACAATACAAGTCCGAGCTGCCTTTGGAAGAAATGCCTAAGCTGGAATAGGCTGGCCGCCTAGCTTAATGTGATGTTTCCTTCTGATAAATGGTGCTATGAAGAATGTCAATCCTTGCCACAAAGAATAATACCTTCCAACTCCAATACTGAATCGCCAAATCCTTGTTGAGGTTTGTGTCCCAACACTCCAGACTTAGGGTTTTCGTCCCAAGCCTTTGAATCGCTCCACTAGAGCAATTTCCAGTCTCACAAGTTTCAAATGTGAAAAGATACTCCACAATTAGGTCATCATCTCCTTATAACTCCTCCCAAGTGCAAATTGAGCCCTAAATGAGAATTACACTTTACACTTTATAATAAAATAACATTTTTCCCAAATAAAGGCATCCAGGCTATAGGAAAAATATTACTTTATTAAAATGTCATAACTCAAAGTGCCAAAAAGTCTCCAGATAGTGAAAATAGTTTATAATAATTCAAGACCTTTCCAACGAACTATAACACAAGGGCACATCTGTCCAAACGAAGCCACATTCCTCTTATTACTCCGAAATGGATATATAAATAGCCTTATTATAAATTATTTAAATGCTAACTTAGGAAATATTTAAATGTATTAAATATTCCCCATTTTGCCTTTGAAAACCCAAACCAACCAAATAAACATAAAACTAACATGTCACCTATTTGTGACTGATACCGGACGAGATGGGTCAAATAGTAGTCACTTCCCTATAATCTAGGGATGCTCCTAGAAACTAGAGAACACACCTTGTCATCCTGAAACTGAAACCATGGAAATGGTCCTGTGGAACCTCACATTTGGAAGCCGCGACATCCTCCTAAAATATAGGGATACCCCCTAAAATCAAGGAATTACACCCAGCTGGCTCCCAACTGCCTGTAAAGTCAAGCTCAGTCACAAAATATCTTGTATGAGTCTCAGTCATTGAATATCTTGTATGAGTCTTTATCCACAACTGCTAGCGTACAAGACCCCCATGATAGGCTAACTCACATCACTCTGCTATTTAGAGTAAAGAGGGGACATGATAGATTGTCTCTATATCAAGAAGCTGCCAAATCCATGTTTGTAACTAGTGAATGCCTTTGATGGGAAGTAGTGGTATCATGCACTGTTGTAGTAGTGGAAAATGACTACACCCAACATAATTTAAAGAAGCCATATTGTTGGTGAAGCTTGAGCATTCATATTTGAAGCCGCAAGAACATCCGTACAAATATTGGATATATAACCTATGATGGATTTCTATTCATTATTTGAACCAGACATTACTCATTATTAATCCCTGTGTAAGGAGCATCTCCAACCAGTTAATTAATTCTTGATAATACTTTTGGAAAATACTTTATATGTCTATAACCTCTGGCAGAAACTTAGAACACTCTTTTGCTGTATATCCGGTAAAAGTCTACTCAATTAAAAGTGCTTGCCGGAGTTGACTCAATAGGTAGAATGTAACAATTGTTGTTGTTAGAAACTCTCTTACAATCAAATCACTGTGAATATTTTCCTACAATAGAAAGTTCAACTCCTTCAACCTCGTATAAAATATTGAGAGTGGACAAGGCCAATGCAAGTTAGTTGAGGCTCATTATTTGTCAGTGAAAATTGTGTGAACATTCCACTTGTCAACACAATTCTAGAATTAATTGTTAATTGATGTGACTAACCAAGTTTTGGAGGCGATGTGTGTGTAATGTTGTTGTGGAACAAAATTGGTAGAGCTGAATGAAGTTTTGGACAACAAATGTGGTTTTTCAGTCTGATCAATCCACAATATTGGAACATATACCTGTTGAAACAATCAACTGATGAAACAAAACAAAACCAAACTGAAAACATCCAGGGGTGCTTCCGATTGTTTGACAAAATGTCAACATAGTTGTTTTGGTGGAAACAATGCAGTTCTTGGGATACATTAATATAATTTCTTTATCAAGGTCTTTGCAAAAAAGAAAAGGGAAACAAGGTAAATTTAAATATATTTTCAGATCCAAACATGGCGTCAAAAAACAACTTGGCCAAAGCACTTTATGAAACGGGTAGTAAGTTGGGATTGGCTTCGCAAAAAAGTGAACACACTCAACATTTTGATCAGATCGGAAGGATGTTTGACTAGGGTAGAGCAATCACCTCCTCATTTATTGCATATTGCTCTTGCTCCTATAGTGATAGGATTGAGTCATCACAAGTGGCTGAAACATCCAAATGGTGAGGTTAAACTGTTGGTTACTTATTGTTTGATAAAGGTTACAAGAATTTTGTCACATCAAGAACCTTTCAAAGAAGATATAATGAAGGAGGTAGTTCAACTTATCATTGATAGTTTTCAACATCTTGGTGACAGTAGTAGTCATGAATTCCCTAGAAAAGTTGACATCCTCAAGTCATCTATAGAAATCAGATTATGCAATCTTATGCTTAACATGGTATTGTATGATTCAATGCATAGCATGTTTCAAAATCTATTAGGCACAATTAGGGAAGATCACAATGCAGATGTTATCGCAGCCAAGAAAAACATTATGATTATGACATTTAATGAGAGTGATGCTCATTTCC
Organism: Cupressus sempervirens; assembly: GCA_028749045.1. Lineage (NCBI taxonomy): Eukaryota > Viridiplantae > Streptophyta > Pinopsida > Cupressales > Cupressaceae > Cupressus > Cupressus sempervirens. The sequence continues at coordinate 321,293,540 of CM053791.1, forward strand.
AACCACTTCTACAAATGTTTTTAGCAATTTCAAATAGAGGACAAAAGGCTTGAAAAGTTTCTTGTAAGTTGGTCAACAAGGTACTCAAACAAAGTGAGTCAAAAACTGAGAAGTACAAACAAGAAAAGGCTAAAGAAGAACCAAGGGCAAGAGAATTTTAGGTTGAAGAATCTCAGAAAATGAGCAAGAACCAAATGAGGATAGAGCGGATTTGTTTTACTTGAAAGCATATCTGGTCACTTGATCACACTTGTGAGGAAGACAAGGAAGACAAGTCATCTCAAGAAGTGCAGAGCATTGACGAAGTTGAGGACTTGTTAGTCCAACTTCAACATGATGAAGATCATGAGAGGGATTCCGCTACAAATGATGGTAAGGGTTGTTCTAGTGTCTTATTAGGTGACCTAAAAGTGGTTATTGACAAGTATTTTCATGAGAATGTCTATCTACATGATATACCTAAAAATGAAAATGTACCTCTCCACGAGGATGGACTATTTAAAAACAATGGTGTGATAGTTGATGAGACAATACAAATGAAGATAGAGGGAGATTCTGAAAATGATAGCTGAAAATGAATCTAGTATTCAAAATCTAGAGCAAGATGTTACAATAGAGGCTGATTTGAAGGACCAATCGGAAATTTCATTTCAGCTTGATGATTTTGGAGCATATAATTTGGAGGATAAATTAAAAGTATCACATGATATGGTTATTGCAGCCTTAGTGCATCTTTACAAAACCCATAAAAACATTTCAAAACCCATGTGAGAAATTATAGGTGTTGAAAAAGAGAAAGAAATAATGAATGGAATCAATAGTGCAAACCCTCATACTCTTAAGGAAGTGCTGGAAAGAATGAAATCGGATTACTTGAAGTTGCTCAAAGACAGGGATATGGCTATCAAACATGCTGAAGATAAAGAGAGGGAGATAGATGAGTTATGTCTTCAACTTAGTATGACACAATACTCATTACATCCGGCTGAAAATCAGATTTCTAGAACAGCCACTCACTTAGATGATGGTCAAGAACCTAAGGCTAAGGAGATCATACAAACTATAGAAGGGATTCACACCCTTGGTGAGAGTAAACATATACATTTCACCTTATCTATATAAGGCTCATATGTTGAAGAAAGCTTTAAGAACCATCGAGAAGTAAACCATGAAACTCAGATTTTTGTGACAATAGTTGTACATCTTCACTTTGTTACGTGGATAGAGATAAATCAAGTGAAACTTATTTAGAGATTTCACTTGATGATGATCTCTTCGTTGATGGAGTTGATTTTAGTGATAATACTTATGGTGAAGTAGAGAGTTTAGAGTTGTCCTTAGTGTACCTTGAGGGTTTTAACAACTTACCTAAAGATTTATCACCAAGTTCTTATGATATGACAACTACCTACTTATTGATTGGTTATTTTATCATTTTGCATACTCTAGTTATCAGTGGCTGCCTTGCTTGGACTATTAGTACATTTTTAGATTCAGTTTTCCCTACAGGGGTTAGCAAGTTGCATGCAGATGAGTAGGAACCGCACATGTTGCGATATATTCTATATGAGATGTTTACCTTTCTAGTTCAATGGCATATTGGTGACAATGCTGACATTCTTGATGGTGACCTAAGTTATGACAGCAACATCTTGAGTCATGATGAGTTGGTTTCCTTGCATATGGGCAGTGTGTTGGACATCAATTCATTCAGCTAGTTGATTCAAGAGGTTGGAGGTTCATCGATCATCTATTTCTACACCTAGGATTGTGCTGATAGGTTGGTTTGGGCTCCAGGTATTAACATGATGTATGTTTTAAGTTTTGTGGATTATGTTGTGATGCCACACATTCAAAAATTTATGATCAAAGTTGCGTAGCCCATAGATGCAGGAATACTTCACAGATTGACATGGGATCTAGGGATCTGGCTGATGAATGAGTTGCATTTGGACACGTTGATTTGTAGTGTGGCAAGATGTGTTTCAGATTGGGCTATATAGCTACTTGCGGATTTATATAGGATCCTAGTACTGATTGCTTGAGGACAAGAAATCTCGAGGGAGGACTGTAATGTACCCTTTTCGGAATATTAGGACTGTATCTATAAGGTTTTTGTTATGCAAGTAATCTGAAGCTAACAATCAGCCAGTTGTGCTTTTGGTTTTCAATATTGTACTATATGTATATATATATTTATTTATTTTAAAATTAGGGGAGGTTATTACGTAAGATTTCAAACTCTGAATTAGGAATTAAATAGTTAAACAAAATGTCCTAAATACAGTTGCTACACATGTACTAAACATGCTGCAGCTGAAATCTAGGTGATAGTACTAGAAAAACAAGAATTGAAAAATACTACAAACTAAGTGTCTAATACAGTTGCTACACATGTACTAAACATCATAGTTTTAAAAAATGGCGAAATATTGCAAATCTCGCGATATTTCGTGAGCAGATTTCCTTGCCGAATTTAAAGCGGCATTTATCGACGCCAAAATAAATTAAAAAATCGTGACACTTTAATTTGAAGATTTTGCAACAAATCCAAAAAATCGCTGTAAAAAACCGTTGAAAAGTCTTTGTTAGCTCCACATCCAATTTGGACTCCGCATTCGATCTGGACTCCTCATGGTCAACCTAGAGTTTTTGTGCTTTCCATTTGACATTACGTGCAAGCAACTTACCACGTTTGACTTCCATCCGGACTCTACATGGCTGCATTCACAGTTGAAGTTGAATTTGCTGGAATGTTTTTTCTTTTTTAATTATGATATATTTGATTTTAAAAGTCAAACTTAAATGTTATGCTTAAAACTTAATTTATTTTTGTAAAAATTTAAATATAAAATTATTTAACTATTTTATTTTGATAAAAATTATTAAAATACTACATGTTTACAATTTTAAAAATATACTAATTTTGTTTTTATATTTTATTGTTTACTATTTTGTAATATTATAAATTTATAATATTTAGTGTTTTGTTAAGAGATACTTGTAAAAAATGTAAAAAATGTTAATAGATCCCTATTTGAGAATAAATCATACAATGAAATTTTAAAAAAACCAAGCTTGCGTGTGTTTTAAGAATATTTTAAGAAATTGTATATTTTCAAATGTTCGATAAAAGTGCAGATTTATTGCCGAATTTTTCTGCTAGTTATTGCCGATTCCAAATTTTTCAAAAAATTTGGGCCGGCCGAGATATTGCCGATATCGAGTTTTTAAACTATGCTAAACATGCTGCAGTTAAAAGCTAGGTGATGATGCCAGAATTAACAAGCACTAAAAAAACTGCAAACTGAGTTTTTAGATTTAAAATTCCAAAAATCATCTCCTACAAGGCTATGACTGACTTCTAAAATGAATTTGCAATAAATAAAAACTTTTACTCTTAGAAAGTAATGCCTAAACTAAAATAGAACCTGCTATCTTTAGTTGCACCAAAAACTTCTAGGTAGCATCAGTGTTCATCGATAACTGTCTATTATCTTTGTAAACAATTAATTTTAGCAGTAGTAGTTCAACTTTATCAACATCAATTCCTCTACATTCTACTTAGTTGACACCAAATTTTTGCGCCCTCTGAATTTTTAATAATTTCTTGCTCATTATTAAATTCAGAAACAAATGTTGCTCTATGATATTTGACATGCTTTTTTTTTCTTACTCCAACAAGTGATCAAGCCATTGGTTCCTTTCTGTGTAGTTTGAAGGTGCCATGATGTCAGCATCAGGACGGGCCAAACTTATCGATTCTATGGATGGAATTGCAAAAGGGATTCAGCAGGTGGTGTTCTGTTATAACATTTTCTGTCGTGTAAAGTTTATAGATGAATTGTAAGACAACGGTAGGTGCAGATTTAAAAATAGATAGAAGATCAAATTATTAATTTTCTGAGTTTCAAGAATGAAAGAGTTACTGAACAAAACAATAAACATTTGATTCAATGTACCTTTGCTAACAAAATGGGTGACTGTGTTCTTTATCCTCTCTCCACAATTTGTTTTGAGCACTGTTGGAATTAATTATTATTACTATCAGATGTTATATGTGCTGCATTTTTATTGATAATGGTCTTGTTGGTCCTTCAAGCTTTGATTCAAATATTTATGAGAGTGCTTGTCCATCGTCAAACTTATTTCCTATGAAGGGTACCCCTTTACATAATTGATTGTCTTTGTACTTAGAAATTATAGTAGGGGTTTTACCTCTTTGGTTTACAGCCCACTACTTTTATTTGCAAAGTTTTATGTTTAGTTTTTAGTCTATTTTCTATCTCCAAGGATTTTTGTACCCAACTACCTTTTTATTCCAACTGCATGTGCTTTTAAGTCTCATTAATCTACTTTGTTTACTTATGGACACGAATAGACTTGCATTGTGACCAGAAATAGTTTCTATATGGATGAGTGAAGTAGCCTACTCAAAGTGTGAGATAGAAAAAACCACAATTTCCAAAGTATAGAGAAAAAGTCATGAAGTTTAGATTATGCTGAAGGGGTTCTATATTGGAAGACATTGACCCCGTTAGTTGTGGAATCAATTCTTCCTGGATTCGCGTTGCATACGTAGTCTATAAGATTGATGTGGTAAGAAAGATAAGATTGTGCTTTGAATTTGTCATGTTGATCTTGATCCCCTACTATATCCCTTCATTGTCACACATACTCTCTAGGGTTAGCTATTTACATGCATCGGGTCAGCTGTGTTCTTTTATAATAATTAGAGAATATTCAGCATACAACATCAAGCATACAACAGAATTTTACCGATGTAAAATAAATATTCAATTGTGTATTTCTATAGAAAGAAATGTATGTAGTCTACAAGCTTGCTGTGAGAATGTAATATTCTCTTTTACTTGGTTTCCTTATATTTAAAGTACTGATTTAGTTATGTAATTGACAACAAGGAGCAAATATGTATTAATTATCAATTATCAACACCACTTGGTGTCCAGATGTATACAGTGAAAGACATGCTAAAGTGAATCGACAGACTTCTGCTATAACAATGAAGTCAAAGATGGTTTTTATGATAGTTCTATTTCTGATAGAATTCTTTAAATAACATAATTATCTTGCTTAATGTTTTAACCTATTTCAAAATTTGGTTATCATTAGATTATCTACCCACCATGGGTTTTTCCTGGCAGTCCTTAGGGCCTCAACTCCCATTGTGAGCCACTCCCCTAACCATGCTCCTAGAAAACCATTCCTATGCTCCAAACTGAAAACCAAAAGAGTGAGAAAAACAAAATCTCACAAAAGAACCCTCATAAAATCCTTATATCTGAAGAAACACAAAAGCATAGTTTGGAGCATAAAAACTCAAAATCATCAATACGATCCATATATGCCATCATAACAAAAAGGACAATTTTTTTTCATATATGCCCCATTCTAAGAATCTCATGGGATCTTCTCTAGATTCCAAAACATAAACCATAACCCAGATATAACATAATTCATGCATCTGTCCTCTTTTGGATCCATTCCATCAACAACATGGAACTATCATCATCGAATTGACTTTTAGCATTTTCCAACCATAAAATACGCAAGATCAGAAAACAACCCCTCTTGTGACCTCGATTACACAGTTAGGCCTCAAATCAACGTCATAAACCAATTACATAAGACATGGAAACATTTACAGTCAAGCAATGTGATGAAATTAAAACATCTAGACAGCCTTAACCTCTGGTAAACATACGGAAATGCATACACTAATTAACCAAAATTGCACTAGATAAATGCTCATGGATGGTCATAGAAACAAAGACCACATAGACAAATTTAATAATTTTTATTCAGCAAAGAGGAAGTTGAATAGAGTATTAAGAATATTAGCCAAGATAAACCTACAAGTCTGACAGTACAGACCGCACTTCCTCTTAATAGAAATATATCTCTAATGTTGGCATTTAATGATATATATATATATATATATATATATCCTATAGGTGCCAAATTAGGAAGGGTTATGTCCCTTGAGGGACATACCCTTTAGAAAGGATATATAAGTAGGTTGTGAATGTAGATTATAGGACACATAGTTACAACAGTCTGCTCCTATAAGCATTTTATATCCTACAATTTATATCTGAGATTCTCTATCACAATAAAAGGTTAAATATTCAGTATTGTATCTGCATTATAATAAGCACTAATTTCATCAATATTCATACTACTTAGAAGATCATTCTTAGCATATAAGACTAGATTAAAAGTCTGATTAAGAGATAAGGATTTAGCAGAAACTTTACATGGTATCAGAGCTTTGGTAATCAAACCTAGGCTCTACTAAATTTCAGTAATCAGACTTTGTACATATCAAGCAACAATCTTCTATCTTCCATGGCTTACACGATCAGACCCAAGGACAGGTTTGATGGGAAAGAGCACTTTGAAGCCTGGAAGTTCAAAATCATGATGATTCTTGAAGAGGACAATGTAAAACAATTCATTGGTGGAGCATCCAAACAGCCCTCAGTTGAACCTCACAAATCTATCTGGAGTGGAGAAAATAAAAAAGCTATTCAAATCATCTTGGATGGAGTTAAAAATAATATTGTACCTATGCTTCCAAAACATCAAACTGCCTTTGATATGATGAATGCATTACGAAATGCCTATGAAGTAAACAATGCAACCAGGGTTCTTGCACTAAAAAGGCAACTGAATCACATTCAGATAAAGAAAGGAGAATTGATAAGTTCTTACTTCTTAAGAGTTGCCGGCATTCGAGATAAACTATCAAGCATAGGAACCATCATTAGTGATACAAAATTAACACTTATGGCTATAGATGGATTGCCAGATTCATGGGAGACATTCGCACAAGGAATAAGTGCTAGATATCAGCTCTCGGACTTTAATAGACTCAAGAATGATTGTCTTCAAGAGGAAAGCATAAAACTAAATAAATGAGGGAAACCAAAAGTCGAAGATGAAGAACTTCACATTCTTAATACAAACTCCTATAAAGGCAAGAAGAAGCATTTCAAGAAGAAAAAAGGAAATCAAAAGAATGGAAAGCCCAAGAAAGATCTATCTAAAATAAAGTGTTTCAAATGTGAAAAATTTGGACACTATAGGTTTAATTGTCCTGAAAAATTCAAACAACAGGCAAATTGTACAAATGTCATTAGAGAAGAAGATACTTATGATCCTGAGAACTGTGTTTTGTATTCCTCTCTATCAAATGAAATTTCAAATAAAGAATGGGTAATTGATAGTGGATCTTCTAGACATATAACGAGATACAAAGAAACTCTAGATTCTTTATCAGAGAAGGTTAACGGTGAAGTTACCATTGGTGATAACTCAACACACTTCGTTGAAGGAATTGGAAATTGTACTTTGAAACTAAAATCAGGAAATACTCTTCTTCTTAAAGGTGTACTTTATGTACCAGGGATTAAAAGAAACCTAATCTCAATTACAACACTTGAAGATGATGGATACAATGTTGCATTTGTGGATAGCAAAGTATTAACTTGGGCTAAGAACTCTTCCATCAAGAAAGCAAAGTTAATTGGTCAAAGAAAGGAATATTTGTATGAACTGAATACAAAATCTAGTCGATCCGTTCAAGCCCTAGTCCATGAACCTAAAGATTCAAATGAAATATGGCACAGAAGATTAGGGCATCTAAATTTTAAAACTTTATCAACTATGAAAAAGATGGTTACTGGATTACCCAAATTAAATAAAGACCAACCTAGTATTTGCAAAGGGTGTGCTTTGGTTAAAAGCACTAGAAGTCTCGTTTATTATAGTACTAGGAAAACAAATAATGTACTAGAATTAATTCATTCAGATTTATGTGGACCTATGTCTGTTCCTTCTCTTGGAGGATTCTGGTATTATATCTTGTTCATAGATGACTTCTTGAGGAAAACATGGATTTGCTTTTCAAAATGCAAGGAATTAGAAGAAATCCTACAAAGATTTAAAGAATTCAAAGCATTAATTGAAAATTTTTCAGGACATAAAATTAAAGCCCTTAGAACTAATAACGGAGGAGAATATACCTTAGACTTGTTTAAAAGGTTTTGTAAAGAATCAGGGATTAAGATGGAGTACACTGTTCCTTATAACCTTGAGCAAAACGAGGTAGCAGAAAGAAAGCATAGGACAATTATAGAAGCTGCTAGGGTTATGATTTTTGACCAAAACTTAGAATATTATCTTTGGGGAGAAGCCTCTTGTATTGCTATATATTATCAAAATAGAAGTCCTCACTCCTATCTTAAAGATAAAACACCTGAAGAAGTATTTACTAAAGTAAAACCCAATATAAGTCATCTTAGAATTTTTGGATGTCCTGTATATATCCATGTTCCAAAAGAAAAGAGAACCAAGTTAGAACCCTCTGGGAGGAAAGATATTTTTATAGGGTATAGTGAAACTTCTAAAGCATATAGGATTTTCATACTTAGACAGAAAATTATTGAACTTAGCAGAGATGTAATCTTTGAAGAAGATCTTGCATTCAAAAGAGCCATAAGTTCTGATGAACCTTCTCCTTTATCTAGTTATGAAAGAAATAGTGAATCTAGGTCCTAGAGGGAGAACTTAGAAGAAATCGAAGATGAAATTAAAAATATGAACTTTGAAGAAAATTCAAAGAAAAGACCACTTTGGGCTATTAAAGTAGTTGAAGCAGCTCAAGACTTTGATGCACCTTCTGGAATAGTTAGAGAAAGAAAAAGACCTAAAAGATTCTCTGGTTATATAGCCAACATAAGTGATTTATCCAAAGCAGAGCCAACCAATCCCTCTGATGCTATTAAACATATAGCTTGGAAAGAAGCTATGACAGAAGAATACCAATCTATCATGAAAAATGATGTTTGGAAAATTGTTCCAAGACCTAAAGGAAAGTCTATTGTTTTTCCAAGTGGATATTTAAAATAAAGCATGTTGTTGACGGTAGTATTGAGAAGTATAAAGCCAAATTTATAGCTAGAGGATTTTCTCAAAAAGAAGGGATTTATTATGAAGAAACCTTTGCTCTTGTTGCCAGATATACCTCTGTAAGAGCAATCTTAGCAATTGCTACATCAAAGGGATGGAAGGTACATCGGATGGATGTGAAAACAACATTCCTAAATGAAAAGATTTCAGAAGAAGTATATCTGGAGCAACCTGAAGGATTTGAAACTCATGATCCTAACACTTTTGTTTGCAGGCTCAAGAAAGCTCTCTATGGACTTAAACAAGCTCCTAGCCTAGTACAAAAGAGTTGATAAGTATCTCACTAGCTTAGGATTCTCCACGAATGAAGCTGATCCAAATTTATATTATAAAAGAGATAAAGATGATATGGTAATTCTGATACTGTATGTTGATGATCTACTAATAATAGGTGATGATCTTTTCATAGATCTGTATAAGAAAGATCCAACTAGAGAATTTGAGATGAAAGATTTGGGACTCCATTACTTCCTAGGACTGGAAGTACGACAAAATTGAGACAATATCATACTAAATCAAGGGAAGTATACATCAGATATTTTAAAGAAATTTGGAATGTGGAATTGCAAATCTATGTCTTCTCCAATGGAGACTAATCTACATAAACTTAAGGAAACAGCTGCAGAATCACCATCCATAGATTCTACTCTTTATAGACAGATGATTGGGTCTCTTATGTACTTAGTAAATACAAGACTAGATATTTGCTATGCAGTTAATGCCTTAAGCCAGTTTATGTGTGAACCGAAGGAGATTCACCTAGTTGGAGTTAAAAACAATATGAGATACTTACAAGGCACTCTTAATCTCAGACTTAAATATGTGAAAGTCGCTTTAGACTTACATGGATTCAGTAATTCAGATTGGGGTGGAAGTGTTAGAGACATGAAAAGTACTTTAGGATTCTGTTTCAGTTTGGGATCGACAATGATATCTTGGATATGTAGAAAGCAGTCTTTAGTAGCACAGAGTTCCACAGAAGCCAAATACATTGCAGTAGCAATGGCCTCCCGAGAAGCAGTATGGCTGAGGAAGTTACTTGTGGGATTATTTGGGCAAGCTATGAATCCCACGATTATTCATTGTGATAATCAGAGTTCCATCAAGCTCTCAGTGAATCCTATTTTCCATGACAGGTCCAAGCATATTGAAATTCCTTACCATTATGTAAGAGATATGGTAGACAGGAATTCTGTAAAATTGGAATACATTTGCACTACAGATCAGACAGTAGCCATACTCACCAAACCTCTATCTAGAGTGAAGATAGAACACTTTAGGAGGAGACTTGGTATGGCTGAGTTGTAATCCGTTTTGTACTCTCTTGATTATTAATAAAATAATTTTATTTTGTCAGGCTATTGACTGTTATGGGCTCCACCATTTGTATTCATAATTTTAAGAGGTGACGATATCTGAAAATAATGAACACTTGTATAAAACATTATGAGAGGTGACGATCTCTTAGATAATTTGCTAAACAGTAGAGTTGTACTGTAAGATCTAGATGAGTTCAAGATCATACTGTGATGTTGACATTGCCATGTTCATGGGTCACAAATTGTATAAAGGAAGAATCTTAGTATTCTCTGGGTTTATCTTGTATTCTGGTAGATCTTAAAACTCAGGATCATGTTGTGATATGGAAATACCAATTTTTATGAAATCATAACTTGGATAAATGAAGAGATTACTCTTGAAATTTATCTTGTATAATATCACTAGTGGCAGTGATTTGTCATATCACAGGTTTAGTAATATGACTTTGTATCATGTGTTCTATGATACCACATACTAAGAAGAGACAGACTGATATAGAGTATTAATTCTTGCTTATTCATCTGTATTGGTGTTGCTATATATAATATCTCTTTGTAGGATTATCAAGTTAAGAGGGAGTGTTAAGAATATTAACCAAGATAAACCTACAGGTCTGACAGTACAGACCGTACTCCCTCTTAATAGAAATATATATCTAATGTTGGCATTTAATGATATATATAACTCTCCTATAGGCACCAAGTTAGGAAGGGTTATGTCCCTTGAGGAACATACCCTTTAGAAAGGATATATAAGTAGGTTGTAAATGCAGATTATAGGACACACAGTTACAGCAGTCTGCTCTTATAAGCATTTTATATCCTGCAATTTATATCTAAGATTCTCTATCACAATAAAAGGTTAAATATTCAGTATTGTATCTGCATTATAATAAGCACTAATTTCATCTATATTCATACTACTTAGAAGAGCATTCTCATCATATAAGACTGGATTAAAAGTCTGATTCAGAGATAAGGATTTAGCACAAACTTTACATAGAGTAAAAACAATACCTAACAAGGACAACAAATTAACTTACTTCTAAACTAACTATATATTTATAATTTTCAAGTTAAGTATTTGCAAGAATCATATTCCCTAACTCGTAGATAAAAATCAAATATACTTCCTGTCTTCATTGGTACCCAAGTAGCAAAAACATGCTAAATGAAAATATAGGAATTAGATTAACCAAACTAGCAATTTTAAATTGGCAAAAAGCATACCCATTTCTATTCATGGATCAATTACTCTATTAGAATCTAACATAATATAATTTTATTTAAATCACTACTTATAAACGTCACTTGGAAATTATCTCTACCTAAATAATAACTATCAATTCCTAGCTAACATTTATAATTCTAACTACTAAATTTAGTTCCCAATTTCAAATCAATAATATAAACTTATCAAATTTTTAATTGATATTAAAGTTAATAAAGATAGCATATAAGCAATATTAGCTAAGCCTATACTAACAAAAGTACTTAACTCTCTTTTAAGGTAACTAACGCAATGAGACTTTTTTCTACTAACATTATAGATAATACTACAAACGAACAAATCCATTATGTGTGACTTACTAAGTATACGTAGAAGTATAATACACAAAGTTCAAGAAATGCTACTAGGCAAATACAAGAAACCAAATCTAAGGAATGATTTAGGATGCTGGAAGAAATACGATTGAGAATAAAACTATGTCCAAATCTGATGCTAGAGTTACACCAATCCAAGGGAAATTCCATATTCAATGGTATATGCATCAAGAATGCACTGAAAAACGATTTTTCCTAATAGAGCACATTACAAACCTAATACCATAGCGGACAATCGGTTGATGTCATGACTAGGGCTTTCTAGAAATACATCGATGATGAAGAGGAAAGCATATTATAAAATCGATAAACAAAATGGTCTTTGAGAGTTAATAATCAGACCAAGCAACAAAACAAGATGTAAACAATTGATTTGAATGGATGAAGAAAATAATGCAGAAGGAGAATGCTTTCAAGGAAGCTGATGGAGGCCTACTTTTTAGGAAGATTTAGGACCTCCATATAAGAATTAATATTCGAGACCTGATGAAGTTGTCATTGATGTCATAGAATGTAAGGAAGAAGATTACTAAAAGAGGCTTGAAAAAGTTATGAGGGCGTGCTGGAAATCAAGTTGTAATACTATCTTAAATTTATGTGTAGCAATAAGGAATTAGTATGTTCTTGTTCAATATGTTCAAGTATGCAGATATAACACGATATGGGCAATGCAGTTCAGCGAATACATCAATATATATATACAAGAGACTCCACCATCAGATTCCAAGGTGAGAGATATAAATATATAGCAGTGATATATATAGAACCTTCAAGACATGTGTCAGTGTAAGAATTTAACGGCAACATACATATACAAATCAAAACGCAATTCAATCAGCTCTGATCATGTGTAGTGAATGGGTAAGGTTATTACAGAGAAGATGTTTTAGAGCAGGATGAGTATTTATCATAGAGTTATCAGCAGAGACAAAAATTATGGATAGCATCACTAGGAGTTAACTATAAATCCTTTGCACATGGTAAACTGATATACATGAAGATAAAATGTTTCTGAAGCAAAATATATGCAGTATTTTTAAGACATCAGGGACAAACGATGTCAAGAGCCTTAGCATCAACGATAACATAAGGGAACCGGATAGAGCAACTATTCATGAAGTAATGAACAAACTATAAGTGTGGCAAAGGCTGGACTTGTTACAACTCTTAAGATCATAACCGCTGTATTTGGCGTCACCAATCCAAAGGGACAGTATCGCTCTTTGTTAATACTAGTCTATTGGATATAAAGAAGTGATAGGGGCAAGCTCTTCTTCTTGACAATTTTGCAAGTGCTCGAGAACCATCTCTAGGCCATACTCCGTGATCACAAACAAGTTACATACACATTTTATGATTTTGACCGGTCTATTAATGAAATAATAGAAGTAACACCAAATAAACAACCATCCGCGATGAAGACATTATGGAAGTCGATACAAACTACCGAATTGAATTATACGTTTCTCCCATCGATGTATAGAATGTAAGAAGCGTTATTAATGGTACCTTGGATTTCTATGAACATATCTACTGCGAAGAAGATAAATTGAATCTTTTTTTTCCAAAGAATGACACTTGTGTGACCTATGTGCTTCATCTTTGCGGAAATCTGACGTGGTCCAAACTATTACAAATTGAACTATCGAGCAAAGACAGTGTGCAGAGGATGCCTTGCAATCTACAAAGATCTCTGGAATGTTTACTTTGTTGACACTTCTCATTGTGACCATTGTGTCGTATAATCTACGGTATCTAGGCAAAGAATATTTGAATCAATAGATAAACTCTGTCAATATACTCCTAGATAATCACCGTATGGAGAAATGGTAGCACGTCATGGAGCCGCAAATCCAAGATGATGAAAGTGAGTTTGATTCTCTATTTATCACCGCACTTTCACGACCATATGGCCATACTCCAAGTTATGCAAGAAGACAGAAACAAGAGTGGAGTTGAGAAATACACGGAGACGACTCCACGTCAGAGTCGACTTCACAGAAAATGGTAGGCGACACATGAGACTAAGCACCTCCTGACTGCCAAGTATCACAAATCAATATTAATCATGTCATTTCTAAGGACGATTTTAATTACATCTACACAAGCAATTCTAAGTCGTCGGTAATTAAATTTTTCAAATATACTAACAATTATGGCACGAGAACGATAATTATGTGATTAATTTTCTATTTTAAAAAGTTACGTTGATTGGTTGGATGTAACCAGGTGACCACTTGTGTTATTATATGGATATAAAGGAGAACAAAAGGGGAACAAGACATATTCAAAGATAAAAGAAGAAAGAATAAAAAGGCTTTGCAAGGAGGATTGCAAATTATAAAACATGGCTAGTAATATAAATTCAAATATTTTATTTTAACAATAAAATAAAAGGCCCTTTTGTTGTTTATTTTTATTGGAGGCAAAGAGATTGCAATTAGAATGTAGATTCATTCTTTATGATCAATAAAGAGATTATTGAATTGTTCTAATAAGGCTTTATTTTTGCATTGGGTATTTTCTACATTCTGCGTTCAATAAATAGGGATTGTGTGAAATATACATGTGTTTCCTTGTCTTTGGCTACTTGGACTTCCCACCAAACAAGTTAAATTCCTTTTGGCTAACATAGAATTGCTTATGAAAAATTATCCGTTGTAGAGTTCAAGAGTAATTGATGATATTTTTGATAAAATATTGTTTTATAGAGTTGTATGTAATAATCTTCATTATAATTGACTCTGTTGCCTGAATAAGAATAGGCATTGATCTTTTAAATTGCTGAAGTTCAATTATTTGGATTTATAGTTGAATTCAGAAATCTACATATTTCCTTCTTGCAAGCACCAAATTAATTATTAATAAATATTATATAAAACATTCAATTAGTTCAAAAACTCAGCATTCAACTTTATTTTGATCAAGCTCAAGGATTTTGCTAGCCTGAAGAACTTGGTAAATCTAAATTCGATATATAAAAGTTTTGAACAAGGTGATTAGGTTCGAGACAAATGTTTACCCATGTAGGTGTAGCGAACCTTAAAGAGCAAGGGAATTTGAATTATTCCCGTTCGTTGGTCAGAACTGATTTTGAATCCTATTGGAGAATTGGCAATCTCTTGGATTTCCAATTTGTGGTTTTGGGAACCAACAAAGACCATAAACTTAGATGCTACCGACTCCTGACCACTCTAAAGCCCAAATGTTAAACATGAAACATGTTATAAACATAAAAATGATCTCTAATACTAAAACACAAGTCAACAAATGAACTCCAAAAGGAACAGCCAAAGGAAAATCAATCAATGCATGGTTATCTATGAATAGCAAGCTTTGTCTTAATCTTGGATTCGGTTTGCAAGTGTAAATATCATATCAAAAAAAAAGGGACAATGAAAATCACAAACAATGGGAAATGGAAAAGAAGGCATGCATTACATCTATAGATGTAAAGAAGATTTCAGGAACAATTCCAAAGGCATGTGGTGTGAGGAATTTCCAAACAGCTTGGTTGATGCCTCCTTGAAGGGATAAAACATACACATATGCAAGTTTTCCAAACCACTGATTAATGCAGTTAGCATATAAATCCAAGTTTCAACAGTTTGGCTAACCTCTTAATGGATGAAACGTAGTCATTAATCCTTAACATGTAGCTCAATTCTATCCTAATGAATGTTCTGTAAGACCAAACTCATAGGTCTCTAAAACGAGGTCCTAAGGGAAGACAAACTTGCAGCCTCCTCTACACCATGTGCAGGTAATAAAGATCCAAACCTTAAAACAAAGCCTACAAAGTCATGTGCAAAATGCAAGGGCTGATTCCGGAATAGGGCAAACTTCAATTAAGAAAATAAGGGAAATAAAATGACAGACATTGTCCAACCATAATTAAATTTCCTTAAACGATTCCTCTGGCTACAATGATAGGAAGAATAAGCTAATGTCCCTCAAAATGGAACCGGCCACAGGAAAATTGAGGATTATGAAATAAATTTTCCAATAGACATATTTCCATCCCTCGCTTAGCCCGAGAGCATAAAAGACCCAATCAAGAATAAGCCAAGCTTTCAAAATTGTAACGTGAGAATGCATAAAATAAATTCATAAATAGAGACAATACGAAACCCAAGAGGTTCAAAACAATGAAAAATAAGTTTAAAACAACTCAGACGAATTGGTAAAGATGAAGATAATATATGGTAAGGAATATAATATTAGGCATGGATAATGAAACAATTGCATGTAGAGCCAAATTCTCTAGCCATGTGAACCTTAGCTTGAGAAGATCTCGCCATTCCTTCGAGAATGCACTTGGTGCCTTCCATAACTCTAGTTCTAGACTTAATGTAAGTTGTCGTTGTGAATGGGTTTATTGCTTTATAGTAATGAGCATGGTTGTTTTTTCCTTCAGTTTCCCAACCTCAAGACAGCTAATGGCAGTGCAGTCATACAAATGTTCCTTGCATAGACTGGGTGTTGGATTTCATCAATAAATCCTTTGAAGATTGGCGTTTATTCATTGGATATGGTACCTAAAGCTAAAATCATGGGGTTTGAGTTTCAAAGGATTAGTTTGAAGAAATTCATGCCATAGGTTTGTTATGACTAACGAGGCATGAATGACAAAATGAGAAAATCCTACAACTATGTTTATTGTCTTGAAGATATGTGGGTTGATTTATGCACAAAGATTTGACATTCACCCAACTGACCATTGCTAGTTAACTTTAAAGCAAATTGTAGACTTCAACCTTGCAGAGATCCTTGCAGATGTTCAAGATGACGATCAAATTCTAGATCCCAACTATATCAGGCAGCATGTGCATAGGCTGCGTATTCCATCACCATCCTAGTCATCAAAGGAAAGCGTTTCCATATGGGATTGTTTTCAGCCTATTCGAACTAATACAAATATCTAGTTAAAGAGGAGGAGAGGGCTGAAATGCAAAATGATTAAGCTTGCGAGAGATCTCGATCCTACTAGTCCAATTGGTTTAGGGGTCAAAATGAGAGGTAGACAAAAGGATGATACAAAATCTTTAGAAACAACCATTTCAAAGCTTACCATCAAAGGTGGCAAAGCAACAAGATGTGTGCTTGAGGTAAAGTCTGCAAAACCTCAAAAGGTTCATATTCTTCTTAGTGATGATGAACTGCCTCCACCACCAAGGAAATCATCTCCAAAGGTTTCTCCTCTAGACATGTTAGTTGCTACTATTCTTCCTAATTCTGTGCTACCCTCAGATGAATCATTGGATTCACCGTTGCACGCATCTATGGATACCTTTCCTCTTGAGCAAGCACCATTTCATGTGGATCCAATCCCAATCACACCAACTTTGCCTATTTCCTCAGTTGCCCCTATAGTTCTAATAGCAGAGCAATGCCACAACTGTGAAAGTGTATTTGATGCTTACACCATGTCTATTCCTAATTTCACAGTTCCATCCATGGCATTAATGAATACTTAATCAGCACAGTTTGAGTAGTTCATGTCAGAGGTCACACATAGTCACCCAACTCTAGTAGCAATCATGACTGAAGCTCCTACTATTACTGCTACAAGGTCCTCTTCCTTTACACTTTCTCCTTGGCCCACTATGATTACTCAAAAGAGGAAGAAGGCAGAACATCCACACGAGGACCTTGATTCCAACATGGTTACAAAGACTAAGGTTCCTAAGACCTGATGGAGTCCTATTTTTTTGCAAAAAATAAAACTTCCATTTGTAAGTTGTGTTGAAAGTGCGGTATAGGGAGGATGATCATAACCCTAATTTCATTGTCCCAATACATGAAATATTTCCACCCTAGTATTTTATTCCTGTCATCTCTAACAAATGGCTAGGATCACAGACTGTTTTGCCAGTTTCATTTAGACATCTTATTATGCCAGAGAAATATCCATATCCAACTAAATTGCTAGATTTGCAGCCACTTCCTGTATTTGCATTATGAAATCCCTCATACAAAGCTTTGTATCAGCAGTTCAGGCAATTACCAGGCCAACTTACACATCAATTAGTCAACATGCAGATCTGAATGTATGAACAAAGAATCAAAGAAATACTTACACTGAGATTATGCAAAAATAATATAGAGTTCTGAGGATCTTCAGAATCTGGGACAAAATAAATTGGCAACTGTTCATACTATGGGTCTCGAGCATTGATACCATCAGATAATCTTGTTGTACTGACTTATCAGTCTCTCCTCCTGAAATATGTTCAAACCACTTAGGAGCTGGCAACTGATGAAACGCTAAGGTAGGAGAGGTGATTGTTGCAGAACGAGTTGTGGCCTTTATGCCATGTGCACACTACCATTCAGTAGTTTGTCATTCTTGCTGTTGTGATTTTTCTTAGAACTGTAATGGAGATAAATACAGCTAATGTCAGAAAGTATGTGAATAGGAGGCATTGTCCCAACACAAAAGGTGGTGTGGAGAAAGTGCCTCACTTCAATGTTTTGTATTTTTTGGCTTTAAAGAATTAAGCTTACTGCTCAAGGAATCCGCTGGTGATACTAAGGATTCTTTAAGCGTCATCAGATTATGGAAGGAAATCTCATGAATTTCCCAAGCCGCTGATGCTGCAGTTGAAATATTATATATTGACTGAGCATATGCAAAAAATATGTTCAAGTTCCTATTGCCCAGTATGCGTTCCCAACCAATGGATTCAGAAACAAACATGCGTATAATATATTTGAGAATTCCCTCCTGCAGGAATATATGCAAACGGTGAACACTCAATCAAGTCTTCATATGCAACGAATTGCTCAATACAATCTACCCAAAAATAATTACAAGTTTACGGCAATAATCCAAAGCATCGAGGAAGAAGTTAGCTGCGTCAATCACTTATTGATATAAGGTCATATTCAGATAATATTGGAGCTGATAAATGATATGTGACAGGTATGTTTGGAAAACCATGCACTATTAGAGATCAATGAACTAGAAATGCGTGTCATGCCATTTTATCACTAATGCACAAGGTTGAGGTTATCCCAATAGCCCGATGACAAAAATCGATAATATACAAATTACATTACAAAATTTGTAATCGTTAAATTTGATTGATTAATTTTTTATTACAAAGAGATAATTTATTTCCAAAGGATATGACTTTTCATTTTTCAAAAGTCACACCTTTCATTTGCATAGGATATAAATATGATTTTATTATGAAAAATAAAAAACAAGACATATTCGAGAAAAGCATTTGAAGAAGAAATATGTTATTTTGACTTGTAAGGAGGAATAAAGAGTGAAAAGATGATTTTTTAATGTAAATTTATCATATATTTTCATGATAACTGAAATCCTTTTGCTTTTTGATTATTTCAAAGGCATGGAGATTTAAATTGTAGTTGATTTGCCCTTTATAATTATCTTTAAATTCTATAAACAATTTAAATGTCAGATAAGTCGACGTAGTCATTTAGCATGTGATCGTCATAGATATGGTGAAATATCGAATTGTTTTCGTATCTGTGTCCTGTTTGTCTCCTTACCATAGGAGTTAAAGTTCAATCTGCACTAATTTAAGTTTATATATTTGAACTAGAAATGCGTGTCATGCCATTTTATCACTAATGCACAAGGTTGAGGTTATCCCAATAGCCCGATGACAAAAATCGATAATATACAAATTACATTACAAAATTTGTAATCGTTAAATTTGATTGATTAATTTTTTATTACAAAGAGATAATTTATTTCCAAAGGATATGACTTTTCATTTTTCAAAAGTCACACCTTTCATTTGCATAGGATATAAATATGATTTTATTATGAAAAATAAAAAACAAGACATATTCGAGAAAAGCATTTGAAGAAGAAATATGTTATTTTGACTTGTAAGGAGGAATAAAGAGTGAAAAGATGATTTTTTAATGTAAATTTATCATATATTTTCATGATAACTGAAATCCTTTTGCTTTTTGATTATTTCAAAGGCATGGAGATTTAAATTGTAGTTGATTTGCCCTTTATAATTATCTTTAAATTCTATAAACAATTTAAATGTCAGATAAGTCGACGTAGTCATTTAGCATGTGATCGTCATAGATATGGTGAAATATCGAATTGTTTTCGTATCTGTGTCCTGTTTGTCTCCTTACCATAGGAGTTAAAGTTCAATCTGCACTAATTTAAGTTTGCATATATATTTGATCTATTGCTTTTTGATTATTAAATTGCTGATAGTATAAGTGCATAGAACTTTATAAAGTTGTACGTGAAAATTTTCGTTGTAGTTGACTGTGTTGCCCGAATAAGCAAAGGCACTGGTCTTTTGAATCAGTAAAGTATTATTATTGGGTTTAATATTGGAAGTCATAAAATCTATATCTTCCTTCTTTCAAGCATCAAACCAATTGTTAAGGACCATAAACAAACATTTAGTTATTTCAAGCAAGCATTCAACTCTATTTTGACGAAGTTTAAAGATTCTACTAGCTGAAGAACTCATAAGGCTTAAATTTTCTATAGAAAAACCTTGATCCAAGCAGTTAGCATTTAAGCTGAAGATTTACCCGCGTAGGTTTAGCAAAGCCTGAAGTGCAAGGGAATCAAGGTCATTCCCGTTCGTTGGCCAAACTGATCGTGGAATCCTGTTGGAGATTCAACAAGCTCTTGGATTTCCAATATGTGGTTTTAGGAACCAACAAGACCAAAAAGGAAAAAGTGGTGTCAAGGATCTTGGTGATGACGACACCAAATATGCAAAGGTAGCTAAGCCTCTTGTTGAAAAGCAATGGAGGAGATGCAAACCAATGATTATAATTTCACCACAATTAGACTTGGTAAACAACCTCACCTGACTTGTCAATAGGATGCTTGTGATGCTACCATCATTCTCACTCAAAAGAATGACAACTTGTGGGACAAGAAAAACAGGCTCAAAGAGGAGAACGCCATATTACTTGACATCATTGAGAAGATGAAGGCATCTCTCTAATAGTTTAGTCTTTAGAGCATGCAACGCAGATCAAGAGGAAAGATAAGGGCGTGGATAATTAGTGTGATTGCCTAGAATCTCAAGGAGTGGATGTGATCAAAGAAAGTTTCAGAATACTGAGGCGTGGAAGGGATATTTCAACTAGGTTGAAGGAGCTTCTTGCATCTTTCCATCAGCAACTCAAATCCCTTGGGATGAACCTAAATGAAGGGAGGACCATGATTGAGGTTGACTTAGATGTTTTGTGTGATTGTGGAATCGTCTCTTTAGTAGAGATGTACTATAGTTACTTACATCTAATGATCAATAGGGAAAAAGTGTTGCAAGACCTAGTGATTGAAGGTGAAGCAATGATAGAATAATTATGGGAACAAACGTGCATGATCAACAACAATTTTCAACAACTGACATACAAAATTATAGCTGAAAGTGGATAATAAGTGTGATTGCCTAGAATCTCAAGGAGTGGATGTGATCAAAGACAATTTCAGAATACTAAGGCATGGAAGGGATATTCCAACCAGGTTGAGGGAGCTTCTTGCATCTTTCCATCAACAATCAAATCCCTTGAGATGAACCTAAATATATGGAGGACCATGATTGAGGTATTATAGCTGAAAGTGGAGAACTTGCTGATGCGAAAGTCTTCATATCTGAATTCGAGAAATTTATCGGTCTACAGCTTAGGCTGAAGAACTTTGATTTCAAAGAAATTGATACTCTCACAAGGTATAGATTTTCACTTCGTGGTCTACGAAAAAAATTGAAAGAGTGTGGCAACATTACTTTCAAGTATGCAAATGTTATCTGTAAGTTGTCAGTTGTCACATAAAGCACAAGAGATCTAGATGCAACAGTTCTACAGGAATCATTGCAAAAATTCAGAGAATTCATGGACACATTGTGAAAATTTCTTCTAAGTGCCTTGGGCATTTCTTTCTCATGTTTTTTTGTAATAAATGTAGTTTATAGAAGATTGCACATAGAACCAAAGTATTTTGTAAACACAAGAAAACATGTACATGTTTACATGCTTCATGCAATTAAGTTGTAAGTGCATTAGGCATGCAACTTTGAGTAAGTCAAAGTTAGTTAATTAGAAGTTTGTTAGAGAATAAGTCAAGGTGGTTGAGTGTTTCCCCTTTTCTCTCCACCTTTCTCTCTCTTTTTTTCTTGTACAAAGGAGAGAGTTCATTGTAAATAATCATCTTTTGTTTATGCAAGGAGACTATGCTAAAGTTTCTTGTAATTTGAAAACTTTTTGTTTCTTGATGCAAAATTTCTGATGCAAAATTTCTGAATTGAATTAAAGAAGTAGGTGTTCCCAAACTTTGTGTTGTGAAGCATGAGATTGATTGAAATATCCCTAACTAGATATTTGCTCGATCTTTCCCAAAAATATATTTTGAACTAGAATATGCAAATATATTACCAAACTCAAACGAGACCAATAGAAACTCCAAACGATATGTACCCAGCTACTTCTTGAATATAATATTCAAAACTCAAACATAAGCAGAAATAATAAGATACAACAATAAAACCAACAGATTCTCCACAAAAAAATAACCGTTCTTTCCAAGTTACTATTCAGGATTTGAACATATGAAAGTGCGTTACAAACCAGTAATATAAATCCATAAACTCTTATACAACTCTGTAAACACGTTATTGCATTACACAACAGCAATACAATAACCAACACTAAAAAACCCAATCTTAAATATAGATTAACAATCAAATTGGAATACTAGAATAAGAAACTATAAATGCATATGAAACACCTGAATTGATGTCTCCCCGGGCAATGGGTTTGCACCCACTTTCTGTCGGCACGAGGGGCTACATCCTCATACTAGCTGAAAGCCTAAGCTTTCCAAATACTCTCGCAAACGATAACTGAAATCTGAAATAATAAATTAAGCATGCCCAAATGAAAGAGTCTCATCTCCTTTTAACCCCACGGTTGTGACTCTTCGACTTCCCTCCTGGCATTTCGTCTTATTTGTCCTTGTCCTTTTGTCCACTTTGTAATATTAAATTGACCTTTTTATAATTTGAGTCTACGCTCTCCTAGTCAATTTTAACGTTATATATAGTAAGACTTCAATATTTCTAATGTCACAAAAAGGGGACATTACAAATCTCCCCTCAAAATTGCTTGTCCTCAAGCAATCAATACCAAGATCCTATACGAATCTCCATGTAGCCCTGTAGCCCAATCTGAAAACAAATCCGGCCGTCCTGCAAAGCAATGTGTCACTCTGCAATCCATTCGGCAACTAGATCCCTGGATCCCATATAACTCTGTGAAATACCGTTGCACTTGTAAGCTGTACAACTCTAATCATCATTGTATCCAATCTCAAACTGAATAGAATCACAAGGTCCTCAACAAGCCATAAATACATATGGTCAACACTTGGATCCCAAACCCTGTTGTCATAACCAACTAATATGATAAGATAGAAATGTATCAGTGAACTATGCATAACCCAGTAGATGATAACAACCTGACCTAAATAGATGATATTTTAACATTATATATAGTAAGACTTCAATATTTCTAATGTCCCAAAAAAGGGACATTACATTGATCATTGTATTTCTTATTTTGCATGATTGATCTATCTTTCATTCAATTTATAGTTTGTTTGTGTACATAATTTGAGCATTCAATTTGGTTTCTTGAAGACTTTGAGCTTCTAGAAAAAAAGATTGCTATAGTTAGGTAGTGGCTGCAAATAATTGAAGTTAGAGATTTTGTGCTTTAACTTGGAGTATCTTATTTCAGTTTCAGTAGTTGGCAATAGACTTTGTGCATTGTCATCTATTCTAATTCTTCACCAAAACGAATTAATTGCAAGAGACTTTGTTCTCTTGTTAATCCATAAAATATATAAGTAAATTGTTGTTTCTAGTCTTGTTCTTACATCAACTTTACAACCACCGATATTATTGTAGCAATAGATGCCTTTGTTAAGTTACAAGTTGTAGTTGTGTATGAATCATTCCTTAAAAAAGAGGAAGTGACTAAGAAGAACCACCCTTTTGTCAATTTTAGTTGGTTCTCTCTTGTAGCCACCTGCAGTAAGAAGGGAGCCTTCCCTATTGCTGAGAGGAGAGATTTATCTCACTACACTGATGCCTAATCTCACAATTTTCTAAACTGTGGTTTCAATGACTTACAGATTTTTTAGCCAACATGGTTAATCCAGTTTTTTATGACACGACAAGACATGTGGAAATTAAATACCATAATTGAGGGATATGACTCAAAGAAAATCCTTTGAGCTTAAGTACATTTCTATAGAGGAACAAATTGCAAACATTCTCACCTAGTCACTTCCAAGAGTAAAGTTTTGTCACTTCTGGGATAAGCTTGGTATTTTGGAGAATGATGCTCTTGCTGAGAGAGTCTCAACTCTAGTCTTTCATTTCTTGTTCATGTTTTTTTCTCTACAAGAGAAGTTGAAAGTGAAATCCTTTGCTGCACCCTCTACCAGTAGGCATGGTGGATCCACCCTCTGCGAGTAGGCATGGTGGAAGTCATGTTTGCAATTCCATGACTTTATTGCTATATTTTTTAATTCACTCTCTAGGAGTAGCTATGGTTTAAACTGTTATGCTGAGATAACAATATTATATTTGAGAAAATCTGTGATCAGATTTTGTTGACTTATTTTTGGCTGCAGCTATGTGCACTTGCCATGAGAAAGCACTCTAAAGATCTCTCTCTTGCTAAGAGGAAGTGTTGATTTTGGTAGCTGTGATAGAGATCAATTTATCTGTGACAACTTTCAATTTTGGTTGTGCTTGTGCTTCTTCATCTCTGCAGTATACCTTCTTCAGAATTGTTCATTCTTCTCAACCTTGGAGGCTTCATCACCTTTGTTTGTTTATGTTCATGACTTCTGTTTAAGAACTATATGTTATGTTATTATCCATCTCTTGTACTGGCAAGTTATTATTCATACTTATTTTCGGTCTTTTCTATTGCGGGCATTGGGCCATATTCTTCCTCACATGGATGTTGAGTATTTGACGACATGGCATATGTGGTGGTGGAGTGTGTTTCATTGTTTACCGGTTAAATTCTTTGGTATCTTGTCTTTGAATATATCTGCTGTCCCATTTCCTTCAGTTGGTGTTTCATTGACTATGCCCATGATTGAAGTTCATTGTCTTCTCTTGGCTCTATCATCAATTATTATTATTTTATATTGCCTCTCTGCTGTCATCTTTGTGTGCTCTTGTAACAGCAGTGAATTTGTTCATGTCACCTTCATTCAAAAAAATTGAGATCATTGGAAGTGTGTTCGTTTTTGGCATTATCGGGGTGTTATGTGCGTCTAGTCTTGAATATAGCCAAGTTGTCAAATTTGATAGAATTAATATATTTGTTATTTGTAGACAATGAAAGTTGTTTTCTGAAAATTGGTGAAGATATCAGTCATACTGGTATTGCTGGTGTACGACTTTATATGTCAGTATGTAGATTTTATATTTGTGTTCATGTGTGAAAAATCTATATTCAGAGACTTTATTTTTGAGTGTATCAAGTCTTACTTAAAGTTATAAATTATATTAAAACTCTGATCCAAGTATGATTATTGAGTATTGAAGAACTTAACAGGAGCAGAGACTTTGTAATCTGTTTTGAAGATTTCAATAAAGGAAATATTTTGGTGGGTTGAGTTGTTTCCCTTGCTGAGGATAGTTTTTCCTAGGATAGTTGCATTGTTTTCTTTTGATTGCTTTGCATTGAATTTGTGTCATATCTGATTATATTATTTCTGGTTTCAATTTATCACTATTTAATGGGAATAGGGATTGATTTGTTTTCATCTTATTAACATACAAATGATAGATGTTTGAATATTGCATACCTGTAAAGCAATCAACTCTTTATTCTATGACTAAGATTTATGGCATGTGGCTAAATGAAACGCTTTGTTTGAACAATGAACAGAAAACAAGATATTTTTCCACCTCCAAAATGATTGTAGATGATGACCAGGTCTGAGCTGCCCAAAATGAAGGTGATGCACAAGCCTTAGGTGTTGCACTATCCACAGCACTGTAGCATATACTTTTCATGTGGGTACTGTAGTAGCTATTAAAAAACTTGAAAACTGAAATTGATGGCTGCAAATAAAAGCTACAGGTCTGACTTTGTTGATTCTTCAATCTGCAATCTCTTCCTCCAAATATGCTTCAAATTCCTACACCAATATGCGCTATTTTGCCCTCTTAGATGAAGCCAAAACCTAGGACAATCTTAATTGTCCTTTCACAACCTCAGAATGC
Organism: Cupressus sempervirens; assembly: GCA_028749045.1. Classification (NCBI taxonomy): domain Eukaryota; kingdom Viridiplantae; phylum Streptophyta; class Pinopsida; order Cupressales; family Cupressaceae; genus Cupressus; species Cupressus sempervirens. Next base: position 321,319,740 of record CM053791.1, read on the forward strand.
GGAATCGTTGAAGAATTCTTACCCTCCAATGCTGCAATGAATATGTTTCTGCATTAACCCTTGGTTTCCTTGCACAAATCCCAAGAAAATCAAAAGAAAAGTTTAATAATCATGTGTAAGAGTTTAATTTTCTTCTTTGGAGGCTTCTATGTTTCCTCTAACTTGGCATGATTCTCAAGGCTTCATTAATAAGCCTTCTAATGACTTGTATATTGGCATTGTTGTTGACCATGGGTTATATCATTAAATAGGTGTCATTGTTTTTAAATAATGGTCCCCCACTTAATAACATTTTATAAAGTTAAAAAATAACTTTATAATATGATCATTGATAAAGAATATCATCAAATGCTTTTATAAGTTAATATCTAATTGCATACTCATTATTTCACTATACATTGAGAAATGGGATCAATGCTGAAAATCTCCGCACATCAATGTTTTGCCAAAAATAGTAACTCTACATATATAATACACTATAAATAGCAAGTCGTCGAATATCTAATGATTCTAATCAACCAATGGTATAAGGGATTGACATTGCAATCATAACCCATTTAGGCAACCTGCTATAATAAGTAATATTGACATTCTTGAGATAGTTACTATAAATAGTAAGTGTGCCAAACTGAACCAAACAAAAAATTGTAGTCCGAATGGGAAAGAGCCTCTTACCCTTCCAACTGGGTTCCTCTAACCAAAGATCTTAGCCTATGAGGGACAATGATAGGCTAAGCCAATCATAAACCATGAAGAGCTAGAATGGGGTCATTACAGTCCGCCCTCCTTGAAATTGCTTGACCCCAATCAATCTCTCATCTAGAAGCTCATTGTAATCAGTTTGAAGAGAAATCACATGTCCAAGACTCCAATCGATCCCACAGGTAGAATTGTGCAATGCTCCTATTGTCACTAGCTAGTTCTTGGAGCAACATCATCAATGCAACTAGTGAGCCTGCCAAACTAAAACAATGTCAACAACAAATGTCATAGGAACAAAAATAACATGTGAGAGAAACTCTGTAGAGTGACAATACTTTCCCTCCAACACTCCACAAGATGAATTGTCATACATAATCATATCATCTAATTGATGTACAACTGAACTGTGCATCCGAAAAATATCATGAACGTGAGGATCAAATGAAAAAATAGGTTCACTCCTTACCATGTACAACCCCTTAAACTCCTCTGCGAGACCTATCTGGAATACTAATGCACTAGTAGGATCCCAAACATCATGAACACTCATTTCAAGAGAGCAATCAACACCAACCTAAAAAGTTGTCATATGATGATGCAACATCTGCATCAAACAAAAGATTGTTCACAAAGTGAACTTCACCACTGTGCTGATCTGTACTGTACACCTTTGAACTATTGGAGTCATGAAATGTGTCACACTCCTCTTGAATCATCTCATGCTCCTCTATCACCACACCCGTCTCTCTAAAAAGAGAAATAGAGTGCAAGCTCCCCTTTGTAATTCCCCTCAACATGTACCTCTTGCCGTAGAACTCAAAACTCATCTCCATCATAGGCAAGTTGAGGGTGAACTCTTCCATATCTTGGAGCCACTACATACCCAACACTATACCTCATTCACCCAAGTTGAATACACAGAAGTCCACCTGTAGCACATAGTCATCGAGTGAAAGAGAGAGATAACATATTTGTCTAATGCAAACAAGGGTGTAACCATTCACCACTCTAACATAGAGTCTAGCAAAATCCTCTATCTAAAGTCTACACCTTCTAACAAAACCATCATAATAAAATTATGTGTATGTCCAGCGTCTACCATGACAATACATTGCTTTCTATCCATTGATCCCCTAATCTTGAAACTAGATACACTTGTACATGCACCAAGGATCCACAATAATTATCTTAAATTGTACTTGTGCATGTAAATTGTAAATTGTACGTACATGCACATGTAGATTGTACGTACAATTGGGCCAATTTACACAACTATCTAATGGGAATAGGAATTAATTTGCTTTCATTGTATTAATAATACAAATGATAGATGGTTCAATTTTGCATACCTGTAAAGCAATCACCTCTTTATTCTGTGAAAAACATTTAGGGCCCATTTGATTACAATTATAGAATAGGAATTTAGAATGGAAATGGGATTGGGGAATGGGAATGGAAAATGGCAAGTTCTATCCTGTTTGGTTCACCTAAAATTTAATTGGGAATTTGTTTTAATTTTCAAAATGTGGGCATTAACTTAAAAACTAGGCAATCAATAAAATATCAAATGAATGGATCTATTGCTAAGATTTCCCAAACATAGGTTGTGTTATGCCCTCTCCCGAGCACGATATGCCCACTGCCTTACCCGAGCCTCACAAAAAAAACCAAAGTGGTTACAAAATGTTAGGATCAACCACAGACATAAATAACAATTACATGCAAATATAAGCAATATCGGAAAACAATAAATCACACAGAAGAGAACACAAAAGACAAAGATTTAATGTGGTTCACCCAATCCTTGGGCTATGTCCACCAAAAACAAGTCCAATATTATTATTGTCCAATGATTACAATCCGCAATCCTTTACAACTCAATACCTTTGCAAGAAGCTACAATCTCATCATACATTATGAAATCCTTGATCCTAAGCTATTTTATACAAGCTTTTGCTACTTACAAATTTAGGGCTAGAATAAGTCATCCAATAGAAAAATAGCAGCCAATGCCTTTTACAATAGTGAGTTATTTTTGGCTTCGGGGGTGCTGCCCTTGAAAACCCCCCTGGGGGCCTTGACCCCACCCTGTGCTGTAACAGGGAGCGCACATGGGGCACTACCCCCAAACCTCCGTAGAAATAATCTGGGGGGAAACTGCACCAAATAAACCTCCGAGTCTAAATAGGCTCCACATCGCAACAATCTCCCACTTGGAGACTGATCAGACTCCACAACAATAACCTCCCACTTGGAGACTAATCATAGCACCGCTAAACCTGCAGCTCCCTCTGGAATATCAAACCACACTAGACTTTGTTGTTTTTTTATTTTGTTCAGTCTAGAAGACCAACCGAAGCTAAAGAGGAGTTCAGCTTCTCCCGTGTGATTGCCTTTGTAAACATATCTATTGGATTATCATTTATATGTATCTTCTTTAGCTCTAACTAGCCATCATCCAAAACTGGCCAAATGAAATGGTTCTGCAACTGTATGTGTTTTGTTTTTGAATGTAGAGCAAAATTCTTGGAAGATGAATGGCACTCTAGCTATATCATCCTCTCATTCACACTCTAATTTCATCAAATTCCATTCTTCCCCTGTTCATTTCACCCTGCAATACGACCCTAAATCTCTTACGGTAACCTACCTTTCCCCATCCACTTGAAAATAGGGAGATTCAGCACGGTCATTTCCATTGTTCTAATGGCAGAACTCATGGCATTGTGCGTCACTACTGGTCCAGTGGCAACACCAAAATCATCGCCGCCATTAGAAACCCCCAATTAGCCGCTGCCATCTAAAGAACGGGCCCATAGATCAAAGTGGCTTGTCCACGAAAGAAGTATTCATATTCTCCATTCCAAGAACATGAATTTTTGGGAATAAACCTATTCTCATTTTGGGGCTAAAATTAGAATACATATTCCTATTCCCTATTCCCATTCCACGCACCAAATGAAGAATATAACCGGATATTCTAATTTTCAATGGCAATTCCGGTTGTATTCCAGCAACCAAACAGGCCCTTATGACATGCGACTTAATGAAACCCTTTTCTTGAAAAATGAACAGCAGATAAGTTATTTTTCCACCTCCAAAATGATTGTTGATGATGACTAGGTCTTAGCTGCCCAAAATGAAGGTGAAATGTTGCACAAACCCTAGGTGTTTCATTTTTCATAGTAGTGTAGCATATCCTGTTCACACAGGTACCATAGCAACAATTAAAAACTTGAGAGCTGATAATAGTGGCTGCAAATAAAATCTTCAAGTCTGCATTTGTTGGTTCTTCAATCTGCAATGTCTTTCTTCAAATATGCTTCAACAAAATGTCCCCATTTTAGTAGGTTCCTGTAGCTTGGCGAGGTCAATTCATCACTGCAACCCTCATGAGCTGACAATTAGATTTGAGGGTCTTTGTTGAGCAACTTGCTATTTATAGTAAGTCAATTCAGGCATGGTTACTATTTTTAGTAGTGCAGTTGAGGCACCTGGTGATTGGCATCTTTAGTGATTGATTGGGTCATTCAAGGGAGCTTTATATTATAAGTTATTTATTAAGTTTATCTTAATGAATGACTTTATCATTATAATGTTATAATTCAATGGTGTGTGCTTGAAGGCTTTTAAGTGAGAATTGTGAAGAAAAAGCTATTGGGTGATTTAGTGTAATTCAAAAGCCAAGTCTCATCTTTGGTTATAAAATGGTCATCATGAGAAAATCAAACCAATCCTTTGCGATTTGATTTTCTCCCATTTTTTGAATTGTTGAGGGTTTGTATGTTGGCTTCTTGTGAGGACTGATTCCTCCATCTGTTGTTGCACGTTGAGCCACTGAAATACATGGTGAATTTTGTCTAAAATTCTGAAGATCGTCTCTGAATTCTGGTTTGGCAAATCAGTGCTGAAGTATACCAATTTGGTTCATTATCTGCTGCAAGTCAACCCTGGTTTGGATGCCATTGTTTATCCTTCATTTCCGTTCCAATTTATTGTTGCTTTGCAGGTGGTTGATAGCTGCAAATTAGCATTTATGATCTGCTATTAAATATCTAACCTGGGCAGCCAGATTTAGTGAAGATGGCGTGGGTTTCTAGGAGTGGCATCTACATCTACAGAGCTGCGATTTGTGTCTGCTAAGCAACGTTTTGCATAAGGTTGCTGCAAACAAGGTTGGTGTAGAGTTTGGTGAGGTTTGGCTGCAATATACAATGGACACCAACATTAATTCAGGTTCCTTATTTAATTACTTATGCATTAAGTATTGTTTGTGATAATTGCAAATCAATAAATTTAGCCTGGAATTGTTAGTAGTTCTTTTACTGGCTATTTGTTTCAGCATTCATATATATTTGAAAATACAAAAGACTATATATTGCAAAACCCAAAAAAATGCAAACATTCAAAAAGCATATTCTTCAACATTGCTATAGTGTGAGCTAGTAAGGCTGTTACAGTGGTATCAGAGCAGTTTCCATCCAATTTGCAGGGAATTTGGATTCAACATGGTGCAGAGATACATACCCAGTATGCACTACACCCACAGAGGTCGTAATCCTCCACCTGGTGATGGAGAACCTAAGATAAAGTTTGGCAGCATAAGTGATAGGGGTCCTGGTAGTGCCTATGGTTCTAGAGATTCTGGTGGTACAAGTTATAGGGATGTTGGCTGGAATTCTTATATTGATAGGGAGGCCAGAGAGATACTGAGAGACTTTGCACATTGTCAGTACCATGCTGTTGATGTGCTTGAACAGTTGTTTGATACTTTGCAATGTATTGCACTCCCCAGAGGCTAGAGTAGAGAGAGAGGCACTAGGAGTAATTTTGTCAATTCACTTAGGTCCAGAGCTGATGACAGGTCTAGAGTTGAGGATAGGATTAGAGCTGAGATGAGGATTGACATGACTGGACATACAAGTGTTTATGATAGGTCGTAGTGGCTTACTTTCTTGAATCCTGAGGTGACATGGCTAATATCGAGATTGAGGTCCCGCCATTTGCTCATGATATTGTTACTCATCATAATGAGTGGGATACTCTTTCGCAGACTATCAAATAAAATCTAAACTTTGATAGGTTTTTGACATAGAAGCGGGAGCACACTAGAGGTAGGCCTGTACTTGAGAGACTGATGCCCAAGCAAACTGATTTGATAGAGGCAGCGAGCAAGATGACCTTGTGTAATGTCCCCATTTTAGCAGGCTGTTGCAGCTAAGCTAAGTTAGTTCATCATTGCAATCCTCATGAGATGGCAATATGTTTTGAGGGTCTCTAAGGTGGGCTTTCTTGTAGAATGGTTACTAGATAGAGAATTAAAGCATGAACTCAACTTTACCACATAAACATTTACTACCAATGATAACCATACCAATATTGGCAAGGAAAACCAGTATTCTTTTATTGATTACTAAAAAAAACAAGTACATCATTCATATTCCAATGTTCTTAAATAGAGTTTGGTTGGTTGGGGAGACCAACCGACATCCCCTTGCTACCTAAATAATCATATTATTGCTTTATTATGCCCTACATTATCCCCCCCAAAAAGAAGTCATATTCCAGATGACTTAAACACAATAACTTGAAAGGTTAGGCTTCCAAGTGGCCATTTTTGCTTGATGTTCACACACATGAATGTGTTACATCCGCCTAGTACCTAGTTGTATGACCCTCTTGCCTACCTCCCTGTGTTTGTACGATGTCCATGTGTAGTCTTCAACCTTTGTATGGCCCAATTGTACGGTCTTGGTGCCAACTTGTATGAGCCATTTGCATGGTTGCATAGTTCGTATGACTTAGGGCATCCTTATTCCCACCGTCATATCATTTACTTCCTATCATTTGATGTTGCCTCTTCTACCGATGCCTCCTTTCACCGTATGGATTTGATTGATGTGCCTTCATACGAACCCCTTGACCGTATGGGTTGGTTTTTGTCATGGTTGCTTTGTATAGACTAGCTTTGTAAGAGCTTTTCCTTTGTCCTCATGCGTACAAAATATTGCATTCGGGTTTCCCCCAATTTGTGCTGTACAAAAATAATCTTCTTGTGTACTGCAAACTCCATCCTTCCTCTGCATACATAAATCCTCCTCTTGAATCTATACGTCGTGCAATCTCTGTCTTCCTACTGGCTTCTATACGTTGTACAGATTTAGTCCTTGTGCCTTTGTACAACAAACTCCTTTGTAGGGACCCATCTTTCTCATTGGTTTGGTGCCTACAGGCTATGCTTCCTTTGTCTTTTTGTTTTCTCCTCCTGCTCCTTGATCTTTGGGTTCAACTGTATTTTCGACATCTTGATTTCTTTCCCTGTAACCTTTGAGTTTGGACATAATTGCATCTTTTAAGAGATTATTAGATAATTTTATGGCTCTGTTTGTTTCAACTGCGTCTATCCTTTTCTTGTGCTCCTTATGGCATCCCGTGTCTCCTTTTCGTGATTCTCTTGCTTGGCTCTGCAACATATTGCATTCTAGTTGAAACGCTTCTTAATCCCCCATTTGTTAGTAGAATAAGCCATTAAAGGAACTTATTTCATCTTCTAACCAATTTCCCAAGTGTAATATGCCGCCTTCATCTGGCTCAACTCCGTTGCCATCTTTGCCCTCCACTTCCGAATCAGATTCAAGTTCCTGACTTACAGGCTAGATCCTTAAGCCAATTGTGTGCTTCCAGTTGTCTACTTCGATGGAGAGGGTATTTTTCTTCTAGTTATGGTTTTCCTTTGCTATGATTAACCACCCTCTCCCTAATAATGCATCATATCCCTTCTTTTCCAGGGTAATTACCACAAAATCTAGGAAGAAATGTTGTGTGCCAATCACTAATTTTAGTCCCATTAGCATCCCTATAGGCTTGATTCCATGCCAATCTGCTCCCACTAGCTGAAATGTGGGTGGCTGAAGGGTTGGTTTCCCCCAAAGCCATCCAAGTTTCCTTAGGGAGGTGATTAACACCCCCTCCGTCCATGATAGCATTTGCCAACTTGCACCCCATTATCTCCTTCCTACCACAACCAGTGTCCTCCCCATCCCTATGGTGAATAAAGTGTTTGTGTCCTTTCCAACTTTTGCTTCCTCCTTTCCATCTTCCTTGGTGCTTCCTCCTTATGTTATTGCCACCCACAATTGAGGTAATGTTTCCAATAGATCAACAATGTTCATCGAATGCTGACTTCTAGTATTTTTTGTATGATGTTAGCTTCTGGTATAGACCTAGTGGATGGAAGTTTAGAGGTACTTACTTTTCCTTTCTTTGCCATGTTATCTTGGATATCCCTCCTAGCTTCTTCAAATCTCTCTTTCTCCGTGCTTGCATCATGATATGAGTTTCCTTGCTTGCGTTCTTGTGATGACTAGTACTTCGCTATCTGGTTCTTCAATCTCAAGCATATTCACTCCTTTTTGTCTAGGGCAGTTGGCATCCTTGGGGTTACCCAATCTGCACTATTTACAGAACATTCCTCTATTTTGTCCTCCATTCTGGTTGTCCCAAGCAAATTGTCCCCATTCATTCTATCTTTTGCATTGTATCATGGGGTGTCCCCTCAAGTCACACTGGATTCAACTCCTGGGTGTGTTGGACGTGTCATTGTTACTATTGTTATTGCTTCCCCCTACTATTCTGGTACTCCCAAGTAATGCTTCCATGTTTGTATTTCATGGAGCAGTATAAGGTGGTGTGGATTTTTCCCCTAGTGTAAAAAATACTTGATCATTTTGTGTCTTAAGATTATAGGGGTAGTCTTTAATCGAATGCCCCAATACCTAACATATGTTGTGGAATGCCTTCCTGACGTATGCGTTATTTGTGTATGCTTCATTTTCATAGTCCGTGCACCATAAGTCTTTTCCTTCTCTTTTCTCCTCCTTGCTCCTTGTCATTTGTTAAATCATCCTCATCATGTCTTTTCTCAATACTAGGATCATTTTAGACTCGTCTCCATTTTCTTCCGAACTTTCGCACCCACTTCCATGCCTCCTCACTTTAGATGTTTTATTTTCTCTTTCTATATCCATCGCTTGAGTGCAGGCTTCAACAAATGATGATCGTGGTACTATTTTCGTATTTCTTCGTAGGAATGGTGTTAACCTTGTTCTCCTTTATTTTGTCACCACAAGGTATTGATAATAGTATGAAACTTTGTCAACTTAGTTTCACATTTCTTTGAGATAATTCATAATTTTAGTGGCCAACATTGATCAACAAATCAATCCGAAATTGCATAATGAATCCTTTTGCTGAAGGCTTTCATCAAGTCCTTTCCCTTTTTCATTGTATTAAGCCTATTCTTGATTTTTGAAGCCTTCAACATCCTTATTTGCGTTTTCGAGTGTGTTTAGTTGCTTTTAGTCTTTTTGTTTCATCCAATCTCTTTCTTTTGATTTTTCCTTCAATTCGGTATATCTAGGGCTTTATCGAACTTGGAAGTGAAAAGATATGACCATTTAAGTGCCCAAAAAGTGGAATCTTTAGGCACAATCGCATATTTAAAATATGAATGCTATATTTCATAGTTGAGATTCGCTTTTTGAAAAATATAACATAAATTGACTTTATGCTATGTTCTTAAGTTAATTTGTCACTTAAATTTATCACTTAAGTGACTATAGTGCACTTTATGTTATGTTTTCATGTTAAGTTGCTTTTTAATTGACTTTATCACTAAATAGTTCTAATTTATTTTTGAGTTTTACTATATGTTTTATTTTAAAACATCTAAGTATTACTTGTTGAATAAAATTTGCACATGCTATATAAACTATATAGTGTAAATATTATTTTTGACCCCTTTAAGTGATATTAACTCAAGAATCAATTAGACATTGGCTTAACTGGTCACTTAAGTTGTGCAGACTCAATAACATGTCTTTCTACATGTTTGCATGCAAATGCATATGGAGAGACCGATTTTGGCCAAGAAATGCATATTTTAAATATGTAATAGACTTCTAAGATTTCATTTACATGAAAACTTCCCTCTACATGCAAACAACTTTACATTTAATAGCTCTTGGAGACTCTGATTTGCACTAGGAAAGCAATTTGTGGACTTAGGAAAATAAAAAAGTGAGTTCTTTAACACATGCAATCACCTTCCTAGAGTCCGTTTTGCATGCAAATGGCTTTTCCAAGCCAACATGTAATATGCAATGCCTCCTCTTGAGTGTGATTTGCACTTAGAAGGAAAAAATAACATATGCAATAGCACCCACACAGAGAATTTGCATTGGGGGGATTTGTTTGACTTCAACTTGTAAATGTAAGGTGTTGGTTCCCAAAACCGCAGATTGGAAATCCAAGAGCTTGTCACTTCTCCAATAGGACTTCTCAATCAGTTTTGGCCAACGAACAGGAATACTTCTTGATTCCCCTACACTTCAGGCTCCGCTACACCTAGGAAGGTAGACCTTTTCCTCGAACCTGATTACTTGGTTCAGAGCTTTTCTAAAGCGAATTTAAACTTTGACAGTTCTTTGGCTGGCAAAGTCCTTGAACTTCGTCAAAATGAAACTGGATGCTGGATAATAGTTGAATGTTTTGTATAAGGTTTTAAAAATGGATTTGATGCTTGTAGAAGGAATATATAAATTTTCTGACTTCAATAATAGAAAGACTAGTGCCTCTGCTCATTTGGAAAATAGAGTCAACTTTAGTGAACTTTCACATACAACTTTATAATTTTTTACGTACTTTAACTGCCAACAATTTAATAATCAAGATGTGACAGACCAAATATTATGCAATCTTAAATTAGTCCAGATTGAACTTTAACTCCTCTGGGAGGGAGACAAACTGGACACTGATCTGGAAATGATTTAATATTTCACAATATCTGCGATGATCAAATTTAAAATGTTAAATGACCATGTTCACTTATCTAACATTTAAATTGTATATAGAATTCAAAAAATAATTACAAAGGACGATTCACCTTAGTTTAAATCTCCACGCCTTTAAAAAATAAATAAAACACATTTTATTACATTATTAAAATAAAATAATGGAATTTATATTACAAAATCATAATATACTTCTTGTCCCTCCATACAAGTAATATAAAAATAGTTCTTGTGAATCTGAATGTTCTTTCGAATATGTCTTCCAATATTACAATGTCTTGTTATCAAATGGATATTTTACATATTTATATCTCATAAACATGAAATAAGGTGTCCTTTCGTTTATGAAAGGATATGACTTCTCTATTAAACATTACATCTTATAATTTAATAAAACTTAAGTAATTGTATCTAATACTTAACTTTGAACTTTTATTTTGATATTATTAAATATCCGATTCACTTTGGATGCATGCTCATGTCTAAACTTTGCCACTGTGACTGCTTGGATTTTTCGCTCGTTCCTGAATGTGAAGACAAGTTGTTTGTCAACTATGTCTCCATGACCGTTACCACTTCACCAATGATAATACTTTTTCCCAGGTGCGAATCTTGAAATAGAAACTGCAGACTCGAATCCTCTGAGTGCTATGCCCATCCCTTTAACTGTATCATTTTACATGTCTTTCCCCCACCACTGACTCGTCTCTAGTATCGTTCCTTCTATTTTTGTTTTTATCAGTTATTCCAACCTTGATAGATGAAGAAATGTAGTTGCCATTCACCATTGTATGCTCCCGCAATACAGACCTGCGCACAAATGGGTGTTCCAGTTGGGTTTTTTATTTGGTAGTTCAATGTTCAACAACCATTCTCCACGACACAGAACCTCAGAAACATCCAGAGAGCGTTTTACTTTTTTGTATCTGAGCTTTTTTCACAACAACAGATTTATATGTTTATTCTTGTGTGTTTTGCATCTCATTCTTGAGATTTATTTCTTTTCCTAATACATGGCTATCATATATGATGTATTCCTCTGCCACTGTTTGATTGCTGAGATAGTCTTTGCATACACATGGTTATGAATATCTCAGTGTCATCTTCAGATCCTTATGCACTCCTCTTTTTACGGTTCCAAATTGTAAGAGACACTATCCAATGCATAGATGGTAATTTGAGATGAGAGTATATTGAAAATCTAAGACAAATTCGTATGCCACAACCTTTACTGAAGTTGTCATTTTCCAAAAAAAAAAGGCCGGCAATAAGATGTTGCATATAAATATAAATTTCTGAGCTATCTGTCAACAATTGTTGCCTTGCAAATTTATTATGAAGCACAAATTGTGTAATAGTAATCGAACCATGTGTGATCGATTGGATAGGATTTAGTTTATAAATTTTGTTCCTGTGCTTCCTGCAGATACCATCTATATGATATGTCTTCATAGACCACGGTTAATAATAGCAAGGCTTTGAGTGCCATTCACTGGATAAAACTGATTAGTACTTGCAAATTCTTTTCACGGGGATATTGTTATAAACAATACTCTGGAGGGAGCATTGGGTCTGTTTATGTGTTTTTTAATTTTGATGCAGTCCCTCTTTCTGCAATAAAATCTCCAGTACCATTGTAAGGGCTCGTTGCTTCTATTCTGCAGGTCTTCTCATGATTCTGAGTTTCAATGATTCCTGTGGATGCTGTATTTTGCACATTTTTCCTTGCATTGTGATATTCATCCGAATTTATGGGAAATGAATAAGCGTGACAAAGTATTCCCATCCATAAGGACCGATAGATATATTATCAACATTAATATCCTTAAGCATTCTCTGTGCATCACAAAATGTACTGAATGTTTTAGTTATAGATATCAACTCTGAATTATTGTCTCTTGTTGTGATGGCCTTACTAAGATAAATATATTTTATCCATTCTCTTCAACCTTCGAATTGCACTTGTTCACACTTTGCTATGATGAGCTGTAAAATTATTAAGAGCCTTCTGGGTTGAAGCCTAATATCTGAAAACATATCTTTCAATGTATTCTTCTTCCATCTTTAGTAGAACATCCCTCTTTATGACATGCTTGTTCTTAGGACATTAATGATGCTTATAGTTTTCTTTGCGTTCGTGACAATCCTTTGACATTAATTTCAAACACTATTTCATAAATGGAGACTCTAAATGTTGCGAAAGCTTGAGGCTCCAACACAAGGGAAAATAACTTATGCACATGCATGTTGAGAGTCTGACTATGCATTTCCAGCCAAAATGTTGGCTTTCCAAGGCAAAATAAAACATGCAAATACAAGTTTAGAGTCCGGCCATGCATAGAAACTCATGCAAATGCCTTTGAAAAACATGCGTTTGGGCATTTCCTTCCAAAAATGCCTCAAGCACATGCATTCCAAGGGCATGTTTTTGCCAAAAGCACCCAGAAATTCACATTTGGAAGCCACGTTTTTGCATTTCCAGCCACGCTTGAGTATTTGGAAGAAATGTTTTTGCAAGGAAATGCATTCTAATGCATAAGAAAGGCATGTGTTTGCCAAAAAATGCCCAAGAATCTACACTTCCAGCCCATGCATTTGCATATGGAGAAGGCGTTTATGCATTTTGATGCATATTTTGGCATTTGATATTCACGTGTTTTGCTAAGGGCATAAAAAACGACCCAGATTTTAGCATTTAGAGGGCACATATTTACCCAAAAATGTCCCAATAGGTGCATTACATAAAAAACGTTTTGGCATTACATGGTTTTGTGACATGCATTTCACCATTACATGCAAAAACGTCCAAGTATTTGAGCATGAAGATTTGCATTTGCAACTTTGAAATAGTCAAAAGCTATTGAGTTGTTTGCATGCAAAACCACTTGGAGAGTTCGATTTTGGATAAGATTCTTTCATTTAAACTTCTCTTTCCTCCACATTTGGCTCTTTGAGCTCCAATTAAGTAGAAGATTTCAACTTTTCTTTCATTTCTTGCTTACTTTGCTATTATGTGGCATTATTTGGCTCATCCTTGTCCATTTGTTCTAAGGAATGCCATATCTTTTGCATTTTTTCTTTAGATAAGATGAAATCTTCTCATTTCAAATGCCTGAAAATCCTCCAAACTCGAAAAACAAAATTACATGTAGAAGAACATCTTGAAGTTTGTCATATCCAAGTCAATAGCGAGAGTTATGTTTTTGTTTTGTGCTGAGTTTTTTTGTTTTCTTGTTTTGGTTTCTTTTTTGGAAGAAAGATGACAAATTCCTACCCAAGAATGCAAGTGCATCCACATGCTTTCACCTTTCATCCATTTTCCAACACATGCAATTACATCCTCTGGACCCAATTACATGTGTACCTCAAATAATTACGACATGTAATTACCTCTGGAGAACTCGATTTTGGTAAAAGGTCACTCTTTTAAATACCAAAGTCATCATTTACACACTTTCCTATGCACTTAGCTTGCATTCTTGGTGATATAAGCAAAAACCTGTCATTATCCACATGCAATCCATTCTTCTACATTCCATTTTGGCCCTTTTGTCCAAATGCATGTGCTTTCCGGATCATTTCCGGCCATCACATGTGTTCCATGAATGTCTAATCAATACTTTGCACACCTTGTTCTTCATAAATCTGCCTTTTCCAATCAAAGACTAACATTTTCATGGATCTAATCCCATCAGATGGAGTATTTACTTTGGAATTTCCATGTTGCAGCACAAGACATGTCTGTGCCAACAAAATCCAAAGGGAAGATGAAGTATCAATATGTTAAGAAGTTGGCTCATGCGACTGCATCACTTGTCTCATCTCCTCTGGATCAAGTATCAGATATAGAGATTGGGCATGTAGACATGACTAATTTCTTGCAAAGGATCGAAGCCCCTACTAACAGGAAGATGAAACATATCAAAAGAAGCAATATTCATCTAGTGTCTACTTTTCCCATGGCTACCCTGGAACCTAAGTTTATCTTGGGATTTGCTCGACCTTTCAGCCCTAAGACAAAAACAATCAAGAATGTGGATGACAAGGTAATCATTAGCCTAGATCCATACATCATTGAGAAAATCTTCAAAGTTCCTCAGAATTGAGAATGTGTAGATTTGACTAAAGAGATGTCTTTACAACAATGGAATCAGACCAAATTGGATTATCTAAGGCACATAAATACATAGTGGTTGAATAATAAGAGAACTAATTTCTCTAGGTGGCCTAAAAGAATATAGATTTGACTTCAAACTAGAAGTTAAGGATTTGATAACTCTTCTCAACAGAGTTTGTGGCCTCAAGGAATCTTGTGATTTTGAACCATGGATGTATAAGTTATTTTTCATATCTCTGATAACAAGGAACCCATCAGGATAACTTTAAGAAACCCTCATTTGGAAAAAAATATAAAATCCTAATGAATCCAACATTATTTTAGGGGAAAAAATTAATTTCTATTGGACAATCTTCAATTGTTTTTCCACAACCTCGGAATGTGGAATCATTGAAGAATTCTCACTCTCCAATTCTGCAATAAATATGTTTCTGTAGAAACACTTGGTTTCCCTATACAAACCCCAAGACAATCAAAAGCAAAGTCAAATAATCATGTGAAAGAGTTTGCTTTTCTTCCTTGGAAGCTTCTATATTTCCTTTAACTTGGCATGATTCTCAAGGCTTCATTAATAAGCATTCTAATGACTTTAATATTTGCATTGTTGTTGATCATGGGTTATATCCTAAGTCACAAGGTTCGAGTTCAAGTTCGAGTTCGACGACTTTGAAATTCAGATGAAGTTTGACAAGTGAAAAATATTGAAAAAAAATCGACATTAAATTCGCCTTAATGTAATTTTCAAAAAAATATAAGTGTATGCTATTTTTATTATTATATATTTTTAATAATTGATAAAATAATATAATATTTACATGTTTAGTTATAAATATATACTATTTATGATTATATAATATAAAATAATATTAACATGTTTTACATTTTAATATTTAACAAATAATATAAATTTGTTCACAATTGTTAACAAATAATATAAAATTAATAACAATAACAAAACATACAATAATATAAAATTATAACTATTAACTAAATCTAAAATTAAATAATCTCAAAATAATAAAATATTAAACATACTATAATTAAAATCTAAAACTATTAACCAAAACCTAAAATTAAATAATCTCTTAACATTATTAAAAAGTTAAATACAATTTAATCATTCCTGAACCACCGATGGAGAGGAATGAAAGCCAAGTTCATTTCAGATGCCATTCGTTGCAAACTTGCAAGGCATTCAAGAGATGTTGAAGGCGAACGAGAAGCAGAGAAGTTAATGCCTTAAAAGTAGATGGGAAAGTAGAGAGTTTGGACGACTTGTAATCCACGACCTGCACTCATGGTTATAGTCTACAAACGCAATGACCTGCACTCATGGTTACAGTCTACACACAAATTTGAGACAAATTTTCATGAATTTTTCATTTAATTTTTAGGTTCGCCGAATTTCGAACCTGGAGCTGAAAATTCGACGAACCTTGTGACACAGGGTATATCATTAAATAGGCATCCCTTTTAATTAAATAATGGTCCCAATACTTAATAAGATTTTATAAAGTTGAAAAATAACTTTATCATATAATCATTAACAATTAATATCATTAAATGCCATTTTAATTTAATATCTCATTGCATACTCATTATTTCACTACACCATCGAGAACTGGGATGAACGCTGCAAATCTCCATGCATCAATGCTCCGCTAAAAATATTAACTCTTCAAATATAACATACTATAAGTAGCAAGGCCCTTCTTATTAAAGGAGGCAAGTCAGAAGTGATCATATCATTTTTAAGCTTCATATAGGTACCAAAATCCTTGAGGATCCTTCTACCTAGGATGAATTTGCCTATCCTTCCTAGCAGCCTAGCTATAGCCTGAGAAACTAGCAAATACTTTCTGCTCCTCGTAGCCTTATTTCATCTCATTCATAGAAATGATTTTCCTAGGCGTTTAGATGACTCATGCAGGATTAATTGTATACGCAGTCACGTGTAGAGGGTGCTCAACTACTCCCCTCTCCAAGCAATAGAGGAAAAATGGTCATGATAGAACACCAAGGTAGGGTCTATCTCATGAATTGTGACCTCCATCTCGACAGCGTGCTATCATTTCTCAGAAAACTCTATGGTTAGGAGTGCTTAAGTCCACATAACTATTGAGCATAAATAAAGGTATACAAAGGATAAAACACATCTCACATCTAGTAGTTTTCAGATCTATACATAAAATTATATTATTCTGTTATCTCCTTCATTCAATTATACAAATTGCACATGCACGCACACATGAATTGTTGTATAACTTCTATAACAACTTTACCAACCTCTTACTCTAAATCTTGATGGGTTGTTCAACTACCTTAAATATTTCCCTCCTAATTTTCTCTCCTAAATATCTGCATGAATTGTGTTAACTACTTGCATTACTATGATCCCTCAATTTTATAAAATACTAAGTTTTTCTCAAGTACAATTCTAATCAACTCTTCTCTCACCCAGAATAGCTATGTGAGTTATTCAGTCTAACTTAACACACACTATTATTTTAAATCATGTGAACACTAACATGAATTCCTAACACTATCTTCTCAGAATGAACATCTTACCCCACATCCTTCACTTACCTTTTTTTGTCCAGGACTCTCTCAAATCAGTTCACTTCTTCTGTCCTAATAACAAGCTGTAAGGACTCCTAACTATGCGTCCTTTCCATTTCAATGAAATGAGGTTTTTTATTTCTCATTTTATCTGATGAATTCCTTCCTCAAAAAGATTGTAAACAAATGAGTTGTGGTTGTACATTGAGCTCTTGTTGCCACTTGGTTGATGCAACCGATTTTGTCAATCATCCATTAGTGAATTTCTCATTCCCTGAAAACAAGGGGATCAGATGATGTGCCTTATGTTCACTAAAGTAAATTTGTTGCTTTCTTTTTCTCTAAGATGCATCTCTATCTGCATGCACAATAGTGACAGCCATGTCCTGTATAGCATCCTGCAAAATCTAAAATTTAAAATCAATAGCTGCAAGGAAATAAGGTTATGCCTAAGATGGGATGATTAGCGAGGAGTGGGCAGTACTTAATGGTTGTCAGCCCACCTGTGACAATAGAGCAACCTAATTTCACCCTACTCACCTTCATATCTTCCATCAACAAATTAACTTTTGATGCTTTTTTTTCAAAAATAAGGTTCTGAATTTTATTTCTTTAGTAGTCACATAAGATGGACTTACTTTGCTTGCATTTCCTAAGAAAAATACTTGTAAAAAGAAGACCAAGCAACATGAAATGGGATACGATAGGAAAAGTAGAGCTTGCAAATAACATCATCTATGTTGTCACATGGTGCGTTAAACAATTATTTAGCTAGTTTGATATCTTGGCCCTCATTTTTTCTGTGTATGAAACCTTTTTCGAATGCACTCAACAAGATGGAAGCCAGAGATTGAAACAAGCATCCAGATCCCTATAATCATGCCCGGAAGAAATCCTAGACAAGGTGGTGTAGCTTGTAGATGCAACAGGAATAGAATTGGGTTGACCATACAACATTTTGTATTTCAGCACTCAGCACTGTACTTAAGTTTAGCTTTATTACAAACACCAATCCCATGACCTGACAGGCCCAAACAATGTGCACTGAGTCTTGTAATGATACTTGCTTAATCGAACCTGCTAAAATAGAATTCTGATAGAAGTAGTTGGTTTGCATTAAGTTCAGTAATGCTACCCTACCAGTCAATCCCATCACATAAATTTTTTGAGTTGCAGCTTTCCCATAAACTATTTATTCATTGTAATTTGTCAAGTATCTTTTCTAAGCAATGCCTTGCAGCAGTTAGGAAAATTTAGGGGAAAATAATAGCATTCAGCGTGTTGGATTTTGCTTCCCCAACAAAACCCTATGGACTTGTTCACTTGTTCTTTTTGCATTGGGCACTCACCATTTGGAAATGAGGGACACTTCATTTCACTTTTTGCATTGTTTGGTTTATGAAGTGTGAGTTATGCATGCAGATTTAACTTATGAAGTTTGAGTTATGCATGCAATAAAACAAAAGATTCCAGACAGAACTAAAATTTCAACATACCTGTTCAGTTTTCCTAGACTGATATAAGGTTCACAATAGACTTTTTAAAATATAACATCAAGACATTTTCTTCAGCAAAATCAATCTACATTTCTTTTTGCCAATCTTTTCAAGCACAATACAAGCCTACACAGAGGTTTTTATAGGCGCTTTGATAATCAGTTGCCTAAATTGCTAGAGATCTGTTACCTCTAATGAAGCTTTGAAGTTCCTTTGCTCAGTTTCTTATCAGTCATATCTACTCACCACATTTATTTTTCTTATTTCTTGTGCAATATGATAGGCTATTCCAAAGGGTGAAATTCCTTCTACACCCTTTTGCATATTGATTGTATTTTAGCTTAACATGATCATAATTCTATGTGGCTTGGTTTCTACAGAAGTTGGGAAAGATGCAAGCTACATTTCAAGCTGAACAAAGTAAATGCAATGCATTGAAAGCAAATTATGGAGTATTATTGGCTGAACAAAGGCATTATTCTACACTAGTTAAATCTTTCCAGGTAAGATTTCTTAGCTTCCAGTTCTTGTTAATTAACATTGAGATATCTGTGTGGAGTTTCTTATTTGTTGTGTTGACAGGATGAATGTGCCAGAAATGAAAAACTATGTAAGGATTTGAATGGCTTGAACGCTCCATTCCCCTAGGACTTGCTAAATTTGTTTCTCATGGGATCATGAAAACTGGAGCAAAAGGCATTTGCACACCTGATCTGAGTCAGAAGTAAAAAGTATATAATCATTTTCTTCCTTGAATATATATTTGTTCCAATCAGATATTTAAAAGTCTGATTTTTTGTCTATTATTTCCTATATATTAAAATTTAATATTATATATTTTACAACTTCAGTGAGAAGTCTCATCTAAAAGAGGCATTTCTCCACCAATAATTTAAAAGCCTTATTACTGTAATTTCTAAACAGCTCATATAAAACTTTTGTTGACACCAGATGTCAGAAATGCAGAGGTACACAATGAAATCATGAAAAAACTTATCTGAGTGCATTAGGACAATATTTGTTCAGAATCTTCTGCAGCTGCTTTATTACACAGTTAAGTCATTTGCCTGATGAGAATGTAACCATATCCTACTAGAATTGAGAATGATCAACGCAGACAGCTTACATGACAACCACAAAATCCTTCAGGGGCACATAACTTTGGAAATATAAAGAGGAACAAATATCAGAGACTTAATTACTTTTGGCTATTGATTAATCATGATTGCACTTCTACATGACAATTATGTTAATCACACCATATCAAAACGTGCAGTTAAAAATTGTGTAAAGCAGATGAGTAATGGATACTATTATGACCAGAAGGTGTTGGTACTGAAAGTGCCCCCTCTAATACTAATTTTAAAGATTTGAGTATTTGTAGTCAAATCATAGATATGTTAAAAACTTCAGGTATATCCTGGAACTAAGATTTTATTTGGCTGTAATCATACAACAATATAACCAGAGGCAATTTAAGAGATCTGATAGATTGTTTGCATAATTTTGTCATAAAAGTAAATTGTAGCTGCTCATTCATAATCATTCAGGAAATGTCTGTCCATGCAGTTTCGGACATTATATATTTGGCCTCTTAGAATAGGCATTTTGCATTAGCAGGCAAACATTGCTTTTCAAAATGAGATAGGGCAATTGACCACTTTGACCTTTTCTCACCTGTGCTGGTATGTGCTTAGTATCTCATGTTCATCCTTACAAAATACAAATGTGAGACCAAGTGCAACATATAAGCACTTTAAAGAAAAAACTCAAATCACTATATGGACAAAAACTGACTACCAAGGGGCATGTTCCCAGGGAAAAACTAGGCATTCTGGAAACAAAAGCACCTCAGGTACAGGGGACAGGTAGGGGACGTCCTCTTGCTGTCCCGAAAACCACCTCAATTTTGGAAATGGTATTGGAAATGTTGGGATGTGACAGAGAGGGAAAAGGGATGGCCAGATGTGCTTGCCATTTTGCAATGTTTAAAGAATAAACAAAACTAGCATGAATGAAAAAATAAACTCTTATTTTCTTTTGCTAGAGGTACCCCATAGCCCAGCTCACCCTAAATGGGTTAAAAATCCTGATTTTTTATCATTCCTTTCTCATTTTGACATATTCTAAAACAACTAGCAAGCTAACAATAGCAACAAGTTGCACAGTTTGAAGGAGAGGGAAAAAAAAAGGAGGAAACAACAAAGGTTTGAAGGAGCATTTGAAGCAGCTGGAGCATTGAGATGACTCTAGGTAAGTCATTTTTTCTTTTATGATTTTTTCTTTTTTAATATTTTCAAAGTTTAAAGAAGACATCTGCATCAAATATCTGATTTTTTTATTTTTTTCTCATAGTTCAGTTCTTTGAACTTGCATTATACTCATAAAACATGAGCAATAGTAGCAATGATACTAGTGACCATGAAGGGAAAGAAGTTGGAAATGAAATAATTTTAACTAGAGGTGGAGTGAGGGTGTTGGATGCGAAGCTCAACATTCACAAAACTGATTTGAGTGCCTGAACCATACGCATAAGGCCCTTTTAACCTCAGAAAACCTCTTTTTTGCCCTATTCATCCCATAGATGTCAAAAAGAAAAATTCAAGAGGGAGTAAGCATAATGTTCCCTTTCTAGGATGATAGGTAGTTGTTCAAGTTTGGCCTATTATTGGAATTCCCGTAGGCCAATAGAGTGTGCAGGGGACTGATACAGGGCATTAGAGCCAGACACGAACTTTCAAGCAGTTGTGGGCGGTTGGCGACAGTTTCCTAAAATTTTGGAGGGTTTCCTATTTTTTAGGGACCAACGGAGAGTTGCTCAGGGGGCATCTGGAGACACCAAGACATTTTGGAGACGTGTAACGCAATCACTGTTTTTTAGGAGGTACTCCTATTTCTTAGGGGGAACTCCCGGTCCACTGATAGACATCCCGGAGATGCACATGATAGACGAGATTCATTAGAACTCAGTTTCAGGGTGACAGGATCAGTCTCTTACTTTGTAGGAGCATCCCTAGATTTTAGGAGAAGACTGCCAATTGACTCAAATAGTTCAAGCACCATCCACAATCACATGGTTTTAGTTACTTTTTGTCTCTAAGCTCACTTGAGCTTATGATGAATAAATAAGAAGATATTCATATATTTCCTAAGTTCATGTAATTAAATAAATATAAAGTGATATTATAATCACTTATAATAAATTATAAAAAGTGCCTTAGGGATTCCATTCCCTAGTTAAACAACTTAATAGTTAACAGTAACAGATTTCCACAATCCATTTGTAAAGTACTAAGTTTTCTGGATTTGATTGTGTTTGTTTATTTCATCAACGTTTCGGATCACACTACATGATCCATCATCAGGATAAGAAAGTGCAGGGTAGTAAGATATGCAGACTGGACCTTTCTCAAGAATTATAAGAAGAGAAGGGGGAAGCTCGTAAAACCATGCACTACCAAAAAATAGAAAAAAGGTACACCCACCAAAAAGTATAAGAAAGAAGAAAAAATAAAAGAAAAAGGTTTAAAAGAAGGAAACTAAACAGAAAAAATAGCTACATATATATAGAAACAACAATTAAAATATATCCTGCCTATATATATATATATATATATATATATATATATATATATATATATATATATATATATATATATATATATATATATATATATATAAAAGTATAATAGTTATTAATATATTGGCTATTATATAATAAAATAGCTATATAACCACTTACAATAGCTAATGGATCATAATATAGCTATATACAAGAAAAAATACGATATAATATAAATGAAATATATAAATAAATAAGATATATGTATATCTAGGATATATATGTCAATATATATATATATATATATATATATATATATATATATATATATATATGCGGAATAAGTAAAATATACAAGACATATATATAAAGGGCTGAAAAAACAACAATCTATATGTACACCATTTTTATGAATATAGGAAAATAAAAATGACCAAAACTAAATAGAGAAATGAATAAAAATAAATAAGGACGAGGAAAATGCCATGCATGTAGGGATAAAGGAGAAAATTCTTACCTGCTTAGTAGACTAGATAACAAGGAAAGAATAGAAGAATCGGTAGGAGGACGCACAAAAAAGAAAGGAGATGACCACGTGAAAAAATAAACAATACTAGAGACAAAAGGACACTTAATAGTTGTTTAATAAAAGGAGGTCATTAAATTAATAAATAATTGCCCATATGGTTTGTACTTCAGGGATGGAGCATCATTTGAATAAAAATATCTAAATTGAAATGGAGTGAAAAAGACCAGAGTTCAATTTGGATGAGAAGCCATAAAAAGGTGTTTGGCATCCATTTGGAGGCATCATTTGTTTGAGAAAACTACCGATTTCCAGTTTGGAGAGCTCAGACTGAGCAATGTAGTTCATTGTTCTACAGGTCTCAAGGACGATACCCCTTTAGCCTACCTACTGGGATTTCAACCCCAGCATTGATTCCATTTGTGCAGAGATTGATTTCAGAAATTCCTAGGGCTTGGGAGGAGTTTTAGATTGAGCAATCGTCATAATTTGAATGGAGGGAGAGTCTTAATCAAGAGCACAGATCTGGGCATTTCAGCATTGAAGAATCATCATGGCAGCTTATCCTAAGCCATCCAGCAAGGGGAAAGATAAGGAGTTGCAGATTAGTGAATCATCATGGAAGCCTCATCCACCCAAGAATTGCTTTTGAGCTCAGATCAACATATATACAGAAGTCATATGAGCCAAAGTAAGACCGCTGACACCCATCCAGGTCTAGCGTGTAAGCTGAAGCTCCCAGCTAAGACTCAAGTGTGTGAGTTTGGTTGGGAAGTTGCAGGTCGGCTCACCAAATCAGTTCTTACCAGCCCAGACATAAAACCAACATGTCAGTTATTTAACAGTGTGGATCGGGTGGTCTTCCGCAGTCTTTCCAAGCATTTTAAGTGTTGGGAAATTTGCTTGAGAAATTGATGCCATCTTGGTATGACTGTAATATCAGTATCCATCTTGGTATGACTGTAATAGCAGTATTATATTGATTATTCATCATTTTGGACTTCACAATCGTAATAAAGTTAATACCTGGTTTGGTACTGTTAGTGAAATAGGATCTGTAACTTGTAATAGCACTTGTGGAATTTTTATGTGCTTTTCAAGTAACTATATGAATGAATATATATGTGAAATAAAGAGGCATGTCTCTTGAAGAGACATGTCTCTTTAGCATATTAACTTATATTAGTTATAGTTATAACACAAGTAATATACCCTCAATATATTATAATTGTTATATATATGTATGTATGTCTTACTCTTAATATAAGTTAATTATTCCATATATAAAAATTTTCATATATTATATATCTCATATATATAATATAATTTATCCAACAAAATTATAACATTAACACTCCCTCTTAATGAAAAAGGATAAAACACATAGATATTACACCATAGGTAATATTTCAAAAATAACACATATAGGAAATCTTTGATCAAAAGATTTCTAGAATATGAATCATATAAGTATTGGCCTATTAGAATATCAACATATGATATTCACCAATTACTATTCGATATCATATTTGGTAACATGAGCATTGGCCTATCAGAATATCAATCAAATGATATTCACCAAATACTTTGAGTAATGGCCTATCAGAACATCAACTAAATGATATCCACCAAGTACTCAATGTGGTAATGGCCTATTAGATTATCAAGGCAAGATATACACCTAGTACCGAAAATATATCTATACAAGCAACTTGTAGATAATCAATTTTAATGATATCAATCGCCTAGTTGTTGATTTATAAGATAAAGCCTTTACATGAAACAATTTCGCGAAAATGAATCATGCTACAAGTTATTGTAAGGACGTCACTTTACAACAACTTCTCCTAATACAAGTGATAATCATTTAGAAGTCATCACTTCTTCATGATGTACATAGGGGACAGGCTCATACATGTATGACATCAAAGGTTTGCATGAAGTCTCCGCAAATACTATCAAGTGATGTTGTCACAACATTCACCATAAAACATATCAGAGAATAAGGTTTCTCCCTCTTAGTTTGATATCAACTTTTCTGACCTCTTAGCACAAGGTTTTTTTCAATGAAGTGTCAGATTTCCTCTGAATCTATTATCATCCTTCTAACCTCTTTTGGAAGCAAGTCATGTCACGCTTCCCTAGTTCAATGGGTATCCTGATAGCATAAAGCCTTCCAATCTATATACATTAGACTTTATCCCATGAATCATAGTCCTTTAGCTATTATAGTTTCTGACTAGTGTTGAATCCATCAATAAGGTCTACTCCTTCTGAACCAATATCATCAAAAGTTTGATTTAAGCATTTTTATTTCCTGCTCCCTCTTTTTCTCCAAGGTTGTCTCTAATGAACTGTCAGACTCCCTCTCATAATTTCAATCATCAAGGATATTTGTTTCAAGAAACTCACATTATCCAACATAATCATCAGATGATTCGTGAATTCTAAATCACAGCTTCTTTGAAGCTACTATCATAAGATTGAGTCTGCACAATATTTGGTAGCATGCCTAATGTACCAATCTTCTTTTCCTACAAGAACATCCTCAAAGACAAAGGAAAAGATCAAGGCAAATAACTCTTTATAGTAATTATAGAAATACAAAATAAGAGAGAGACTAGAATAAGTAGATACATGCAATACCTGAGGATAATAAATACTTATCTGCAATAATAATGTAAGTTGCTCCAATGAAGGTCCATATGCATCAAATCAGGAAATGCCTCCATGTAAGAATTAAACAATTTGAGTACGTCTTATTTGCTTCCATATAAGGACAGTTCAAATGGGAATAGAACATTGGTTATCATTCCCCCTTACAATGTTGGATTCCCACTCTTATATTATTGAACATATAAGTACGCCAACAACGTTGCATAAATATGGACACACAACCTATCTCCATATATATATATATTGAATTGTCATTTATCAAGCTCCCTTCATAATCACACGGCTTGAATGGTTTCGCTATCAAAGTCTTATCTTTGTTTCTTTTAATCTTTTTCACTGATTATTCATACTATCCACACTATCTTTTCCAATATCGAACACCATAATATATGTGTTGGTTATCACTACCAAGGTTGCCAATAATATAAAAAATTGGTGGCTATAATATTCTCTGGCAAACGTCAAACATTTGGTCTGCGATAAATATACTTCTCCTACATAAAACATTTGGTCTTATATTTTTATCTTCAATATCTCTGTACACCTGTAGAGACATTTTTTGTTGTTTGGTTTAGACCTTCGATGACTCTAGGAAATACGGTAGTCCACATTAACATTATAAATGTTGCCCACATGGTATACCCTTTGTGATTGCATGTGCCATCATTTTTACAGACTTGTCTTCTTATCAGATAATCTGATTTTGTTTGTATAGCTCTCCTGAATATTGCTTTCTTTTGTATACTCTGACTTGGAAATTCACGATGACTTGTTGTGCTAGTTCATATTCTTCGTTACTTTCAGCAACTTCAATATTCATTTTGTGGACTTCCCATAATCACATTTATATGTTTTGTATTTCTCAGTGACTTCGTTATTATGTTATTATAAACATACAAAGTGGTCAATACCTTCCATTGTGATGGTATCCACGCAGTTATCTAAAGACGTTTATTAATTATTTTCCACCCAAGATGGTAATCTACGAGCATCTCACATGAATTTGGTCGGGACAACCACAATTTCTAGGCCTCCGCTCTAGCCAATCTCTTGATTGAATCCGTTGCCACCATTGGTTCCTTTGCTTGATTAGAAAATGCAGAAACCAACGCTTCAACAATTTGGCTCAAAATTGTCGTCAAGGCTATCAAGTCGAACACTAAAGCGGAGCAACCAACCATTCTACACCAAAGATTTTCCACGCCAATAAGAAACTATTTATCACACATATTTTGTCAAACACCAGCTGAGAGAGTCAAGTCAGTGCGTGGTTTCTAACATTTGTTGAGTTTCGCTTGTGATCTCCTCTCCATCTCTCTCCCTACTGTACTCTTTTGGCATACTAATGGCCCTCAGATCTCCTTGCAAGCATCGCCATAACAGGTCAATCAACTTTGGCATTATTAATGGAGACTCGACTTTGGACTTCACCACTTGAACGGATATTGCCAATATCATGAAGCTCCTTTGCCCTGTTCGGACCATTCGATCATTACTGAAGATATCAAAGGCACCACAGCTTTCAAATAGGAATGTGTGTCGTTTGCTGTAATGATCATTGCATCGACTATAATTTTAAAAGTTTCGTTTTCATATATTAATAAAACATTCAATTTGCACAAGTCTTTCTTCATTCCATTCGAATCTTCATAAGACTGTTCTTATTTCCAATGACCATAATATTTAATATTTCTTTCTTTGGTAACCTCGATATTATGAAGTGTGTCCACAGTCATCCCAAAGACTAACTCATATTCCACCAGTGGTCATCAACTTTCTTAGGAAACATGCATGATTCGAGTGGTATCCTTCATTCTCGATAGGATAATAGCAATTTCTTTGAATAAATTATAAGCATACTCATGCATACTCATACATGTAGCGATAACATGTCAATAATTTATAGAGATCAAACATTTTTCAGTTATCTAGATCCCAGAGAGATTAGTCCTGTTCTGATACCATGTTAGTGAAATAGGATTTGTAACTTGTAATAGCACTTGTGGAATTTTATGTGCTTTTCAAGTTACTATATGAATGAATATATATGTGAAATAAAGAGGCATGTCCCTTTAACATATTAACTTACATTGATTATAGTTATAACACAAGTAATATCACTCTTAATACTAGTATAAGTGATGAGTCATATTAGAGATGGTTATATGACTCTGTACCATGTGATGTCATTTTCTCAAGAAGATTCAAATAGCTATAGAGTATCAATCTATGCTTATTCATCATAATTGATGATGCTAGATATGTTATCTCTCAGTATGATTATCAAGTTAAGAGGGAGTGTTAAGTTTATAACAGTGATAATCTACTAGTCTTAGAGTGCAGATTACATCTAGTCTTCGTCCTTTCTAGTATCATTAAGGCATTTAATATAGATCTTACACCTCTTGGGATGGGCGGCAATTTTTAGGATGTATTAATATTAAGATCAGCTTAACATATTATGTTAGTTCTTGTTTATGGTTAACCATCTCCATTAGTCGCCGATTTTTGGGAGAGGAGTATGAGCCGACCTAGAGAGGGTCATGTCCCTTTGAGGGACATACCCTTTGGTCATGATATTAAAGGTGGATATTATTGTAGTTTGCGGACACACAATAATCACTAATCTGCTCCCTCAAGTAATAATACCAGTTCAAATATATCGCAGAGATAAATAATATTCAGATCAAAGTTAAAGGAAGATGACAACTCTCTACTTCAGAAGTTAAGAAGATCGCATTCAGCAATAAAGAATATTATACAAGTCTGAATTATTTAGTACAGAATTTGTAGAAACTTTACATGGTATTAGAGCTTTGTTAGTCGAACCTAGGCTTTGCAAATTAAGTAATCAAACTTTAAATATATCTAGCATCATTCTCCTATCTTCAATGGCATACACAATCAGACTCGAGGACAAGTTTGATGGGAAGAACACTTTGATGCTTGAAAATTTAGAATCATGATTATTCTTGAAGAAAATGATGTAAAACAATTTGTTGAATCAGCATCTAGACAACCTACAGTTGAACCTCATAAATCCTTCTGGATTAAAGGAAATAGGAAAGCCATTCAAATCTTATTAGATGGAGTGAAAAATGATATTGTACCCATGCTTACAAAACATCAAACAACATTTTCTATGAAGAATGCACTACTGAATGCATATGAGGTCAACAATGCAACTAAAGTTCTCGCACTGAAAAGGCAACTAAATCACATACAAATAAAAAAAGGAGAATCAATGAATTCTTACTTCCTAAGGGTTGCCAGCATAAGTATAGGAACCATCATTAGTGACACGGAACTAACACTGATGGCTATAGATGGATTACCAGGTTCATGAAAAACTTTTGCACAAGGAATAAGTGTCAAAGATAAACTTCCTAACTTCAATAGACTTAAGGGAGATTGTCTTCAAGAAGAATTTTGAAAACTAAAGAAAGGAGGGGAACCGAAAACAGAAGATGAAGAACTCCATGTTCTTAATACAAACTCATACAAGCCCAAGAAGAAGCATTTCAAGAAGAAAAAGGGAAATCAAAAGAATGACAAACCCAAGAAAGATCTATCCAAAACAAAGTGTTTCGGATGTGAAAAGTTTAGACACTACAGATCTAATTGTCCTGAGAATTTTAAACAACAAGTAAACTATACAAATGTTACAAGGGAAGAAGATAACTATGATCCTAAAAATCCTATATTGTATTCATCACTATCAAATGAAATCTCAAGTAAAGCATGGGTAATTGATAGTGGATCTTCTAGATATATAACAGGATACAAAGAAGCACTAGATTCTATATCAAAAAAGGTTAATGGTGAAGTTACCATTGATGATAATTCAACACATTCTGTCGAAGGAATTGGAAACTGCACCTTGAAACTAAAATTAGGAAATTCTCTTTTCTTCAAAGGAGTACTCTACATACCAGGAATAAAAAGAAATCTAATCTCGGTTACAACACTTGAAGTTGATGGGCATAATGTTGCATTCATGGACGGTAAAGTAATAACCTAGGCAAAGAACTCCTCAATTAAGAAAGCGAAATTGATTGGTTAGAGAAAATGGTATTTGTATGAATTAAATTCAAAATCTACTCGAGCTATTCAAGCTTTAATTCATGAAGCTACAGATATAAATGAAATATGGCACAAAAGATTAGGACACCTAAATTTCAAAATCTTATCAACTATGGAGAAGATGGTTACTGGTTTACCTAAACTAAATAAAGACCACTCAAGCATATGCAAAGGGTGTGCTCTAGGTAAGAACACCAAAAGTTCATTTCATGATAGCACTAGAAAAACCAACAATATTTTGAAATTAATTCATTTAGATTTATGTGGACCTATGTTTGTTCCTTCTCTTGGAGGATTGTGGTACTATATTTTGTTTATAGATGACTTCTCTAGGAAAACATGGATGTACTTCTTAAAGTGCAAAGAATCGGAAGAAATCCTAAAGAGATTTAAAGAATTCAAAACATTAATTAAAAATGTATCATGACATAAAATTAAAACTCTTAGAACTAATAATGGAGGGGAATACACCTCATATTTGTTTAAAAGGTTTTGTTAAAAAACAGGAATTAAGAGGGAGTACATTGTTCATTATAATCCAAAACAAAACGAGGTAGCAAAAAGAAAGAATAGAACAATTATAGAAGCTGGTAGAGCTATGATATTTGATCAAAATCTAGAATAGTAGCTTTGGGCAAAAGCCTCTTGTATTGTTATATATATTTTTTTAAAAAGCCCTCACTCCTACCTTAGGGATAAAACTCCTAAAGAAGTCTTTACTAAGGTTAAACCCAATATAAGTCATCTTAGGATTTTTGGGTGCCTTGTATACATCCATGTTCCAAAAGAAAAGAGAACTAAGTTAGAACCCTCTGAAAGGAAAGGTATTTTTGTAGGGTATAGTGAAACATCTAAAGCATATAAGATTTTCATACCTAGACAGAAAAGTATTGAACTTAGTAGGGATGTGATTTTTGAAGAAGATCTAGCATTTAAAAGAGCCTTAAGTTTTGAAAACCCCTCTCCTTTACCTAGTTCTGAAAAAAATACTGAGTCTAAGTCTCAGAGGAAGAACATAGAAGAAATTGAAGATGAAATTCAAAACCTGAATTTTGGAGAAACTCAAAATTCAAAGAAAAGACCACTTTGGGCCATCAAAACAGTCGAGTAAGCACAAGACTTTGTTGCACCTTCTAGAATAGTCAGAGAAAGCAAAAGACCCAATAGATTTTCTAGTTATACAGTGAACATGATTGATTTGTCTAAAACAGAACCAAACAATCCTTCAGATGCTATTAAACATATAGCTTGGAAAGAAGCTATGATAGAAGAATACCAATCTATTATGAAGAATGACATTTGGGAAATTGTTCCAAGGCCTAAAGGAAAATTTGTTGTTTCTTCCAAGTGGATATTTAAAATAAAGCATGCTGCTAATGGCAGCATTGAGAAATATAAAGCTAGATTTGTAACCAAAGGATTCTCTGAGAAAGAAGGGATTGATTATGAAGAAATTTTTTCTCTTGTTGCTAGATATACCTCTGTAAGAGCAGTCCTAGCTATTGCAGCATCGAAGGGATGGAAAGTACATCAAATAGATGTAAAAACAACATTCCTAAATGGAAAGATTACAGAAGAAGTTTATTTGGAGTAACCTGAAGGATTTGAAACTCATGATCCTAATGTTTTTGTTTGCAAACTCAAGAAAGCTCTCTATGGGCTTAAGCAGGCTCCAAGGGCTTGGTATGAAAGAATTGATAAGTATCCCACTGGCTTAGGATTCTCCAAAAATGAAACCAATCCAAATTTATATTATAAAAGAGATAAAGATAACATGGTAATTTTGATACTGTATGTTGATGATTTACTAATAATAGGTGATGATCATCTCATAGATCGATGCAAGAAAGATCTAATTAGAGAATTAGAGATGAAAGACTTAGGACTCCTTCATTACTTTCTAGACTGGAAGTACGACAAAATTCAGGCAGCATTATACTTAATCAAAGGAAGTACACATCAGATATTTTGAAGAGATTTGCAATGTGGAATTGTAAGTCCATGTCTTCTCCAATGGAGACTAATCTACATAAATTTAAAGAATTAGTAGTAGAATCACCTTCCATAGATTCTACTCTTTACAAACAAATGATTGGGTCTCTTATGTACTGGGTAAGTTCAAGACCTGATATTTGCTATCTTGTTAATGCCTTAAGTCAGTTTATGTGTGAGCCAAAGGAGATTCACCTAGTTGCAATCAAACATATTATGAGATACTTACAAGGCACTCTTAATCTTGGGCTCAAATATGAGAAAGTTGATTTAGATTTACATGGATTCATTGACTCAAATTGGGGTGAAAGTGTTAAAGATAGAAAAAATATTACAGGATGTTGTTTTAGTTTAGGATCAACAATGATATCTTGGATATGCAGAAAATAGTCTTCAATAGCTCAAAGTTCTACAAAAGTGGAATACATTGCAACAGCGATGGCCTGTCGAGAAGCAATTTAGCTAAGGAAGTTACTTGTGGGATTATTTGGGCAAGCCATGAATCCTATGATTATTCATTGTGATAATCAGAGTTCCATCAAGCTTTTGGTGAATCTAGTTTTTCATGACAGGTCCAAGCATATCAAAATTCCTTACCATTATGTAAGAGATATGATAGACAAGAATACTATAAAATTAGAATACATTTGCACTACAGATTAGACAACAGACATACTCACCAAACCTCTATCTAGAGTGAAGATAGACCACTTCAAGAGAAAACTTGGTATGGTTGAATTCTAATCCATTTGTATTCTTTAAATTATTAATAAAATAATTTTATTTGTTAGGTTATAGATTGTTATGGGTTCCACCATTTGTATTCGTTATTGAAGAGGTGACGATCTTTGAGATAATGAATACTTGTATAAAAGACATTATGAGAGATGATGATCCCTCAGATAATATATTTTACAGTATAGAACTACTGTTAGATCTAGGTGAGTTCAAGATCATTTGTGACTAATAAGCATTTTTATGCCTATTAATCACAACTTGGATAAAAGAAGAATTTAATCTCCAGAATTTATCCTGTTTTCTAGTAGATCTTAACTCAAGATCAAGTTGTGATATTAGGATTACCAATTCCTATGAGTCACAACCTGGATAAATGAAGAATTTAATCATTCTTTGGATTTTATCATGTGTATTACATTATATGCAATATTGACATCACTATTATAAGTGATGAGTCATATGAAAGATGGTTATATGACTCTGTATCATGTGATGTCATTTTCTCAAGAAGATTCAGATAGCTATAGAGTATCAATCTATGCTTATTCATCGTAATTGATGATGCTAGATATGTTATCTCTCAGTATGATTATCAAGTTAAGAGGGAGTGTTAAGTTTATAGCAATGATAATCTACTGGTCTTAGAGTGCATATCGCATCTAGTCTTCATCCTTTCTAGTATCATTAAGGCATTTAATATAGATCTTACACCTCTTGGGATGGGCGGCAATTTTTAGGATGTATTTATATTAACACCAACTTAACATATTATGGTAGTTCTTGTTTATGGTTAACCATCTCCATTAGTCGTCAATTTCTAGGAGAGGAGTATGAGCCAACCTAGATAGGGTCATGTCCCTTTGAGGGACATACCCTTTGGTCATGATATTAAAGGTGGATATTATTGTAGTTTGAGGACACATAATAATCACAAGTATGCTCCCTCAAGCAATAATACCAATTCAAATATATTGCAAGGATAATAACATTCATATCAAAGTTAAAAGAAGACAACTCCTCTCTACTTCAGAAGTTAAGATCACATTCAACAACAAAGGATATTATACAAGTCTAAATTATTTACTACAGAATTTGCAGAAACTTTACATTTTTGCAAATAAAACCAGTAGAATAACCAACAATGAACCAGTAAATGTTCATTAAAATACCTCAAAATACGTTATTGCATTTTACTTCAGCAATCCAATAACCAACTTTCAAAATATCCAATCTTAAACACAATATTACAGTCAAATTGGAGAACTAAGAAAGAACTTGTAACCACAAATGAGACACCTGGTGTGACGTCTCCATGAACAATGGGGTTGTGTCCACTATCTACCGACATGAGGGTTTTCGTCCTCAGGCTGGATGAAAGCTGAAGCTTTCCAACTAACTCTCTAAGAGAGAAATTGAAATCTGAATTAGAAACCAAGTATGTTGGAAATGAGTTGCATCTTCCCTTTTAAGAACAAACATGTGACTCTTGAGTCTTCGCATTCCCTTTTTTGTTTCTTTATTTCCTTTTTAAATAAAAACCTTTTCCCCCACTTAGGGAAATAAAGCTCACATAGATAATAAAGAGATATTAACAAAATCAGCTTAAGTTATAAAGTCATTATATAATAAATTTGTTAAATCTTTAGACATTAAAATATCCCATCAAATGGACTCGCATATGCATGTCAGATAGCTCATTGGAAAGCTCTCAACAAGACACTCCTAGTCCCACCCTAAAATGCCAAGAATGATGAGTATGTTGACTTACTAAAAATAGTAAGTACTTGGAAACCCCACTAAAAACAATCATGATTAGCCCGCAACTGAAATCGTCTAGGCCAAAGACCTCTCTAACTATATAAAAAACTTGGTTTTTCCATTGAACCAAGGCAAAATGGGCTAATGGCGCAACAAAACTCACTAGATAAAAAAGGGCACATGATAGTCCTCCCTTCCCAAAGATTGTTTTCCCCCAAGCAATCTGCACCTATGAGGTGAAACCAAATGCCTGGATCTCAACTCTGCGTCAAAAATGATAATATGTCCAATTGTTGCACTACACTAGTGTAAACATCTCTAACCCCAAAGTCGTAAAACAACTTGGCATGAACTTGAACACCCATAATCTACATACCTGACATCCAAAACATCTTATGTGTATACTCAATCTAGACAACCTGCCATGAGTTATTATAACAAAACGAAGGGCTTGCTACCCAATTGAGTACCTCACTCCAACCGTGACTACACACATCTCTAATATCAAGAGGTGGTAGAGCTCAACAATAGACCAATTCCATTGAGAATAGAATGCAACAAATCACTCCTCTTGACTTCCTTCTTTGTAACCATCTCTGTAAAAGCTCCACCTAGATACCAAGTGGGAACCTATGTGATGTCATTGATACCTCCCATTGACTCTTGTAATACTTGTGCCCATGAAGAGGATAATATCTGCCAAACTATCTCATAAACCATAGAACCCTAATGGAAATCATGGAGTAATCCAAAATAGGTGTCGCAAGAGTAAACATCTCAAAAGAGAGCAACTCAAAAAGCCATCTTATCTCGCCTCCCTTAATTGTGTAAGGACATACACCACACGAACTATCCAAATTTTGGGCACAAGACTCTGACCTCATCTTCACCATACTAGGATTGGTGAAGCCCATCAATAGAACCCAACCAAGCTATATTACTAACTCTGTCAATACTCAGGTCCCAAAGCAAACCGCTCTCGCATCCATTGTTCGTAAGGAGATACAAACCACTGAAGGAATCTACAATCCCACAACTACATCCAACCTCAACAAGACTCCTATAAATATGCTAACTCTATATGTAATCTAGCTATTAGTAACTAACATCATAACCACCATGTGACATAAAAGTAAGCAACACACTCAATACATATCACTATAGTGAAAAATTATCTAGTGCCCTTATAAGTTATCTACCATCACCACATGGTTCAAATACTAGGAACCTCTAATGCCAACTTCTAAAGATGGCAAAACTTCATCCCACAATGGATAATACAATCTATGAGTCAACTCTTCTTGCGCCTCATCAAATCCTCAATGTGTATATCAAACATAAAGTGATGAGCACTCCTCACTGTATAGTCACACTACATAATCTCAACCTCAGTCAATGACTCATCATATGGTAGTATGTGTCCCCTAGATGTTGATGAAGCATTTCCATGTTGATCAATGCTCGCACTATCATCAATAACAACCTCCTCAATGGTCATATCTGAATGATGGGCTAAATTAGAGCTTGCCAAATTAATTGTTCATTTAACTCAGCAATCTGATTTTCTACTTCATGAAATGCCACTAAAGTATCCTCAAGGGTGTTCTTGGCATCCCATGAGCTCATATCTACATATATTTGTTTATGCTTCCTTCTTCCTCAGTGCTTTTGAGTAAATCTCAAGGTCAAAGAGATGATCAAAATCTAAAAGGTGTAAGTAATCTGATTTCCTAGTTTTCACCCTTTGTATTATTAATAGTTGTGAAAATTCCTCTTTAACTCCCTTTTGTCTCCCCTCTATCTATCCCTTCCAAAGGTTGTTTTCAAACATCCCGTAAGTGTCATTTAAAGTGTGATAAAGCTGCAATAATCTTATCTTCAATTACTTTCATTTGACTCTCCAAATGAGGTGAACTAGTAGGTGTATGAGATAAGTCAAATGCATATGAGGTGGGAGAAAGTGTTTCCTCATACATATTCATATCACATGTAGAGACTCGTAGGTTTGAATCAAAATTAGCGTCAGCACTCACAAAAGATGTTGAGACCTTATAATTCACTGATTGGACAATCTTCTTCAAAGTGTTATCAACATTTTCATCAAGAGCACTAGTGTCAGTAGCCTTGCAAGAGACCTCTACTTCCATGCTTCAATCAATAAACCTATACCATGTTTAACATCTTCTACATGATCATGACAAGGCTATGAATTAGTGGTAGTTGGTTGCTCTTCTTTTTCAAGACTACCAGTAAGATGATTATGTCCTTATATAAATTTATGCACTTGTCTTTCACTAGGAGATCTTGGGCCAATTCATAATATTTCTTTTTTGTCATATTGGTCTTGTTTTGAAGCTTTGGATGGAAATCCATGTAATCAGTAAAGGGTAATTCTTTTTGAACCTGTGGAGGAAGTTTGTTGTACTCATCATATATGCTGAGTATTTCAGTTCTTGCGTCATGTGGGAAATTTTTGGCTAATTATTGCTATAATTTAACAAGATCTTTTTTTTATTTTTTTCGAGTCGTGTACTTTCCCCATGACTAGATATTACTTGTCTCTACAAGAAAATGCTCAACTTTAATGCAAATCTAGTCTAGACCAAATAAATACAAATAGTTGAGTATAGCAGCATACAAACTCTCAACAAATGTTTAGATTCTATTAATTGTCTTCCCCTATAATTTGGGCAAACACTTCTCAAGATTTGAGTTTGATACCAATGAAAGATCCTCTAGTGGTTTTGCTTTGTTATTTTAGCAAACAACTTGCATGAATTTTGGTTATAAATTTCAACAACAAAGAATATGGTCTTTCTCACAAATATGCAAAAAACACGAGACATTAAATCAAGCACATTTTGTCAAATAGTTAACATTCAAGGAGTGTTCTTATAGAATCAATTGCCCAAATTGCTCCACAAATATGATGAGTATTCTTAATTTTCCAAACTTGCAACACCTTGAATTCTTCCTAGTAGATTTAAGAGTCTAGTATGTAGTATACGCATACAGGGCCACTTCGAACATTAGCAAAACAATTCTCAAGTTCCAAATAATAATTCCCACTTTAAACATTCACAACAATTAAAAACGTTTTATGGCTTGTGTGTATGCCTGCCTTAGACTTTAGAATAATCTCTCAATATTGTAACTCTACAATTTCTAAATACATATATAATGTCGGTTACTTGGGAGCTCTCACACTATTTTGTATTGTTCCAACTATTTGCAGTGTCATGAATAAGTCTACATTAAATAGTCATTAAGTGTTGATACCACAAATTTCCACCTTCTAACAAATAGTGAAGGTTGACTAACGAAATGACTTCAAAATGAATCAAAGTCAAGCCTTATACTTTCACGTCCAACTCATTGGTCTTTACTGCTCATATTAAAGGTGATTAATTTTTTGAGAGAGACATTGTTACATACAATATGTTCTTCCAATGTTGTTGGCTAGTAATGCTATTTTTTCCTTCCATAAACATATATGCTAAACTTGCACTAACTATCATATTGACTCTATTATTTTTCTTTGCACACAACCTGCTTATAAACAATGTCTTCATTCTTATCAGTAATGCTTGCAACTGGGAGCAAATTATTCTTCTACAGTAAACCAATCATGGAAGGGTAAACTAACTAGTTTGCATGCCAAAATAACACCCAATCGACCAATAGGAATGTGACGTCTTTGAATGCTTTCAAATGTTTAAATAAAATATATAGCCCGTGTTTTTAAATATTGAATATTTTGATGTATCAAATTATTTGTAACTTCTCATCTTAGCCATGTAATACATGGTCTGTGGGATAATAGAAAACACTATATGGCAGAAATATCATAATCGCTTCTAGTAGACCGCTTATTGCCCTTGATATTATTTACCTCCACAAATGCTAGACTTAGACCCAAAATTTTCTTACCATGTATGTGTATTGATTGAAACCAAACTTCTACGACTTTGTACACTTATTTTTAATTTTGGCATATTCAAAGGTGTCACCTGTAGGAAACTCACATAAGTCTTGAATGAAATTCTCTACTAGGGCTTTGCATGTTGTACAACATTTTTTTTTTAAATTTACTTCTAGTTTTGCACCCGTCATATCGCATTAATTATGGGATCATTAGGGTTTTTTTATTATGGCTCTGACCAACTTTAGCTCAATATGTTTTATTGGTGCTAGAGTTGCTGCAACAAATGCTCATGGTGCCTCCTCTGAACAAACAATCAAGAAGTTTTTTTCGAAAGTGTTTCACGAGGTAAGCCCTATGCCCCTAATATCCTCCTTTACATTGAAGAGTTTGAAGATGCATGTAGTTGGTTAGAACACCATACCCTAATAGGGTATTTCGTGGGTTGCACTCCTCCTGAAAGTATGCTCAAAGAATGGGTTGCTAAGACTTGGACTCCTCATAAAGTTTGGCTCAATGGCATTCAAAGCCTTACTAAGGGCTTTTTATTATTTTGTTTTGCTAGCCCTTCCTAGGCCAACGTGGTTTTCAACCACAGGTCATGGCTAGTGAGGTCTTCATTACTAGTTTTCCAGTTGTGGTCTCACAACTTCTCTGTGTCTGATGACAAGAAGTTGAAAGTCCTTGTCTAGGTTGAGTTTCTGGGGCTCCCCTACTCTGCTGGAAATTTATTCATGTTATTGTTCAAACCCTTGGAAGGGTAGTTTGTGTGGAGCTAGAGAATTTTTTCAATGCGTGCCCTCAAAGGAGGGTTTACATTGAGGTAGACCTTTCTTGTGACCTCAACGAATATGTGGATATTCAGGTCAGAGCGCACACCTTCACTCAGAAGGTGTTGTACTTGAACCTATCAAACACCTATTATAGATGTTAGTCGGTTGATCACAAGATCAAAATTTTTCCCTCCAATTGTGCCTCGCAAGATAACTCCTACTAAGGAGGTGCAAGAAAAGCCTATTGATAACACCAAAAAGGATGAATGGACAATCATGATGCGTAAGGGTAAGGCTTCCTTACCGCTTAAGCATCAAGGGTCTTCTTTCGAGCCTTCACTAGAGATTGTTCCTGTTAGTACCTCTATTACATTTGTCACTCTGATGGCTCAGCCATCCATTTCAAACTCTAGTTCCTAAGGGATGGACTTGATTGTGAGTGCTTCTCGACCGACTTGGGTCCACACTCCACGGGTGGTGTCCATGGTTATCCCTCATGGGTCTCAACACTTGCGACATTCATGTAGTCCTGAAGGTCATGGCAAAGACCCCGATGGTGGCTTAAAGAAGAGGAAACTCATCTCTGTGGGAGTTTCCTCTCCTACACTTACCTCTAGTAAATTCTTGCACAATAGTTTCTCCTCTCTTGGGGATGAGGAAGATATGCAAGAGTTGTTTCCATGAATTTTCTCTCATGGAATGTGCAAGGTCTCATCGACCTCCCTCACAAATACTGTGTGAGACAATAGACCTTAGATTGGTATCCTAGACATCCTTTTCCTCCAAGAAGTTAAGATTTTAGGGTTTGTTTAATGCTTCGTGCCATGTTATGGCCAAACAATGTTGTTTTTTTCTTCCCAGCATGAAGCTGGTTGAGGTGGTGTAGTTTTTCTTCTCTCACCTCATTTGATTTCCTCTGTTATTGCTCATGGGTTTTTTTTTCCTTCAACAATCATTCTTTTGGGATTGTTAATGTTTATGATCCCAATAATGTTGTTGAAATCCCAAATTTGGCGCTGGATGGCGGAGTCTCTGCCACCTGCCACTTGGGTTGTTTGCGGAGACTTTAATATGGTTGAGTTGGCTTTTGATAAAGAAGGAATTTTTCCATTTCGATGAAAAACTAGAGAATGAGAAGCCTGATATTACATGCAAAATAAATTAGGCCTTTCTGATCCCAATGCCCACCATCGTCATTCTGGTGGGACTTGGCATACTTGGTCTAAATTTAGAGTCGACTCTGACAAGATTTTTAAAAGGCTTGATCGTGCAATGATATTTGGACAATCTTTTTTTCCTTTTTTTGAAGAAAGGAAATTACTTGTCATTCCTCTATCAGATGTGATATTGTCAGATCATTTCCCTAATCTCTTTACTGTCACCTAGCAAACAGGTTAGAGGTGTCCTAAAACTCATTTTTTCTCAACACGTCAGTGCTGAGTCATGAACCCACTATGACTCATATTTTGCATGTGTGGAACTTAGAGCCTTGACCCCACACTCAATTTGGGTGGATACAGTGGTGGAATGATGCCATAAACCGTACAACAAGATTTCTCCAGATTTATGGTAGGCAACTTGCCCTATACTACAGGCGCTCGTCTGAAGCTACCACTAAAGATCTGTGTGCAACTTTTGATGCTCTAACCTTGAATCTGTTTGATTCAAACCTACAACTTTGGCTTGCCAATCTTTGTTGTCAAAAACAAAGTGACAATAATTATGTTGCTAAGGGAGCCCAAATCAAAGCCCTCCTTCACTGGCTCCAAGTGGGAGACCAAGCTTCAAAAGAGTTTTTTCAAGCTCTTAAAGCTCATCATACTTGTGTAGGGATTAAAAGAATCAAGGAAAGGTAGTGAATTCTTTCTAACCTTCTTGACATTCTATAAGCCTTTGTTCGTCACTACAAGAAGGTTTTCACCATTTAGGATTTCACTCCTAAGCATGAGCAAGCCTTGAAGGAATGCACTATCATTACTCCTAACTATCTTGCGGTTCAACAACATGCTTTCTGTGAGAAATTGCTTACCCTTGGTGACCTCAAGGAGGCTATTATTTCCATGGCGGATGACAAAGCCCCTAGGTGCAAGGGGTTCCCCTATGAATTCTACAAAGCCTTTTGGGACTCCATTGGGCTTGATCTTAATAAGGTGTACCTCAAAGCGTATCATTCAAAATCTGTAGGCAATATTATTAACAAAGGAAACATAAATTCAATACCTAAAACTGGAGATTCAGAGGACATCTATAATTAGCAACCCATCACCTTATTGAATATTTCCAATAAAATTATAGCCAAAGCCCTGGCACTCAAAATTTGCCATCTTCTACCTTTGATTGTTTGTCCAGGACAGACTAGTTTTATCAAATCCTACTTCATCCTGGACAACATCATTGTTGTCTAGGAAGGTATGGAATGGGCCTGCAGATCTAAGCAACAAGCTTTTTTTCTCAAAATTGACTTTGCTAAAGCTTATGATTGCATAGAATGATTTTTTATTCTGGCTATGCTTCGTGCCCTCAAATTCGGCCTTGTATTTCTCCAGTCTATGGAGATGCTTTTTGGCGAAGCTTCCGCCTATAGAACCATCACTGGCAAGTAGTCTAAGGCCTTTGGCCTTTTTAGATCCATTCGCCAGGGTGTCCTCTAGCTTTTACTCTGTATGTTATGGTTGTCGAAGGGTTTGATTGCCTATTGGCGCATTCCATCTATTTTGGTTGAGTTTGTGGCATCTCTCCTCCGAAGTCCTTGTCTGAGCTAGTCAATAGACATTTTGTTGGTGACTCCTTCCTAACCCTGATTGAGGATGAAGATAATGTCAGTAATGCACTTCAATGTTTGCAAACCTTCTTCTTGGCTTCTACTTCTGTCATTCAATGTCACAATACTCTTTGCTACAGACAATCCTTCCTACCTGCTCTATCATAGCTTGCTCAACTCCACTGGAGATAGATCCAGCATGGAGAATTTTTTTGGTTTTTGGGTATCCCCTTTTCTTTTCAGGCCTCAGCGGTTGATCTTTGGAATGCCATGCTTGACAAACTGCTAAAAAGTTGGATTATTGGCTTACTAAGCCTCTCTTGCTTGTTGGCAAGTTTCAAATTTGCTCAAAAGTTTTGGCTGCTACTGATGTTTATTACTCTTCTTGTTGGGCTCCATCCAAAGCCTCATACGCTAAGTTGGAAAAGCTCCTCAGAGACTTTCTCATGGCTTTGGATGTGGAACACCATGGTTTCCACCGAGTTGCTTGGGAATACTGTTGCTTGCCCAAAGAGTCTAGTGGTATGGACCTTATTTCCACTCAAAAACAAGGCATTACCTTGTGCATCAAGTATGTTCTCAAGGCCCTTTTAGCAGATGAAGCTTGGAAGATCCTTCTCTAACATTGCATCTCCTCTAGTTTTCTTTCCAACGAGCCAGTGTGGAAGGGGATAGGGTTTCAAACCCTTCTCATCACCTCAGAACTTGTTCACATTCAAGGCTCCTTTGTGGTCAAGAGCATTTGGAAATCTTGGGAAGCTATTAAGTCGTGGCTTTGTTGGGCTGGAAACAGTTTCAAAGATGGGATCTCCATGAATCATTACAATTTGTGGTGGTCACCCTTGTTTGCTATCAAGGGTATGCCACTTGCCAAGATTCAAATTGTCAATGCTCTGCATTTTTTCAAACGTGACATTAGGACACCCAAAGATCTATTCTCTAGAGTCACCATGAGTATGAGATATTGGGAAGATATGTGAATCTAGTATTGTTTGACTCACCCAAATCGTCAAACATTTGATTTACTAGTCTATGTTTTTCCCCCTTACTTCATAAGCTAGCTATTCAATTTGCCAAGCCTTGGTGGAAGGACTAGGAGTGGTATCCATGTACTCCTCTTGTCAATTACAAGCCTATAATGTAATACTTTTTGTTGATGCCTCACGTGCCCATGGTTGAGACTCAACACCACTGGCACCTTCAATCCACTCAACAGAATTGGAGATACAGGTTTGATATTATATGGAAAGCCATTACTGAGCCGAAGATTGCACACTTTGCATGGTGTGCCCTCTAGGACCGCGGCTTAAGCATCTAGGTATTCCTAACCCATGATGTCCATTTTGCGAACAACTTGAGTCTTTCTTTCACATATTTTGGTTTTGTTGCAGAACTCAACAATATTGGCTTTGGATACATGACTTGTTCAGGCCCCTTTATGCTAGAGTAGTTTTCTTGGCATATGGCCTTGCTTGGGGACTCCACCAAGATGCCCTTCAAATTCTCTTAGATTTGGCATGCTTTCAAAGTGGAGATTTTGTTATCTTTATGGAAAGATAGAAATTTGGTGTTTTCTACTCACACTTTTCTTGATATTACCGTGTTTATGTATACCAAATCTTGCATTTGCAATAATGTACAGCTATAGATTCAAGTATAGGCCAACAAGGTGGCCTTAGAGTTGGCCCACCTATAGGAGTTGCTCAATCATTCGGGCAATGCTCCATGTATGATTGCTCAAGTGCCACTAGATTCTTCTTTGGTAAATCAAACTCCACCCCATGGTTATCGTCGCAAGTGTAGCTCCTTGGTTTGGCATCTATAGACACCTCACTCCCAAGCCCCACACTGCTCTCCTAGTGGCTGGGATGTTCAACGCCACCACTTTTCCTCTCTGTGATGTGGCTTTGTAGTTCCTGGATGCTCCTCCTATTGCTTCTACTTCTACTAGTTGGCCGACTCCTCATGCCTCTGATCCCAAGTGGTCATTCCCCCACCTGGACCTAGCCATTTCACCTCCTAGGGCAGAGGGAGAAGAAAAGTAACAAGCTTCTATTGTTGCTGACAACGGGTGGGCTCCTCCTGAGCCTTCTTCCAACCTTGTGGACAACTAGGGTTTTCATGATAAACATGATCCTCCTCCCTCGATTGGCGTTGCTTTAGCTGCTTGGGGGAAGTTCTTTTTTTTTTTTAATGAATAGTTGTTAAGTGTTTTTGGCTCTACATCGAGTGAACTTTCGCAAGGTGATCTTGTATCCCCCA
Organism: Cupressus sempervirens; assembly: GCA_028749045.1. Taxonomy (NCBI): domain Eukaryota; kingdom Viridiplantae; phylum Streptophyta; class Pinopsida; order Cupressales; family Cupressaceae; genus Cupressus; species Cupressus sempervirens. Next base: position 321,363,518 of record CM053791.1, read on the forward strand.
GTCCCTTTTTTGTGAATATGTAACTTTAATTTTTATTAATAGAGAAGGGACTATTCGTCAAAAAAAAGGTGTCACATATACTCATAAACTAAGCGACAAACCACAAGTCGAACAACCCAATAATTCATGTTTTCCTTATAGTTCCAGTATTTATGTGAGGCCTCACCCCAACCCGTCATAGCATGGATATTTTATTTACATTTTGATATTCGAGACCTTGATATTTTGACAGTTATTCGAGAATCAGATGGACAATGGATTGCTTTATCTATTGATTTTGATACTTCAGTAGTGTTTTACATTGTTATATGCACTATGAACCTGTTATTATGTAAGAAATGTTTGAACACATATGGATGCAACTTTATGACATGATATTATCAAATTATGTGCGATGTGAAAAGTTAATTTGATTCTGATGATTTCTGATTTATAGATAAATGTTAATTTGATTATGATGACTTATGACATGCAAATTTTGATAACTTAACATTTCGAATGTAATAATTGAAAAAGACTAAGAAAGGAAATCTAATTCGAATTATGTTAATATTGATATTATTATTATATGCATTTATGTTGTATATGTTTATTTGACCCCTTGGACTACTGATGCTCAAGTTTAATGTGCAGGAAGAGGAACCATGGAAATTCTTGGGGGAACAAGTTCCAAACCTTTTGAACACAATTTAACCAAGGCAAATCTTCGGAAGATTCAAAAGCCTCATTGTGAAAGTTTTTTTTTTTCTTTGTAATTGTATGGTTGCTTGCTCGCTTGTGAATATGTTTATTCATAATATATGTGCATTAAGGACATGTGATGGTGAAGTGTAATGTATTTTAATGTGTCACTTGGCACTTGTATTTGTATATGTGTTGATGACATGTCACCTAGAGTGTTGGTCACAAGGCCACTTAATCCTGGTCTTTTCCTTTTCTTCCAATTAATGTTTAAGTACACCCACTTGGGAGAGAGTGTTAGGATGGGTCACCATCATGTTGATTTTCGAATTCAAACTTTTTAGGGATTTTAGGGGTCCTAAATGGGATCCTAAAGTGTCATTTTATTGATAAAAAGCCACCCTAATGGTAGTATAACATGTTAAGGGCCTAAATTCAACTATTTTAGTGATTACCTAACTTAGGGCACCCCTTAAACCAAGCCCTCTTGAACCAATTCGAAATTTTGAGTTTCCCCATAGAGTACCCTCAAAATCCCACTTGGTCAACTTTCTTATTTTGGAGGAGCAACAATGTAAGAAAGGGAAGGCTAGATGTTCCTACTAAAAAAAGGTTAGTAGAGAGTCTTTCTAGTGGGGGGTGACAAATTAGTGGGTTTTTCACCCACTCTCTAATTTTAGAGACAGTTAGGTTTGGAAGGAGATTAAGGGAGCTCTACTACAACTATCATTACCCTAGCTTGGACCAAGGTTGGTGTTCTTAAACAATGCTTCACTTTATTTTCTTCTTTCTTTTAGTATGGCAAATAAATCTACAAGTGTGAAGGTTTTGTTGATGGAGCATGCATTGTGCTTGAATTATTGCATTGTGGACATGGCATTTTGTTGTATAAATGTGAATGTGTTATGTGTTCTTGAAGATTTCCTTTTGGTTCTGTTGCCTTCTTGATTTTCTTGTTTTGAATGTGAGTGTTGAATGTGTTCATGGGTGTGAAGGCTTCACTCACCCTTGGGAGGGAAGAGAAGCCTTGGGTGAAGGGCATAGTTGGGCTCATCATTGCAGTTGAGAGAGTTACCTCATGATGAGGATTTGTTTTATTTCATGGAATATGGGCTCCATTGAAGCTATATACCTTTGTTATAGTGGGAGATACAAGGGGTTTTGTGTGAATAAGGAGGAGATGTTTATGATGGCCATGAGAGGCAAAATGCAATGGCAATATGTTGTTTATGTTTGGTTATGGCATCTCCTCTTTGAAGAGCCCACCTTCACCCAATGTGAGATGATTATAATGGTGAATCATTGTGCAAGCCATGGGAGGGAGTTGTTTTGTGTTTGGTGTAGTTTTTTATGCAATGGCAACTGATGTATGTATGTAACCCGTTTGGTCCTTGTTTTCCTACTGAGTGGGTGGCTTTATAGAAGCCTTGGGTGGGAGGTGAGCCTCCATGGTTCCTAGTTTGTGATCATGTGCAGGTTTGTGAAGATGGTTTTCTTGAAAATGTTAGAGTTTCACCCTTGACAATATTGGAAAAATCAAATGGGTAAAGAGAGGCCCATATTTTTATGTCATCACAAATGTATTGTGACCTTCAAGTTCCATTGTGATTTCATTTATATGTAAAAGAATATTATTATCATGGTGTATTGTTTGAAAATGTGAAAGGAAAGGTTTAGTGATGGTATCTATTTTGCTTGTAAGAAAATATCCATTGTGAAATTAGATGTAATATGATGAAATTATGTAATAAGATTCATCTTCTTATCTTATTTGTACATCATTTGATGGAAATGCTTCATATATATGTTGGGTGAAAAAATATTGTAGATATAAGATGATCAATTCAAAATAAATGGATGTTGTGTTGAAATTTCATAGGTTATGTAATGGAAGACTGTTGTTGTACTTGATAGTTCACTACGTATGTATGAAAATTTTTGAACATTCAGGCCTTCAAGTTTTAAATAAACTCATAGGCTAGGTAACACCATTACATCCTTAAGAATATTCATCAAAAGTACCATGGTGGGATAAGAGGGGGGGGGGGGAAAGTTTGAAAGTAATACATATTTTCAAATCTATGAAAAAAGAAAATTGTAGGTGTGCATTCCACCTCTCTAGAAAGTGTATGGGAAAGAAATTAATTCCTCTCCCAAGAATACAAACCAATAAAATATAAAGGAATATATTTGAGATGTCTATAAGCTAAGGGGTTATCATGTAGGTAATGTGATTCCTGACCTTTCTCAAGAAAATTCACATCATCTTAAGGGGATGTACTAAAGCCATCCATGACACCTTACAAGAAAAAGAATAAAACAATTAAATAATCATAAAACTTGGATCTCAAATAAAATAAAATAAATTAAGATATATATATATATATATATATATATATATATATACCAAACATCATTTTTGGTACCCAATCCTACCTAGGTGTTACCTTGTCATTATGGTCAAAACAAGGAAAAAAATAATCATGTAAAGTAAGTGGTTGTGGTTTCCCCAAGTTGGCCTTGTTCCTTGGTATACGTGGGCACATGTAATAAACAAGATAAGGCTTTTTGCAGACCTGACACAAGTCAACTTTGTCTCTAGGTGCTTGTTGGAGGGAATGTAAAAAGTATGTGTGCTTGGGATTCTCCCCACCTTCCATGCCTAGGGGGAACTAGACATGAACTTGGGGGAATGGTCCAAGTGTAAATTGGAGGTTTTAGGCAAGCCCAAGTTGAAATCCTTGTATTGCAAGCTTCTTTTGACATGACAACCCACTTGGTGCCCTAGAAGGATGTGCCCTTGTCATTCACCTTGGAAAGAACAAAAAGGGGTACGTGAGTTTGAAAAAAGGGGAGATTTTGTATAAAGGGGAAAAGACATGTTACTAAGGAGGCCAATTTTTTTTAAGGGATTGTGTGGAGTAATTTTTATTTTTTATTTTTGTTTAAGGATTAGCATAAAGTGGTGGTTGGGCTTAGTGCAACTCAAGCTTGTTTCAAGTTTTGGGATGGGTTAAAAAAATAAGGGGGCTTTGCAAAAATATAGTGTTAGGATTATAAAAAGGAGTAGGATAGGCTAGTAAAAATATTTGGACATAGGTTAATGATAGTGTATTATATGAAAATTTATTTATCAAGGTGACATTGCGATTAGTGGGTTTAGTTAGACATGTAGATGTTAGGGAAAGTAGCAATTTAAAGTATTGTGGAGGGATTACTTGGAATTAAAGATATGTAATATTTAGGATAGTTTTTTAACATGATGTATTAATAGTTAAAAGGAAAAAAAATTAAGTGGAGAGTCTTAATATTGTTTAAATAGAGATTTGTCATGGGTATCTAATATAAACTTTGGAATAGGGATTAAAAAAAATTAGACTAAACTTAATAACATGGTATGGTAAGCTTTAATTTAGCAAATTAAGAGAAATTATGATAATAATAAACAAATAATTAGAGGAAAATAAAATTAAAATTAAAATGACAAATAAAATAAATAGTTAATAAATGGGCCCTTGTTAATAGCACCTATTTAACGAGTTACCAATATGGTCAAGGCAGGAACAAGGATTATATATCAGAAGTTCATTAAGTGGATACATATGTACAATTAAATAAAAATGAAAGATAATGAGGAAATGTATGTAGAAGGGCAACTATTTTTTAACACATTTAGGTAAATTATAAATCATCTTTACATTTTTAAAACCTAGAACCATTACTTCTAGTTAAATACGAAAATTTGAATTTCACTTACATTTGCAAAATGTCATAATTAAGAGAGTAGAAGGTGGAAGGGGTTATAACCAAAATATCGTTATAAGCTTAGTATTGCAACCATTGATAGACAACCAGGTGATCCCTCATAGAACACTTGAAGTCTAGATTTCGAATGAAACAAATTGTGTTCCATTGAATACTCTACCATACCCAAATTTAGTGGAGATACACATCGGCAAGCCACCGTTCTTTTGGACATAGGTCTATGCATAAAATCTATAATACACCTTTTAGAAAACAAAATTGTTGTGTTTTTTACCTTATAAATTTAGGGCATGAAAATTTATAATATGTTGATTGCTTCGTTCTATTATTCATGACAACAAACATATGTTGAATTTAAATTGGAAAGGGCCTGTGATACTTTTTCACCCAAACATTCCACTTGGCACTATAGTCTATAAAAATATTGAACAAAATATACAGTTGAAGCATTAAGCTCTTCCCATGTACAAAGCACGTGGATGTTTTTTCAAATAATTGTCCAAAACTTTAGTCGGAAAAAGAAATAATAGATCACCCTCAAAATTTGTTTCAAATATTTATTTTGGCAGCATTTCTAAACACCCAATAACATTCACTGGGAATTATTTCAATAAACTTTGCAATAAATATTTGACAACAATACCATATTCCTTGCTTAAATATTTCCGCTCCTTTGCCCAACTTTAGCTTAATATATCAGCCCCTTACAATATTTTGGCCCCTCTGAATATTATAACACCAAACTGCAAAAACATTAAACAAGATTCTCATAATCATGGCCCAAACTCTTGAGATAGTAAAATGTTAATCAATACATTCAACAATCCATGTAATTCAAATGAATGCATGATTGCCTACAACTTCAAAAATAGAGTTTGCCCAAATGTAAACATTTAAATCCAACCTAATATTCTTTCTTTGTAATTCTGTAAATTTTTTTTTGAAGAAACTTGATTATACCCAATAGCATGGCAAGTTCGACGCCCTGATACCACTGTAATACCTTGAAGGATATTTACCCCAAATTTACTAAAATATTTTTTCAGAAATATCTTTTTATGAATAAAACTAGTAGAATTAACTAGTAAATGCTCATTAAACTACCTCAAAATATGTTATTACATTTTACCTCAACAATATAATAACCAACTATCAAAATATCCAGTCTTAAACACAATATTACAGTTAGACTGTGTTGGTGTAAATAAGTATTTACTTATTACACTTTACTTAAGTTTACTTAGGTCAATGCATTATTTTATTATTTATTAGCTAGACAATTAGTAGTTTGCGTACTCATTTGAGTTGTCATGTTGAAAACACTAGAGTAAGCAACTCTAATTCAGCACATGGTGTCTACAACATTGGAGTTTGCATAATTAATTGAGTTGTCATGTTGACAACACAGTTATACAAACTCTTAATCAAGCACATGGTGTCTACAACATAATTTTATGTGCTACACCTTTGTAGGCTTATCCTCTCATCATTGCATTTACTCTTGTGCTTACTGGAGGATGATCCACTCCTTGTGGACATGTGCTTGGTTGTAAGACTTATCAGTGTGCTAACTCCTAGACATTCTAGAAGCATTCTGGAGGCCTTTATATTCAGGCACTCCTAGTGTGTATGTACATGACATTACATCAATTCATTTTGATATTTTTATTTTGATTGTACTTTGGTCTATTTTGTGCTTGGGCTTGAGTTCCTTGATCTTGGGTGATTTTTCCCTAAGGCAAATTCTTACATGGTATCAAAGCTGAGGAAAATTATCTTCACATAGCCATTGGAGATCATTTTATTACCTCACCTCTCGGAGGACCTCGACCCAGATCCAGAGTATCTCAGTCACTGAGAACATCTAGAGCCAAAGTGAACCTCGCCATTGCATCCAGAATGTCGATTTAGTGAAATTTGACTATAAATTCACCTACCCTAGGCCATAGTCAAATTTAAGGCAAAATATTTTTGCAAACCAGCACCTGAAGACCCAATTTTCAAAGTATGATATCATCATTTTTTAGATCTACGAATTTATTTTCAGATCGGTGTTATTTTCTCTACAATTTCCATCAAAAATTTTCTGCAATTTTTAGAGCAATTTTTTTTTTTTAAATGTAGGCCGTTAGGCTTGCAAAGAAAAAAAAATTGTAAGAACCGAATGGTGAAACCCTGGGCCCCACAAGGAATATTCCCTATTATTTTGAAATATTTCATTCATATTGTCAAGCGATCACAAAAATGTCAGCCTTAACAATATCGGCCGAGCCTAACCCCTGGCGGAATGCACCTACAACAACTAGCAAGCCCTTCAACTCTAGTGGCTTTGTTTATTTAAGCTCCCTGAACTTCATTATCTAAACAATCGGTTGCTCTTTCCCACATTCGATGTGGGACTAACACCCCACATTCCAACCATCTTAAAAACTTTTGCGGCACCAAGTTCTAGCGTTGTTTCCCATGCTCTGACGTCCTTACTCATTCTACAGCAATTCAAACTCCTAGTGGTCTACACCCACCGGCCATTTTCTTTACTCTGGCATTGTGCTTTAAACCCCACGACTACATTCACTTTACTAGTTGTTCACTAGCTCACCGGCAATTTTCGTAACTCCCAACGTTCTCCACTTTTTCGAAAGCGATTTTTGGCAACTTACGGCACAGACCTCTACTCGGCCGATCTGAAATTTGGCACTGACTGCACTACCTTCTGGCATTGTTTTTCTCTTGCCAGTCTCTATCTACACTCCAATGGTACCTCCACGTTGGATCTCCAACACCAACTATGACTCCTAGCCCTCCTGCCCATTTTTTCTACGCTAACCTGCAACTTGGATCCAAATTAGCTCCTACTGTCTAAACAATACTCATTGGCCGCCGATCCCTTTCTAGTGCTTTTTTTTATGCTGCCACACTACATTAGCAAACAACACTATTTGACACAATGTTGCCAACTCTGCAGCCTACTTAGCAAGGAGCCACATCAACTCCAACTCAATTGCTTAACGACGACGTGTGTTAGTACACGTCATTGCCACGTAGCCTTCTATACGATTGTACCAATCTGTATGACACGTTATTTGCCACATCACCCACAGGTTGTTTTTTGTTGATGTCAACAATTTACTATGCTAAATTTGACGGTCGTCTAACTATCATTCATAGGCCCAATTGAACTATTGCGACAGCCATTTGACCATCAAATTTAACCTCACTGTTTGTTGCCCATACCCCTCTCTAGATTCAATTTTTATTTGACAATTTGAGTTTGGGAGGGCATAACTCAATCATCCAAACTCCCAATAAGGTGTGATTTTTTTTTTTGGGTAGAATTTCTTAAACTTTTCACTAGTGCTATTCTTTTCTAGTTTTGGTGCATGGATTTGTCAGAAATTGCATTTTTTGGCGACTGTACCTATCCAATTCTACATTTTGCAACTTCAAACACTCTATACAGGCTCATCTAGACACATTTTCAGGTTTCATTTTTTTTTTAAGTACTTAATTTTTTGTCTACTATCTAGATCTATAATCAGATTATAGGCTTGTGTGGACAGAAATATCACTTTCAGAATTAGGTCCTTTTCTACATTGTATTGTTTTGATTACTCTTCCAAATTGTTGCACATCTGAGCTACAGTGCTTAGTTCCAAATTTGAACCTCAAAAGGAAGTTGTAAACAGCAAAATCAGAAGTCCTTTCTTTATACATTTTGAGAAGTGGCCTATTGTACACGCACTACATATAAATTACCAAAAGCTTCTTCTTCTTCTTCTTCTTCTTTGGGGGGGGGGTGTCTTTTGATTGAGTAAATAGAGGCGGGGTGTGTCTCTTATGTTCTTGTTTCTCTTTTTCACTTGTGGTGTTTTAATTTTCTACATCATGGGTTCACCTAAAACTCCACTTCTAACTTTACACAAGTATACTACATGGAAAGATATTGTATGGAGTAGATTAATGGAAAAAGGTTTAAATCTATACGTTGATGGTACAATTACCAAACCCATTTATGCTACAACACTAGATTGGAAAATTAAAGACAATCAAGCCTTAGGAATCATTAGGAGTTGTGTTCATAGAGATCTCTTCTTCCACATTTCCTGCTTTTAGGAAGCCAAGCCTGCTTGGGACAAACTTGAAGGGTTGTATGGTAAGGTGGATGAGGAAAAAATATACCAAATTGAGGATGAACTACTTCTCTTGGATCCTAAGAATTTTGACACAATTCAATATTATATCAACAAAGCCAATGAATTGAGAGCACTACTTAAAGATTGTGGTAATCCCATGAAGGATGATTGATTGATTCATCACATCTTGAAGAGGCCACCTTGAAGAGTATGCATCTTTTGTGTCGAGTTCATCACATCTTCATCACATCTTGAAGAGGCTACCTTGAAGAGTATGCATCTTTTGTGTCAAGTTACAACACTCACAGGTTGACAATGGGATGTGCTTTCACTCAGCCTACATTTGATGCATTTGTAGAAATGTTGATGTTAGAACAATCCAAGCTGATAGATATGGGAATTCTCAAGTCATCAAAGAACAAGGCATTGGTGGCTACTAATGAGAACCAATCAAATCAAGGCGGGAAAATTTCTACCAACAACAAGAAAAAGCAGTGGAAGCAAGAATCACAATCAAAGACACAACAATCTTTCTCCTCACAACAAGGCAATTCTTCTTCCAACAAGAAGGGAAACAATGACAAAAAAGGATAAATTGTTTTGTGCATATTGCAAGAAACTGAATCATGATGAGCATCATTGCAAAACTAAGAGAATAGATGAGTTGGAAAACTTACTAAGGAAGAACAAACTCAATGTGCCAAATGCTTCCAAGGATTCAAGTCCCACCACTTCAAAGGGAAAAGGACAAGCACTTATGGCCAGTTCATGTCCTTCGGGGGAATGGATTTATGACTCAAGTGCCTCATATCATATGGGTTCTTCAAAAGGAGACTTTTCTTCATTGAAGCAATCTAAGGTACCACACATCTTTGTAGGAAATGATACAAAAATGGAAGTTGAATGGAAAGGACAAGTGGAGATGGAAAATGGAGAGTTCAAAGAAGTTCTCTACGTTCCCAATCTTAGCTCTTATCTCCTTTCAATCTACCAAATCACTCACTATGGAGATGGCAATAAAATTGAGTTCCTTCCTGATTCAATAATGGTGCACAATCTTTAAAATGATTCAGTGGGTAAATTCAATCATGACAAAAGACTTTATTCATTTTCCCACTTTGTGCCTAAGTCTCCTTCACATGCCTTGTTGAATCAATCTCAAATCAAAAAGCAAATTATGGCATGAGCGGTATGGACATCTTGCCTTCTGTTATCTTCATCAAATTTTCTCAAACAATATGGTCAAAGGTATACCTACAATCAACTTTTCTAGGGGTGAATGTTCAACTTGTTCAATGGATATGCATCTAGAGGGGAAGTTTGATGAAGGAAAGTCTTGGAGAGCATCAGTCGCTCTTGAGTTGGTTCACACAATTCTTGTAGGTCCTTTTGTAGTAACATCAGTTAGCAAGGGTCGCTATATGCTCACTTCATTGATGACTTTTCATGCTACACATGGGTCTACTTTTTTAGTCACAAGAATAAAGTGTTTGATAAGTTTCGAGCCTTTAAGAGTCATGTTGAAAAGCAATCAAGGAAAGCCATCAAGGGTGTTTGTATGGAAAATGAAAGCAGATATGTGAACTCAAGACTTAGAGACTTTTGTGAAGTTGATGGTATTCATCTTCAGAATCTAGTAGCATTTAGTCTGCAAAAGACAAGTGTTGTAGAAATGAGGATTATAAATCTTAAGTCTATGGCAAGTTGCATGATTCAAGACAAGTCTCTTGATCCAACACTTGAATTCGAAGCTATAATAAGTGCCAATCACATACTTAATAGGTCTCCTCATTATGTCTTAGATGGGAAAACTACTTTTGAAGCGTGGTGCGGTAGAAAACCAATTGTGAAACACTTTAGAGTCTTTGGTTGTCCAGTATGGGCAAACATATCTTCCAGGGAATGCGAGGAAAAACCACCAAGGCCTTGTACTTTCATCAAATATAAAGATTGTGTTAAGGCATATAGACTTATGGATCCTGAGACTCATGAGATCTTTATAGAGAGGAATGTTCACTTTGAGAAAATTTCACCTAGCTTCTCCTCTAATCCTCTCCATACTTCATACATAGTGGAAAATGATAGTGACACAAGTGATAGTGATTCAATAGATTCAACTGTGGGATCTTATTGATAGATAAAGGGCGGTGTCATAACATCAGCACATTTCACATGCATACATTGCTACAGTTATAAGTCCATGTAATCCAGCACGGTCAGGTACACCTTGTCTTCCAGCTCTAGCATCAAGGGATGACTTCTTGATAGATATTTCAGGTTTTTTTATGGAGTCATACATAGTAGATTTGGGAGACATCATTGATGATATATATCTTCTCTTTGATGAAGAATATCCTTTTCAATTTTTGCAAGGGCCCACTCTAACCCTCCTATCCAATCTCTACATTATCAGTCTTCACAGGTTGATATGATTGTGGATCCTTATGTATAGTAGTTTTAGGAGGTCTCTTTATCATTTGAGGAGACAGTTAGTTCTTTGGGACATGTTCTACATCCATCCTTGCTAGATCCGACATTGTTCTTTTCAGTAGTATTGGAAGGGGTAACCATTAGTATCAACACAAGGATAATTGAGAAGGTTTCAAAGACACCGTTCATCATCGAGATTCTTTCTACACATTGGGGAAGCATCTCATTTGTACCTATGATATTGTTTTTTCCAAAGGGAGGGAACATTATTCAGTAGTCATAGATTAGCTTCTACATTGGAGTAGCTATCATTGATTGGCATTCTTCATTTGGGAGGGGGGACTACCTTTTCTCCTTTCTTCTTCTCTCTTGTGGTGGGAACCTTTTCCTTTATCAAGATTGTGTTCTTCTCATACTTATTTATTGTATATACTTGATGCATATCATAATGGGGTGTCTTGATTACTCCATCCATCCATACATCTTGTCTTTTTGGGGGTTTCCCCTGAGGTTTTCCCTCTTTCTCTACTTTATGAGAGATTACATTGCATTGTGTACATGGGTACCTAATATGGCCTAGTAGCTGGGACCCATCATGCATTTTCATTCTAGCTTTCATAAGCTTAAGTGCATTTTCCTAAGTTGCACTTAAGGGGGGTGTTGATGTAAATAAGTATTTACTTATTACACTTTACTTAAGTTTACTTAGGTCAATGCATTATTTTATTATTATTAGTTAGACACTTAGGAGTTTGCATACTCATATGAGTTGTTATGTTGACAACACTGGAGTAAGCAACTCTAATTCATCTTATGGTGTCTACAACACTGGAGTTTGCATAATTAATTGAGTTTTCATGTTGAAAACATAGTTATACACACTCTTAATTAAGCACATGGTGCCTACAATATAATTTTATGTGCTACACCTGTGTAAGCTTATCCTTTTATCATTGCATTAACTCTTGTGCTTAATGGAGGATAATCCACTCCTAGTGGGCATATGCTTGGTTGTAAGACTTATCAGCGTGCTGACTCCTAGACATTCTAGAAGCATTCCAGAGGTCTTTATATTCAAGCACTCCTAATGTGTATGTACATGAAATTACATCAATTCATTTTGATATTGTTATTCTGATCATACTTTGGTCTATTTTGTGCTTGCGCTTGAGTTCCTTGATCTTGGGTGATTTTTCCTTAAGGCAAATTCTTATAGATTAGAAAACTGAGCAACAACATGTAAGCACACATAAGACACCTGGTGTGATGTCTCCGCTAACAATGGGGTTGCATCCACTCTCTCCTAGCATGACAATTTTTGTCCTCAGGATGGATGAAAGCTTAAGCTTTCTAAAATACTCTCCAAGAGAGAAATTGAAATCTAAATCATTAACTTAACATGCTGGAAATGAGCTCTATCTTCTCTTTTAAGAACAATCAGGTAACTCTTTGAATTCCTATTTATGTTTCTTTATTTCCATTTTAAATAAAAACCTTTTCCTCCACCTAAGGAAATAAAGTGAACATAGATAATAAAGTGACATTAACTATATCATCTTAAGTTATAAAGTCATTTTATAATAAATTTTTTAAATCTTTAGACATTAAAATCTCCCATCAGATGGACTTGGATATTCATGTCCAATAGCTCGCCAGAAAGCTCTCGGGAAGACACTCCTAATCCCACCCTGAAATGCTAAAAATGATAGTGTGTTGACTTACTAAAAATAGTAAGTTCCTAGAAACCCCATGAAAACAATCCTAATTAGCCAACAATTGAAATCACCTAGCCAAAAATTGCCCTGAGCATATAGAAAACCTAGTCATTTGCCCATGGGACCAAGGCAAAATGGGCTAATGGTGCAACATAACTCACTGGATGGAAAAGGGGACATGATAAATTTTCAGATTTGGTGTTTGCATTCATAGAGATATGTTTCAGAACTGCCTCATCTTGTTGTAGTTGTTTTTTTGCACTATATTTGACAAAAATCCAAAAACAATGAAACTTTTAAAAATATATATGTGGTCAAATTCAAAACAAATTACTAACACTAGTGAAAACCTCAGAAATTGCAAACAAGCACAGTATTCCAAGGAAAATTCGTAGTTGGGATATTTCAATAGTTAATGGTTATGTCACACATGCAATATAGGTTTTAGAGGGAGTTGCACAAGGGCTTGGTCTCATTCCTTGGTTGTTTTAAGCAAAAAAATTAAAATTTATAAAGATATAAAAGAGGATATGAAGATAAATTGTAAAAAATTATATATGGAGACAAAAAACAAGTCTAAAGGTGTGCTTGTGCCAATGCAATTTCCTTCACAACCATCTATTCCTCATCTTATATTGTCCAATGTTAGTAGTGGTAGTGATATTCATAGCATGGAAGCCAAAAAAGGCAAGAGGGGAGTTAGCAAGAGTGAGTAGCTAGGTTCATTTTCAAATACGTTAAATGTGTGAGATTGAGATGAAATAATCTTTCGTTTTGATTTTATAATGACCATGTTGTCCCATTGCTTGTGTTTCATTCTTCTTACGTTAAAAAAGGCCAAAGATATAGCTATTATTGGTCCTCCTTTTGTACCCCTTAGAGATAATAAACTACATACTACCCTCCTTGATAAAACACCTTCTAAGATGAGTTTGGTGATGGAGGACATGAGGTGAAATTGGATGAGGATATGTTGTTATGTTGTGATGGATGAGAGGACTAGTATTAAACATCATCCACTGATCAAAATAAGAGTCACTTGCACATTCGACCCTTGTTTTGTTCTAGCCATTAATTGTTCCAAGGAAACACGATGATGTACAATTTTTGTTTAACATTTTAAGAGAGGTCATAGAGGAGCTTGGGGGTGAGGACCTTAAATGTTGTTTACTTGATCACCAATTTAACATGTGTCTGCAAACTGGTTGGCTTGAAGTTGCATTGCCCTTAAAATCATATATTTTGGACTCCACATTGAGTTTGTGTAGTGAACAATTCATTGAAGGACAACTAATTTAGATTAGGTAAAGGAAGTGGCAAGACAAGCTAGCAATATTTAAATGTTCATTTCCAACCACTGCAACTTGCTATCTTCAAGACTTTAAAAAATGAATTTCTCAAACTTGTGGAGACAAGATATGCTAGATACTTCATTTTGTTAGAGGATGATTGAACTGCATCATGAGGCTCTACAATTGGTGGTAGTGAATTTAGAGTAGATAAGATGACTTAGTTTAAGCATCACTAAAAGAAAAATCATTAAAGAAGGATCCTTGATGATGATTGATGGTCCATGGTGAGGTGACAATAAGACATTACTGATTTTCAAATTTCAATTAAAAGAATCTATTTTAATATTCTAATTATATTTAATTTATTCTTGCAAAGTTACCTAGTTGCCAACTAATTTTGAGATTGATAATCTTTTAAACTTCTTCTCTTTTGTACTTTGCATATATGTTTGCTCCATCATCTCACTTTTTATATGTCATTAGATATGTTGATACAAATTATCTAAATCTTGGAGAGATGTATGAATTTTGACAAAATGATTTAAAAGATGATTGTAGTAATTTAGACTAAGGATCATTATTTGGGCTTATATGAGCAATATATTAAGACCATTGTCATGTGGAGGTGGAGCAATATGAACACCCAATTTCATACAACAACCTTAGCACTAAGTCCAAAATGGTATAATCCCAAGCTTGGAAGGTTGCCTCCTTGTCACGATGATGAGAAGAGACATGGTTAGTGAAGGTCCTTCAAAAGATGTATTCACCTAAGTAGTCTTATATACTTAAGCAACAATGTTGCCTTCTCAAATCTTGATGGTCAAAATTTTAATAGCCTAGGGGAGAAAATAGATAGAGTAGTAATGGAACAAAAATAACCTACTGGATGGGGCAATGACATCCATTGGATGCACCAAAGTTGAGGACACTTGTCATTCACCTCCTTTCATAAGTCCCTAAGTTCCTCTATTGTAGAGAGGAATTGGTCTACTTATGTCTTTATCCACTCCATCAAGAGAAATGTGCTTTCTCTAGATGAGAAGAGAAGTTAGTAATTTTTTGTAGAGCTCTAAGGATTTTTTTCCCTATGACTTAAGGATAATCAGATTCTAGACTATTGACATATTCAAGCTTTATGGTCTACTAATTATCCCAAAGATACAGCCCAGGTGGATGAGGATAAGACACAAGAGGGATTGATTCATATTCTATCAAACAATGTAACCTTTGAGTGTAAGGTTTTCATTAGTGGCAACAATATTGATGAAGATTGGGGGTGCAACAACGTATTGTGTTTTACTTTTGAGTCTACATTGACTCTTTTGAGACTTTTGGCATACATGGCATTTAAATATCTTTGTCAAAATTTGTAGCCTTTGTGCATTTTAGTATTTTAATTACATGCATATTGAATGTGATTCAATGACATTTCATTTATGAACATATGAAAGAAATTTAAATTATAGAATATAGTATAAACTATTAAGTTACATCATGTATATGAAATCATGAGTTTTAGCTCCTATTTGAAGTTTCCTTTCAACTAAAATGTTATATATAATGTATATGTCAAATTATACATCAATGTTATTATATGAATATTTAAATTTCCTTATATATTTTTTATTTTCCCTAATTTTTATAAAGTCACCCCCTCTACCATCTCATTTGTCCGCAAAATGGAAAAATAAAGGTCCCAAAAACCTGTGCCTTCTTTAGGGAAACTTTGGTTAACATAGACAAAAGGGCATTTTTATGCAAGATTTAGGGTACTACTTGTCCTCCACTTTGTCATCACATAATGGAGGTAATAGTACAAAACTTTCCAGCTATGTTTTGTATATCCCTAAGATAATTCACTATGTTATTGGCCAACATCAATCAACCAATCATTCCCAATTCACGTAGTGAATCCTTTTATTGAAGGCTTTCGTCACATTGTTTTTCATTTTTTCATTTTATTAGCTTGTGCTCGATTTTTGAAACAATCAAAGTCATTATTTGTGTTTTTTTGAGCATTTGTTTAGTTTGTTTTAACCTTTTTGTTTCGTTTAATCTCTTGCTTCTAGTTTTCCCTTTGATTTAGTATATCTTAGTGCTTAATCATACTTGTTAGTCAAAAAATATGACCATTTAGGTGCCCAAAAAGTGGACTCTCCAAGCTCAACTACATATTTAACAAGTGTCATTATAGCGGCCAGTATTTTCCTCTTATAGTTATAATATTAAATATAATTTAACTAACAATAACTATCAATAATTTAATAATAACTAACTTTTATGGTTTACTTTATTTAAATACAATATTATTTGAATTACAATAGTTATTCATAAAATAATTTTGTAAAATAACTATTTAATATATAAAAATTATAATATAAAATTGTGAAACAATCATATATTATTCTAATTATAATATAGCAATTACATGGTTTTTGTAATTAATACATAGTAACTTAAATAAAGATACTATTTATGCAATCTAAGTCAAACAAAAATAATTTACAAGTTTCATAAATTTGTACCATTTCTGAAAACTTGTAGCAAAATTTGCAATGGATGTAGTGCTTCCTACAAATTCCTGTATAAGATCTTAAGTTTTTTAGTCAATGAACATTAAGATAAATGTTGTGCCCCGCCTAAAGATCCTTGGAACACAAGGATAAAGCATGCATTGAATACTTTTTTCCTTAAAATAAGTTACTTAACAACAACATAAATTACCCAAGTGCAAGAATCAAACATCTATTCAAGATAATAAAATAGGGAACATGACTAAACCCACTGATGTGACAACCAATCTTGCTCTCTCAAACCCCAAGCTCTATAGGGGCTTCTTAGGTCATTCACCTAACCAAATAGGGCTTTTATATACCCTATGTCTCTAAGGATACTATCCAATGGATCCTACTCATTCAATTGGTGCACATCAACTCCCCCACACACATGCATGACCCCAATGCTCATTGGATCTTCCACATGATAAAATGGACACCTAGGCATACCTTAGGTCTCTTTACAAGATTCCAAACCCAAAACTATGTCGCAACCCTAATCAAGTTGCAATCCACAAGTGCAATTGCCTTCAAGAATGTAGTGCACAAGTGCACATTGCATCTCCTTCCAGAAATGCACACATGCACATGTGCTCATCTCCGAAAGGTGCACACCTACGGAGATGCACACTGGGGCTGGGGGTCTATATAAGAAACCAAACCCCATATTCCCTTTCATTCACCCTCTACTCTCAAATATGTTTACACCCCCACACATCCCAACATGCACTCCTCCATCACTCTCCAATTTGCAAAACAACAAAGATAAAATGGCATCATCATCCTCTTCAATGACAGAAAAGATAGCTCCAAAACCCATAGTATCTGAGTACTAAGGTGCACCAAGGAAATCTTGTTTTCAAGATGTCTATGCTGAGATCAGAGACATAGATTCCATGATTTGTAACAAGCCTAAGGAATGATTTGCAATGGTGTCAACACTTATTTGGTCTAGCCTTGTTAGCATGGCACCACATCCAACATCTGTCCAGTCTTCAAAACTCATAATGACTCTTGCAAAAAACTATGTGACCAAAGAGAAGGTCATCAAGAGTGTCACAGGAGAGATAGTCCTAGACCTCTAACCTAGGAACATTGAGAAGGTATTCCATCTTCCCAGGGCCGACCAATATTTGAAGATAACTTATGACAAAGTAGAAAGATGGTATTGGGAGATTGAAAAATAGGCTAAAGAAACAATTTAATCCTCCTTCTTGATAGACAAAACACTAGTAGGCCACAGAGTCAGAAAAGTCGACATGACCAGGGGTTATATGAAGGATGATATTGGATATGCAATTGTACTTTTTGAGTAGAGTCATGGGACTTCCTGAAACAAGACACCTTCACATCTAGATGGTCCATTTAATTGAAACCATTAGGATGACAAAGATGTCAATTGATTGGACTACTATCCTTAGTGATAATTTACACAAGAAACTTATAGCTAGGAAAGTTGATCCAAGGTTCTATATGACATCATATATGGTGTACTTATTGGCAACAAGAACCATAGACTACCTAGGCCTCTACAGGAAAGGAAGCATGCAAGATCCTAATGCTTGGCCCTATGTGGTGTATCCAAAATTGGTGAAAAATAAACTCTTAGAGTAGAGTGTGGAATATAGGGTGGTGAATGATGGCTTCATCTTCACAATCATTAGATTCATAGAAGGTGATTATGCAAAAAGGATGTTAGTAAAAGTAGCGGCTAGGATTACAAGAATTGGCTCTTACTACATTCAATTTAAGGCATTCACCTATCTTAGGGTAGGTGGTAATCTAGAAAGCCTAAAGAAGCTCCCAAGATATCCCTCAGATAGGCTCATTCTTCTGGTGATTGGACACTAGCTCACATTTGTATACAATAGAGTGAGGAGACAACATAAGTTCAAATAGGTATAGCCCATCACAATAAGCATTTCCAAGGTGGAGATGCAGTGCACACTTGTGCACTAGATGCACATGTGCATGTGTGCTAGTGCATAATTAAGTACATAAAAATACAAAATCTTCACCCTGTCTCTAGAATCTAATCCTCCAAACTTCCCAATCAAAGACTAGGGTTTGACCCAAACTCCTGAGGGATTTCAAAAGATGAGCCAAACTCTAGACTAGGAGTGGTAAACAAAAAATTTACTAGGGGGCCCCCATTTCTCCTTTGTGAGACCACAAAAAATAGCCCCAACAAAAGGGAAGAAATGACAAAAGAATTTCTTCATCAGCAAGCATTCTTCTGACATGTGTCAAACAATAACTGAATTCTAAACACTTCAAGAAGCTTTCAAGTTCTTTGATAGTCAAAACTTAAGAATCTCAAATCTTCAAGCTCAATGTGAGCTTAGTGTATTCATTTCCTTTGACATTTCAAAGTGTACTCTATCATGAGCTTTCAACAATTTGGAGACAACCTTTTACTCCACTAGTCCATTCATCAAGATTCCTTGTAAAAGTTGTTTATTAATCATTGTTCAACATGATGAGAGAATCCGTTCTGAGGGCTCTTGACAAGTTATCAATTTTGCATTTTAGGTCCTTAGTAATCTCTTTTGATTTTCTTTACAAAGTTGGCACGTTTTCATTTGACTCTTCCATGAAGGAAGTTATATAGATAGTAGATAGCCATTTTGGAGCGCATTTTCCTATGTGTCAAGTTACTTTTTAGGATCTTTTGGAATCTCTAATTTTAACACCATCTGTAATTCTTTTTTCTTCTATACCCTGACCATGCTTAGACTGTGTGGCCAAGGCATTGGTGTTGTTTTTCTAATTTCTTTCTTTAGTTTGATAACCCTTGTGTTCCTCTTTTATTGAAATTTTTGGGGAATTCTCATGCCAAATAGTGATCTTATTAGTTCTTTGAGAAGACCTTTTTTCTGAAATAACAAGTTTGGATCATCCCTTGCTACTATCAACCTTGATTTGAAAAACACTAGGATAGTCAATCTTTAAATTTGCAAAGTGTTGAGAGCTATCGATCAACAACCCTAATTTCAAGAATTAAAGTCCTTTATGACTGCAAGTAACATTCATTTTCAGTTGGTACAAGAAAAAAATCATCTGAATGCTTTGACAAAGAAATAGCTCTTCCCAAAATTTGAAACCAAAAGGAGTGATCTATGGGATGCATCAAGAAAGAGTCTTGATTGTACCTAACCCCTAGACTGACACAACTCTTAAAGAAAAAACACAACTTAAAGAAAACAACCTTACAAGAAATAAACACACTTGCAAAAAAAATTTATTTTTATTTTTGAAATATTTTCCACTTTTAGGCCTCAAAGTAATGTTTCAGGAATTGGCTATTGATTGGCAATGGGACCAATTCCCCTTGTAGAGAACTCACCATAAAACTATTATCTCCCCAAAAAATTGCAATTTAATATGGACCAATCCACAAGTGTTGAAACTTAGTGTGACTACTTGACTTTTCTTTTCCCTTGTCCAAAAGGAGAACAAAGTCAGATATCTAATAGATTTGATGGTAGCACACTTGTCAAACCATCATTTGATGATAGCTTGATGTTTTTCCATATGCTCTAAAGTGGTTGTCCTTTTCTCATTGAATTCCAAGAGATTCATCAATATAATCTGAACTTTGTCAGCATCCTCAGCATATCCCTTCATGAATTTCAAATTGGAATCCTAAGATTGAGTAGAAATACTGGTTCCTATCCATAGATGAGTAAATAGGGAGATGTTCCAAAGAATTTTTAATCCTAACTTTGTCTTTCCATAATGCATATTTCATCTGAGTGTGCCAATCTTTTGGGTTTTCAAGTAGCAATTTCTTTATCACTATGATCAAGTTCTTATTGGTGGACTCAACCACACCATTCCCTTAGGGATATTAATTAGATGAGAACTTGATTATGACCTGATTGTCTAATGTCCATTGAGTAAGGAAGATTGATGTGAAAGATGACCCATTATCACATACAAGGAAGAATGACATACCAAACCTTGTGACAATGTGTTCTTCCAAGAAATCAATAACCACTTTTGTTGTGCAATTTTGAAAAGTTTCAATTTCTATCTAGTGCATGCAATATTCCATAGCTATGAGGACAAACATATGTCCTATAGATGATTGTGGTTTTATTGGTCTTATAAAGTCTAGCCTCTACTTAGCAAAAGGGTGTACCTCAAACATTAGTTGTAGTGGCATAGTTGGATGTATTTCTCTATTGGCACTTGTCTAACAAATGTGGCAAGAATGCACATGTTCAAATTTGTCCTTGAAGATGGTAGGCCAAAAGTAACCTAATCTCAAAATCATGTAAGTTGTAGCCTCTGTTGATCTGTGTCATATGTCATACCTATCATGAAATTGTTCCAAAACTTTGTTCACTTCTTTGCATCCCAAACATTTCAAATAAATTCCTTCATAATTTCTTTTGTAAAATTCTCTATCTTGAAGCATATAGGATTCACATTTCATCTTGAGTCCTCTACGTTGGGAACTATTCATCCAGTTAGGGTATTGATTCTGCAAAAGATAACAGACAATATCTTGGTACCATACATCTATAATTATTCCTTGATTAATATCCACTTGAGAAATTATGATCTTTTGTTGGTTTTCGGTGCTAATTTCATCATCAAATTTGATTTCATTATCATTCTTGATCTCATTATCAGCTATCATCTTAGTTAGTCCTTTTCCTTTCACTAGCTTCATTAGTTGAATCTCTAAATATAACTCTTGTAATATAGTCATCTATTTTCCTCATCATTCACCAAACTTATTTTGCATCAGTAATGTTTTAATAGCAAGATCTAGCACAATTGCATATACCTTGCTCCTGAGTATGTAATGATGGAATTTCTTGACTGCCTTTATTAGAGCAAAGGATTATTTGTTGAGATTGGAATAATTTAATTCAACATTCTTTTGTGGACAAATCATGAATGCAATAGGTCTTCCATCCTCTTTGTCTTTCTTTTGAGTGAGAATCCCAATGCATGAATGTTCTAAAGAAAATGAATAGATTTTGAATGGTAAGTCATAATATGGACTTACAAGAACTAGGGCCATAGATGGCCACTTTGATGTCTTCAAAGGATTTCTTTAGTTTAGGAACCCATTCAGTCCTTGCTCCTTTCTTGAGCAATTCATCAAGAGGACATACTATCTCAAAAAATCCACTAATGAACTTGCGCACAAAATTGATTTTGTCAAAGAAAGATTTCAACTCTTTATGACTATGAGTAAGTAATAGACTAAGAATTGCTTCTATCCTTTCAGGATCAATGGATATCCCAACTTCAAAAATAATATGACTGAGAAGCTTTCCTTTTGTGACCCCAAATGAACACTTCTTGGGATGTAGTGATATGCCATACCTTCAACATCAGTTGAATACTTGTTTCAAATCTGCAATATGAGTACTCTAATCTTTCAAAAAGATGATTACGCCATCCTTATAGATAACTATACTTTTTTTATCATCCCTTTGAGTGCTTCATCCATTTCTCTTAGAAATGTGGCTCTCATGTTGAACAATCCAAAAGGCGTCCTTTGATATGCAAAGGTTCCACATTTTGTTGGAAATGCAGTCTTCAATCTATTTTCTTCATCTACCATTACTTGTTTATATCTTGAATATCCATCTAAAAAAGACATCATTTTAGACCCGTTCACAATTTTCAATACTTCATCAAGATAGGGCAAAGGATAGTTATCCTTCTGGGAAGCCAAGTTCAAATTGTGAAAATCCACTCAAAGGCAAATTTCTCAAGTCTTTTTCCTTACTGGAAGCTAGTTAGCAACCCATGTAGAATGTTGGATTGAGAATATAATTTTTGTTGGCATTAAGTTATTATTTCCATTAGTGAAAACACTTATCTGTATCAGTATAGCTATCGAGCTCATCACTCAGCCTAAAATGTATACCGAGCATTCAGTGGCAACCTTGTACATTCATCACTTAAGCAGTTTACACTGAGCTTCGCAGTTCACACCAAGCATTCTAGTATTAAACAAGTTGAGTATAGCTAACAAGTGAATGTGCAATCCAGCAGTGTCTACAAAGTTTATAGTGTTCACCTAGCTTCACAGTGTTTACCGAGTGATGGAAGCACAGTGTCTACTGAGTGATGGAAGCATAGTGTCTACCGAGTGATGGAAGCACAATGCCTACCGAGTGATGGAAGTGCAGTGTTTATCGAGTGAAAACAAGGTAAATGAAGGGTTCAATTTTTATCGAGTGAGACTATATCCATTGAGTCTCCAATGGTTACCGAGTTTAAAACTACGTCAGGTGATTAGTATGGACTGAGCCTTCACTTCTACCAAGTGCATGATGATGCCAAGTAATGCAATTGATGTCGAGTATCAGAAGGTCACCGAGTCAGTTCAATGAACCTAAGTTATTTACTGTTTGGTTGACTCAGTAATAATTTGTTCACTTGTAGCCAACTTTGCAATTGTAATTATTGGAATGGTATATATATGTAATGTATTATATCATTTGAATAGACGAATGTAATGTGGATTAGTGTATCAAGAGATACATGTAATGTTTTGAGAATTGCAAATGCGAATTAGCAGAAGAGCAGAGTAAGCAGCAAGGTCTACAAGGAGCAGTAATGATACATCAGTCACAAGAGGTGATATATACTTCAAGGATCTAATTAGCAAATCAAGTTTTTAAGTAGATCCATTGTTTCATCCTAACAAGTGAATTAGTTTCGTAAATCCTTTAATAGGGTAGACTTAATAGTCTTTGTATAGATCTCCTAATAGAGTGCATACTTTAGTGTATGTTTGTAAATCCTCTAACAAGGTGGACCTAGCAATCCTTTATGCTCCTAACAGGACAGATCACTAGAATTGGTCAATGTAAGCCTTAACAGGCCAACTTCATACTACAGTAATGAATTTTTGTGGGTATCATCCCCACCCCAGTTTTACTTTCTATTTGGAAGGTTTATGGGTCACCAAATCACTATGTACATGTGTTATGAATGTTTGATCTCTCATTTATACAGTAGATTAGATGAATGTATGGTGAATAGTATTTATGGTTAAAGTGCTAAAATGTTTTAAAGTTTTGAAGTTACTGATTCACCCCTCCCCTCTCAGTAACCTATCATATCTTGAATATTTCCAACAAATTTTAGCATTGAGTAACTTTTGGACTTCTTTCATTATCAAAGGCTCAATTATGGGATTCACTAGTCTTTGTCTTTGATGAAAAGTTTTGGCATTAGGCTTCAATAGAATGGCATGAATGATTATTTTAGGATCGTATGTCTTGAGTTCTTCATAACTCCATTGTATGACATCTTTGTATTTTGTAATTAATTGAAGCATACTTTATCATTCTTGAGGGTTATATGCCTTGTCGATTCTTACTAACTTAGGAGCTTCTTCCATACGCAAATTATATGAATCACATTCTTCTATCCCCTTTTCTTCAACATTTCTTTTACTACGTTTTGATTAATCTCAATCAAAGATATGTTCCAACTCTACCATCCCCTTAGGAATAGTATTGGTCTTCAAATTTATAATCCCATCTTCATCCTCTAGTTCATCATCCTTGGGTTTTTCATCAAGAGTATCATCAATCTCTTGTCCTCTGAAAAGGCTATTGCACATAATGAGCTTGAGAATATGTTGGTCATCTTAGAAGACTTGGAAGTTTGTAATGTTGTCTAGAATACATGGAACAACAACCAATTCAACTAGAAAGCTCTTAAGTTTTGTTCTTTCAATGGGTTGCAACACACTTGTTGAAATGGAAAGGGCATTAAATACCATGTTCTTCTTCCTCAGAATGGACCTTATGTTCAAGGCCTCAAAATCTTCCAATAAGTCCCAAATTCTTTTCTAGTACATGATTAATCTTCTATCATTGCAAGAATAGATTGATTTCACCTATCTAATGACCAACTAAGAGTCTCCTTCAATTATGAGAGTTTTGACATGTTTGTCTAAGGAAAAGAGAAGTTCATGAATCAAGGCTTCATACTCTGTAACATTGTTAGTACATCAAAATTGTAAGAGATATGCTACATAAAAAGACCTACATTTAGGATTAATTAATTCAATACCTATACTAGCTCCTAATTTTCTTTTAGACCCATCAAACTTGAGTGTCCAAATTGGTTGTTCTTTGGGCTTTCTAGACTTGTGTTTATCATTATAAGGATTTTCCTTCACTTGAGTTTTAAAAGAATGTTTCTTTGGTATCCATTGCAATCTTTCACGTGGTATACTTGATGAGTTGCCATAGTTTATCTTTGATACAGGGGTAGTTTTTTTTCTCATGTTGAATTTGAATATCCCCAATTAATTTGGTGATTTTATCAATTTGGGGTTTAGGATGAACAACCAAGAAGGTCCAACCTTGGCCTATTGCAAAATGTCTTCTCCTTAGGGTGTTGATCATCCTTGGTGGGGGATTAGATAAACCCCCACCATCTAAAGAAGTGTCACTATATGACACATTAGAATCTTCTTTTTCTTCTTCATTAGTCCCCACAAATTCAAATATGCATGTGGAACTTGAACTTTCCTTTTGCACCTCATTTGCAGTTTGACCATTTTTTGATTGCATTATCTGAGTGAGTACCCTAGCAACTACTTCCTGACAATGTGAGCATTCAAATTCTAAATGACTAACTTTATGCAACTTACAAAATCTTAGAAAAAGAAAAATAATTGGGTCTACTTCTTCACCTAAGAACTATAATTTTGCAACCATACTATTTATGAACTAAGTCATGAGCTCTTCTTTTTGTGTAGGGATCATAGATTCTTTATTCAGATTGTTCGGTCTCTTGGCTGAAGTTATGTCAAGAGCCATCACTTTGTAGGAACCTAAATCAGCTTGAAAAAATGTTATCTTGTTTGGTGCATTGTATTTTGTGATTATTATCTTTAGTTTTAGCTAAGCATCAATCTTGATCTAATTATTCGGTCCCTTCCAAGGTAGCCATAATTGAGTAAAATCAGTTGAGAACCATCCTCTTAAGCATTTCTTCCATTCTCTACTTAGCAATAATATGAATGTTTCTAGTATCTCTACCACATGTATGTCTATAATGTCTTGAATTTAGGGGTCTATAGTCAACTATATTCTAACATCTTTCAATACATTGATAACTTTCACTTTTTTCTTGTCAAGTTGTATCACTATCTAATTCGAGGGTTGAGGAGTGACCCAACATTTGAGACTATCAAAAGTGGCATGACATTACAAGAAGCTCTTGAATCTATAAGATAGTTATGTAGGTTTCTTCCAAAAATTCTAAGGATGAGAAAGAAAGGAGGCACTTCGGCCTTTTCTTTATACATGGTAGGCATTGTCTTAGAAGTGTTGAATTTTTGTGATGTTTTCTTTTGAGGGATTGTGTCTAGGTTAGCTAGGCATTTCCTTTGTATGATCAAGAGTCTTTAGCAGTGCTTCCCTTTGATTAGGAAAATTTTTTATCATATGAAACATGGACATATTAGCCTTGGTCCTCTTTAAATCTTCATTGCATTGTATTTTTCAGTTGTCCATACAGGATTCTTCAAGATTGTAGGAACATTCCCTTGATTTTAATTTTGTTGCCCAATGTAGGGTGCTCTAGTAGGTACTAGATTATTATTAGCTCTCAGATCAAGAGGCGTTGGCTACAAGGCAAGAGGAATCCCATCAGTCATGGGTTCCCTTTGGTTACATAGATTGTAAGTATTCTGATTGTCATTTTGAAAAGCCAACATCTCTTCCGATTGAGGATTTGATTCTTGGCTGAATGGAAAAGTGAATTCTTCATTAGTTTGTTGGTCCATTTCAACATTTTGTGGAGAGTCGTAAGATTCTAACATCATAGCATTGTATTGCATAGGAGACTCGCTATTATTGTTGTGTGTATTCTAGTTGACTTCTTGATTTCCATTGAAACATGAATCACCATCATTAGGTACATTTTGGATACTATCATATTAGTTGATGTCCACAAACTGAGCATTGTTTGTGATTATCAGCAAGGATGCTTCCATTATCTGGATAGGTATTCCATTGTTGATTATTGCTTTGGAGATCGTTGTTGCAATCTAGAGGATTGTAATTGTTCACTGCATTTTTATTCCCTATATTTTTATTTCCACTGAAATTCTTCTTGTGGTTATGACCATAGTTGTTGTTGTAAGGGCCTGCATTCCTTCTCTGAAAGTTATTGTTCTTCCCTTGCAACAACATCAAATGGGTTAATTCATTGGTAATTTGAGATATAGACTTCTTCATTTGGCCAATCTCAAATGTGACATTATTATTTTTTTAGAGGATGTTGTTGCCTTCTACTCAAAGAAAAATAAAATTCAAAGGTTCATATCCTAGATAAGTAATGATTGGAACTGGTTCAATTGGTGCCTATTGTAATGAGATTGGATTCATTGGAATGAATTGACTAGGCATCACCCGTGCTCCAGTAGGATATGTTGGTACCATTGTAGTAGCTTGAGATAGAACCATCAATCCTCCTCCATTAGGATTGGCTTTCCTGGTAAAGGTAATTGCTTCTTTGAAGACTTTTTCTAATGTGGTAATGTTTGCAATAGGTAGTCTTCATAAGAAAATAGTCATGAGATGGTCCATAGCATTAAGATAAATCTATATGGCAGCCTCAACTAGTATGGTGTAAGGTGTTTCCAACTTGTAGCATGCCATGTGAAAGCAATGATTAAAACATGAAATTATCTCCGTAGGATCCCTTTTGATTGATATGAATTGATGATGTGTCATAATTAGGTTGATGAATCTTTTAAATTGCTCAAGGAAAAACTTTTCAAAGGCGTCCCACTTCTGGATACATCCTAGTGGAAAATTCGTGTACCAATTAAAGGCAACTTCTACCAATGAGTATGGAAATAAATAGAGGACCACATTTTCCTGTTGAACTTTCTTTCAATTGCATATTTCTTTAAAGACTTTGATATGGTCCTCAATTTTTTCGTGTTTCTCCATAGATGACCCTTGAGAAAAAAATCTTAGAATTCTTGGGAAGGTCATTAAGTGCACATTGCAAGTTAATTGGTGAATCTACTATGTTTGCAAAAAAGTCCATAGGTGGAGGATTTAGTAAAATGATGGGTGGAGGTAGGTTTGGAGGTCAAGCTGGAGATGATGAAATATGGAATGGAAGTGATAGAATTCTTGGTAGTCCTTTGTCATTGTGAGACTTGCAAAAATGACTAAGTTCTAATAACTCTGGTTCACTATCTGAAGATCTTAAATCTCACTAAAATGAAGAGGGTGGATTGTGATCTTACAGTTTGCATCAATTCTGGAAAGGAACATCTCTACAGAAGCACACTCTTTCAAAATAACACTTGTGCACCTTCTAACAGTATTGGATGGAAAAATATTTGAACTTCCAAAAATTGCAAAGCCTCAAAAAAGAAAATTTTTTTTCTTATCTGAATGGTTTGTAGGCCCTCCTTCTAGTGCCACTTTTGTTGAGCTGTCATTTTGCACAATGTTGAACGGTAGGAATACTTTTGAATTCCTCTCTTGAAAAGCTAATCGAGGATCAACTCCAAGGTTTCAAGAATTCTTGTGACCTACTAAAATCTACCTGATGATTGATAACTGCATTCTCAGATCCAAGATATCTTCTAAATCTTTTTCCACTGCCTTTAGAGGGGTCTTAATTTTCAACACCTTTGTTGCCTGGTATAGAATCATCCTATAATAATCCCTTATCTAGATATCATATTCATCTACTCCATTCATCCAATGATCTTCTAATACATCCTCATGTACAAAATACTTCCCTACCAGATGTTGTACCATCCCAATGTTGTTGAAGTAGGGGCAAGGGGAGCTATACTCTTCCAAGGGATATTGATCCCATTCAGTTTCAAAACTAACAATATCTTTCTTTTGCTTCATCTTAAAAGCATCAATTGTAATGGGCCATACCCATGTCTTCTTATGTTCTCTCCCCACTCTATCGTATGCAAATATGAGCTAGTGTGTAATCTCTAGAAGAGTGAGTTTGTCTAGGGGATATCTTGGGAGCTTCTTTAGTATTTCTAGAGTATTAGCTACCCTAAGATAGGTGAATGTCTTAAATTGAATATAGTAAGCACCAAATTTTGTAATTCTAGTCAATGCTTCTACTGACATCCTTTTTTCATAATCACTTTCTATAAATTTGATGATTACGAAGATGAAGCCATCATTCACCACCATGTATTGAACACTTTTCTCTAAGAGTTTCTTTTTCACCAATAGTGGATACACCACACAGGGTAAAGCATTAGCATCCTCCATGCTCCCTTTCTTGTAGAGGCTTGGGTAGTCTATGGTTCTTGCCACCAATAAGTACACCATATATGATGTCATATAGAACCTTGGATTAGCTTTCACAACTATAAGTTGCTCATGCAAATTATCACTAAGGATAGTATCCCAATCAACTAGTATCTTTGTCATCCTGATGGTTTCAATAAAAAGGACAATCTAGAGGTGAAGGTGTCTTGTTGTAGGAAGTCCCATGACTCCTCTTAAAAGTACAATTGAATATCCAATATCATCCTTCATACAGCCCTGGGTCATGTCCACTTTGTCAACTCTATAGCCTACTAGTGTTGTGTCTCTCAAGAAGGAGGATTTAATTTTTTCTTTAGCCTCTTTTTCATTCTCCCAATACCATATTTATGCTCTATCATAAGTTATCTTCAAATATTGGTTGTCCCTAAGAAGATGGAATACCTTCTCAATGTTCCTAGGTTGTAGGTCCAAGACTATATTTCTTATGACATGTTGAGTTATCATTTTGCACAATGCTAAAGGGCAAGAGTCTTTTCAAACTCCTCTCTTGACAAGCTAATTGAGGATCAACTCCAAGGTGTCAGGCGATCTTGCGACCTTCTGAAATCCAATCAATTGAAAATAAATGTGTATGTTCACAAGGAGGCATTTGTTGGTTCAAACCAAATTTTAGATAACCTATTTAATATGTTGTTTGAAAAAGTAATCACACAAGAGATATATTTTTGGTATTTTATATTTTATGATGAATGCAATTTATCGATGCAATTATATGAATTCTTATTTTAACCAAGTGTTAGAAAAAAAATAACAAAGATAGGGTGATGAGAGATTAAAACAAATAAATTGAAAGGAAAATCCTAATGGACATAAACCATGGTAACATGTTTGCGAGTTAAATCATCAAAAAGATCAGGTAGGAAACCAATGAAATTAGGAAGAACACTTCCTCAACTCCACTAATGCAATCATCAATGGGAACTCTATAATAACTGAAATATTTTTCACGTTTCATCAAATTGCAAGGTCACAAAAAGTGTGCTCATGCGAGACAAAATGCTATGCAAGAACAATAGGTGGTCTTTTCTCCAATTCATTAGTCAGCAAAATTCGTTAACACAAGACAAACACCAAAACTAAAAGGTCACACAACCATAACAACACAATAGAACCATTGGCTCCATTATTATCCATGAACATGCCTTCATGAAAATAACACACTCTGGCAAGAATAACTACACTCAGAATAAGAGCACCAATAGCATATATTATTGCATCAAAATAATGGCCTAGAGTGCATATTAAATCCATGTATTTTTAAAAAATCATCTCCTCCCTTTGTGTTAGGAGTGAGAGCTCTTAAAATGCAAACTCATGCTAAAAACTAATAAAACAATTCTAATTATATAAAAAATGACTCTCTAAATAGTGCTAAGTAGGTCTCCATCCTTGTTTATATTCATTAATGGGTACATGAGACTTTAGATGACACAAAAGAATGAGAAGATAAGAAGAATGTAGCTGCAAGATGATGTAGAGTCTCTAGAAGCTCTATAAAAGGATGCTCGACCTTCACTAGGCATTTTTGTGAGTTGAACTATTGTCAAAATGTGTTTTCGATGCATGGAATGCTCTAAATTAGGAACTGGAAGTTAACTATCAGCACACTGATTCTTCTAGAAAACTATCAACACACCTCTGAGAAAAGCACACCTACGCACCTTCACACCTTTGCACATTGGTGACAGGACCCTAAAATCTAAAAAATCTTCTAAATGTCAAAACATGATTTCTAGCATCTAGATTTTCTTCCCCTTAATACCAAAATGATGTTTGGGTCTATCCCTTTGAACTTTTGGATTGCAAAGGTGATTTCTTGAGGAGCTAATTGTAGGACCAAAAAATGGGATAATATCTAACATACTACAAGAAAATCACAAACTCAATAAATATATGCTAATACCCTCTAGTCTACCATGAAAGCCAAATAAACATAGAAAGCAATACAAATAAAAACCCTCTCTTTCATTTGTAGCTCTCATGTCCCTCTTTCTTCTGCATATGATGTAGCTCCAATTGCCTATAATGCACACAATTGAAAAGAAAAAGCTTGTGCTATGATAATGATATGAGAATACTAGAAGAGTGATTTAAGCTAGAGGCACCAAAGACCAAGGGACTAGAAATAAGAGAAATGTGGCTCATTTTATAGCCAACACACAAGAGGAGAGCATTGGACTTGTCACCTTGGATATGCAACTTAGCAAGATATTCCTTTGGAAAGCTATGACACATATGGCACAAGATGCCAAATGTAAGATTGTATGAGGCTTGGAAGTCAAACATGGCTAAAAATGGTGGAGGATCTATGACATGTCATGTGACACCTCAAAACCACTTAAAGCAAAGAATCTATGACGATGACGACTAAATATAGATATGTGTAAGGGAATAAGAATATATGGATTATGACATATCTTAGCCAAGTGCAAATGGAGAATTTATGATGTGTCATGCCCATGTGTCACGATGATGTCAAGATTATGTGAAATATTTGAATTAAAAATCCATATATCTACAGAAGTGGAAATTAGTAAAATGGAAATTAGGAGTGGAAAATGGAACTTAAAAAATTGTGAATTCCGATAGTTTTTAAAGACAAATCAAATAATTAATAAATATCAATTAATTGAAAAGGTTAATTAGGAAGAATGATTAGAAAATGTGAGATGAAAATAATTGGAGTGGCATGGGATTAAATTATGGGTCATTTAATCCTATAAAGAAAGTTTGTAGATGATTAGCCAATTTCATTAGATAAGTGTGACAATATTCTTTGATGAAATGTGTCAATTATGCAGATTGACTAGGATGATGATGGATAGACCAAAGTTGTGGTCAAATTGATTGATTTGATTAAAATTGATAACATGCCAAGGACACATGACATGGATTAAGGACACGTAACATTTAACTGACATTGTAAATGCTACATGATCGAGATTGATTGACGGAGTTTATAATAATAACATCGACGAACATTGTCAATGTTATTAAATTGATTTGATGATGTCATGCTTTGATACTAAGGGACTCAACAATGTCGATGACCAGATGATGTGAATGACATTTTGACTTGGCACTAAGAGCCATGACAGTACTAAAGTCAAATTTGATAGGTTTGATAGGTTTCCAAGGTACTGAAAGCCACAACAATACCTAGGATTCGATAAATGATGATTGATTTAAGGTATCTAACATGTTTCGAGTTGATCATGGTTGATTTCAAGAAGATATGGGGTGATTCTAGGTTGATTTGATATGATTTTGATGGTGTTGAAATTTTTTTGGGTTGATCAAATATGATTTAGAAGTGATCTGCAATTGATGTGAAAATGGATACGAATGATGAAGAATATTGTTGAGATCTAATCAAGTTGGTCAAAAGATAAGAATTAGTGAAATGAGAAAATGGGACAAAATATTATAAAAATGTGATTAAACCATAGACACGAACCATTTTTTAGCGTCTACACTAATAAGTCTAAAGCTTCATACTTCTCCCTCACTTCCCTGTGGAAATCATCAAGTGTGACTTCTTAGGCTTTCCCTGGAACTTGAAAGTCATGGGTTTGAGTGTGATCTTAGCTGCTATAGAAGAAAAGGAAGCCATGGTAATGCTTGGGATCTCAGGGAGCCTCTAGATGTTTTAGTTATGTGCATATGTTCACCTTAAGAGATAATTCATTCACTAAATCTTTAGATTACACACTTTCACACCTATGTACCTTCGGGGAATTGTGCAAGGTGCTCAATTCACCAAAAAATCAAAGTTCTCAATTTTGAAAATGGTTTCTAGGTTTTTCTCAAATGGGGTTTTAGATAACTCTTGCATACTTATTTTTATTGTTTTAATGATTTAAGTATATTTGTGCACCTTGTACACCTATGTATTTTTCTCTTCAAAACTTGTAAAATTGTGCACCTTCACACATGCACACTTTCTAGAGTCCTTCAACTTATGCATATCTCAAAGTTACAATGCACACTTGCACACCTTATGGAGATAATTCAATCACCAAATCTTCAAATTACGCACCTACGCACCTTCAAGGAATTTGTGCAAAGTGCTCAATTCACAAAAAAATCAAAGTTCTCAATTTTGAAAATGGTTTTTTGGTATTTCTCAAAAGAGGTATAGGAGCACTCTAGTGTACTTATTTTTATCTTTTTGATAATTTAGGTCTATTTGTGCACCTTGCACACCTATGTACTTTGCTCTTCAAAACTTGTAAATTTGTGCACCTTTACAGATGCGCACCTTCTAGAGTCCTTCAACTTATGCATTTATCAAAATTACAATGTGCATCTACAAACCTTATGGAGATAATTCAATCACCAAATCTTCAAATTCCACAGCTATGCACCTACGCACCTTCAAGGAATTTGTGCAAGGTGCTCAATTCACCAAAAAATCAAAGTTCTCAATTTTGGAAATGTTTTCTGGGTTTTTCTCAAACAATCTCTGGGAGAACTCTAATGTACTAATTTTTCCATTTTTAATGGTTTATACCCTCTTTGTAGCCCAATAGTGTCATAAAATTGAACTCCTTTTGCTTCTTCTATCTCAAATCCTAAGGCACCTGTTTTGAAAATGCACATGCAATACCATGGTAATTGTTTTGTGCTATGGATGATGAGGATTCCATGATGACCTGCACAAAAGATAAACATCAATATATAAGTATTAGGGGTTAAAAAAATGACGCTAGCTAACTAGACTCCTAAACCTAAACAACAAAAATTTCACTCCTTAAGCCACCTTGGAAGATACCCTATTATGACAAATGAGCTTCTATGAGCCAATAAAAGGGGGTCCCCATTTCTGAAGTTGAAAATGGGGCATGTGTTGTGGAACCACAACATGACACTCTTGACAACCTTCTCTTCAGTCACATGGTTTTATGCAAGAGTCATTATGAGTTCTGAAGACTAGATGGATGTTGGATGTGATGATGTGTTAGCAAGGCCAAACTGGATAAGTGCTAACAGCATTACAAATTATTTGTTAGGCTTGTTAGACATCGTGAGGAAGGTTTTCTAGTTTATATGCCCAAGTTCTATGTCTCTAATCTCAACATGCCTGTCTTGAAACCAAGATTTCCTTGGTGCACCTTGGTACTTGCATACTATGGGTTTTAGAGCTATCTTTTCTACCATTGAAGAGGATGATGATGTCATTTTATCTTTGTTCATTTTTTTGCATATTGGAGAGTGGCAGAGGAGCGCAGGTTGGGATGTCCAAGGCTATGGACAAGTTTGAGAGTAGAGAGTGAATGAAGGGGAATAGGGGATTAGGGGTCTTATATACACCTCAAGCCCTAGTATGCACTCCATAGGTGTGCACCTTCACAAGTGTGCACCCTTTGGAGGTATGCATGTGTGCATCTCTGAATGGAGATGCAGTGTGCACTTGCATATTACACACACATGCGCATATGTGCTAGTGCACTAGTATGCACTTAAACACATGAAAATACAAAATATTCACCATGTCTCTAGACTCTAATCCTCTAGACTTCCGAATCAAAGATTGGGGCTTTACCCAAACTCCTAGGGGAGTTCAATAGATGAGCCAAACTCTAGACTAGGAGTTTGGTATATGAAAACTTTATTAGGGGGTTCCCATTTCTAAGAGAAATGGGGCATGCATTGTGATACCACAACAGGATGATGATGAGGATGATAGTGAGGAGGGAGGGGAGATAGATGGAGGTGAGGACAGCAGTGTGGATGTCACAATGATGGATATAGAGGAGGATTTGATAGATGGCACAGAGTGTATATTGGTGTCAGTACAAATAGGTCCTAGCAAGTTAGAGATACAAATGATAGAGGTGATCAAAGGGCTCTAGAGTCAATTAGAGGAGAATCAAGTAGTGATTGACCAGGTTACGACAAAGACAAATTTGAGGATAGCCTCTCAAGATGTAGCAATACAAAGGGTAGAGAGCAATCTAGGAGTCTTAAGACATCATTAGTAGCATCGGGGATGCATCTATGAGGTACGTACTGAGGCACAATACTAGAGGATGCACTATGAGATGACAATGCCACTAGAGTAGAGGGAAGAGAGCTCTCAGGCATCGATATCACACTCTTGGTCAAATAGAGGCCACAAGGCCAAAGACAGGATAGATTGACATAGACACACTCTTGTGCAAAGGGACTTTCTTTGATCTTGTTAGAATGGGGTTGTTGTTGCACCAAAAAATTGATATGTCAATTCCTAAGACAACCACTCAACTCATAGTACATAGGAGGTGGTTAAGCCCTTGTCACAAATTTTGAGTGGAGCGCTGAACATTTTTCCAACAATCTCCCCCTCAGCGTTACCCAAGGGTTTGAGGATTCAAACATGTAACCAAGCTCTAATACCATTTGTTAGAACAAGGTTGTTGTTGTACCAAAAGATTGATCTATGAATGTTCGATACAACCACTCAGCTTATAGCATATAGGAGGTAATTAAGCTCTTGTCATGAATCTCGAGGGGACCACTGAACATTTTTCCAATAGATTTTACTATGCTCTTTCATAGTTCACACCTATGGGCAATTAGTATTGATGTAAACCATGATCATGTACTCTGATACTTTTTGAGACATTTATGAGATGAATATATGTTATGATGACTATATGAGATGGATTATGCACATGTTTATATACTTTATATGAATGCATTTATGTTTTTCTATGTGGACTTTATATATGATGACATCATGCATTGGTTTTTCATATGTTATGCTTAGAAAATGATATCTTTTTTTTTTTGGTACATGTTTTTCTCATGCAATGAATGCAAATGAAATGTAGAATGGTGTGAATAGCATGTTTTTCTCATCAAATGGATGCAAATGAAATGTAAAATGATGTGAATTCCATGTATGTGTGTGTTTATTTATTTGGATTTTGTGGACTTGTGACATATGCAGGAATGTAGGAAAAAGAAGCTTTTGGTGTATCATGGTACATGACTATGGTGGTGGTGGATGAGATGGAAGTCAAAAGACAAAGGAGACAAGATGAGGACCAATTAGTATGAGGTGAGGACATTTTCTTTCATAAAGTATACTATATGTCAAAGTAGCTTTATTTTGATATGGCAAATGGAATGCGACACATCATGGAATAAAGTACTAGAGTGCAAATGCAATCCTTTTGCATAAATAAGCATGATGCATACAAAGAATGACCTAATCCTTCTTGAGGCATATATACATGCCCTAGACTCTCAAAGATACATTCAACAGATAGAAAAGAAAAATATGACCATGAACCATCTCAACCACTCTCATAGATCAGTTTATATCATCGAGTGGCATAGGAACATGATCAAAGAAAAATAAAGAAAAAATAAATCACTCAGTAAACAACATGAGCCAACAACTATTCTCATCCATTATTACTTGTTTTTAGTGTCCTTTTTTTATTATGTGATAGGTTTGGTTGTTGGTTCAAGTGATAGGATCATAGTGACAAGTTAGATTGATTGTTGGCTCACACTGCTCAAATGTTAGTGCAAAGTGTGATTGTCATTGAAGCGCAATGCTTCAAGTTTCAATCTACAGAAGTGCAAGCGTTTACACAAAAGGGTGATTATCGAAAGTGGTTTTTTACAAGATTTATTGCAAATTTTTGGTGGGTTTTTTTATTTTTAGGGTTTTTGAGGATATTTGATGTTTTTTTGTTTCTCATTTCTTCAAGAAATTTTAAGATTTTTAGGGTTTATTTTAGGATGTTTTATGATTTTTAGGGATTCTTCTAGGATGCTTTATGATTTTCATCAATTTGTTCGAGACATTTTATGATTTGTATCAATTTTTTCAAGACATTATATAGTTTTAATGGATTTGTTTAGGACATTTTGTGATTTTTATAGATTTGTTCAAGATGTTTTATGATTTTTGTGGATTTTTTTAGGACCTTATGTGATTTTCAGGTATTTTTTCAAGATCATATTTGAATTTTTAGGATTTTTTTAGGATCATAAAGGATTCACAAATGTTAGCTCCAATCTGATATGTGATAATTCCAATGGATAACATGTGCTTAGGGACATGCCCCTAGCTCACTTTCAAACTCACGCATTATGTAGGTAATATGCCCCTAGACAAGACACAAACTATATACAAAGGCCAAAGTCAAAGTATGTACAGACTAGTGATGCTTGGGTAAGATGACAATAGATATTAACTAGTTTGTAGGTCGTGATCAAGGACTATGGATGTCTTGTAGGATGAAGGATATGATCAGTGAATGATAGGGGGAAACCAGATGGAATCCTAATAGATGGAGCAACAACTGATTACCCATGGTACCTGTTTGCCAATTTTTCACCATGGTACTTTACCAAAGCTCCTGTTTGCCAGGGTTTCACTTTTGGACAAAAAATTTCTCTTGAATCAATTTTTTGTGCAACGATGCTTTTTTACTAGGTTTTCATCAAGGCATCCATTTTTTAATGACTTTTTTCACTTTTTTTTGTTTCTTTAATCATTACTTTTTGCTATTTTTTATTATTTTTCAAGACTTTTATACAAAATCAAGTATAATACTTGTGGATATGTATATTATTGGTGGATACAGGTAGTGGTTCACCCTCTAGAGTTACAAGCTAATATACTCCAAACCCAAATGTTGTAATGACAACATAGGGTCCTTTCCAATTGGGTTCAAATTTTCTTGGTTTCTATCTATGTTGATGGGTCTTGTAATTCATTTTAAAGACTAGATGATCAACATCAAAATGATAAACTTAGACTTTCTTGTTATAGCTCCTTTTGATTTAGTTTTGGTAAGCTTTTAGATGTGTCAAGGTGGATCACCTTCACTCATCTAGCATTTCAAGTTTATGTAGTCTCGATACTCTATAGTTTTCATCATGAACAATATCCTGTAGGGATACTCTCAGTGATGGGATTTCAATTTCAAAAGGAAGGATGGCATCCATGCCATAGACTAGAGAGTATGGTGTCGTTCCAATGAGAGCACACACACTTGTTCTATAGGCTCAAAGAGATGGATTTAATTGCAAGTGTTAGTCTTGGCCAAAGTCATTTTTTGGAGGATTTTGACAATGGTCTTATTAGATGCTTATGCATGGTCATTTCCTTTTGGATGGTAAATACTAGAGTATTAATTGTAGATGTTGTACTTCTCATAGATCTCATCAATGTCCTTGTTTTGAAATGAACCACCATCATCAAAAATAATCTCAAAGGGGACTCCATGGTAGCATATGATATAGTTTAGGATGAATCTTGAAAATTGCTTTCTAATAGTGAAATTCAAAGGGATAGCTTCAACCCACTCGGTAAAGTACTCGGTTGTTGTGATGATGAAATTATGGTCATCAAAGGAAGGAGGAGAAATGGCTCCAATAAGATCAAATGCCCATTGTGAAAAGGGTCATGGAGAGATAATTGATTGTAGTTCTTACATTGGTGCATAAATCATATTAATATGTATCTAGCACTCATGGCATGTTTTGGAAAAATTATAAGCATCTTGTTCCATGGTGGGCTAATAATATCTAGGTCTTACTAGTTTCTCTGCTAGACTCAAACCATTGAAATGGCCTCCACATATACCTTTGTGTACCTCATGTATGGTAGTTTTAGCTTCTATTTAACTAAGACATCTGAGAAGCGTTTGGTCAAAAGATCTCTTGTAAAGGGTGTCACTGATGATAATGTATCTAATGTCTTGGAAAATAAAGACTTGGTTTTTTTTCTTGGATAAGTCAGGGGATAGGATCTGGGCATGTAGATAGTCATAAATGTCTTAATACTAGGGGGAATTAGGACCAAAAAGTTCACACACAAACTTAGATTGGGAGAGCTCAAATGTAGGAATCAAGAGTTGTTCTATGAGGAACTCAGAATATTCCAGATTTTGTGGCATATCAATCATAGAAGTGATGGTGGCCATAGAATTAGCTTTCTTGTTGTGTATTCTCAAAAGCTGATGAAAAGAGATAGTGATGAATTTAGATTTGAGGGAATCTACTAGTTGTTTATAAGGCATCAGCTTATCATCACTAGTTTCATAGTCATCATTGACTTGTTAGATGACTAACTGGGAATCATCATAAACTTGTTAATGTTGTATGTTCCATTGGATGGCTAGCTTCAATCCTATTATCATTGCCTCATATTCTTCCATTTTATTTGTAAAGTTAAATGATATATGATATGATGTAGGGATTGTATCCCCTTGGGGTGTGACAAACATGATGCCAGCTCCTGAACCATTTCTTATATGTGAGCCATCAAACTAAAACTTTTATGCATTAGCTATATACATGTTAAAGATGGCTTTGTCTAGAAAATATATCAACATGAGATAATCATATACTATGGGTGCTTCTCCTAACTAGTTAGATATCACTTGCCCTTTGATTTCTTCTCTATCCACATATTCTATGTCAAATTCACTAAGGATCATAACCCATTTTTCTAAGTGCCCTATGAGAGAGGCTTTACTTAGGAGATACTTTAATGGTTAAATCCTAGAGACAAGCTTGATTTTCTAATGTAGCATGTAATGTCTCAGCTTTTGGGCTACAAAGACAACACTAAGGCATGCTTGTTCAATAAGTGAATAGTTCAACTCATATCCCACAAGTGTTCTTTGATTCAATAAATGGATTGCTCTCTCCCTTGTTCATCATTTTGTGCCAATAGAGCTCCTAATGTTGTTTTCATAGATGATATGTATAAAATAAATGGTTTTTCTAGAATAGGAACCATTAAAAATGGTTGTAATCACCTAAAAATGGTCATCTAGAATATTAGCCCCCTTCTTATCATTTTGGCTAATTTAATTGAATCACTTACCTAGGCCAAATTGCTAATATTCAATTAATTTGACTATAACATATAGTTTGACTATGCTATCCCAAGTTCATTATTTGATTAAAAGAACATGTCCCCTTTTAATTAAATAAAACACCCCATTCTCCTAACCCACTTAAAGTGCACACATAAAGTCCTTTTTTTATTTTACAATTAAAAGAAAAGGCTTTGTGACTTTTTTCTTATATTACAAGTCAACTTATATTCTATTGGTTGACTTGTGTGTGCACATGGATCACTCCTCTTTTGAAATTCCACCATTGATCATCCACCATCTTCATCTTGATCTCTACCATCTGTATGACTTTAAAAGAGAGAGAGCTTTCCCCCTCAAAGGATCCATGCTCATTTTGAATATTGTTATGTTGCAGGTTTTCTAACAGGTTTCTTTGGAGCTTTGTGGAGAACTTCTCATTTCTTGTCTCATTCTTTCATCCACTTCATATTAGTCTTAAGATCATATTGCATGTTAGTTTAGTTTCTTTGCAAATAGTTAGATCACATAGCTTAATAGTTGGATTTGTAACATTCCCATCTCATTTTAGCATAGCTTGCATTGTGTATCTCATCCTAATATAGTTTCATTTTTGCATTGCATGATCCAAGAGTTCTTTGACACTACACTCTTGCTCTTGTCTGAAGAATCTCCCATTTTGTGGTTTACTAGCAAGGGTTGCATTTCTAAGGCTCAGCTGAGAGCTCTTATATGCTCATTTGTATGCCCCTTGCACTCCATGACTAGGGATCTCTAAGTTGGCATTCGAGTTTTCCAATCTATGGAGAACCTCAGATAGAATGGTTTAGAGAAGTGCACCTTTTCTAGTGTACATTTTTGGCACCCACCGTGGGGCAAGACTATACATTTCGCCCTGTATTTTCCTATTTTTTCTTGCATTTCCTTTACTATTCTACTTTTTTCTTTTTTTTACAGTTGCGGTGTTGGGCGACATTCTTCCAGTCACAGTACTGTTGTGCAACACTTTTTGGAAATAGTGTCGCAATCGAAGCCTACATTTTGTCGCTCTTTGTGCAAAACTCTGTCGCACGGCTAAAGAAAAAGTATCGTCTGCATAGAAACTATCACCTTTATATACTATAAAGCATCGCGCGACATTTTTTCAACAACAAGTATCGCTTGACAAGTTTTGCTCATTTCTTGAGGGATTTGATCAAATTTCTTCTTAGCTAGCTGACTGTTGTTTTTTAGCAGATTTCTAGGCTATTTTACAGAGGTCTAGTTCATAGTTTTTGTGATTATTTCATGCTAACTTGTGGGCTAACAAGTTGTGATTGCAAGTTTCCCTCTTTGTGGAGAAAAATTGAAACCTTGCATACAAAAGAATGCATGTCAAAGCTTCAAATGTGTAAGGGCTACTAACATTGTTTGCAGGGCTGCCCAAGGCATAAAAACCCAAACTTGCCTAATTTTTTGTTTTCATGTGTGGCATTGACTAATTGTTCATTTTTCATAGGCACATAAAACTTATGATTGGAGTCTTTTGGTAATAGGAGAGTATGCTCTTCACCCTTGTGGTGAATCAAAAATCTTGAGTTGCCATTTGGTTTCAAAAGAAAGGGGTAACTGAATCTTCTTGGCATGTTTGGGAGAAAATGATTGGAATAGGAGAGTATACTCTTCACCCTTGTGGTGAATCATAAATCTTGACTTCTGAAAGTTGATCCACTCTTTGTGTAGTTAGAATCCTTTAGAGGGCCTGCTCTTGAACAACCTGAGAGGAATGACCCAAGTGGGGACAAGTCGATTACCTAGCTCTTCCAACCCACTATAAACTCAAGACTACCAAGAACACAAAACCCTTGTAGATGTAGTGTTTGTCTTCGCTTTGTGTGATCGCTTATGGGATTTTGACCATAGGGAGATCACTAGGAAAGAATGCTTAAGGTACTTTTGTGGTCGCAAGATCAGTTACTCATCGCAAGGTGAGGTGTCCCGTGATTGGGAGCAAGAGGAACACTATGAATGGAAGCCCTATCTAAACACCCTAAGTTAGTAACTACCCTTTTTAGTTGCTCAACTTCTTGGTGCAAGAATCGATCCTAGTGGGCTACCCGAATCACCCCAAGATTTTACACTCACCATATATGTTCCCTTGGTTGTGCTTATGGAACTTCTATGACAAAGCCAATATCTCTTGTGGGAAACCACTTGGTGTGAGGCAAAGGAGCATCAAGCGTGGGCCAAGTTGTTGAGTAATGAATCGTGACTCTAAGGTAGATTGCTTGGCTATTGTTTTCGATATTTTGACCAGTTCTAATGTTCTTGCAACATAAACATTGCGATAAAATTTGGTAGGAAGGCTGTCCTGATATCCCAAATGCATATTGACAACTTGTTTTTACCCTTGATCAATTGTTTTGAGACATGTTAAAACACTTACTATTTGCAAACCTTGTTGTTTACTAATATGAACTGAAACGAAACATTGTCTGATTGAAACAACTATCTGATTGACAAATTGAAATGAACTTCAAACCAAAAATTGACCTTTTTTTGCACAAAACTAGCACTCTATCGCACGCTCTCATGAGAAATATCACATGACAGATTTTACCCAAAAATTTGTCGCAGGTCAGTACTAAATTTTGTCTCACTTGGTTACAATATCTAAAGCTTAAACAAAAAGTGTCACACCTGTGTTAAAATTCTATCGTGCGACACTATATGCTGAACTTAGGTCACCCTCCTTCTAAGAAAATATCGCCTAGAGTTACTTTGGGTCAAAAACAAAGTTTACAATTGGATTTTTTTGGTCTAGGGAGCATCACGTTGGTCACCCTTGGTCCTAGCTACGTATCAATGTGTAAAGAATTCATCCTAGGTTGAAAAGATGGGTTTAATCTGCCGAATGTAAGTCTTGAAACATCTTGATGAATCACTTGTCAAAATTCAGCTTTTTTTTTTATTCTAGCTATCCACTATTGAGCTTCTCGCTTGTCCCCTCGGCTTGAGTCACCCATGCTATAAGATCTTGAGCACTGTTTGACAAGCCATCTATCACATTTTGACAAATGACTAGTCTTGATCGTAAAAGCTTCAAATTTGGCTCACTTTTCTTGTCCTACTAAACAAAGACAACTCTTTAGATGCCAGTCACAACTAGATATCAAGTTGGTAATGGTAGCCATACACCTTTTGTTTTCAAGAAATTGGAAACACCA
This sequence comes from Cupressus sempervirens, assembly GCA_028749045.1. NCBI lineage: Eukaryota > Viridiplantae > Streptophyta > Pinopsida > Cupressales > Cupressaceae > Cupressus > Cupressus sempervirens. Next base: position 321,406,462 of record CM053791.1, read on the forward strand.
CCCAAATGTCCTCGCAAGCAACCTTGTGATAAGAATCTCAAATTTTCTCAAACACAAATGGCCAACGTTTGGCACAACCCACTTTATAGTTTTGAAAATCCATTTAGTACACCCTTTGAGACACCTAAGGATACGATTAGTATAGTCACACCCTAATGAAATTAAACATCTCTTAGAAGCACAAGCATGTGAAACCCAAAAGACTTTGGAGGCTATATACGCTATGGAAAGAGAAAACCAACAAGTTGAAACTGACAATCAGGCACGCTATGAAGGACATAAAGGAACTTGTCCTCAAAATCCTTTTGAGAACAATGATAGCAATCACATGCCACCAAGGACTCCTAGAGCTATCGCTGGCACATGTCCTTCACCACCTAAACCATCCCATCATGATAGTGATGAAGAAGTAACTAGCGAAGACATGATCAAGTTTCAACAAGATGGCTTTGCCCAAAAACTAATGCTTAGAGCTTTAGAGAAAAATGGAGACCAATACTTTTGATACATGGTAGCTAGGGGATGGAAACTCCCTCAAGGTTTTGATGTTGAGCATATAATTCCAAAATTGAAATCTTAAGGGAAGAAATACAAGAACTAAGGAAACAATTTGCACAACTACAAACTTCAAAAGAGCCACCTAAAACATCATTTGTTGAGTTTATTTGCACTCTTCCATTTGATAGGAATCTATACATGCTGCCATTTCCTAGGGATATAGAGGTTCCTAAGTATGACAAATACAATGGAAATGGTGACCCTCATGACCATGTGAGATATTTCTATGCTATTAGCATGGACTTTATGCATGAAGACACCTTTCTTATGCATCTATTCCCTAGAAGTTTGAGAGGACAAGCCATGGAATGGTTTACCAAATTGAGTCCCCCTCTTAAGACGTTTGATGAACTCACACAACGCTTTCTACAAAAATATTCATACAACATCCAACATCTTGTGACTGTGTTGGACTTATGCCAAATCAAACAAAAATCAAGGAAACCTTTTGCCATATACCTCCAACGGTGGAGATCTCTATACTCACGATACCCTCGGCAAGTTCCTAAAGCTGAGAAAATTGACATTTTTGTCAACACACTCGTACCTAAGCTATACTTTGATCTTAGAAAAAGACTATTCACATCCTTCAACACCATGGTTGAGAGCGCATATCGCATTGAGGATGTTTCTATCGAGAAAGGGGACATTGTCATAAACAAGGATAAAATTAACAATGGAAATGGTAAAGACAAAGGCAAACCTTGGAACAAAAACAAGTATGTTGTCAATGATGGAGTAGTGGACACTCCTAAGACTAAGGAGCATGTGTTTAACCTTTCCAATGCCATCTATGCAACAAAACAACAAGAAGGTTCAAAGCCACAACCCTTTGACAAAGGCTCTAAATTTACGAGGAAGCAATGTGTTTACACACCTATGGTTGAACCTTATGAAGTGGTTTTAAAAACCTTAATTGCAAACAAATTGGTTACCTTACCAGACAACTCATGTCCTTACAATCCACCCGTTAGACCTCCATGGTGGAGAGAAGATCATACTTGTAGTTATCACTGAAGTAAAGGACATAACACAAAAAATTGCTTCAAACTCAAAGATGTAATTAAAGACCTCATCGAAGCTAGAAAAGTTGTCATAGATGGCCTTGTTAAAAATGCTGATCATAAGGCTTTCCAAAAACCATTACCCGAATATGAAAAGGGTGAGACCTCAAGAGAAGCTGCCAAAAAGAATCATGACACCAAAATTAGTTATGCTTACGCTGACACTGATAATGTTATAGGCATGCTTGAGCCCGTTGAATACATATGCATGGCAAGCTCCAACAATGAAAACTCGCCAAATTATGATGCTGAAGATGAACAACCAATAGTGGTCTTAAGGACACGATCCACTCCTCAAGACCATACTGATACTAGACCCAAGGTGGTACTCCAAGTGGTTGAGTCTTTGTCTTCTCAGAGTGAACCACTTAATGCTATTACTAGGGGGCAATCTAAGGTTGTCCTAAAAGTTTCTCATGACCCTAAAAATGCTTCATCATCTAAGAAACCAGTTACTTCCAAGATCTCCAACTATCATCTTGTTAGCCAACTACAATGCACACAAGCACAAATCTTCATTTTTGAATTGCTAGAGTTATCTCCTTTGCACGGGGATATCCTTGAGAAAGCTTTACGTTCTACCAATGTTCCCATAGACATTGATGTGAAATAATTCCAAGCTATGGTGAACCACATCTCCTCACTTCACTATCTCACCTTTTTTGAAGAAGATGATTGAGCTCTAAGTCATCCCCATAACCTTGCTCTTCATGTCGAAGTTCAAATCTTTCATACCCACATCTGACGAGTCCTAATAGACAATGGTGTAGGGTTAAATATCATTTCATTCAATGTAATCCAACAGTTGGGCATGTCTGAATTTGCCATCGATCCTAAGTGCAAGATCACTATAAAGGCCTATGATGAGGTCAAAGGGCCTTCTAAAGGTCTAATTGTACTTCCAATCAGAGTTGGTCCAGTTGAGAAGAATTTCCTTTTCTAAGTCTTATACATACCACTTGCATACAATTTGTTGTTGGGATGACCATGGATTCATGATATGCAAGTAGTACCCTCCATGTACCATCAATGCATCAAGTTCCCATTCAATGGTATTGAAGTAGTTGTCACTAACGACAACTCCATGTCTATCAACACATTATCTGCTACTGAGACACTAGTTCCACATAATCGCTCATCTCATGAGCTGACACCATCTTTCACAAAGTGTGAACAAAAACTAAAAATGATGAGCCTTGGCATGGGTGAGTACACTTTGGACTCTATTGTTGCCTTACTAGTTTCCCCTTAGTCCTATGGGAAACCAACTACTGCAAAGGAGCCTTCTGCTTCCGTTATGACACTTTTTGGCACTTTTGTGCAATCATCACTACCTCTAGAAGCAGAGAAGGAAGAACAGGCCATTAAGGACTGGATCTATAAAGAAGAGGAAGATGAGGAAGTTACAATGACTACTCCTATTTCTCCCAAAAGATATGGAAAAGGCTATAATTTTTTGACAAAAATGGGCTACCGGGGCCACGGGTCCTTAAATGGTTGTAAGAATGCTCTAGTTGAACCTTTAAGTCACACTTAAGGTCATGATACTTGAGACAACGCTGGTCTAGGCTTTGGGCTAAACAATGATATACCAACCTATGATCGAAGATTGCTCATGTCTAGTGAATCGAAGGATGATGACCCTCCAATAATTGCTACCACTTCACAAGATGAAGACTTTGTTCCTCTCACTTCCCTCCTTTGGGGAGAAGAAATATTGACTACTAATAATAATGAAGAAGCTTTTACCTCCCAACAACAGGAACAAGAAGGGTCTACTTCTGAGGACATAAATAGAGGATGAATTAGGCAGAACATTGCTCGTCTCATAGCTAGGGATCAGAGTACATATTCTCATGAGTATGAGTGGGAAAGTCTCTCTGATGCATCTTGCAAGCTAGGGGTGGATTTCATTCATGCCTCTACAACCCAACCCAATATAGTTGAATGGTCTAGTATAGGGTCGAATGAGTTTGACTCACAACATGTCTCAATGGATCACACTAGTCACTACAGGACTATTCCTAAGCTAGACTCCTTTGCGAAATTTTCTATAGGCTCAACTTCACAAGTCACCAGAGATGACTCCTTCAATGTCAATCATATTGAAACTTCCCCCTCACTCTCGCTAATTCACCCAAATCTCATAGATTGGTCTCTTCAAAATCAAAGACCTGAAATACGATCTTTCCAAAATGACTATGAGATCGCCTGTTATTCGAATGCCATTGAACCTGTCACTTCTTCCACCAGTGAACCCACGGTTAACATGATGGAATTAGATATCAAGTGCCTCAGTCAAAAAATTAAAAGGAAAAATAAGCGATCAAATGGCGAAAACCACATTGTGGCAGTGTCTGATCCTCAAAAAAGTAAAAATAAAGGCGTATCTAATGGTGAAAACCTCTTTGAGGCACCTACATATGAGGTACTTGGTAGTCTGCCAAGCTATTTCTAGGAGAGATCTTCGGTTCTCATTGAGCATACACAACCTATCAACTTGGGTACAGAAGAATGTCCTCAAATTATCCATGTAGCTCAATCCTTGTAAAATGAAGAAAAGACACAGTTTGCTCAATTCTTTCAAGACAAGAAGGTCAACTTCACATGGAAATAATCTGATATGCCAGGGCTTGATACAAATCTCATCATGCATCACTTATCAATCTCACCAGTTGTCAAGCCTGTCAAATAGAAGTTGAGAAAAATGCATCCACGTGTGGCCCTACTGGTCAAGACATAGTTGGAAAAACTATTGAATGCAAACTTCATTAGGGCCATTGATTATGAGGAGTGGATTTCCAACATTGTACCTATCTCTAATCATGACAAATCCATTTGGGTTTGTACTAATTTTAGGATCTCAACAAAGCATGCCCCAAGGATGACTTTCCACTACCAAATATCGATATGATAGTGGACATGACTGCGAGTTATGAGATGTAATCGCTTATGGATGAATTTTTTGGGTATAACCAAATCAAGATAGCTCCAAAATACCAAGAAAAGATAGCTTTTACATGTGCATGGGGTAACTTTTGCTAGAATATCATGCCTTTTGGGCTTTAAAATGTTGGTGCTACATATCAAAGAGCAATGAAAACCATCTTTCATTATATGATGCATAAAAACATGGAAGACTATGTTGATGACACACTGGCTAAATCTAAAAAATGAGACACACATCTCGAAGACCTTAGTCTGATATTGGACCGTATGGAACAATTCCAACTTAGGCTAAATCCAAAAAAATGTGCCTTTGGTGTCACTTCTGGAAAATTGCTAGGTTATATCATTTCGGCAAAAGGAATTGAGGTTGACCCTGAAAAGGTCCAGGCTATCATGGATATGCCTCCACCCAAGAATATCAGTCAACTTAGAAGTTTGCAAGGACATCTACAATCCATAAGAAGATTTATCTCTCAATTAGCTAATAAGGCTCAACCTTTCAATAAAAATCTGCATAAAGGATCTACCCATATTTGGAACAGTGACTGTCAACAAAGTTTAGATCAAATCAAAGGTTACTTGGCGAAACCTTCAATTTTGATGCCACCCATTCTGGGAAAACCTTTGATCCTATACATTTTAGCTACAGATTCTTCTCTAGGAGCACTCTTAGCCCAAAGTGATGAGATGGGTAAAGAAAGAGCCATGTACTATATCAGTCAAACTTTGGTGGCTTATGAACTAAACTATACAAGTATAGAGAAGGCATGCCTTGCTCTAGTTTTTGCCTCCCAAAAACTCTGGCATTATATGTTGGCACATATAGTTCACTTGATTGCTAAGATAGACCCTTTGAAATATTTGTTAAGTAAAGCTGCACTTACTAGTCATCTTGCTAAATGGATGATGATTCTTTTCAAATTTAACATTCAGTATGTCAAACGTAAGGCAATCAAAGGATTGGCCATAGCTAACCAATTGGCTGACTTCCCACTTGAAGATGTAGCACCTATGCAAATTGAGTTTCCAGATGCCTCGATCATGTACATTACTGAGAGAACTTGGAAGATGTTTTTTGATGGATCCCATACATAGAATTGAGCTGGAGTAGGGGTTTTGTTTGTTTCCCCTCATGGTTATACGATTCCAAAGTCCTACAAACTATTGTTCCCATGTACAAACAATATTGTAGAGTATGAAGCATTAACAAATGGGATCAAAATGGCCCTTGAATGGTGAATAATTGAGCTACACATCTATGGGGATTCTCAACTGGTTGTGAACCAAGTGAATAATGAATATTAAACAAAAGATGACAAGTTGATCCCTTATAAAAAGTTGATAGACGCTCTAAGGAATTATTTTACCTTTGTAACATTCCAACAAATTCCTAGAGCAAAAAACAAGGTTGCTGATGCTATGGCCACCTTAACATCTATCCTCCAACTACAAGAACATGAATCATGATTTGAGTTCCTGGTGGAAGAACCGTATCATCCAGCCTATGATTCCTCGGATAACTAGGTGATCTGCACTGTTGTGGGTCATGATTCCTCTTGCTATGCAGCTATTTTCTCCTACCTATGTGATCAGGTTATTCTCAAAACCCTCACACGCAACCAAAAATGTCAACTCCTTCATAACACCTTACACTACACTTTGGTCTCTGGTGACTTGTATAGGAAATGTCTAGATGGAATGTTGCTTAGGTGTTTAGAGATAGAAGAGTCTAAGAAGGCACTTGTCAAAGTCCACGATGGCATTTTTGGGGCACATTCTAATGGCCTTGCACTTGCCCAAAAACTGCTTAGGATGGGTTATTACTGGCCCACCATGCAAGCTGATGCTGTGCGCTATGCAAAGTCCTATTAGAAATGTCAGCTCTATGGCAACTTGATACATGCTCCCGAGTGAGAGTTAATCCCTTATGTGACATATTGGCCATTTCAACAATGGGCCTTTGACTTGGTAGGAAAGATTCATCCAAGCTCATCCAACAGTCATAAATTCATCATCATAGCAACGAAGTATTTCACTAAATGGGTTGAAGTTGTACCATTATCTGTTGCTACAGGCAAACATGTTGCCCTATTTATATTGAATCACATCATTTGCTGATATCGTATCCCATCCTCTATTGTTACGGATAATGGAGGGCAATTCAAGAATAAGGACTTAAAGCAACTGTGCAAAAATTTTCAAATTAAGCAACACTGGTCCTCTATTTACTATCCCCAAGGGAATGGCCAAGCTGAGGCCTCTAATAAAACACTGCTAAAAATCCTACACTACACAGTTCACAAGTCTGGGAAAGATTGGCACTTGCAAATAAATCTGGCATTTTGGGCCTATAGAACCTCGATTCGTACTCCTACAAGGGCTATGCCCTTTTCTCTAGTCTATGGCTCTGAGGTTTTTCTCCCATTAGAAGTTGAGATCCCCTTCTTGTGAGTCTCCTTACATGGGTTGATAACTGATGAGGACCATAGAGCTATGCGAGTACAGGAATTAGAGACTCTTGATGAACGTCATAAGGTTGCTTTTGATCACATGAGGGCGTATCAAAACTGCATGTCTACTCAGTATAACAAGAAATTTCACCCTCGTGAGTTTCAAGTAGGTGAACTCGTGCTTAGAGAGAATCCAAAAAATCAACAACATTGAGAGAAGAAAGGGAAATTTGAACCTAACTAGTTGGGTCCTTACATTATCACAACAGCATTCAGGTTTGGTGCTTATCAATTATCTACTCTTGAAGGGGAAGAACTTGCAGAACCTATCAACATCCTACACTTAAAAAATTTCTATGCTTAGAGGCTTGCTACTCAGCTATCTTGTATATATCTATGATCTTGAAAAAATCCTAAAAATCAGAAAATTCCTTAAAAAAAGATCATCTTAGTGAAAACCTAGCAATAGGTGCTTTGATGTATCACCAAAAAAATAAAAAATAAAAATAAAAAATACAAAAAAATTGAAATATAAAAATAAAAATTTTAAAGCCCTGAAAAAATTTGTTAAGTGGTGAAAACCTAGAAATAGGCGCTACTTGAAACCCTTGCACCTATGTCTATCAATCTCAATCACCTACTTCGCTACACATTTCCTAGCTTGGAATTGTTTCTTGTCCTCATCTTAGGGGCATAGCTACTTAGCCTATTGAGGTATTCTTCTACATTAGGGTTTCTTTGACAACTCACAAAATAGTGTTTCTCAACACTTCCCCCACCTTGACATCTAGTGTTTTTCAACACTTTTCAGATAGTTTACTTACGGTCTCTGATGTCATGATATTTCTCACTATCAGAATCAAGTCCTTAAGAAATGGCCAAGTGACTCACACATGCACTTTAACACTTAAATGACTGAGCTATGCTGATCTTTATCTACTTTGTGTGTTGTCTATCATGATTTCTTTTCCGCGTGTTCCCTCCCTAATAGTCTTTCGAGGATGTCATTGACTAGAAGACTGGGGGCATGAGACATATTTTTTTGATTTCTGCTTGTGGGTATACTTTGTTTTTCTATAGTGTTGTAAGCATTTATGCTTGTCCTATTCAACATTTTGACTTACAAATGTATCATCCTTGACTGTTTTTCAATACTACACTCAGGGTTTATCCTAGCGCTTATGCCTTGATACAGGTGTAATCTTGCTAAATTAAACTTAGGGAATTAAATTGCATAGCTATCTCAACTTACATGTCTCTGATGCTTAGATTGGATTTCCACATCCCTATCTGATATCGATCATATTCATATCCTCATAGTTATACTAGTGATGGTTGTATGATCTCATGGTGTCCCTAATAAATGCTCAATGATGAAATTAAGAGTCTAAATGTTGTGTTTCTTACTAGTAAACCACTTTGCATATTAGCTTGCATTTTAGGTTCATGTCATTTTTAATCTAGTTGCGCATTCCTACATGTGGGAAGAGCTCTCTCTTCATCTTCCTTTTTTTTCGGACATATTTTCTAGCTTCTTTCATCTTTCACTTCTTCATGTCTTTTCACATCCTTAATCTTTCGCTACATTTCTTTGCTATCCTATCATCACAAGGGGTTAATCCAAAAATATCACATACGATCTATCCAAATGTCACATATTTTCACAAAAACATTTAAGTCTTTACCATCCATATGAGATATCAAAATCAATACACATGAGCATATACACATACACGAGCTGAAAACAACAATTGAAACACCACATGAAAGTTGAAACATACATTTTGAGACAAGTACACAACAATATTGATAAATCCAGTATCTCATATATATATCAAATGTGTCATGGTACATATACAAATATGGGATCCAAAATCTGGATATATGTCTCAAAAATACATGAGGTACAATCAAAACACAACTATCGCTCAACATCATTTCTGACTACCACCCTCTGTGGCTGGTGCTGGCCTTGGTGGGGGAGCCTGTCTCCTATCCGGTGGTTGCACTGCACCCTCTGATCTACCTACTCACTCTGAATAGTCAAGAAGAGCCTATCTTGGTGGTACCACACCCCTATAGGCAACGTAATAGTATGCAGCTTGTGCATCATGATACACTACCTCTCACCTTGAGATATCCTACTCTTGACGTAGCTCATCTGCTCATGCCTACTCATCCATTAGCTGCTGATCTCGTATTGTGATAGTCACCCAAGCTACCTACAACTCTGCCTCAAAGGCATGAATTCTTGCACCCTAATTCTCTCTTCCTATTGGCTGCTCTGCAGGTGCCTCTACCCTCACCGCTCATCGCCACCTTAGGGGCACCTCCTCCTCCTCACCATCATCATCATCATCAAACTCTAATGACTCCTCCTACTCCTACAACATTTGCACTCGTGTCCTCCTCTGCTTTGCTCTGGAGCTCTCCTCCTCCATCTTCCTACCACCTCTCCCCCTCCCTCTCCCTCTGCCTCCTCCTCCCCCATCGCCTCCACATCCCACTCCTGTGGGTGCCACATTTGGATCTATGAATTGAGGGAATGGGTGTCTCTGCATCTCATAAAGATATCCTGGATCTACCCTTGCATCTACCACATCTGGGCAATAATCCCAGGGAGTCACCACTAGCGTCATTGTATCCTGAACTGTTGTATGATAGTCTAGCATTGGTAGCCATCTCAATCCCTCATCTGTGCATATTCGAGCATAGGTGGTGGTCTCCATTGATAGCACCTACTGCTCTACAAACTACCACCATACGCGACTGATCACAAACTGCTCCACAATTTCTATGCTCTGACCCATAAGTGGTATGTTATATCTAATATAGTCGAGCTCCCATGAGTCTGACCATCTGTGACACTTCTGATATGGCCACCATGTGAATGCAGTCATCTCATCAAACACGCATCAGTAGTAGGTCACATCTCCAATATGTCTCTATGGGATGAACCCTCTGTACCCAAAAATGTAAGGCTAGCTATGCTCTCGTGGCTTTACCCATGGTCGTATCATAGTGATGTGCTCCCAGGCCAAGATCTATGCTAACACTGCTCCACATGCCCATGACCCACCCTCATGGTATACTATCTCATGGAGCTCATGGTACATCTCTGCTAATATGGCAGGCCCCCATGCCATCCTATGTGGTTGGTAGATCAGATCATACACTAATTGACCCCATCCTAGCGAGAAGCCCTTCTAGCCTCAGTTTGTCACCAGAGCCTGGGCTACCAAAGAGCATAATAAGCTAGGCAAAGGATAATCCTATTTGTACTTGGTCATCAATCTCTCCCAACTTAGGTGAGGATCCAGAATGGTCACATCCTAGAATAGCTCCTGCACTCATGCTCGCCCCTCTGTCGGGGTCGTATCATAGTACACCTATGCCATCATCAAAATTAAACATCAATACACCTGGCATCCAACATCAAAATTACCAAACCAACAAACTACTAATCAAGAAAATTACCTGCTCGCCATTGCATGGCACTCGCAGAATGCAATATACGTCTCCAAGGTAATAGAGGCCTCATCGGTCGGTAAGTGAAAGGTGTTATGCTCGCTATACCACCTCTTTTCTAGTGCAGTCAACAAACCATGGTTTTTTTGAATATGGGGCATCCATACAACCCACTGCAAGCCCATAGCCGCTAGAGCATTCTGTTCATCATTGCTCAAATGCTCCACAATGCACAAACCCACCACCCTGGGAGCTCTGATCTATAATGTCGAGAATACCTCCTATCCAAGTAAAACATGCAACCATCAGTAATAGTCACATGATGAAAAAAGCATCAAAACCATCAGTGCGACACTTTTTACATGCAGCATGCGACACAATTTTCTGCAATAGTGTCGTGCAACACTTTTTTTTGAAGCTATGAGACATAATTCTGTCATGCGATATTTCACACCATTCCATACAACATTTGGGTATAGCCACAGTGACACTTTTCGCTAAGCGGTGCGATACTTTTTTTGAAAAAAAGTATCGTGCGATAGTATTTCAATGCCCGTGCGATACTTTAAAAGTATCACCTGACTTTTTTCCAAAAAAACCCTTAAAACATGTGAAAAGGCTCACAAAAGCTTGAAAAAGTGACAAAAAGGTAATTACTTACCAGTGCCCAATGTTGCTCTAGCCGGTTGTGCAACCGGCTGTGCTCGAAACAATGTCGATGAAGAAGAATGTTCGCCTGAGCCATGATGCTATGTGGACCACTCACAAAATCTCTCAAATTACAAAAAGACAAATGAATAGTGAATATGACACTTGGACCCCTTTTATAGCCTCCAACCTCATTTTGACCTAATTTTCAAACTTCTCAGAATTGTGCAAAAATTGCACCCCTAGCTAATTTCAATGTCCTAGATCCATTTTCAAGATCAAAATTGAAAATAGAGTTCATCTTGATGGTCAAAATCACATTTTAAAATTTTGTCTTCTTCTAAGCAGTTAGCTAACCTTTTGAGGTCTAATCTCCAAATCATCACTGGGGCATCTTCATTTCTTCATGTCTTCATCATTTCCATACTTCATATCTACTTCAATTCACTATTTCATGTTTAAAATCACCTTTCTACTCATTTCGACCTAATTTTTATGCTATATCCTTCAAGGTCAACTCTAGTCAAATTGGGGCATTTTATCAATTTCTTATAGTCATTCTTCGGTTCTAAATCATCTATCTGTCATCTTGGACATTGCTATATTCTAATTGTCTCATGTCTAGCCAGTTTCTGTATCCCCTTACCTTATTTTGATTTCGATCCCGAGGGGGCAGAAATACTCTATTACTTATTGTTACAGCTATCTATTTCTTAGGAGCATGCGTTTGATCTTATCACTTGCTCTCAATCTATTTGCTTTGCTAGGTATTAGAATTCTTTTCAAATCCTAACATCATCTTCCTAGTGTTCAGTACTACCACTATCAAGCTATACATTTAGGACTTGCTATATATCTCTGCATTTCATCCGTCAGAATCAGACATCTATATCTACCACCGCCTACTTGGCTTTCTATTTTCTTTGACATAATGTGTTCCTAAATTGATCACGCATTAGTCAAAGAGGAGCAAATGTAATCACCTAAAAATGGTCATCTAGACTATTAGTCCCCTTCATAGCATTTTGGCTAATTTAATTTAATCACTTACCTAGGCCAAATTGTTAATAATCAATTAATTTGACTATAACATATAGTTTGACTATGCTATCCCAAGTTCATTATTTGATTAAAAGAACATGTCCCCTTTTAATTAAATAAAACACCCCATTCTTCTAACCCACTTAAAGTGCACACATAAATTCCTTTTTCTATTTTGCAATTAAAAGAAAAGGCTTTGTGACTTTTGTCTTATATGACAAGTCAACTTATATTCTATTGGTTGACTTGTGTGTGCACATGGATCACTCCTCTTTTCAAATTCCACCATTGATCATCCACCATCTTCATCTTGATCTCTACCATCCGTACGACTTTAAAAGGGAGAGAGTTTTCCCCCTCAAAGGATCCATGCTCATTTTGAATATTGTTATGCTGCAGGTTTCTTTGGAGCTTTGTGGAGAACTTCTCATTTCTTGTCTCATTCTTTCATCCACTTCATATTAGTCTTAAGATCATATTCCATATTAGTGTAGTTTCTTTGCAAATAGTTAGATCACATAGCTTAATAGTTGGATTTGTAACATTCCCATCTCATTTTAGCATAGCTTGCATTGTGCATCTCATCCTAATATAGTTTCATTTTTGTATTGCATAATCCAAGAGTTCTTTGACACTAGCACTCTTGCTCTTGTCTAAAGAATCTCTCATTTTGTGGTTTACTAGCAAGGGTTGCATTTTTAAGGCTCAGCTAAGAGCTCTTATATGCTCATTTGAATGCCCCTTGCACTCCATGACTAGGGAGCTCTAAGTCGGCATTCGAGTTTTTCAATCTATGGAGAACCTCAGATAGAATGGTTTAGAGAAGTGCACCTTTTCTAGTTTACAATGGTGGATTCAAAAGATAATCTTTGAGCTATTGAAAAGACTCATCACACTAGTGTTTCCACTGAAATAATACTCCCTTACATAGTATATGCTGAAAGGATTGACATTTATTTGCTAGTTATGCAATGAATCTACAGACAGACAATAATTTTCCTTGTAGGATTCTTAATGTTCTTAGATTTTTTGGAGGAGACGTTTCAAGTATTACTTTTACTTTTTCAAGGTCTAACTTGATGCCTCATTGAGAAACAATAAACCCTATGAGCTTTCCAAAAATAACTCTGAATACATGCATTTTAGGATTCAACTAAAGGTTATAGCCTTCCATTTAGTTCAATATTTTGTCTAAGATGCCCAAGTGATCACTTCTTCTAGGGGATTTACAAAGTAGGTCATCTACATAGTCTTCCATTAGGATGTGCATGTAATCATAGAAGATAGTAGTCATTGATCTCTAATATGTTGCCCCAGCATTTTTAAGGTCAAAAGGCTTGACATTCTATCAATATGTTTCTCAAGGACATGTGAAAGTTGGTTTATGTTGATCCTCAGAAGCTATTCTGATTTGATTGTATATGGATAAGCCATCCATCAGTGATAATAACTCATATCCAAATGTCATGTCTACAATGATGTCTATATTGGGAAATAGGAAGTCATCTTTAGGACATGCTTTGTTGAGATCATGGAAGTCTGTACATATTCAAATGTTCCCAAAGTATTTTCTTATGGGTACCAAATTGGATATCCACTTTATGTAGTCAATGGGTCTTATGAAGCATGCATCCAATAGTTTCTCCAATTCCACTTTGACAAGGAGAACTACTTGGTGATGCATATTTCTCAACTTTTTCTTTATTGGTTTTGCTCCTGGTTTGGTTGGCAAGTGATGAAGCACTAATTCAGGATCTAATCCTGGCATGTCTGCATAAAACTAGGAAAAGTTGATCTACCCACTAGTAGATTTGGTGTTAATTTTTGACCTTATGTCATTTTCCATTTGATTTTAAATTTTCTTTTGTTAAGCTTCCATGTTGGTCAAAAATTTGACCAACATGAGTTTGTTTGGTCAAAGTTTCAACCAACATGGATTATAAACAAACAAACAAAAAAAGTGTATGGGAGGAGGTATTTTCACTACATATATTTACTCATGGGTGTGGGAGGAGGGATGCAGGATTTAGAATGCAAGTGATCTAGGATTTCAAATGAAAATTTCTCTAGTAAGTCATTGACCTGATGCCACATTTTGAATGCAAGTGAATGCAAAAGGATGCATGATTTAAAACAAAAGTTCTAAGAGGTTATAAGTTGCAAGAGGTAGAAAGAAAGTGAATGTCAAACCCTCAAGTGAATGGTAGAAAGAAAGTGAATGCATAAAACCCTCTTTTCGAACTAGAGCCAAACCTTCGTAGCTATGAAATGAAAAGAAAGAGAGCTTGAGGGGAAAAAAATAAAACCCTATGGATTTACTAGCTCATACCTACAGATTAGTGGCTCTTATCTATTTTGATTCTTATGCCAAATCTCATATTATTTTTCATTTTAGGAGCTCCTACAAGCATTTCAGTGTTGAGAAAGTTTCAAGCCAGATTCATAATAACAATTTTGTTTTATTTTGTTTTTATCTTGGTTTTATTGTCTTTAATATAATTATTTGAAGTTTGGATATTATCTAATTGTATTTCAATTTTGGGTCTGAAGATCTGTTAGAAAATGTGGCTTCTGTCTAAACAGTAAGTGATTGCTTTCTCAATCTTGCAATTGTTTCATCAAAGTTGTTTGCAAAGAGGAAATGAGTTTGTATACTTTTTATCTATTGTCAATTGTATAGATGGGTTAATAAGACTTTCATATATATACTATGCTCAAATGATTGTAGGAGAACCATAAATCAATTTATTAAATTTTGAGATAGATGATGTAGGCTAGATCTTAGTGAGTGTGGGACTATTCAATCTTCCGATCTATGATAAAAAATTACTATAGCAAGTTCAATAATCTTAAATTTACATTAGAAATAGGTAGAAACAACTCTGGAACAATGACGTCCCCCATAATTTTTTCCTCCATTGAAAAAAAAATTTGGTGACAAGCTCCTTTTAAACTATGAAAGTATGCACATAATTTATTATCTGATACGAAGTGTGTGTTTTCTTTATCCCATACATTATCTTCAAATCAATTTTTTTAACTATCCCATACATTATCTTGCCAAATGAATTTTATTTACCTTTAAGAGATGATACTAAATGGATAGCAATACTATGAGGGAAAAAATTTGGGTTTTTAATTAGAGTGATTTCACTAGACCTGTTTAAGTTAAATTTATCTATCATCATTCTCCATGTACCAAAAAGGCTTTTACTTCATGGAAATTGTTGAATCCTTGAAAATTAAGACATGCTAAAGTCAAACCACACTGCTAGCATACATAGAAATATCACAATAAAATAAAATATGCCAAGATGATCCTTACTATACATCAGATCTGCACTTATATTATAACAATATAAATTGTGTGAAGTCTTGTTCCAATTGTTGCTATTTATATAAGATATACTACTAGTATTCTCAATGTGTTGATAGTCGACTCTGATATGGCACTAGTATGCTGAAGTCTAATTTTATCTCTTAGAGCAATGATGTATCTTGTTCCTATCTATCTTATAAGTACACAAATATCTCAATATCACTTATAGCATTGATATAGTTGTTTCTTATTTGTACTTGTCTCCAACATCACTTATAGCTATGATATTGGTAATTCTAATATGTACCTTATATGTATGCAATTGTAATCAATATTGCTTCCAATAATAATATTGTTATGTCTACCTTGTCTTTGGAAATATACAAGATATTGGGCTCTTCATGATTACTTTCCTTCAGTATTTGCAAACTAATTTTCAAAAGGTGAGTGCTCCCTTGAACAATCCATTAAGGATAAATAGCTGATAAGAAATACTCAATGATGTCTTTGAGAATGGGATTTATCCTTATAATAGATCTCATTTTTATTGGATACTTGCACCCATAGGTTGGGATAGCACCTTTCTTTTTTAGAAATGGGAATTAAATGGTTAATCATTGTCTTTGCATAGTTATGAATAATCGCTACTAATTAGTTTATTCACTTCACTTTTCATTATTAATTAATCTTCCATAGGTGGTGATAAATACAATATCATGTTGATTTTTGATAATGTGACTATCTATTTGCTGATAGGAAACTATACACACACACACACACACACACACACACACACACACAACTATGGCTACATTTATGTTGTTTGATGTGAACATGGGAACACTTAAATGGTGTGACAAAATTTTTCCTTTGATGTTCAATCTTCCTAATCAATACCTCTTGTAATGGTTATAATTTATGGGTGATTATGATGATCATTTGAGCAATACATAAGGTGATAATCTTGACATGCTTGCTAATTGATATTTCATGGTTAACATTACCATTTATTGCAGATTAGTTTGGTAATTAATGCTTTGTTAGGTAATCTCCTCAGTGATAATAATTGTTGGATGATCATATTACTTTTTGTATCTTGTTGCTTGCCAACTTTATTATGTCATCTTTGTATGATTAATAATAAGGATTTTTATTCATATATGATATATGGATGGATGATATGATGTGACAACCATATCTTAATTAGGAATCATACTTCATATTTTATTGATGATGATCATTAAAGGATGTCATCTTAAGGACATAACAAATTATGGAATTATCATTTATTACTAAAGTCATGATTCACATACTAATAAGGTGGGTATCAAGTGTCCAAATTATTGTGATAGTTGATAACATGTGAGCTCAATGTTTGGATCATACTTTGGTTCTATGTTGACAAAGGTATTTGATATCTTCAACCCTGGCTCATTCACTTGATCTCAATTATCTTGTGCACTTACTTGAAGTTAGATAGGAGAATCATCATATATCTAAGACTTCATGATTTTCCTTGATAAGACCTTGATGCTATTGAATTTATTGATAGAGCATACAAATTACCTTATTGAACTTCTAACTACTATGTACAATTTTCCAATTTCTATTCAGTATCTTGAGGTGCTTAAGGTTTGCCACCCCTTGACCACATATGTGTTTCATTCCTATCTTGTTCTTAAGTTAACAATGAGGGCATCACAAATCCAAATAAGTATGAGTGATGTACCTTCTAATTTTCCAATTGAATCAAAATTTGGTCTTGGGTTTTTCCCTTCATAAAATGTTGATTGTTCTGTACAACTTGATGATTAGTTATGGAATGGATTATTCCATAAAATGTTGATTGTCTATTACTTTCATTTTGTTGTTGATTCTAAGAATTACTAATCTTTTTCATAGGGCAACATGGATACACCACAAGACAGAGGACAAAGGTAGGAATGTATCTCACACACCTTCAACAAAGGTAAACCTTAATTAGTGTAATTTCACAAATTATATAGAAATGTAAACATTATATTATTATGTTATTTTCTGTATTGCTTTGGAGTTATTTTGATGGAATTTTACTGATATTGATGTCACAACTTGATACTTATTGATAGAGAAAACTACAAATGATAGCAAATCAAATGCAATCTAATATTTAGGCATCATTTTTAGATGACATCACCTATAGCTCTGACCTTGTCTTCATGGCCCAAAATATTATAAAAAAATATAGTGATGAAATTCTTAACCTTTTTCTCAACTAAAAAAAACTGAGGAGACAAAGGCATTGAAAGATGAATTGATAATTAGAGTCAATTCTTTGTAGGTAAGCAGTAAATAAACTTTAAAAAATATATAATTTCAATAGATGTTTATATTTTATTGTATCTTATGGATCATGATCTAAAATATTATGTGTTCTTCTTACAGAATTTTGTGACACGTGAGACTGCATGGTCAATATGGTGAGGGTTATAGCGCACAACCTTCATGTAAATAATCCTTAAAACTTTAACCTTTCAAATACTTCCAACTAGTATCTCATTTGATCTTTATCAATTACAAATGTATTTTCTAACAATGTATTCTTCAGCTCATTATGAAGTGTGGATGCCTCAATTGGTCACTACTCTGATATTGTCTACTGCATTGTCAACAACAAGGAGCTTGCATACATCTTCAACTATACCAAGTACAACTACTAAAACCTTATTTTTCTATATTTTGTTATGTGCTAATCATGCATTATTATTTTTTTTGGGTGGATTTTATACTCATGGACCTATTTTGTGCACTAATATCTGATGCAAGAGCATCTTACATGGGAAAATTAAATTATTAGAAAAAAAAAAAAAAAAAAAAGAGAGGGAAAAAAAAAAGAAAAAAAAAAAAAAAAAAAAAAGAGAGGAAAAAAAAATAATAAAAAAATAAAAAGGAGAAAAGAAAGGAAAAGGAGATTTCTATTTTCGAGGCGCATAGGTGGCGTAAAAAAGAAAAATAATAAAAATAGTTGTCATTCCATTAATCGAGATGTATAGGTGGCAATTTAGAAGTTTGTGGAAAGATCCTTAAATCATGTATTTAATATTTGTTGGGTGCTTAGTTGTATTTGGGTGGGAATTTAATATTTATTTAAAGGTAGTTGTATTTACCTTTTATCCCACATTGGTTGTGTTTGTAATGTCTTGGGTTAGAAGTGCCTATTTAAGAAAGGCCTATTATCATTTGTAATCAAGTTCAAGAAATAGAAGCTCTTCTAATGGAAGTTGGAGAAATAGAAGCTCTTCAAGTAGAAGCTCTTCGGATGTAATTTCTTGTAGAAGCTCTTAGCGAGCAATCTCTCTTATATTGTAAGAATTTGGAGTTTTTTCCATTTGGAGAATATTCTAATGAATTTCAAGTATTAATGGAAGTTTTATGAAGCATTTTGTCATCTCTCTTGTCTCCATATTATTGCATTTTTGGTTGTGAGTTGGTACGGGTGGTGTGGCCCGTCATCAGTGGTATCAGAGCAGGAGTTCCTGAGTGTGCGGACAGATTGCCGAACGTGAGGCAGTTTGCACCAGGACCTTGAGTGGTTGAAGTTTGTCAAGAAGTTCTTGATTGTGTAGATAGATCGCCGACTGTGAGGCAGTTTGCACAAGGTTCTTGTGTTGCATGAGATCTATCTTCTGAAGACTTGATTATGGAGAAGAGAAAGAAGAAGATGATTTTTGTGATTGGATGGATTCTGAGGATTCCTCGACTTGAGAAATTTAGAGCAAGAAATCAATAATTATTGCTAGTTGATTTGCAGAAGCAAGTGAATGAATTAGAAGCTAAGTTGCAGAAGAGAAGAGCATGTCACCAGAAAAGAGATGTTGATAATTCCTTGGATGTGGAAAAGAAAGATGATCCAGTGGAAGAGCAAGTGGATGAAGAGGAAATCATTTGTGAACCTAAAGTTGAAGAAGATGAAAGACAAGAGGAAGAGCATGAAGATGGAAAGATTTATGAACCTGAAATAGAGCAAGATGATTTGAAGATTACAACAATGGAGGAAGAATATAGTGCCTTCGTTGGAGATCAAGCAGGTGGAGTAGTTACGTGCATTGTTGACGACATAAAAGAGGCAAGCGAAAATGAAGATGTCAAATAGGTAAATTCTTATGAATCATGGGATGTTGTCTTTGATATGAGTTTAAAAGATATTGATGATGGTTTTCATGAGGATCTTGTTAGTCATGTGTGGTATGCAAAGGAAGATTGGTATGGTGTTGCTGGGTTTATTACAGGTGTGATTAATTCAACAAGATTGGATGAGGATGAGAGTTATACTTGGATAGAGTTCATTGTGAAGGAGTATTTTCAGCAGCAAACAGTTGTTCCAACTAGGTGTTGGAAAAGAAGAAAGAAGGAAATATATCGGCATCAGATACTTGTTCCAGCTATGTGTTGGAGGAAAAGAAAAAAAACTTTCAACAGTGGCTACTTCATTTTGTGAATCCATATTCACAAAATTTTTCCTACCATGGGAGTCGGATGCAGGAGCATCATGCATCAGCAAAAAAAAATGTGGAAGATTTGCATTTTGGTTTTCTTGTCCTGTTGAGGTGGAAGCTTGTGGTGAAGATGAAGATGGTTGTATATCTTTCTTTTGGCGTTAAAGTGTGGGACACACTTTTCTATCTACCAAGGGAGTCTGATGCAGGAGCATCTTACATGGAAAAATTAAATTATTAAAAAAAAAAAAAAAAAAAAGAGAGGGAAAAAAAAAAAAAATTGTGGAGGAGAGAGAAAGTGACGAAAATTAGAGGAGAAATAATAAAAAAATAAAAAGGAGAAAAGAAAGGAAAAGGAGATTTCTATTTTCGAGGCGCATAGGTGGCGTAAAAAAGAAAAATAATAAAAATAGTTGTCATTCCATTAATCGAGATGTATAGGTGGCAATTTAGAAGTTTGTGGAAAGATCCTTAAATCATGTATTTAATATTTGTTGGGTGCTTAGTTGTATTTGGGTGGGAATTTAATATTTATTTAAAGGTAGTTGTATTTACCTTTTATCCCACATTGGTTGTGTTTGTAATGTCTTGGGTTAGAAGTGCCTATTTAAGAAAGGCCTATTATCATTTGTAATCAAGTTCAAGAAATGGAAGCTCTTCTAATGGAAGTTGGAGAAATAGAAGCTCTTCAAGACAAGCTCTTCAAGTAGAAGCTCTTCGGATGTAATTTCTTGTAGAAGCTCTTAGCGAGAAATCTCTCTTATATTGTAAGAATTTGGAGTTTTTTCCATTTGGAGAATATTCTAATGAATTTCAAGTATTAATCGAAGTTTTATGAAGCATTTTGTCATCTCTCTTGTCTCCATATTATTGCATTTTTGGTTGTGAGTTGGTACGGGTGGTGTGGCCCGTCATCAAATAGATACACCTATAGTTGATAGAACAACAGAGACCACTACTAGTGAAGCTCAACCATTTCCTAGAGCAGCCTGTGTGACTAGTACCGGCTCATTTGTAGGGACATTATTGTTGAACAAGAAAACTATGTTTCTCTTAAAATTGTCAAAGCTTTCAGGTGCTTTAAAATTATTATTATTTACAGTGTAATTGTAGTTTACTTATACATAACTTGTTTTGGACTAATAATCTTATGATATTTTTGTAGGAAATGATGTTCTCTATGATACTCTTTTTGAAATGACACTAAAGCTATTTGGACCCACTATACATAAAATGTATGTAGTTTTGTATCATTGCTATAATATTTTCCTTTTCTTCTATTTATTGTACTATATTAAATTTATTGATCTAACAATTTTATTTTTTCAAAAAAAGGTGGAATGAACAAGGTCCTAAATTAAAAAATCAGCTCATTACATCTTTTGAGAACTCTTTGGAAAAAATAGTTTTGATAGTTCTCTACTTCTTAAAAGAGAATCCAAACATATAAATATTCTGAGGGACCAATATAGAAGGGCTCTGTGAGGCCTCACCCCGACCCATCGTAGCATAGTGATATATTACTCTTATTTTGTTATCCGCGACTCGAGATGTTGAGACATTATCTGATGCTTAGAACATATTTTATTATTTCATGTTGTGTGATGTGATTTCCAGATATATTTGATGATTGTCATTTAATGTTCATGTAAATGTATGTTGACAAAATCAGTAGATGTAGGATTGAGATTTGATTTACGATATTTCAAATGGTTAAGAATTATGAAGGGAGAAGAAACTTTATTAATGTATGTTTTAAATTTTGAAAATTTCTGATACATATACGTTTATATACATGTGATTTTACGGGACTACTGATGTGTGCAATGAGTGTGCAGATATTTAGCCGAGAAACCCTACGGAGGAACAAAACTGATCTCCATGTGCTAAAATTTGGAAACCCTATTGTTCATAATTATGCTTTTTCAGTGTCGCTTGACACTCGTAAAATGTTTATGTGCTTAATTTGCTAGTTAGAGTTGTTAGAGGGACCTATTTTATTCCTAGATTTTATTTTGTCTCTAAACCTCTTTCCTAAGGCTTTTAACATGTTTTTATTCTAACTAAAGGGTATGGGTATGGGTTAGGGGTCATTTACAACCCCTAAGCCCCTTTTTTTGACTTTTGAGGTCACGCAAAAGTCCCCTTTTTGCCTTTGTGCGAAAATTGCAAGTGGTTGTCATGAGTTGTCTTACCCCACCTCCTTTTAGGGTTTAACCATGGTGTAGATTGTGTTAGGAGTTTCTAGAGTGGCTAAGTGGGTGGAGATAGTTATTGCTCCTTTTGGGTGGTTGAGTTGGAGGCTTATTTAGAGGCCGTCCTTGGTCTAGTGGTTTGGTTACCCAATCTCTACATTTAGAGAAGATTTCTTGAAGCTTGAAGGAAGGAGGGATACTCTACTCAAATTTGTTCATTGCCATTACCTCTTTGTGAAGGTAGGAAACTCCCATCTCCCTTATTCAATTTTTATGTTTTGTTTCATGTTCTTGTTACCCTGTTTTTGTTTTACTATTGTATGGTTGTGGGTATGTTGGGAAGATTTGTAAACCTTGTTATTTTGGTTGTTTTCCTTTCTTGTTTATGTTTGCAATTTTGAGTTTCCTTGCATGGGTGTTTTGGTATTACTCACCCTAGGAGAGGGCAGAAGTGACCAATTTTGGGAGAGGTCTGTTTAGTTGGACTCCAACCTGTGTAGAGTCTCTTCTCAAGATGAGAAGAGGGATAAAGGGTAGGGTGTTATGGGCCCCTACCCGTCAGCACAAACCTGGTATGAGAATGGCAAGTTTAAATGGAAGAACGGAAGTTCTTGGTTATTGGCCCCGATTGGGCATTTGATTTGGTGTTGTGTTTGACTTCTCCAGTTGGAAGAATCCACCTCTCCCTAGTCTTGATTCATTGTGAATCTTATTGTGTAAACCATGTATGATTATGCATGCTTGATGTTCTTTTGGTTCTGCTTGGTTGTCACCCGATCAGTTATTGGTTTCCTCCATGGTTCTTGAAATGAGATTTAGAAGACATTACAAACTCCTTGATTATGATCATGAAGAAAATTTGATAAAATTATTGAAAATTGGGATTGAGATCCTATTGTAAATTTTATTTTTTAAACCTTATTATATATGGCAATGAAGCCGGGTTTTCTTCCTGATTCTTTCCCGATTGAGCCTTGAATCAGGTTGATAATAAAATAAGTGATTGAGTAAATTTACTTCTCTTAAAATTTTCGTATTCTATGTTGTCATATGAATGTCTATCAAAGATAAGATACAACAATGATGTTCAATTATACATGATTCAATTTGTGATGTGTGGTGATGCCTCTATTCATATGGACTGTAGAGAGAGATGTTGCTAATCCATGTAAATGTATGGTGTCTTTATCAAGTTTGAAATGATTTAGTTCATGGTTGATTGTGTTGAAAATAAATTTGCAAGAACATGTAGGAAGAATTATGTCAAGAGGTCCAAGCTAAAATTGAAACATGATAGAGAAATAACTTTGTGTATTTTGATACTCCTTTCAAAAGGAATGGAGCATTATCATTTTGATCTCTTATTTTCTCAATTGCCTTAAGACTAGTTTAGTCATTATGTTGATCCATCAGTTTTATTAGATAGTTAAATGAATACGTAGATGGTTATTTCATGTAATGTGGTTTCATTGAAATGCATGGCCATTTGAGGTTCATGGAGATGATAAACTAGAAATTTATAAGAGAATGCAAACACCTATTGTGGTAATATAGTTGCAAAAGAAAAATATACATTGAGTTTCAAGAGAGAGAGAGAGAGAGTAGACAAATTATCAAATAATCCACCTACAGGATGCTGGAGTTTGTATGAGAGAATGTAATAATTCTTGTTTTGGAGCAGAGAATATTCTTTTAAATATCCTCTTTTGAAACATATGTTAAGGCTTGTAAAATTAATTTAGAATAATAATGATATTAGAAATGGTGTAAACATAATTTTAAACTAATATAATAAATATCTTAGTATCCTATCCCTCACCAAATTAACTTTGCTTTAACTCCTCCTTAGTTGGCGCCAGCTCTTGAAATGGGCTTGGGAAAGTTCGCAGGTTGTCTTGTCCATGGATTGATTTCCTTTGGCATGACACTGTTTAAAATTTACCTTTTTAATTCTTCTCATACCTTTTTATCTTGACAACGCATGACCTCCCCTTGGGCAGAGTGCAATTTGGAAAGAAAGAAAATGCTTAGGAAGTGCACGGATAGGTGGGCAAGTTGTTTTAGTTTAATGCTTTAGGTGGGGTATGAATCCCCCTCTCCTTAGGTCAGCATTGGAGGCAAGCGTAGTTTCTCGCATTCCTAAGCACTCTCTTGGAAGACTTACTCACATCCACCTTGGGACATAGGCCTTTACTTTGGGATGGGACTGATTTAAAGGTTTGTTTGTTTTTCAAATAAGAAACTTATATCCCCACCCTACCTTGCGTCTAGTCCTTGGTAGGCTCTGCCTTGCGCAGTGGGGGACAGACCTGACTCATACCCTTTGTCAGTGCTTGGAGATAGAGCACATAGATGGGATGGATAGGTCAGCGCATGGGGTTTGAAGGAAGTAGTATTGGATGTGGTGGGTAATTTAGTAGTTAAGTTGATATGTTATTTTAGTTTAGTTTTATATTAGTTCATTTGTTAATAAATTTGGTTAGATGTTAGATTATTTTTGTTTTGTCATTTGATTAATAATGTTAATTTTTAAATTGTTATTTATTTAATTTAAGTTTCCTTATTAGCATCTTCTAATAGTTAGTGTAAAATGTAATCTTAATTTGTTAAGTAATAAGTTGTGTTAGTATAGGTTAGTTTGTTTATTTTAAGTTTATGATTATAGTTTAGTTTTTTTTTGCTTAATCGTAGTTAGTTCATTTTAATTATGTTAGTTAAGTAATAATTTTGATAGTATAGGTTAAGATTGGATTTTAGTGTTAATTCTAGTTAAGTTAATTTTTCTTTTATTATGTCAATAATTTTACTTTAGTTTTGCTTTAAATCAAATAGTTGTATAATTAATTTAATTTATATGTTGTGCTTTAGTTCGTCGTTATCATGTTATTGATAGTTAGTCTGAGTGTATAAATTATTTAGTATAGTTTAGCATTAGTATTATATTATGATTAATTAGGACTTATGATAGTTAAATTTGATAGTTTAGTGTTATTTTTACTTAAAGTTTTTTTTTTTTTTTTTTAAAATTAATGAAGATTACTGTTAAAATGATTAAGTGGTTTTATAGTTGAAAGGTTAAAGTAATCAATTTGATACACATATATTCAGTTTGAATTCTAGTTAAATTGTTTTTCCTTAAAGTGACTTTTCAATATCGATTGGGTTGTAAATTGATTATTGTCTAAGAAGTTATAGTTGATTTTGATTATACATTTTCAATAAATCTAAACTCGAATACAATTGCTTTGTCATTTAAATAATTGTTTTCTTATTGTTGAAAGTTAAATAAGCTTATCGATATAAATCTTATAACTAAAGTTTTCAAATCTTAATAATGTAATCGCCCTCATGTTTATAACCTTAAGATGAAAAGTAAAGAACCTTTACTAAAACTATTATCAATCATTTCAAACCTAGGGCATGTTTAATTATTATTCAAAAAAAAAATTGTGTGTGTGTTTTTGCCTTCAAGTTTTGGGCATGACAGGCTCTAAAGGTTAACCCAAAGTATGGGCATTCTCCTATGATTCCACCAATGGAGTGGAATGAAATAATAGAAGAAGTAAAAGAGAAAAGGATACAAAATAAAGGAATTGAACCAAAAGAGGGAAAAAGAAGGTATGTTGTGATAGTATTAAGTAGAATGTAATCATACACTAATTAGTGATCTTTGTAAATATATAGTCTAACATCTTTAAAACTTTTCATAGTCTACAGGACACGTCAAATGCTACACAAGCGAGACTACAAAAGGTTATATGAAACTTCACTCTCAACTTGTAAGTAGTAGCAATGGAATTTCATATAATAATAAAAAATTATATAATGTTGCAAAAAAAAAAGTGTTTAATCAAATCATACATAAAAAGCTGACATTATTAAGCAAAAAATATAGGGCAATTTTACCTATTGCAAATTTTGAAATGAAACTTTGCTAAATATAGAAAACTAATGAGTTCTACAATATAATGTACCCAAATTTTCATTTTCTTGCCCTCCTTATCTATGATTTTTGAAGAAACCTTCTTATTGTTGTCTAAATTGACCCTTCCTAAAAAATCCCACTGCCCTTTAGATATTTCACTTCACCTTATGATAGATTATTTCTCTTTTACAATGAGTTCATTGCAATACCTAGAGAGGCTTGTAGAGAGGTAGAAATAAATGTTGTTCATTTACATATTTTTTTTATTATCATAAAAAGTGGAGGTCTTATATGTTTATTTCTCTATGAGTGAAGGTCTTATATGTTTATTCCTCTTTGAAAAACTACAAAAACTTGGGTGTTGTGTTATGTTTTTATCTTGTAGATATAATGAAGAATTTATTTCCAAGCTTCCTGTTGTGGATGTTATCATCACTACAGTAAATTTGTTCAAGGAGCCCACATTGGTAACTACCAATACAGTTCTTTCTATTCTTGCACTTGATAATATAGTAGAAATATTTTCTTGTTATATCTCAGATGATGGTACATCTCCCATCACTCTCTACTCTCTTGTAGAAAATGTGAGCTTTGCCAAAAAAATGGATACCATTCTGTAAAAAGTTTAAAATAAAGAACAGGGCTCCCTTTATGTATTTTTCCAAAGAAATTGAATCATCTAATCTTGATTTCGTCCAAGAATGGCAAGATATGAAGGTGATGATGATGTGATTAAAATACATAAATCAATAGTTCCTGTGTTATTAAATCATCATGCCTCCTTAACATTGTTAAATGATATTTTGTAGAATCAATGTGAAGGTTTCAAGAAAAGGATGAGCTAAACATTGGAAGAAAAGTTCCACCTAATTTTACTTGTCATTACAGTGTTGATCGTTTTGTGTATAGAAGCTCGGATGTTAGAAACCATACAACATTGATGGGGACTCAACTCAACAACCAGAATAGACACAATAGAAAGGGGAAATTATATTAACTAAGAAAATAAGCTGGTACAAACAGTGCAGAGAAAATAAACTCAAAACATGCCCTGTGGGCTTACAATAGCATAAATCTGGAGAATATTTCTCCTTTTAGCACCTCCTCTCAAGCTCCAATCCGAACTGCCTTTTACAATGCCAGAAATCTCCTTAAATAGACCCCGGAGGGTTAAGGACTAGGAGTACATTCTAGAAAGTGCTAGTAGGCATCCACCGACAAAATAGAAGGTTCCGGAAGCTATGTTAGAAGTCGGTGCAATTCTAGAAGAATCCAGAAACGGTAGCCAAACTTTCGGGAGGCATAACTTTTGAACCGTAACTCCGATTGACGAACCGTTTACATTTTCGGAAAGCTCTCGAAGCGCTCTATAGCCCTATGGACAAGCTTTGCTCGTCCCCCATTTTTCGACCCTTTTTGAGGTCATTTAATGCCCCAAACCTGACTTTGAAGCATTCTTAGGGGGTCTCCAAAACCCGAAAAATTGCAATAACTTTCAAACCGTGGGGCCTTTTGACCTGATTCTTTTTCTGGAATGCTCTAAATCTCGATTACATTCATCTGGCCAAGTCACACCTTCTAGGTCACCAAAATGATGGTCAAATTGCATGCTCCTATTTTTTCGAGATTTTTAAATGCACTGATAGTTGAACTATGAGAGTTGGAACCTTTATTTGAGCCAAATGGGTATCCAAAAATGTAAAGACATAAAATAGAAACTAAGTCTAAGTACATTTTTTTGGGTGACACAGGATTGCCCTTATACCTCTGGATGCTCCTGCATCAAACATAATATAGGTAATAGGGAGAGTATGAAGTTAAAATGATTATTTATTATGTTTTTTGAGTATAAATTTTAATCAAGATAGTAAGAGCTTCTCTAGAGGATGAATATCTCACACTATTAATTCTTTATATGTATAGGTTATTCATGAAAACAAAATGGTTCATGAAAAGAAATTTGATGCTTTACTCCACCTAATATATTTTACTAAAGAGAAATGCCCCAAGGTCAGCCATCATAATAAGGCTAGTACCATGAATGTCATGGTTAGTAAATTTTTGTTATTTATCTTTCTATAACTTATTTACAAAGTTTCTAGTATAAATTGTGATTGAAAAAGTTCTTGAATAATTGTTTTGGAAATTTTAATAATAATGTCAACTATGAAGAATAACATGAAATATATAATATTGTATTGTCAACTATGATAGGTTTTGATGGCATTGAAAATATGTATTATTTCTTAACATGATTTTTACTAATCTGATGTGGTGTTGGATTTTCAGACAAGATTCTCAGCATTGATGGCAAATGCTCTGTTCACACTAAATCTAGATAGTGATATGCATGTCAGTGATTGCAGAGCTATACAACATGCTATGTGTTTTTTCCTTGAATGTAATTCAAAGAAAGAATGTGGTTTTTTTGAATTCCCTCAAGTGTTCCATGGCAGTCTCAAGGATGATCCTTTTGGAAACTAGTTGAAAATACTCATAGAAGTAATAAATAATTTACTATCTTTTCTAAACTAATTATTCAAGAGCTCTATAGAATTTTTGGACAAGTTATTACATGGTTATAGATGTAATAATAGAGATGTTGGGTGTATGCAGACTATTGGGAAGGGATAAAATGCACTCCAAGGCCCTCTTTATGGAGGAACTAGTTGCTTTCATAGAAGAAAAGGCTTGTATGGGTTGCCACCTAAGATTGATCAACACCACAAGAAAGGAAGTGAAAGGAAAAGACAAGGTAATAGTAAATCTTTGACATTAAATTGGTTTAGAGATTGAAGTTTAGTAAATGGCATGTTGTTTTACCAAATTCAAATATTTCACATGAAATAATTTTATATGTATGTATGTATGTATGTATGTATATTACTAAATGTCTTTTAATATCTTATTGTTCATAATAGTATTGTATATTAATAGTAAATGTTTAATTATTTTTATATTTAGGTATAATGTTGATATCTTTGCTGATTTTTTTTTGTTATTGACTATTTGTTGTGTATTGACAGCATTGTAAAACTATGGGGCCCTTTGGAAAACTCCTTGGACCTAATTAAAAAATAATAAATTATAATTTCAACACTATTTGAAGAAAGCTTTCTAGAAGTTACTTTTATAGTTGTACACCTCTTTGTTTTTAGGTGCATGACAAATATAGTGTCTGGTAGATGTTTGAGGCAATTACAATAAGGACTCCTCCTTTTGATTTTTTTTTATTTAATAAGATTTTATTTCACTCAATCCTATTTTAATTTATCATTTTTTAAGAAGTTTCATCTGATAATGCATTATTATCTTTTATTAAATGAAATCTATTTATAGAAAATGAAATGTAAGGAACAGTCATGTTGACATGTGATTGGAATAGTGATTCATAGAAGGCTTATAAAATTTGATATATAAAACCTTTAAATATTCAATAAATAACACGTATGATGTTTCCTAAGCAGATATTCTAGACTTTGCATCATCTTGTTCATCTGAAGCATTGAGGAAAGAATTTGGAAAATCCCATGCCCTAGTTGAAGTGACTCAAGATATACTAAGTGACATTCCATGCAATAGGCATACCCTTCCTTCCCTAGTTATAGAGGAAGCTTTGAAGGTTTCTAGTTGTAGCTATGAAACCAAAACAACTTGGCAAAATGCATAACCTTTTTTTTTTTCTTAAAAATAATCCTAGTGAAAGATTTCCCATCATCTTATATTAATCTTATCAGATGTCCTCTATCCATTTGAAATGTAAATTTTTGTTTTTGGATTTGATTGTATATGTTTTATTTAGCATCAATTTTTTGGATCACACTATGCAATCCATCATCAAGATAAGAGAAAGAAAGAATGGAAATGTGAAATATGTAGACCAATCCTCTTTTTGTTTTTATTTCCCTTTGGTTGGGCTTGGTTTACAGTGGGTAAAAGCACAAATCTGTGTCACCATTTATGATACCAAAACATGGTTTGGTCAAATCTCATTTCTCTATCAAAACTCAATTTTTTTCAAAAACTAAAAATACCCTTTTATAGATCTCAGATTCAATATCATCATTATCTAAATTTTTGAGTGTTTTGATTAGTTATAATATGTTATAATCTCAAAATATTGTAAGTCAATATTTTAACATTTCAGAAGATGTTCCCTCAAAAAAGGAAAACAAATAGTAAATCATATCAAAAAAGTTAAAAATTTATATTTCTCTCTAGAGGAGAGAATCCTCTTTACGAATATGTAATTTTTTTTCAAGAAGGTACAAATTTGATAGGGAATTTTTGACGGGAGGAAAAACTGTTGGATTTTGATAAGGCTAAACTTGAGGACTTATAACAAAGAATATATACATCAAAAATAATTATTTCTTTTTTTGTTCACTAGTTATACATGTCATCTATAAGATATTATCAAATCAGAACAAAAAAAGATTATTTGCATATACTTGTTTGACGAGAACTAGACCCTATATTTTTTATAGCTAAAAAAGGGACTTCAAAATAAAATAAAATGGAAAAATTCTTACTCAAAAAAATTATAAAAATTACAGGCATAAAATTCATCCAATTTTACACATTTCATCAGTTCACATCATCTTCATATTTAAACACAAATACCATTTTTTTTGTCATTAATGTTGAATTGTCACATTCTGATATCCCATTTCTTTATAAAAGGTGACACAGGTTTGTGCTTTTACCCTTGTATATTTCACATTTCAATGCATTCTCTCATCCTAATGATGGATCATGAAGTGTGATCTAAAATATTGATGCTAAAAAACATACACAATGAAATCCAAACACAAAAATTTACATATCACCTTATATATTAGATATTTGATGCAACTAGCAAAAATCTTCCATAGCGTAGATGTTAACTCACTTTTGATTGGTTGTAGGTGGGATGGATGTACGGATCTACAGTTGAGGATGTTATGATAGGAATGAAGATTCATAGTCTAGGTTGGCATTCCATTAGTGTCCAACCAGAGGAGCCAGTTTTCATGGGATGTGCAACAACCACTAGTCTAGATACCCTTGTTCAGTAGAAGAGATGAGCAACAAAACTACTTCAAATATTTGTAAGAAAATTGTGTCCTTTCATTGGACTTAGAACAAACATTAGCTAAAGGTAGATGATACTTTATGCTTATTTATGCTAACAGGTTGCTTGATTAGTACCAGTTATCTACTATGCCTTACTTCCTGCCATGAGTCTATTATATCATAAATCATTCCTACCCAAGGTTAGTTAATTTTAGTTTATATTAATATCATCTTATTTGTTTGAATCAAAACACACTATTAACCTATTAGCCATAGGTCTCATCATATGGTTGTGATGTGAACAATATGTTAAGAAATTGTTGAAAGCATGAATGCTGATGATATTCTTATGAGGGAGTATTATAGATATGTTACTATGATGATATATTATATTCATGATTGAGTTTTTCATTGATGTCAACATAGTAGTCTTTGTGGTATCTAATAGAAGAATAGTGGAAAGATCAAGTTGGTACGGACAGTTAGTTGAGTATTCTAACTATCCAAGGTTATGGGAGATACATCTAAGTATTTGGTATATGTAGTTAACATTGGAAGCAGAAATGATAATTCTGGATGAAGTTATGTAAGTTTTGGTGATGTCTATTTTGTGATAGAGTTTACAAAGGCATGTTCTAGTAAACTTGTTATATCTATTAGCAAAGTTGTTACCTTGAGAATCAAGGTTGAGGATGTGTAGAAGACATGTTGGTGATGGCATGGCTAAGTTCACTCATCCTAATATTACATGTACAAAAAGTTATTCAAGTTGCAAGGTGGGATATTAATGTTATCGCTAGGGGTAACATGTTCTTAATGTGGTCATATAATGATTAATTGAGAAGGTCTAACAACCAACTCAAGGAATTGTTTTATGGACTCAATATAAAGGAAGGATATTTTCCTTTATCATGATATGGATGTGAAGAAATTTTATAAGTAGCACAAGAGAAAAATACAAAGTTGAGTAGAGTAGAGCAGAAGTGAAGGAAACTTCATTACTAAGGTTTTGCTGAGTGATCTGAGGTTTGATATTTGGATCTGAGGTTTTTTGACCTAGTCTACAAGGCTTGACAATGTTTGGTTCAGTTGATAGAATAAAGAAAAGAAGAACATAATAGTAAATTACATGTTTGAGAAGTGAGCTCTTCTTGTAGTTGAAATTGCATGTTTGGGTAGTGGGATCTTCTTGCATACATTGTACTACAACTCCTAATAGGGTTGGAATCTCCTAACAGGGATTCAAAGTCTCCTAATAGGGACTCTATGTACTAAATGTTGTAATAGACTATTAATGAGGTGCATCCTCTAAAAAGAAATATTTATATTAGTACATCATCTTGTGGGCATCATTCCTATTGGGGTTTCTCTCTGATCAAGGGTTTCCCTAGTTAACATATCTAGTGTAATTGTCTATGTGCATCTTATTATGGTTGTTGTTTACTTTAGGTGGATGGTTAAGTTTTTTTTAATGAGATTAATGTTTTAACTATTGGATAACTGATTCACTCCCCCCCCCCCTTCTCAATTATATTGGTGGATTATTGTTTCTAACACAATATATTATGTGTTTTGATACAAATCATCTTTAGGAAAAGATAAGTTTTCAAAAGAAAGTCAATTTTGACTATTTAACAATTAGACCTTAGTGTGTGAATTTTAAGCCACCCATTTGATTCATTGAGTTGGTGCATCTTTAATCATATTATTAAATGAGTCTATGTGATTTTAAATGAACCACACAAACAAGTCAAATCATTTCTTAACACTAGCTTTACTACTAACATATTTTATAGAGGTTTCTTTTCCAATTGCACTAGCACTCTTCCTTTCAATCTATGGATATCATCTTGTGTAGTACATTCTTCTTGGGTGTTCTATGAGAGAGTGGTGGAATAACCAATTCATGTGGCTCATTGTGTGCACATCTTCATGGTTCATTGCATTGTTTGATATTGCAATGGTGTTGCTGGGATTTTCTGAGACAGTTTTTGTTGTGACTCCAAAGGGGTTAGAGGTAGAAGATAATGGTGATGAGGGTGAGTTTACATTTTATTCCTCTATATTGTTCATCATACCAACTACAATATTGGTGAGATCAAAGAGAGGTTGTTTGCAGAGTATTTGTACAGTGTTTGGGTAGTCATAAATCTCTAGCCATTTATGAAAGGGTTGGTTAGAAAGGGAAAGAGAGGCTTTCCTTGGAGTGTTATCATAAAATATTGTGGTTTGGTTGTTTTCATATGCACTACACTAGCTTAATTTAGTGAGGGGTGTTTTTCCTATCTCTCAATCTTACTTATTTAAATTGTATGAATCTAGAAATATTATTCTATCACAGAATGGTTAATCTTTCATCCTTTCTAGTGAGGAACTCTTCTCCCATTAACAATATGTCTATAGTTTTGTGCCATTTATAAATATATATTTATGGTCCACTAAATTCTTTGAATGAGAATAATTAGAAAACTATAATCTTTATAATTGAAATTTAAGTTGGAGAGGTTCTAGGTACTTGATAAGAATGTTGTGTGTGGTAATTAAAATTTATTGTCATTTTCCCCCTTGTGAACATCTATGTAGTTTCTTTCTCAACAGTAGACATACAATATTGTTTTTTGTGTTACTTGTGTAGGTATCTTGTAGGCATTTCTTGATATGCTTGACATGATTTTTCATTTTAAAATATAAATAGCTTATCTTATTTTTTTGTTTCCATGCTAAAATATTTTGCTCTGTTCAATATATAAATTGTCAATAGTTTACAATGTAAATTTGAGATGATAAGTTGTTTTATTTGAGTATTTTGTTAATTGTGAAGTAATCTCATATAACTGTTAAGGATTTTTTTATAACTAATTGTTGGTGTCTTGACCCCAATTTTCAATCTTGGAAACTTGGCCCCCTCAATGAATTTTTCATACTTTTCTCTTTAGTCTCCCTTAATCCATATTGAAAAGTACCTTGTGGAGTTTTTTTATGAAGGAAATGTTCAAATTAGTTATCATAACAGAAAACCAAAGGAAACATGTGCCTTAATTCAAGATCGAGAAAATAGGTTCATATGGTAAAAAGTGGTTCTAAATCACTTCGTACCTATTGAACAAGTTATGTAGTTTGAAAGTTCAAAAAGTTTAGATTGACTCCATAGGATTCATAGTTTAGAGATGAAGTTTCAAGTTTAGAGTTCAAGTCTACAGAGCCTAAGTTCAAGCTTCAATTTCAAAGATGCACCACTATTAGATCCAGAAACTCAAGGTTTGAAAGTTCAAGTTCAAAGTTCAAATCTGTAAATTTAGGTTCAAAAGTTCAATAGTTCACAAAGATGAAACAAATTCAAGTATAGATTCTAGATTCATCAAGGGCCCACCTTTGAAAGTCAAAATGTCAATAAAAAGCCAAATTCAAACGTTCCTAGATCAAGATTTCAACTTTCAAACACAAAATGCAAAGATCTTGAATACACAAAGCCTTTGTCATGAAAATATCAGTCGAGCTTAATGTTGAAA
Source organism: Cupressus sempervirens (assembly GCA_028749045.1). Lineage (NCBI taxonomy): Eukaryota > Viridiplantae > Streptophyta > Pinopsida > Cupressales > Cupressaceae > Cupressus > Cupressus sempervirens. The sequence goes on from CM053791.1 coordinate 321,441,118, forward strand.
GAGAGGAAAATAAGATTCCACAACTAAGAACCATTCAGATTGAAGGCATGAGTCATAATATGTTTTCTTTTTTACATACATTGTTGTCCCTTCTGGATTCAGTGAAGTTTTTTGACCTGAGCATATATGGTCATCCAAATAGAATAGAGAAAGTATTATGATAGATTTATGAAAGATTTCAAATTAAATACTCAAAATAGTAACAAGGGCTCACTTTCTCTAATTAAACACAATGAATGACATGGTAATGATGTATTATGTAATCTAGATTAATTCTTGATGTTTCTTCTTGCAATATTCAACACATAATAGAAATCTTACACCCAATCCTTGGCATATTAGAGTCAAGATGAGAATTGAGAAATAGAGGATGAGTCCACTATTTTACACAAGTAAAAGTACAGTTGGATTTTTTTCATTCATTTTCATATACCCAAGGGAAATTTTGAGAAGTTCTCTCCAAATTTTTTGACAAAATATAGGTGGAGACTCATCAAATTGATCAAAGATGGGACTCATATATGTAAAGTGTGAGGCTTGAGAAATCAATGCAAAACACTTAATAATATGAAGGGCAAAGAAGTATACAATCTACAACTTAAATAAGATTTGACCTCTCACATTTATGTTATGAAGGTGACATAAGGAGGAAGAGTAGGACATGCCGCATGATCGAGTTCTCATACACATCTTTTTAGCAATCTAGTGAGTCATAGCTCACTTCCTTGGTTGGATAGAGATGTGAGGAATGTCAATAGAAATTCTTGGTCTTGTCCACCTATCTTGAGGTCATCAGATCTATTAAAAAGGGTGTTAGAAACTAATATCACATGATAATCCATGTAGAGAAGGATATGAGCTAAAATCTTGGCAAATTGTTATTCAAGATGCACCAAATTGAAGAAAACAACATTCTAATGTCATATAGAATCTCTGGTTATGTGTTCAATGGTTGGGATCATCGGCTTGAATAGTAGGGAAGCCCATAGCCCATGTCATATTTATCAACTCATAAGGCCCCTATCTATATAGATACAAATAGATAGTAACTTTCCCAAAGAAAGAGTATATACCTTTAACATTTTTAGGCTTTGGCACCTTGTCAATTGTTTCTACTCTTTTAGGGTCAATCTTTACCCCTTCCTTGGATACTATATGACCTAGTAGCTTCCCTTCTATCACTTTGAAGGTACATTTATTTGGTTTTAAAGGGACACCATATTCTAAGGCTTTGACAAAAATCTTTTCTAAATTCTTACATTCTTTGAGTATGTAGTTAAGTCATCCTGATATACAACCATAAACTTGTCAATATAATCTTTAAAAGCTACATCCATAGCTCTTTGGAATGTTGCCCCTACATTGATTAGGCTGAAAGGAACCCTTACATATACATAGGTTCCCCAAGGTGTAGTGAGAGTTGTTTTGAATTTCTCTTTCTCATCTACCAATACCTGGTTATATCCTGAGAATCCATTCATCATGGACATTAGTTCTAAACTAGTAACTTGATGCAACATGGCCTCCATATTAGGCAACCCATACTTATCCTTCAAAGATGCAATATTTAGGTTTATAAAATCAACACATAGCCTAATATCCCCATTCTTTTTCTTGACTAGCACTAGGTTAGATACCGATAAGGAATGTATGATTGGTTTAATAATCCATCTGTCCCTAAGTTTCATAAGTTCTTCTTGCATTTTAGGGGCTAGAGTGGGATTTATAGATCTTTGTTTTTTCCTAAATGGTTTGACTCCTTCTTTTAGAGGTATTACTTGTTGAAAAAGATCTTGTATATAAGCTTTGAGGTCATCATATGACCATGCAAAAACATTCCTAAATCTTCTTAACAAATCTATCAGAGACTTCCTAATAGCAGGAGATAAGGTTTTACCAATGTATACCTTCTTTGGAGATTTAGTAGTGCCAAGGTTAATTTTCTCAAGCTCTTTTTGCTTCTTATCTTTATTGTCTAAATGCACTCTATCTTGATTATCAAAAGCACTCTTGAGCACCACTAAACCTTTAGGGGCCTTTTTTTTTTAGCTACAAGATTTATTGACCAAAGATGGCTTTCCTTCCATATACTATTTCTACAAAATCACTACTATCTAATTCTTGACCATCATATTTATCCTCATTAAGAAAAAAATTCAAGATATACTTATCATCTTTAAAAACTTGCCAATTCTCTACATTATCAATGATAGAAGGCCTATAATGCACTTCAATTGTAGACACACTATCAAATGACACATCATCGAGCTTGATTTCCACATTAGCTAACAAGTCAGCCATATTGTTATTACTTATATCCATCCAAGAAATGCGAAAGGCATCAAATTCTTGTATCTAGTCCTAAAAAGCATTTCTATACTATTTCAGCCTATTGTTTTTGGAGGCATATGTCTCCTTAACTTGAGGCAAAACTAATTCATAATCACCAATAACGTTCAACTTCTTAATCCCATGACTAGATGCAACTTTTAATCCCAATAGAAGTGCTTCATACTCTACAAAATTATTGGTACATGTAAAGCTCAAGGTAAATGAATACCTAAAAGTATTTTTTTCTGGAGATATAAATACTATCCTAGCTCTTGATCCTTCCCTAGAACTTGCCCCATCAAAAAACATGGTCCATAATTTATGTGAATCCAAACAATTGATTACCTCTTGTATAATCAATGGGGGTGGTTTCTCAACTTCTCGAATGATAATTTTAGCTCTAAAAGTATTTACCTTAATATCTAGGGAACAAGTAGCATCCTTATTAATATTATCGTTGAATATGTAAGTGACTCTTGGCTCTTTATCAATTTTGATAGACTTGTCTCCTATATGAAAAGTAGCATATGACAAGTCACACTGTAGGATACCTCCTAGTAGCACTCCATTTTCTAAAGAGTAACATCCCATAATGGGAGGAATATCAACTACAAGGACTATCATGGTAATTTCAACATCAAGGTAAGCATCTAGCTTGAAAGGTAGGGCATTAATTGTACATTTCACAAGTACCTCTTTTACATCCATTTCTCTGCATCTACCCTATTTGGTATCTACTTCTAAGCCAAGGGATTCCATAACCTTAAAAGGCATGATAGTGTTTGATGCTCCTGAGTCAATCATTCAATTTTTTAAGGTTCAGCCATTTATGACTAAACTAGGGAAGAAATGATCAATATCTTGCAAGTAGGCTATAGAGGAGTTGTCTAAGTACAATTGAGGTATTTGATACATAACTCATTTATCCTCTTTATCCTTCATTACTATTGGTATTGTTGTGGTCTCCACAAGACACGCCTCATTCCTAGTGAGGAATGGGGACCCCCTACCCTTTTTTTGACTCACAGTTCGAGAGTCAGGAGAAGAAAAGTTTTGTTAGACGTTAGAATTTAAAGAGTCAAAAGGTCAAAAAAAAAATCAAAAAATCAAAAAACACAAAAAAAAATTAGAAAAGTGAAAAAAAAACTTCAAAAAGTGCAAAACTGCGTTGCACACACCAAAAAGCGTCGTGCATGCAAAAAGGTGCCGCGTGCACTTCAAATGCGCGTACGCAAAAAAGCATCGCACGTACTTCAAATGTGTGTGTGTGCCAAAAAGTACCTCATGCATGAAAAGGCATCGTGTGTTCTTCAAATGCGCGTGCGTGCCAAAAAGATGTCGCGTGAGCGAAAAGGTGTTGCGTGCACTTCAAATGCATGCACGTGCAAAAAGGCATCGTGCTCATTTCAAATGTGCTATGTGTGCTTCAAATGCATGCATGTGTGCACCAAAAGATGTTATGCACGTGAAAAGGTGTCGAGCGAGTGCCAAAATGTGTTGCACGTGTCGTGTGCGCACTTCATTTGTGTTGTGCATGCGCGCGCTTCATTTGGTCTGTACAAGCACTTCAAATGCGTTGCGTGTGCCACAATGAGCCATGCAACTAGTTTTTTAGTGTTTTTGTATTCTGGTGTCATTAAGGTTTGCCTTAAATTAAGTATTTTTTCATCTCTCTAGACTAATGTTTGCTTCTTTTTGTAGGTAAAAAAGGTATCCTCAACTTGTCAGGGTCATAACTTTTGACTCGGAGCTCATAATTCAGAACTATTTACATCGTTGGAAAGAAGAACTGAAGATCTAATTTTAGTCCCTAAAATAGTGAACCTTCGATTACCTAGTTTTAAGGACTAATGAAAGTTTCAACTTGAAATTTTGAGCAGAAGACCTCCGAAAAAGCCATTTAAAAATGCCTAGAAAAATTTGCAAAAAAATATGAAAAAGTTTCAAACATTTGATCATCTAGATCACTCAGTTTCTTGCCAAGAAGGATAGGGAAGTTGGAGAGAAGACAAAGGTCAAAGATATAGAGGTTGGCACATGAAGTGGAACAGGTTCCTCATCTTATGTAGCTATTAATTGAAAGATTCAACACAGGTGCCTTAGGATTTTAGATCGAAGAAGCAAAAAGAGTTCAAGTTTATGAAAGTGATTGGCTATAAAGAGGGTATAAATCATCAAAAATGGGCAAAGAATATATACAAAAAGTGATCTAAAGCCCCACTTGAGAAAAACTCAGAAAACATTTTCAAAATTAACAACTTTGATTTTTTGATGATTTGAGCTATCGAGGTGCGTAGCTCCACATGTATGCAGGTCCGCAGCTCCACATTTTTGAGCTTCGCAGCTACGCAGCTCCACATTTTTGAGCTCTTTAGCTACGCAAGTCCGCAGCTCCGCAATTTAGAGGTGCGCCAACAGTTGACTACCAATTGCAAAAATAGCACTTTCCATGCATCAAGAGTGCATTATGATGTCAAGTTAATTCTGACACATGACTAGTGAAGTACCAATTTCCATTTTTGATGCCTCCATGCACTTCTACTTTGACTGATGGCTTCCTCTTACTCTCTCTCTCTCTCATGCTTTCATTGTTTTTGACATGTAAAGGGCTCATGCATCCAAATAATGAGTAAAATATGGATGGAGTCCCTCTAAGCACAAGTTAGATTGTCAGTTTGTATATATTTAGTTTGTTTAAATGTTTTAAAAGCATTTTATTGCATCAAGATATCTCTCACTCTCAACATAAATTGAGGAGACGATTTCTTATAAATACCCCATTGTAAAATGTAACAAGGGTCGTCGTTATTATGCAATAAAGTTATGCTTTTGGTGCTAGCATTTGAAGTGTAGTTATTCTTGCATGAATGTCTCATTTCTTTGTGGATTTTATTCATAAGATTGTGATTGAGCCAAAGGTTTATTGTGTTGTTTCTAGATGTGTGATCTCTTAGTTCTGGTGTTTGCTACAGATATATGAATTTTGTTGACGTAATGAGCTTGAGAAGAGATCACCTGATTGTGTCTACATAGTTTTTTGTCTCTCATGAGTGCACTTTTTGTGGCCTTGTGATTTGATGAAGGGTGAAACATCATTCAATTTGTTAAAGATTCTCACTGACAATTGCATCAGTGGATTCTAGGAAGCGTTGCTCCTATTTTCATTGGTTTCCTACTGATTTCTTCAAAGGTTTAACTCGCAGCGTGTTGTGTCCTATAGCTTATGTTCATTTAGAAATTTCAATTTCAAGTCATTTGATTTCATGTTATTTGCTTTTAATGTCATTATTTTCTTTGCTAACCCCTTGTTAAGAGTAGGACCTCATAGTAGTTGCATTGTTAGAGTTGCATGCATTGAAAAAAATAGAAAATGCAAAAATATTGTTCTTTTTTGTGTGATATTTTGAGATAGCAAACAAATTTACTTCAATTCTGAGATAAAAAATTTTTTAGAACTAGCAAAGGCCTCCTTGTGAACACTCACATTTATCTTCTACTAAGCGAATTTTGGTATGTCACAAGACAAATACTGAACCTTGGAGCGGATCCTTAAAAAGATTTGCTTTTCAAGAGAGGAATTACACAATGGATTCATGTCATTGACCTCATGCAAAATGAATGCCCAAAAAGTATTTTCTAGATTATTGATGATTTTGTCTTAGCAATATAACTACTTCCTATACCACTCAACCAAGAAAGGGCCTTATTTTTATGTTCTTCTATTCTAAGGGGACCTTAATAGTAATCTGAGACAGCATAGAAATCATATAAATAGGATCATACATAGGATTTTTGGGAAGAATACCCCTAATTGGTTTCTCTTGAGTAGAAGGTTCCTTCACTTGATTGATGGCATCAAAGCTTGGCTTCTTTTCTTGGACATTTACTTTGAATGTTTCAACTCCTTGAAACTGCACCTTTTTCTTTGGCTTCCACTTCTTGGTCTTGTTGTCCTTGACTTTCACAACCACTGGATCTTCTTTATCATTCTCATCATTTTCTTTATGAATAGTATCCTTCATGAAGATAGGAGATAGCCTAGTAGCAACATTGTTGATAGTCCTATTTCTCAAATTGTAGGTGCTATGAGCTTAAGCTATCATCTCAGCAATGATCTTGTCAATCTCTTCTTTGATTGGTTTCCTCAAGTTTTTGTGATCCATATTTGACAATGTACTACATACCTTGACCTCATCATGATCCTCATCATCTGAAAAAACTTGTTGATGGTGTAATTGATAGGCACTTCTCTGATCTGTAACATCATATCTAGATTCCTCTAAATCAAACTCCTCACCTCCATCACATAAGTTTACCATATTATGGCCTATTTCCTCATGATTTTCTTCCTCTTCTCCATCCTCATTTTGCACTTATTTATTTGTAGAGAAAGATTGGGCCAATGCACAATAAACATGGGAATAAGGGGGTTGGCATACAGTACACCGAGGCACATCATTAGTCAAATTTATAGAGCTTCTTTGCAGTCAATCTAGTGTACCATTATCCTTGTTTCCTTGAGTGGGATTGGGGATTGGCTTTCCATCCATCCACTAGGTAGTATAAGGATAATTTTTCATCTTGGGTTGCCTATTGTAGGGGGTGTTATACTAAGTTTTATCACCAGTATTCAACTTATTGGCCTAGTTTGTTGATGGATTTAAAATTTTCAGCAGGTTTAATACTTGACCCATTGTATCTTCTTTAATCTTTTTTCCTATAGCAATCCTTTCACCCTCTTTCTTATTTCTAGGATTAAACAATTTACGGTCATCCCTTCTTCCCAATTTTCCAAAGGCTTTTCTATTATTTTCTATGTTTATAGTCATCTTATAAGCCTCCCTCAATGTTCTAGTAGTGTTGTCACTTCAAGTGTATGCCATCTTATTGTCAAGTGCATTAAAGTGGTAAGGCATACATCTTCACCAAGTCTCATTACCTAGAATAGCTTATACGTCTGTTTCTAAAAACTCACATTAAAATCAAAGGTAGACTCATTTGGGCTCCTTTTTATGTTGTTAAACTCATTCAACACAAAGCTAGCATTGGTATTATCACCATATTTCTCTTTAAAAAGCTTTTCCAAGTTGTTCCATGAAGCTACACTGTCATCTGAAAACCTCCTAACTAATCCCTGGCATCTTCACTCAAGGAGTGTAAAAATAACTTCATGACTACATTCTCATGCTCTACCTCATAGTCATTAAACATGTCTAAAAATTTCCTCGGGTGTTCTTCACCAATGATAGTAGTGCTACCTAAAAACTTAGTAACCTTATCCCTAAGATCATTAGAAATAGGATGTGGGAACCTAGGAATGCCTATAAAAGACATTTTCTTGTATTTTTTCATATAAATGGGTCTTCTCTAGGATCCCATAGTGTTTGAAATACTTTCCCAAACAGCCTAATTTTGGATAGGAATCTAAGGTTGTTGGACTTGTTGAGTCACATGTATTTGACTACCTATAGTAAAGGATGAGACAATGGATGACTATGATAAGTTTTGGCTAATTAATAGAAGACCACAAGTATAAATAGATGGGATAATTTGTGAGGATTGGTTTGGCTAGGATGTTTGAAAAGTTAGTCTTGATAAACTAAATTTTTCTTCTAGTTTCAGTTACTTGGGTTTCATTCTCAACCTTCTCAAGCTCTTTAGCTATCCTCTTTCTCCTTTCTTGCCCTTTCTAAATCCAAGTTAATCTTAGACATGACAAGGTTTACAAACTTATTAGGAAGCACCTAGGATTCATTTATCTGTACCCCTACAACCTTTTTCTTCCCCTTATCAGGATGTTTTATAGTCAAGTCTACAACCTCAAGTTCAACAAGTCTATAGGATTGGACTTGTGAGATAACACACCCCTCTTCTTTAAGAAGGATCTCTTGCTCCAAGACTTTGTATTTTAAAACATCTATATCTCCAAAAACATCTGAGTGCATCTTAGAAGATTTATCTTCTAGTTTTTAATTATGCTGTTGCAGGGAGGCCATCCTCCTAAGTAATTTGTCTCTCTGAATGAGTTTCTTCAAGGTAACTTGTTCCTTTTCTTTCTCCAAATGAATGTGTTAGACTTCTTCTTCTAAACCCTTTTCCTAAGAACTTCTAGTTCTAAAAATAAATCCTCTAGGTTAGCAGAAGTAGCTTCTAAATCTACTGAGTCATCCAGATCTATGAGATTTCTTTCCTCGTAAGGAGCTTTTCCAAGACTAAGTCCCATATCCATATTACCCCTATATCCCCACCTATGGTTCATTTTTTTTATCATATCTAGTCTACAAGAAATGTTCCCTAAAGAAGATATATTTTTATTATGATAAACTCTCTTTTCTTGAAATGGGGCGGTGAATGTTTCTCCTAATAGTATAGTAGTTTTAGATTCATAACTTAAGTGAGATGTCTCTTTTTCTACCATAGGTTGGTATTGTGAATAGGTTGACACACTAGCCCTAGGATTTTGAGTAGTATTAGAATATATTTTCTTCTTATTTTTGTTTTTTCTACCCTCGGGAGGTAATTTAGTGTATTATGGTATTTTTGGGTTAGCCTTTACAAAATCCCAAGTATTTTTCTTCTTAATAGTCATTAGGTAGAAAATTTTGAAAAATATAGCGCTGGCTACAAAACCATTGACTTGATTCACCACCCTATGAAGGGAAAGTATTTTAAATGACCTTTTAGACTGAAAAATATCATGGGAAACTCTCTGACAAAAAAAGGGCCAACTAGAAAAATATCAATACTACAACACTAGTTAATACAACTTTACTCTGCAAACAAGGTATTAAGTAACAATAGTATAGATTATAGCTCACATAACAACACTCTTTATAAAACTCCCCAGCGGAGTTGCCATTTTTTTGGTGTTTTTGAATTACTAGGTTGCTCTAAACCCAATATCAAGATGCAAAACTTGAAAACAAGCCTAAGGACTAGTTAGGTCTCATAATCAACAAGATTAACCTTAGCTCTAAACTAACATCAGCAAGGTACATTAGACTCTCTACACTTTAGGCTCTGTAGAGCCAAGGTGGGTGCACCTTAGGGATATGAATGTGACTAATTATTTTGATTTTCTCTTCAGACACTTGCTCACTAATACTTCTTTCAAACCTATCCCTGATAGCAGATATTGGTCACAATTTCTTCTTAGATTTTCAGTAAACTCTTTGATTACAATAGCTAGTTATAACCACAAGGAGAGTCATTAGAAATAAGGATTGACCAAAAATTCTAGTTCTTCATTATACAAATGGAAAATTGACTTTTGATTGATATATGTATTTTGCAACCATATGAACCATCAACTTGCAACTGAAATTAATTGATTAGTTCCTTATCCATTGTTATATAAAGTCAAAACCAACAATTTTAGACCTATTTAATTGGCTTTCAATTAAATTTTTCAACAATGAACTTTGAATCTCATTCTTATCATAGCCCCCTCATATACCCAAAACCCTATCACTTACTAAAATAAATTACTTAATTGTTTGGACTAAAAGCAATCAATAAAAGACATACAATTCATCCAAATTGCATTAAACTGAAATAACATTATTCAATTCAATCCCAAGATCACAAATATACAAGAAAAAGAGACAAAACTCAGACACACAGATATGCAAAACTTCCTTTTGTGTTAATTTCCTTTGAAAATGAATACAATATTGACATAGACTCGAAATATAACTCAAAACTTGGCAACTTTATCATTCATATTCACGGTGTCTTCAAATTTACAATACTAAATGTATTCATATAATTAACAAAACTTAGATGGACTATAAATGAATAAAACTGAAAATTCTACAAACTTCTAACCTCTACTCCACATTTTGGAAATCCTTATAAAGGATTGTAACAAGCTATAGATGGGAGGACAAAACATGTCAAAAACTTAATGGAAAATAAAGGTGGTAGGACATGTACAAAAGTTACAACTCACAATAATCCTCTGTGCTTGATCCAAAAATAGGTTGTAGTTGAAAAGTCAACAAGCGACTATTTATTGTTGGAACTTTAACTTCTTCTTTTTTTCTTCGATCTTTAGCAAGTAACTCCTCAACTACCTCTCACCAACAGAGCCTTAATCTCTCCTACTGCTTCCCATACATAGATCTCCCACTTGGTGGGCCACTCAATTAATTTAACTTCTTCTAAGTCTTTGTGGCTTTAGTCCACCTGGCATCTATTATGGCTTTAGACTCCACCAAAAATTCATTTAAACTTATTTCAGCTCTAAACAAGGAGTCAATCAAATTGTTGAATGAGGCATCATTGTTGTCTCCAAAAATTGCTACTATAGCCTCTTGGATCAACACTGCACTGAATGAATCATACCATTCCTACCATTCTCTCAACTTATTGCTTGCATCAATAATTGGTGGAATATAGGGCTCAATTCCCTAAGATAGATCTTTCATTTTTCCTTATATTATTTGTAGTTTTCCAATAAAGAAGCCAATTAGTTCCTTTACCATTTCTAGGCCATCCTTTACTATAATGATCTTATCGGGAAAATTTGGCTTTTTAGCCATCAACATAATAAGCCTCTCTAAGAATTAAATATATGGCCCCCAAAGATTGACTATGGATGACAACCATGAAAGTGTCTCATTGCAAAATTGCTCAACATCTTGTAAAGATACATATAATCTATGAGCCTATTGTGATATACTCTTTAGAGTTTCAACCGTATGGCTAATCATACCTCTAAGGACAATTGTTCTTGCCTCATCACCTTGTTGTGTTGGTGGAGCATCAATGCTCATCTTCTAGGCTATGTATTCTCTACCTCCAGCTCATCTATCTATGTAGTTGCTTCTATTGTGACCTTGGATGGATGTTCCTAACTGCCATGTTCCTTGCTATGTTCTACAATGGAAATTTTCTCTGTATTGGATAGTTTCTCTCTGAGAGATGCAACTTCAATTTCTAATCCTTGGACCTTAGCTATAAGCTTTTCCTAAGCTCATCCTCATAGAGCTTCCTAACATCAATGTAATCATGAAAGGATTTGGATAGCCTTGTCTTTATCTCCTCTACCTTAGCCTCATTCATGAATGAAAATTTTTTTACAACCTTGGAGATCTTTGTACCTAAGGTACCTTGCAGTGTCCATACTATCATGTTACCCTAATCTGTGCTCTACACATCCATCAGTTTAGGCTTGTTTGTTATAAGAGCCATGCTCCATACTTCCAGAGACTTGGCATCAATGTTGAATCTAGATCCTCTTTACAGTCCACCAACACCATATGCCTCATATGTAATGGCAATCTCTTGTATCTTGATTTGGTCAAGCATAAATGCTTGTTCCAAATCTCACTTGTTGGTGTTTTAAAAAGTACTAAAACTACTAAGCGAAAAAATGCGTAATACCAGAATGACAGTACATACACAATCTAAAGACTAGCCTATTCTTATTAACAATTGCATATATAAGGTATTTGGACCCAACTTCAACAAAACCACAGATCATTTTCTACTCTTTTGGCTCTGCAAAACCAGGGTGGGTATACCCAGGGATGGTTCAAAATTGAAACAACTATATGAGGATTATTCTTAGTTTCATTCTGATTCTCATTTCAAGATCCTCAAACATATACATAATTCTTACTAACTTGATAAACACATCCCATAAACAGATATGGCCAAAAATTCTTCTATAGATCTGCAGATGTTTTCAACAACAATGGCTAACTGAAGCTAAAACATTCATGCAGACAAGTGCTGGCCAACTTTGAAGATCTACAGGAAATAAAAGTAAAATTTGATTTGATGATGTACTTGAAAAACCATTTGTAATATATTTCTCCTTTAGCTAAAATAACCTGATCAGTGCCTAATCCATTGGGGTTCAGAGTCTATAGCAAATTCTTAGATCTAATTTGTTGCCTTACAACAAATTTTATCAGCAATTCTTATCAGAACTTATCATTCAAAATCCTTCTCAATACTTAAGGAATCTTATCACACTCATCAAAGCCTTTATTTAATCCATTGAATTAACAGCAATGATAAATGGATATACAACCAAACTAGATTGCATTCAATTGCACAAGCTTTTACTCATACAACATCAAGGCAGCTCAGTATTTAAAAGGAGACAAAATTCAGAAAGAACTGATATGGGGACAGTTCATAGTTTGTATTCATTTCCTTTGAAAATGGTATATCCTCTACAATAGCCTCAGAATGGCCTTCAAAAAGAAACATAGCTCATTCTATATTCATGTATTCTCAAAGAATTGACAGAAAAATACATTACGAACTTGCTTTCAAAATTTGGACCAAAAACCAGACTAAGCACAATACTTAGAAGAAATAGAATTCAGACCCTTCTTTAGCCTTGGGATCTCACTTAAATAGTGTGAGATGCAATAAGCTTTAGGCTTAAAGAAGGTGACAAGTTTCCTTTTACAAAAATTGGGTAAATTACCCTCTTTCAAAAGAGAACCGAACAAACCAAAAAAAATCAAATAAAAACAGAAGGCAAATGACAACTGGAGCATAAAATCTTCAATTTTGTCTTTTTCTCTAACTGCTCCCTATTGGTAGTGCTTTGATTTCTGCGATTGCTTCCCAAAAAAATATTTCTCTTTTAGTGGGCCAATCACATTCCTTAACTGTTGTTAATTCATCCACATTTTTCTGCCACCTAGCATCAGTAATCACCCTTCCTTCTATGATAAACCTATTCACTTCAGTTTCAATCTTGAAAAGGGTATCAATTAGTTCATTGAAAAGACATTCATCAATACCATCTTGGAGAACTGATACCACTTGTGGCAAGTCTATAATGTGATCAAAAGAATTGGACCACTCATCAAAATCTTTTAACTTATCATTGGAATCAATAACAGAAGGAATCAAAGAATATAAACCATTTGTTAGTATTTTCAATTTTCTTTGAATTACTGCCAGCTTCCCTGTGAAGATTTGCAATAATTCTTTCACTTTTTCCATACCCTCCTTTAGAGTTATAACTTTATCTGGGAGATCTGGCTTCTTGGCTAACAAGGGTATCAACCTATCAAAAAATTGCATATATGGTCCCCACTGTTGAAAAATAGGTTCAAGCCATCTAACTGCACCCATGCATACCTGTTCTGCAGATTGTAGACTGATGAATGTATTATAAGTATCCTGAGATATTCTTTTCAGAATGTTGATTCTATGATTTAATACATTCATCAAAGCATTTTTCTTGGTATTATTGTCAACCTAGGAAACTTCTATTTCCACACTAATCACAGGCACTGACACTGTTGTTCCCATAAGTATTCCTTGTATTTGGGCCTCTGCTTCTACTACTTGCCTTCTTTCTTCCTCTTGCCTTGGTGCATGCTGTGCCTCTGCTGCTATCTTGAGTTTTTCTTTGAGGGATTTTATTTCTATTTCCAGAATCTTAATTTTTTCCTCCAACTCCTCTATTCTTTGTTTCTGTACATGGCTCATTTTGAGCTCTTCTTCATATGTTCTCCTAATATCAAGGCATTCATTAAACATTGCAACTAACTTATCCTCAATTTCATCAACCTTTTCCTCATTCATAAGAGCAAAATGTTTTACCAAACTGGAGATTTCCTTCCCAGTAGTGCTCTCCAATGTCCACACAATCATATTACCCTAAGTAGTTTCTTCTATATCCATCATCTTAGGCTTCTTGGTGTTAGGGGCCACACTCCATACTACTAGGGTTTTAGTGTCCACATTAAAACCTGACCCTCTTTTAAAGCCTTCACTGCTAGTGGCTTCATAAGTGATGGCCTTATCTTGTCTTCTCATTTGGTCCAACACAAAGGCTTTCTCAATATCCCAATGTGGTATTAGAATCATGCCACTCCTATGTACTAATTCTCTAGCTTCTGCAGCAGTCATTGTTTCACTTTCAGGGTCATAAGCCAATAGTTTTTCAACTAACTCTTTATTCTTCTCTGGATCTTCTCCTGGCATGAGACTCAATGTGAGTTCATTTTGTTTGATTTTATAGAGAAAACTTTTAAATTTTGATGATTTAATAAAATCATCATCTTCCATGAATTTCTCAGATTGAATGAGCCTGTCATCCAACCTTGATGTTGCAAATTGCATGTCAGTAGAAGCTTTTCCTGCTTTAGTAGCCCTTTGGTGAAAATAATTTTGCCTAATATCAGAAAAATACTCACTACTTCCAAACATGACTTGTATAGCTCTACTTACCACCTTTTCAGGGATGTGCATTGTCTTGTGTCTTTTATTTCCTTGTGGCACCCAGGCTGAAGTTGATGGCTACTCTTCTTCTAAATCAATTTCTAATTGTGTATCTGGTTTAGGGGATTCTCTATTTACAATGGCTTCTTCTCCCTCTGGCTCATGAGGCATTTGTAACATAATATGACCAAAATTCTCAATCATTTCCTTAGATTATTAGGATATGGAACTTCTATATAAAAACTCTTAAAATCAAGGTTGGTCATCTTCAAAGCATTCTCCACTTTCGTTATTTCTTTATACTTCCTCAATAGCTCATCTGCCTCGCCTGTTGCTACTATGTTGGCAATTAGGTCTTCTACAGGGATAGGCTTACTTGGAGGTAGAACAAAACCCCTAATGGTCTTACCTCATTTGCAATATAACTGTCAAGATCATACATCCTATAGGGCCCAGTAGCAAATTTATACTGACCTAAATAGTCACTCAATTCCTCAAAAGCATTCTTGCCTATTTCAAAGTCTCCTACCTTAAAGGTTCTACATACAAAAGTAGGCTTATGCAGAGAGGGAGGGATCATTTCTTTATTCATCAATAAGAATTGCCAAAAGAACTCAATAATGGCCAATCTAGGGGGTAGATATTTAGGCTATAGATGAGGAGGCTGTGGGCATGCAAAAAATCTGATTAAAGTACATTCTTTAAACAAAAATATGCTTCCCCAATTATGATCTAATTTTGTTTTCTCATCTAAGAAAGAGGGCCTAAGCAGAGTCTTCAAAACATTGGGTGCCCTAAAGAAAGTATGATCTAGCTGCCTCATAATAATAGAACTGAACAAATTGAAAAAAACTAGGGCATTTGAATAGAAGAAATCTTTATGCCAAATACGAGTCCAGAGTTGCACAGGTAACTCACCAAATTCATCAAAAGTTTGATCAATGAAGTCTCCACTGATGTACCCAATGTTGCTATACAGGATAAGGTGCATCAATAATGAATAATGGTGGAACTTGAAGTCTTTCAGTTCTCCTTTCTTAGCGTCACAAATCTGCATGTGCATACTGTCAATGATAAAGGCCACATAATCATACTCCTTATGATGAAAAGGATCCTGTATGTCGCATGCCATCAGAAAAAAAGAACCATATACACAATCCTCTGCACCATCACTTCCCAATACTTTGTGTAGCCCATACACTGTGTTTTTGAAATAATTTTTGAACCTACTCAAAGGTAAAAGGTCTCCCACCTTTTTTGGAATTAACCCTGCCTTCTTAACTTTGTAAGGAATATGCGGCAGCATAACATTGTTTACAAAATAGGTTTTATTCCTAGCAAATTTTCCTTGTAAGTCTGCAATGTCAATAGGTACATCCATTTGTCCCATCAATCCAAAAGCCTCAATAAAAGAAGTTCTATCTAATGTACATAATACACTCCCATTATGCTTGTGGAAAGTCCTGGTTATTGGATTGTATGAATTTATTAGGGCCTTCAACAGGTCAACATCAACGAACACTTCTGGAAAAAATAATTTTGCCATATTTCTATTCCATGGGTTACATACTGGCACATTCTCTATTCTATTCTAATAAAAGTACATGAAAAGATCATAACCAATAATTGTAGGGCATTCAGCATCTCGAACAAAAGCATAAGGGTCTCTGAATATATGATCATTTGCAGAAATTGCATTTGATGACCCTGGAAGGAGTTTTAGCTAGTCTTCTAGATGCTTGTTTGGTTTTCTGACCCTTGTCTTCTTTTCTGTTTTGACAGCAGATTTCTTCCTTTTTCCTTCTGGTGTGACTTCTACCACATCATTACCCTCATCTTCGACTTCAAATTCTTCAACGTGTACCTCTTCAACTTCTTGGTCGGCCATTTTATTTACTTTGAATTCTTCTACAATTTCACAGGATACACAGAGCTCTGTAGCTTTCAAAACTTCAGAACAGCATAGAAACAAGCTTCTTGAGGCTGGTAATTCAATTAAATCCTTGATGTTTTAATTATATATCTGCCACCCTTTTTAATAAATTTAGCATGCATGAGCTTTAAAACTTATGATCGCAAGTCGCCATCAGGGTATATCAGCCACAAAATTGGATTTTGATTGTACTTTTCAAAGCCTTATTTTGCTTGGCTACAGTAATTTTGTCCTTTTTTTCTTATCTGTTGTGACACATCAAAAGTTCTTTCTTATATGACTATCTTTCGTTCTTACGCTAAGTCAAACCTTCAATCTTCGTGATGTCAGAAATGCTCTCGATGGATCTCTACGCTCACTCGGAGAAACTTCAGAATGTCCTAATCATAGGAATGTAATGATGCTTTTACACTATTTTGCAAATCCCTTTTACGTTCCTACGGAACCTTTTACCCCATAGGATCTCAAGCCCTTTTACTGTGTTTTTCCGCTTTTACAATTTAAGCTTCTTTCGTATAAGCGTAAAGATCCTTAACTCAGTCTTATTACCTTTTACGCTTATACATAACCCTTTACACCGGAACATCGAAAACCTTTCTACTAACATCTCCATCCTTACGACACAACATTCCTCGTGTGAGCATAAAACCCTCACTCAAGCCATCCTTCTATCCTTTACGCTCCTACGTGCACGTATCTGCAGAGACCTTGGAAATTCCCTCTACGTTGTTCTGCTTACTTCATTTCTTGGGACAGCGTAAGGCTTCAAAACTTACCTTTCGCTCTTACGACTTAGCTTTATTCATATCACCGGAGAGCCCTCTCAACTGCTATTGCGGTCTCATGTTTTCTTTTTATCGTATGAGCGTAAACCTCTTTTATTGATCTTCCTTTTCACCTCTTTACACTTACACACTGAGACTGGATCTGTAACCATGGAAAAAAGAAAAAATAGCTCTTCGTTCATACGCTTAACTTACAAGCGTAAGGGTGTAATACCAAAAGCTTAAGTCATATGCCATGAGGGATAGGCCCATCTGACATAAATGTCATGCCTCCATCTGATTTGCTGCCACTGGGCCCTTCTGATGCTTCAACAGGTCCCACATGATTCCTTTACCACTAAAAATAAAGCTTTATGGTTGTCTGCAAACCCAAGAATCATAGACACGTAAACACCATGAAACCTTGCCTTCGTGCTTATGAAAAAACCTTTACTCGTAACACCGTAATACCCTCGCGTGCCCTTTAGATCATGCTTTATGCCTTTACGGTACCCATTAAGGCATATACACGTAGATCACATTGTAGGATTCCCCACTCCTTCGCTCAAGGTATTTACTCGTAAGCCCATAACAAGAGCTTTTCAAGGTGCAATAAATCCTTTACGCCTCTTCATTGTATCAGAAAGCGTGACCACGAAAACCAAAAGCAAAAGGCATTCTGTTGTTACATGAAACCTCACACCGTAAGAACGTAAAGGACTAACTTAAAACATTTTACAACTCCTTCTGAGAAATTCAAAAGGGATGCCATCAATTTCAGACCTGGGACAATTTCATGGCTATTTTAAAAGATCAATCTGGAGAAATCAATAGACTCTGATAACGCATGAAACAGGGCAAGACTAGGGAAATCCTAAAAACTCAAATGATTTCTCACCATAATTTTCAAAAAAAAATTGCAAGTGTGAAAAATCAGACCAACACCACCCAAGCACTAGTAACATCCCACTCCTCTGCACTAGATCCCTTGACTCCTCAAGAGTTGTGATTTCACTTTATGGATCATCGGCATGCAATTTTTCAACCAATTCTTGCTTCTTCTCATCTAACTCGCCTAGTTTTATCTTTAACACCAATTTACTCTGTTTGACCTTATACAAGAAGCTCTTAAACTCAATTGATTTGATGAACTCATCATCTTCTATGAACTGCTAGGCTTGGATGATCCTATCATCCAACCTTGTTGCTACTAGTTCCAAGTTATTAAGTGTGTTCTTAGCTGCAATGACTCTATCTTTAATATAACTTTGTCTTAAGTTAGTAAAGTTCTGACTTTTACCAAGCAGGATCTGCAGTTTCCTTTGTTTAACCTTTTAATGGATGTGGACAACCTTTTTTTGCTTTTTTCCCTTAGTGACCCATGATGCCTTAGGGGGATCATCTTCTTCCAATTATAAGGTCACATCAAGTTCAAGGCTATCAAAATTCACCCTCTCTTCTTCCCCAAGTGGTTCCTCTGACATTTGTGCCATAATTTTTGCATGGTCAACCACCATCTTTCTTATCCCTTGTGGGTAGGGGATATCTAGGTAAAACCCTTTGAAATTGGGATCTAATCTCTTCATCTCCCTCTCTACCCTTAGAATGTTATCAAACTTTGATAATTTTTCAATTGCTCCCCCCTTAGCAACAATATTGGGAATGAGGTCTTCATGGGGCAACTCTTTAGTACTAGGAAACATATAGTTTCTTATTTCTTTGAGGGTGTTCCTCATCCAATTATTAGGATCATAATTTTGGAAATAATTGATTAATTGTGTATTGTCTTTGATGTTACACAAAATTTCATATCATTTTCATTTAGTGTATGAAAAGCTTACTCGAGCATTGAAGACAATTTCTTGCGCCTATTGAGCATTCCAAGGTTTTCCTAGTTTAGAAGGTTGTGTCTATCGAGTTCAGTCAGGCAACAAAGGAAAGTTTGCAAAAGTTGAGTGTTAACTAAACTCACTTAGTTAATGAAGGAAATTTTGGATGGAACTAGTGTTAACTAAACTCACTTGGTTACCAAATAAACTTTTTGAATATGCAGTGTTAACCAAGTTCACTTGGTTAACATAGGAAAATCATTTCTGAGTTAGTGTCTACTAAGCAGGGTTGACTAATGAAGGATTTTTGTGTTTTGGCATATTAATTTCAATTGAATTGTTTGTTGGTTCTAGCTAACTAAGAAGATGAATATTAATTATTCTAAGTTGTATTCAAGCTGACTTGACAATGTATAAGGTATAAATATAAGGTCAAGTTGAGGATTGAATGTGTGGAACATAATTAAAGATTTGGTGATGCTTAGAGGAAGTGAATTAGAAGGATAAGAGAATATCCTTGGTGAGCTAAAAAGATACATTCAATCAAGAAGGATCTTGTATATAAGCCACAATTGAGATCTATAATCAGCAATTCAGTTGCATTAGAAATAATATCATCTCATTGTTGCTCTCTAACCATTGTAGCAGTGATCTAAATCTCTTAATAGAGTTGGCTTAATAGTTATTTTTAGATCCTCTAAAAAGGTGGCATTTCTATTGAAGTGTCTAAAGACCTCTAACAAGGCCACTCCTAACAAGGTGATTAAATCCTCTAATAGGGTCACACCTAACAATATATTTTGTAACCTTTAATAGGGTTGGCTCCTAACAAGGCTCACTTCAAAAGAGTGAAATCAGTAACTAGTTACAATTGCTAGTTTTTCCTAAATTGTGTTTCCATGTTAAATCTTGGTTTTAATTGTGTTCATGATATTTATTTTATGTGTATGCAACTAATTTAAAGTAATATTAATCATAGATAATATCTTAATATTTTTATGACTAGCATTTACTGAGTTATTTCAATGTTTTTACAAGCTGCAACATTTGTTAGTGTAAATTGAGTACCTATGTGTTTGTTGAGTTACAATAGAGTTTAGTTTAATCAAAATTTTGATTTGTATTGACATCTAAGAGATCTAGGATTTATTTTTGTGGTAATTGATTTACCTCTCCCCTCTCAATTACTCCTCTTATATTTCCAACAATTGGTATTAGATATTTTGGTGCTTATAGAGAAGGTTTCAAAAACCTAAGTAAAAGATCAATTTATCTTACAAATGAGAGATTCTCAAGTTGAACAGAGACAACTTTGCAGCATGGGAAGGACTTATGAGGTTACATTTGGAAACTACCAATGATTAAGGTTGTAAATATCTTGATAGTGAATACAAGACTCCTACTAGAACATTATCATTTCAAGAAATTGATGAAAAGAAAAATCATAACATCATGATGATTGGCATTTTTTCTACTCTTAATTATGTTAAATTTGATGAATTCAAAAGTTGCACTATAGCTTATGATATGTAGATCAAACTAAAAGCCATTTGTGGAGGACATGATAATTTCAAAAGAGCTAAAGCTGAAAGTCTCAGAGGACAATTTGATCAGATGAAGATGAGAGAAGATAAAAAATATTACAAAATATGTTGAGTGAATTAAAGCAAGTGTGAGCACAATCAAATCATCTGGAGGAGACATTGATGAAAAAATAATTGTAAGCAACATATTCAGACCCCTTCTTCCTATCTATGCAATTAGAGTATCTGTTATTCAAGAGATGAGATGTGATCCAAATAGTAATATAACTTTAGATGCTCTAATTAGAAGATTGATAGCTTTTGAGTTGGATAACTATGATAACTATGTCCCTAGTTCCAAAGGTATTGAGTCTATATTTGAAGTCAAGCTTTCATTCAAGAAAAAGGGTATGAAATCAAAAGCCAATAAATTTGAAAGTGAACAAGAGGAAGAAAGTTTAGATAGTGATCTTGAGGTTGTTGAAGAGCTACTTGTAAGTAAATATTCCAAAGGCAAAAGAAAGTACAAAGGTAAGATTTCTCTAATCTATTTTTCTTGTTAAGAAGTTGGTCACATCACTACAAAATGTCCCAACAAAGAAGGTAGAGAAGAAAAGAAAAGCAATAAGGGCCCGTTTGGTTGCAAGAATTGGTCAATGCAAAATTCAACTATGCTAGAATAAGCTCTCTTTCAGAATTCACGCATTCTGAAAATAAATTCTGGAATAACATTTGGAGGTGTTTGGTTGTCCCAGAAGAGGAATCGGTAGATGACTATTTTGTGTTTGGTTGCATCAATAAAATAGGAATTAGAAGTCAATTTTTTTTACTACCCTCTTCATTAAATGTTTTTTGCATCAATAAACTATTTTTTTGTTAAATTTTTAAAAGTCAAATTAATTTTTACTACCCTCTTCATTATAAATTTGCTTTATCCATAAGAAAGGTATATCACATATTTCACTTATACCGAGTTAAACTTGAAAGTTTATAGAGTTTAAATATTTAGACCTCTTTTATCCACAAATATATTTGCTTGCTTAGCCCACACTGAAAGCAACCAAGTTTAATCAATTTTCTTTGTTATACCCACATTTTTGGATCTTTTCATTGGATTTAAATCTAGTTATTTTAAAATTATATTCAACATTGCCTAAAATTGTTTCCATTATAAGCGTGTTTTTTTAATATATATGTTTATTGTTAAAGAAGTCAAAAGTTACAATTTTTAATTATAAATATTTGACAACATTTTTTAAAATTTTAATTACATTTGAAGAATTCAATTATAAATACTATTGTATGCATAAAGAATATAAAAAATTATGTTAAATATAATTATAAATTTGAATATAATATCAAAACTAAAATTATTTTATTTTTGGGTAAGAATCATCAATGACTAATAGCCTTAAACCATTGGTGAAGGAAAGTCCAAAGACTATTCTCGTCCTTATCAAGGAAGATGCCACCTGTCTCTCATTTTCAACAAACACAAACATTTTTGTTTTAAATATATATAAAAAAGTAAAATACACGGTAATTGAACCTAGTTTTATTTAGAAGGCTAAAGATAAGATTTATTTGTAAAGATAATTTTAACAAAAGTTTTGATTATGTAAAAATAGGTTTTGAAAGGTCCTGAAACCTTGTACATCAAATCTAAAAATATTACAATATAAGGCCCAAATACAACAATGTGATTCACCAAACAAAGATAGGAAACAACCAACAAAAGTTTATAATAAATATCAAGTCTGATATTAGACATTTTGTCATTGTTAAAAATCCTTCTACAAATTATAGCTATGCATTTTTTCACATATGTTCCCAACAAAGAAATATGATTAAAAGACAAACAAGACATCGTAAAAAGTAAATTTTAGCCTTCTAACTATTACAACACTTGCACTCTACTTTAACCTTCTGACTATTGCAACACTTGCACTCTACTCCATCATCATGCATTGTACTTGATTTTGCATCAGTAACCCATTCAAAGAATCCACATCCATCGTGTCCCTATAATAGAAAATTTTCATTAGTTCCTAGTATAATAATTATTTATTCATTATGCTAATTTCTAAGAAAATTTATAACAACCTTTTTCTTATTCGGGCAAGACCAAAATTTACACCCAAGATTTTTTTTTGTGTTGGAGATTTTCAAAAAACAAGGGCCAACAACACATCGAGATGTGGGCACATTGATTAAAGCCATCAACCCTGCAACATAAAAAATACATTAGTTATATGAAAATACACATACTGTAATAACAATCTTTTAAATCACTATATAGAATCTTTGTAATCATTATTAAAAGCCTATTTAAATATCAATTTATATAGCCAAGGAGTCGTTCACAAAAAAATACATCATTGCATCTATTTCAGTTTGAAACTCGATTGGATCATTATATCAAGTGATATGAAATCCTAAAAATGGTATGAATAACATCTCCTACTGTTGCATTATTTATGGGAGTGAAGAATCAAACAATAGGTTTCAGAAGATACCAGCATTGTGCATACCCAAAAAAAATGACATTGTCCAAATTAAGACATTATCCACAAGAACCAAACATCACAAGAGTTAGTAATTTTGATGTAGATATTACTAAACAGCAAAAGAGTTAGCAATGTTGATAGGAGTCAAATAGTAGAAGAGTTACAAGTGAATATACAGTCAAACAGCAAAAGAGTTAGTAATGCTGATCGGAGTCAAACAATACAAATGAATATTACAGTCAAACAGCACAAGAGTTAGTAATGCTGATAGGAGTCAAATAGCACAAGTGAATATCACAATATTCTACATTTTACCCAACAAAATAATATGAAGCAGCCTAGACACCACGCAAACTATTTGATCAAATGCCTATCCAAGTAGCTCAATAGAAGTCGAGGACTAATGTGTAAAGAATTTGGTACCAATAACTATCAAATCTGTAAATAATTCTATGATTAATGCAAATGACTAAGTCCATGGTGTGGGTTAATACATAAGAAGAGTAGGTACAATCATCTTTAAATATTTAAACAAGTAAAGGCCACTAGTACATTTGAGACCATTTTTCGACCATTAATGGTCGAAATTTTGACCCAATTTTTGACCAAACTTCGACCAACCCATTGTTCAGAATTTTTTCGGTCGAAATTTTGACCAACCTTCTGTTGGTCAAAATTTTGACCAATACGTTGGTCGAAAAACCTCAATTTCCATGTGCAAGTTCTAGCAGGAATTGGTCAAAATTTTGACCAATAAAGGTAGAAATTTTGACCAATGAAAGAAAAAATTTCGACCAAAAAAGGTAAAAAATTCGACCAATGAAGGTCAAAAATTTCGACCAAGCAAGGTAGAAATTTTGACCAACGAGGGTTAAGAAATTTTGACCAACGAGGGTTAAAAAATTTCGTGGATTAAGGTAGAAATTTTGACCAATGAAGGTCAAAATTTTCGACCACTGAAGGTCAAAAATTTTGACCAATGAAGGTAGAAATTTTGACCAACGAAGGTCAAAAAATTTGACCAAATAAGGTAGAAATTTTGACCAATAAAGGTCAAAAATTTTGACCAATGAAGGTAGAAATTTCTACCAACAGATAGGTGTAAAAAATTTTTCAGGCATTCTATAAAACAGTCACATGTCTTGCATATGATATGACATTTTGCATGCATCCTGCACTCTCTCATCCAGCTAATGATGGATTACAGAGAGTGATCTGAAACCATGATGCTAAAAAACACACACAATCAAATCCAAAACAAATTTGCATTACAAATGGATTGTGGAAATCTGATATTGTTAATTTTGCATGCATGTCTACCAGGACAAATATATGTTTAAGTTGTGATTGTCCTAGTAGACATGCATGCAATTTTACCAATATCAGATTTCCACGATCCATTTGTAGTGCATGTTCATTTTGGATTTGATTGTGTGTTTTTTAGCATCATGGTTTTAGATCACTCTATGTAATCCATCATTAGCCGGATGAGAGAGAGTGCAGGATACATGCAAAATGTCATATCATACGCAAGGCATGTGAACTATTTTATAGAATGCCTGAAAAACACTAACAATAACTAATATGAAAAATATATAATTAGTTATATAATTGAGACAAATCATGTACCAGTGAGTTGGTCAAAATTTTGACCAATGGGTTGGTCAAATTTGGTCAAAAATTGGGTCAAAAATTTGATCAATGTAGGTCAAAAAATGAACCCAAATGCACTAGTATGCTCGCCAAGTTGACTCTTTGAGTTTGATCATCAAGTCACCCCACCAAAGTGCCTCAACAAGGTCAATCTTTAGGTCCGCTCATCGAGCTTGCTCACCAAGTCAGCTCGCCATGTCACATCTCTAAGTGGCCTTGCTAAGTCGGCTCACCAACTTGCCCCACCAAGTTGCCACTTTAAGCCCACTCACCATGTTAGATCGCTAGGCCGGCTCCCACCCAAGTCAGCTTGCCAAGCTGACAATTGAAGTACGCTCACCAAGTCGACTCTCTAAGTTCACTCACCAAGTCTGCCCCCTAGGCCAACTCTCCAGGTCAACTCACCAAGTCACCCCCACCCAGTCACCTCAACGAGTTGACTCATTAAGTCAGCTCATGAAGTCAACTCACCCAATGGTTTTACCACCTTGCCCCAACAAGTGGGCTCACTCAGTGTGCTTACGAAGTTGCCCCATATAGTTGCTTCTCTAAGCTCGCTCACCATGTAAACTCACTTGGTCAGCACGCCAAGTTGACACTTTAAGTTTTGTCATCAAGTCACCCCACCAAAGTGCCTCATCAAGGTTAGTCTTTAAGTACACTTAATAGGTCAGCTCACCAAGTCGCTTCGCAAAGTCACCTCACCAAGTGGCCTCGATAAGTCAGCTCACCAACTTGCACCACCAAGTTGCCACTTTAAGTCAACTCACCATATCAGCTTGCCAAGCCAACTCCCATAGTCAGCTTGCCAAGCTGACAATTCAAGTACGCTCACCAAGTCAACTCTTTAATTTCGCTCACCAAGTTCGCCCCCTAGGTCAACTCTCCAGGTCAGCCCACCAAGTCACCCCCACCGAGTCACCTCAACGAATTGACTCTTTAAGTCAGCTCACCAAGTCTACTATTCAAGTACGCACGCCAGGTCAGCTTGCCAAGGCCAACAAGTCATGTCACCAAGTTGATTGTTCGAGTACACTTACAAAGTTGACTCTTTAAGGTCGGCTCACCAAGCCAACCTACCAATTCATGTCACCAAGTCACCTCACCAAGTCGGCTCGCCCACATGTCCCACCAAGTCCCCAAGTCTGCTCGCCAAGCCTACAATTCAAGTGCACTCACCAAGTTGATTCTTTAAGTTTTCTCACCAAGCCCATCCCCTAGGTCAACTCTCCAGGTCAGCTCGCCAAGTCACTCCCACCCAGTCACCTCAATGAGTTGACTCTTTCAGTCAACTCACCAAGTCTACTGTTCAAGTACTCGAAGCACGCTTTGCCTCAACAATACTCAAATTTAGAACAGTACTCTTTGGTCGATTTCTATTCTTATTGTGCTTATATTAATGCTTTTAATATAAGGTGTACAACCCCTCCCCACTACAGATTTGAACTTTTGACCTCTTACAAGAGCACAAGTTCTCTACCATCCACAATTGGCAAAGTATCAATTCATTTTTCACTTTCTATATCATTCAAAGAATATGATATTAACATTATTTCGTCATCCTAGGGCAAACAATTTGGATTATTGTCATCCTTCATCTTTGCTCCAGGCCTTTAAATCTATTCATCTCAAGGTTTGATGAATGGAGAACCTAACCTTGCCTAGTTTTTGTGTGTGCGTTTCATCATTTACAATTTGATGAAGCAAATTATGTCATGCCCTTACACATCAACAACAATGATTTTAAGTGATTTTCACTATTTTTGCACCAATAGACTCAACAAGACTTTGCATAAAAGCATGCAAATCAAAAGCCAACTAATATTGTCAATCTTCAAATTTATAGCTATGGAAATAGCATGCAAATAAGCTCAAAATGTAAAATCATAAAGTTCACCCCACATGCAATATTCTGATGTGTGCAGTTCTCTACCATTGAGTGGAACTTCACTTCTTTGTGTAATGTAGAATACTATTGGTTATTGTCGTGACAGGCACTCATTGTATTCTCTAATAGCCACGGTGAATTGTAACTCCTTGCATGTGTGTCATACAGTGCCCATTGCTTATTTTATTGTAGTTAAACTCCAAATTTAACATTAATCTAAATTGCAAAAAGTATAAAACATATAGTTACAATTAAAATTGACACCAATTGATTTAAACCTGAAAAGGATGCCATCTGTGTAGTCCAATGTGGTCTTTAGCTGCCAAAGAACTACATATTTAACTTTGATCTACATTACACATTATATAACACCATAAGGTTAAAATGCCAAAAATAATACAACGATTGATTTCAGCATAAAAGGTGCCACACATGCACTAACATACAGCCATTCAATTTATCACCAGCTCCTGATTATGGTTTCGTGAGTTATATATTACAGCACATTGCATTTTTATGTTGTGAAAACCATTCTTTAATTTTTTGCGACATTAATGTAATTTTGTACTACCAACCTCATGTGTCAGTTCAACAAGATCTGGAGAGTTGGATATTAACTTGCTCTTTAGAATATTTCCTTGTATACAACCTTCATTTTTACATCCCATTAGATTATACTAATTTGGATCAGAATGCCCTTGAACACACTGCATATCCTTGTGGGTTTTGATTATTCCCTGCATAAGCAATCTGTACTATACTCCTTAAATAGTATCTACACCAATATTTAACATACCCTTTATTATAGGCATGCATCACTGCCTCATTAATGCTCAAATCATTGCTGTTATCCTGAGTCTTAGTTATTCTAAATCAAAACTACGCAATAGAATTGATAATTTAAATAAAAACATCTTATTCCAGTCTCAAAATTATTATAAAAGCATTGATCAATACTTGCAGTTGCAGCTCATTACTCTATATTTAAAAGTTGCACCTATATTAGGCAGAAAACAAGAAATATAGAGGCAGATTAAAATTATGATTTCACATAGAAGGGATGCCCCATTAGATGAATTCAAGATCAATTCGTAGCTTTTTCATTGGCTTATATTTGGATTTTAAGATTTGGCAATTGCAAGGGCATTTGAAATCAAATATTTACATGTTTGAAATGTTAAGGAATCTAAGTAAGTCAGCTCTACTTATTTCTATTGAATAATTTTGAAGTAATTTATAAAAGGATCTGACAAGAGTGTCCATACAATTTCTCGTCCTATGTTTAATGAAATTTAAAACCCATCCTAGCTGAGCCTCCGTACCTCATATTCTTCAAACGTGTGCCCTTCAATCATGACAATGCTAGGTACAGCTTTTGGAGCAGGATGAAGCAAATTCTGAGCTTCTTCCCTTGCCAACTTCAATTCAAACGCATCACCATTCTCCATGCAAAGTCTCTTATTCTTGGAACAAAGATTGTGACTTTTTTTCTTTTTTGGTGTCAACAAGGATTGACTTGAACTATCTTTGGATTTGCCTCTAGCTTTGTCACTTTTATACCAACTAAAGCTTGTGCTTGGAGTATTGACTTGACCTGTCAGAGGCTCTGCAAATGATTCTTCTTTTACATTGACTGAAGGAAGTGTATAGCCTGAAAAAAAATTTGTACTTGCAAAGTTAAGGTAACTACTAAAAAATGGCCCAATTCCTGATGTTGATGGTTGAACTTCCTAAAATAAGAAAAGAGGACATCAATGCATCAAGAAAATTGTTATGTGCTCTACTTTTCTAACAAAAATATTGGAAAAGCACCCAAATGCTATTGTAATAATCAATAAAGCACAGAAAATAATAATATGAAAGATTAAATTGTATAATGAACATATAACCCAATCAGACTTAAGACAAGAAATATGACATAACTTCACATTTCATTACTTTGTAAGTCCAATAAGCAGGAAAGCAAACCTGGTTTAATATAGTATCAAAAGCCTTTCGATAACCCATGACAAGCTTTCCTTCTAGATCAATCCGGCTAAATGTTACTAGTAGAAAATAGAAAAAACATGTCATTTATCTAGACCAAAGCATAAAATCAAAGGAAAAAAGAACATTTGAATCCATATTGTCACATATATGAGCTCTAAGTAATGACATCTAAACTCTAGCATATTCCTGCCTATTATTTTGAGAACAAGCTGCCTATTAGATCAACTAGTATCTATTGGAGGTTTATTGAGACAACTTGTGATGACAACTTAGCACTCTGCAATTGATAGATAGTCAGCAAATAAGACAATAAGTTATACTACAATCTATTGATAGATAGTCAGAAAATAAGACAATAAGTTATACTAAAATCTGTCATAATAGCATCAGCATATTAATGACAGTATTTGAAATTTGAGCTTCTAATATATTCTAATCTATCGTTCACCAAGTGGTAAAAAAAAGGTCACCGGGAGATGGGGAGACTTGGAGGTCTCTGGTACTGGTACTAGTATCGGTACGACAATTTTTCAAAAATGGAAGATGGGGGGTATTTGGAGACTGCAATTTGTTGTTTTGATAGTTTGTTGAGTCTAATACTAAATACATTTTTTTAGGTCTCCGGAGACGCGAAAAGTCTCCAAAATGCATCTCCATCTCTGAGACGTGTCTTTTAGGGGGAAGATAGGTCTCCTCATAACCATGGGTAAAAATTATGAGTTTATCATGCTAATTCCATGTAAACATTAACATACATATAGCAATATGGCAAAATGGAAATAACTTTACTCTCTAGACCTGAAAGATAGTATTTACTACTTAGATCTCTTTTTTGGTATCCATAAAATAGTTAAGTTCATACAATAGCACATCATGACCAAAGTAACATTGCACTTGAAAGACCTCCTATAAACCCTGAGTAATCATAACCCATGTCATTTTCTATGTGATTTCTTAAGTGTACATACATACATGCATAACAAGAATATTAAGCCTTGCCTTGTATCATATTAATATATTTGAAACAAGGCTTAAAATTCTTGTTATAGGTTTAGAAAATTTTAGGTTTTCATTATCCTTCTTATTTAGATATAAATTTTTAACCACAATGAGAGTTTCTTTTAACTTAGTTGCCCATAAATTGGCAGGTCAGTCTCATTTCAAAACGGCCTACTGTTTCAAGGCCAAAAGTGTGATTATCTAAACACCTCACAGCCAAAAGAAAAATAGGTTTTTTAAAAGTCCAATCGACTTTTTTGACAATCAATTTTTTTTGTTATGTATAATATTTGGTTTTAACCATCCATACTACATTTGACATGAAATAATACTAGTAGTTTGTTTGTCTATTTTACAATTATTGTTTGGATTAAGGTGTCTCAATATGTTTATTATTTAATTATGTATTGCAGTTGCTATGAGGTTTTCACACCATCACCCCATTGCATATGGGGACCCTCTTTTTGCTTTGGCACTAGGAGTAGTGGCCGTAAGTGGTCTTTGTTGGTAGCATTTTCAGGTCTCCAAGTCTAAGAGATGAGTTTGAGCAAAGTTAGAGATAAGAATGAGGGTTGGGCTAAGCTAATCAAGGTCATGAAGTTGAAATCAAGGGATTTGTGATGAAATGAATTTGAATCCTTAGAAAATCCTTGTTCTAATATCAAACTTGCTTTGAAAAGTCAAGAAGAGTTGTGGGAGATACACTAATGGAGACACGTTGATTCCTAAAACTGGCTAAGTCTGAAAGCTTTTAGAATTTCTCAAATTCTAAAATCTTTTTTAGAACTCCTATGAGCCTAAAACCACTCTCAAACATCTTGATAGTATTTATATGACATCTTGATCTAAGCATAAGAACTATGTAACTTATATGTATATGTTCTATTGTTGAAATAATTAAAAACAAGAGGATAATTTTATTATCAATGAACTCTTAAATAGAGTTTACAAATGCTAATAATAGTGTGAACAAAAAAGAAAAGTTTTCTTAATCAAGACAATGTCTAAAAATAGAACTAAATAAGAAAACTAAAAAGAAAGCATAAATGACCATTGACTAGATCTAGCTAAATATAGAGACTAAAAATAGTAAAATTTCTAATACCCTCCCTTAATGGTCATTCTAGCAATTACATCAAGTTGGCCCCTAAACTTGATAAACTTTTTTGGATTGAGAGACTTGGTCAGGATTTTGCAGTGTTGTCCTTAGTGCATACATACTGCAACATCATGATTCCATCTTCAACAAGCTAGCAGATGTAGTGATAATGAATATTTGCATGCCTGGTCCATTCATGGAACTTCAGAACTCCCTCATTATCACAAAAGAGGGGAGTAGGGCTTGCTTGAGACATAGACAAATCAACAAGCATCCAATAAAGACAAACTACATTACAAGTTTATTTACTATTTCTTTGTATTCAATCTCAGTAGATAAGAGTGAATTTGTCTCATGCTTCTTGCTAGTCCATGTGACTTCACCTATGCCCAAACTGAAAACATACCCAAAAGAAGACTTTCAATCATCAATAAAACCTCCCCAATCCAAATTTGTATAACCAATGACTTGAGCATCTTGACTTCTGCCATACAGAATGCCAAAATCAGGAGTGCCCTTCACATCTCACAGCATATGCTTCACAAAAACCCAATGTTCATCCTTTGGGGTTGTTATGAAGCAAGAAAGGTAACTAACAGCACGTCTGGTCTCAAGTCTAGTAGCGGTTGGATAGATAAGGTTGCCCACTAGTTTCCTAAATGTATACTCATTCTCTACTAGTGAATCTAATTTACGGTCAAGCCTAGTTGTCTTTTATAGTCATTCTAGAATGGTCCTCAAGCTATGTCACCATCTTGTTACAACTTTCTCCTTCAAAGGCCTTATGGATATACTTTACTCTGTCTATCCATCTTGATAATTCTTAGGAGAGAATTTATCTCTTCCCAATTCTTATGGGAGAGTCTGTGATAAGAATCTTAATCCCTATGGGAGGATTTCTTGGGGCTCTACTTGTCTCACAATTAACTTGGAGCAGCCTCCAACTATGATATTGCCTCCTCACAACTCCTCTCTCCTTAAGGCCTTAAGTATATCCAGCACTTCTTTAGAAGATTTTTCTACCTCTCTTAGGCCTTGAGAGATGAGATATTTGCCTTGTAGTGGGGTGCCCTCGCAGTTCTCCTTTACTCACTATGTAGTAGGGTTCCTAAAAGCATTTCTCCCCTAACTACCACAACAATAGGGTGCCCTTGGTGGTAACGAAACTGGTTAGGATTCACTTGAGTGACCTTGGAAGATATAAGGATGAAATTTTCAGGCGTTTAGGTGCTATTCACCATTTGACTAGTCACTTTGTGTCCCTGTTTCATCAAGAGATTGATTGGGACAAGATTCTCAATAAGGATTGGAGCATTGATCAAATTGGTACACTTGAGATCGTTGCTTGGAAATCCTTGGTGAAGGAAGGCTCATTCCTTTAATTGTGAACTTATTGGTTAGTTGCAGACCAGCCACACCACTCTATAGTTTGCCATAATAGTAGAGAGTTGGCAAGTTCTTCTTGGCCAAGGCGGGGAGAGTTCATAGTCTCATATTCGTGCATGCTTCTTCCAGCCACTTCTGAGGTAATCTGGACTGAGGCATTACTCAAAATTCATGCTAAGACTATAGGCCATTCCTATGCTTCAAATAGAGTCTTGAAATTGGTGATATCAAAATGTATTTCACAAATTCATGTTATGGGCAGCAGTAGTCATGGATCATTTTAGACCTACCACATGTGAAGTGTCCATTTTATGTTAGTTTGAGCTTCACTTGGTTTCAAGAATACTATAATATTCTCTACTTAACAAGGCCAACCATGTGAAGGTGGAAGCTCATCTAGCCTCACCCCCCTCCCCCTAACATCAATCTAAAGTACCCATTATCATCTAATTACATACTTCATTAATTCATTCATCCATTTATGAACCATAACATTCAATCAATACAATCACATAACATTCATTAATATGATATAAAATTCATTAATACACAATACTAATCAAGACTTCATTAAGACATAACAATATTCATTAGCATAAGATAAAAATCAGTATTAATACGCATCATTCATACATAATTACTTAAAACAAAGTTCTTTCATTATCCAACAAGGTTTATCAAAGAAGATTTTTAAAACATCATTTCTTCTTTTTGTTTTTATGAGCTCTTTTAAGAAAAGCACTCATAGGAGCATCCATATCTACATCATTCTCCTCCTCTTCTAGCATGTGTAATGTCAAATTACGATGGCTCCTTCTCTTTGTAGGAGCAGGAGGCTGCTGCACTAAAGGGGGCTCTGTTGCAAGAACAAGTGAATGGGATAAATTGGCATACTCTTTTTCTTTTTTTAACTGTTACCAGACTATAATTAAGTACTAGTACAACATAACATGCATTTTTCTTACCTGACAATTCCACATCATGTACATTAACATTTTGATCCGCCGCCACGTCAACATGTTGAACACTTGGAACATGTTCCACTCCTTCGACATGATGTTCAACATGCTCTAAAATATTCAAAAAAATATTATCATGAGTGATGGATTCATTTTGAGCACTGCACATGAAATATGAGTCAATAAATTTGACTCAAATACTACAGAGTTAAATCATGATAGCAATATCACAATATTTACTCTATGAGATTTGTTAGAACAAATGATTTATCAAAGTACAGAGTTGGAAATCATAATCAACTACCGATCAAAAGCTTAAAGATCCCTATTTTAAAATAATGAATATGTTTCAGCAACCAGAGATAATCTTTAAAGTAGTGTTAGAGAAATAAGAACAAAACTATGTGAATGTTCCAAATCATATAATAAATTGCCTTGCCAATCTATAAACCTAGTTATCATTGCTCAAGAATACCCTAAATACATAATACAAGAAATGCAAACTACTATGATTTAATAAACAACAAATAGCAAAGAATATATGAGCATAGAATCTATGTTTGGATAAGACCATGCTTGGACAATAAATGGAAGGAGAACATTTCATATTTTTGATTGCATAATTAATTTCCAATAGAAAATTAATACTTCCACCACTATAATGCACATTATGGCCTTCATCACGAGCAGGTTCTATGGTAGGATATGAAGGCTGCAATAAAATGTTATGCACATTGTTATGTAGTCAATTTACGTTCAAAACTAATACCAAAAAAGAAAAGGATCAACTATTCAATTTCATTTACTTTTCATCTAACCAATTTACCTGTGAGATATCATTTGGTGAACTGGATTCTTGGGAAAGGCTTATAGATTCTTCGCGTAGGTGTGCAGCCACAACTTTATAGCCTTCCTTCAAGGAAAGTTTTCTATCTTCATCTGTGACCTCCACATTGAATTCTGTGCCCTATATTTTTTGCTTAATATCATCAGTTTTGTATGTATGGTTTCACTAAACAAAATTGTTTGCAACATTATATTAAAAAAATTATTTCATATCATTGCTCCTACTTACAACTTGAGACTGGAGATTCATATAGCCACCAGAGCCAAGTTTGTGTTGGCCAAACTTTTCTAGTCTCGCTTTTGTAGCCATGGATGTGTCCTGCAATCTATGAACAATTTCAAACATCTAGATTATATATTTACAAATATGAATAATTAGTGCATGATTACAATGTACTTAATACTATCATGACATACCTCTTTTTGCCCTCTTTTTGCCTATGTTGTGATTAATGTTTATATCTGCACATATGGTTTTTCTTGATTAATGTTTTCAAATGTAACTAAAATGATCCTATAATTTTTGGAAGGCGTAGATGTTTGGTATGTATAATTTCCACATGTTTAGTTGATGGTATAAATAGCTATGTAGTTCATACTACTAGCCATCTTAAGCTAGGCATTACTTTCTTATGTCAATCATATTGCGTGAATTGGGCATAGCAAGTCAGTAAGAACAAGGCACATCAAAATCCTTTAAGAGCACTCAAAAGTCTTTGCACTAATTGGTGGATACTCGCTGTAACAACTTGGTCATCCATTGCTATCTGGGATCTTAGTCATCCATTACTATATTAAGAAAGATATTGGCAAATATTGTAGTTTGATGTGCACCAATATGAGGAATTAGAAGATAAGGAATCACATTAAGAAGTCAAATGATATGAAGGTATCATGTCGATACTAGTGATAAATTAATTCAATCAAATAAAACATATTCATATGGAATTATTGACTAAGACCACTCTTAAAGAGGAGAGATCCACTTTTAGAGTAGGCCTCCGGTGTTCATCATTTACCTTAACATCCTAGTAGGTGCTTCCAGGTCTACCAAGACACAAACAAATATGTTGCCATGCATCCTCTTTTGAATCTAGAAATTTTGTATGAACCTAAGATCCATGATTGTTATTATGAAAAAAATGATGGAACGATGTGGAAGCATTGAGAAAACATTTTAACATAGCTTCTTCCCCAAAAATCTCACATTGAACCTCAAATAAAGTTTGAAAAATGTCCTCTAAAACAAATATTTGTACAAAAATAAATAAAAGAATGAAAATTTTTTCATTTAAGTGAAATGATATCACTATAACATAAATGCCTCATAAAGTCCATTTACCACTGTGTTAGGGTATTGAGTGCAAAGATGGCTTCAAAGGAAGAACTTGATGATTCAAGGTTCATCCAAAATATTAAGAAGAAGAAAATCTACTTGGATAACATTTCAAGTTAAGAGAATTAGGGGAGTGGTGAAGGCTTAAGCAAGTCTCCATACAGCAAAGGTAAGGCAATGGTTGCACCAAATGAAGGTGACTTTGGATCAACTGAACCATATGCCAATTGGCTTACCCTTGAAGAAGGCTCATACATTGAAGATGGAACCAGTAAGCATACAGATTTCAT
This sequence comes from Cupressus sempervirens, assembly GCA_028749045.1. Lineage (NCBI taxonomy): Eukaryota > Viridiplantae > Streptophyta > Pinopsida > Cupressales > Cupressaceae > Cupressus > Cupressus sempervirens. The sequence goes on from CM053791.1 coordinate 321,476,651, forward strand.
AGATGAGACCAATGCTATAGAAAATAGAGGGGAGGCTTCATTAAGCAGTGATGATGGATCAAACAAAAGAGTAGAAGGAAGGGAAGAATTTTTTTTTCCATGTCATATTCCAGAGGAAATCTTGACCTTGATATTTTGCAAACTTCCTCTCCACACTGTTCCAAATGCAAATAGTTTCTACTTCATGGCAATGTACTATTTTTGGATCTGCTTACTTTCACAATCTATGTGAGCAGGGCAATGCACAAAGGTGGCTAGTGATGGAACTTTATGACGAAACCATTGGATCTTCCAAAGGTCTTGTTTTCTATGATGTCAATAGAAGACAAAGGTACAAGTAGATATTTAATGAAGACTGGAGATGTAGTGACTTGCAATGGTGTCTAAGAGCTGGAAATGGAGGCCTCTTGGCGTATAGCTGTAAGAGAAATGGGAACCTTCAAGTGGTCAATCCACTGACTATGCAGTCTCATTATATTGAAGATGTAAGACTGAACAGAGAAACCAAACTTTCATATTACATAAAAGATTATAATGATGATGTGGCTGTTCATCTCAACTGTGATCCCAAGACAAAAACCTATTAGGTAACCCTTATAATTGGAAATCTTTACCTTATCAGAAGTAAGAAATTTGTTGTTCTGATTTATAAATCTGTGAATAAGAGAAGGGAAATAAGAGATGCTCCCTTCGAGAAAAGAAGGTCTTATGACTATATGCCAATTGGCTTTTTACAAGTATTTTTATGCAGAACCAGAAAATCTATTGGGTTTCTAAAGATGGGACATATGTCTTTGTCTATGATTTGAATAGAGATGGCAATATCAAGTATCTCTGGGTTCTACCGAGGACGCAAGATAAACTGCATCAGATCTTGGGAATTTTAATGTACAACGGCAGAATTATAATGGTTTGTAGTGGTGAGACACGATATCCAAATACTCTTATTTTTAATGAGCTTGATGAGCTTGGGGAGATCTGGAGATTTAAATATGAACTAACTGTAGCTTCCAAAATTTTGTTTTTTGGAATAACTGTTGTAAATCGGTTAGCACTATCAACTTGATCTGTGGCTAATATTTCTTTAGAACTCTCATTCTACTCTAACATTAGTGAAGCAACATAAATCCCTCTAAGCTTGGCCTTCGGCGCTGCTTAAATAATAGAAGATGATGGTTCATATTATTATATGTAAAATTGGTCTTTGGTCAAGCTCCACACATTATTATTGCACCCTCATCATAGTCACCACATCAACAACACCTTTGATTTCTAAAAATACTTCTCAAATAGAGGAGTAACTGTATTGCAGATTTTGTACAGTATCACAGAAAAGTTCTAAATGCACTTATGTAGGGCCAACTTTCATGCAACATAAAATGAAGCAATGTGTAATTCATTGTCTTAGATTCTATCATCAAGATACAGAGTTAGAATACAAGAATTTGTTTACATCAACATTTCAAATCCCATTTTGTCATTAGTATAATATAGAGTCAGAGATAAACATTTCTAGATTGACATTTTAAATCACATTCTATCGTCAGTATAATAGAGAGTTAAGGGAGAAGAATTTTTTTGCATTGACATTTCAAATCAGATGCTTGTATTACACTAGCATAAATTGAGAATCCATCATCAAAATAATAGAGAGCTTGAAAAGAAGATATGTTTTTTAATAACTATCTAAAGCCCTATTATATAACTAGGATATTACAGGGGTTGCGAATGAGAACTTTTTGCATCAATGTTTCAATTGTATTGTATTTTCTGTCTCAATACTTTGAATCATCCTCTGATTTTTCATCCAAATAATAAAATCCTAAATAAAATAATAAATCATTTTCTTCCTCTAGTCCATCATATCATCCTTCCAAAACTATCTCATAGAATATAATCCTCTTCAAATAATGTTCCAAATTTGTCACAATCATATAAATAGTCTAATGTCTTGTTATTAAGAGATAGGAAAATATATGCTTGAACATATTGTACATTCTATTAGATAAACATCACAGAATGTTTAAAATGTAATTAGTTTTATGTATAAAAAGTAAATTAAAAGGAAGCACATAAGTAGTTGCACTACTTACAAATATTTAAAAAATACATTGCTTTTATTTGTGTAATCTTATAATCAAATTATAGGGGCCAAAGTATTTGATTTGTGTATTCATTTGCATTTCCTTATGGCTCAAAATATTTTTTGCTCCTGATTTCCTAAAACCATTAAGATGTTATCAGAGATTGTACATTTCTGCTTTCCCCTATCCAACTTATTTCTGATGGTTTGCAATGCTTGGTGGTGTGATGATTTCCTGCTCTATAAAGTAACTCATAACTGATCTCAATGCTTTCTGGTCAAAAAAGTTACTGTGCTTATCATGTAATTTTTAATTGCTTTTTGCAAGATAAGTCTGCTCTATCTTTCTGTCTATAATGAATGCTTGAATTCCAAACAAGAATATAACGTTTTTGATACAGACCTGTGAATGATTGATAAGTGCACAAAAATTATGGGAAGTGTGCATTGTTGTATTGCCATGTTCCAACTAGGAAAAATGTGGTTGGCACACTACATTTTACACTGATTAATGGACCAGCTGAATGAGAGTACTTTTTAAAATTTTCTTGTCTAGGTACCAGTCTAATAGGTATCTCACAGACAATTAAGTATTATTCTTAGTACTTGAGATTAATGGAGAGTTCAATCTGGTATGTTTCTGAGAAGGGAAAAGATTTGTTTTTTCTTTAAGGCACACCTTGATTTCCATGTCCAATACAATGGTAGATAGAGAACCTGACATAGAGTACCCATTGAAAACATGCAAGGACTCTCCCTTTCTCTAATTATATAGTGTTGATCATTTTCTTGCAAAAGAAGTCTGGTTCATCTTCCACTCGATGTCGAATGCTTGGATTCCAAGTAAGTGTCGGTGCATTTTTTCTATTATTGTGGGTCTTCATAAAACTTACAAATAATCCTGATAATTACAAATGGGTGGGAGAAAAGGGAGAGACCTTCACTTCGCCTCCATGTTAGCAGGAGAAAGACAAGCAGTGTTAGGTCAAGGACACCCAAGTGACTCCTGAAGGTGAAAACCAGAAACAATAAGAGAACTATCTCACCCTAGAGAAGCTTTAAGAAACTATAGGAGAGGCAAGAGATTATTGAACAAATATTTGATGATGTGGCCAAGTTTGTGGTAGGGTTATGCACTCGATAACTGGGAATCTTCACCTGCTTCATGCTAAAAAATAAGGCCTCACTACTACAGTGGGGGTGAACATCACTAGTTCTATATATATGTTCTTAGATGATGATTGGTTGTAGATTGGTTGTAGCTATTGTTAGACAAGCAGGAGGGAAAGGAGACAAATCAGAAGAAATATCTCTTCTCTTCATTTGGGATTTTGTTATATGTTTTTTACTGCAGCACTTGGCACAAGTGGGCTATGTTTGTGGTACTATATATCTCAAATGAAAATCTACACATCAAACAATATAAAATATTGACTAAAATCTTTATGAACTTAAGAAATTTTAAAATTTAAATGCATGATGTGTCACTTTAATGTTTTATGGTATTTTTGCCCCCGCAAATTTCATCATATCCCTAGCTAAAACAGTTTAGTAGATGACCACTATAAAACTCCCTCACCACTTTGTTAGGGTATTGAGCATAAAGATCACTTGAAGGAAGAACTCCTTGATTCAAGGTTCAATCAAATGAGAAATGTCTAGTATAAAAAAAGGCAAACATTGTATAGGGTGCATATAAATATATTCAAAACAAGGCAAGAAATGTCAATCTATAAAACAAAACTTCAACTCACCTTTGTAACACTGGGAAGGAGACTCTTCAACAGTTCCAGCTGTTATTTGATCCTTTCACGCTGCCTTCTTTCCGAAATCTCTTTCAATGTGATGCTATTAAACCCTTTTGCCGCGTACTCCTGGCCACAAATCGCAGTGGTAGAAAATGGTTTAGTGAAACACAAAAGGAACATTTAATTGGAGATCCATGAGACATTCAAATCCATGCCATAATCTATGACATCAAACAATTATCACCCTACTACATTGGAGTCATTTCACACATTTACATCTAAGAGCCAAGTTCCCTGGTCAACCATTGTATACATTGCTCTGAGTCAGGACTCATTGATACAATCTGAGCTAACTATCACGTGAACACATTGGCATTACAGTCTAAGTATTGTGATCTACTCTTAATCAAACATTGGATTGCCAATTTTTGGCATGCACTTTAAAGTCCAACAAAATTGCTTTCAAGCTTAAGCAAATGGGTGACATAAATCTTGATACTTCTTTGAAAATATTTTACTCCTGCTAACTTTGTGAATCTAGTAAATTGTAGATCTCTCTCAAATCTACCAAGGTATTATTGGCAATGTGTTTACTTCTGGCATAAGCCTTGTCCTTCTATCAACCTTTGCATTTGCATCCAGAAAGTAATGTGCTAGAAAGATAGGTGGGCTGAAGTCCACTCTTATAGATCTAGGAAGAGAAGATTAAATTTCCTTAGTGGGAAAAGGAATAATCCCCCAACTAGGTTTCTTATGTGCAATGGAGGCAGGCGATCAAGGAAATGATCTAACTCCTTCAACCCACTCTAGAATGTAGAAATATTGGATAATAAATCTCAACTAAACCCATCTTCCTAGAACTGCAAAAAGAAGGAGTCCCCAATGCACGAGTCTTCTGGGTCGCGCAGTAACAATAAGATTAGGGCAGAAAACATAACATTTTTTCAATTTTTGCTTAGTGTGAGCCCGTGTTGGTCAAAATTTTGACCAAAACGGGCTCATCTTTAACTAAAGCCATCAAAATTCAACCAAAATACCCAAACTATCAGATGGTCAAAAGTTTTGGTCGAAAATTTGAGTCAAATGTACTAGTGAGACAAAGTATGTTAATTATTTCCATCTGAAAGAGTATGTTAATTAGAGAAGGATAACTTATCAACAAAATCAAAATGTTGAATACAAAATATCTACACAAAAAATATCCAGCAGTGTATCTACAAAAATTAGAATTTCTATAATCTAACACATTTAAACCTAGAATGTACTGACTACAATTGCATTCAAAATAGTGAAATATTTCAACGCATCCTTGGTCTTTTGGTGAAGTTGAAAGTTGAAATCATCCATAACGTAAAAAAGAAAATAATAAGTGATTTCCTTCTTATGATAAGTTTGAAGTACTCACATTTATTTTAGTTATCTCTAAAATCATTTATTTTAGTTATCTCTAAAATCATTTATTTTCTGGAGATCTCCCTATGTTCAAATGATTTCATATGGAATGTGGGGATGTCGGATAGCGGCCCTAAAATTATATGGCGTTAGATATTACAGGGCTCATATGATCAGCATTAAACATTAAACGATTAAGCAATAAATGATTGAGCAAAGCCATTGGATTAAACTAAAATGTTTGTGTTTGTAATGAAGAAAAGAAACATGCACCCACATGCTTCGACTAATTATGTACCAAAAAATGCTTTGGTAACTTAGCACTACCACATGTAATACAAAGGTGACATTATTTGTGATCTGCTTGGTTTGTTCAAGGGATTTCAAATAGAGATGAAATATATTCATACAATACCTAGGTTAGTTGTGGAGAAGTATATAGATATAAATTGCTTTATGGTTGAAACTAATTTGGCATGCATGGAGGTTATTGATCCTAGAGAGATATTTATTCACCTTTCTTGGTTATGAGGTTAGCCAAGAATTTCTTGAAAAACATGTTGAGGTTATGTTGGTCTCACCTAGAGATAAGGAAGCATAAAAATGGGGGACTTATAATGACAAATTTAGACAAGGGAATAATTATACAAATGATCTAGAAAAATGAAGGTAGAGAAATTTGTGGAAAATATTAGAAAAAAGGAGGGCATTATCAAAGAATAATGGGAAGTGATGAAGAAGGGAAGCAAAGTTTCAATAAAGGTTCAATTGGGAAGCACAAGCATAAAACCAATCAAGGACAACATTACGAAGAGTGTAGAGGTGGTAGACACAACTGATATTTTGGCAATAAAAGTTGAGGTTACTCCTCAAACTCACAAGGTTACAAGGAGATCGGACTCCTTCTACTGCTAAGCTAGAAAAACTAGCTAAATAGGGACCTACAAGAGCTACAAGGAAGAAGGAAAAGGCATAATGATACAAGGGCATCTAGAGATTCCAATTATTTTCAAGATCTGGGATTCTAATGCACTTTAAATGATTATTTTAATAATGTTGGGATGAGTCTTAGTTTTATATAGTTAATTTAATGATGTAATTGGGGGTTATAAGTTAAGAGTTTTGAATAAACTCCAAGATACTTTACTAGTATCTTTAATATATTTAGAATTATAATAAGTTGGGTGTGGGAAGTTAAAAGTTAGTTTTAAGAATTAGTTATTGGGTTACCTTCTTTTGAATATCTTTAGATATATGTAATTAAAGAAACCCGAGAGGAATATATATAATTTTTCTGAATAGTAGTAGTATGAGAAGATTTGAGAATCAAGGAAAGTGGAGAAACAATGTAATCAGGAATGGAATAATGGTAGAATTTAATTATGTTTAGATCTTTTGTTTCTTCATTGTTCTTATGCACATTTCTATGTTCTTAAATTTTTGAATCATCATAGATGGAGTAAACAAATTTTATGGAACTATATTGTATTCAAAACCTGCGCTAATTGCTATTTGGTTTGAAGATACTAAAGTTATCTATAATTTCTCTATTCTTACCTTGGTGGCTGGTCATGATGAGTATGAAATGGTTTAACAATAGTTTAAAAGAGAGTTGTGATTGAAGTCATCACCAATTACAATACAATTTCAAAGATCTCAATTTTGTTTTGCTCCAAGTCAATTCTTGGTATCGGTTATTGGTTTCAAGAAGTTAAATGTTTGAATATGAAATTGGGGTATGCTTTATGATACCAGTTTCTTTTTCAAGATTTGGTTTTAGTTCTACATTAGATTTAAATAGTCCCAATTTGGGAACAACAGCAGTCTAGGTTGATTTGAGATCATAAGAGTGTGGTTATCTGATGAAAGAGGATTCTCTACACATATTAAAAGAGACAAAACCCATGACTACACTGGCAAGGGTCTATAACTTTATCAGCATTAAGTGATCTGGCGTGAATGCCACCAACATCAATGTGAAGAGGTTCAAACTTGTGAGCACATTGGATAAACAAGGGTACAATTGATGTAGATAAGTCTTATTTGTGAATAGAATCTGTATTGAAGAAAATGGGGTACATAATTGTTGTATCAGTTTACACAAACTCTAGCATAGTTTTAATTGTGTGAATTATTTTGAACTGTCTCTTTTCTATAATTTTTCCATTCTTTCACCCATTGGCTAAATGGTTTCTTGAAGACTCTACAAGCTTAATTTTTATGAAAACAATTAAAAGCGAAACATAGGGAAAAGAGGCACTGAATAATTGAGGAGCTATAGTCAAAAGAGAAGCCAATATAGTGGGGCCACCAGTATCACAATTGCTTGAAGGCTTGTTCGAACTGGCAGATTCTCATTTTATGGATAAGTGTTGAATAGAAATTATTATGTAATTGTGAGAAGCAAAGAATCCATTATCAGCTATCTCAATAGCTTTTTGCATTATGATGTAGGTGATGGATGCTTAAACAGGGGAATAGAAATTGAACAAATGTTAGATGAACTGGCAGACTCTCCGGAAAACATTAAAGCTATGGTGATGAAAAACTGGTGCAAGCTAGTGGTTGATCGCCTTTGCAGGGGGTCAGCTGAATCAAAATTAGAAATGGAAAAAGCTCTTGCAAAATTTGATCTTGATGACAGCTGTAGAGAGTCATTAATTGATGCACATGTAATAGAAGCTTTAGTTGACATCCTGAAATCGAGGCAACTTGAATCAAAGCTTGCATCTCTTAAAGCTTTGGAAAACCTTTCATGCCAATTTAAAGCATCAAACCCATAGTTGGGGAATCCACCATGAAGCTAGCCAATGGCTAGAAGATCATAGCTTAAAATAGAGGTGTCTAGCAGTGAAAAGAAAACTCCCAAACCAATAAACAGAACATCCACGCAAGGCATGTAAGGTGGGAGCCGCTGAGGAAAATTATATGTTACAAATTCCAATCACATTGAAGATGATGTGTTGAACAACGAAAAAGAGGAGATATAACAGAGATAGAACCTTACTATTCCAACAGAGGTTGCACTGAAGCTGCCAAACGTGGCACGTAATCTTCAAACCCTTCCTCTGCATGTAATGGCACCACAAAATGTAGTATCCAATGAACATTAACCGCACAGCCTTTCTTCCGGTCATGCAAGACTGAAATTAGGGCGCGACAAAGACTTGTTTTTAACTTTGGGAAAGTGTAAGTTCGTGTTGGTCAAAATTTTGACCAACACGGGCTTCTAGTTAAAAAATTGATATACATTGGCGCGGCAAAGACCTTGTTTTTAATTTTGGGAAAGTGTAAGTTCACGTTGGTCAAAATTTTGACCAACACGGGCTTCTAGTTAAAAAAATTATATACATTGCCTACATAAAACAACCAATTTGACCCCTCTTTTTAGATGGTCAAAAATTTTGGTCTAAAAATGGGGTCAAATGTACTAGTGGGCAATGAATAATTTTCGATCTACGCATGTCATAAAGTCAAAAAAAGCTAATAAAAATATGTTTTCAGCTGATAAAAATATGTTTTACAGCTGATAATATCATAATAAGGCATGCTATGAAGAAATCAAATATAAAGATCACTATAATTTGAAATAGTTTCAACAAAAACTCTAGAGTCCTCCATACTTAAGTTGTATGTATTTGAATCTCTCCCCCTTGGTCATTCTCAAGAAGCCTTTTTCTCTTTTGGTTTCAACCAAAAAATCATCATAGGCCTTTATCATTGAATCTTCACTAATCCCATGAATACCTTTGAGGGCATCATATATTTTCTCTCCAATGGATTCAGAATCCTCTTCATCCACTTCGACAATTTAAGGCTTTAACATGGCCTCATGGATCCTATTCATGGCTTCACAAATGGTATCCATCGAACCAGCCATGCTTGCCTTCTTTCTATTTCCCTTCCTTGATAAAGATGGTGATATTCTCTAACTACCACTTGCACTTGATTGGTTGGATTGAGAAAAGTCATCATCCAAATGACTATCAACATCAACTGGTATACTGAAATCCCCAACATCATCAAGATCGATGGCCTCATCCATAATGTTCCCTTCCTCCATCTCTTGAGCTGTGGTAGCTACATTACCTTTTGCCATGTCATTTCCCACAATGATAGATAACTCATTATAGTATTGGAATGGTTTCCTTTTATACACTTTTGCATTTTTCAATTCTTTCCTCTGCAAATTGGAAAACAATTGAAATGGTTAGTTGTCTTTCAATACTAAATTTACAAATATAAAGTTATATGTAAACAAAATGAATATTAAATACCATTTTACCTTCAACAACTCATTCCAAATGCTATCTTCAGCATCCACACACTGTGTACCTTCATTCCATGCAAAGCCACTTGTATTTCTTAAATCTTTCATTGATCTAAATCTGGCTTTCCATGTTTTCAATTTATTCTTCAAATTATCCTTAGTCAAATTTTTCTTCAGCTCGTCATTGAACCACCTTTCAATGGTAGTCCAAGCTTCCTTTTTGAAACCACCTTCACCTTTTCAACCTAGTTGTACTTTCTCTTAAAAGAACTCAAGGAATTTGTGCTCCATATCCCTAGTCCATAGCACCCTATTCATAGAAGGTGCATTGCTGACTTGTGTTTCTTGAGCCATGCTAAGGAACATAAAAAAAATGGGTAAAAAATATACGACCATATAATATTAAACCTTAATAATGTGTATGAAAAAATGAAGATGGTCAAATAAATAAACATAACACAAACCCACATCAATCAATATGCATACAGCCACATTATGTATCCAAAAAATTCAACATAGATTGCATCAAATGTGGATAACCTACAGGTAAGTTTAACAAAATCAATATTTAGTAGTGAAAACTCATAACCTACAAGCTCTAATCTTCATTTCAAATGCACGTTAAAATTAAGCTTAACCCCTCTACAGCAATACGCATCTTATAGAATTAGAGAAGCTCAAGGAATCAAGTTTTAAGATAGAACATAAAACAACATCAATAGCACAAACATCAGCACCCTTAAATTCAATAACTTGTTAGTATATAAAACAACATCGGCAACACAAATAGCTCAGCTTCCTGACATAGTTGACTAGAATAGTGTTATAGTGTGAGTTGAAGTAGGAATGAAACATGAATGTTAACAATGAAAGGGAAAGAAAACAACATGTTGTACCCCAACCCCAAACTAAGTGATCAAACAATGGAGATTGAGGTGAATTTTGTACCCCAACCTCTACTTTCTCTATTATCAATTAAGAACTTTTGTAGCCACTTCTCACTCAAATTTTTTGGTTATGCCTATATTTTTGTAGCCACTTCTCACTCAAAGTTTTCAATTTTGCAATTCAAGAGCATGTTGGGGTTGTCAAATAACAAATGATGGCTTGTACAAGATTTTCTTAACCAAGTGTTGCAGCAATCTTACATCAATCTCTGTGTGGGGCATGACAGGAATTACTGACAAAGGTGTCTTGCAAAAACAATAGTACATAAACATGGCTGAGAAGCCAAACTATAAGCATGTATGTATAAAGCTATCAAACTAATAATGACCAAAATAAGAGAAAAAACCCAACATCCTGAGGGTAAGGATGCAGTAGTTGTAGTTGAAAACTAAAGCAAATTTATATCTGTTACCAACAAAAGAAAAATAACCAAAAACCATAGTGTGTAATTGTTAAACAGCTTCATTTCTACAGCTGATATTTGGGAAATTGGTCAAAAGATAAAAGAAACTTAACACCTAAATTGAATTGTAAATGGAACCAAGCATTTGTAAAACAAAAGTGTTAGATCTATCAAATCAAAGGAATATGTTCAAATTATAAAAAGCAATGAACTAATACTATCAGCGAGGACTTGTAATCCTCAACATAGACAACTTGATCACCTCCTTATAATTCACAAAGATCTTAAATATGATCATTTATGTGTGCATATGCATGATGTTTTTTTAATAAAGAAAATGTGACAGCATAGAGGTCATGGTCCATTGGGGAAGATGAGTTAACAATAGAGATATCTGAATCAGACCTACATGAAAATGAAATTAAAACTGTTTTCCAAAAAGTCCATTTTGTGGCTAGAAATAAAGGCGAGATAAAATAATTAAGCACAATAGATGGTGTACATCTTCCCAACAAGATAAATTTGTGTAAACTCCTATGTAAACTCTCATATGGCATGGATGCTTGGCTAGCAGAGATGTTGGTAGAGAAAAATTAAGCACACAGTGGCATCATGAAAACAACATGTGGTAAGAAAAAGCCCCTTCTAAGCCATCTATAGTACATTATGTGCTAGCATGATTACATATCTGTGGGTACTTTTTTAGGTCAAATATTTTCATAGGTTTGCATTGAATTACAAATCAAAGAAAAAAATATCATACAAACTCACACTAGTCAATATACTTACAGCCACATTATAATGATGATGAAAATGTCACATATAATTCATTCATTTGAAATAACACACAACTGTCAATATATATATCAAAAATATATGCCAATATATATTCTACAACAAAATGTAATGTTCCAACTACAATTAAGCCCACAATCTATAGTCTTCCCACATCCTCTAAGCTATTTCATCTTGAAAGTTTCCCCAATCATCTCTATCTCGCTGAGTCATCCCATATGTCTCAAGTATGGGTGCATTTATCCCATCACACTCATCCTCTTCAATTTCAACTTCACAAGGGATGCCATCCTCTATCATAATGAAGTTGTGCAAGATGCAACATGCTAAGACAATCTTAGTCTATGTCATTATTTGATACAATGTTGCATGCTTCAAGATAGGAAAATGTTGCTTTAGAATGCCAAATGTATGCTCTATTACATTTCAAAGTGAGGAGTGTCATTGATTAAATAGCTCTCATGGAGAGTTAATCAGATTTGCTCTGCAAAACTCCTTTAGATGGTAGAATGTACACTGATAAGGGGCAAGAAATCTAGGTACATTTGGATATCCCGCATCAACCAAATAAAATTTACCTACACAAATTTATGAAAAGTATATTGATATAACCTTGACACCTTTCTCATAAAATCAAAGGAATTAAACATTAAAAAGTTGATTGTACATACCAGAGGGAACTACTACTGGATCTGATCTAGACAAAGCAGAAGCAAGAACATGACTATCTGCTGCAAACCCTTCCCAACCAGCAAGAACATATTGAAACTTATAATCAAAGGAAAACACACCCATAACATTTTGTGATAGGTTGCCTTTTCTATCACGATATTTAGCTTGGTTTTCAACATCAATAGTAATCAGTATATGGTTCCCATCTATTGCTCCAATACAATCCTATAAATCATGAAATTACATTTAAAAACATATTATTATGAGTAATAATCAACATACAAATATGTGTCAATAGGAGATGTACCTTGAAGTAGGGATCAAAATGATCTTTCCCAAGAATTTGAGGAGTGTTTGGCTCAGCGAGCAACATATAGTCAGCATGGAGCGCTAAGATAGCCCTCAAGACCTTATGGAAGTATCTACTAATTGTCTCTCTTGAGTGACCAAAATTATTAGCAATCTTATGATTCCTCAAATTGTGCCCAAGTGTGTGGAGGAACATCACTAGTTGTTCTTCTAAAGTGATGTTGCAAGAATCTCCAATAATTCCTTTTTACCTAAGAATAGTGGATAGTTGAAAGAAGGTTAATCTAGTCATACAAAGCTGGTCATGGTAATCAATCTCATTTGAATGAATAATACTCTTATAAAATGGGATTTCATCTCTTCTACGCTTACGCCTCTCTCTTCCTGCTTCTTGTGCAGATGTTGCAATGGATATTGCAAGGGTGACAAGAGCAGCTACAAGCACAAGCATGATTCTAGTCCTCCTACCAATGAGACCATGAATCCTTGGATCATTAGCAAGATCCATCAATGACCTAGATAAAAATCAGTACCAAAGATGAGGAAACAAAAATCTAAAACAAAAATCAGTTTTCTAACATGAAATCTGAAACAAATGATAGTAATGAAATGCCAATAGTATATACTATCTATAGGCTACGCAATGAAACATGCATAATATCACAGAGGTAGAGTAATATAGTATGTCTCGCTAATATGTACAATTATTCTTTTATAATTGAAGTCCATTGTTTTTAAGCAATCACATCAGCTAACAATGTGCACACATGTAGTAATCCTATAATCAACTACATATTGTTATAACCATCAAACATAACAAAGAAAAAGGAATACAATCAGCATTATTATAATACAAAAATCAAATCAACAAGTCATCAATAAGCATCTTGGTCATAGTAGTCTAACCATCATACTAGCATTACATTAGCCACAACCTAAAATTATTAATAGACAAATAATGTACTTAATTTTTCTATAAGCAATTGGCAATACTATATGATCACTGCACTCTAGTTTTTTTATAACATATTTACTGTTATGCTATCTTTGCCCAATTAAGGCTAGAATGTCCTCCCTACACTCTCAAGTTGCAAAAATCAACAAAAGACAAAAAATGAGAAACCAAGCATTTATAAGGACAAACATATAGGCTTTCTAAAAAACCCATATTTTACATCATTCTGATTCACAGCACATTGCCAGGTCTAGTTGTTGTTTGTTAAATCAATGGGGCAATACTGAGTTTTCCATTTAATAATGAAAAGATTCTTATAATATTATAATATTATAATAGCATGGCAAAGATTCTTATGTAAGATCTGAAATGTAGAACAGTATGAAGGCCCAGTGCCATGGAATCAAGAGATCTGGTTGCTGATGGAAAATCAGAGACTTTTCTTAGCCTCCAAGGAAGAAATTCATCGGGTGACAAAAGTACATTTAGATTTTAATCTGAAACTTTTTCCATGAGGACCGATTTGTTTTGCAAAACCCTTGGCTTTTCTCATTTACCAAACAAGGTCAACTTGACTGTAGGGATGTTGGCAAAGAAAAACATGAGTTTCAAGAACATTTTAATTACATTAGGTGGCTGAAAGTGTGAGCCTTCAGACTAAAGTATGAGAATTTCTCTACATGGGGCGATTGCTTTTGGAAAATCATAGAAAATTCTCAAGCTTTTAAACCATCCCCAACGTGATTGGGGATTAATTGCAAGGTCAAAATCTAAATTTTAGGACTGACTCCGCACATTAAAGGGGCTGAAGATGTAAGTTTTTAGAATAAGTCAGAAAAATTCCTCCATAAGATTCGATGTTTTACAACAATTTCTAAGTTTATTCCTTTCCCTCAAGACTAATACATCTTCAATGTAGACCTTTTGAAGTGTTTTGATGTTAATTCCAAGGTCAAGAGGGGCCTGAAACACTTTTATCTTCAGACTTAAGCCTGAAAAACACCAAAATAGGGACGCATTTTAGAAAAAATAATGCAACTCACCAACCTATCCAATCATTATAAGGGTTATTTTTGAGTGTTAGGGGGCATTTCTTGCACCAAAGGCACCAATCTTAAGGGTCAAAATCATCCGAAAAGAGATGAGTTTCAGACTCATCCTCAGAAGTAAAATGTTTCAAACTCATGAAAGGTAGTTTGCTATCATGCTCAATTTGTAATTTGATCCCTAATCCATATTGAGACCTTGGATCATGATTTGAAATGAATTTGATGTAGTATCAGGACTAATTTAAGGATGTCTTCAAACTTACCATGGGTTATCCTTAAAATATCGTAGCTATTTCTTTGGTAATGAGTTCTTATTTTTGTTGAAAGTTTGTTGTCCTGTGTGATTTTCAATTTGATCCCTAATCTATATTGAAACCTTGGATCATGATTCAAGGATTTCTTCAGACTAACCACGTGTAGTCCTCAAAAAATCAAAGTTATTACTATGTTGATTAAGTGTAATTTTTGTCATTTTAAGACATAATTTTAGACATTCAAGGGCATGCTTGAATAGTCTTGAAAGCTGGTTATACATGGGTGCATAGTTAGTCTGCAAACTAACTCCTCGGATTTAGTTTTCAGGCTTTGTCTTCAGAATTTTGTTAAACTTTATGGCCTCAAAAATTCCATTTTTTTAATAAGATTAAGGCAATTGGGTATTGATTTGTTCATTCTTAAATTGTTCATTAATTGCAATAGAAAGAAGAATTTTTCTTCAACACTAAGGTATAGCAGCTCAAAATCGAAGCACACAAATGACAATGATCAGCTTAACGAACTAATGAGATACATTCAAATTAACTGAGAACTTTCTTCGTCAAATTATCTATAGTTGCAATTGTCATGTAATATGTTCCGCACTAATCCAAAACTCAAGCAAGGTATACCAGCAAGCTCTTTAATATCAATTTTTGTGCCAGTATTTGTTGGTGCCATTGAAGCCTGCTTGAGATTTTCTGAATGGAGAGAATAGAAAACCTCTTATTTGAAAAATGGTGCTGAACATTTATGTGATAAATGGGAAATGACAATATATTGTCTCTTTTGTTGTTTGATGAAGGATAAAAATTTCCTTGCTATTTGGTCATCAAAACTAGGGTTTTTATAACATATGTGTATGTCTTCCTTAGCAGTAAAATAGGTTTTTAGTTAAGTTTGACTTATATTTATGTTTTTGGATGAGATTGTGGGTGTTTTTTAATCAAATTTTTGGATCATACTCAATGATCCATCATCAAGATGATGGATCATTGAGTATGATCCAAAATGTTAATAGTTAAAGATGTTAGATCATTGAGTATGTTCTAAAACATTGATGATTAAAAAATATGCACAATCTCATCTAGAAACATAGATATAAAATTATAGATTGTAGAAATCTATTATCATTAAATTCAATTTTTCAAACAAAACAATAAACTTTTGAATTGTAGCAACAAAGCTAGAGGCCCAGTGAATTCATATGGCTTGAGTGTGAGACCAGATCAAATGGATTTGAATTTTAAACTACTCTCCCAGCACAAAAGAGAAATAAAATCTCAAAGTTGTCATTCTACTTGTGGAATCTAACAATCTGTATGAATCTCATTTTTTGTGGAATTCACACCACAGAATCTATGTCACCAGAAATGAGAAATGACAAACATGGTGGCAATAGCAATGTGCTAGAAAACATCAGTTGGATGAAGTTGGATGTAAGAAATGAACTAGAAATCAATATGAAGTTCTAACAAAACAATGTGCTTGCATATTTGTCTAACCACAAAATGATTACAATACATTATCTTACACTCTTGATTGATGTATTATTGCAATTTTAGGGCTATTGCTAGCAATAGAGTACCCTTTGAAGTTATCCTTTCACCATTGTATTAATAACCCTTTTAGAGATCTTTTTATTATGCAAATAATCATTCACTTAAAAGGAACTTAGGAATCTAAAAGTTTCAAAATTTAGACCACCTGTACATTTTTAGCAGGACAAATAATTAGAGACAATCATCAAGCAAATCATACTAATACTTTTAGTTAATTGTTTAAGCTACTTATTTCTCATAGACTGATCCAAGTATATTCTAATATAGTTAAACCCCTATTAAAAGGAGGCCAATGTTTTCCTTTGTTCTGACCTACTAGGGGTATTCTAGTGTCCCATCATAGTGATCCACCAAACCTTATCTTGGCCAAAGACAAGACCCCTAGGAATGAGTGCAATAGTCTGCAAGCTACACCCACCAGACAAGCCTGGTAGCAAGAGTTCAACCTTGAACCTATATAGAAAGGACCACAACTTTCAGTTGTTTAGACTATAAATCAACCCCATAAAAATAGGTCAATGTTTGTACTAATCATCAAACTGAATAGCATATATGCAAAATGAATCCCAATTCATTCAAATAAAATACAGGCAACCCATCAAAATATTCAAAGCTCAAAGCTCCATCTGTGTTTTTTTTTTTTTATACGTAATAGGTCGAAGTCTGAACTATTTATTTTTATTATTTGTTCAAATTAATTATTCTTATGTATTTTTTGATAGAATCAAAACTTCCAAATGAAAGACTCATAATTTACCATTGTACTATAGGCTCTTGCCTAAAGCTCTATGTTCAATAAACTATATTAGATTATATATGATTCAAAGTTCAAAGGCTGTGGCATTTGATATTACTTGTTGAATGATACTGGATAAGTTGATCTAGTGTTTTTGACCTAAATTATTTTGTTCATGCAGGAAATGGGTGCATGTTCTATTATTTTTTCTAAATCCTTCTAAATCCAAGAACCAGAGTGTGATGCACCGGCCTTCAAAAGAGAATCATTTTTAAATGATCACATCACATACAATCATGAGAGAATAGAATATTAAATAAATATCATCACAAATTACAAGTGTTAGAAATGATTAAAAGACACGATGAAGGTAAGAGCTAGCCGCCAATATGATCATTGACGCAAACGTTGGAAAACATTGCAGAAAAAATAATGCATCAGAACCCAACTACTAAAGAGATTCAATCCAACTATGATGAATCAAAGGAGCTCAATAAATAGTTGTTGTAATGCACCAGAGTTTTAGAGTGAACTTTCAAAAGATTCAATCAACAAGGATATTTCCCAATAGATGTGTGATGGATCCAAAAGAGAGGAGCTATGTAGATAGTCCCCATAGATTATATGTGGGTAACCTTGCATGGTCAGTGAGCTCTCAAAGTCTTTTGAAATTTTTTGAGTCTTGTACAAATGTGTTGGGTGCAAAAGTTATATATGAACCATGGAGTGGAAATTCATAGGGATATGGTTTTGTTTCATTTCCTTCTAAGGAGGATGCAAATCTTGCAATTGCTTCTTTGAAGGGAAAAGTAAAGCCAAAAAGATAATACAAGTGCAAAATTTGAGTTCTTTCTTAGTTGTTCAAAAGGAAAACAATTTGAGTAATACCATGACAAAGAATAGAAACATTACTGACAATTGTTTAATTTTTTTTTGCCTAATCTATGCATTTTGTAGGATTTGGAGGGCCGGCCTATGCAAGTAAGATTAGTTAAAAAGAGGGCTTCAACTAAGAAGACTTCTACAAACAAACTTCCAAATGGAGATAACTCTACAAATCCATCTATGAATAAACTTCCAAATGTAAATAACTCTGCAAATCCATCTATAGATGAACTTCCAAATGTAGATAATGCTGAAAATCCATCTACAGATGAACTTCCAAATGTAGATAACTCTGCAAATCCTTAGTCCACCACATTACCCAACAAGAAGATTGGCATTTTAATAGTTTTATAAGCTTCTTGCTAGACTTGGGCAAAGCTGATGGCACACAACCTTATAGAATTAGACATTAATAGTAAATCCTTCTAATTGCCATTGAGACAAATGGCAAGCATGAGAAGCCACGATCTTATTTTTATGCACAATGGTTATTATAAAAACAAGGCCCCATTTTCAAAAAATGAAGATCCATATGGATAGAGAAAGGCTAGGTTTTATTAAGGATGGTCCTCTTCCACTCCTGTGAGCCTGGTTATCTACAGTTCATGCTAACATCAGCATCCCTTAGGCTTCTTGTTATACGGTAAAGAATGCTAAGAAGAGAAATAGCAAAGCCCTTCTATGACAAGAATGAGGAGGTGAAGCTTGTTGTTCAGGAGGCTGCCCTCACTGCTCCCAAGCTTGAAATACCTGTATGTAGATATCAAATGGGTTTGTAGCTTTGGTCTTATTGAACAGCCTAGTAAGTCAAGATAAGCACTCACAAACAAAGAGAATAAATAGTCATTTGGTGTGCTAACTAGTAGCTCCATAGCCTACCTTATAATAACAAAATAAATTTGGAGCCAAAATGCATAGAAGATGCCATACCTAGTGCTTGGAAACCCTCCCTTTGCTCGCTAATATGCAGTTTGTTTGGTGATTGCAACACAAGAAAAATCCTGTCAAAAAATACAAAACCCAAATCGCTTAGATGCAAAAAAATATAAAATCCAAGAAATTGAAAGGGTTTCACTTCATATCAAACTTGAAGGGCTTTGCTTCATACCTGCTTCTGGTGCTCTCAAATGCTTGATGTTCTTAGAAGGGAAAATCTTGCAACAATGGCTCTCTCAAATGCGTGAAAAGGATCGAGTAAATGAAGATGGAAAAATTGAGTGGCAAAATGAAATGGGCAAAAACTCATAGACTCGACAGGATATAAAATTTTCTTTATAAAAAGTGGAATAAGAATAGACTATTCTTATTCCAACTTTTTTTGAGAACTCTGCTATGCCCATTTTAAGGTAAAATGAGGAGAGCAGGATGCTTATTCCACTTTTATTTTTCGCACACAAACATTAAATTGGCAAATTTCAGTATACAACTTTTCCTATTCCACTCCTATTCTCGCAACCAAATGGGGCCTAAATTCAAAGGCAAGAAGGAATTCAAGAACTATAAGGACTACAAGGAAAAAGGTAAGAAATCTTGTTTTATGGCTAAAGATTATGATAATAGTGAAGATAAAATAGTATATATTGATGTAAAAGATAAATCTAATGATGAAGGAGATAAAGTGGCACTTATCTCGCATGTTAGAAAAAATGATAGATGGATTATTGATAGTGGTTGCTTGCATCATATGACTGGAGACAAAAAAAAGTTTGAACACATGGAACATTATGATGGTGGTAGTGTGAGATTTGGAAACAATGAACCTTGTTGCATAAAGGGAAAAGGTTGTATCTCATTAACCAATGAACTTAGATGTGACAATGCTTATTGGGTTGAAGGACTAAAGCATAATCTACTGAGTGTGGCACATTTGAATAACATTGGATTCAAGGTAGAATTCATGAATGGGAAGGCCAGACTGCTAGATGGAAAAGGTAATCTAGTTGGGACTGCAAAATTAATAAAAGATAATCTATTCTACCTAGATCTCAGTGAAATTTTATGTTTTATTGCTCAAGTAGAAGAAAGTTGGTTATGGCACAAAAGACTATGTCATGTAAACTTTGATAATCTAACCAAGATAAGCAGAAATAGAAGACTAAGAGGTATTCCTATCTTGAGGAAACATGATATGGATCTATGCAAAAATTGTCAAATTGGTAAGATGGGAAAAACTAATTAATTTCAAAAACAAGAACTATCATTCTAAAAAAGTCTTAGAGCTTGTGTATATAGACTTATGTGGACCTATTGGAATAGAAAGTTATAGTGGAGATAAGTTTTTCATTCTTTTTGTTGATGATTATTCTGCAATGATGGTTTTAATGTATCTAAAAGAAAATTCTGAAGCATTTCAAAAATTTAAGTGGTATCTGACAAGAGTAGAAAAAGAAACTGGAAAGAAGCTGAAATGTTTGAGATTAGATAGAGATGGTGAATTTATTTTCAATGAGTTCAATGAATTCTTCATTAAAAAATGAATTAAGATATAGGTATCAGCCCCTGGTACACCATAGAAAAATGGTATAGTTGAAACAAGGAATAGATCCATCATGGATTGTGCAAGAACATTGATGATAGAAAAGAATGTTGCAATCAAATATTAGAAGGAAGCAATCAGTACTACAGTGCATTACCTTGAATAGAGTACAGTTGAAGAAAGACCCAAATCAAACTTCTTATGAACTATGGTATGGCTACAAACCTAATGTAAGTTATTTGAAAGTATCTAGCAGCAAATTTTATATCTTGAAAGAATCTAAGAAAGGTAAATTTGATGTCAAAGGTGATGAAGGTATATTCCTAGGATACTCCTATAGAAGTAAAGCTTACAAATGTTTGAATTTTTCTACTCATAAAATCATAAAAAATGCAGATGTGAGAATTGATGATTTTGCATTAAAAAGTGAAGGGGAAAGTAGCAAAGAATCTAAGGATTATAGAAGGTTTATGTATTATGAACCTGATACATTGCCAAATCTATCTGAAAGTCAGAAAGATTCACCTATTGAGTCCCCAAAATCCCCAAAAGCTACCAAGTTGCAACCAATTCAACTTGAGTCATAGTCTAAAGGACATGATTCATAGTCAGAAGCTACCAAGTTGTTTTAAGAGCTAACCAAGTCTGATGGACCTGAATCATAGATAGTGGGACTCAAGCTTAATATAGAGGATCATGAAGAGGTTAGTAGAACAAAGTCCAAATCCAAAGTACTTGTGTTAGCAATATATCTCAAAAAGAATCATGCACCTAATCAGATTATTGGAGACAAGTTAGATGGAATAATGACAAGAAATAAATTGAAAGGTACATGTTTGAATGTTGAATTTGAACCTAGAAATGTTTAAAATGCTTTGGATAATGAAAGTTGGATTGAAGCCATGAATGAAGAAATAGAACATATAGAGAAGAATAAGACTTGGAGTCTTGTTCCAAAACCCAAGGATAAAAATGTAATTGGCACAAAGTGGTATTTCATAAATAAGCTAAATGAAGATGGAGAAGTTTTCAGAAACAAATCAAGGTTAGTTTGTAAAGGTTATTCTTAAGCAAAACATATTAATTATGGTGAAACTTTTTCTCGTGTTGCAAGATTGGAAGGTGTTATAACTTTACTAGCATAGGCAACATACAGAAGATTTAAAGTTTATCAAATGTATATAAAATTTGCATTTTTGAATGGAATTCTTGATGAGGAAGTCTACATAGAACAACCTAAAGGTTTTGTAGATCCTAGCAAAAGAGATATTGTCTGCAAATTACACAAAGCTTTGTATGGTCTCAAGAAAGCTCCCAAAGCTTGGTATGAAAGACTTCATAACTACTTGATAAAGATTGGTTTTCAAAGAACAAATGATAACAACAATCTATATATCAAAGAAGGACAAAATAAGAAGATTGTGTTGGTAGAACTCTTTGTGTATGACACTTTATTCATTGGAAATGATAACTTGTGCAAAGCATTTTTGTTGGTGTAAATATGTATTTACTATTTACACTTACTTAAGTTTACCTAGGTTAATGCATTATTTTACTATTTATTTTGTGAGACACTTAGGAGTTTGTGTACCTTTTTGAGTTGTCATGTTGACAACACAAAAGTATGCAACTCTATTTTAGCACATGTTGTCTACAACACTGATTTACATGCCACACCCTTGTAGGCTTATTCTCTCATCATCACACTTACTTATGTGCTTAATGAAGGATAACCCATATCTTGTGTACATGTGCCTATTTTTATGACTTATCATGTAGCTGATTTCGAGGCATTCTAGATGCATCTCAAAGGCCTTTATATATAGGCACTCCTAGTGTACTCTCAATGCATATTGAATGAATATATTGTCATTCTAATCATACTCTCTCTTCCTGGTCTACATTTGTGCTTGTGTTTGAGTTCTTAGCTCCTAGGTGAATGTTTCTCTAATAAAAATTCTTACATGGTATCAAAGCTTGGAGGTTTTATCATCACATAGTCATTCGAGACCATTGTTTCTTCTGCACCTCAGCCCAAATCCATAGTACTACAAAAATTGGGAGCATCTACAGCCAAATCTAACCTTACCATTGTATTTAGAATGCTAACTCAGTGAAGATCGACTATAAACTCAGCTACCCTAGCCTAAAGTTGATCGTGAGGCAAAAAAAATTTGCAAATTGGCACCTAGAGGCCCCAATTTGCAACACGAGCATGATTTTTAGATCTATAATTTTTTAATTTAGATCTAGTATTTTTTATTTAAATCTCTACATTATTTTTTCAATTTGAATATTTCAAAAAAAAATTACACTCCGGGCAGGTAGCAAAGAAAAAAATTTGCGAGTACCGGGCTATCAGATCTCATCCTTGCACAGAGGAAATTCCTCTATTATTTATTGCAGTGGGCTATTATACAATTTTTGGGCACATCACAGTCGAAGTTCATACAACATTTACTAGTCACAAATCTGGCATCACACAGTTGTTCACATATTTCCCAATGAGCTGATTAGAACCCTCCTACCAACCGACGGCCTCTTCTTTATTTGTGCTTTGCAGCACTTTGTTTATAAAAACTATGCAAACCCACTTTGGCATGAATGTGGGACTATTCCAATTTTTACTAACAATGCCAAATCTTTCTCTAGCACTACTTGACTAAATTCTTAGTGATCACAAGTCTTTTTCTAGCCCCGTACATTAGATTTACCAATGCTACAAACCCTAATCTCATCAGTGCAATTTTAAATTTCTTGCAAGTTTGAAGATTCCCAGGCCATGTAGACATATATCAGCGCTTGTTTATTTGAAACTCACTAGCGTATGCCATTGTCAGACTTTTTTCAGCCCAATTAGTGACTACACACACGCGACATCCCATCCACCACGTCAGGCACCTCCACCTCAGCAACAATGCCTACCACATAAGTAGTTGCACAGTCAACCTGGAATTGCCACATTTGCCACATGGAATCTAGACCCATCTTTGACATGTCAGCCTATCCGTACACCATACAATAGCCATGTGTATAGTTTGTACCATACAGATAGTCCAATCACTGCCACATCAGCCCAGGCTAGTATTTTTTGCGGACGTCAACATTTCAAGGAAAAAAATTTGATGGTCGTCTGACCATCATTTCTAGGAAATTTGGAACTGATGCAATAATTGTTTGACCATCAAATTTAAGCATGCATTTTTTTTGCCAGAACCCTCTCTAGATTGCTTTTTGATTTAGTAGCCTAACTTTGTTAGCCCATAACTTGGACATTCGGACTCTGATTTAGGTGTGAATTTTTTTGAAATTGGGTAGAGTTTCCTAAAAAAATTAGTGGTGGTGTTATTTTCTAGTTTTGGTGCAAGGATTTTTTTTAAATTACATTTTTTTTGTGACTATACCTACATAATCCTGCATTTTGAAACTTCAAATGCTTCGTACATGCTCATCTAGTCACATTTTTATGATCTATTTTTTTTTTAAGTGTATTATTTTTTGTTTACTTTCTAGATCTGTAGTTAGATTCTAGGGTTTTATGGACAAAAATTTCACTTTTAGAACTAAAGCTTTTTCTGCATTGTAAAGCTTTGATTACTTTTCAAAATTGTTTTACATCTGAGCTACAGTGCTTAGTTACAGATTTGGGCCTCAAAAGGTAGTTGTAAAAGAAAAATAAAAAAGTCCACTTTGTTCATTTTGACAAGTGGCCCATTGTACATGCACTACTTATAAAGTACCAAAAGCATCTTTTTTGGGGGGGTCTTTTGATTGAGTGAAAAGGGGAGGTGCGTACTATATTCTTGTGTCTCTCTTTTGTGCTATTTTCATTTTCTGCATCATGGGTTTGTTTAAATATCCACCTCTAACTTCATGCAATTATTTTATGTGGAAAGATATTGCTTGGAGTAGATTAATGGAAAAAGGTTATAGTCTTTATATTGATGGTATAATTACCAAATCTACTGATGCTAAAGAACTCTTTGAATGGAAAAAAACAAGACCAATAGGCTTTAGGAATTATCAAGAGTTGTGTACATAGAGATCTCTTCTTTCATATTGCTAGTTGTATAGAATCCAAACTATCTTGGGACAAATTTGAATCATTGTATGGTAAGGTGGATGAAGAAAAGGGATTTCAGATTGAGGATGTTCTACTTCTCTTGGATCCAAAGAACTTTGACACAATTCAAGATTACATCAACAAAGCCAATGGGTATAGAGCACTACTTAAAGATTGTGGAAATCCCATGAAGGATGACAAGTTGATTCATCACATCTTGAAGAGGCTACCTTCAGAGTATGCTTCCTTTGTTTTGATTTTTAATACTCATGGGTTGACCATGGGAACTGCTTACTTGAAGCCTTCATTTGATGCATTTGTAGAGATGTTGATTGTTGAACAATCTCACTTGATGGATTTAGAACTTCTCAAGTCATCAAAGACTAAAGCCTTGGTGGCTAGTGATGAGCACCAATCAAGTCAAGGAGGGAAAAGTTCTAGCAACAACAAGAAGAAGCAGTGGAAGAAAAAATCACAATTTGAGACACAACAGTCCTCCTTACAACAAGGCAATTCTTCTTCCAACAAGAAGGGAAGTAATGAAAAGAAGGACAAACTTTTTTGTGCATACTACAAAAATTCAAATTATGACGAGCATCATTACAAGACTAAAAGAATCGATGAGTTAGAAAATCTACTCAAGAAGAACAAGATTCAAGTGCCAAGTACTTCCAAGGATTCAACTCCAACCTCTTTGAAGGGAAAAGAGCAAGCACTTATGGAAAACTCAAGTTCTTCTTTAGAATGGATACTTGACTTAGGTGCCTCCTATCATATGGGTTCTTCAAAGGGATACTTTTCTTCATTGAATCAGTCAAAGGTACTACACATCTTCGTGGGAGATGATACTAAAATGGAAGTTTAAGGGAAAGGACATGTGAAAATGGACAATGGGGAATTTAGAGACATTCTCTACATTCCAAATCTTAGCTCCAATCTTCTATTAGTTTACCAAATCACTCACCTTGGAGATGCTCACAAAGTTGATTTCCTTCCAGAATCAGTGATGGTGTGCAGTCTTAGAGATGATCCATTAGTTGTAGTGGGGAAATTCAATCATGACAAGAGGCTTTATTACTTCTCCCACTTTGTGCCTAAGTATCCTTCTCAATCTTTGTTGACTCACTCTACTTTACAAATCATATTATGGCATGAGTGGTTTGGTCATCTTGCCTCGTTCCATCTTTAGTAACTTTTCTCAAAACACATGGTCAAAGGTCTACCTAACATCAAATTTTCTAAGGGAGAGTGTTCATCATGTTCAATGGATATGCATCTCAAGGAGAAGTATGATAAAGGCAAGTCTTCTAGAGCACTAGTTGTTCTCGAATTGGTTCACATGGTTCTAGTAAGAGCTTTTGTAGTAACTTTAGTCAACCAAGGCCACTACATTCTTACTTTTTTTGATGATTTTTCATGATTCACATGGGTCTACTTCCTTCATCATAAGAGTGAAGTGGTTCATGAGCTTCAATCCTTCAAGACTTATCTTGAACACACAAGGAAAGCCATCAAGGTCCTATGAGTGGACAATGAGAATAGATATGTGGATAGAAGACTTAGAGGCTTTTGTAGACATGAGGGAATTGATCTTTAGAATTCACTAGAATTCAATCTATATAAGACAGATGTTGTAGCTATGAGGATTAGAACTCTCAAGACCATGGAAAGTTGAATGATAAAGGCCAAGTCTCTTGATCCAACACTCAAAGTTGAAGCCATTAGCAGTGCTACTCACATAATTAAAAGGTCTCCTCATAATGCCCTAGATGGGAAGACTCCTTTTGAGGCATGGTATGATAGAAAATTAGTTGTGAGTCACTTCAGAGTCTTCGGTTGTCCAACATGGGGAAACCTATCTTCCAAGGGATGCAAGGCACCATCACCTAGGCCTTGTACTTTCATAGGATATGAAGACAATGCTAAGGCATATAGATTTATGGATTCAAAGACTCATGAGATCTTTTTGGAGAAGGATGTTGACTTTGAGGAAGGTTCACCAAGCTTATCCTCTACTCCTCTCCACACTTCATACATAGTGAAAACTAATAGTGACACCAGCAATAGTGCTTCAATAGATTCAGACATGTGGGGTTCTATCGATAGTTGCAGTGAGAGGTCACAACATTAGTATATTCCACATGCTTATATTTTCATAGTGAAAGGTCTAGCATAGCATGGTACATCTCATCTTCCAGCTTCTTCTTTAGTTGATGACTACATGGCAGACATTCCAAGTTTGTTTGTGGAGTCACACATCGTAGACTTGGGAGATAGCCTTGAGTATTTACATCTTCTCTTTGATGGAGATGATCCTTTTACAATTGTTTTGAGGGCTCACTTTGACCCTCATGTCCATTCTCTACATGATCAATCTTTACGGGTTGGCATGATTGTGGATCCTTATGAACAGTAGTTGTCAAAGGTCTCTTTATTAGTTGAGGAGACAAATGGTTCATTGGAATAGGTTTAATAAAAATCTTTGCTAGATCTATATTCATTCTTTTCAGCACAATTAGAAGGGGTGAACACCAACATCAACATAGGGATACTTGAGCAGGTTTCAGGGCCACCATACATCTTTAGGATTGTACCTTTGCCATTTTTTCTTTCAAAGGGGAGGAACATTATTCTACAATCTTGGACTAGCTTCTTCCTTGGAGCGACTTTCATTGACAAGCATTCTTCATTACGGGGGACTACCTTGTCTCTCTTCCTCTTCTTTCTTATGGGGGGGATTTTTTCCTCTTATGAGGTTTAGTTCTTCTCATTCTTCAGTTATGTATATACTAGATGTATCTAGTAATGGGGGGGTCTTGATTATTCCATCCATCCATACATCCCTTTTCATCTCTCTTTTTGGGGGAGGGTTTTTCCCATGAGGTTTTTCTTCTTTCTCCACTTTTATGAGAGATTGCATTTGATTATGTACATGGGTACCTAACATGGCCTAGTAGCTAGGACCCATCTTGCATTTCATCCTAGTTTTCATAAGCTTAAGGGCAGGTGTTGATGTAAATACGTATTTACTATTTACACTTACTTAAGTTAATGCATTATTTTATTATTTATTTTGTGAGAGACTTAGGATTTTGTGTACCTTTTTGAGTTATCATGTTGACAACACAGAAGTATGCAACTCTATTTTAGCACATGTTGTCTACAACATTAATTTGCATGTCACACCCTTGTAGGCTTATCCTCTCATCATTGCACTTACTTTTGTGCTTAATAGAGGATAACCCATATCTAGTGGACATGTGTCTGGTTGTATGACTTATCATGTAGCTAATTTTTAGGCATTCAAGATGCATCTCAGAGGCCTTTATATACAGGCACTCCTAGTGTACTCTGAATGCATATTGAATGAATATATCATCATTCTAATCATACTCTCTCTTCCTGGTCTACAGTTGTGTTTGTGTTTGAGTTCTTAGTTCCTATGTGAATTTTTCCCTAAGGAAAATTCTTATAATTTTCAAAAGAGATGAGTAAAGAATTTGAGATGTCTATGTTTAGAGCTTGATAAAATTCTTTGTTGGATTGAAGATCTAATACAAGAAAGATGGTATCTATATTACACAATCCAAATATATTAAGGAGATACTTAAAAAGTTTGGAATGGAAGCTTCAAGATCAATTTGAACTCCTATGTCTACTGGACATAAGCTTTCCAAAAATGATGATTCCAATGAGGTAGATCAGACCACGTATAGATCAATGATTGAAAAATTGTAGTATCTAGTGCACACAAGGCCTGATATTGCATTAGCAGTTGGTATAGTGGCAAGATTCTTAGAAAATCTCAAAGAAATATACATGATGGAAAAAAAGAGAATCATGAGATATCTGAAAGGTACTGAAGGCTATGGATTACGGTACAAAAAAGGAGACAATTTGAATTTAAAAGCATTCACAAATGTTGATTGGGCAGGAAGTGTTGATGATAGAAAGAACACCAATGGTGGAGCATTCTTTCTTGGTAAAAGACTAGTGTCTTGGACAATCAAGAAACAAAATTGTATTTCTCAATCCACAATAGAGGCAGAGTATGTGGCAACAATAGTTAATTGTTCAAATATTGTTTGGTTCAAGCAACTATTGGAAGGTATGAAGATAGAAATCAAGGATCTAGTGGTTGTCTTCTGTGATAACACCAGTATGATTAATATATCAAAGAATCCTGTGAAGCATACCAAAACAAAACACATTGCTATAAAATATCATTTTTTGAGAGAATTGGTACAAGATAAAGAGGTAAGATTGGAATATGTGAATACTAAAGAGCAAATTGCAAATATATTCACTTAGTCATTACCTAAGAATCTATTTCTATATCTAAGAGGTAAGTTAGGGGTCATTCCCCTATCTGAAGCTCACTAAATGAAGTTTGGTGATGCATCAACTAGAGCATGTTGCAGATCAGTCAATTGATGTAGTATTGACAAGGGCACATTGCAAATGAATTAGTACATGAGGTACATTGATATTTACTTAACATTGTCTTTGATATGAGATGTCAAAGAGGGAGAAGTTTACTATCATATCTCATAAATATTTTTATAAAGATAAAGAGAAAGAGATATCAAAGAAAGATTTTTCTATCAGAATAAGATGTTGAAAATAGAGATTTGCTAATAGAGGGAGAAACTGGAGGCAGGGAGAGTCCACACTAATAAAGGGAGTTCTCATGGATGAGAATTAGAATGAAACTAAGGATATGTTCTGATGCAATGCAAGTTAGGAGAATCCCCAAAGGAGATGTCTTAGCCCCTAGATATATAACCACACAGTGGAAACACAGCAACAAGAAACAACAAGGCAATATCTAATACCAAATTAGAATTCTTGATTCATAGATATATAACTGATTACATGCAATATGCTCGGCTGTAAGGCCTTCTAGGTTAGGGCCAAATACAAATAGAAAATTAAAAAATTATTTTTTCAAGATCTAACATGATCCAACTTACAACCAATCTTAGCTAGTCTAGATACACAACTGGATAAGAACACCAAGAAGAATCCGCACTTGTACCTATAGGTCCACCAAGAGATCCTCTAATTCCTAAGCCGTAGCTCTAGCTCTACAAATTTGCATCTATCCTTCCTTCTATCCCAACTTAATAATGACTAAAAGACTCCACAAGACCCCTAATTATACCAATCTAAGACATAAGTTGGGCCAAAACACAAATTAAATACAAATACATAAATTAAATGCCACAAGTCAACGTGCAACAATAATTAAATGTCCAAAAATTGATATCCGAGTAAAATCATGATATCTCATAGCTTCAATTTAATTAGAGCTTGTGCTTCAAATAATAGGTAGAAATCTAGGTCTTCTATAACCCCTTAAATGTGAAAAGTCTGATTCCCCAAGGAAAAGTGTGCATCCATCCTAAAAGTCACCCACAGCAGACTGTCGCACGAAACTTTCAGAAATTGATACTTCAGTAGAATTGCCATATCTCCCAAAATATAATGAATTAGGACTTGCACTCTTGAAAAAAGAAATTAATCTATGCCCTCTTCAATACCTAAAGTTTTTAGCCTCTCATTTATTAAGGATAATTAGTTATATTCTCTGCAATAGGCCCCCAAAAACTAGAAAAACACAATTCCAACAGCAAGGTTCAAATAGTTCAAACTTCAACTCAATCCATCCAATCTCTATAAAATCATGAGGAAAGGTTCCCCAATTTTTCTCAAACACATCCCTAACCATTAAAAAATAACTCCACCAAAATCCAATCTCAATGCTCCTCAACACTTAACCAAAATCTCTTCAAACATGTAGGATTGTAGGAAAGCCTAGGATGATCTTGCATCAAACATTCCAGATTTGAAAAGATGTTCTAGTAACTAGAAGAACATCTTTTGGGATTTAGTACATAAATCCCAAACTAGTTCTTCATATACATGTCCTCCAAGTCTTGAACTTTTACACTCTTTCCCTTATTTTTCTTATTCTTCTTCACATCCACCATAGGTGTTCCATAAGTTTGGTTTCCATGCTGATCTCTAACCTTCTCAAAATCTGCCAACTCAACTTGGTTGCCAATACTCAAGTTCCTCCTATTGAGATCTTCATTCGGCAAAGGAATTAGGAAAAAATTCCTACCAACTTTCTCCATAGTAAATACATTTTTAACACAATCATTCATAGCCCTACAATCATACTACCAAGATCTTCCAAGTAACACATGACAGATGTTCATATCCACAATATCACACAACACTTGATCCTTATATAGCCCAATCTAAAAATCAACAAGGCATTGCTCCCTGACTTCCAAAGCATGCTCACCTTGCAAGTAGCCAATCCTATAAGGGTAAGGATGTCTCATTCTCTTCGAACCAAGTTTTTGAACCATCTCTTTAGCAACAAGGTTATTAGTACTACCATCATCCACAATCACTTTGTAAATTTTACCACCAAACTTAAAACAAGTTTTGAATAAACTATTCCTCTGACAAGAATCCAATGTCCTCTCACCAATCAGTACTCACTGAGCCAAAAAAAATCTCCTTGCTTTGGTTGACTATCTTGGACTGCAACTTCATTCACAACAACAGTTGTCCTACCAATCAGACATTCAAAAGATTTATGCCCTTCTTGACCACATGTGAAATAATTACATCTAAACCTACCTCCACCTATCCTCTTTTTTTGATTAGCAAGTTTTGGTTCACCTACTACTTTTGGTTTAGCTTGTGTTGAACTATCTTGTTTCTCCTTCCCTTGGGAACTACCTTGATTCTTCCTCTTTAGCATCTCTTCTACTCTCAAAGCATACTAATAAGTATCCTCAATTGAAGAAATATTCAGCATGCCAACCTTATCCTGAATATTAAATCTCAAACTATTAATATATTGAGCTACCTTCTCTATTGACAATTCTCTATGCCTAGATCAAATAGTCAACTTGTAGAACTCCTCTATATAATCTTTTATAGTCATATCCTTCTACTTTAGATTCTACAACCTCTTAAACAACTAAAGTTCATAATTATTAGGAATGAACTTAGCCTTCAATTTAGTCATCATTAATTTCCATCTAGTGCTCTTCATTTTGCCTTTCTCTTCTTTGTCTCTTTGTAGTTCCTTCCACCAAAGAGCAGCATGTCCCTTCAACTTAGTTTGTGCCAACCTTACTCTGAATGGATCCTCAATATTCTCAAGCTCACCTAAAAAATTAGAAACCTACATCTTATGCTTTAGCTTCAACTAAGATCTAGGTCTAGCAAACTAACCAACCCTATTTCCCATAGGTCTCTCCATACAATCAGTTCTGGCCTCACCACTTGATTCAAAAATTCAAAATCTTTAGCATCTTCTTCATAATGATCTTCAGTACCCACATGTCTAGGTACACCACCTAAAGAACTTACAATTTAAGTAATCATGTCACTCTTCATCAATGAAATCTCATATTTGAACTCTACTCTCATCTTTTATGAGATTCATTCTTCTACAGTATCACTAAGATCAGCAATTTTTCAAGGGTCAAATATTTGTGGAGGAATCTTCCAAAATTTTGACAAACCCTAAGCAAAAAATCCACCAATCCAGAGGATCAATCAATCGCAAGATCAACCTTTTTCAACCCAAGTCTTGGTGCAAACTACCTTAACTTCGATGATTTGTCTACACCCTTAGGAACAACCTTTGCTCTAATACCACCTAATGTAGTATAAGGTAGGAGAATCCCCAAAGGAGATGCCATAGCCCCCATTTATATAATCACACAATAGAAACACAGCAATAAGAAACAACAATGCAATATTGGATACCAAATTATAATTCTTGATTCATAGATATATAACTAATAACATGCAATATGCCTGGCTGTAAGGCCTTCCAAGTTAGGGCCAAATACAAATAAAAAATTACAAAATCAGTTCTACAAGATCTAACATGTTCCAACTTACAACTAATCATAGCTACTCTAGATACACAACTAGATAAGAACACCAATAAGAATCCACACTTGTCCTCGTAGGTCCACCAAGAGATCCTCTAGTTTCTAAGTTGCAGCTCTAGCTCTGCAAATGTGTATCTATCCTTCCTTCTATCCCAACTTAATAATGATTAAAAGACTCCAAAAGACCTCTAATTAACCAATATAAGTGACAAGTCAGCCCAAAACACAAATTAAATCCAAATACATAAATTAAATGCCACAAGTCAACCTACAACAATAGTTAAATGTCTAGAAATCAATATCCAAGTAAAATCACAATATCTCCTAACTCAGATTGAATTAGAACTCATGCTTTGAATTTTATATAGAAATCTAGGTCCTATACAACAATTTAAATGTGAAAAGGCTGATTCCTCAAGAAAAAGTGTGCATCCATCCTAAGAGTGACCCATAGCAGACTATCACATGAAACTGTTAGAATTCGATACTTCAAGAGAATTTCCAAAGCTCCCAATATATAATGTATTAGGACTTATGCCATCCAATCTCTATGAAATCATGAGAAAAGATTCCTCAATGTGTCTCCAACACATTCCTAACCATAAAAACATAACTCCACCAAAATCCAAGCTCGATTCTCCTCAACATTTAATCAAAATACCTCCAAACATGCAGGATTGCAGGAAAGCCTAGGATGCTCTTGCATCATGTTCCTTATTTTAATCTTGCTCTAAAATTTTATTACATTATGACATGTGTTGCCAACAATACCAAAAAGGGATATTGTTGGAAAATTTTGATTAATTGTGTATTATCTTTGATGTTACACAAAATATCATATCATTGCCAATAAGTGTATCTCGAGCTTACTTGGGCATTGAAGACAATTTCTTGTGTCTATCAAGAATTCTAGATTTTGCCTAGTTCAGAAGACGGTGTCTACTAAGTTTACTCTGGTGACAAAGGAAAGTTTGCAGAAGTTAAATGTTAACCAAGCTCACTCAATTAATGAAAAAAATGTTGGATGGAACCATTGTTAACCAAGTTCACTCTATTACCAAAGGAACTTTGTGAATATCTAGTGTTAACTAAGTTCACCTGGTTAACACAAAATTATTATTTATGAGTTAGGAGCTACTATCTAGGGTTGGCTAACAAAGGATTTTTGTGTTTTGGAATATTGAGATCAATTGAAGTGTTTGTTGGTTCTAGCCAACTGAGAAGATGAATATTAATTATTCTAAGTTGTAGTCAAGCTAACTTGATAGACTATAAGGTATAAATATAAGGTCAAGTTGAGGATTGAATGTGTGGAACATAATTGAAAATTTGATGATGCTTAGAGAAAGAAAATTAGAAGGATAAGTAGAATATCCTTGGTAAGCTACAAAGAGACATTTGATAAAGAAGGATCAAGTATACAAGCCAGAATTGAGATTTTTAATCAGCAATTCAATTGCATCATAAATCAGGTCATCTCATTGTTACTCTCTACCCATTGTAGGAGTAATCTAAATCTCTTAATAAAGTTGGCTTAATAGCTATTTTTAAATCCTCTAACAAGGTGGAATTTCTATTGAAGTTTCTAAAGACCTCTAACAAGGCCACTCCTAACAGGGTGATTAAATCCTCTTGTAGACACCTAAATTTGATTACACCACTTTGGTAATCCTATTTAGTTATCTCTAAGGGCATCATTAATTAAATTTCTATTTAATTAATCCTTTGCCATCCCCTAGCTAATTAATTTAATTAATAATCTATAGTCCTAATTGATAAATCAAATAACCTATCATTTATCAATTAAATCCTATTCTTCTATCTAATTCCAAAATCCTCATTTATTAAATAAATATATTTGATAAATAAAGCCCTCAAATCTAATAACCTCTAAACTATCCTAAATCCCCCTTTTAGCCTAATCCACCCCATCCACCCATACTAACCAAGCTTAGCCACTAACTCACCCACCCTCATGAATGTCATCCACTTGCAAATCTCTAACATCCCTAATCTAATCCTAAACCCAAGCCTAATCCACCCCCTACACTTGTCACATTCCCTAAGTAAGCTTAAAACTTTCCTAAGCCAAGGAAAGTCAACAATCTCAACTCCCTCTAAAATATCCCAACCACATGCCTTCAATACTCTTACAAAGGCCATAAAGACTCTTACAAGCCCATTCATTGCTCTTACAAGCCATTTATGAGGGGTTTTATGAAGATATTATCCCTTGAGCCTCCTTTGTTGACTCATCCTTACCCTTTCCTCCATCCACTCACCCTGTGACATGTGTCACTCCCTGGTTGGTGCTAAACAAGCACAATCCATGTGCTCTCTTTTGAGTGCATCTTAGCCCTCCTTAAGCTTTCACCTCTTCTTGTATCTTAACCCTCCATCCCTCAAACCCTTAGCCTATAAATTGAATCCCCTCCCAAGCCATTTTATCACAATCCTTGAGTTAAATTTATAATGCTAGTTTGAGAAACCAAAGCCCTTAACCATACCCTTATGATGCCAAATTGAGAGCTCACAAAGCTACCAATTTGCCATTTTCCATCTCCATTGAAGCTAATTTTGAGAACCTTGAGCATACATACCAAATCTAATCCATTATACTCATCCATACATCAAGAGAATAATCTCATTGAGAGAGCCATTCCATGGCTCATATTCTCATTTGAGGGTTTCTCTTTTAGTCTCTCATTTATGTTATGGTATTTTAGTTTGTAAATGCTTTTTATTTCTTAATTTAGTGTTTCTAACATACTAATATAGCATATACACCTCTAACAATGTCACACTTGACAGTGTGTTTTGTAACCTTTAATAGGGTTGGCTCCTAACAAGGCTCACTTTAGAAGAGTGAAAATCAATAACTAGTTGCAATTGGTGGTTGTTCCCAAATTAGATTTCCATGTTAAATCTTAGTGTCAATTGTGTTCATGCCATTCATTTAATGTGTATGCAACTAAGTTAAAGTAAGATTAATCACAAATAATATCTTAAGATTTTCATGATTAGCATTTGCCAAGTTATTTCAATGTTGATTAAGCTACAACATTTGTTAGTGTAAACTGAGTGCTTGTGTGTTTGTTGAGTTGTAGAAGATTTTAGTTTAATAAAAAATTTGATTTGTATTAACATCTAATAGATCTAAGATTTATTTTTGTGGTAACTAATTCACCCCTCCCCTCTTAGTTACTCTTATATTTGCAACATGTACATTCTATAAGGACTAGTTGACAAATTGTAGTGGTGGAGGAAAGAATAAATTTGGTCGAGGGATTCTTTTCCAATTGAAAAGTCCCCCATCTTAAAATACCTACATAAGAATGTGCCTCTATTCACTTTTGGTCCTAGATACTCCCTATTTACCATGAAAAACTACCACATGAATTCAATGATGGCCAGTCTAGGGGGAATGAATTTTGGCACTATATGTGGGGGTTGGGGACAATCATAAACCCTCATCAAGGAAAAATTTGGAAATAGGAAAATATTTCCCCAATTATGATCTAATGTTTTGTTCTCAAGGAATAGGGTCAGTCTTAAAAGACTCTTCAAAACCTCAGGTGCCCCAAAGTAACTTGGGTCTAACATTTTCATTATGATGGTATAGAAATTATTGAAAAATGAAATAGAATTAGAGTAATGATAGGAGCTATCCCTTACCTGTGTCTACAATTGAACTAGCAACTCTCCATCAGCATTAGATGTGTGATCAATAAATTTTGGGCTTATATATTCCACATTCCTATATAGGATCAAGTGCATCAACAATAAGTAATGGTGAAATTTGAACTTCTCCATTTCTCCACTCTGGGCCAGTCCATTATTTTCATTCATTGTCACTAAAATATAGTCAACATAATCATATTCTCCACCATAGTAGGAATCTTGCACATCTTTTCCAATGATGAATTCTTCTCCATGTACCATGTCAATTCCATCTTTACCAACTACCTTGTGGACACCATATACAATTTTTACAAAATAATTCTTAAACTTGTCCAAAGGCATCATCTTCTCCACCTTCTTGGGGTAATTATCCACCTACTTTAGGTCCATGGGAATATGTTGTAGCATTAACTTTCCTATGTAGGCTTTGGTGTTTCTTTCAAATTTTCCTTGTAGGTCAACTAGGTCTACTAGTTCACTCATGGCACTGTCCAATCCAAATGCTTCAATAAAAGAGGCATGGTCCAGTGTGCATAGAATAGTTCCATTGCTTCTATGGAGTGATTTGGTGACTAGATTATATGATTTGATTAGGGCCTTTACCAAACCTACATCCAAAAGGACCTCTGGAAAGATTAACTTTGTTAGTTTCTTCTTTCATGGATTGCAAATAGGGATCTTCTTTTCTTATTATAGAAATATCTGAAAAGCTCATAACCAGTGACTCTGGGACATGTAGCATCCCTACACAATATGTAGGGGTCCTTGAACTTATGGTCATCTGCAAAAATGGCATTTGAGGATTCTGGGAACAACATAATCCATTCTTCCACAAACCTATTAGGTTTCTTCTTCTTGGCTTTTCCCCCCTTTGAAGTTGAAGTTTCTACAACTTCCATGTCTGAAGCCTAGATTTCTTCTACTTCCTTGTCAGGCATCTTGTGAATAGACTAGAAATTTCAGCAAATAGCTCAAAAAATAATAATCTGTTGATACTAAAAGCTCTATGACTACTCTAAAATCTTTAATCTCTACAGATGGTAATTGAAAACTAGATCATGGAATGTTTTATGTTGAGCGTACATTCATCACCCTTCTCTGTGCATTGATATTTTTCATGCTTGAGCTTTAAATTTAGTGCAATTTTTCACCTTAGATGGAGTATCCACATAATATTCCAACTCAAGAATCTTTGTACTTTACTCAAATTTTATTGGTCATGCGCATTCTATCATTATTCTAGCTCAGAAAAGTAAAGTTCACTTTTTCATGTCAAACTAGGGTTTACAATCTTATGATACACTAAAGAAGGGGTCCTCCATATCATATTAGGTTGGGAACTTTGGCTCTATGATCTTACAATCATTCAAAAACAATGTCTTTATCTCATCATCATAAGCCTTGAAAATTGCTTCCATGATCTTGTGATACATTAGCTACCATGATATTAGAGCTTATCTTTAAGTCTCTTATGATCTCATGAGAAATGGTTTATACACATTGGCATAGCATCTTATCTTGTCTTCACTTTCCTCATGATCTTATGATCATGATCTAGTGGACCATTTCATAACTTCGACAATTTCCCTTCAAAACCTTATGATGTTATGAGCACAGTATTGGCATAACATCATGTCTTCATTTTTTTGTTCCTTACAACCTCTTGATGATAGTCAATAAACTGAATGTGTAGCATCAGAGGTTATCTTTAGCAGCTATCATTAGCCCATGACCATACGATGATGGTTATCCTTTCTTTACTATAGCCTCAAAAGCATTAATTTTCACCTTCTCGATATAACACTGCTTTGTAGTTTCATAAAGCTTTCAACTTCCCTTGAGATCTTATGATCTACATCTTGTCATAGCATTGGGAGATATGACTTTCCACATGCCATAAAAACTCATACAATTTTGCTTGGCTCTACCTTTCTTTATTATTTGATCCTTATGATCCTATGATTATCTCTTTATCATGTCATCGGACATCCCAAAATTTGCTTCCACGATCCTATAATCATGGCATTTTTGTATATTTGAAAATCTTCTTCAAAACCTCCACGATGCCTCGATCTCCCCTTTTTCGTAAGATCATGACTTACTTAACCTTTTGCACTTTTATGTCCTTTTGATCTTACAAACCACTTTAGCGCATGGTTGTGAGTCATTGTTGTTGCCTTTACAATCCCACGATCACCTATTTTTCATAACATCGTACACCTTAGTTTTAAACATTTTCCATCAAACACTTAAGATGAAAAGATGCATAGG
Organism: Cupressus sempervirens; assembly: GCA_028749045.1. Lineage (NCBI taxonomy): Eukaryota > Viridiplantae > Streptophyta > Pinopsida > Cupressales > Cupressaceae > Cupressus > Cupressus sempervirens. The sequence continues at coordinate 321,515,135 of CM053791.1, forward strand.
GAATCATAAGATCAGAGACACCATTTTTAATACTTGTGATGCTATGACCATATAACATATCTTAAGATTGGGAGACTCAAACTTTACCCCTACGATCCTTCGCTAACCCTTAAATTGTAACATTGGGAGAGGGATATTCTACACTTACGACTAGATGCCTAAACCCTTGATCATAAGTTCATATCACCCAATTTGAATGACATACAGTCTCTCACTTAAAATGAAACCTAGGGTAAGGGTAAAATGATTATGGACCTTAATGAAATTTTTCATGACAAGGGCAATGACACAACTTTAGGATATCACATTATTTTACTAGGGCAAGATTTTCAACACTGGGCTAGGGAAAAATGACCAAGTTAGGATTTTTTTGGAAACAAAAAATAAATAAAATGCAAAACCATAACAATTCAACTTAGTTTAAAATATTTCACGGTGGATTTTTGAAATTTTGGCACAGTGAAAATAGGGTCTATCAAGGCAGCAAGCATTTTATGAATAATATGTATAGTGTTCTTTCTTCAAAAGACACTTGTCAATTAGTTATTTTGCCTTACCAAAATTGACATTTTATTACTAAAGGTTGGCTTAGTGTTTATAAAAAAGGTGAAGTCTTATATTGCTAAAGGGGATATCTTGAAAAGGCAATAATGAATCAGTTATCCAAACTAAATGGAAATCAACAGGAAGAGAAGATAAATAGGCTAGCAGAAGCAAGAAGAAAGGTTCCACTTTTCTATAGATTGTATGTTACATAGTAGATTGTATAGGGCAAGGAATTTTTTGACTTTAATCAAGCTATTATATTTATTTTGGATTTCATTTTTAATTTTCTACAAGATTTGGATTGTCAGTAATATTCAAAAAATGGATAATTTTTGGTTGAATGAAAATTCCATTGTTTCAAAGATTGTTTGCTTTGAATCTCTTTCTTGGTTTATGTGTGAATCAAGGTTGAGTAGTGGAGTTGTGTTCTATTATGGAATTCATCTATTGCAGAATCTTTTTGTGTTTAAGTCTTTTTTACATTTTCAGAATGCATATATGAGTGGAAAGATTTTGTGTTTTCCATCATTGTATGTGGTAGTTGTTCCTTTTCATTTATGTTATAGTTATTTACCCACTATCCAAGAATAGTGAGGGCAACCTTTACTTTCAAGTTAAAATAATTTCTTAATCTTATTCTTTACATATCTAATCGAGGATATATATCTTGTAAAATTTAGAGGACGCTTGCATAATCTTGTTGCAATGTGATCCAACTGTTGGTTCTATTTTATCTTCAAGTTTGGGTTTTTTTGAGTCATTTTGTAAGGATTTTATGCAAAGAAAAATCTATTTACCAAAACTAACTAACCATCTTCCTTTTTCTATTTGATTATAGGGAGGTAACTTCTCAAAGAGAGATGGTAAACACTTGCACTTTATTGTTATTCAATTACTTAATAGTTGGTGTATCTCTTAAGTCTCATGTTAAAACATACTCCCTATAAAGTACAATATGATCAAAATCCAAAAACCTTCCTCTCTCCTTATTCTAGATTGGGATACTTATAGGGATGTTGAATGTAAAGATAATACTCCTATGACTTCAAATTTGAGTGCCCTATTCTATGAAGTGCATGTACATGCGATAACTGTAAACACTTTACCTGGAGTTTTGTTAAACTTTTATAATATCTTTGTTGGGTAGATGAAGATAACCATGGATCCCAATGCTTGTAGGAAACCCTTTTTTTATTAATGATTCTTGATGCAATACAAATATACTTGAACTCTTGAGATAACTACCTAATATAAATTGTAGCTATCTTATTATTCTGGAGAATACTACAGGCATTCAGTCTATTGGGAATTCAGTATCTAGTTAAAAGCTAAAACTATATGCATGACTCTCTGTAGGTGCATTATATCCCTCAATCCTATATTATATATATATATATATATATATATATATATAATATAAATGTGGATCTATACCAATATATTCTTTTTTTCTTTAATTTCCTACAACAGTATGATATCAATTCCTTTTAGATCAACAACGTTATATAAAAGCTAGACAAGTCAATGTATACACCAATCATGTTATTTAGGAATCATGTCTGAAAAAGATAGTGATAGAAAAACTACTGACAGCAACAAGTGAAGAGGCATCATATAGTATTAGGCTCTAGTCCACATCATTGTGAAGAATACAATCAATAACCTAGGTATGGTAGGATACTTCTCATAGTTTTGTTCCTACAATTTAAGTTTGATCATCCTCACATGTAGAAAGAAATTGATAACATGCATCTACTATAATGTCCCCTGTAGAATAACTTAAATTCTACCCTCAATCTAAAAGATCTAAAAGGATCCAAGGTTGGGAGCAACCAATAATTTATAAAGATTATATAAAATTATATAACCAGTTATAGAAATTTGCTAGTTCACCCTTAGTTTTATTCAAATTTGAACTCCTTTATACTATAATTTATTAATGAACACCTTATACATTGATAGAGGAAGGTAATAGATAATATTATCCACACCCAGGTCTACACCCTTTGTTTTATTTGAATTGTAACTCCTTTACACTAGAATTTATTAGTGAACACCTTATATGTTGATAGTGGAAGGTAATAAATAATGTTATCCACACCCAAGTTTGATATGATTTAAGGTAAATAAAATTTAGCACTAGTTCAATATTGAGAGTTGACAAGAGTATGAAGTTTTTGTTCTAGATATATTTTAATGTGTATAAGATAGTACTTATCCAATTGTTGTTTTCTAGTTAAACCTCTATATTTTGCGGTGGCCTATTGATGATTTGTCTGATATAATATCACAGTACTAGTGCATGCTCATTCTGGTCATAGATGGGTCATTTACACTCTTTATTAAATGTGTGCTAGGTTATGAAGCCTTTCCTATTTGAATTATTCAAACATGTAATTGATAATTCTCCTCCAATCTGCTAGCTTATATATATATATATATATATGATTTCTTTTTCTTTCCTCTTCAATATGCCTCAATATGTTTCATTGGACTCTTTCTTGATAACATTAAGTAAAATAGAAAATGTGCAAGTAGCTATAATTTTCATCATATTTTCCTTGTACAGGTCACATTAACTGAAGTGTCGAAGGCACAAAAATTGTAACCTCATTCGACAAAAAAATGGTGGGTTCATACAAAATGTTGGGTTTAGCTTTATTATTATATCTTTTGGGGTAGATGGCATAACTCACTAGATGTTGTGGTTAAAAATCATGTAAGCATTGGCCACACTGATTCCACCAAACATTCAGTAGATATATATATATATAATTTCTTTTTCTTTCCTCCTCAATATGTTTCATTGGACTCTTACTTGATAACATTAAGTGAAACAGCAAATGTGCAAGTAGCTATGTTTTTCATCGTATTTGCCTTGTATAGGTCACATTAACTGAAGTGACGAAGGTGCAAACATTGTAACCTCATTCAAAAAACAATGGTGGGTTCATACAAAATGTTGGGTTTAACTTTATTATTATATCTTTAGGGTAGATGGCATAACTCACTGGACGTTGTGGTTAAAAATCATGTAAGCATTGGCCACACTAATTCCACCGAACATTCAGTAGATGTTTTGAAACCCTACCTTGACTTCTTAGTATATTTCTTCAATGCACTTCCTCACTCAAACCATTTAATAAGCATTGGAATCTATCATTTGACATTTCATTTAACTGTTAATGAGATTTATTTTGCACAGGCATGTCAAAAACCTCAATCGATAGAAATGTTGTTTCTTCATTCAATGTTTCATATACCGCTATAGCTACAATGATTAGGCTTCATGAGTTAGGATACAATATCATGATAGAAGTATGGTCAAGAGAGATTTTGGGTACTACATAGCTATAGAATATAGCAAACTCTACTATCTCTATATGGAGAAGGCCTAATGTTGACATAGCGATGAGTGATGATGAAAGTATATTTCTATGGCATATAGCAAACCCTTTTATCATTATGTGAAGAAAGTGCAAAAAATATAGTGATGGTCAATAAAGGAGGCTTGTCACTATAACATATAGAAATCATTAACAAATAGAAAACAAATATAATTATTATAGTGATGAGCGATAGCGATGTTGTATCACTATAAGTCATTGCGATGAATATTTTCAATGATCAAAAAGGAGGAGATATTGCTATAGAATATAGAGAACTCTTCTATCACTATACAAAGAAGGCCTAATCTTGATATAGTAGTGAGCAATGAGGAAAGTATATTGCTATGACATATTGATGCAATGCAAGTCAGGAGAATCCCCAAAGGAAATGTCCTAGCCCCTAGAAAATAACCACACAATGGAAACACAACAACAAAGCAACAACAATGTAAGATCTAATACCAAAACACAACTCTTTATTAATAAAGTAAATGATTACATGCAATATGCCTGATTCTAAGGCCTTCTAGGTTAGGGCAAAATATAAACAACAATTACGATATTAGTTCTACAAGATTCCACAAGATCCAACTTACAATCCCAATCCCAACTAGTCTAGATCCATAACTAGATAAGAACACCAAGAATCCACACTTGTACCCTTAGGTCCACCAAGAAATCCTTTAGTTCTCAAGCTATAGCTTCTAGCTCTTCAAGGTTCACATCCTCTTCTCTAAGATGGATCCTTCTAATAATCATACCTAAAGACTCCACAAAACCTCGTACTTATACCCAACTAAACCACAAGTTGGCCTAGTTCATTACAAACTAAATTAAATCCATTACACTAAATATATGTTGGGCCACAAGTCGGATACAACATTAATTAAATACCCATACATAAATTAAATGCCAAAAGTTGGCTCATGGACAACTCAGCACCGCATGCCAACAAAACCAAGCTAAGCACCAGTAAATTCACAAGCATCATCGAGCTCCTAGTGCATGCCACGCACTCTAGACATTGTCGAGCTCCTAGACCTTGTTGAGTTCCTAGACCTTTCTAAACTCCCTAGCATTTTTTAGCTCCATAGTATATGTCAAGCTCCCAGAGTATGTTGAGCTCCTAGGCATAAACTATGCCCAATAGCAACTGAGCACCACTTCTTTGGTGACCAAGTCTATAACTACAAACCAAAATCCCTCCAACATGTAGAATATCTAAGATACTCCTACATCAGACACCCCAAGTTCAAAAAGATGCTCTCAGTAGCTAGAAGAACATCTTATAAGATTTAACACATAAATCTCAAACTAGTTCATCACATGCATATCCTCCAAGTCTTCAACTTGTACATTATTTCCCTTATTCTTCTTCTACTTCTTCACATCCATCCTAGGTGTGCTATAGTGTTAGTCTCAAAATGGTTTTTGACACTTGAGTGCCAACACACTTAATCACTTTCTACATTAGAGCCAAGTACACCATGTATGTCGAGCCACAACATGAGCCAAGTCAAAGTAGCCTTCAGGTGCCGAGTGAAGATCAGGTGCCGAGCATGATACAAGTGCCGAGTGACATTTGAGTGTTGAGTCATAGATGATGCTAAGCAATATAGAAATACAACAAGTGTTGAGTAAGCCAGTTATGTTTAAGTGTTGAGCATCAAAGATCAGTAAGTGTTGAGCAACACAAAATGCACATATGAGTTTGTAACATTATAAATTCATATGTAAATCATTTTTATGGCTGACATATGATAAATTTTGAAGGATTAAAAGATAAGATCGAATCTTTCTTTTTTCCCATGCAATCAGCATGCAGCCAATAAGAAAAATGGAGAAGGCATGCATCCACTTGTAAATGTGCAAGGAATAAGTGGGAAATAGAGATTCAATATGGATCATAGATCTATACCTAACCCTAATTCTTTGAATGTCTTTATAAGGAAGACGAAATCACATTGAACCCTATTGTGGATGGATGAGGGTGTGCAAGGAAAACTAATTCTCAGAGTGAAGAGTATCATATCATAGAGGATCAAGATCAGAAAAAGCAGATCAATTGCCTGTATTAAGCAATTGAAGGATTGTAAGCTATCAGGTTTATTATACATAATACTCTCCAACAATTGTATTAGAAAGAAAATCCTATGGTAATAGGTTAGCTTAGCAGCTATTTTGTAAATCCTATAAATAGGTGACGAAATCCTTTAGCAGGGTAACACTTCTTGTAGAGTGTTTGAAATCCTTTAACCAAGTCACTATTGATACAGTGTAAAGCTTTTAACAAGGCAAGCCTTTAATAGGGTAAACCATCAAAAGTGGTTAAACCTTATTGCTGCAGTAATTTTTGTGGGTATCATCCCCACCCTAGTTTTACCTTCTTATTCTTGGAGGGTTTTTGGGTTACCAAAATCTTAAGTGTTATGCTTATGTATTTTTCATAATTGTGTGATATGTTTATATGCATGCAATTTACTTTCAGTTTATAAAAAAAGAGGTTTTAATGATCAAAGCATAGTACTTCTGATTCACCCCCCCTCTCAAAAGTATTATTCCTATTTGAATATTCCAACAATTAATAATAGAGCATGTAAGGTTCTCAAAAGAAGAAGTCTAACAACTTGGAGAAAAAGATCTAAAGATGGAAGTCTTCAAAATTAGAAAGATTATTGATAGTCAAGTGATTGATGTGCAACTGGCTTTACACAAAGTAGAGGAAGCAAGGGAAGAATTGAGAAAATCCTTGAAGAGAAGGAAGGATATAGCCATAGCTAAAAATGATATAAACTACAAGGATATTGATACCACAAAACTGTGTACCAATGGAGACACTAAAGAGTTTGATGAAGCAATAATAGAACTAATGGAAGAAAATAAAGTTCAAGTAGACGAGATAAAATCTCTCAAGATGGAACATGGATCTCAAGCCATAATGTTATGTGAAATCACTGAACAAAAGAAAAGAGTAGTTGAGGATAAAGTCATGATGGAAGATGACAAAAGAAATCTTACAAACAGACTTGAAGAAAAATGTACTGAATTATCAAGGATCTCAAACATGCAGATAGATACACTTGCCCAAATAATGAATCTTCATCATGAACTCAACATAAAAGATATTGAGATCTCTACTTTGAAGATGCAGAATGAACAACTGCAGAATGAATTGAATAGAGAAAAAGAAGTAGCAAAGAATCTTAACAAATCAAGTGAAGCCATCAAGCACTTTGAACAATTGATGAAGTTTCCAAGATCAGCCCATGATACATCAGGACTTGGATACAACAGCACTTAAATTGGAGAATCATCAAAGAGCGTTGAACAAAGAAGTGACAAAGGTAAGGATTCTAAACCTAATTGTCATTATTGTAATAAAAGGGGGCATACTGCTAATGTTTGTAGGAGTAGAAGAATCAATCAGACAAACACACCCAAAAACAAAAGTTACTGTCACAAGTGCAACATGCAAGGACATATGACACAAGATTGCAGATCTAGAGTTACAAGGACACAAAGATTTGATGGACATTGTCATAATTGTAAGAAGTTTGGACACAGAGTATTTGAATGCAGATCAAAGCCTATGTGGACATCAAATCAACCTACAAAAACAAAAGGAAATGAAAATTAGTACCATTGGGATTACAACACCAGGTATAGTTGTCATTATTGTCAGGAATATGGACATATACCCTAGAATTGCATAAAAAAACATTTCAGAGGGAATTATAGTAGGTGGCTAAGCCAAACCACATGTTTCAGTTGCCTGAAAACTGGTCACATCAGCAAAAACTATCCTTCAAGTTCAAAAGCACCAAAAATTGAATCAAACAAGGGCAAAGAAAAGATTGATGAGGAATACATCAGAACAAACATGAAGAAGACATGGCAGAAAAAGAATGAATCAAGTACATCCAATGAAAGGGTCACTTCACCCACAAGGTCAAGTAATCATTTCTCATCCAATTAATCTCAAGATGAGTCTATAGGGTTGATACATACAAGGAAGTATCATACATTAGCCCTAAATCATGAAGAAGCAATGAAAAGTCCAAATTTGCATGAAACAAGATGCCAAGACAAAATTTTAAATGATGATGTCGAGTCGTCTTTGGATGCTGAGTAAAATCGTAGTGGAAGCTGAGTTCCTAACAGCGACCAATTTGATGACTGATGTTGAGTTAAGAAACTCCTATGGAAGCCGCGTAAAATAGAAATGAAGTGCAAGCCAAGTAATGTTAAAATGTATTCATAAGCTGAGTTTGCAGTTGAGCATTTAATGCGATGGAAATAGGGTATATTATCGCAATTTCAATCATTTTTCCTCATCACAATCAAGAAGCAAAGGAGATAAAGCGCAAAAAGTGACTTCACAATAGAGAATCTAGTATTCCAAGCAAATTGCAACCTTCTACAACACATTTTCATCGATCTTGAGGTATTTTCATTTGTGTCGAGCTACGCAATTTCGTATTTATGTGTAAAAGAAACCCTAGTTTACATAAATAGCTTCGAGTTCCAAGAAAACCCTAGAAAAAGAATCATTTGAAGTCCAACTAGTGTCTAATGAGGTTAGGCAACCTAATTTTTGCCCTATTCCTGAAGTTTCATACAAAAATGACCTAGCCAGAGCCCTTTCTTTCATACCCCCAAACGTTGTCATGGTTCAAGATGTAAGTAAATGTTACAATTGCAAGATAGGAGCCCTAGGAGACATGGAAATTAGAGAAGCCTTTGAAAAGCTGTGTGTCGATGGAGTATTAAAAGATGATAAAAAATTGTTGAAAGGAAGGGTTTGACACAAGTTTTAAGTTTTCCCACCATATTCAAGACAGAGTGGATCAGACTTGTATTGAGAAAAATTCATGATGGTAGTCTGTGATTAGAAGATGTCCCTATCAAATTAACAAAAAGAATAATTTATAAGGTAACTGGATATCCTACCCTAGATCGGCACAAGACCTTGAGAAGTGAATCCAAGGAGGTCATTGAAAAGAATATAGGTGCTCAGTGGAACAAGAGAGGAATGACTATTCATATCATTTAGGATAGTCTAGTTGAGTTTGCTGTTAGAGTTATTGCCCACAAATTTTACCAATCCAGTAGACTCAATAGTGTGAAATGTATAGTAGTAGATGTAGGTTACAAACTGGTGAAAAAGGATCATACTTATGATCTTGTTGAATTGCAACTACAGTAGATAAATGAAAACCTAACAGCCATAAGAAGGACAAAGGGTGATCAATGTAAATTTGGAGCAATTTTTGTTTGTATATTCTTTTATGTTTAGAATGAATTTCATCCTTTTGGAAAAGTTATATGGAGGAGTGATAGGACTATCATATCCCAAATAAATGAGCATATAGAACAAATGGGAGAAAATTGTGATACTCTGATGACAAGCTATTTTGAAGATTTCAAGAAATCCATGAAGCAAAGGGTGAGAATACTAGTTTCCTTAGTAGAAAAACATATTAATGATATATGTTTCTTAGTTGATATTGACTTCACCTACATTCAAGCTGCAATTCCAAGGGTGAGATGGCTAAGGCCATTTGGTTATGAAATCAATGTTGATGAAGCATCTGCAGTAATAACTGCATTGTTGGTAGAAGAAACAGATAAGAGTGCCCCACATTTTGGCACTTATGATGTTGTAAGATCAAAAATAAATATGGACTTAAAAATTGCCTCCACATTGAAAAAGAAAGATAAATTGATGAAGAAAATTAAGAAGCAATTTGGTGAAGGGGTAGAGGCTGAAGCTGAAGATGATGATGATGACAATGATGATGAAGAGGATGAACAAGAACAAGGCCCAATGGAACTAACTCAAGGCCTAGGTGAAGACAAGGAGGAAGGTGATGAGGAAGAAGAAACCAAGGAAGCACCAACCCAGGCCGAGCCAAAGAAAAAAAAGGCAAAAGATCAACCTCCAGCTGAGCCCAAACCAAAGAAAGTTGTCATGCCATCACCCCAAAAGCCAACAACAAGAGCTGAAACAAGGGCCTCTACTCAAAAAGCTAAAGAGAAAGAAACAAAGAAGAAACCAATCAAGAAGAAATAGGATGAGCCTAGGAAAAGAAGAAGATATGTAGCTCAACCTGATACTGATGAAGAAGATCAATCTAAAAAGGTAAGTCATTCTTCAGTTGATATATTATGTAAAAAGATTGGAAATGGAGATTTAAGCAATATAAATAAAGTTGATTTCAATAAGTTCACTAAAGAAGAACATAATAGAATAGAGGAATCAATTTATGGAATGATGGCACAGTTCAAGTACACCCTTCTTGAACTAGATGGACAATTTCTAGATGAACTATCAAAAATTATAGAAGATAGATGTCATTTTTGTTTAAGAATGAAAAAGGAGATGAGAGAAACAACCCTAGCAAGCATACTGCCTAATTTGACTGAGGAGCAAATAGAAAAAGTAGTCAAAAGGCACAATGCTAGGTTTACACCTAAATACAATACATTCTTCATTCTCCAAAACAAAATGGAAGATATTGTACAAAGAACAACCAAATCATGGAAGAACTTATACAAAAAGATTGAAAATTTTCTTGAAGAAGAATACAAGGAAGAAGCTTCTGCTCCAGTAGAAGAAAGAAGAAAAAAGAAAGAAGAGAAGATAGAAGTAGAGAAAGGTAGAGAAGAAAAGAAGGAAGAAGAAAAGAAACAAAAAGATGAGAAGAAGGAAGAAGAAAAGAAAGAAACAGAGGAGGAGACACAAAAGAAAATTGAAACAGGAACAGCTGAAGAAAAGCAACAACAAGATCAGAGTGTCCAAGACACACAAATGCCACCTTCTAGCCCTCCTCATGTACCTATCACACCTGCAGAAACAATAAGTGTACAAGATGTTCTTGACACTTCTGCTCAGAACATCAATCCATTAATTGCAAAGGATCTCAAAAGAATCCTTGACCAATCTACGCAACAACTAAGATTATGTGCAGATCCAGTATTGGTCAGTATGGATGAACTACAAAAACTAGTAGAAAACACAATTAGAGATAAGTTGAATCCACAAGAACCACCTTCCATCATTTCTATAGCTACTAGTGGTCAACTTCAAATGCCATTAGTTGTTTCAACAAGCATAGTTGACACCATAGTTCAGAAGCCAAGTGCAACAGCAAACAAAGAAATAGAACAAACAGGATAGACTATTATATCTAATCCTACAGCAAAAACACAAGGTGCACTTCCTACAATTATAATAATTGATCAAGGTAGACAGCAGGAGGAGAAAATAGAAGAAACCCCTAAAGAGTAGGAGGCAATACAAACATTGATAAATTTGCCTACCTCGAGGACTCCTTCACAAAAGCCTTTACAAATATCAGCCCCAGGATCAAGCTCTACAAATATTGCAAGGGTACTTCACTATGGAGACCCTAAACTAGATGAGGAGATAGTCATACCGAGTTATGACTCAAAAACAATAAACATTGATCAAATCAATAAGGTGTAGGAAGCACTAAATAGAAGAAAAAGGCAAGAGATTCTTAGAAAGGAGTATCAACAAAAGAAAACAATGCATGAAATTAAAGATATATTTATGGAAGCTTTCAGTATTTAGTCACTAGATGAGTCAAAGCATATCATGGAACAATTATCAAATATTGTTCAGCAAGTGACAAATGCAGACCTAAAAACAAATGCAAAACTCATGGAATGGTCTGAAAGAAAATTTCAAGGAAAAGTTAATGAGAAAATATCCAGTGAAATAGCACTTTCTCAGATTGAATTGCAAAAGGTCATAGACAAAGTTAAAAAGGTACTTGAGAATATATTCTCATTATACAAAAAGTTGTGTGACTTTTCATATTTCACACAAGAGACCAACCAAAAGATAATGAGCCTGGAGAGAAATTTGAATATTTCTAGCATGCAGCTACCTAAAGATCCAGCTCAAAGTGCGAAGCATTTTACTTAGATGCTTCACACTCAGAAAGAGATAGTTGTATTAACAGCAGAAGAGGCCACCATCAAGGCCAAACTATTATAGCTCCAATCTTCTATAACTCCACATTTGGAAATCCTCCATAAAGAACAAGTCTATGCTGAAACTGTTCTCAAGAAAGACCCTAATCTTTCTACTTTAGAAGGACTTATTCATCTTGTTGCAGAGACTGCCCTCCAGCATAAATCATTGGAAATTGCTTTGCATAATTGGGATGCAGCTCTTAGGATGATTATGGAGGTAAATAGCATATTTTTTGGCAAAATATGGTCTTAACCCTTAAAACCCTCTGACATAAGTGTTAAAAAGGGGGAGATAATAAAAAAGGGGGAGACATGATAACAAAGGCAGAGCGTAATATACAGTATCACATTTTTTAACCAAGATAGCACATATAATGGCACAATCAACTTAGGGGGAGTTACAATACTTTTGAGGTATATATATTGTACATTAATAAATTTTGATTAAGGTTTTTGTACTCATAAGGTTAGTTAAGTGTTTTTGTCACTCATGTCAAAGGGGGAGATTGTTAGTCTCAAAATGGTTTTTGACACTTGAGTGCCAACACACTTAATCACTTTCTACATTGGAGTTGAGTACACCATGTATGCCAAGCCACAACATGAGCTGAGTCAGAGTAGCCTTCAAGTGCCAAGTGAAGATTAGGTGTCGAGCATGATACAAGTGTTGAGTGACATTTGAGTGCCGAGTCATAGACGATGTCAAGCAATATAGAAATACAACAAGTGTCGAGTAAGCCAGTTTAATTTAAGTGTCGAGCATCAGAGATTAGTAAGTGTCGAGCAACACATAATGCACATATGAGTTTGTAACATTATAAATTTAGATGTAAATCATTTTTATGGCTGACATTTGATAAATCTTGAAGGATTAAAATATAAGATCGAATATTTTGTTTTTCCCATGCAATCAGCATGCAACCAATAAGAAAAATGGAGAAGGCATGCAGCCAATTGTAAATGTGCAAGGAATAAGCGAGAAATAGAGATTCAATATGGATCGTAGATCCATACCTAACCCTAAGTCTTTGAATGTCTTTATAAGGAAGATGAAATCACATTGAACCCTATGGTGGATGGACGAGGGTGTGCAAGGAAAACTAATTCTCAAAGTGATGAGTATCAGATCATAGAGGATCAAGATCAAAAAAACTAGATCAAGTGCCTGTATTCAGCAATCGAAGGATTGTAAGCTATCAGGGTTATTATACCTAATACTCTCCAGCAATTATATTAGAAAGAAAATCCTATGGTAATAGGTTAGCTTAGCAGCTATTTTGTAAATCCTATAAATAGGTGACAAAATCCTTTAGCAGGGTAACACTTCTTGTAAAGTGTTTGAAATCCTTTAACCAGGTCACTATTGATATAGTGTAAAGCTTTTAATAGGGCAAGCCTTTAACAAGGAAAACCATCAGAAGTGGTTAAACCTTATTGCTGCAATAATTTTTGTGGGTATCATCTCCACCCCAGTTTTACCTTCTTATTCCTAGAGGGTTTTTGGGTTACCAAAATCTTAAGTGTTATGCTTATGTGTTTTTCATAATTGTGTAATATGTTTATATGCATGCAATTTACTTTCAATTTTAAAAAAAAAGGTTTTAATAATCAAATCATAGTACTTCTGATTCACCCCCCCCCCCCCCCCCCCCTCTCAGAAGCATTATTCCTATTTGAATATTCCAACATATAGGTCTATTTTCCATGTTGATCTCCAACCTTCTCAAAATCTTCCAACTCAACTCAGATACCAATACTCAAGTTCATCCTACTGATTTCTACATTTTGCAAAGGAATTGAGGAATACTTCCTACCACCTTTCTCAACAATAAACATATTCTTGACATAATCATGCATAGCTTTTCAATCATACTACCAAGGTCTACCAAGAAACACATGACAATTGTTCATGTCCATAATATCATACAATAGTTGATCCTTATATTGCCCAACCTAGAAATCAACAAGGCATTTCTCTGTTACTTCCAAAGTATACTTACCTTGCAACCTGTCAATCCTATAAGGATAAGGATGTCTCACTCTCTTCAAACCAAGTGTTTGAACCATCTCCTCAAAAACAAGCTTATCAGTACTACCACCATCCATAATCACTTTTTAGACTTTACCACCAAACTTACAGCAAGTCCTTAACAAACTAGTTCTTTGACAAGAATCCAATGTCCTTTGACCTGCCAATACTCGTTGAGCTAGAAAACTCTCTCCTTCCTTAGGTTGATTGTCCTAGACTACAACCTCATTCACAACAATAGTTGTCCTACCATGTGGACATTCAAAATATCTATGCCCTTCTTTACCACATCTTTAAAAATTACCTCTAAACCACCTCCACGTATCCTTTTCTTTTGATCAACAAGTTTTGGTTCACCTTCTGTACTTGATTTATCTTATGCCAAGCTATCCTACATCTCCTTCCCTCTAGTATTTCCTTGAATTTTTCTCTTCAACTTATCTTCTATCTTTAGAGCATGTTAATAAGCATGCTCAACTAAATAAATATTTGGCATATCAACCTCATTCTAAAAAATGAATCTTAAACCATTAATGTACTGAGCTACCTTTTCCTTTGACAATTATTTATGCCCAAACTAAATAGCCAACTTGTAGAATTCCTCAGTATAATCTTTCATAGTCATGTCTTTCTACTTTAGATTCTACAATCTCTTAAAAAACTCAAGTTCATAATCATTAGAAATGAACTTAGCTTTCAGTTTAGTTGCCATCAATCTCAATCTAGAGATCTTCATTTCACCTTCTTCTTCTCTATCTCTTTACAATTATTTCCACTAAAGAGAAACATGTCCTTTCAACTTAGTTTATTACAACCTCACTCTGAGTGGATCCTTAATATCCTCAAGCTCAAAGTAGTCTTCCAATTCACCAATCCAATCAATCAACTCTTCAAGATTCAAAGCACCTGAGAAATTAGAAACCTCCATCTTATGCTTTAGCTTCAACTAAGATCTGGGTCTAGCAAATTGACCAACCTTAATTCCAATAGGTCGCTCTACATGATTAGTTCTATCCTCACCACTAGATCCAGTAACTTCAAAGTCTTTAGCAACTTCCTTATAACTACCTTCCATACCTACATGCCTAGGTACACTACCTAAAGCACTCATAATTTAAGCAATCATGTCACTTCATCAATGCAATCTCAAATTATGCTCTAATCTTCTCTAAGATCCTTTCTTCCACAACATCACTAAGATCATTAATTTCCCTAGGGTCTAATCTTCTTGGAGGCATCTTCCAAAAATTTTGTAAACCTAAAGCAATAGATCCACCAATCCAAAAGATCAGTCTTCTCCACAAGATCAACCTTCTCCAACCCAAGATCTTGGTGCAAACTGTCTCAACTTTGGTGTTCGGTCTACACACTCAAGAACAACCTTCAATTTAATACCACCTGATGTAGTGCAAGGTAGGAGAATCCATAAAGGAGATGTCCTAGTCCCCAGCAAATAACCACACAATGGAAACACAACAACAAAGAAGCAACAATGCAAGATCTAATACCAAAACACAACTCTTTATTCATACAATAACTAATTACATGTAACATGCCCAGTTGTAAGGCCTTCTGGGTTAGGGCCAACTACAAATAGTAATTACAATATTAATTCTACAAGATCCAACAAAATTCAACTTACAGCCCCAATCCCAACTAGTCCAGATCTACAACTAGATAAGAACACCAAGAATCCACATGTGTACCCTTAGGTCCACCAAGAAATCCTCTAGTTTTCAAGCCACAACTTCTAACTCTTCAAAGTTTGCATCCTCTTCTCTAAGATGGATCCTCCTAATAATCATGCCTAAAGACTCCAAAAAAACCCTTACTTATACCCAAAAAAGTCACAAGTCAGCCTAGTTCATTATAGACTAAATTTAAATCCCTTATATTAAATATATGTTGACCCACAAGTTGGCTAGAACAAAAATTAAATACCAATACATTGGCTCACAGACAACTTAGCACCAATAGGAACCAAGACCAAGCTGAGTGCCAGCAAAACCAAGCTGAGCACCAGTAAATTCACAAGCATCACTGAGCTCCTAGTGAATGTCGAGCACCATAGACATTGCCAAGCTCCTAGACCTTACTAAGTTCCTAGAACTTTCTGAGCTCCCAAGCATTGCCAAGCTCCATAGTGTATGTCGAGCTCCCAAAGTATGCTAAGCTCCCAGGCATAAACTATGCCCAACAATGACTGAGCACCACTTCTTTGGTGATGGAGTCTAGAACTACAAACCAAAATCCCTCCAACATGCAAGATTGCAAGAAATCATAGGATGCTCCTGCAGCACATATATCGATCCCTTTTATCACTATGTGAAGAAACTACAAAAGCAATATACTAATGAGTGGTAAATGAGCCTTATTACTATAACATATAGTAATCATTGAAAAATGGAAAATAAATATAATCATTACAATGATGAGTGTTAGAGATGTTGTGCAACTATAAGTCACATGGCAATGAGTGTTTTCAGTTATCAAAAAGGAGGAGATATCACTATAGAATATAGTGAACTCTTCTATCATTATATAAAGAAGGCCTAATCTTAACATAGTGATGAGCAATGATGAAAGTATATTGCTATGACATATAGTGATCCCTTTTATTGCTATGTGAAGAAACTACAAAAACAATATAGCGATGAGCAATAAAGGAAGATTATCACTATAACATATAGAAATCATCAAAAGATGAAAAACAAATATAATCATTATAGCAATGAGCTATAGAGATTTTGTATCGCTATAAGTCATGGCGATGAGTATTTTTGGTGATTGGAGGAGATATTACTATAGAATATAGTGAACTCTTCTATCAAAAAGAAGGAGATATTGTTTTAAGTCATGGTGATGAGTATTTTTGGTGATTGAAGAGGAGGAGATATTGCTATAGAATATAGAGAACTCTTCTATCAAAAAGGAGGAGATATTTCTATAAGTCATGGTGATGAATATTTTTGGTGATCAAAAAGTAGGAGATATCACTATAGAATGTTGTGAACCCTTCTATCAAAAAGGAGGAGATATTGCTATAAGTCATGGCAATGAGTATTTTTAGTGAGCGATAGAAGAGGCTTATTGCTATAACATATAGTGATCATTAGAAAATGGAAAACAAATATAATCATTATAGTGATGAGTGATAGAGATGTTGTATCACTATAATTCATGGCAATGAGTATTTTCAATGATTGAAAAGGAGGAGATATTGCTATAGAATATAGCAAACTCTTCTATTGAGGAGGAGATATCACTATAAATCATGGCAATGATTGTTTTTAGTGATAAAAAAGGAGGAGATATTGCTATAGAATATAGTGAACTCTTCTATCAAAAAGGAGGAGATATCACTATAGGTCATAGAAATGAGTTTTTTTGGTGATTGATAAAGGAGGCTTATTACTATAACATATAGTGATCATCAAAAAATGGAAAACAAATATAATCATTAGAGCAATGAGAAATATAGATGTTGTATCAATATAATTCATGGCAATGAGTGTTTTTGATGATTAAAAAGGAGGAGATATCGCTATAGAATATAGCAATCTCTTTTATCAAAAAAGAGGAGATATCACTATAAGTCATGGAAATGAGTGTTTTTGGTGATCGAAAAGGAGGAGATATTGCCATAGAATATAGAAAACTCTTATATCAAAAAAGAGGAGATATCATTATAAGTCATGGTGATGAGTGTTTTCAATGATCAAAAAGGATGAGATATCACTATAGAATATAGAGAACTCTTCTATCAAAATGGAGGAGATATTGCTAAAGTCATGGTGATGAGTGTTTTTGGTGAGTGATAAAGGAGGCTTAACATATAGTGATCATTAGCAATTTTGTAGAAATTTTGACCAAACCAAAATTTGGTCAAATTTTTTATAACAAAAATAGCGATAAAACAGTTTATCAAAAACTCAACCAACATGAGTCAAAAATTTGACCAATTTTCATTAAAAATTGAGTCAAAATGTACTAGTGGCCTCTCCAAAATCCATATAAAAATTCATCCTTTTCTTTTTTTGATAATGAGGCTACAAAATGTATGATCTTAGGGTTGTTGGGTGTTCCCAGATTTATTTCCTCTATCATCTCAAAAAATAAGGTTGGTCTTTCTTTCAATGGGGTTATGTCCAATCTTCCATCCTTGGGTGCCTTAGAGAGGTTTTCATCCTTGGATACATCCTTTTTTTTTTACTTTTTCATGGTCTAATGGTGCCTTTCAGTTTTCACCAAGAGACCTACTTTTGTCATATTTTGCTATTTTTTCAATTTTGCGACTGGAAGACAGAGTCAACTCCCCAAAATATGTCATAATGTTTAAGTCAATGGAAAATCCTAATTTATGATCTCCTCATAGTATTCCTTCATGGAGTTTAAATATTTTTTTCAATTGCATCATCATTTTTGAATTGATCAAATGTCTATGGTCCTTGTTGGTCCCAATCAATGAGTTTGGGGTAAACTAGGGAAATGCCATCATCTATGTTAAATAAATTTTGGTTGAAGGAAATGACATGGATGTTATTATCATATGGATCATGAGCTCCATATTTAGAGGCAAGAGGACTTGGGTCCCATTGTATTTCATCATAGGATTTTGGATGGGTTGGAGGACTAGGTGAAATTCTGGTAATGTGTTTATCCTACACGGTTAGTTCATCTAGATCAAAGATATGGTCAAGGCCATAAGGGCTATCAAGATCATCAGTGTTGGGTTCAGTCTCTTTGGTTTTAGGCTAGGTGATCTCAAATGCCTTTTCATTGTTTGAAGCATTTGCATTCTTACACAAGAATGACTTAATATTAGGAAGGCCCAATAGAAATGGCTTGAATCCAAGCCCTAGGCTATGAGATCATCCTACTATAGTAATAGGTTTAGTAATGCCTTGTTTTTGAGGTCCCATGCCACTACATCCATCATATCCCTTTTTTTGCATAATGGTGAATTCAAAAACATACTTTTTTGATGATACAAGATTAGGGTCTTGTCTTGCCTTAGCCATTTTAATCCACCTAGATGTGTTCTCATAAACATGTTCTTCATGCAGGCCACCTCCACTAGTGAAAGTCACAGAAGGCTTCTTCTATAATGTGAATTTGGTTCTAATCTGCATAAATTGTGGTTTTCCATATGACTTGGAGAAAGGGGTAATTTCCCAATGTGAAAGGCTTGTGACATGGAATACTCACCAAAACCTTGATCTTCAATTTTGAGCTTTCCTTTGAACATAGTTGTGAGCTTAGAAGGATTGACATATTTAGAGAAATTGAGTGGTTTTTGTTTATTTTTTATTGGGACTTGGCATGCAGTGGTTCCTCTAAGGCTAGCACAAAATAGGAAAAGATCTGGATCACTAGGGATGGTAATCTCTACATTGTTATAGATGAACTATAGACACTAGTGATATGTAGAAGGCACTAATTATATGCCATGAATCCAAGGACATCCCAATATCATGTTGCAATTCATTTCAATATATAAGACTTGAAATAATGTGTTCTCAGTAGTTGGACCAACTCTGACAAGTAATATGATAACACCCTTAGAGAAATGTTCATCGTCATCATATGATTTCACTGTGATTCTATGGGAGGGACCCACATCTTCTCTAGAGTAACCAAGACCCTTGTTGACTTTTAGGGTACAAATGTTCAGTCTTGATCTGCCATCTATCAAGATATATATAACCTTGGTGTTATGGATAAAGACCTCAAAATGAAGGGAATCATTGTGATTAGGTATATCTATAGGGACATCTTGAGGTGAAAAGGTGATGTTTTGTGATGTAGAAAAGTTCCAAACCATGGCCTAGAACTAAGTGACATTAATGTTATCAGGTACTACTAAATTTTTTAGGGATTGGTCAAGGATCTTCTTATGTTGGGGGGATGCAAATAGAAAATCTAGGATGAATATTTATGTAGGGGTCTTACAAATTTGGTCAATAAGGTTGTAATTAGAAGAAGTGGGAGCATTTGGCCTACCAGGGGTTGCAGATATAAAGGGGTTGCAGATCTAGTCGGGGTTGTAAGTCTAGTAGGGGCTCTAGGTAAGGTGATTTTTGTGTGACATGTGGTGACAACATAATGAGGGTATTCATTCTTTAAGGTGGATGTGGACACACGTGAGTCAGATTCATTTAAGAAATTGATGGTGTAGTCATATCCAATGCACATGTAATTGACACTAGCTTGTAAGTTTGAATTTTAACTAGAGGCTTTCCCTTTTTATAGTTTCCTAAAGGATCCTTGAAAATGGTATGATCAAAATTTGAGGAAAATAGTGAAAGGTCTATATTAATCACACCTTCATCAATAAGGTCTTAGATTTCATGTTTAAGTTGGAAACATGAAGTGTTCTTGTGTCCTTTGGTAAGATGGTAGTCACCGAACTTGTTGTCATCCCACCAAGAGGGTTTAGTTGTGGGTTCATCCTTGATTGGGGGTAACTATAAGAAATTATTGCTAAGAAATTGTTGAAGTGTAGCTTCAAGTGGTATCCATGAAGGTATAAACTATTTTTCTTTATTATTGGGACATTTTTGAGGTTTTTCATGTGTTGAGGTATTAGTTGTTTATTGTTGAGGTAGCACTTGGTTAGGATTTTGTGAACTTGTATGATTTTAACCTTTAAGGTTTATCTGAGGTTGTGTCATGTTGATTTTTTTAGTGTCATCAATACCATCACTAGTGACATTCTTATTCTTGGAGAAAAACATTGCCTTATCATGAGATAAGTTTCTATTGGTGTTGTCTTTTTCTTTGTTAGGATGCTTTTTATGAATGAGGACATCTTCAATGCTAGCTCCCTTTTTCATTAAATTGGAAATAGTGTTATAACTCTTGATCTTAAGTTCATACATTAGATAAAGGACTAGGTTTTTAATGCATAGATTGACTTGTTTCTCTTTGGGAATATCTAGTAAGCATTGACTAACAAGGTTTCTCCAATGTAACAAGAATGTTATGAATGGTTCTCCCATCTTTTTCTTTATTGAGCATAAATTAGATAACATCACCTCATTTATTATGTTGAAAGCAAAGTGAGATATGAATTTGTCCACTGATTCTGACCAAGATTTTATATTACCAGGTAATTTAGAGTACCATTCAAGTGATAGCCCATTAAGAGAATGAGGAAATAAAATCATGAGATATGTGGGTTCTTCACTGAGCTTAGTACAAGAGGCACAAAATTCTCTAATATGGTCAAGTTGGTTACCATTTCCCTATTATTTCTCAAATCATGGTGCCTCAAAATGTCTTTGAAATGGAGGCATATACAGACTTTTATCGAAGGTAATAGGACATAAATCCCTTTCTATGTAGATAACTTGTTTCTTCTAGACTCCCAATCCCTCAACTTGTTTGGCCAACTGTTTGAACTGGTGTAGTAAATCCTCATTAGGGTGTTGAGTGTTAGTCTATTCTTTGAGTCTTTTATGTCTTCAAGTAGATCTTTTGTTATGGTGAGAACTATGTCTGCTTGATTTTGACAAATTTGTATCTAAAGACTCGGGTGATGTATCACTAGGAGGTGGAGGTATGTTGACACCTCAAAGATGGAAAGGTCCTTGAAATATTTGGTGTACCCTCAATTTTGATTGTTGTGCCATTGGTTGTTGTTGTTATTGAGGTACCTCTATTTGTTGATTGTATAGCCATGTATGAGACTATTGCTACAAAGGTATTTGTTGAGTTTGGTGTGGCACATGTTATTGTTATAATAATTGTTGTTTATATGCAATTTTTTTCCAATCATTGTTGATATTCCAATTGTTTTTTTAATTTCTCTTGTTGCTTTGCAAAGATTACTTGTTTTTTTTGGAATTTTTGTTGATACATTGCATGTATGTCAACCGGATTTAGACTAGGTTGTGTGTTAGGAATGTTGGGTCCTTATACCACTTAATGTTGTTGTTGTTGTTGTTGTGTATGTTGGTATGTCACATGTATGTTAAGTGGGTTTTGATTAGGTTGTGCATTAGGAATGTTGGGTCCTTTCATCACTTGTTGTTGTTGTTGTGTTGATTCTTGATTGTGTCCTTTATATGTGAGCATTGATTTGGGATCCTTGATTTGATACATTTGATGATTTGATGCTTCACCTTAGGACATCATGTTTTTTTTACAATGGGCCACATTCCTTTATGGGATTGGTTAAATTTCAATAAGACTCTTCCTTTGTGGTTTGATAGGTGTTTTTTTAATAATTATTGATGCTTCACATGTTGTATTCATAGGGGGCTCCATAGTATTTGATATCATAGTAGTTGGTAGAATTAGGAGCAGGGATGCACTTTGTTGATTTTCTTCTAAAGGAGGTATGTTTGGAAACCCTATGGTGCCAGTATCCTTAGGCATTTCTTATTATTACATCATTTGATTAAGATCAATCTTTAATGTCCTTTTGGAGTACTTTGGAAGAGTCTTGTTGCCATTTATTGATGGGGGTTCATCAAATAAGGGGTTAATATTGATGTGTTCAATGGTACCTTGAAGAATCTCAATGGTTGATTCTTGGTGAGGTCTCTTAGGTGTTACCTTTGTAGTTGAACATTCTAAAGGTTGTTTCCCCTCGTCCAAGTCTAATTTAATCATAGGTTATATGTTTTCAAATGTGTCATTGTATTGATATTTAGACTTAGGTCCTTCCAAGTTGGAGTTAAACTTGATTATTCCTTGGGTTGCCAAGAGCTTGAATTTCTTTTGAAAGGTTTTGTCTAGACATGTTCTATCCATTTCTTTGTCAAGGATTCCATACTCTATGTCAAAATCATCACTTAGGTGAAAAGTACCTTTTTGTATGTTTGAAGGATTAAAGGCACTTGTGTTAGGTTGACTAAATTAAAACTAATGGGTATGTTAATCATCAGGTGTTGTAGGTACACTTCCACATCCCAGTGGTATAAATACAAATATAGGTTCAAGGTTGGGACTCCATTGAAGTATCCTGAGTGTAGGGGAAATGTTGAGAGGGAATTTCATGGTGGACATGTTGAGTGTTTGTTTTCTTGTTTCTTGAGGATTTTTATTTGGTGGCTACATGCTTAATGGGTCCACAGGTAACAGTTGTGAAGCTTTGGTTTGATCTGTGTCAAAATTTTGTTGAGATTTCTTGGTTTTCTTTTGTCTTGGATGCACTTTTGGTTGTATTTTCACTTAAAAAAACAAGGGTTGATATAGGTCTTATGGTCTTTGAGTTGATTATGTTCTTGTGAGAGTTGGCATGATACCTATGTAAATGTAATGGGGAATTTTGAAATGGACTTTGTGTCTCCCAAGTGTGCACCTAAACTACCAACTGTGCTCAAATAGTACCATGTGTGCTCTTAAGGTGTGTACTTGGTATCCAAAAGGGTGTAGTTGGAAAATGAGGAATTTGGATGACAAACAGGCATAGTATGTAGGCTCTAAGTGTTTTTAGGGATTTTTTAGGGTTTAGGTATGCAATGCAAGTTGTGAGAATATAGTTTAGGACTTTGGAACCTAAGGTGGACTTCCTAGTTACCAAGTGTGTCCCTAAGGTGTGCACATGGTAAAAATAGGGGTGCAATTGGTAAAATAGGTTGAAACTTGATAGTTTGAAAGGGATTGTGCAAGATATGAATGTTTTTTGAATTTTTGAGTGTTTAGGTATGTAATGCAAGTTGTGAAAGTGAAAAATGACCTAGGTTTATGATATGAAAGGTGTAACTGAGCTAAGGAGATGACACACAAATGAAAATACAAGTGATGTTTTAGACTTTTGATTAATGGATATGAAGATGATTCTAAGGTATGAAAAATGCAGATTGTGTTGGACTTTAGACTTTGGATTAGTGAAAATGAAAGGGTTGATGTATGCAACTTAAGATTGGATTATGCAAGGGGTTATGCTAGGGTTGATAATGGTGTTTAGGGTATACAAGATAGCAATATGGGATTATGTAAAGTGTTGGGTTTGACAAATGATTTGGACAAGTTTATTGTTGGGGATGTTTGTGGGATTTTGATACTTAGGGAAAATGCTAGGGTTTTGGACTATGAAAGGTAAAATGATTATGCAACTAGGGTTAATAAAAATGATGTTTAGGGAGACCAAGGATTTGATAATGCTATGAAAAGTGTATATAAGGTTTTGAAATTAGGAGAAAATCTTTGGAAAGTATCAATCTAAGAGTTTAACCTTATGAAGGTGGACTTTGGATCTTGACCAAAAGAGACAAAAATTTGAAAAAAGTCAAGTTGATAAAAAGGACAAGGTAAAATCCATCAAGACATAGATAGAGTTTGACTAAAGAAAGATGATAAAAAAGATAATAAAAAGACTAAGGTCAAGATCCTTCATCCACCAACATAAGGAGATACTCTAAGACTCATACTTTGTTCTGATTTTTAACCAAGTTCAAAGGGGTTCTAGGTTCATAATGAGGTTTATAAGGCGATCAAAATAAGGGCTATGTGAGATAGGTATGTAAGATGCAAGGATCCTAAGATGCAAAATGATGTTTAAAACATTATCAAAATGAGGACCTATTCAGGTATCAAGGGGTAATTCTAGGGTCTCAAAATGCAAGGTTCAAGAAAATTTAAACAGTGAAACTTGGCATCAATAAAATACCTTTCCAATTTGATGAATATTTCAAGTTGTAATTCAATTTGGTTTGCAAATGCAAGAATCTCCTGTTGCAATTTTCCTTCATGCTCTTCATGCTTTCTTCGATTGTTGGTGAATTCAAATGATCAAGAAATGACTATATAACCTTTAAAATTCTTTAATAAATTCTTAATTCTTACATAATTATATGCTTGTTCATCATAGGGTTTCTAACTCACTCAGATTACACATGATTTCCACTATGCTTGATTCACATAGAAAACTTGGCGAATACTACCATACCTTCATTATTCGGCAAAAATTGAAATTCCATTCATGCTTAGAAGTAACTATGAAACTTTTCATGCTTGGAAACAACATGAAAACTAACAAAACTATAGATTTCTTCCATGCTCTAACCAATCCATTGCATTTTAATTCATGCATATATTATCTTTTCAAATCTTAGATTCTTGGAACTTGTGCATAATATAACTTTGAAATATCAGTCCCACACATACCTTATGATTACTTAGTTGTGGGTGATGAGATCACCTGATCGATTGGATGAAGTGACCTCATATGAACTTGATGTATTGGAATATTTCTTCTTCTTCCATGTTTTGTTCATCTACATTTTTACCTTCTCAAAATTGACCTTTTTTTTGCCTTTATTATTTGTACTGCTTGGCATTGGTGATCTAGTTGGATAGTTTTTGTTGATATGACTAGTCTTTAAATAGATAAAGAATATAGTCTCATTCAACCATCAATTTTAGTTGCCTCTGAAATGTGTTCTAATGCAATTCTAAATAATGTGTTCATACTCTTGACAATAGTGACAATTGTACCTTGTATTGTAATCCCAATTATAGGATTTTCCATTTTGTTGTACCTTTGTCTTATTGTTTGATGTACACTTGGCATTAGATCTGCATTCATATGCTTTATATCCATACTTCTGACAATTGTGGCAATATCCTTCAAATTTTTTTGTACTTAAAGTCTTGGTCCTACATTCATGTGCCTGACATCCTTAATTATTGCACTTATGACAATGACCCTTGAATTTCTACCTAGGGTTTAATTTACATTGTTGCTCCTGCAAACATTTTTTGTATGACCTTACTTTCCATAATTATGACAAGTGGGTTTGTAGTTCTTCCCTTTGTTGCTTCTTTTTCCACCACTTTTAGATGATTCTCCTTCCTCAGTACTGGTGTATCCCAATCCAGTAGTATCATTGTTAGATCTAGGAGATCTCATCAGTTTGTCAAAGTATTTGATTGCTTCACTAGGTTTATTGAAACTTTCAATAAATTCCTTTTCTTTTCTTAGTTCATTCTTTAGGTGTTCATTCTTTAACTTTAGGTTCATGATCTCAATGTTCTTTCCATTCAATTCATGAATTTCAATCATCAAATGATTCATTATATTCATTTGCATGTTAGAAATGTTTTGTACATCTGATGTCTTCTCTTCTAGTTTGTTGGTCAGTGTTCTTTTGTCATCTTCAATCATGACTTTGTGTTCCTTAGCTTTCTTTTTCTACTCGATCACCTCACATAACAATATTGATTGGACTTCTTGTTTTGTCTCAAGATTTCTGACCTCTTCAATTAGGGCACCATTCTTTTCTATCAGATCTATAACTATTGCATAAGACTCACTTGAGTTTCTATTTGCAAACAATTTAGTAGTGTCTTCCTCTTGGTACTGAGTGTCATTTTTCTCAATAGCTATATCTTTTTGTCTCCTCAATGAATGATGCAATTCTTCTTTTGCTTCCATGAGTTGGTGTAGGGCAAGCTAGATTTCAATCTTTTGGTTCTCAATATATTTCCCAACTTGTAAACTTCCATCTTCAAGATCTTTCCTCAAAGTTGTAAAGCTTTCCTTTCTAGAGAACAAGGCTCTATTTACAAATTGTTGGAAAACACAATGGGAAAGTAAACTCTATGAGGGAGGTGAATTAATGCTTCACAAATTTAACCATAAAACATTCACCACACATCCATCTCATAATTTAGCATGTAAATTGAAATAGATAACTAAACATGTTCATCCATAGCATGAAACAAATAACACATAACACAATAAATTTGTTACCCAAAAACCCTTCAATGAGAAGGTAAAATAGGGGTGGGGATGACACCCAAAAATCTTCACTACTGTAGTTATAAAGTGTAGCCAATTAAGGTTACAATAATTTTGACTATAAACAATGGTCTAGCCTATGAAAGGTCTACCATGTTAAAGGCTTACAAAGACTCTTAAGTCTCACCTTGTTAAAGGATTTAAACACTTTGCTAAAAGTGTGCCTTGTTAGAGGACTTAAACTTGTAGTGAAATAAGCACTTGGTTAAGAGATTTCCACAAGCCTATTAAGGTTACCTTGTTAGGATATTTTTCTACATTACTTGTCAAATGATTCAACACCATGATCCTTCAGTTAGCACTGTATTGTTAGATGTCAAATCTTATCTTTCCTTGTGTGTACTTGATCCTTCTAATTAGTTATGTCTATAAATTTTAATGGATCTTAGTTAGTGGAGACATATCAATTATATTTCAGATTGATTTAATGATTTAGTGGACTTCTATACTCTTTATTGAGTGCTTGACTTATTAATTATATATGTTCTGATCTTAGATCTGGATGCCACTTTTATTGATATGATCTGCAGATACAAATGAGACTTATATGTATACCTATTGAAACACAACCAAGTAAGGTTATGACCCTATGTAATTATGTCCCAATAGATATACACATTAGTGTCTTTTCATAATAACTATTATATTATTAAAGAGACCCGATAACTAATCATAATACATACCTGTACATATCTGATGACAAGAGATGTCTCTCATTTCATTAATCGGTGTAACCAACAGTCATTGCAAGATATATATTATAATTGATGGTAATTATAAGTGATATAATATCACTCTATATTATCAAAGGTGAAACATTTGTATGAGACAATCAATATCTTCAATACCCTTACTACTAATATTCTTAACACTCTCTCTTTAGCAATGAGGGTTTGAAAAATTTATATATATATAGGTACCACTCAACTATGGTTTAATAATTATGGTGTGTGTAAAAATCTAGCCTGAAGACCCATAAAAATTTTCATGGTGTCTAGCAAAATTCAACCTGAAGAACCATAACAATTTTTGTGGTGTCTAGCAAAATCTAGTCCAAAGAATCATGATGGTTAATATGTAATGCAAGAGCATCCTGGGTTGGTGTGTTATCCTACTCATTTGTCATTGTCAAGTTACAATCATTGCCAAGTGCCAATAATTATGTAGTATAAGCCGAGTTGAAGTTATCCCATGTCATGTTAACACTCAGGTTAGCATGTTATCCCATTTCACTTTATAGTACGTGTTGAGTTCCACAGTGTGTGTTGAGTTATCCTTCATGTGACAAGTTATCTAGTGTGTTCTGAGTGACCCTTCATGTTCTAAGTGTTCCTATTGATGCCAAGTGTCAAAATTTTGGATGATTTTTCTATATTTTTTATACAAGCTAACTTGCAAGATTTATTTCAATCATGACATTTATGATAAGATATTGTCTTGGGATGTGTGCAAACCATCTTTGGATTGGCCTTTCTATTTTATAATGTTCTTGAATGTTCTATAAGTCATTTTGGAAAGTATAAATAGGGTGCTTAGGCTTAGAGTTAGGGTAGAATTGGGAAGTTTGAAAAGTTGGTTTAATGTGTCTCTAGAAGTGTGAATTTGAAGTTGGATCTTGGATATTGAATGTATATTGTATCTAGTCATAACCCAAAAGGCCTTATAGCTAGGCATGTCTACTAAATATTTGAAGAATCAATAAAAGAATATTGTTCTCTCTCTGTGGTGTTGTTCTATTTATGTGTTTGTGATGACGGGCCACACTACCCGTACCAACTCACAACCAAAATGCAACAATATGGAGATAGAGAGATGACAAAAATTCTTCATAAAGAATCCATTAATACTTGAAAATTCATTAGAAGAGATTACATTGAAAAGCTTACAATTCAAGAACTTCTATTTCTCGAACTTCCATTAGAAGAGCTTCCATTTCTTGAACTTGATTACAAATGATAATAGGCCTTTCTTAAATAGGCACTTACCACCCAAGGCATGATTTATCCACAACATTCTAGAATCTCCACAACCTTCTACAATATCTACAACCTTCTAGAATTTCCACCTAAATACAACTAAGCACCACTATGTGGCCCAATTAGAAAATTACATTTCTTTTGTGGATCACAACAAATATTAAATGCATGATTTAAGGAACTTTCCTCAAACTTCTAAGATGCCACCTACACACCTCGATTAATGGAATAACAACTATTTTTATTATTTTTCTATTTACGCCACCTATGCATCTTGAAAATAGAAATTCCTCTTTTCTCCTTTTTCCCTTATTTTATTTTTAAATTATTTTTCCTTCTATTTTTGTCACTTTCTCTCTCCTCCACAATTTTTTTCTTTTTCTTTTTTTTTTTTTCTATCTTTTTTTTTTTCTAATAATTTAATTTTCCCATGTAAGATGCTCCTGCATCAGACTCCCTTGGTAGATAGAAAAGTGTGTCCCACACTTTGATGTCAAAAGAAAGATATAGAACCATCTTCATCTTCACCACAAGCTTCCACCCCAACAGGGACAAGAAAACCAACATGCAAATCTTTCACATTTTTTTTTTGTTGATGCATGATGCTCCTGCATCTGACTCCCATGGTAGGAAAAATTTTGTGAATATGGATTCACAAAATGAAGTAGCCACTGTTGACAGATTTTTATTTTTTCTCTTCCTCCAACACATAGCTGGAACAAGTATCTGATGCTGAAATTTCTCCTTTGCAATGAACTCTATCCAAGTATAAATCTCATCCTCATCCAATCTTGTTGAAGTAATCAGACCTGTAATAAATCTAGCAACACCATACCAATCTTCCTTTGCATACCATACATCACGAACAAGATCCTCATGCAAACCATCATTAATATCTTTTAAACTCATATCAAAGACAACATCCCATGATTCATAAGAATTTACCTATTTGACATCTTCATCTTCGCTTGCCTCTTTTATGTCGTCAACAATGCACGTAACTACTCCACTTGCTTGATCTCCAACTAAGGCACTATACTCTTCCTCCATTGCTGCAATCTTTAAATCATCTTGATCTATTTTAGGTTCATAAATCTTGCCATCTTCATGCTCTTCCTCTTCTCTTTCATCTTCTTCAACTTCTGGTTCACAAATAATTTTCTCTTCATCTGCTTGCTCTTCCACTTTTCCAACATCTCTTTTTTGGTGACATGCTCTTCGTTTCCACAACTCAGCTGCTATTCATTCACTTGCTTCTGTAAATTAACTAGCAATGATTGTTGATTTCTTGCTCTAAATTTCTCAAGTCGAGGAATCCTTAGAATCCATCCAATCACAAAATTCATCTTCTTTCTCTCCTCCATAATCAAGTCTTTAGAAGACAAATCTAGTGCAATACAAGAACCTTGTGCAAACTGCCTCACAGTCGGCGATCTATCTACACAATCAAGAACTTCTTGACAAACTTCAACCAACTCAAGGTCCTGGTGCAAACTGCCTCACGTTCAGCGATCTGTCCGCACTCTCAGGAACTCCTGCTCTGATACCACTGATGGCGGGCCACACCACCCGTACCAACTCACAACCAAAAATGCAATAATATGGAGACAAGAGAGATGAAAAAATGCTTCATAAAACTTCCATTAATACTTGAAATTCATTAGAATATTCTCCAAATGGAAAAACTCCAAATTCTTACAATATAAGAGAGATTTTCTTACTAAGAGCTTCTACAAGAAATTACATCCGAAGAGCTTCTACTTGAAGAGCTTACACTTGAAAAGCTTCTATTTCTCGAACTTCCATTAGAAGAGCTTCCATTTCTTGAACTTGATTACAAATGATAATAGGCCTTTCTTAAATAGGCACTTACCACCCAAGGCATGATTTATCCACAACATTCTAGAATCTCCACAACCTTCTACAATATCTACAACCTTCTAGAATTTCCACCTAAATACAACTAAGCACCATTATGTGGCCCAATTAGAAATATACATTTCTTTTGTGGATCACAACAAATATTAAATGCATGATTTAAGGAACTTTCCTCAAACTTCTAAGATGCCACCTACACACCTCGATTAATGGAATAACAACTATTTTTATTATTTTTCTATTTACGCCACCTATGAATCTTGAAAATAGAAATTCCTCTTTTCTCCTTTTTCCCTTATTTTATTTTTAAATTATTTTTCCTTCTATTTTCGTCACTTTCTCTCTCCTCCACAAATTTTTTTTTTTTTTTTTTTTTCTAATAATTTAATTTTTCCATGTAAGATGCTCCTACATCAGTTTGCTTTTGTTGTGTTAACTCTACAAGGTTGGTTTGGATTGTTGGGTGTGCCTTTAGCCCTGGTTATTCTTTCCCTCCTTGCATTAGGTGGTATCAGTGCTTGAGATATATCCTTTTGGAGATTGGATTATGTAGAACCCTGATTTGGATTTGGTTGTAGGGTTGCAAATCTGCAGATTTGACCTATAACTTGCAGAGGATTATGATCTTGTATGAAATTGATTTGTAAAGATTATTTGAGGTAGAGGAAATGTTGATAATGCAATATTGGATACATTGAGACAAATTTCAGGTAGATAAGATGTTGTGGAGATAGCCTAGAGGAGAGGAGTGCATCTTGAGTATGTGAGTGATGATGAAGTAGTAGCACCAAACCCTAATCTAGAACCTCAAGAAGATCAAGATGAGGAAAGATTATTGAGAGTATTATCTAGGGCACATTCGAAGCCTATTGCAGAAGTTGTTCCTTATGATGGAAAGTTGGACATCGATGTTGTGTTGGATTAGATCTTTGATATGGAGAAGTTCTTTGAGTATGAAAATACTCCTGATAATAGGAAGATGAAACTTGCAGTTACTAAGTTGAAAGGTCATGCTTCACTATGGTGGGAGCATTTGCAAACTGATAGACAAAGGAGAAGAAAGGAGAATATAAGAACTTGGGTGAAGATGGTGAACAAGGTAAAGAAAAAATTCCTTCCTATTGATTACCAAGTTAGCTTGTTGAGAAAGATGCAAATTTTGAGGCAAAGAGACATGACTATGAAAGAGTATACTAAAGAATTCTATAGATTGGACATTTGATCTGGACATGTGGATGATGATGTTGATGTTGAGAAAATTTCAAGATATCTAAATGGATTGAGATTTGGAATTTAAGATGAAATAAGTTTTGTGTTCAATTGGAAAGTGTGGAAGAAGCATATAAATATGTGTTGAAAGTTAAGGAGATCTTGACAAAGAAGCATGAACAAAGACAAAGAGGTAGAGGTGGTAGATTTTAGAGAGGCAGAGAAAGATCTTATGGTGAAGGTGGCAGATCTAATAGTTTTGTGCAAGATAAAGACACATTTGAATGGAAGAATAATGAAAAAGACAAGATCGAGTGGAAATATGGTAGTTCATACTAAGGAGGTACTGGTTCTTACCAAGCAAGAGGTAATTCTTATTCTAGAGGTGGATTTTGTGGTAATTGTTTCAAATTTGATAAAGAAGAGCATAGATCTTTTGAATGTAGATCCTAAAAGTGGGCAAGGTAATAGAAATGTTATGATTCAAGAAGACATTGAGAGTTCACCAAGTAGACTTGAGGGTGGAGAAAATCTGATGGTGAGAAGAATCTTATGTAATAAGGGAAGTGATGAAGAACCTATTCTTAGAAGAAGTCTTTTCAAGACCAGATGTAAGATGGCTGGAAAATGTTGCAAGGTGATCATTGATAGTGGAAGTTCTAAAAATTTGGCATCAAAAGAGTTGGTTCAAAAGTTGCAATTGCAAAGGATGAAGCATCCCAAACCCTATCATGTTTCATGGATCAAAGATGAGCATAAGATATTGGTAAGTGAGAAATGTATTGTGAAGTTCAAGATTGGATATTACTTTGATGAAGTGTTGTTGATATTGCTACGGATTGTTGTCATATTTTGTTGGGTAGACCTTAGAAATATGATAGATATGTTGTGCATGATGGAAAATTGAATTAATATACTCTATGGGTGAATGGGAAGAAGAAAATATTATTGCCTTTGATTGAAAGTCCAAATGAGGTTAAGCATGCTACTATGAGAATTTGCATGGTTAATGGAAAGGAATTTGAAAAAAGAGGTGAAGCAGAATCAAGTTTGTTTTGCAATAGTTCCTAGAGGACTAAGTGTTGGTAGTAATGACTGAGTAGAAGAAGTTGGTAATGGTCGAGTGATAGTAAAAACTGGTGATATTGACTAAGTACTAGTAGAAATTATAGAATTGTTGAGAAAGTATAAGGAGATTGTTATAGAGGATATTCCTAATGGTTTACCACAAGTGAGAAGCATAAATCATTGTATGGATCTGATTCTTGGAGCTAGTTTGTCAAACAAAGCCCCATATAGATTGAAACCTACAAAGAATGAAGAACTTAATAGACAAGTGCATGAACTTTTGTAGAAAGGTTTAATCAAAGAAATTTTAAGTCCATGTCTTGTACCTATTGCATTAGCACCTAAGAAGAATGGATAATGGAGAATGTATATTGATTCTAGAACTATTAACAAGATCATAGTGAAATATAGGTTTCTTATGCCAAGGATGGTTGACATTATGGATTGTTTGAATGGAGCAAAGTATTTTACCAAGATTGATTTTAAGAGTGGCTATCATCATATCAAAATTAGAGAAGGTGATAATTAGAAGATTTCTTTCAAGACAAAATATGGTTTGTATGAATGGTTGGTTATGCCTTTTGGTTTGACTAATGCTCCTTGTACTTTCATGACGTTAATGAATGAAGTTCTAAAAATATTTTTGGGTAAGTTTGTGATTATTTATTTGGATGATATTTTGATATTTAGTAAGGCTAAGGAAGAATATATTGAGCATGTTAGATAAGTATTGCAGAGGTTGAAAGAGGAGAAGTTGGTGATTAATATGAAAAAGTGTTCTTTTATGTAAGAGTAGATCATGTATTTGGGATTTTTTATTTTAGCTAATAGTTTGAGAATGGATCCTAAGAAGGTTAAAGAAATTTTGGAATGGCCTACACTTGAGAATGTGGGTGAGGTAAGATCATTTCATGGTTTGGCTAGTTTTTAAAGGAAGCTTACAAAGAATTTTAGTGTTGTTTGTAATGTTATGACTGAGACAATATGAAGAGATAAAAAGGAATTCAAATGAACACATGGAGTTGATAAGAGTTTTGAGACTTTGAAACAAAAGGTTGCTAAGTTACCTGTATTATCTTTTCCTAATTTCAATAAGGTATTTCAAGTTTAATGTGATGCAAGTGGTAGTGCAATAGGAGCAGTATTAAGTCAAGAAGGTAAACCCATTACTTTCTACAGTGAGAAGTTGAATGATGTTAAAAGAAAGTATTATGTGTATGATCAAGAGTTTTATGCTATTGTTCAAGCTTTGAAGAAGTGGAGACATTATTTGATTCCTAAGAATTTTGTGTTGTATACTAATCATAAAGCTTTACAGTACTTGGGAAGTCAACATAAATTGAATCAGAGACATATGAAGTGGGTTGAGTATTTGCAAAGTTTTACATTCGTGATTAATCATAAGAGTAGAGTTAGTAATAGAGTAATTCATGCATTAAGTAGAAGATATTCTTTGTTGACTGAAATGAAGGTTGAAGTTCTTGATTTTGATCAAATAAAAGAGTTGTACAATACTAACCTTAATTTTTCTTAGGCATGGAGAGAGCGCAGAGCACCAAACTTAACAAATCACATAAGTACGATGAATATTTTATTCAAGAAGGTATGTTATTGAAAGGTATTTAGTCGAGTATCCCTAGAAGTTATATGAGAGTTAATTTGATTAAGAAAAAGCATAGTGTTGGATTGGCTAGACATTTTAAAATTGATAAGATATTGAGTTTGTTGAAAGAGAAGTATTATTGGCCACAGATGTATAAGGATGTTTAGAAATTTGTAAGGAGTTGTGGAGTTTGTCGAGTTGCAAAAGGAGTAAGTCAAAATACTAGATTGTATACACCTATTTTTATTCTTAAGAAACCTTTGACTGACATCAATATGGATCTTGTTCTTGGATTGCCTAAAATAGCAAAGGGGTATGATTCTATATTTGTTGTTGTAGATAGATTTTCTAAAGTGGCTCATTTTATACCATGTAAGAAGACATCATATGTTGAGCATGTTGTTGAACTTTTCTTCAAAGAGATTGTTAGATTGCATGGATTACCAAGAAGTATTATTTCTAACAGGGATAGTAAGTTTGTTGGTTATTTTTGAAGAACTTTGTGGAAGAAGATGGGTATTGAGTTGAAATTTAGTTCTACATTCCATCTGTAGATAGATGGACAGACAGAGGTTGTAAATAGAAGCTTGGGTAATTTGCTGAGATGCTTAGTTAGAGATGAACCACATAATTGGGAGATGGTATTGGCACAAGCTAAGTTTTCATATAATAATTTTGTGAATAGAATGATAGGTAAGAGACCTTTTGAGATTATTACTAGAATGGATCCTAGAGGGGTATCAAATTTAAGGAATTTTGTCGATGAAGAAAAGAGATGTGTTGCAGGAGAAGAATTTATTGATTTTATGGAGTCTTTGCATAAGGAAGTGAAGATAAAGTTGGAAAAAAGTAATCAGAAGTACAAGGAGAATGTTGATAAGTCTAGAAGACATCATATTTTTGAAGTTGGTGATGAGGTGATGGTTCATTTGAAGAAAGGAAGATTTTTAGTTGGAACATACAGTAAGTTGAAGATGAAGAAGTTTGGACCTTGTAAGATCTTGAAGAAGTTTGATAGTGAAAATGCTTATGAAGTTGAGTTACCTGATGACATGGATATATCTCCTATATTTAATGATGTTGATTTGTATAAGTATCATGAGTCAGATGATGGATTTTTTGTACCTAATGATTATCCTAAGAAGTAGATTGAAGAGGTTGAATAGATATTAGATCAGAGAGTCAATAAAAGAACAAGAGGAAAAGAGTACTATGAATATTTGTTAAAGTGGAAGAGTAGACCAGTTGAAGATGCTACATGGATTTCTCAATTTGAGTTGGATTTAGCTCAGGTTGTGACATCTCAATGATTCAAGAGAATCATTTCTTTCTACCCTGGTTGTCTGATGTAGGAGCATCCTAGGTTTACATGCTATCCTACTCATTTATGTTCATTCTGCTAGTTTTTGTTGAGTTACAATCATTTTCAAGTGCCATTAAGTTTGTAGTATAAGCCAAGTTGAAGTTATCCCATGTCATGTTAACACTTGGGTTAGCGTGTTTTCCCATCTCACTCTATAATATGTGTGGAGTTTCATAGATTGTGTTAAGCTATCCTTCATGTTCCAAGTTATCCAGTGTGTGCAAAGTGACCCTTCATGTGTCAAGTGTTCCTACCGATGCCAAGTATCAGCATTTTGGATGAGTTTTCTGCATTTTTGATGCAAGCCAACTTGCAAGTTTTATTTTGATCACGATTTTTATGATAAGATCTTATCTTGAAATGTGCGAGACCATCTTTGGGTTAGTCTTTCTATTTTGTAATGTTCTTGAATGTTTTGTAAGCCATTTTGGCAAGTATAAATAGGGTGTTTAGGTTTAGAGTTAGGGTGGAATTGGGAGGTTTGAAAAGTTGGTTGCATATGTGTCTGGAAGTGCAAATTTGAAGTTGGATCTTAGATATTGAGTGTATATTGTATCTGTCCATAACCTAGAAGGCCTTACAACTAGGTATGTATGTTGAATATTTGAAGAATCAATAAAATAATTTTGCTCTCTCTCTCTCTCTCTCTCTCTCTCTCTCTCTCTCTCTCTCTCTCTCTCTCTCTCTCTCTCGTGTTGTTCTATTTGTGTGTTTTCTTTCATTCTGTTAACTTTGCAAGGTTGGTTTGGATTGATGGGTGTGCCTTTGGCCCTAGTTATTCTTACCATCTTTGCATCAATATGTTAGAAAAAATGTGGCCTAAATAACCATAATAATTTTCATGGTGTCTGAAAAAATCTGGCCTGAAGAACCATGATAGTTATCAATGTGTCTAGCAAAATCTAGCCTAAAGAACAATGATAACACTTTCCTTCATCATTTAGAAGGTTGGTCAAATATTGATAAGATCATCACCTTACAATAGTGACATTAAACACATGAAATATCATCACCTTCCATTTTACAAGTTTGCAAACTATCTAATTTTTAATATTCATGAATATATATATATATATATATATATAATTTTAAAATTACAATTTCAAATTTTTCATACCAAGTTTACCTCTGAAGTACTCTAGTTTCACTCTTGCAAGAGGCTTGGTAAAAGTATTAGAATTTTGTTCATCAGTGCTAATATAGATCAACTTGATCACATTTATGTCAACCATGTCCCTAATATACTGGTATGGAGTTTCGATGTGCTTCAATTGATTGTGGAACACTAGATTAGTAGAGAGTTGGATCACTGTGGGATCTAATTTCCTTCCAAATAATCCAAATAATAGCTTCCATAACTATACTACTTCATGTGCTCCCATGGAAGCTGCCATGTATTTAGCTTCAGTAGAGCTCAAAGCAACTATAGGTTGTTTTTCTACTAACTAGGATAGCATTGTTGATCCAAGATTGAAACAACATCAAGTTATACTCTTACAGTTTAAGGAGCATCCAGCCCAATCAGAATCAATATAGCCTTCAAGTTTAATCTCAATATTTATGTACATTAGTCCAAGACCAATTATGCCACATAGATATATCAAGATGTGTTTTACTGCCATTAAATGTATCTTCTTGGGATCACACATAAAGTGACTTAATACATTTGTGGCATAGCATATATTGGGCCTAGTATTTACCAAATATATGAGAGACCCAATAATTTTTTTGTAGAGTGTGGGGTCAATA
This sequence comes from Cupressus sempervirens, assembly GCA_028749045.1. Lineage (NCBI taxonomy): Eukaryota > Viridiplantae > Streptophyta > Pinopsida > Cupressales > Cupressaceae > Cupressus > Cupressus sempervirens. The sequence continues at coordinate 321,552,703 of CM053791.1, forward strand.
GATTCTGAATTCATTGCTTCTTCTTTTAGTTTGTGTAGATTAGTTTCCATTGGAGTTGCAAGTGGTTTTTTGTCCATCATTCCAAATCTATTCAAGGTGTCCTAAGTGTATTTACCCTAATTTAGAAAGATATGATCTTTCTTTTGACATACTTCTAGGCCTAAGAAATAATGTAGTAGACCTACATCCTTCATTTCAAATTCAGCTATAAGATCTTGTTTGCATATTTCAACTAGATGGTTAGCATGGGCACACATAAATCAGAGTGAACTAGTTCCACAACTGATTTAAACTTGTGTTCACTAGGAGGAAAATATTTTTTAATGTTCTTTCCTAGAGCACATCCTTTACAAACACCAATGTGTTTTGAACTTAAACTCAATGTTCTAGACGTGATTTTCTCTACATTTGGAAGTGAACTAAATCCAATATCTCCAAGTCTTCTATGCCATACTTCATTGGAGTTTGTTACTTCAATATTAAGAGCATGCTTTTAGAGATTTAATAATTTATATAAGGTCCCATCTGTGGTTCCTATGGTGATGGCATTTTTTAGATTTAAGTTTTTAGGCCAATAGAGAACTTTGTCTTTGTTGAAAGTGACTTGGAATCCTTCATCAGCAAGTCTAGAAATTGAAATTAGGTTTCTTTTTATACCTAGTACAAAAATAAAATCTTTTAATTTTAGTGTAACTCCAGCCCTTAGTTGTATAGAATAGGTCCCAATTCCTCTAACTAGATGGGTAGAATTATCTCCAATGGTGACTCCTTTAGAGATGTAACTTTCAAGGGTTTCAAATTTATCTATGAATCCTATTATATGATGGGAAGCATCACTATCTATTATCTACACATTTTCATTAGAGTTTATCTCACTTGATAATGCAAAATAGTATAATAGATTTTCATCTTTCTTTGTTATAGCTAAAGAAGCTAAGATGTTTTCCCTTTCCAGAAAATTTTTGAAAGAATTTCTAAGTTTCTCACATTTATAACATTTAACTTTAGAAAAATCTTTACTTTTATAATTTTGAATTTCTTTCTTTTTGTCCTAATTCTTTCCTTTAAATTTCCTCTTTTTTGTCTTTGTAATTTGAAACTAAAAAAAGAGCCTGATTTTCTCCCTCTTGATTTGAGATGGTCCCTCTAGAAATTAGCCTTGATTCTTCTAATATGAAATCATTCTTTAGTTTATCAAAAATAGGTATAGTAGGTTTGTTGATTACTTGAATGAATGCTTCCTGTGATAATGGTGTTGGTGTAAATAAGTATTTACTTATTACACATTACTTAAGTTTACTTAGGTTAATGCATTATTTTATTATTTATTTGGTGAGACACTTAGGATTTTTCGTATGCTTATGAGTTTTCATGTTGATGACACTCAAGTAATTAACTCTAATTCAGCACATGGCGTCTACAACACTGGAGTTTGCATAATTAACTGAGTTGTCATGTAGACAACATAGTTATTTGCACTCATAATTTAGCACATGGTATCTGCAACATTATTTTGTGTGCTACACCTTTGTAGGCTTATCATCTCATCATTGCACTTACTCCTGTGCTTAATGGAAGTTAATCCATATCTAGTGGACATGTGCCTAGTTGTATGACTTATCATGTTGCTAATTCCTATGCATTCTAGAAGCATTCCAGAGGCCTTTATATATAGGTACTCCTAGTGTACTTACAATCGATATTGAATGAATATTATATCATCATTCTGATCATACTCTCTTTGGTCTACTATTGTACTTGTACTTGAGTTCCTTGGTCTTGGGTGATTTTTCCCTAAGGAAAATTCTTACAAATGGCAATCCTCTAAGTGCTATTATTGATATTTCTTAATCTTCTAGTTTTCTTCCAATAACATTTAGCTAATTTTTAATTTTGGAAATCTTTGCAAAATATGATGAGATTGTTTTCCCTTTACTAATTTTAGTATTCATTAGTTGATTTTTCAGTGTAATCAGTTTACTTGAGTTGTTGATTTCAAATGTATCCTTAATTGTTTTGAATACTTCAAGTGTTTTCTTTAGATCTAATATAGATGGAAGGATATGATCTTTTACGGAATCCATAATGATTTTCCTGGCTTTATTATTTTGTCTTTTCCAAGTGGTCTTTTCTTCCTCATCTTCAGGAATTGAAATATATGACTCAATAAAAGATTCAAGTTCTAATTCTTCAAGAATTGTAGTAATTCAAATTTTCCAAGAAAAGAAATTCACTTCTCCTTCAAGATTTTCCTCTACTCTTACATTATTTGACATATTGTCCCCTTTAATTATAAAATCAAAATGATAGTCTTTCTACCAATTAGGCTTTGATACCATGTAATGTTTAATGTATCTTAGTTGGTGGAGACGTATCAATTATATTTTGAGACTAATATATATACCTATTGAAAAAAAACCAAGTAAGGTTATGATCCTACATGATTATGTCCCAATAGATATATGCATTAGTGTCTTTTCATAACAACTATTATATTATTAAAGAGACCTGATAACTAATCATAATACATACCCGCACATACCTAATGACAATAGATGTCTCCTATTTCATTAATTGATGTAACCAATAGCCATCGCAGGATATGTATTATAATCGATGGAAATTATAAGTGATATAATATCACTCTATATTATTAGTGGTAAAATATTTGTATGAGACTATCAATATCTTCAATACTCTTATTGCTAATATTCTAAACAACGTGTCCTATCTCCTCTCTTTGCTTTCCTATATTCTCTCTAACTCATTCTATAATTTGTAACATTATCACAACCTCCATAGCCACGATGAATGGTCTCTGCATTTAGAATTCATCTCTCTTGCATCTCCTTCTCTTCCTTTATGCCTTACAAACTATTTAGTTTTTGTCTCCTTAAGTAAACACAAGTTGGCTAGGGTTAGGTTAGAATCAATAGCTAATGTTGATCCATTTTGATACTTAGAACGTCCCTCAATTTTATTGGTTACATGTACTTCATAGGTATTCATAATATGTATATGCATACATCTTCTAGAATCATAAGACAATCATTAAGTCAGCCTAAAAATAGTTTACATGGAAGTTTGTGCCATTACAAACAACTATCTCAAAAATTGTTCACTCAAAAATTGAAGTCTTTGATGCTCAGTATTCACTATATCTTCAATGTTCTAACTTGCATACTCTATTTACTTGGCTTATGAGTGACTCAGAACTAACTATCTACTCAACACATACTAGTGTTTGACACTAAGTATGTATTTTACTCAGCATGTATTATCTCGCAACTTATGCTCAGCATGCTTTGATCACTCAGCTCGTACTGATTGCTTGACTTTCTCTAATCACTCAGCTTGGACTTTGATTTTGTTGAATAATGGCTAAGTGTTTTGTTACTACCTTTTCAAAACCAAACTAAGATTAACACTCCCTACTAGGTCAAGTGGTCAAGTTAGGCAACTTGTATTTTGAATTTTTGGGGTTTGATCTAGTGGTTGGATTTATGTTCCCTAACCTAGAAAAACTTGTCAAAATCTAGTTCCTATACTTTGTATGAGCATAACGTCATTTTTTCAAAAATCCTTTATTTACAAAAGTTGTTCCTAAACCCAAATTTGAAGCCTAATTTGATGCAGAACCTCACCTTGGAAAACTTAGGAGGAAATAAATCACTCAACTAAGTCTGCACCAAGGGGTTCATACACCTTTTGGATCTATAATTCTACTCAACCCAAATTGGATCTATCTAATTCTCTTAATATTGGATCTATCTAATTCTCTTAATACCGACTAATATGTAGACATGCGATAAGAGCCTCTTCAACCTCCTATAGCAACATTAGCTTTCCTACACTGACTTAATGGAAACTAATTGGACTCTTTCTTTATTGTAATTAAAATACATAAACAACTTTAGTCACCTTTGAATGTAAAATTGGGGACCCAAAAACCAATCGCAAACTAACCATCGAATAACATTAATCAATTTTCTAGCATATACCACCTTCTACATGCATGGTTTTAGAACTAAATAATAGACTAATGGTTGATCATGAAATTCTTAGTTGTTAACAACATCTACAAATTCCTTATGTGAACCAACCTTTACCATTGTCACATATCAACTATGTGACTTAAACACATTGATGAATATTGTAATCACCTAAAAATTGTCATCTAGACTACTAGCCCCCCTTCTCAACATTTTGGCTAAATTAATTAATAATTTTCCTAGTTCAAATTTCTAAGAATCAATTAATTTGATTATAACCTATAGTTTGACTATGTTTTTCTAAGTTCATATTTGATTAAAAGAACATGTCCCCTTTTAATTTAAATAAAAGACTCCGTTCTTCTAACCCACTCAATGTACACACATAAAGTCATTTTCCTATTTACAAATTACAAGAAAAGGCTTTGTCTCACATGAAAAGTCAATTCCTTTTCATTGGTTGACTTGCTCTTACACATGGATCATTCCAAAAGTCAACCCCCACCCTTGATCATCCATCTCTTGATCTTGATCTCAACCATCTGTACACCTTTAAATGAAAGAGCTCTCCCCTTCTCAAAAGATCCATATTCTTGAGTATTGTTATGTTGCAGGTTTATCAATTGATCTACTTAGAGCTTGTGGAGAACTTCAACCTTTTTTATAATTCTCTCATCACCATTTCATATTAGCCTAGATTCATCTTGCATAGTAGTTTAGTTCATTATGTAGTATCTAAAATCACATAGTTTAACTAGTTTGGCTATTGTAACACTCTCATTTTTATTAGTCTATTCTACCTTAGTTTCATTCTTGTATTGCATGGATGATAGATATCATGAGGTAAGATGCATATCATTCTAGCTTAGTATCATCCTTGTCTTTTGTTTTTTGCAAGACCGCACTCGAAGGTTATCTTGGCACTTATGCCTTGATACAGATGTAATATTGCTATACCAAACCTAGGGAATCTAATTGCATTAGGCCATCTTGATTTACATGTCTTTGATACTTAATTTGGGTTCCCACATTCCTATATGATATAGATCATATTCATATCCTCATAGTTATACTAGTGATGATTGTATGATCTTACAATGTCCTTAATAACTGCTCGATGATGAAATTAGAGTCTAAATGTTTTGTGTTCCTTGCAAGTAAACCACTTTGCATACTAGTTTTCATCATAGGCTCATTTTATTTTAGTCTTTCATTTCTACATATGGGAGAACTCTCCCTTCATCTTTTCTTGGGCATATCAGCTAACGGCTTTCATATCTCTTTCATTTTCTTCTTGATCATGCCTTTTCATTCTCTTGATCTTTAACATTGCTTCTTTGATATCCTATCATCACAATGGGTTAATCTAAAAATCACATCCAATCTATCCAAGTATTACATTTTCAAAACACGAGTCTACATCATTCACATGAGAGAGATCCATAAGCATATCAATATGAACACAAAACTAAGCATACATGAGCAGGAGATTGAAACATCACATGGAAACATGAACTCAAAAATGTTGAAACATCCATATACAACATTCACAGAATGGGGCAAGTACACAAGAACATCGCTCAAATCTAGTATTTCATATATATGTCAAATGTGTCAAAGTACATATACAATATGGGACCCAAAACCTAGATCAATGTCTCAAAATACATATGGTACAATAAAAATGTCATCAAAATATCAGCCTGCACCTAATATTGGCTTTCCCCCTCATGAGTAGGTTGTTCATGGGGAGGAGTTTTTGGTGCCCTCAATGGTGATTGATCCAACCTACCAACTCTCTCTAACTACATAGGTACCCATTGGTCTACCAAATTGTCGCAATATACATGTCATGGTAATAGGTCACCCTAGTCATTTGTTACTCCACCTCCCATTGAGCCTCTACTAAATCATCCTTTAGAGATCTATCTCATGTCAGCCTCTACTCACACATCTACTAGCTATTGGTCTTTGATTACAATGGTTTTACTCAACCTATGTAGCTCTACCTCTAGGGCCTAGATCCTGGCATCCTGGTCATCCTCCTCTCCATCTCCATAGATAGGTTGCTCCTATTGTGCCTTTTCCCACCACCCTCTCTTGCATCTTAGTGGATGCTCCTCCTCCTCATCCCCTCTCACAGCTTTGTCCCACATCCATCTCCTCCTACCAGACTGGGAACTACTTCTGACCTCCATACACCTACCACTCATGCTTCCACCTCTGCCACCATCTCCTTCATCTCACCCCTATCCTGCTACCATAGGTGGGGCATCTGGTTGTGTAAATCTAGGGAAAGGATACCTCTACATCTCATACATATATGCTGGGTTTTCTCTCACATCTACCACATCTAGGTGACTATCTCAAGGCTCTCGCATACAAAGTTATTGTATCTCTCAAGATGACCTGATAATCCAACATAGGTAGCCAACCCTATGCGTCCTCCTCAAGGAAATGTACATAAGTAGTAGTCTCTATTGAGATCCCCTACCACTAGCCAAACAAATGCCATACCCAACTAATGACAAAACAATCTGCTATCTCTGAATGTCTCCCCACTAGTGATTGACTATAGTGCATATACTTTAGCTCCCACACATTAGACCATCTATGTCACTCATGGTATGGCCGCCAGACAAAAGAAGTGAGCTCATCAAAGAGACATCGATAGTAAGTCACATATTTGTTGTGACTCATTAGAATGAACCTTGTATACCTAAAAAATGAAGTGCTCATTGCCCTCTCATGGCTTCACTTAGGGTCAAATCATGGCAATAATAACAATATTCTTGCACACCCATAACTGGGCCAGCATTGTACCACATGTCCATGTCTACCCCTCTTAGTAGGCCATGTCATGAAGCTCCCAATAGATATCTATAAGAATCACGGGTCCCCATACCATCCTTCAGGGTCACCCCAACAATTTTTCTACCAATCTCCCCCATCCTAATGGGAAGCCCTTCTGGCCCCTATTGGTAACAAAAGCTTGAGAAACCAACAAGCGCAAAAGCTAAGGTAATAGACACTCAACCTCATACTCATCTATGAGCCTCTTCCACCTCAAGTGGTGATCCAAGATGGTCACATCTTGAAATATCTATTCAACTGCTAGTCCCCCTCTATCACAGTCTGATCATAATAAACCTGTGACATGCAAAAACTCATGTTAGTACATCTCATATGGGTATTAGAAACTTAATAATAAATGAGAAACCAAACATAAAACTTACTAGATCTTCATAGCATGGTACATAAAGGATGTGATATACATCTTCCAAGGTGATAGTAGCCTCACCCATTGATAGATGGAAATTGTTGTGCTTGTTGTGCCACCGCTCAGCTAAAGCACTTAGTAATCCATGGTTAGCCTATATATGGGGCATGTGTGTCACCCACTTCAGCCCCATGCTCAATATAGTGACCTTCTCATCATCATTTAGATGTTGAAGGATGCACAACCCCACCACTTTGAAGACTTTGATATGAAACATAGGAAAAACAATCTACAAAACTAAGACAAACGCACATCAAAAACATCAAGATCTACTATGAACACCATCAACCAAGCAAAATGACAACAAACAGTACTCAAACACATAGAAAAATCTCAAAAAAAATTGTATGACACTTCTTACTATGTGTAGGTAATATTTTATGCTAATTAAATATCATGTGATACTTCTTATAATATCGAGGTGATACTTTTCACCCAAGCAACATTTTGCACCATGTGAGATGACATTTGGGTATATCTAGGGTGATACACTTTGTCAAGTTGTGTGATACTTTCAGTTTGACAAAAATATCATGTGATTTTCTTAAAGTATATTTGCAATACTTTTAAAGAGTCACTCAATATTATTTTTTTCAAAATCCTTAAAACACCAAAAAAATGAAATAACTGCTTCAAAAAAGTGAAAAAAATTTATGACTTATCGAGGTCGCATACTCAAGTGGTTGATTATGTAACTGGTTATGCTTGAAATGGAATCTATGGGTCAAAACACCTAATAAATCCATATTCTATGTCCAAAATCACCCAAAAGCTCTCAAAATCAAAAAAGACAAATGAATTGAAAATGACCTTAGAACCCTTATATAGTCCTCCGATCATATTTTGACTCATTTTTCAAACTCTTCATAATTCCACATGCACCCCTAGCTAATTTTGATGTCTCGGATCTATTTTTTAGATTAAAATAGAAATCCAAGTTCATTTTGATAGTCAAAATCACATTTCAAAATTCTACCTTCTTCTAGGTTGTTAGCTGACCTTTTGAGGTCTAATCATTGAATCTTCATTGGGGCATCTTCATTTGTCCATGTCTTCATCATTTCTACACTCCATACCTACTTAAATTCACATATGTCACTTCTAAATCACATTTCTACTTGATTTGACCTAATTTACATACTTTATCCTTCATGGTCAATCATGGTCAAACTAGGGCATTCTATCACTCTGTAATAGTCACTCTTTGGTCCTAATATCATATCTATCATCATGGACTTTGCTATATCTTGATTTTCTCATATCTAGCTCATTCCTATACTCTCTTTACCTCATTTCAATTTTGATCCTGACGGGGCAGAAATACTTTATCATCGCTTGCTACAGCTATCTATTTTTTAGGAGCATATGTTTGATCTTTTCATTTTCTCTTGATCTATCTACTTTTCTTGGTGTTAATACTCTTCTTGAGTTTTGATATCATCTCTATCCTAGTGTTTAGTACTATAGCTATCAAACTATACATTCAAGACTTGTTATCTCTTTCTACATTTCATTCTTCAGAATCATATCTCTTTATCTATTGCTACCTACTTGGCTTATGTATTTTTTGATGTCATTTGTTCCTAGATTGATAACACATTAGTCAAAGAGGGGAAAATGTAATCATCTAGAAATGGTCACCTAGACTACTATCCTCCCTTCTCAGCATTTTGGCCAAATTAATTAATCATTTTCCTAAGCCAAATTATTAAAAATCAATTAATTTGATTATAACCTATAGTTTGACTATGTTGTTCTAAGTTCATATTTGATTAAAAGAACATGTCCCCTTTTAATTGAATAAAATTCCTCATTGTTCTAACCCACACAATGTGCACACATAAAGTCCTTTTTCTATTTACAAATTAAAAGAAAAGGCTTTATCTCACATGAAAAGTCAACTCTTTTTCATTGATTGACTTGCTCTTACACATGGATCATGCCAAAATTCAAACCCCACCCTTGACCATCCATCTCTTGATCTTGATCTTGACCATCCATGCACCTTTAAAAGGAAGAGCTCTCTCCTTCTCAAAGGATCCACATTCTTGAGTATTATTATGTTGGAGGTTTATTGATCAATCTACTTAGAGCTTGTGGAGAACTTCTACTTCTTGTCTAAATTATCTCATCACCATTTCATATTATCTTAGATTCATCTTGCAGAGTAGTTTAGTTCATTTTGTAGTAGATTAAATCACATAGTTTAACTATTTTGGCTATTGTAACACTCTCATTTTCATTAATCTAGTTGCATTGTGAATATTTGATGCAGGAGCATCCTAAGTGTAAAGGCAATCCTGCATCACCCAAAAATATTTTATTTTTAGTCATTTCTATTTTAATAAGGACTAGTAGACAGGATGGTTACTATTTATAAGAACTTTCTATTTTTAGTAATTTTATCATATGAGCTTGGAATGTTCTCATTTTCTACAAGAAGGTTCATTTTAGAGATATAAGCTTACCATAAAAATCTCATTGCTCTAGCTTAAGTATCAGAGAAGTTATTGCAAACTTTTGGTGGACCAATTTGTAGAAAAATATGAAGGCTCACCATTAGAGGCCTTAGACTACTCGAATGAGGTCCAAAAACTCGATGGAAGGGTGCTAATGCAATTTTGGTCCTGTAGATTAGAAGCTGGCATTTCTAAAAAGTGGTTATAATAGCCAATCTAAGAAACGGTTCATGAGTTATGGCCTTCCAAAGTTGGGTTACCCGAAACTTCTAAAATAATTGTCAAAGATGTATTTGGCCGACTCTATATGTTTTGTTAGGGTCTGTTGGCCCTAGGTATTAAGTTTAGGCATCTAGAACCTTCCTAGGTGGCATAAAACTACCTATATAAGAAAGGCCTAAACATTGTCTAGGACAGCTCTGGGTGATAGTTCGTAGCTTATCTTGCAAATTATTGTATTGAACGCACCCATGTGGGTTAGCATATTGTATTTATGAATTCTATAAGTCCACATTTGCAGTGCAAATAAGAAGTCCATATTTTGTTCTTGCATTTTTTATTGTTTCTTTGTTTCTGTTATGAGTTTATGGTATTAAGGGGAGCACCCTACATCAAGTGGTATCAGAGCTAGAATTTTTGAGTGTGTGGATACATCACCAATTGTGAGGTAATTTGCACCAAGACTATGGTTTGGGTTGAGTGTGTAGACAGATTGTCAATTGTGAGGCAGTTTGCACTAGGGTTTCAGTGGAAGTATGAAAATGCCTCCACAAAGAAAGTGTAGTGGAAGATTTGTAGGTGTTACACCTAATGGTTTCTAAGTCCTCCAAAGGAAAATGCAAGAATTGGAAGAAAAAATGTGAAGAGAAATAAATCTTCCTGTAAGAGATGAAAGCAAGGATGAGGAGAAAGTAGAAGAAAATGTCAAAGCAGAGGTAGTTCTAAATCTAGAGGAAGAGAGGATTTTTAGGGCCATCTCTAAGATTAGAAAAAGACCTAAGGTTGAGGTTCCCACATTTTTTGAGAAATCTTAACCTAGAAGAGCTAATCAATTGGATCAATGAACTAGAGGAGTACTTTGAGTATGAAGATATTGATGACCCTAATAGGGTCAAGTTTGAAAAGGAAAAATTAAAGGGACATGTGAAGATCTAGTGGTAGGAGGTTTAGTTGGAGTGAAATAGAAAGAGAAAGGAAAAAATACTAGATGGATTCGGATGAAAGATAAACTAAAGCAAAAATTCATTCTTGTGGATTATGAGCTTGATCTATTGAAGAAGATGCAAGGGTTGAAGCAAGCAGGAAAATTTGTTCAAGAGTATATCGAAGAGTTCTTCTAAGTTCTCATTAGAATAGGCCATGCAAAAGTTGATAAGGAGAAAGTTTCTCATTATCATAATGGGTTAAGGCCCAACATTTAGGATGAGCTAAGTTTGATTTGAATGAGTAGTATTCAAGAGGCATACTAGTTTTCCCTAAGAGTTAAGGAGAAACTGAGCAAGAAGTTCGACAATAAGAATAGTGCAAGAAGTCACGATGGAAGATCTGGTGGACAATCTTATGGTGGTTGTAATGATGATCAAAAGAACAAGGCTGAGGCTACAAGTAGCAGTCAAAATGAAAGGGAAAAGAATTTTAATAATTTCCATGATCAAAACAATAGAGATCAGAGAGGAAGAGGCAGAGGACAAGGATCTAGAAGAGGAGGCTTCTATGGAAAACATTTTCACTGCAGAGAAGAAAGGCATAGAGCATTTGAATGTACCTAGCACCAAGGAAGGATAGATTGAAAAATAGAAGGTCAAGCAAGAGTTGCACATGTTGATGAGGATGCCAGATCCTTATGTTCTAAAGATGTTGAAAGATAATTCTTAGTTAATTGAAGGGTCCTATTGAGTGGTGAGAATTAACCTAAGAAAATAAGGAGCTTATTTCGCACAAGGTGCAGATGTGAAGATAAGTGTTGTAATGTGATCATTGATGGTGGAAGTACTAACAATTTGGTGTCATAAATGATGGTCACCAAGTTGAAGCTAAATAGGTAGAAACACTCACATTCATATTGTATTTCTTAGGTACAAGATGACCACAAGGTCATGGTCGATGAGTAGTGCTTAGTGAAGTTCAAGATTAGAAGCTATGAGGATGAAGTACTATGTAATATCATACCTATGGACATATGTCATATGTTGTTGGGTAGGTCATGGTAGTTTAACAAGCATGTTGTACATGATGGGCGAGCAAATACCTACACTCTAACTAAGGATGGAGTGAAACATAAGTTAAAGCCATTGAAGGATAAAGAAGAAAAGGTATGTAGTGCTACGAGAATATGTTTTGTTGATGGAAAAGAGTTTATTAAAGGTATGAAACATGAGCATATGTGTTTTTTTATAATTCCTAAAGATAGTAAAGAAGAAGTAGAGGAGGTACTCGCAGAAGTTGCAGATATGTTGGAAGAGTTTTTTGATATTGTATCAAATAATGTTCCTGATGGATTACCCCCAATGAGGAAGATCAATCACTAGATGGATTTGGTTCCAAGAGCCAATTTTCCAAACAAGGTAGAACACAAAATAACACCAATAGAAAGTGAAGAGTTAAACAAGAAAGTTCATGAGTTATTACAAAAGGGGTTGATTCAAGAGAGTCTGAGTCCATGTGCCATACCAAAAATATTAGCACCAAAGAAGAATGGATGATATTATCAATGTTTGAGTGGAGCTAAGTATTTCACAAAGATAGATCTAAAGAGTGGGTACCATCAAATTCGTATCAAAGAAGGTAATGAGTGCAAGACTACTTTCAAGACAAGGAAAGAACTATATGAGTGATTAGTCATGCCTTTTGGGCTAACCAATGCACCAAGAACTTTCATGAGGCTCATGAATGAGGTACTAAAGGAGTTTATGGGTAAGTTTGGCATTGTTTACCTAGATGATATATTGATCTTTAGTAAGACATTAAAAGAGCATTTGATTCATATTCTCATGGTGTTTTATAATTTGAGGGAATAAAAGTTGCTAACAAACCTAAAGAAGTGTAGTTTTGTAAAGAAAGAGTTGGTGTACTTGGGATTTGTAGTCTTAGGAGAAGGTTTGAGAATGGACCCAAAGAAAGTGAGGGCTATCCTTGAATGGCCTACTCCATGGAGTAAAATAGAGGTAAGATCTTTTCATGGAATGGCTACATTTTATAGAAAGTTCATAAGAAGTTTTAGCGGTATTTATGGACCCTTGATTGAAACAATGAGAGGGGATAGAAAAGAGTTTAAGTGGACTGTAGGAGTAGATAAGGATTTTGATCTGTTGAAACAAGAAGTTATTGAGCAACTTATTTTAGCACTTCCTAATTTTAACAAGATGTTTCAAGTAGACTGTGATGCTAGTGGTACTGCAATAGGAGCTTTTTTGAGCCAGGAAGGTAGACCAGTTTCTTATTTCAGTGAGAAGTTGAATAATGCAAAAAGAAAAATTTATGTTTATGATCAAATATTTTATGATATAGTTCAAGCATTAAAGAATTCGAGACATTATCTTCTTCTTAAGGATTTTTTTTTCTATATGGATCATCAAGCTTTGCAATATTTGAATAGTCAAGGAAAATTGAGCCAAAGGCATTTAAAGTGGGTTGAGTTTTTGTAGAGTTATACATTTGTTTTAAAACACAGGAGTGGGATGTCTAACAAAGTTGCAAATGCTCTTAGTAGAAGACAACTTTTGCTGATAGAAATGCAGATAGAGGTGGTTGGGTTTAAGGAACTCAGTACATTGTATCCAGATGATCCTAATTTTGGTGAAGCATGGAAGGCTTGTATAGAACTTGTTACACTTGACAAGAAAAAGTGGTTGTATTTCATGATCCAGGATAATATGTTGTTCAAAGGAAGCCAGTTGTGCATTCCCAAAAGTTCAATGAGAGAGAATCTCATCAAGGAGAAGCATAGTGGAGGATTGGTTGGACATTTTGGGAGAGATAAAACCATATCTTTGGTAGCTAAAAATTACTACTGGCCATAGTTGCAACAAGATGTGATGAATTTTGTACAAAGTTGTAGGGTATGTCAGATGGCGAAAGGAGTGAAGCAAAATATAGGGTTGTATCAGCCATTAATTGTACCAAAGAAGTCGTAGGAGGATATCAGGATGGATTTTATTCTTGGATTACTAAGGACACAGTGTGACCATGATTGTATTTATGTGGTGGTTGATAGGTTTTTAAAGATGGCACATTTTATTCCCTACAAGAAGACTAATGATGGTGTTCATGTAGCAGAGTTATTTTTCAGAGAAGTGGTGAGATTACATGGTCTACCAAAGATTATAGTTTCAAATTGAGATACCAAATTTGTTGGGTATTTCTAGCATACACTGTAGAAGAAGTTGAAGATAGATTTGAAGTTTAGTTCATCACATCATCCATAGACTGATGGATAGACAAAAGTTGTGAATCGTAGTTTGGGAAATTTCCTAAAATTCTTGGTTGGAGATAAACCAAAAGGATGGGATATGATTTTACCACAAGAAAAATTTGCATATAATAATTTTGTCAATAACAGTACTAGAAAATCACCATTCCAAATTGTATATGGGAGTAGTCCCAAAAATGCTTCTGAATTGAGGTAGTTGGATAAAGGAGAGATAAGTAGTGTTGAAGCAAAAGATTATGTTGAACATTTGAAGAAGGTCCCTAAGGAGGTAAGGAAGCACATCATAAAGATGACTACACAATATAAGGCTAAGGTAGATGTGAAAAAGAGATATAAGGAATTTCATATTGGAGATGAAGTCATGGTTCATTTGAGAAAGGAGCATTTTCTAGTGGGTACATATAATAAGCTGAAGATGAAGAAGTTTGAACCATGCAAGATAGTGAAAAGGTATAATTTTGGAAATGCATATGAAGTGGAGTTGCCTATTGAATTTAATATTTCACTAGTATTTAATATTTTAGATTTGATAGAGTATTATGAAGGAGATGATGGAGATGAAGTTGTAGAAGTGTAGTGGAGTATTCCAGCAACTAGTTTGGCTACATAGGAGATTGAGAAGATACTAGACAGTCATATTGGAAAAAGTACTAGAAATAGAACTAATGAGGAATATCTAGTCAAATGGAAAGGGAGGCTAGTTGAGGATTCATCATGGCTAACAAAGGAGGAGGTTAACCATCTTAGTTTTCCTCTAAACACCTAAGATGTGATAGGGTCACTTCTCAAATTACCCTAGGAGTCTAATGCAGGAGCATCTTGGGTGTAAAGGCAATCTTGCATCGCCTAAAAATAGTTTATTTTCAATCTTTTCTATTTTAATAAGGACTAGTAGATAGGGTGGTTACTATTTAGAGGAACTCGTTATTTTTAGTAAGTTTTTCATATGATCTTGAAATGTTCTCATTTTCTATAGGAAGGTTCATTTTAGATATATAATCTTACCATAAAAATCTCATTGCTCTAGCTTAAGTATCAGAGAAGTTATTACAGATTTTTGGTGGAACAATTTGTAGAAAAATCTTCAAGCTCACCATTGGAGGCCTTAGAATGCCTAGATGAGCTCCAAAAACTTGACACAAGGGTGCTAGTGTGATTTTGAGCCTATAGATCAGGAGCTGGCATTTTCAAAAGTGGTCATAATAGCCAATCAGAGCAACAATTTGTGAGTTATGGGCTTCCAAAGTTAGGTTACCTGAAAAATCTAAAATAATTGTCAAATATGTATTTGGCCAACTCTATATGTTTTTTTAGGGTCCATCAGTCGTAGATATAAATTTTGAGCATCTAGAACCTTCCCGGGCGGCATAAAACTGCTTATTTAAGAAAAGCCCAAACATTGTCTAGGATAGCTCTGGGTGATAGTTCACAACTTGTCTTGCAAATTATTATACTAAAGGCACCCATGTGGGTTAGCATATTATATTTATGAATTCTATAATTCCACATTTATGGCACAAATAAGAAGTCCATATTTTGTTCTCACATTTGCTATTGTTTCTTTGTTTCTATTATGAGTTTATGGTATTAAGGGGATCACCCCGCATCAATATCATTCTAGCTTAGTTTCATTCTTGCATTGTATGATTGAGGAACTCCTTTTGGACACTTTAATTCTTGCTCTTGTCTAAGGAACCTCCCATTCCATAGCTTACTAGCAAGGAATGTGTCCCTGAGGCTCAGCTGAGAGTTATTCATATTTCTCAAAGCACTTCCTTGCACTCCATGTATAGGGAGCTCTAGGATATCATTTAAGGATTCCAACTTATGGAATCACTTGGATAAAAAGGTTTAGAGTGGTGCTCATTTATAGTGTATAAATACATGAAGATATTCACTATGATCATGATCTTCCTTCTGTACAGACACATACAAAAACAACTGAAAAAAAAACAAAAAAAACATATAATACATAACTCCTCCACAATCCCAAAAAATAGATTTCAAAGATTTTAAAAGACTCCCATATATTGTTGTGACCCACAAAATAGCACAAAATTGCATTCGACAATTTAGAAAATTGGGTCTCCTCTAACAAACTTCAAATAGAAAACTTACTTTGGATTCAAAATCAGTTGAATAATTCATTCTTCCATAATTAGATCATCGACATGCCCTCATGTTTTTAGAGTTTTTATTTTAGGAAATAAAAAATAAAAACACATCTAAATTGAAAACTCAAAAAAACTCAAAACCTTTATATTCTCTTATGTTGTGTCTGATCCCCTTTTATGTTAGAAAATATGCCTTTTCATACTTTCCCATCTCTAAGATTGGTAAGATGAAATGCCAACACAAAACAAGAAAATGAAAACCATTTTTCAAATCATGAAGGGTTGGTTAGAAATCAAAATTTGTCACCAACTCTTCCAGCTGTTTGGAGCTTCTTATAGCCATCGATTACTTAGTTGGCTTAATTACTTTAAACACATGCATACACTTAGAAAGAAAACTAAATCAACCAAAAATGAAATTAACTCTGTCCTAAGTGGCTAAAATTGTAGAGCTTTAAGAGTCACTACTCCATTTGTGCCACCACAATTTAGGACTTTATTACAAATATGGAAATTTTAATCCTACTAACAAATACACTAAAACATGACATCAACTTCTTTCTTAGTTTTTGCAAATTATTGTAGCATCATCTTTGTTATATATTCCTATCACATAACTCTGAAGTATTGTTTCATCATTTCTTGTTCCTGTAGCATATTTCACCATGTTAGTTTATGTAGCATAATATGTCTGGTCTACTCCAACGGCATGATTGATCTGATTTTTTCTCAAATTTTTGTGACCCTAAATGATGTTTATGATCTTAGGGATGGTCTATTAGTCCAAATGAAGAATTAGTTGCCATGAATTCTTATAATTGATGAATCTAGAGATATTGTATGTATTATTTTGGAGATTATTGAGTGCTTATGTGTTGTATTCATGACTTGGTTTGTCATTGTTGTCAACATAGCAACTTTCTAGATAGTTATGGTAGAGTAGAATAGAGAATTTTTTTCAGCAAGATTTCTAGTTGATGAGTTTCTTTTAGTAGGGTTAGTAGTATATTCTTGGATGTATATAGTTTCTATGGTTAAGTTCATAGAAATAGTTATGAAGTTTTCAGTTAGTTATAGAAGATTTGTAGAAGAGTGGTTGTAGGATAGTTTACAAGAAACTATATGTTGATGTTCGTGTTGTGTAATGTTGGCAAGGTTGAAGTTGTTTTAGCAAGATTTAATATTGATTAGATACATGTTGGTCAATCTATGTTCAAGATGGTGAAATTTAGTTTTCATTTTGTGAAGACTAATGAAGGATAATGTGTTCATTATTCCTTGGAAGCAAATTGTATTTTGTGATTTGATGTAAATTGTATTATAACATGTGGAATATAATTGTAATATATTATGATGGTCCTATATTACTTATTTTACATTATGGAATCCTCAAGGATGACTCAATTAGTTATTAAGACTTGGTATAAAGGAAATGTGTTTCCTTGGTTAGAAGATATGCATATGCGGTCATATGTTATTGATGGTATTTAATGCAAGCTTTGGATGCAAATTTGTGAAGATCAAAGCACATTTTGAAGATGAGGATAAGTTGTGAGATTCAAAGGAATTGTATTCAAAATATTAGTTGTTGTTTCAGTTAGTTCATTTTTATTGGATAGGTTGTCTTGAATTGTTTAGTGAAAATAGTTTTGAAGAAATTTAGATAGTGGGTTCAATTGTCTTCTTTTAAACTCCTAGAAAGGTTGGCACATCTACTAACATGGTTAGAATCTCCAATCAAGATTCAAAGTCTCCTAATAGAGACTCATATGTGCTAATTATAATTTATTTGACTCCTAATAGGGTCACACCCTTTCAAATGGAAATTTCTATATTAATACATTATCTTATGGGCATCGTTTCCACTAGGGTTTTCCTTATGATCAAAGGTTTCCCTAGTTAATATATCTTGTTTTACATTTCATGGTTAGTGTATTATAGTTGTTGCATCTCTTCATAACATGTTTTAGTTTTGTTATAGTTGAATTTTTTTATTACTAGCACATAGTTGATTCACCCCCACCCCCTCGTAGATATATTGGTGGAAGTTACTTTCTAACAATTGGTATCAAATTATTCGGTCCTTGAAGAGAAATTTTAACAGCTTAAGGAGATTCATGGCTACATTTAGGAAAGAAAGTTCAAATTTTGATAGAGTGAACTATGAAAAATGGAAGAAAATGATGAACTCCCACTTGCTATTCATGGGAGAAGATTATTGGTTGATTACAAGAGAGTAAAATAATGTGATAGAAGAAAAGGATTTGGCATCATGTTCAAAGGAAAATAAGGATCTATTCATGTATAATATGTATGCTAAAGAGGCATTATTATCAGCTCTTCTTGAAACATAATATGTTGAGGTAAAAGGTTTATATCTTGCCTATGAATTTTGGATTTAAGTTATAAAATCAATTTAAATGAGATAAATTTGCAAAGAAATCTAGATTTAAAACTTGGAAGAATATGTTATGTAATCCTAAGATGATGGAAGATGAATTTATTAGAGCATATTTTGGTAGAATATTTGAGATTGTTGTAGGAATTGAGAGTTATGGAGGAACTGTAACTCAAGATTAGATAGTATGGAAGATATTGAAATCTTTAACTTTTGAATATGAACACAAAGTTGAGATCATTGAAATTATTTTTGTGACACCTAATTTCACTAAAAAGACACTACTTGGGAAGGTACAAGAATTTAAACAATCTTTGAAGTAGAATTAAGGAGTGACAAGGAAAGTGACACTATTTAGTGTATATGGAGATTGAGTTAAAATTACAAAGAGATTATGCTAGAGATTGGACAGTTAAGTGAGAGGAAGATAAGAAGATTAATACAAGACTTGAATTACTTATAAGAGAGAGCTTAAAGGTAAGAAAAAATGTGTTCATTGGACTCACAAAAAACTTGGTCATTTTTCATCACAATGTCATAAGAGAGTAAAGAAGAAAAAATCTAAGAATTCTTATAAGTCAAAGTTTATGCAAGATTGCTTCTATGTTGATGAAGATGATGAATTCAATTTTAAGATTATAAATTTCTTAAAAAGTGATGATGGAGATGATGAACTTGAATTTGTCACTATAAAAGAAGAAAGTCCGTAAAAATAAGTAGTAGAAGAGAAAGCTTTAGCATAACATATTAAGAATAGGAAGTTTAATTGGATTATAGATAGTGGTTGTTCTCACTATATGAAAAGAGATATGAATAAGTTTTTTGAGTTTAATAGTTATGATGGAGGAATAGTTAGAGTTGGAAATGATGCACCATGTCAAATTAAAGGAGAAGAATCTATTATAGATGGGAAAACTAACACTAGGGATGTTTAATTTGTTGATGATTTGAAACATAGTATTTTGAGCATTGGACAACTTGTAGACAAGGGATATTAGTTGCAATTCATACAAAATACTTGTGTAATCAAGGATAAATATGGTAAGTTGATTGATACTGGTACAAGGACAAGAGGTAATGTATTTTAGTTAAACCCTGCTGAGATGACATGTTTGATTATAAAAATGGATGGCAATTGGTTATGCCATAAGATATTTTGTCACATTAATGATAATGATATTGTGAAGGTTAGTACTACATAAGTAGTTATTGTGAAACCTTCTCAAATGATTTTCAAGGAATGTGTGATGGCTAAACAAAAGAAGAGTTCATTTCCAAGAAAAGTATTTACTACATTAGAGAATTTTGAGATTGTGCACACAGATTTGAGTGGTCCTACAAGAACAAGAAAATTCTATGGAGAGAGATACTTTATGCTTTTTATTGATGATTTTACAAGGATGTTGTGAGTAGTATTTCTAAGAGAAAAATCTAAAGCTTTTGAAAAATTCAAGATATTTAAGAATAAAGTATAAAATGAATCTAGATTAAATATTAAATATTTGATATCAAATAGAGTATGAGAGTTCATTTGAAATAATTTTAACATCTTTTGTGAGGATAATGGAATAAATAGATAGCTTCCATGCCCTAAGACACCACAGAAAATTGGGATATCATAAATGAGAAGCAAATCAGTAAGTGAAGTAGCTAGAGAAATGATGTTTGAGAATGATGCATCACATATCTTTTGGAGAGAAGTAGTCAACACCATAGTATACATAATGAATAGAGTGTCAATTAGACAAGGCACTCATAAGACACCTTATGAACTTTGGTTTGGTCATACAACTATTATGAAGTACTTTAGAATATTTGGAAAGTGTTATATTAAAAGAGATGATGACATTGAAAAGTTTTATTTGAGAAGAGATGAAGGTATGTTCCTTGGATATTCATTAAAGAGTAAGGTATATAGATGTTTTAATCAGATATTAGAGACTATTATTGAGAGTGCTAATGTGAAAGTTGATAAAAAAATTATAATTAATGAAAGAACATTGGATTATTATTATGATAAAAATACAAATTAAGGGATTCACAATCAAAATTTTGAGTAGAAATCATTTTATGAGAGTGACACTGATTTGCAGACTAGAATTTAGAAAGATGTATAAAGAGAAGAACCTACATCAGAACCTAGATTAGAAAGAGGAACACTTGGTTATGCTACAAGGAATTATCCTATTAATCAAATCATTAGAAGTGAAAACAAAGGTGTGATGAAAAGAAAATAGGTTAATGAAGAATTATGATTGATATCTCAAGTTGAACCTAAGACTGTAGATAAATCTTGTAAAGACAAATTTTGGGCAAGAGCTATGATTGAGGAAATTGAGAAAATTGAAACAAATAAGACTTGGGAATTGGTCCCTATATCTAAGGATAAGAATGATATTGGAACTAAATGGGTATTCAGAAATAATATGAACAGGAAAGGAGAAGTAGTCAAGAATAAAGTAAGGCTAGTATGCAAAGGTTATTCACAATAAGAAGGAATTGATTTTGAGGAAATTTTTTCCCCTATTTCTAGATTGGAAGCAAAAAGAATTTTTTTGCATATGTAACTAACATAAATTTTAAGTTTTATTAGATGGATGTTAAGTCAGCTTTCCTTAATGGAGATCTTGAGGAAGAAGTTGACATTGAGCAACCTGATGGATTTCCCCTGATAGAAGACAAAGATATGGTTTAAAAATTGAAGAAAGAATTGTATAGCTCAAAGAAAGCACTAAGAGCTTGGTATGCAAGAATGAACAAAAATTTGAAAAATTTTGGATTTAAGAAAGGTAATGCAAACAGTAACATGTATTTAGGAAAAATTGTTGTATTTTTTGATGACATTATTTTTGGAGGAAATGATAAAGCTAGTAAGAATTTTTTTGAAGAAATGAAGAATGAATTTGAGATGAGTATGATTGGAGAGATGAAACATTTTTGGGGATTGTAAATAAATCATAATAGGGATAACATGTCCATATCACATAATAAATATCTAAAGGATTTGTTGAAAAATTTTGGTTTGCAGAATTCTAAACCAGTTGGAACACCTATGATTACAGGATGCAAATTTTCTAGTAAAAATAAATCTTGTAGTATAGAACAAAAAATGTATAGATCTATGATAGGATGATTATAGTATTTGACTCACACAAGGCCTGGGATATCTAATACAATTGGGATTGTAACAAGATTCCAAGAAGATTCTAAAGAGACACATGTTGCGGTAGTAAAGATGATATTCAGATACTTGAAGGTACACCTAATTATGGCTTATAGTATGACATATCACATGAGTTTACCTTATGTGCATATACTTGTTTAGTGGTAAAATGGAAGCACTTTAAATAAGATGTAGACTTCCACTTTACATGGTCATTAAGCCATTCAATTGCAATGTTAAAGGGAAAGAGGGAATTTCCAAATATGATTCTACTTCTAGCCCAAATTAGATTAGCTAGGACCCAAAAGAGGAAGGGTGCTAATACTAAATTTGGATTATAGGAGGAATGAAATACAAGAAATGTGATCTTTTTGCCTTTGATAGGATAGCGTGAATATGAAATTGAACTAATTGCTCAGGAATTGTAAATCTAGATGCTATATGAATATAATTAGCCCAATTAATATGAAAATATAGGGTAAAGACATGAAAGGAAATGAAATACAAAATAATCACCTTGAAATGCTTAAAGGAAGATGTATTTTTTCTCAAGAAATTCCAAATCAAAATCTTTTCTGAACCTTCAACTGCAAATTTTAGAATAAAATGATGAAAGGAACAAAACCTAGAAGTCTCCCTACAATCTGAGACTAAAGGACTAGGTCAACTTGAAAAGATGTACTACAACCAAGTTGACATAGTCTGTAACTTTGAAACTAATGACTCCAAAAATATTGTGAAATATAGGTTCCAAATATATAATCCTTTTTTATCCCAACCTACAAATCAACACAAAAAAGAAAGGTTTGGGGTTGGGTTTAAAGAGGGCTTTCCTTGATCAATCCATAGGTTAAGGAATTGTATTATAGTTTTTAAATTAGGAATGTAGGGTACCTCCACTCTTTACAATAGATCTACCATAATTCCATCATGGTGCCATGGATATGAATATGCATCAATAAAGAAGAAGATTAATACTTCAATATGAATATACACTAGATCTTGAAGAGGAAACACTCACAAAGGATTCTTAAATTCTAGATAGAAATATCCTTGCTTGAATCCTTGAAAAAGGCTTGAATGCTTGAACTCCATAAGTGCAAAAGGCAGAAATCTTCAATTGAGAGAAAGAGCTTGAGTGCATGAATAATATTTGAGATGAGATATGAATGAGATATAAAAATGAAGCCTCCAGGTCTCCTTATATATGATTTTTTTAGGCAAAAAAATAATACATGTTTCCTAGATAACGGTAATAAATTAATTAAAGCCCTAAGGACATAGGAAAGGTGAATCCTAACATTTATCTTGGTCTTTAAAGTCATTTACATTTATATTTTTCAATTGCAGTTAATTCCTTAACCTAGGTCTTGACCAAGGAAAGCCCTAATCAAACCCCAACCCCCAAACCTTTCTTTTATGTGTTGATTTATGGGTTGGGAGTGAAAAGTATGGAACCTAAGTTCAACTTGGTTGAAGGATATCTTTCCAAGTTGACCTAGTCCTTCAGTCTCATATTCCAAGAAGATTTAGTTTGGTTATACACCTATTGTAAAGTAGTTTAGAATCTTTTTAAGTAAGGATATATCAAAAGAGATTGTGATATTGAAAACTTTGATTCTAGAATTGATGAAGGTACGTTCCTTGGATATTCATTAAAGAATAAGGCATATAGATCTTTTAATTAGAGATTGAAGACTATTGTTGAGAGTGTTAATGGGATAGTTGATAAAAAGTTCATAATTCACAAAAGAATATTGGATTATGATTATGATGATTATATAAATCAAAGGATTCATAATCAGAATTTTGAGTAGGAATTATTTTATGAGACTGACATTGATTTGCAAACTAAAATTTAGAAAGATAAATAAAGAGAAGAACCTAGAGTAGAAAGAGGAACACCTAGTTATGTTTTAAGGAATCATCCTATGAATCAAATCATTAAAAGTGAAAAAAATGGTGTGATGACAAGAAAAAAGGTTAGTGAAGAATTATGCTTGATATCTCAAGTTGAACCTAAGACTATAGATGAAGCTTGTAAAGACAAATTTTGAATAAGAGCTATGACCAAGGAACTTGAGAAAATTAAAAATAATAAGACTTGGGAATTGGTCCCTATACCTTGGGATAAGAGTATTATTAGAACTAAATGGGTATTCAAAAACAATATGAATGAGAAAGGACAAGTTGTAAGGAATAAAGTGAGTTTAGTATGAAAAGGTTATTCACAATAAGAAGGAATTAATTTTGAGAAAAAAAATTCCCCTATTGTTAGATTGGAAGAAATAAGAATGTTTTTGGCATATGCAACTAACACGAATTTTAAGTTTTATCAAATGGATGTTAAGTTATCTTTTCTTAATGGAAATCTTGAGGAAGAAGTTCAAATTGAGCAACCTAATGGATTTCCCTTGATAGAAGACAAGGATATGGTTTGAATTTTGAAAAAATTAGTGTATGGCTTGAACTAAGAACCTAGAGCTTGGTATGTGAGACTTGACAGACATTTGCAAAATTTTGGATTTAAGAAAGGTAATGCAAAGAGTAACATGTATTTGGGAAAAAGTGTTGTATTTGTTGATAACATTATTTTTCGAGGAAATGATGAAGATAGTAAAAAAAAAATTAAGAAATGAAGAATGAATTTGAGATGAGTATGATTAAAGAGATGAAGAATTTTTTGGGATTGCAAATAAATAAAAATAAGGATGACATTTTTATATAACATACTAAGTATCTTAAGGATTTGTTGAAAAATTTTGGTTTGGGGAATTGTAAACCAGTTGGAACACCTATGGTTACAAGATGCAAAATGTCTAGTAAAGATGAATCTTATAGTGTAGAAAAAATAAAGTATAGATCTATGATAGGAGGATTATTGTATTTGACTCACACAAGACCTAACATATCTAATACAGTTAGAATTGTAACAAGATTCTAAGATCATAAGAGACACATGTTGTAGCACTAAAGATGATATTCAAAAGGTACACCTATTTATGGCTTACGATATGACATATCACATGAATTTACCTTATATGCATATACTTGTTTAGTGGTAAAATGGAAGTACTTTAAATAAGATGTAGACTTCAACTTTACATGGTGATTAAGCCATTCAATTGCAATGTGAAAGGGAAAGAGGGAATTTCCAAATATGATTCTACTTCTAACGCAAATTAGATTTGCTAGGACCCAAAAGAGGAAAGGTGTTAATATTAAATTTGGATTATAGGAGGAATTAAATACAAGAAAATGTGCTCTTTGGCCCTATGATAGGATAGCATGAATATGAAATTGAACTAACTGCTTAGGAAATGTAAATCTAGATGTTATATGAATACAATTAGCCCAATTAATATTTAGATCTAGGGTAAATATTTGAAAAGAAATAAAATACAAAAGACTCACCTTGAAATGTGTAGAGGAAGATATATTTTTGTTCGATAGCTTTTGGACCTAAATCTTTTCTCAACTTTTGACTGGGGATCTAGGAATAAAATGACAAAAAGAACAAAACCCATAAATCTCTTCAAAATCTGAGACTGAAGGACTTGGTTGACTTGGAAAGACATCCTACAACCAGACTGACATAGTTTGTGACTCCAAAATTAATGGCTTTAGGAATATTGTGAACTATAGGTTCTAGATTTGTAATCCTTTTCACTCCCAACTTGCAAATTGACATAAAAAAAATGTTTGGGGGTTGGGGTTTAATGAGGGCTTTCCTTGTTCAAGCCCTAGGTTAAGGAATTAACTGTAAATGAGATATATAAATGTAAATGACTTTAAAGAACAAGATAAATGTTAGGATTCACCTTGCTCATGTGTATGTAATGTAATTGTATTATAGATTTTGAATTAGGAATGTAGGGTATCTCCACTCTTTGCAATGGATCTACCATAATTCCATCATGGTGTCATTAATATGAATATGCATCAATAAAAAAAGAGATGAATTATTCAATGTGGATATCCTCCCTTCATGGCCAACAATATGCTAGATCTTGGAGAGAAAATACTTATAAAGGATTCTTCAATGCTAGATAGAAATCTCCTTGCTTGAATTCTTGAAAAAGGCTTGAATGCTTAGACTCCATGAATGCAAAAGGTAGAAATATTCAATTGAGAGAAAGAACTTGAGTGCATGAATAATTATTGAGATGAGATATGAATGAGATGTGAAAATGAATCCTCCAAGTCTCCTTAAATATGAGTTTTTGGGTGAAAAAATAATATAGGTTGACTAGATAATGGTCATAAACTAATTAAAAACCCAAATAATTTTGGGCCTTGAGATCCAAAACTTCTAAGGACTAGGTCAACCTTGGAGGATTATGCTAACCTAGGTTGACCTAGTCCAGGAGGATAGGTCATGGGTGCCACAAAAAGCTATGGCATATGCCATAAAGATAGGGTAGAAAGATGGAAGAGAGAAGAGGAAAACAGGAACAAGAACAAGCATATCCATGGTCTAAAGAAGGAATCATGAAGAGGAGGGAGATAAAAATTCTTGAAAGGCAAGTGCATCCATTTTAAGATGGTACATTTAGCCCCCACTTTAGTGGGAGTATGAATTTCCTCAAACTCATGGTAATGTAGATCAAGAGCAATAGAGAAAATCTTATCATGAATAAGGAGGAAAAGAAATCATCAAGACCCTAATAGACTTGAGTCTTTGTGACATCTGAAATCATAATAAGAGGGATAGGTACTAAAAAATATAAAAGGGTGTAGTTGATTACCCAATAAGTTTTGTGTTCCTTATTTTGAACCACACAAGGAAAAGAAAAGAACTAGGGAGAAAGGTCTATGCAAAAGAAAAGGATATGGCATTGAATGGTCTAGAAAGTGTGTGTGGCATGCTATTCAACCCATAAAAGATGAACCAAATGATCTAGCAAGTGTGTGTGGCATGTTATTATCTCCATCAAGGGATTCAACTTCAAGGGAACTCCATGTCGTAAGAAGAAGAATCAAAAAAGACCAAGATGTAAGGTATAAGAATGAATATCGATGGTATCCCTTTGGGGGAGTATCCTAAGCATTGATGAGATTGTTAGCATAATTAACATGTTATATTCATTATTGTGTTTGTCATTGATGTCAACAGAATATTGTTTCTATAAAGACTGACAGAGTAGAAAATAGAGAACGAGGTCATATAGATTGTGTATTGGTGATAAGGTCAAGTACATTTAAGAATTTATTCTAAATTGTATCTTGATGTCATGGACAAGTGTGGATGAAGAGAGTCAAAGATATGCGAGAGTTACTCAAGAATCACAAAGGATAGTGTGTAGACAGAGTACCTGGGTAGTTTTTTTATCTTTGGATTGTATCTCTTAACAAGAATAGAATCATGATGAGAAAAGTTAGACAATGATAGTAGACATCCTAATGATGACACCATCGAGTGTGTAAGGTCAAAGGTCACATGTGTGAGAATTTTTATTTACTATGAGCCAACAATGTTTTGTAATTACAAAAAGATGTAATGAATTGTATTATCTTAATGAGGTCCTATTATAATTAATTGGGGAAGTCTCAAGGATAACTTAAAGAATTATTTTGAGAATATGGTATAAAGGAAGGTTATTTTCCTTGTGATGATAGGTGACTGAGTGTGTAAGTGTGAATTGTGCAAGTATGTGTGGAGTTGGTAAATGCATGAAAGTAATCAAAGGGATCAGTGTGTTGTGAGTTTGAAGATCTAGTATTGAGATCTCAAAAAGTGTTTTGTGTAGTATTAGAACAATAAGAGGAAAAAGAAAGAGTTCAAGTTGTGGAGTTCAGTTTAAATTCTATTATTTTTCAAGGAATAATATAGAGGTTAGTTGGATAGTGAGTTTGGTGATCTTTCCCTTGGATTTGTTTGTATAGTGGTTCCTTTTGCCTTCTACAACTCCTAATAGGGTTGGCACAACTCCTAACAGGGTTGGATTCTCCTAACAAGGATTCAAAGTCTCCTAATAGGGACCAATATATACTCAATGTATTTTATAGACTCTGAACAAGGTCCATCCTCTCATAAGGAACTTTTATATTAGTATATCATTTTGTGGGCACCATCCCTACTGAGGTTTTCCCTCTGATCAAGGGTTTCCCTAGTTAACATATCTGGTGTTATTATGCATATGTATATATTATCAATTAGTGTCAAAACACTTAGTTATAATATAAAAAATAGTAGTAACTAAGTTACTAGTATTTTGTGTTAACCAAGCTCACAAAAGAACCATGCAAACAAAGTTAACTATGCAAGATGTAAGCAGTGTCAACCGAGTTGTTGTATCAATCGATTTGATTATTCATACTGAGTTCTAGAGTCAACCAAGTTGACTGTGCCTATCAAGCTCCAGTGTGAACTAAGTCAATAGAGAAGTTTTGTTCCAAGGTGATAATCAATCTGGTAGAATAGTGTGAACTAAGTCAATAGTGTCTACCAAGTGATCAGCATGAACTAAGCATCCAGTATTAGTTGAGTGCTAGAGTTAGCCAAGGTGACAACGTTGCCCAAGTATCTTCAACATTGCCTGAGTAAGCCACTAGACCTAAGTTACAACACTGAGCTGACTTGGTAATTATTTTTTTATCCAAATATAAAATATGAGATATAAGATGTTTTGTAATTGAAGATCATTAGTGAAAATGGGAGAGAAGATTGTTTAAAGGCTACAAGTATTCCAAGGAAAGGAAGAGACTCATCTATCATAGGTAGGTGATCAATTTACTTCTAAGGATCTTCATCAGCAATCAAAGTTGCATTTTAGAGATCAATCCATTGATTCATCCTAACAAGTGCATCAATCCCAAATCCTTTAATTAGGTGAACCTAATAGTCCTTTGTTGAAACTCCTAATAGAGTATGTACTTAACTATATTATATAAATCCTTTCACAAGGTGCATCTAATAATCCTTATTACTCTTAACCAAGTAAGCTCATCAGAAGTGATCATTTGTAAGCTTTACCAATTTTATTACTATAGTAGTGAAGCATTGTGGGTGTCATCCCCACCCCAATTTTACCTTCTACTTGGAGGGTTTCTGGGTTACCAAATATTGTGTTATGGTATTGTTACTTTAATACTTTATGTTTCTTCCATGCAAGTAGATTAAACAACTTAACAAAGTGGTTTAATTCAAGAATTTTAATTGGTTTCTGATTCACCACCCCACCCCCCCCCCCCCCCCCCAACCCCCTGACCCCTCTCAATCACCTAGCTTGCATTACATTTCCAACAATTGGTATTGGAGTGAGGTTCTCTTATCAAAATTTTAACATCTTGAGAGAAAAGATTAGAGACAATAGAAGTATACAAGCTAGAGAAAGTCATTGAGAATGAAAGTTGGATCTATATGTGGCCATGGAAAAAATCAAGAAACTAAAGGAGCAACTCTCTCAATCTCTGAAAAGAAGAAAAGAATTAGCAAAAAAGATGAATGGCAATCTCTACATAGAAGAAAGAATTGAAGATATTCCCAAAGATGAAAGTTTAGATGAAGCAGATGTAGCTATAGAAGATCTACTTGGAAGGAACCTTATTCTTCAAGAAGAAGTTAGAATATTGAAAAGAGAATAGGAGATCATTCAGTTGGGATATGTGAAGTCATAGAATAAAAGAACCAAGCTTAAAATGACAAAAATATGGCAGAAGAAAATAGAAGACTACTCAACAGCAAGATAGAAGAAAAGAACAATAAAATTTGCTAGCTTTCACTACATTAGGCAAATATGGCGAATTAGTTGAATAATGAAAATCAAGAAGTCATCAATCTAAGGATGAAAAATAAAAGACTTGTGAATAATATTCGAGCAGAAAGAGAAACCAATGAAAGAATGATGAGATCACAAGCAATCTTTGGTTGGTACTACAACACTTGGTATAGATGTTATTTATGTGGAGAGTTTGGACACATTGGAGCTAATTCCATGAGGACTCATCTCATAAAAAGAAATCCTACCAAAAGATGTTATATGTGCAAATAACTTGGTCATCTAGCAAAGAACTAGATGAATAGAGGTAAAGTTGACAAAGAAATCTAAGCCTACTAAAACCCTAGGTCAAGTAAAATTGACAAAGCTAACCCTAGCTAAATCGGATAGTAGAGGCATGAAGCTAAACAATGTGATAGACATGGAAATCAAGTTTGGCATCCATGTCATTGCACACAAAATTGTTACCATGTGAGGAAATAGACTTGGAATACAAGGTTGTCAAGAAGAATCTATCACTTAACCTGGCTGAGCTTCAACACACCTAGCTAGGCAAGAACATGGAGAGCATTCAAGCTTGAAAGAACAATACATGTAAGTTCGATTCACTCTTAGTCTATTTTTTCTTTTATGTTTAGAAATTGTTTCATTCAAAAGGAAATATTGTTTGGAAGAAAGATACTCCATTTCTATATTAGATTAATGAATTCATAAGTGAGATGGGTGAAAACTTTTAAAGCATCATGGATGCATACTTTGACAATTTCAAATAAAGGATACAAAGTAGGCTTGGGATTCCTAAACAACTTGTAAGGTATTATGAGCAAGATATATGCTTCTTGGTTGACTATGACAAAGTTCACATACAAGCAACTTAGACCTAGGATTGCATGGGTAAAACCTCTATCACATGAGGTGAATATTGATGATACAAGAGACATTGTTAAGGAACTCATCAATGTGCTTATAGAACCCAAAGCTACTTATTTTGGAACATACGATGAAGCTAAAGCAAGAATCTCACTTGAGATTCAAATCCCTCAAAGTATGAAGAGAGGGAAGAAGAGGCTAGAGAGCATTGGAAAGAAACTTGCCAAATTAGATTCTCCTCTTGAACCCACTAAAGGCAAGGGTGATGATGTAGAAGAGGAAGAATATGAGGAAGAGGAAAAGGAAAGTGAAGAAGAAGAATAAGAGGCAAAGAAACCTCCCAAAAAGAAGGTGAAGACCTCATCCAAGCCTCCACCAAGAAGAACTACAAGATCTATTTGTGTGATTACTATCTCGAAACCAAGAAAACCAAGGAAGAAACTAAAGCTACAAGATAAAGATGAAGAAAATACCCCAATTATATCTTTGAAGAGGGTATCCCCTACCTTTGATAAAAAAAATAGAAAATATAAGGGAAGGAAGGGGTATGGCAGGATTTAAATACTTCAAGTATGACTCCAGAAGCAAAGAGGAGCATAAATGGATTGAGGAAGCATTAGTTAAGAAAATGGAAAGATGGAAATATGAACCTTCTGAACTTAAAGGGCATGCTCCTAGAAATCTACTAAAGGTTTTTTCACACCATTGGAATAATGTAGTAAAAATAGAGAAGGACATCAGAGAGAAAATCTTGAGAAAATTGATGCCTAATCTCTATGACAAAGAAATCAAGGAGCCAATGTCTAATGAAGAAGATAGACATACTTCTAGATTACAAAATTTCCAAATTTTGTCCAATAATATAGAAGATGTTGTGCAATCCACAACAAACTCATGGAAAATAAGTTTTGATATCAAGGAAGAAGGAGCTCTTCCAAAGATTCAGATAATTAAGGATTATGATGCTGAGAAGATTGTTGTAGAGATCATGACATCACTTCCCTCCACTCCACCTAAGGCATCATTTGAGAAAAAATTAATAGGGTTGAACACAATTCAATCATGTAGTGAATTGAAGACTGTTACACCTTCATCGACCTCTATCCCATAGGTAATTGAGCAACAAGCTCCCACAGTCTCAACTAAGCTACAATAGTAGGAGGACTCAGTTGACAAGGGTAAAGAAATCATTCCTTCCTCAGTAATCAAGAGCAAGAACAAAGGGAATGTAGTTGATGGTATTTATCTTGATGAGGATATTGTAATCCCAAATTGGGATCAATAAAATCTATGTACTAAGGAAATAGACATTTTGAGAGAGTTGTGGAAGAAAAGAGCAAAGCAACGAATGCTAAGGGTTGAAAGAGATAGGAGCAAAGTCTTGGAAGACATCAAAGAAATATGTGTAGATGCTCTATCTATAGAGGTAAATGATAAAGTCCCTATCATTGATCAATTAATTGATATTTTTCATAAATTCAATGAGGACACTAATGGGTAGGACAAACTCCTTATGAAAGTTGAAAGAAAGTTTGAGAACAAAGTGCTAGAAAATGTAGCACATAAGATAGCAATTGATCGAGTAGAGCTATCTACTTTAATTTTTGTATTAGAAATTTTTGTAAATAATGTTTTATCTTTATTTGTAAAGTTGAGTGATTCCACTAACTTTATCAAGGAAATAAAAGAGAAACTGGCCAAAATTGGCATGGACTTGAAAGAAAGTAAAAATTAGTTGGCACTCAATCCAAGCTCTAGTTCCATTCATTTTATAAAAACCAAATATTTGATAGATCTTCAGGTAGAACTACTAAGGAAAGAGGCTAGAATAAGGGCAACATTGATTGATATACAGGTATGATACTTCCCCACATGGACATTATGCAGAAGAGAATGGATCATGTAAAGACATTAGTCAAGGACGCAAATCTATCAGTTTCAGATCATATGTATGAGTTATCAGAAAAGCTTAGATTGATGTACACATTTCAAAAGTGTTGCAAGATAACTGGGACAAGAATTTGTCGATAATTTTGAAGGTGCATCATGATTTTCTTTCTCATTTTGGTATAACCTTGTAATTTTTTGGGAATTTGTAATAAAAACAAGGGTGAAAGTATACAAGGAGAAAAGTGAGGTATACAAGGGGGAAAGAAAGTGTACAAAAGGGGAAAGTATATAGAGAAAATAAATATACATACTTGTATACATGTAAAGGGAAATATGTATAGCAGAAAAGATATGTAAAAAGAGGAAAAATAGAAACAATTTTGAAAAACCAAAAACAAAGTTTTTAATTCAAACCGAGTTACAAAGTATTCAGTGCAAATTGAGCTATAGAATAGAGCACACTCAAAGGGGGAGTTTGGCTAAAGAAATTTTGTTTTTAGATCTTATGCATGATAAGTGTTTTTTTACTGATGTCAAAGGGGGAGATTGTTAATCTCATTACAAGATATATTGTCAATTAGTGTCAAAACAGTTAGTCATAATAAATAGATAGTAGTAATCAAGTTACTAGTATGCAGTATTATACAAGCTAACAAAGGAATCATGTAAACAAAGTTAACTATGCATGAAGTAAGTAGTTTCAACCAAGTTATTATGTCAACCAAGTTAATTTTTCACACTAAGTTGTAGTGTCAGTCGAGTTGACAGTGTCTACCAAGCTCTAGTGTGAACTAAGTCAGTAGAGCAGTTTTGTTCCAAGGTGATAATCAAGCTGGCAGAATAGTGTGAACTAAGTCAGTAATATTTACTGAGTGATTAGCATGAACTAAGCATCCAATATTAGCCAAGTGCCAAAGTTAGCCAAGGTGACAATGTTGCTTGAGCATCTTCAACATCACCCGAGTAAGCCATTGGACCCGAGTTACAGCATTGAGCTAACTTGGTAATTATTTTTGGAATTAGTTATGTTGTAGTTCACCTATGAAGGAATTATTCAGATGGATATAAGTATGAAGTATTTTTTTTATCCAAATATGAAATATGAGATATAAGATGTATTATAGTTGAATAACATTAGTGAATATGGGAGAGTAGATTTTTTAAAAGCTAAAAGCATTCCAAGGAAAAGAAGAGACTCATCTATCATAGTTAGGTGATCAATTTACTTCAAAGGATCTTCATTAGAAATCTAAGTTGCATTTTAGATATCAATCCACTGATTCATCCTAACAAGTGCATCAGTCCCAAATCCTTACAGTCCTTCAGAAACTCCTAATGGAGTACATACTTTACAATATTGTATAAATCCTTTCACAAGGTAGACCTAGCAATCCTTATTTCTCTTAACCAAGTAAGATCATTAAAAGTGATCATTTATAAGCATTACCAAGCCAACTTTATTACTATAGTAGTGAAGCATTTGTGGGTGTCATCCCCACCCTAGTTTTACTTTATATTACCTCTTACTTGGAGGGTTTATGGGTTACCAAATATTGTGTTATGGTGTTGTTACTTTACTGTTTTGTGTTAATAGATTAGAAAACTTAACAAAGTGGTTTAATTCAAAAAGTTTAAGTGGTTCCTAATTCACCCCCACCCCCTCTTAGTCACCTAGCTTGTTGAAATGTCCCTTTTCTGATTTTATATGAAATTTTAAGCCTCAAATCAGATCTTTAAAATCAAGAAACCAATATTTCAAAGATCCACCAATTTCTCAATAAACCCCAAATCGGGTATGCCCAAAATAGTGCCAAAAACTTCACAGCTTCACATATTATTAATAAATTCTAAAAGCGGAAATTTTTATTAAAATTTCAGCAGCATAACAGCCTACAAAATGAAATTTTCAAATCTGTATAACATTTACACAACAGCTCCCAAACGGAGGATAAAAACAATGCTCATTGGGCTCCCGAAAACAACATAGAATAGCTCGAAAACACCACAAAACACTAATAATCTATCACAGAAGTATAATCACGACCAAATACATATATTCAGCTCTATTTTAACATCTAAAGTCTGAAATACAGCAGCAACCCAAACTGATATAAAATACTCAACTGAAAACACCAAACTCTTACAAAAAACACACCCGAAAACCCACAAATCGGCACTGTTCAGCACAAAGAAAAACTCTGCATGAGCATGCACATAGAATGGCTTCAAACTCCCATCCTTAGCCTTCTTAAAAACCTGCAAACTCCCATTCTTGGGTCTCCTTCTCCACAGATTTGGCAGCCTCTGAAGAACAACAAAGAAATGAGCCAAAATCCAGTTTTAGAATGAGCCCAAAATTCCTCCAAACCCCTTAAAAGAGGGCATAACCTTAACTCACATCCAAGAGGGGTTAATAAAACATATTTTAATAATAATTTTCATTTATAAGTCCATTTATTTCCAAAGATTATCCCCTTTTGTTGAAACTTCACCTTTTTGGGCTTGCCTGCCTTAGCAAAGATTATTATTGTTTAATTATTTGAAAAGGGGACATGACAAGTCCTCCCCTCCCAAATATTGCTTGTCCTCAAGAAATGGTTGAAAAATAAACCAATCAATCCACCTAGATCCCAAATGTAGTCATGAACTATACTACTGCCAATTAACACAGGCTCCTGCAATATCCTCTGCAATATGACCAAGAGGAATCCATAATCAAACTGACCATTATAGCTCAACCAAACTCCAAAATCACCACTACCATAGTTAGAAACCCACCAGACACAAACTCTTAGAACATCAAAACCTATGTAAAGTGGACAAATCAAACTGCCAACACAGTAAATACCATCAACGCATCCCACTGGCCTATATGGAATGTACAATCCAACTCTGCAACAATGGTGAACACTCTCGAATGAAACTGTACCAAGTATGGAGAATCCACACACTGTACAACTCTTGCAGTCAACACAACTCTGCAAATCACTATCCATTGTCTCATAACCATAACTCCCATGCACTGTTGATGGTGAAAAGACATTACAAGATAAAGAGCAAGAAATGGAACCCAAACCAAATTTTCCATGAACAAGTGATATAGCCCATTGTGACTGACCACCAACTAATTTAGGAGATTTCATAGCCAAAGGAGTAGAATCAGTAATAACAACTGTTGAAGCATCACTCCCAAACTCCTACTCTAAGTCATGTATTATCAAGTTGTCAATTGCATAACCTATTGCCATGTCATGCCCATCACAACTCTCATCCCAAGGTGTCAAACCATCCCATAACTAATGACAAGCACTAGGAACCAAAGTATATCTCTGTATCATCATCTCATCAACATGGTCATCAAAAGTAAATTGATGAGCATACCTCATAGTGTAGTGCTGATAGAATGCGCCAATCTCAGTCGGTGGCTCAGACTGCAATCCAGATGAAACTAACCACAATCAATCACTAACCAAGTTGGAATTGACTACTACCTCCGAAGACATTACCAAGGGAGTAATATTACTAGCAAGAACCATGCCAACTGTCGGCTCACCAACATCACACATGATCTTTGATACAACATCTCTAGTCTCTATGCCATTAGTACTAGAGGCCACCATCATGTCAGGCATACTACAACAATTTGTTGCTACACCCAACTCAACTGAACCTGACTCTAGTGGGAATGAACCCGATATGCCAATGTTAGTATCAAGGATGGATGCATCCCCATCTCCACTGTCTCTGATAATCTCGACCATGGACATCCTCAGATCACTAGACACCATAGCTTCTAACTATACAGAATCTGGTAAAGATTGCAATCGCTCCAACTCCATGGTCACCTTAGTCAAATGAAACTGTGACTCCTTGAAAGCCAACTGTGTACTCTTAAGAATCTTAAAAGTCACCTCGAGTTGTTGAGTAAGCTCACTCACCTCATCTTCCTTGGCCAATATTGCATCATATGCTGTACTCCCCCACTCCGTAAGATAATCTTTGTCAGCTACCAACTACATATAATTCTGTCTCAAAATTTGAATAGCCTCCCATAAAGAGTGGATCTCTATCAAGGAAAGATAATTGCCTTCCTGCTCATCACTAGTAGGAGAACCCCATCCATAAACTGCTAACAACTGATGAGTAGCATTGAAATGCTGGCAAGTGATAGCAATGTCTCGCTCACTAACTCTCAACTGATTAGACACATGATGGCACTAGCTAGATTGTCTCCTACAAACCTCCTTTGATGCATTATCTAAAGGAGTATCCTCACAGTTACTAGTCTCTAGAGTATTACCATCCATATCCTGTGAATCAACTCCAAAGCTCATATCAACATACGAAGTATCAAAAATTGTAGCATTGTTGTCCAACTTCTCTGTACCAAAAGAAACTACCAAGGAAACTAATTCTTTAAAACTGCCCACTGCATCCTCCTAGATGTCATCAATGCCAATATGATCCTGGTACTCATCTGTACACACTGCCAAATATGAAAGATCATCAACACATTCTAGCAAGTATGGTTGACTAGATATATGAACAAAGCCCAACACTAGTGTATAAAAACTAATACCAATATCGAATAAGCTCCTGGCAGAAGAAAAGACAACACCATGTAATCTGCTAATCAAATCCATGATAGCACCCAAACAATCACTGCTACCAAAAAGTGTTAAAGATTTCCAGTCAACTGAATCCCAAACACCAATATAACAATCTTGAGTCCATTTCTGTAAACTATAATCAACTGGTAACTCAAGCAAACTCGTCACCTGAGTAATATGACCAATACTGACTAATTCCACATACCCATCTGGCATTGTCCCTATATCTTGGATGTGAATGCAAGATGAACTCACAACATTATCAATGACCGCATATGATCTACCATTCACAAAAAGTTGAGAATCAGGAGTGCAAGATGAAACTAAACTCAATTCCATGCTATGCTTATCCCCATGTCTCTCCCATTCTTGTAATGTCAATGGAGTGTTCACCAAAGAAGCTCGAGTGTCCTCAAGCTCGTGAGAAAGCATGTCAACTTCCTCCTCCTTCCTCCTTAAGGCATCTGAATAGTCTCCAACAAGGCTAAGAAGATGGTCACGATCTGATAGAAGATGTAAATAACTCAACTTCATCATTCCCATTCCTTCCCTAATCACATGTAAGTCAACACAAGAAGACTTTGCCTGAACTCCCTTATGTCTACCCTGTAACTAAATCTTTTGAATGTGATCCTCTATCATATCTTGCATCCTATCATGATGAGATAATGAAGTCACAATACTATCTTTGTTCACTTTCAGCTGGCTAGACAAATCATGTGAAGTACTACCAGCCTCAACCTCATGTGATGAAGCATCTAACTGTGCCTGGTACTCTTTCTCAGCAAAGTCATGAATGCTTAATGTCTGCTCATCTCTACCAGGTATCTCACCATCATGCACAACAACATCCTCATAATCATCATCTAAACCCACTACCTCTTGTGGTAGAGTAGAATCTAAGACCTCTGCCTGGCTATAAGCTAGTTTCTCAAAATCCTCATGCAGGTTCTTGGTAATTGTGTCATCTGCCCTGTGAGAAGAAGGTCTACCAAATAGAAATTCAGTCAACTTATCCACCTTAGCTGGGTCATAAAACATGTCATTCATCATATGGTGGTGCTCAACCAACTATTCAGACATGTCATGGCTTATTTTTCTAAGTTTATCTCGAATGTCTAAATAACCATCCTTTCTACTGTTCTGACTCTGGATATCAATTGTCCAAGATCGTGTCCTCTGAGACTCTGTACTATTCCTATCCATTCTAGATAAAGTAGAGTGTAACTCCAATAGATTATAACTTCTTCAAATACCAAGAACTAACATGAAAATGATTAGAAGTAGCATGCAACCATAGATTTTAACATGCAACTGATTAGAAGCAATATGCAACCACCAAATCACCAAGAACTAACATGCAAATGATTAGAAGTAGCATGCAACCATAGATTTTGACATGCAGTTGATTAGAAGCAACATGCAACCACCAAATTCACCAAGAACCAACATGCAAATGATTAGAAGTAGCATGCAATCATAAATTTTGACATGCAGCTGATTAGAAGCAACATGCAACCATAAATTATGACATGCAAGATTTGGGTAGTTGTCAAAACTGACATGCAAACTTCTACAAACCCTCAGGCTAGCAAGATCATAGCTCTGATACCACTAAAATGTCCCTTTTTTAATTTTATATGAAATTGAAAGCCTTAAATCAGATCTTTAAAATCAAACAACCAATATTTCAAAGATCCACCAATTTCTCAATAAACCCCAAATCAGGTATGCCCAAAATAGTGCCAAAAACTTCACAGCTTCACATATTATTAATAAATTATGAAAGTGGACATTTTTATATAAATTTCAGCAGCATAACAGCCTACAAAATAACATTTTTAGATCTGTATAACATTTACACAACAGCTCCCAAACGGAGGATAAAAACAATGCTCATTGGGCTCCCAAAAACAACATAGAATAGCTCAAAAACACCACAAAAACACTAATAATCTATCACAGAAGTATAATCATGACCAAATACATATATTCAGCTCTATTTTAATATCTAAAGTCTGAAATACAGCAGCAACCCAAACTGATATAAAATACTCAACCGGAAACACCAAACTCTTACAAAAAACACACCCGAAAAACCACAAATCTGCACTGTTCAGCACAAAGGAAAATTTTGGATGAGCATGCACATGGAATGGCTTCAAAATCCCATCCTTAACCTTCTTAAAAATCTGCAAACTCCTTTTCTTGGGTCTCCTTCTCCACAGGTTTGGCAGCCTCTCAAGAACAACAAAGAAATGAGCCAAAATCCAGTTCTAGAATGAGCCCAAAATGCCTCCAAACCCCTTAAAAGAGAGCATAACCTTAACTCACATCCAAGAGGGATTAATAAAACATATTTTAATAATAATTTTCATTTATTAGTCTATTAACTTCCAAATATTATCCCCTTTTGTTGAAACTTCGCCTTTTTGGGCTTACCTGCCTTAGCAAAGATTATTATTTTTTAATTATTTGAAAAGGTGACATGACACTTGTATTACATTTTCAACAATTATATTTTTCACATGCTTAATCTTTAATAAGGTTGATAAAAGTTATATTCATCTAATAACTGATTTACCTCCCCCCCTCTCAGTTATCTTGGTGCACTTTACTTTCTAACAATTGGTATGAGAGCATCAAGTCCTTAAAGAAAAAGCTTAACAACTTAAGGAGATCAATTGTGGGTCATTTCAGAATAGAAAATCTTAAATTCAATGGAGTTAACTATGACAATTGGAAAGAGAAGATGAAGATATATCTGCCATGTATGGGTTCAAGATATTGATTGATGATAAAGAATAAATAGAATATTGTGGAGTAAAGAAAACTTGAAGAATGTTGTGAAGTTAAAAGAGATCTATTTATGTGCAATATGTTTTCTAGAGAAGCATTATTATTGCTCTTCCTAAAAAATAATATAGTTAGGTGAAATCTTTAGAAACATCTCACAAAATTTTGATAGCTTTGGAATCTACTTTTGAAGGTGATAAGCATGCTAAGAGGATCAAATTACAGAATTGGATATGTTTGTTCTAAAATGCTAAGATGATGGAAGATGAACCTATAAGAAGCTATATTGGTAGAATATAAAAAATTGTTGTAGGAATTAATTCTTGTAATGGATCTAAAGATGAAGATGATATTATATAGAAGATATTGAAAACCTTAACACCACCATTCAAGAAGATAGCACAGATGATTGAGAAAGTGATACCTTGCATTGAGAATTTTACCAAAGAGGCTCTTCTTGGAATATTGGAAGCAACAGAAGTAAGCCTAAAGCATACTAGAGATTTTCCTACAATAGAAAGTTCTTTTAGTGAATTAAGTGGTTTTCCTTCCTTATCAAGAAGTATGAGCACCATTGGACATTGTGCTAGCAATAGTAGATCTAGATCTGAGGAGGATAGAAGAATTGAAGAAGGAATTGCCTTGCTTGTAAGGAGAGAACTAGATAGTAAGAGAATCACTAAATGTTGGATTTGCAATGAATTTGGTCATTATGCTTCTAAATATCCTAAAAGAGAATAAAAGTATAAAAAGAATTTAAAGTCTAGAAGGCCTAGAGATTGTTTGTATGTAAATTAAGATGATGAATCTGATGAAAGAGTTTAAATTGAAAGTGATGACAAGTTAGGATTTGTAGCTATAAAAGAAGAGAAAGCCCTAGTTTCATTAGTTGAAAATAAATTTTATTGGATCATAGATAGTGGTTGTTTATATAATATGACTAGTGAAATGAATAAATTTGTTAAGTTCAGTAGTCTTGATGGAGGGATTGTCAGAGTTGGTAACAATGCAACTTGTCATAACAAGGGGATAGGATCTATTACTCTTGATGGAAAGACTGACACAGATGATATTTAATTTTTTGACAGATTAAAGAATAACCTATTAAGTGTTGAATAGTTGGTTGATGAGGGATATCAATTAAAATTCATAGAGGAGATATGCATAATCAAGAATAAAGATGGTAAGTTGATTAGCACTAGCATAAGATCCATAGGTAATGTTTTTCAGCTGAACCCTATAGAGATGATATGTTTGGTTGCAAAAGTGGATAACAGTTAGTTGTAGCATAGAAGGTTTTTTCATATTAACTTTGATAATATTTTTAAGGCTAATAGTACATTTTTTTTTAGAGATTTATCAAAAGTTGTGAACCCTACTAATGTGGTGTGTAAAGAATGTGTTATGGCTAAGTGGAAGAAAATCTCCTTTCCTAGCAAGAAGTTCTCTATAATAGTGAAATTGGAGATTGTTCATACAGAACAGAGTGTTCCTACTAGGACAGGAGGATTCTATAGTGAAAGGTACTTCATGATTTTTGTCAATGACTTTACTAAGATGATGTGGGTAGCATTCCTTAAAGAAATGCTTGAATCATTTGAGAAGTTTAAGTCATTAAAAATAGATTTGAGAATGAGTTTGGAGTGAAGATGTTTGAGAATGATGTATCAAAGGCATTTTGGAGAGAAGCAGTCAATACAATTGTATATACAATGAACATAGTGCGGATCATGAAAGGTACAAATAAAACACCTTATGAACTATGATTAGGACACACACCATCAGTGAAATATTTTAGAATTTTTGTAAGTAAATGTTATATCAAGAGAGATTATGACATTGGTAAGTTTGATGCAAGAAGCAATGAAGGTATCTTCCTTGGTTGTTAATTGAAAAGAAAATCTTATACATGTTTTGATCAAAGAACTAAGACTATTGTTGAGTGTACAAATGTAAAAGTGGATGAAAAGTTTGGAGTCAAAGAAAGAATGATAGATTATAATTATGATAAAGAAGAAGCTAATCCTAAGCCTGTCATAGAAAATGTTGAAACTTTCTTTGAGACTAACAATGATTTTCATAATTATGTTCAAGTTGTGGAACAAAGAGAAGAACCAAGGTCTAAGCCTAAAGAAGAAGTAAGAGTTGAGAAAATGACACCTACACTAACAAGAATTTGACAAAGAATCACCCTACTAGTCAAATTACTGGAAGCAAAGAAAAAGGAGTTATGACAAGAAACAAAGTTCATGAATAATTTTGTTTAATCTCTGAAGTTTAACCAAAGAGTACAAATGAGGCATGCAAGGATGATCATGGATTCAAGCAATGAAGGAAGAACTAGATCACATTGTGAAGAATGAGGCATGGGAAATGATTCCTAGACCTAAAGATAAGAATGTTATTGGAAATAAATGGGTTTTCAAAAACAAGATAAATGAAAAAATTGAGGTTGTAAGAAACAAAGCAAGATTGGTATGTAAAGGATACTCACATCAAGAAGGTAGAGACTATAAAGAAATATTTTCCCTTGTTGCTAGAATTGAAGTAGTGAGAATGTTCTTATCTTATGTGGCAAGTAAAAAAATTAGAGTGTATCAGATGGATGTGAAGTCGGAATTTCTAAATGGAGAACTTGAAGAAGTTTACATTGAGAAATCTAAAGGATTTCCTTTGACAACAGAAGGAGACATGGTATGCAGATTGAAGAAAACATTGTGTGGACTAAAGCAAGCACTTATTACCTAGTATGTGAGGTTGGACAAGTATTTGAAAAATTTGGGATTTGCTAAAGGTACTACAGATAGTAACTTGTATTTGAAATAAATTGAAAATAGTTTGTTGGTTATTGTGATATTTGTGCATGACATAATCTTTGGAGGTAATGATGAACAAG
Source organism: Cupressus sempervirens (assembly GCA_028749045.1). Classification (NCBI taxonomy): domain Eukaryota; kingdom Viridiplantae; phylum Streptophyta; class Pinopsida; order Cupressales; family Cupressaceae; genus Cupressus; species Cupressus sempervirens. The sequence goes on from CM053791.1 coordinate 321,595,321, forward strand.
TGACAAAATTACTGATGAAATAAAGAATGAATTTGAGATGAATATGATTGGTGAGATGAAATATTTCTTAGGTTTATAGATTGTGTAGAATAGTGATAGTATTTTCCTATCACAAACTAAGTATTTGAAAGATTTGTTGAAGAGATTTGACTTGGAAATTTCTAATCCTATTTGTACACCGATGATAATTGGTCACAAGTTATCTAGCAAAGATGAGACACCTATAGTTGAATAGAAGAAATACATTTCCATGATTGGAGGTTTGCAATATCTAACTCACACTAGACTAGATATAGAAAATGTAGTTGGCATAGTAGCAAGATTTAAAGCAGGCCCTAAAGAAGTACATTATGTTGTAGCAAAAAGAATTTTCAGATATTTGAAGGGTACACCTAGTTTTGGACTATGGTATGACTGATCAAGTGACTTTACTTTGTGTGCATGCACTAATGCAGATTGGACTAGTAGTATGGGTGATAGAAAGAACGCTAGTGGTGGAGCATTTTTCCTTGGAGGAAGATTGGTTTCTTGGCTAAGAAAGAAACAAGACTGTATTTCACAAAGTACAACAGAATCAAAGTATGTAGCAGCAACAAACAATTACAGTCAAATCATGTGGATGAAGCAGATGTTGAAAGATATTGGGATTGAGTTTTTAGAACCTATTATCATACATTGTGATAACACAAGTACAATGATTATGTCTAAGAATTCTATATTGCATTCTAAGACTAAGCATATATCTATTAAGTATCATGTTTTGAGAGAGAAAGTTGTAGAGAAAGAAATCATATTAGAATATGTTCACATAATGGAGAAGATTGCAAATATTTTTACCAAGCCTTTTCCTAAGGATACATTTGAGTATTTTTATGATATGCTTGAGGTTATGCCCCTACCTACTTCTGAATAGATGATGCAGAGAGTACATTAGTCTAGTAGTATAGAGCACTATTGTTTATTTGGATTTAATGCTAATGCTTCCTGTATGGAAGAGTATCTGTGATTGAGTAGAGTCATCAAGGACTCTTGGTAGCTTGTATGAAACAATGTCTTTGGACACTTGAGCTAGTTAAAAAAATTGAGCAATTGATTTACATAATTATTCTTTTTTCATTGATGTCCATGGGGGAGAGATTGCATGAAAAATATCTCCAATGAATGAGGGAGAGTGTATGTTGGGGGAGAAATTTACTAAAGGAAGATGATCACATTGAATTATATCAATGGGGGAGAAGTGTGAACAACTAATTCCATCCATATAAGAATGAGGAAAGTGTAGATGAAGAGTTGTTCCTATGAGTTTTATATTTGATTGATAAAGAAGATTTGAGAAGAAGAGAGCAACAATAGCAACAAAGTTTGATTTTTGTATTCATAAAACTTATATATTTTTCATCTATGTTGTTATCAATGCCTAAGGGCAATAATTTTAGCATAAATTTTGATGGTATTCCTTTGGGGATTATCTTAATCATTGGAGAAATTGTTAGCATGATTAACATGTTTCATTCATGACTGTGTTTGTCATTGATGTCAACATGGTATTGTTTCTATAAAGACTACTAGAGTAGCAGATAGAGAACAAGGTCGTATGGACTATGTATTGACAATAAGGTCAAGTGCAGTTGAGAATTTTTCCTACATTGTGTCACATCATTCTAGATAAGTGTGTGTACAAGGAGTCAAAGACATGTAAGAGTTATTCAAGAATTATAAATAACAGTGTGTAGATAAAGTACCTAAGAAGTAGTTTCTAATGTTTGGATTCTATCTCTTAACATAGATAGAATCGCAATGAGAAAAGTTAGATAGTGATAGTAGATATCCTGATGATGATGTCAAAAAGTACAAAAGGTTGGAGATTGCACACATGAGAAGTTGTATTTACTATGAGTTGACAATGTTTTGTAATTATAAAAAGATATAATGAATTGTGTTATCATAATGAGGTCATACTATAATTAATTGGGAAAGCCTCAAGGCCAACTCAAATAGTTATTTTGAGGATATGGTATAAAGGAAGGTTATTTTCCTTGTGATGATAGGTGAATGAGTGTGTAAGTGTAAATTGTTCAAGTATATGTAAAGTTGGTAAATGTGTGTAAGTGATCAATGAGATCAATGTATTGTGAGTTTGGAGATCTGGTATTGAGATTTGAGAAAGTGTTTGGTGTAGTATTGGCATAATAAGAGGATAGAGAAAGAGTTTGAGTTGTCGAGTTCAATTTCAATTCTATTATTCTGCAAGGAATAATACAAAGGCTAGTTAGATACTGAGTTTAGTGGTTTTTCCCCTAAAGCTATTTGGACAGTGGGTGCTTCTACCTTCTACAACTCCTAATAGGGTTGACACAATTCCTAATAGAATTGGAATCTCCTAATAGGCATTCAAAGTCTCCTAATAGTGGAAACCTCTTTTAGTGCATTGAGTGTTCACTCTTCCTTGTCAAGAAGTGCAAGCACCAGTGGGGACTATGCTAGTAGTAGTAGATCCAAATATGAGGAGGATAGAAAAATAGAAGAAGGAATTTCCCTGCTTGTAAGGAGAAAACCAAATGATAAGAAAATATTTAAATGTTGGAGTTGCAATAAATCTAGTCATTATGCTTCTAAGTTTCCTAAAATTGAGAAAAAATATAAGAATAATTTCAAGTCTAGAAGGCCTAGAGATTATTTGTATGCAAATGAAGATGATGAGTCTGATGAAAGAGTTTAGAGTGAAAGTGCTGATGAATTAGGATTTGTAGCTATAAAATAAGAAAAATCTAAAATAGAAGTTGGAGAAGAGAAAGCCCTAGTTTCACAGGTTAAAAAGAAAGTTGACTAGATCATAGATAGTGATTATTCACAACATATGACTTGTAATGTGAATAAATATGTTAAGTTCAATAATCATGATAGAGGGATTGTTAGAGTTGGCAGCAATGTCTCTTGTCATATCAGCAGATAGGATATATTACTCTTGATGGAAAGACTAATACAAATGATGTTTACTTTGTTTATGGATTAAAGCATAACCTATTGAGTGTTGGATAGTTGGTTGATATAGGATATCAATTACAATTCATAGAGAAGACATGCATTATCAAGGATAAGGATGGTAAGTTGATTGGCACTGGCATAAGATCCAAAAGTAATGTTTTTCAGGTGAACCCTACACTGATGGCATGTTTGGCTACAAAAGTGGATAATAGTTGGTTGTGGTATAGAAGGTTTTGTCATATAAGCTTTGATAATATTGTGAAGGCTAGTAATACATTTTCTATTAGAGATTTACCAAAAATTGTGAAGCCTACTAATGTTGTGTGCAAAGATTATGTTATGGATAAGCAGAAGAAAGCTCCTTTCCTAGTAAGAAGTTCTTTACAATAGCAAAATTGGAGATTTTTCCTACAAATCTGAGTGGTCCTAATAGTACAAGAGAATTCTACGCTAAAAGGTGCTCCATTATTTTTGTTGATGACTTTACTAGGATGGTGTAGGTAGTGTTCCTTAAAGAAAAGTCTAAAGCATTTGATATTTTAAGTTGTTTAAGAATAGAGTTGAGAATAATCTGGAGTGAAGATCAAATGTTTAAGATTAGATAGAGGCTAATAATTTACCTTGAATGAGTTTAACACCTTTTGTAAAGTGAATGGCATTAAGAGACATCTATTAGCACCAAAGACTCCTGAGCAAAATAGAATTGTTGAAAGAAGAAATAGGTCTGTAACAAAAGTAGTGAGAACCATGATGTTTGAGAATGATGTATCAAAGACTTTTTGGAGAGAAGTAGTCAACACAACATTATACACAATGAGCACAGTGCATGTTAGAAAGGTATGAACAAGACACCTTATGAACTTTGGTTTGGACATGCACCATCAGTGAAATATTTTAGAATTTTTAGAAGTAAGTGTTATATCAAGAGAGATGATGATATTGGTAAGTTTGATGTAAGAAGTGATGAAGGTATATTCCTTGGTTATTCATTGAAAAGAAAAGCTTATAGATATTTTAACCAAAGAACTAAGACTATTATTAGGTGCACAAATGTAAAAGTGGATGAAAAGTTTGGAGTCAAAGAAATAATACTAGATTATAATCCTAATAAAGAAGAAGCTAATCCTAAACCTATCATAGAAAATATTGAAAATTTCTTTGAGACTACAATTATTTCTAGAATGATGTTTAAGTTGTGAAACAGAGAGAAGAACCTAGATTTGAACCTAGAGAAGAAGTAAGAGTTGAGTCAGTGACACCTACACCTAATAGGAATTTGACAAAGAATCACCCTACTAATCATATTATTGGAAGCAAAGAAAAAGGAGTTATGACAAGAAACAGAGTACATGATGAATTATGTTTGATTTCTCAATTTGAACCAAAGAGTGTAGATGAGGCATACAAGTATGATCATTGTATTCAAGCAATGAAGGAAGAACTAGATCATATTATAAAGAATGAGATATGGGAATAGGTTCCTAGACCTAAAGCTAAGAATGTTATAAGAAATAAATGGGTTTTTTGAAACAAAATGAATGAAGGTGTGGTTGTAAAAAATATAGAAAGACTGGTATGTAAATGATATTCATAGCAAGAAGATATAGACTATGAAGAGACATTTTCCCATGTTGCCAAAATTGAAGCAGTAAGAATGTTCTTGGCTTATGCAACAAGTAAGAAGTTCAAAGTGTATCAGATGGATGTGAAATCGATATTTCTAAATGGAAAACTTGAAGAAGAAGTCTAAATTGAACAACTTGAAGGATTTCCTTTAACAATTGAAGGAGACATGGTATGCAAATTGAAGAAAGCATTGTATGGACTAAAGAAAGCACCTTGAACCTCATACATGAGGTTAAACAAGTATTTGGAAAAGTTTGGATTTGCTAAAGGTATTGCAAATAGTAGCTTGTATTTGAAAGAAATTAAGAATGGATTGTTGGTTATTATGATATTTTTGGATGACATAATTTTTGGAGGTAATGATGAAGCAAGTGAAAAAATTGTCGATGAAATCAAGAATGAATTTGAGATTAAATATTTCTTGGGTTTACAGATTATGCATAATAGTGATGGCATTTTCCTATCACAAACTATGTTTTTAAAATATTTTTTAAAGATATTTGGCTTGGAAAGTTGTAAGCCTGTTGGTACACCTATGATAATTGGCCATAAGTTATCTAGCAAAGATGAGACACCTACAGTTGAACAGAAGAAGTACAAATCCATGATTGGAGGTTTACAATATCTCACTCACACCAAATTAGATATAAAAATGCAATTGGTATAGTAGCAAGATTTCAAGTAGACCCTAAGGAATCACACTATGCAGTTGTAAAGAGAATATTTAGATATTTGAAGGGTACACCAAATTTTGGCTTGTGTTATGACATATCAGATGAATTTACTCTATGTGCTTATACTAATATGGATTGGGTAGGTAGTATGGATGATAGAAAGAGCACTAGTAGTGGATCATATTTCCTTGGAGGAAGATTGGTTTCTTGTCTAATCAAGAAACAAGACTATATTTCACATAGTACAACAAAAGAAGAGTATTTAGTAGTAGCAAACAATTGTAATCAGATCATATTGATGAAATAGATGCTAAAGGATGTTGGGATAGAGTTTTCAAAACCTATTATCATACATTGTGTTAACACAAGTACAATGAGTATGTCTAAGAATCTTGCATTACATTCTAAGACTAAGCATATATTGATTAAGTATCATGTTTTGAGAGAAAAAATTGTTGAGAAAGAATTCATATTAGAGTATATGAATACAAAAGAAAATATTGTATATATTTTTACAAATCCTTTGCCTAAGGATACACTTGAGTATTTGTGAGGTATGCTTGGGGTTATGGCCCTTCCTACTTCTGAGTAGATAATACAAAGAGTGCATTAGTCTAGTGGTATAGAGCATTATTGTTCATATGGATTGAATGTCAATGATTCCTATATGGGGGAGTATCTGTAGTTGAGAAGATTCATTAAGGAATCTTGGTAGTTAGATATGAAATAGTGTCTTTGGACACTTGAGCTAGTTGAAGACTTTGAGCAATTGATTGACTTAATGATCTTTGTCATTGATGTCAATGGGGCAAAGATTGCATGAAAAACATTTTCTATGAATGAAGGAGAGTGTGCTAGGAGAGAAATTGGATCTTCTAATAGTATGTGGAGATGTATATGAGGAAGAGAATGTATAGAAGATAATTTCATAAGATATTGATGTCAATGGGAAGTTATATCGATGGGGGAAAGTGTGAACAACTAATGTCATCCATGTAAGAATGAGAAAAGAATAGATGAGGAATTGTTCCTATGAGTTTTAGATAAATAATTGATGAAGGGGATTTGAAAAGATGAGAGCAGCAACAACAACAGAGTTTGATTTTTGGTATTCATGGACTTAGATACTTTTCATCTATGTTGTCATCAATGCCAAAGGGAGATATTGTTAGCTTGAATATTGATGGTATTCCTTTGGTGAAGTATCCTAAGCATTCTTAGAATAGTTGGAGAGATTATTAGCATGATTGACATGTTGCATTCATGACTATATTTTTCATTGATGTCAATATAGTATTATTTCTATAAAGATTGATAGAGTAGTAGATAGAGAATGAGCTTGTACAGACAATATATTGATGATGAGTTCAAGCGCAATTGAGGATATGTTCTACATTGTGTCCTAATGTCATGGAAAAGTATGTGTGCAGAGAGTCAAAGAAATGCAAGAGTTATTCAAGAGTTATAGAGGATAGTGTACAGACAGAGTACCTAAGAAGTAGTTTCTAATGTTTGGATTGTATCTCTTAACAAGGATAAAATTATGATGAGTGAAGTTAGAAAGTGATAGTAGACAGCTTGATGATGATGTCAGCAAGTGTGTGAGGTCAGAGGTCACACATATGACAAGTTGTATTTACTATGAGCTGATAGTATTTTGTAAATTGTGAAAATATGTAATGAACTTTAATTTATTAATGAGGTCCTATTATAATTAATTGGGAGAGCCTCAAGAATGACTCAGAGAATTATTTTGAGGATATAGTATAAAGGAAGGTTGTTTTCCTTATGGTAAAGAATGTAATGTGTGTGTAATTGAGCTTATATTGGATATGTGAAGTTGGTAAATGTGTGTAAGTGATCAAAGGGATCAATTTTATGTGAGATTGAAGATCTAGTATTGAGATCTAAAAAGGTACTTGGTGTGGTATTCACACAATAAGAGGACAGAGAAAGAGTTTGATTTAAAGAGTTTGATTTATGGAGTTAAATTTCATTTTTATTATTTAACAAGGAATAATATATAAGCCAGTTGGATAGTGAGTTTGGTGGTCTTGCCCCTGAAGCTATTTGGAAAGTGGGTCCATTTGCCTTCTACAACTTCTAACAAGGTTGGCACAACTCCTAATAGGGTTGGTACAACTCCTAATAGGGATTCAAAGTCTCCTAAAAGTGACTTCCATGTATTGAATGTATTTTATTGGCTCCTAACAAAGTCCATCCTCTTACAAGGAACTTTTATATCAATACATGATTTTATGGGTACCATCCCCACTTGGGTTTTCCCTCTAATCAAGGGTTTCCCTAGTTAACATATATGGTGTTATTATGTATGTGTATATTCTTATGGTTGTTGATTATATTGTTCACATGCTTAGGATTTAATAAGGTTGCTAAAAGTTATATTGATCTGATAATTGATTCACCCCCCGCATTTAGTTATCTTGTTGGAATTTACTTTCTAACATAAGGGTGTATGTGTCCCTAAGGGATTGGAATAAGAATAGGCTTCTTGGACTGTTAGTAGGGAAAAGAAGGGTTAAAAACAAGGATCAAGACTCCCAAACTATAAATAATTTAGAGAGAGATCCGAGAAGAGACCAATCCCCTAGGACTATCCATAGTTCTTGGAAACTAAAAGGAAAAAGTAACAAAGAGAGGAAAAGAATGAAATAGTAATGCATAGATTTGGGTATACCTTAGAAATATTTTCAAACACTAAAGGCTAAAATACTCCAAACTATACACAAAATCCATATTTATATTCCATGGGAAAAGGATGAGCAAAGTATATGCCCCCACATTAAAGTGATTGCAAACACCTTAACAAGAGAAATAACTTTAACAGAAGCATACATGCATCCACGAAAGATTGTATCCACTATGAGATTTCCCCAAGAGGAGAAACATATCAAGGGAAATGAGCACAATGAAAAGATAGAGTACAAAAGGGATCTACTAACTAAGGGATCAATAATATCATATGATAACGTGTAATGTTACGTCAAGTATGAAAATATCATCATTCCCCAAAGGAAGTAAAACTATGACATAGTGGAGGAAAATACACAAAAGAGATACAAAGAAGAGTCTTTTTGAGCCAATAACATGGATATCAAAAAGAATCAATACTTCCATATCATAAGCGACCAAGAAGACTACACAAGACCATTGGTACAAACAATAGCACAAGTACAATATAACATGGAACAACATACAGAAGAAAAGAGATACATATAGAAGAATGTATATGACAGAGTGATCACTTTATCTTCTTGCACTCAAAAAAGTAACAAAGATCATCTAAATCCATCAAATGACAAGATGCAAAACAATACAAGAGAAACACAAGACAAGAACACTAAACTCCACCATGGTAGATGGAGCTCACATCAAGAATTCTACATGGGGCCCCCACCCAGTTCAAAATGCTAAGGAAAGGATGATGACTCCTGAAAGGAACCATATCCATAATAGTAGGTATCACAATGAGTTCTAAGCAAGGACTTTGAGAGTCACTATGCTCATTACTAGGAGTAATTGTAAGTTGTGTAGAAAGCATGTTAGGCAAATCACTATCCATACTAATTAAATCATCATGATTATTCTCAACTAAAGTATCTGCCATATCTAGATTAACAAAATCTAAAATACAAAAAGAATTATTGTTCAAAGTGTTTCCTTATGTAGCTTCCTCCAAAGACTTATGCATAGTCTAATCAAAGGAAGGTAAATGTAGAGATGAAGATGTAGGTTGAGAAGAAAGAGAACAAGCTTTATCTTGATAATTCAAGTGATAATAATGAGAATCTTGGTTATGAATAGTCTTACAAGAGATAGTAGGAGGAATAGGATCAATAACCATAGGCTCTGAAGAAGTAGCATCAATGGGTTGAGATGCAGTAGCTCAAGGAACAAAGGTAGAGGTAGAAGAAATAGATGGAGTAGGCAAGACAAGTGGAGGTGAACAACACTTAGGAAAACTAAGTTCTATAATCTTGTCTATTTTATATTTTTGATAATTTCTATAGAGATAATCGAGACAAGTAGGTGGTTTTTTAGGACAAGATGGACAATAAGAATCAATCTCAGCACAATCTCTAGGATGCAATGTTTTAAAAAGAGAATGATTACTAGTAACAATTTATCCATCACAAATAATTTTAAGGCATTTACAAATAGGAGAAGCTACGATTTGTATGGAAGAAAGCCATGGAATACCCAGATTAACTTGAAATTGATTAGAAGTAGGAATAACAAAAAAGGTAGTAAAAGAAACTTCCCTAAAAGTTCAACAAATAGAGTGATAGAACCTTGAAGATGATAAAGAAAACCATAACAAGTTAGAATCCACACAAGAGTTGAATCATAAGTATCTTTATGCAATTATTTTTTTAAAAGATGTTCTTCGATGATAACATTCACAACAAATGAAGGATCAACCAAAGTACCATGAGAAGGAATACAAGAAACTCTAGAAGTGATGTAAAGAGGACCATTAAGTGCCTTAAACATTTTAGAATGACTGAATCTAATATATTAGGCATTTTTTAAGGATTGGGTGGTGAAGAAATCAGTGGTTGAGAGGCTAACTCAACATTATTAACCACATAATTTTCTTCTTTTATCTTCTCATCATAATCAATATGATGATTGGAAGACGAAGGTTGATTAATAACATTCACTGAGTGTAAAGCTAAAGGATTAGTATAAATTTGAAAATTTTAATTAGGTAGATTAATAGACTTATTCATGTTGTTAACTTGAGCATCAACAAAAATAGCTTTAGAATCAATAAGGTCCTAAATAACATTCTTCAAACCATAACACTTCTGAGTATCATGACCTAATTGACAGTGATATTGATAGAAAGCATTTGAATCAAAAGATTTAGGCAAAGGTTTACTATGATCAATATGATGAATAGGAGGAAGATTAAGGACACAAGAATTAATCAACTTAGCTATAACCTCAGACAAAGGCTTTGATAGTTGAGTATACTAACAATTAGGAAGAAATATAGAGCAAAAACTAGTCGTACCTCAGGAGGTAGTAGCCACTTGATCATCAACTATATTTGTAGACTTGATTTTGATGAAATTATTGGGTTTGGAAAGCTTGTTTGAATTTTCGGTGGCATCACTCATATCAGTAGAAACAAGAGCTAGCAGAGTAAAGCTCTCGAGTTGACTGAATTGTAACTAGTAATGGTGAAGCATTGCATATGGATGTGAAAATAAGGTATACTTAGTAAGGAGGATTTTTATCCCTAATGTGTTTTTTGTAAATTAGAAATAAAGATCTGTTGAATATCATGATCAGGCACAAGATAAGAAATATGAGCATACAAATGTTTAAATCTACCAATAAAATTAGTAAATTTTTGTTTAATATTCTACTTACCATGAAAATGTAATAAAGAGCATAAAATAGAGATCTAATGACATAGAAGATAACTAAATCTAACTCCACAAAAGAGGGAGAAGAAGGATAGGTCCACCAAAAGAAGGTAAACACCCAAAATAAGGGAGATCTAACCCCAAATAAGAGAGATTAAGGGATTTAACTCCAAAATTAGAAATAAGGGGGAAATAAGTCAGGTTCACCAAAATAGACAATCTAACTCCAAAAAGAAAGGGGCACAAGTCAGGTTCACTGAAATGTTTAGCAATAAAATGGAAGCACTTTAAATAAGATGTAGACTTCCACTTTACATGGTCACTAAGCCATTAAATTGAAATGCAAAATGGAAAGAGGGGAATTTCCAAATATGATTCCACTTCTAACCCAAATTAGATTAGTTAGAACCCAAAAGAGGAAGGGTGCTAATACTAAATCCATATTATAGGAGGAATGCAATACAAGGAAATGTGTTATTCTGCCCTTTGACAAGATAGCATAAATATGAAATTGAACTAATTTCTTAGGAAATGTAAATTTAGATATTATATGAATACAATTAGCCCAATTAATATCCAAATCTAGGGTAAAGACATGAAATGAAATAAAATATGAAAGACTCACCTTAAAATACATAGAGGAATATGGATTTTTAGTCAAGAACTTTTGGATCTTAAAAAATATTTTAAAAATTGAACTTTTGACTCTGGATCTCAAAATAAAATGATGAAAGGAAGAAAACCCATAAATCTGCCTAGAATCTAAGACTAAAGAACTAGGTTGACTTGGAAAGATGTCCTATAAAAACTTGGAAAGGTTAATGTAGTCTGTAACTCCAAAACTGATGACTCTAGAAATCTTGTGAACTTTAGGTTCCAAATCTTTAATCCTTTCCATTCCCTACTTGTAAATCAACACAAAAAATCAAGGTTTGGGGGTTCAAGTTTGATGAGGGTTTGCCTTGGTCAAGGCCTAGGTTAACGAATTAACCATAAATGAGAAATATAAACATAAATGACTATAAAGAATTAGATAAATGTTAGGATTTACCTTCCTTGTGTGTATGTAATGTAATTTTATTATAGATTTTGAATTAGGAATATAAGGTATCTCCACTCTTTACAACGGATCTACCATTATTCCATCATGGTAGCATAGATATGAATATTCATCAATGAAGAAGAAGGTGAATGCTTCAATGCATATCTCCACTAGATCTTGAAAAGGAAATGCTCACAGAGGATTCTTCAATGCTAGATAGTAATCTCTTTACTTGAATGCTTGAACTCCTTGAATGTAAAAGGAAGAAATTTTCAATTGAGAGAGAGATTGAGTGCATGAACAATGATTAAGATGAGATATGAATGAAATATGAAAGGAAGCCTCCAAGTCTCCTTATATATGATTTTTTGGGAAGGCAAATAATACAAGCCAATTGGATAACGGTCATAAACTAATTAAATCCCTAAGGACTATTAGGCCATGAGATCTAAAACTTAAAGAGACAATGTGAACTTGGATCAACCTATTCCAAGACTAGGTCAACTTGGATCAACCTAGGAGGACAAGGTTGACATAGGTCGACCTAGTCATGGAGGAAAGGTCCTAGATGCCACAAAAAATTAGGGTAGATGCCAAAAGGATAGGTAGAAAGATGGATGAGAGAAGAGGAAAAGAGAAACAAGCACATGCATATACATGGTCTAGAGAAGGAATCATGAAGATGAGGGAGCTAAAAGGTCTTAAAAGGAAAGTGCATCCATTTTAAGATGGTACAATATTGATGTAGATTGGATAGGAAATATAGATGATAGAAAGAGCACCAGTGGTGAAGCATTATTTTTGGGAGGGAGATTGGTTTCATAGCTAATTATTAAAAAAAATTGTATATCATAGTCTACAATGGAAGTAGAGTATGTAGCAGCAACAAATAATTGTAATCAGATGCAAATTTTTTTGATTAAGGAAAATAGGTTTTAATGGGGCCCTAAAACCCTAACACAACAAAAGTCAAACATAAGAAGAATGCTTAAGTAATAGTTTAACTTAAAGCAACCAACATAAATAGCCCCCCACAAATAATAGAAAGAAAACTGATAAAACCAAGGGAGTAGGAAAGAAAACTAGGAGTGGCAAAAAAGCTAAGAAGGTAGCTTAGGTGATTTCTCTGAGTATTTTCACAGCACTAATTTCTAGCTCTGACATTCTTCCAGCCACCTCCTTCATGTCATATAGATATTCGTCAGGTTCATGGATATCCTTCTTTGTGCCGAATCTGGTTCTCTTACTCAAACTATCCTTAGGAGACCTATCCTTAGCGTTGTTGGGAGAAAGATCCTCCTCCCTAATAGCCTTGTGTTATTCTACTTTGTTAATGAGCACCTTTATGTTCACATTAGCCTCTTTGAGAATGTTATAGCTTTTTTCAGCAATATTATGCATTGAGTTGTCCATAGTTTGGACCCTGCTCTTCACTTCCTTCACTTTGTTATCCATGTTCTTTTCTTCCTCTATTTTCCCATTCTTCAAGCTATAGTTATCCCTCTCCAAGCTACTCACTTTGTATTTGAGCTCTTGAATTTCATGGAAAATCTATTTGGTGGTGCAATAACTATCCACTTTATTTTTAGCATTGTCAAGAACATCTATTTGAGGATTTTCCTTAGTTGTGTCACTAAAAATCACAAGGGTCAGGTCAATCAACTCTTCTATTTGGATTTTTCCCTCTTTATTCTCCTTGACTAGATTTTTGATCAATTCTCTATTAATTCCCATTCTAGTAGAAATAGTATCAAAATTCCTCCACACCACATTCCTATCTTTGCCCGTAATCGTGCATTTGTATTGGTTGGTTATGAATTCCTCATAGCCCTGCTCTTGCTCATCCTTGTCACCCTAATTAATATCCCCCTCTACACTTTCCTTCTCCACCACCTATTTTTCCTCCTTGGAATCAATGACTTTCCCTCTTTTCCAGCCCTCGAAGGTCTTGACATCCTCCTCATTTTGGTTGGCATTTTGATGGTAATGTTTCTCTTACCCCCTTCCTCTCCATGCCCTCCCCTTCTTTGAGATAGGTCTCCTCCTCCCCTTCAACACTATCACCCTCTCTGTGTCCATGCCCTCTACCCTTTCATTATAGTCCCTATCTGAAGAAATGTTAAAACCCTGTTTAGGTTTGATAAGTACTTTTTTCTCCTTTCTCTCCATTTTAATGATCTTTTACCAGAATTATACTATGGAAAATCTTCCTCCTCTGAGTCTGAGTGCATCTCATTTTTGTCCTTGGTATCAGAAGGTGTATAGTCCTCTCCTGAACCATCTAAGTACCCTTTGCCCTTCTTTCCCTCTTTCTTATACTTAATTTGTTTCCCCATAGACCTAACCTTAAAAAATCTGTAGATTAACAAAACTAGCCCCTCATGGAAGGTTGGGTTGCTAGAATGCTTCTCCTCGTAGTCATTAATATTTTCATTAATAGATAAGTAAAGGTAGAAAGGAATAGATATCTTTTCCCTGTACCTGAAATGGTTGAGAAGCACGAAATGGTGGGTGCAAAGGCAATAAAATCTAGTGTCGAGGGAGATGTACTTGATAATAACCGATAGCGCAAACCTCAACAATGGCTTAATGGTTCTCGACAAATAGTAAGTACCCTTCTTCACCAAAGCCTTCTTTTCCTCCAAATCCTTGGTGTATTCTACCACCACCTGCCCTAAAATCTTTCTATCTTTGTAGAATTTCTTCCTCATAATGGGAATACCAGTCACTGCAGAGATAACATCCTCTATCACCGTGAAATCCACTCCATCAATTTTAACAATTCCCTCATTCTAGCTCTTTACCATGCTCTAGGTAATAGAGGGCTTCCATCTATGGATCCATTCTATGAAATATGTGACTTCACCTTTTTTCATAATGCTCCACATCTTGGAGCGTCTATGCCACTTCTGAACTTTGTCCTTTGGTTCCCTCCTATGCCTTCCCCCACCATTATTTCTTCCTCTATGCAAGCTTTTTTTCTAGTATTGATACTCTTCGAAGCTAGAAAATCTTTGGCACTAGTTGTTTTCTAAAAATTTCCTTTCACCTTGTGTACTTTATGCCCAAAATAGATCCTCAAAGTAAGTTGATGGATATTGTTGATGTGAGAAGTACAAGTGCTATCGTACTTACACATCACATTTCTACACCCCATAACTCATAAACAACTATAATGAACCTACACATCACATTTCTACACATTCCTCATAAATCATAAATGATCATAATGACCTTTTATGATTCCCAATCTACCTAGGATCCTTTTCCTTTCAATCAGCTCATTAATATCTAGCAAAAAATTATGCTCGTCCATCCACTTTACCACTTCATTGTACTTGATTGTCCACTTAGCCAACTTGTTAGCCACTTGATTGGCTTCCCTATACTCATGAACCACATAGGTTTTTTCAAAGGTCTTAAGCTGTTGGATGCATTCTTCAATGATATTCATTATTGTCCATGTTGGCTTGTTCTTCTCGTTAAGGTAGTCTATAATATTTTTTGAATCTCCTTCCAGCCAAAGATTTTTTACTCCCATATCTCAAGCTAATTTGATTTTTTAATTAGCTGTAATCACCTCCACATAATGATTAGTTTGAATTCCCAGAGGAGAAAAAACAATGGCAATCCCTTTACTATATGCATTTCTGATGATGCCTCCCACCCCTTCCTTTCTCAGGTTGCCTTTGGCCACCCCATCAAAATTTTCTTTATGTCATCCCTCAGGCAGAAGAGTCCATCTACAACCTTCCCTCTTATTATTATCCCTACCCTTTGTGTTGAGAAAGGGGTTAGTGATGCAGGCACATCTCATTACTAAATCATTTCAAAGGTCCAAGATTCTCCATATATTTTAAATGGTCAATTTTAATAATTTAGGATTATGTCTTAGTGGATAGAATTAGGTGTTTTATTAAATAAATGTTATAGTTTTTAGTCAGATATGTTAGAGAGTTAGAGGAAAGGGTTAATGATGTTAGTGTCAGTTTTAGAAAGGATAAAATTAGTAATAGAAATTCCATGTGGTCAATAATTAAAAGAATCTCATCAGAAAGTTGGTGGCAATTTTAAGAGTGTTCATAATGACGAAAAAATGGTTATGGAATAAAAGAAACCATTTCATATTCCTTCTATTTGGAGGAAAGTTGATTTTCTTTAAAAAGCCAGTCTGATATCTAAGAAGAATATCCATGATTGTTGCATGGTATTGATGGTAAAACATCTTTCAAATTCCTATTCTTAGCAGTTACAAGAATATCCATGATTGCTGCATGGTATTGATGGTAAAACGTCTTTCAGATTCCTATTCTTGGATGGAAAAGAAAACATTTTTATTACTACTGGACGGCAAGGCTAGTCAGACTTTGGTTATTAAAAAGCCAATCTTTTATGTAAAAAAAAAGATTCAAACTTGGGGAGGAATGGGAAGTTTTATGTCTCCTTTGGTCTCCTGTGTTTTTCTTTCAAGATTATGGTTCTACTATTATGCTTCATATATTTCTCATGGCAATCAGTTTAGGGAATAACAATTGTAGAAAAATGTACTCTGATGCAGGGTCAATATCTTGAGTTTGAACCATTGGATTTCTCTCAAATTTTTATATGTTGTTTAAAACCTAGTTATGCCAAATGTCAATGGTTGGATTGAGTAAATATTTTCTGGTTCGAAAGTTATTCATGTTTGAGTGTGGGTCTATCCGAAGGCAGCAAGAAGATATTTTGGGGGATTTATTTTCAGAAAAAATGTACTCTGATGCGGGGTCAATATCTCGGGTTTGAACCGTTGGATTTCTCTCAAATTTTTATATGTTGTTTGAAACCTAGTTACGCCAAATATCAATGGTTCGATTGAGTAAATATTTTCTGATTCAAAATTTATTCATGTCTAAGTGAAGGTCTATCTGAAGGCAGCAAGAAGATATTTTGGGGGATTTTATTTTCAAAGTTTTGTTTATTGAATCTGATTTTAGTGTGTGATCCTGAAGGTTGTAGATGCCCCTTGAAGCAACTCAGTGGAGTGACTGATTCCTCCTGATTTTTCCAAGGTCTGGCTCTGCATCATTTTTGGTATCAGAGCTCAGCAAAAGGTTTGGAAAAAAGTAGTTGTGTATATGTTTGTGTGATTGTGAAAGATTGAGAGAAATAGTCTGAGAAGAAGTCCAGGAGACTAGATAAGAAGAAAATAACCTAGCTAAGGAATGATGGGACAAGAAGAAGCAGCTTTATTGTATTTTTTAGAAGGTATCGGCAGAGAAAGGATTCTAAACAGAAGGAGATAGAGGAAAAGAAGAAAAGAGAGAAAGAAGAAAGGAGAAAACAAAGAGAAGAGTTGAGCAAGATAGAAGAGGAGATAAAAAATTTGAGAAGGAGACTTGAGGAGAATGATGCTAAGTTGAAAGAGAATAAAGCTAAGTTGAAAAAAGTGCAGCAAGAACACAAAGTGCAGCAACAAGAAGTGCAGCAAGTATCTCTTGACAAGAGCAATAACAAGACAAGCCCTATTGGATTTGAATGCAAACAATCTGTGGTTGGAACAGTAACATGTCCTTTGAAAATAAAGAAGAGTACAATGTTGGAAGGTACTCTTGTGAAAAATATTTTGGAGGCAGAGGATAAGAAGGAAGAAGTGATTCAAAGCACACAAGTAGAGGATGAAGAGTTAGATCAAGAAGAGGAAAACAATCCATTAGAAGGGCATACACAGCAGGTGAATGTTGGTGTAGAGACTAAGAGTGAACAACAGGAGGTTGTTGTTGAACCTTGTGAGGAAAACGTTCTTGCAGATGAAGAAGAGTTGGTGACAGGTGTGGTTGCAGATAATATTTGCCCAGATGATGGAGATGTTGACACAAATGATCAAAAAGGAAAAGATGTAGTGCAAAGATCAGATGCTAAAGGGAAGACTATTGATGACAAGAATGAAGTATTTGTTGATCATTATGACGCTCTAGAGATATACAAATGAGAAGCATATGTTGGTATGATAATTTGGTATTTTTATGCAGGTGATATGAGGCTGTTAAATATATTTGTTCCAAGATTCGACACAGGTACCACGAAAGCTATTCATTCTACAGTTTGGAATTAGAATGTTCTAGCAAGCGGCATCAATTCCATCATTCTTATGGTGACATTATTTCTTACATACAATTGGAAACTCCGAAAAAAGATTGCAGCAATTCAATGGGACTTGAATTTTCTGTCCCCGGGAGTATGATGCAGGCGCATCTCATTACTAAATCATTTCAAAGGTCCAAGATTCTCCATATATTTTAAATGGTCAATTTTAATAATTTAGGATTATGTCTTAGTGGATAGAATTAGGTGTTTTATTAAATAAATGTTATAGTTTTTAGTCAGATATGTTAGAGAGTTAGAGGAAAGGGTTAATGATGTTAGTGTCGGTTTTAGAAAGGTTAAAATTAGTAATAGAAATGCCATGTGGTCAATAATTAAAAGAATCTCATCAAAAAGTTGGTGGCAATTTTAAGAGTGTTCATAATGACGAAAAAATGGTTATGGAATAAAAGAAACCATTTCATATTCCTTCTATTTGGAGGAAAGTCGATTTTCTTTAAAAAGCCAGTCTGATGTAAGAAGAATATCCATGATTGCTGCATGGTATTGATGGTAAAACATCTTTCAAATTCCTATTCTAAGCAGTTACAAGAATATCCATGATTGTTGCATGGTATTGATGGTAAAACATCTTTTAGATTCCTATTCTTAGATGGAAAAGAAAATGTTTTTATTACTACTGGACAGCAAGGCTAGTCAAACTTTGGTTATTAAAAAGCCAATCTTTTATGGAAAAAAAGGATTCGAACTTGGGGAGGAATGGGAATTTTTATGTCTCCTTTGGTCTCCTTTGTTTTTCTTTCAAGATTATGGTTCTACTGTTATGCTTCATATATTTCTCATGGCAATCAGTTTAGGGAATAACAATTGCAGAAAAATGTACTCTGATGCGGGGTCAATATTTTGAGTTTGAACCGTTGGATTTCTCTCAAATTTTTATATGTTGTTTGAAACCTAGTTATGCCAAATATCAACAGTTAGATTGAGTAAATCTTTTCTGGTTCGAAAGTTATTCATGTTTGAGTGCGGGTCTATCTGAAGAAAGCAAGAAGATATTTTGGGGGATTTATTTTCAGAAAAAATGTACTCTGATGCGGGGTCAATATCTCAGGCTTGAACTGTTGGATTTCTCTCAAATTTTTATATGTTGTTTGAAACCTAGTTACTCCAAATATCAATAGTTGGATTGAGTAAATATTTTTTGGTTCAAAAGTTATTCATGTCTAAGTGAGGGTCTATCTGAAGGCAGCAAGAAGATATTTTGGGAGATTTTATTTTCAAAGTTTTGTTTATTGAATCTGATTTTAGTGTGTGATCCTAAAGGTTGTAGATGCCCCTTGAAGCAACTCAGTGGAGTGACTGATTCCTCCTGAGTTTTCCAAGGTGTGGCTCTACATCAGTTAGGACCTTTGATATTGGTGTAGTTTTCTAACATAATGTTAAGGCATTTATGGAAGACAACATTTGCATTTGCTTCCTCTCCCTAAATTTTTTGTTATTCTGCTCTTTCCAAACCCCCCAACACACATGGGGCAAGGTCCAATTCTACATGTCCATGATACCATCCCCTAAAAACCCATGATGCCATTGTTTAAAGAGCCCCAATATGTTGAAAGGAAAGCACTAGGTCATATTGAAAAAAGACAAGAAATGAGACCAGATAGTTCTAATGAATTAGTAGTGGATAAAGATATGATCAACACTCTCACTGTGATTTTTGCACAAAATGCATCTATTGGGCATCGTATTCTGCCTCATGGTTAGGTTTACATTACTAAAATGTGGTTTTGGAGCATAATCCAAAAAAAATGTTAATTTTTGGGATGATACCGAAATACCAGGCTTTGGCCCAAATTGGTGCAGGTCCATTATTTTGCATAGTCTCATAGCCAGAGGTTGCAATATAATTGCCATTCACAGTGTTCCCTCAGATAATGGAATCCTTGTTGTGGGACAAGGGTATATGCCTGACCATGTCCATCAACAACTTGAGATCAAGGGAGATCTTGATCAGATCAATCCACTCATTTTAGACCTTATAGTCACTCACCTTGCTCCCATATCTTTCCATACAATCATTAGCCCATCTGTTAAATGGCTCTATGTTCCTAGTCTAAACAAGTCACCATGCCATAAATTTATATTTTCTCCATTTTTGAGTTTCCATTTAGCTTTTTCAAAAGCTAAGCTCTTCATTTTCATAATGTAATTCCAAATGTTAGAGCCCCTTGGGTCCAGATCCCTACTGATGAACTATTTGTAATTAATGTTAGTAGCATACTTGTACTTCAAAATATCTCTCCATTCCGCAATGGTGTTGAAAAGCCTCTAATTTTTTTTTGCTTGAAGGGCTCTATTGAACTATTTCAAATTCATGATCCCCAGTCCCCCATGCTTCTTAGATTTGCAGATGCTCTCCCAAGCCACCAAAGGGTATTTCTTATTTCCTTCGATACTAGCCCACATAAAATTCCTCTACATGGATTCCAAATTATCAACCACCTTTGAGGGTATAAAGAAGAGGCTTAAATCATAAGTGGGCAAGTTCTGCAAAGTAGATTTAATGAGCATCACTTTGCCAACCTGACTCAAAGTGATACCTTTCCATCTCGCAAGCTTTTTATTGAATCTGTCAATGAGACTATTTTGGATGAAGAAGATGTTATAAGACATTAGTATTGAGTTTATTGAGCCTATTATCATTCACTATGATAATACAAGCATAATCAATATGTCAAAGACTCTAGTGTTACATTCAAAGATAATGAACATTGCAATAAAGTATTATTTCTTGAGAGAGAAGGTTGAAGAAAAGGAAAAAAAATTGGATTATGATAGCACAAAGGAGCAAATAGAAGACATTTCCCAATACCTTTGGCTATGGATATATTTGAGTACTTGTAAGGTATGCTTGGGATTATGCCCCAACCCTCTTTAGAGTAATTGATGTAGGATTGCATAAGTCCAATATGATCAAAGAACTATCTTTTATCTAAATTGGATGCTTGATGCTTCTCTTATGGGGGAGTGTTTCTATTTGAGTTAAGTCATTGAGGACTCTTGATAAAGGTATTCAAATAGTGTCTTTAAATACTTGCAGAGCTTTCAATGTGCATATTTTTTAGATTATTTTGGAAATGATTGTTGTTGGTACAAATGCACCTTTTTCATTGATGTAAATGGGGTAGAGAAATATATGAAAAACACCTTTTAAGAACTCGTGGGAGAGAGATACTCATGGGGGATAGATGTACATTTTGTTAGTGGGGAGATTAAAACATGAAAAACTCTTTAGTAACTATCTATAAGAGAGTGATGTGTTTATACATTCATGAGCAACACAAATGGGGGAGTAAAGGGAGACGAGGAAGAAATTGTTGGAATATCTTATTGGAAAGAATACTTCTGAGAGGGGGGGGGGGGTGAATCAGAAGTACCAGCTTTCTAATAGCTTCAAGTCCTCAATAACATATCTTTAAAATGAACATGAATGCATATAAAAAATGAAGCAATCATGAGAAACAAATATGCATCACCACATAACACTTGAGATTTTGGTAACCTAGAAACCCTCCAGAAATAAGAAGGTAAAACTAGGGTGGGGATGATACCCACAAAATCATTGCAGTAATAATGTTTGACCACTTCTGATGGTCTGCCCTGTTAAAGGCTTGCATTGTCAAAGGCTTTACACTGTATCAATAGTGACCTAGTTAAAGGATTTACAAACACTTTACATGAAGTGTTACCCTGTCAAAGGATTTAATCACCTAGTTAAAGGATCTACAAAATAGCGGCTAAGCTAACCTATCACCATAGGGTTTTCTTTCTAATACAATTGTTGGAGATTATTAGGTATAATAAACTTGATAGCTTACAATCCTTCGATTGCTTAATACAGGCACTTAATCTGCTTTCTCTGATCTTGATCCTTTATGATCTGATACTCTTTTCTCTGAAAATTAGTTTTCCTTACACACCCTTGTCCATCCACTTCTATGCAATGATATTTTGTCTTCCTTATAAAGACACTCAAAGACTTAGGGTTAGTTATGGATCTACGATCCATATTGAATCTTAGTTTCCCACTTATTCCTTGCACTTTTATCATTGGTTGCATGCCTTCACCATTTTTCTTATTGGCTGCATGAAGATTACATAGGAAATATAAATGATTTGATCTTATCAATTAAATCCTCTAAGATTTTTCATATGTCGGCTATGAAAATGGTTTTCATCTGAGTTTGTGAAGTTTCAAACTCATATGTTGATTCCGAGTTACTCGACACTTACTGCTTCCTGATGCTTGGCACCTTCTATAACTCAGCTCCTATATATGCTCGGCATCCTTAGATCATGCTCGCTTCCTGTAGTCACTCAGCACTTGATCTTCACTCGGCACCTGAAGACTACTTGGCACCTAAAGATCACTCAGCACCTTATGAATTTCCTGACTCGACACATGCTGTGGCTCGGCATACATAGTGTACTTGGCTTCAATGTAGAAAATGGTTAAGTGTGTTGGCACTCAAGTGTCAAAACCATTTTTAGACTAACAAAAATATATTTTGCTATTCATGGTACTTTGATGTTTTTCATCATATGTTGTCATCAATGCCAAAGGGGGAGATTATTGGTGTGAATTCTTATGATTGATGAATTTTTTTATATATATTGTATGAATTATTTTGGAGATGATTGAGTACTTATGTATTGTGTTCATGACTAGGTTTGTCATTTATGTATGTATATCAACTTTATGGATAGTTTTAGTCAAGTAGCAGGGACATTTTTGTTTAGTGAGGTTCCTGGTTAACAATTTGCATTAATTGGGGTTAGTAGTATATTCTTGGATGTATATAGTTTCCATTGTTAAGTTCAGATAAAGAGTTATGGAAGATTTAGAGAAGTTTGGTTGCAAGATAGTTTATAAAAAATTACATGTTGTTTGTTTTGTATCTTTTTGTTGAGGTTGGTGTTGGTTCAATAACTTTCGATGTTGATCATAGAAATGTTGGTGAAGCTATGTTTGAGATGGTGAAATTTAGTTTTCATTCTATGAATACTTGTGAAGGATAATGTACATATTATTCCTTTGAGGCCAACTATATTTTGTAGCTAATGTAAATTATATTGTAATGTGTGGAACCTAATTGTAATACCTTTTTGATGGTCCTATATTACTCATTGTACATTGGGAAAACCTCAAGGCTGACTCAGCTAGTTATTAGGACTTAGTGTAAAGGACACACATTTACACGATTGCAAGATATGAAAATACAGTCATATGTTATTGATGTTATGTTATGCAAGCTTTGGATGTGAATTTATGGAGATGAGAGCAGATTTTTATGTTGAGGATAAGTTGTGAGATTTAAAGGAATTGTATTGGCAAGATGAGTTATTGTTTCAGTCAGTCCATTTTTCTTAGATAGGTTGTCTTGAATTATTTAGTAAAAACAATTATGAAGCAATTTGGATAGCGGGTTCAGTTGTCTTCTTTTCAACCTCCTAACAAGGTTGGAATAACTCTAACAAAATTAGAATCTCTTGATAGGCATTCAAAGTCTCCTAACAAGAACTCGTATGTACTAATTTTAATTTATTTGACTCCTAACAGGGTCACACCCTTTCACAAGGAACTTTCTATATTAGTACATTATCTTGTGGGCAGCATTCTCACTGGGTTTTCCCTTTGATAAAGGGTTTCCCTAGTTAATATATTTTATGTCACATTGCATGGTTGTTATCTTATGTTTGTTTCATCCCTTGGTTACATGTTTTAGTTTTGTTAAAGTTTAAAAAGTTTATTATAAGAACATGACTAATTCAACCCCCCGCCCCCAACACACACACACACACACACACAATCAATTATATTGGTGTACTTTACTTTCTAACAAAATTTTGAGTACATGTGTCACTCCTCAAGTAACCAGTTAAAGAATCAAGGAGTTTTGGGTATTATGCTCTTTTCTTGATGTAAAATTTGCATTAGTCATTGATGTCAACATATATTCTTTGGTTTATTATAGACTCTGATTTTGTATATCACGGGCTACTTATCAATTCAATGTATATGATGGTCAAAAAATATGGATATGCAATCTTACATTTGTGTAGAAGAATGACTGTATACATGATGTCTATGTTAGTTGTACAAAATGTGATATTATGGATGAGCTATGGATTGTTTTGTGAAGACTGGTAGCAAATCAATATTTATGAAATTATAAAATAACTAGTCATAATATTTTCACTATATCTTAATGCTGAGAAATAAATAAATGTTGATGAGAATGGAGGATGGTGTAAGATTGATTTGTGTGTATGTTCATATTTGTGAGTCATTTGACATATTTTGGAAAGGTTGTTCCTGTATAACATCAAACACATTTCGCAAATAGTTGACTAAGTTATTGTACAATGTGAACTATCATTGGAGAATGTTATATTCCTATTATAACATGTGGGACACTCAATTTAATAGTTGTATATATGCTTATGAAGGCAGATATGCCTTATCATAGTCCTCTGTAATTAATTGCACACTTGGGAAGCTCTAACAGGATGACCTAATTAGTTATTTTAAAAAGGTATAAAGGAAATATGTTTGTCCTTGTTTAGGATGTATGGTATTTTTAGATACATATAACAATCCTTGGTGTTTGATTATCATAGTAGATGATGATTTTCATCATATGTTCACATCAATGCCAAAGGGGGATATTATTGGCATGAATTCTTTTGATTGATGAATGTTGTTAGATATATTGTATGGATTATTTTGGAGATTATTGAGTGTTTATGTGTTGCATTCATGAATTGGTTTATCATTGATGTCAATATATAAACTTTTTGGATAGTTCTAGTAGAGTAACAAAGACAATTTGGTTTGGTGAGGTTTTTGGTTAATGAGTTGCTTTCAATGTGGTTAGTAGTACATACTTAGATGTACATAGTTACTATTGCCAAGTTCACCAAAAGAGTTATGAGATTTTCTGTGAGTTATGGAAGATTTGCAGAAGACTAGTTGCAAGACAATTTATTGGAAACTATATATTGTTGTTCATGTTGTATCTTTTTTGGCAAGGTTAAAGCTAGTTCAATGGCCTTGGATATTTTGGTATTCATGGTACTTTTATGTTTTTCATCATGTGTTGCCATAAATGTCAAAGGTGGATATTATAGGCATGAATTCTTGTGATTTATGAATATTGTAAGATATATTCTATAGATTATTTTGGAGACAGCTGAGTTCTTATGTGTTGCATTCATGACTTGGTTTGTCATTGATGTCAATATATCAACTTTATGGATAGTTTTGGTAGAGTAGTAGAGAAAATTTTGTTTGGTGAGGTTTTTTTTTTATTGAGTTTCTTTTAATGGGGTTATCAATATATTCTTGGATGCATGTAGTTATTATGGCTAATTTCATAGAAAGAGATATGAGGTTTTCAATGAGCTAGGGAAGATTTACAAAAGACTGGTTGCAAGATAGTTTACAAGAAACTATATGTTGTCCTTGTGTGTCGTATCTTTTTGGCAAGGTTGAAGTTGGTTCAATGGTCTTCAATATTGATCAGAGACATGTTGGTAAAGCTATGTTCAAGATGGTAAAATCTATTTTGATTCTATGAATACTTGTGAAGGATAATGTGCATATTATTCCTTGGAGGCCAATTGTTTTTGTAACTGATGTAAATTGTATTGTAATGTTGGAACCTAATTGTTATACCTTATGATGGTCATATATTACTCATTATACATTAAGAAAGCCTCAAGGATGACTTGGTTAGTTATCATGACTTGGTATAAAAGAAAGATGTTTCCTTGGTTGCAAGATACGAATATGCAATCATATGTTATTGATGTTATATTATGTGAGCTTTGAATGTGAATTTGTGATGATGAGAGTAGAGTTTGATGCTAAGGATAAGTTGTGAGATTCAAAGGAACTGTATTGGAAATATAAGTTGTTGTTATAGTTAGTTTATTTTTCTTGGATAAATTATCCTAAATTGTTTAGTGAAAATAATTGTGAAGCAATTTCAATAGTGGGTTTAGTTATCTTCTTTTCAACTCCTAACAAGGTTGGCATAGCTCCTAACAAGAACTCATATGTAGTGATTGTAATTTATTTGACTCCTAACAAGGGCACACCTTTTCATAAGGAATATTCTATATTAGTACATTATCTTGTGGGCATAATTCCCATCGGGGTTTTCTCTTTGATCAAGGGAATCCGTAGTTAATATGTATTATTGACATTGCATGGTTATTATCTTATGGTTATTATAAGCACATAACTTATTCACACCCCCCGCCCCCGCCACTCTCAATTATATTGGTGGACTACAAAATTTGAGTGTCTTTTCTGCTTCTCAAGTAACTAAGTAAAGAATTAAGGTTTTTTGGGTCTTTTTGTCTTTTCTTGTTGTACACTTTACATTAGTCATTGATGTCAACATGTATTCTTTTGTTCATGACGAACTCATATTTTGTATATCACAAGCCACGTGGTAATTCAATGTATACAATGGTTAACAAATATGGATATGCAATATTACATTTGTGTAGAAGAATGAGTGTAGACATGATGTTTGTGTTAGTTGTACTTTATGTGATATTATGGATGAGCTATGGATTATTGTGTGAAGAGTAGTAGTAGATCAATGCATAGGAAAATATAAAAGAGCTAGTTATAATTATTTTTCTATATCTTAATGGTGAGAAATAAATAAATGTTGATGAGCATGGAAGATGGTAGAAGATTTGTTTGTGTGTATGTTCAAATTTGTTAGTCATTTGCCATATTTTGGAAAGGTTGTTGGTGTATAACATTTGATGCATTGGAATGGTAGTCGACTAAGTTGTTGTACTACCATGTGAATTATCATTGGAAAATGTTATATTCCTATTGTAACATGTGAGGCACTTACGTAATAGTTGTATAGATTCTTATGAAGGTGTGCATACCTTAGCATGGTCCTATGTAATAAATTATACACTTGGAAAGACCTAACAAGATACCTAATTAGTTATTTTAAAAAGGCATAAATGAAATATGCTTTTCTTTGTTTAGGATGTATGATTTGGATGTATGGTATGTCTAGATACATATAACAATCCTTGACACTAGATTATCAGAGTAGATCAAAGAAGTTGTTTAGGTGATTAGTAGACTTCAAAGGAACTATTTGGCAAGTAAGTTGCATATCAATAATTAGTTCGTGCTTATTGGATATGGTATCCTAAAATATATAACTTTCACTTTCATTAAAGAATTTGAACAGTGGGCCTACTTGTTCTTATCAACCTTTAATAGGGTTGAATCCTTCTAAAAAGGGTTCAAGGTCTCCTAATAGGGATTTTACCTCTAACAAGGACTATTATACTAAATGAATTGTATTTGACTCCTAACAAGGTCACGTGCTTTCACAGGGAATTTATATATTAGTACTTTATCTTGTGGGTTTTGTCCCCAATGGGGTTTTCCCTTTAATCAAGGGTTTCCCTAGTAAAATAAATCAGTGTTATGGTGTATGATTTCTTATTATTGGTGATTATTATTCTAATTAAGTATGATTAATTTTATACATTATGATTTAATTATATTTTCTCACAACTGATTCATCCCCTTCCCCTAATTGTGTGTGGACTTTCCTTCTTAATAATTGGTATCAGAGCATCAGGTTCCCTTTCAGAATTAATCTTAACAAATTAAGGAGATCTACAATGGCTTACATGAAGGAGAGTCCTAAATTTTATGGTGATAAGTATGACATTTGGAAGAACAAGATGAGAACTCATTTGATCTATATGGGAACAGATTATTGGTTGATCACAGAGGAGGAAACTACTATTAAAACTAAAATTGAGCTATCTTCAAGCATTGAATAAGAAAGGAAGTCATTATAGTTCAATGTGATTACAAGGGAAGTATTGATCTATGCCTTATTTGAAGCAGAATTCATTGAGGTAAAAGAACTTGATTTAGCACATGATATTTGGACTAGATTAGAAAAGTTGTACAAAGGTGTTGAATATATAAAGAAGGATAAATTGTATAAATAGAGAGCTAGATTAGAGAGTGCTAAAATGCAGCAATATGAAACCATAAGAGCATAGGTACAAAGGATGGCAAAGATTGTAATAAGAATAAAGGGCATGAGGAAGAGTTATATCAAAAGATAAAGATGTTCAAAAAATTCTTAGATCTTTGACACCATCTAATGAGATAAAATTCAATGTTATTAAGGAATTAATTCCTCTAATCAAAGGATTCATTATGAAGATGTTAATTGGTAAGTTATTAGCTTTGAAGATTACAAATTTGAGAGATTATTTACCTAGAATTAGAAATGCATTTAAAGATAGTGTATATAAGGATAAAAGGATACTAAAGAGTGTGAGTGCCAATAACAAAAACCTTGGAGATTACGACAAGGATTGGGAAGAAATTAAAGAATAATAAATAAAGATGGATGAATTCGAAGCTTTGGTCGTAAAGAGAAAGAAAAAAAGGTAAGAATGTATTTAAAGGAATGTTACCTTTTGTCTATTATTCATGCAAGAAGATTGGTCATTTTGCATCAAGATGTCTTGCAAGATAACCTCAAGTTAAACCTAGACCCTACAAGTCAAAATTCCTAAGGAATGTCTTTTTTAAGTAATGACAAGATTGAGATCAAGGAAATAAACTTTGAAGATAGTGATAATGAGAATGAGATAGGATTTGCTGCAATTAAAGATGAAATTCCTATTAAAGAAGAAAAAGAACTAGTTTCACATGTTGAGATAAAGAAATCATACTGGAATATAGGCACTCGATGTAAACATCATGTGACAGGTGAAAAAGTCAAGTTTGTTGAGATGAAAAGGTATGATGGAGGTGTTTTCAGGTTTGGTGATAATACACCACGATTGAAATGGAAAAGGTTCAATAATACTTGATAGTAAGACTAATGCAAATGATGATTTATTTGTCAATGGCTTAAAGCACAATTTTCTAAGTGTTGGCTAGTTTGTAGACAAGAGATACCATTTACAATTCATAGGTGGGAAATTTTCAATCAAAAATAAAGAAAGGAATGAGATTCCAACTATTACTTAACTAGAGGTAATGCATTTTGGTTAAGTCCTAATGAGATAAGTTGTTTTGTTGCAAAATTTGATGATAGTTGGTTATGGAATAGAAGATTTTATCGTAAAAATTTTGATAATATAGTGAAGATTAATAATTCTAGCGAGGTTAGAGATTTACTTAAGAATTTCAAACCTTCTAACATGATGTGTAAGGAGTGTGTGATAACAAATCAGAAAAGAAGTACATCTCATAGCAAGTCATTTACTACGACAAAAAAGTTGGAGTTTGCACACACAAATTTGTATAGACCCACAAAGATATGAAGCATTTGATAAGTTTAAGATCTTTCAAGAAGAAATTGAGAATGAATTAGGATTCAAGATAAAATGTTTAAGGTCTAAGAGAGGAGGAGAATTTATATCTAACAAACTCAATGCATATTTTGAGGATCATGGAACTCACAGACAAACTTCATCCCCTAGAACACCATGGTAAAATGGTGTAGCAAAAAAAAGAAATATAATAGTTTGTGAGGTAGCAAGAGTGATGTTACTTAAAGGTAATGTGGCACATGTACATTAGAGAGAAGTAATAAATATTGTTGTATACACCATGAATAAAGTTTGGATAAGATGAGGAACATTTAAAACACATTAAGAAATTTGGTTTGGTCATACACCCTTGGTAAAGTACTTTAGAACCTTTGGAATCAAATGTTATATCAAGAGAGATGATGAAATAAGAAAATTTGATCTTAGAAGTGATAAAGGCATATTCTTGGTTATTATATTAAAAGTAAGGCCTACATATGTTATAACTTAAGGCTAAATAAGATTGTTGAAATTTCAAATGTAAGAATTTATGAAATATTTCAAGTGCTAGAAAGAACTTTTGAGTATGACTCAAATGAGGATACAAACCAAGTGAGCACAAGTCAAAGACCAATACAAAATCAGAATGCAAAACATGAACTATTCTTTAAAATTGACAATGGAATTCATGTTCAAATTGAAGAACCTAGAGAATAATAGAGAACAACAAGGTATGTTGCTTTAAGTCATCGTGATGATCAAATTATTGGAAATACAAGTAGTGGAGTAATGACAAGAGGAAAAATGATAAATGAAATATGTTTGATTTTACAATTTAAACCTAAAAATACTGCTGAAGCATGCAAGGATGAATCATTAATTAATTCTATGAAGGAAGAACTCAAATAGATTGAGAAGAAAAACACATAGAATTAGTTCCTAGACCTAAAGACAAGAATGTTATAGGAACTAAGAGGGTATTTGGAAACAAGATGAATAAGAAAGGAAAAGTGGTAAGAAACAAAGTAGATTGGTATGTAAAGGTTTATCACAACAAGAAGTTATTGATTTGGTGTAATGCCCTGCGAGGGGATCCAAAAAAAACTAACCTAAAGTTTTACTAAGTTTGCCAAACATTTTTTTTTAAAGTAACAAATAACAACAATTATAAAAAAGCAAAAGCACTAACATACAATCATACATAAGCAAACATAACAGATTGCATCCCTTAAGGATCCCAAGATGTTGAATCACATTTAAATTTAAATAACACTAAGTCCAATAAATAACACATCCACATGTAAGGGTGGACAAACCCCGACATAGTTTGAAGGTGATTGAGTGTGATACCGAGGACAGTGTCCTGGAGAAAGGCTATGATTTAGATATTAAGGATGAGGTGGAGGGGGGTAGTCTGAGTTTTAAAGGGGTATTGGTTGCAATTCTCAGAAGAAGAATAAGAAGGCTAAGGGGAGTGATTCTGACCATGATAGTGATTTTGATGAGGGATGGAGGAGGGGATCTCAGAAGAAAGAAAGTGGAGGAAAGGGTTCGGGGAATAGGGGCTAGAATGAGGATAGGGTTTTGGTTCCCTCAGATGAGGAAATTCTAATTCACAAAATGGAAAGGAAAAGAAAAGTGAAAATGGCTCAAGAGAAGGGAGTTAAGAAGTCCTCCAAGAATATGGCTCTAGAAAAAGTGAATTAAGGTGAGAAGGATCAATCCCCTAACAATAACACAAATGAGGGGGTGATGGGTGTGACAAAGGGCTTATGGGTAATCCTGGTACCATTCTAAAGGAAATTGTTAATCTAAAACAACAAATTCAGATTATTTCTAAGGATTTTGAGCATATTAGTAAGATGGTCAGAGGGGAACACACATTGGGTCAACATATTGACTGGCTTTCGAAAGTAATTGGCAATGTTGAAGAGGTGAAAATTTGATGGAGACACAACCAAAGACCAGAATGAACAAATAGGAAAAGGAAAAATATTATTATCAATGAAAATTTCCCTATGGGCTTACAACAATATGATTCTGGAGAAAGAAATCCTCCACGCAATACCTTCTCTCTAACTCCACTAAGTGTTGCCTTTACAATGCTAAAAATGTTATTAAATAAGCCCCAAAAGGTTTTAGGGTTAGGAATACATTCTAGAATATGTCAGTTGGCATCCACTACCAAAATAGAAGGTTCGAGAAATCACGTTAGAAGTTGGTGTAAAATTAGAAGAATCTAGAAATGGTAGTCAAACTTTTGGGAGGCATAACTTTTGAACCATAGCTCTGATTGACAAATTGTTTACATTCCCAGAAAGCTCTTGAAGTGCTCTATAGCCCTATGGACTATCTTTTCTCATCCCCCATTTTTTGGCCCTATACGAGGCCATTTAGTGCCCCATATATGACTTTGAAGCACTCTTAGGAGGTCTCCAAGAATCAAAAAATTGCAATAACTTTCTAACCGTGAAGCCTTTTGACCTGATTCTTTTTCTAGAGTGTTCTAAATTAAAAATATAACCATCTATTCAATTTACACCCTCTAACTCACCATAATTATGGCTCAATTATATAGTCCTTTTTTTGGCATTTACTCATATCCCACGGTGCTTAAAAACTCTAACCTAGAACACTAATAGTGGAACTGTGAGAGTTGGAATTTTTATTTGACCCAAATGGGTATCCAAAAATGAAAACACATTAAACATAAACTATTTCTAAGCATATTTTTGGGTAATATAGGATTTCCCTTACACCACTGGATGCTCTTGCATCAAAAATTTAATGAAAATGGTCCCAATGGTTGAAGATAGGGTATTGGAGAAAATTGATACTAATTTTCAAAAGAGATTGGAGGGTCTAGAGGCTAGAATGGGTAATATTGAAAAAATGGTTAAGAATTTGGCTGATCAGAACAGTAACATTTTAAAGACAGTGGCAGATGATGTTAGCAGTCTTATGAAAAATGTTGAATAGGATAAAGGGCATGATTCACCTACTGTGACTAAGAACCAAGGACCAAGAAAGCACACAAGGGCCCATTTCAAGAAGGTTGGTGATGTGAACAAGATGAGGTAAATGAAGGCTATTGTGGAGAACATGCACATTCTAGTGGATCAAGTTGATGACCTGCTGCAGACTACGTAGTTGTCTGGGTGTTGGCTTTTTGCTATCCTTTTGCTATTTTTTCAGTTTTATTTATAGTTGGCCTCCTATTTTTTGTTTGTATTTGATCTCTATGAGGCCTTTATTTCACGTACTATGTTGTTAGACTTTCTGTGTTTTGTCTTAGACTTCTCATGTACTACTATTATATTCTTTTGATACTTTGTTTAAGGTTTTAGGTCCTTTAAAACCTGATTTTACTTAATCAAAACATATCCACATGAAAGAATAACTACAAGTCCAATTCATTTAAATAATATACATTTGTTTAGAATGTCACTTGGCAATAAATTTGGAATGCACAATCATCCACTATACATGTCACAAGGTATGAAAAGCTAAAAGAATATACATTTATAAAATAGATTACATCATCCCTTTCTGATCCATGAAACAAGATACAATACAATAACTAAAATTATCCATCAAAGAGATATAATCATCCATCATAATACACAAATATAGAATGAAAGGAAATGTAAAGCAAGGAACTCCAGCCATGACATCAACAAATGGATCTTAATGGTAAAAGTAACAAGCACTAGCATCTGACCTTGTGGTAACCCAAAAAGGTCCACTCCCACCACGCTAAGGAGATAGTCTCAAGTCCCAAATAGGATATCAATCCCAAAAATCAAAAGTAATATCTAGGTCAAGGAAAACCTTAAAAAGTAATCTAAATCAAAGGTTCCAAGATAAAATGACATCTAAACCCAGAGGCAAACAAAGACACATAGGAAATCTATACTGCTAGTGGGCAAGTTTCATCGCACGAACTAACTCTAGGGTTACCCAGCTAGTCTTTTAATCCTCCAACCCCCTAGTGACTCTATGTGGCACTAGTATCCTTTCATATTGATAAGGCATACTAACAATGCATGGTGGTAACCAAGCATCCTCTCTACTCTCATCCTAGTTTGTACTAGCACTTGAGGCATGAGCAAAGAAAGACAAGACTCTTATTAGGTTCATTTTACTCTCATTTAGTGTAGTTTTTTTACTTTTTAACTACTTACAATGGATTACCCATCAGCCTCTTTAGGCCAGCCTCCATTGCAAGCCACTTCCCAACTTAACATACAGATTACCTACCCTAGGCTCATAAAAGTGCAACCAAAGAATCACAATTGTCACCTCAGCCCTATACAAGTGACAAGAAAGCATCAAAATGAAATTCATAATAATCTTCAATCCTTTACAAGCAATTGGAAAGCATCCCAAAAAATAACTGATCAAAGACTCAAAGGTTAAGTCAAATAGGTCACACCATTTACCTCAATTTCACACAAGAACACTGGAAAGCAAAAACGAAAAATAGATCCAAACTCATCATAGAGCATACCAGACACATTACCATGGTTGAGTTTAAAAGATTGAGATCAAATCATCATCATGACATCACAAACACATAACTCCCGAGCCTCTGCTAAAACAACCTGATTGGTCAAAGCTAAGTCAACCCGACACTCAACAGTAAAGTCACACATCATAAAAAGAGTACATATAAAAGTTATCTTTCAATTCATTACCTTTTGAAAATACATGATTTAATTTTCATTAAAGGTTTTCAAGTTTCCTTTTCATTTTGAGACACACGACTCAATGTCCCAAACTAGGGTTTTAGTTTCCATTACCCAAGTATTATAAATATTAAAGTTTTTAAATTAATTCAAGTTCTTTAGAGCAAAGAACCCATTCTAAGTATCACACTAAACCAACTAAACCAAAAGAATTTCAAGTTTAATTAAAACGATCGATTTTCCTAGTAAAATTAGAATCATCAAATTACTTCATTTAAAATATTACAAATAAAGTATTTGATAAAAAAACTATTAAATAAACAAGTATTTATCCCATTATTATCAACTTTTATTAATTATTATTAATTATCGATTATAATATTTATTATCTTATTAATAAAATAATAACTTAATATTAAATCATTAATAATAACAAATATTAAATTTCATAATATAATAACTATATATTAAAAATAATAATAATAATCTTATTAAATTAATCATTATTAATATAAACTAATTATAAAACTTTATTTTAATAACATATAATAATAATAATTTAAAAAAATATATTAAAAATTTATTAAGTTAAAATTTAATAATATATTTAAAAAATTAAAAATTAAACAATGAAGCCTCATGTGTTTATGGTCCATCGGCCGATCAGTGTCATGCAACCATTAAAAAGGGTTGTCGATCACAGTTGACCTATGGCCATAGCAGCAGTACAAGGTACTGGTGTTGCTGTCACAGTCCTCACTACGGTCAGCGCGACTTTAAAACACCGTTGGGAGGGGAGGTGGCGAATAAAACCCACCTCCCTCCCAAATTTCTTTAATTAATTTATTTATTTATTTTTCATTTTGTTTAAATATAAATTGTTTTTAAACCAAACCCCTCCCAATTCATTTTTTTTTAAAAAAATTAATAAACATTACAAATTTAGTCTGATAGGGAAACCCAGATAAACCAGTCAAATTTTCAATCTAAGTTTGATTTATTTCCAAACTAACTCTGATTAAATAATGATTATTCAATTTATAGAATGAGGGTTTCCTAATTTTCAATCCTCACAAATAGATAGAATTTGATATGAATACGAGTAGATTAACAATGAAAGATTTATCATAGACAAAATTTTGCAAACAGATTTAACAGACGCAATGTAGATAGGAATATCGAATAACATAATTCATTATGTGAAAAAAGAAACCACTTAAAGATTGTGAGAGAATTCTTTTTTCTCTCAAAACCTTCTCTCTGAAAAATCTCTTCTCCAAAAATCCTCAGCCCCTGCGAAAAGAACCCTCAATCTCTGATATGGAGTTCTCCCCTAAATTCAAGGCACTGATTATGTGATCACGCGAGGGAACTTGTTGATCACAATCTTTTAACTCTTTATTTACTTTTTTGAATATGCATGCCCACTTTTTGAAATTTAGAATATCTTTAATAAATTAATTTCTCTTTCACTCTTCAATTAATTTTTGAAGCATTTTTTGATAAAATATTTATTAACTTAAGTAATAATAATATTTAGCATTTATTTAAAAATGATCTCCTAAATATAGTATTATTAAATTAAATTAATATTACTATGCTCTCAAATTAGATTTATAAATTATCTTTAAATTTAATTCTTTTTATTTATTTAATTTCCCAATTAATTAAATATTGAAATTATTTTAATAATTTTCCATTTAATTAAATCATTAATTAATCTTTTAATTTGACTTAATTAACTAAAAAATCACCAAAAACCTACAAGACAAAATATGAAAACCCATCATAAAATACCACATACAAGATCAAACTCAAGGGTTATAATCACAGATTTAAGTCACACGACGAATTCAGAAGGGTAATCATCTCAAATACTTGTCCTAATTTTTAGGATAATTGGTTTTAGGTTAGGATTTGGACTCAAGAATTTATCTCCCCTCTCTTACCATTGAGATATTTTGATAGGGTATGCTCATCCTTGCAATTTAGGGAAGTCGATACCCAGTACCTGCAATTTGCATAAAATCCACCCATGTAGACACATAATATTCTAAACTAAATAAGAAATGGTAGGAAGTGGTGCATCATGTAGATCTCGACTAGCAGGTGACTACAACTCCCTTCCTTAACCACATCAGAAATGTCATAAATAAAGAAAACATACATGCACACCATACACATGTGGTATGGGATAAGTATCCATAGAAAAAATGTATAAATAATCCATCTAACTAACATCATTAAATAACTGAAATCACTGTAAATAATCATCATCAAAGTAGAATCATCCATACATGAAGTAACTAGTACCAAAGTAGTCTCATCATAAAATTAACTGCGTTATGAAAACAACGTCTAATAATCTGGAAAACACTATCACTAATCATCGAGCATAAACATAAATTGGCCTAAAAGAGTTCAGCAATAAAATCAGAAAAGTTAACTAGGGGTAGGCACTACATTTTGGAAAAAAAAACTTTGCCGCTCTAGCTAGCTTAGAAGCAATTAGATTATTTTTTAGTTATATAGCTAACAAGAATTTCAAGATACATCAAATAGATGTTAAATCAACTTTCTTGAATGGAGAGTTTGAAGAAGAAGCATACATTAAGCAACCAAATGGATTTACATTGACAGAGAAAGAATACATGGTATGTAAATTAAATAAATCCCTTTATGGATTTAAGCAAGCTCCAAAAGCTTGGTATGCATGGTTAGATAAACACTTGTTACAATCGGGACTAAAAAAGGGAAGCACAAAAAGTAATTTGTATCTAGAAGTTAATTAAAATGGATTTTTGATCATTGACATTTTTGTGGATGACATTATCTTTAGAGGAAATGATGAGGTAAGTAACAAATTTTTTGATAAAATAAAAGGTGAATTTTAAATTCCTATGATAGGCGAGATGAAATATTTTCTTAGATTGAAAATAACTCAAATTGGATATGGTATCTTTGTATCTCAAACTAAGCATCTTAAAGCATTACTAGTAAGATTTGTTATGGAAAATTTCAAACCAATTAGAACACATGGTTATATCTTGTAAGTTTATTGCTATTGATGATTCCCCTAGCACTATTCAAATAAGGTATAGATCTATGATTGGTGGTTTATAGTACTTAATTCATACTAGACCTGACATAGCAATTGCAATTGGTGTTATGGCAAGATATTCGATAGAGCCTAAAGAATCGCACTTGACAACAACAAAAAATAATTTTTAGATATTTAAAGGGAACTTTGGAATTTGGTTTATGGTATGATAGATCAAATGATTTCACATTATATGCTTATATTGATGTCGATTGGGCAAGAAATGTTGATGACAAAAAAAGTAATAGTAAAGGTACATTTTCCTAAAAGGAAGATACTTTCATAATTAAATAGGAAGCAATATTTCATATCACAATCTACTAAAAAAGTAGAATATGTAGCAACAACAAATAATTGTAATCAGTTGATGTAGATGAAACAAATGCTAAAATATATTGGTATAACATTCTCTGAACCTATCATCATGAATTATGATAATGCAAGTATAATTAACATGTCAAATAATCCAATGTTACATTCAAAGACTAAACAAAATGCTACTAAGTATCATTTTCTGAGAGAGAAATTCATTAGGAAGGAAATAATATTAGAATATGTAAGTACAAAAGAGCAAGTAGTAGTTATATTTACTAAACCTTTGGCTAAAGACACCTTTGAATGTCTCAAAGGTATGCTTGGGGGGATGACCCACCTTATGAAGAGTAATTGATGCATGAATGCATTGGTCTAGTGAATTTTAGAGCACATTTATTCACTTGGACATGATGTTGGGTACTACTCCTTAGGGGGAGTGGTTACAGGGTGAAAAGCTAATCTTAGAGCTCTTATGTGTTGATTTTTATCTAACAATGCTTATTGGCACTTGGATTTTATCTTTTGTAAATTGTCTTGACTCAATATTTTTTTTTGAAAAGTTTATCATCAAAAAGGGGAGAGAACTTCCTTACAAGGGGGGAACCTCTTAAGAAAGAGAGATTGTTTAAAAGTATGACATTTGACATATTGGCTTCTTTTTCATTGATGTCAAAGGGGGAGAGAATTAGTTTAAAACCTTTTATCTGGGAAGGTATATGCATGAGAAGTATGAAGACTATATACGTTGAGATAATTTAAAAATTGTATTATGTTGTTTACTTTTGGACTAACAATTTTTCACCATATGTTGCCATCAATGCCAAAGGGGGAGATTTTTAGGAATAGAGGATATTGTTGGCACTTGGGAGTGTTGCAGAGGTGTCATATTAATTGTAGGTTTTTTCATTGATGTTAACATATATAATTTGGTTCATGACAAACTCGAATTTTGTAAATTATGGCTACTTATCAGTTCAACATAGACAATGGTTAAAAAATTTGGATATGCAAGCTTACATCTATGTAAACATGTTGTCCATGTTTGTTATACTTTGTATGATATTATAGATGATTTATGGATTATTCTATAAAGACTCATAGTAGACCATTGTGTAGAAAAATGTGATGAACAAGATACAATGTTTTTTCTACATCTTAATGGAGAGCATGAGTTAATGATGAAAAGCATGGAAAATAGTAGAAATTTTTTTGTGTGTATATGTTCATATTTGTGAATCATTTGGTTTATTTTGAAAAGGCCACTAGTGTGTAATGTACAATGCATTTCACTGGAAGTTAGTTGAGTTGTTGTGGTGTGTGAATTATCATTGGCAAGTGTTATATTCCTATTGTAACATGTGAGACACTTAATGTAATGGTTGTATATATTATTACAAAGGCATGTATGTCTTAGCATGGTCATATTTAATTAATCTTCTATTTGTAAATTTGTAATAGACCAACCTAATTAATTATTTGAAAAGGGTGTAAAGAAAATTTGTTTTCTTTGTTTAGGATGTATGGTATGTCTAGATACATATGATGCAAGCCTTGATAATGGATTATCAGAGTGGAGAAAATAAGCTATTTGGATAAGTAGTGGACTTCAAAGGAACTATTTTGGCAAGTTAAATAGCATTAGGTTCATGCTTATTAGATACATTATCCTCAAATATCTATCCATCACTTTTTTTAGAGCATTTAAATAGTGGGTCTACTTGCTCTTATTAACCTTTAATAGGGTTAAAACCTTCTATCAATGCTTCAAGGTCTCCTAACATGGATTCTTCCTCTAACATGGACTATTGTACTAAATGAATTGTAGTTGACTCCTGATAGTGTCACATCCATTCATAAGGAATTTATATATATATATATCAGTACACTATCTTGTAGGTTCTATCCCCACTAGGTTTTACCTCTTATTAAGGGTTTCTGTAGTCAACAAAATTATTGTGTTATAGTGTTTGGTTTCTTATTTTTAGGCATCATTGTTATAGTTGTTGGTCATTAATTTTATAAGTTTAGATTTAATTATATTTCCTTACAATTGATTCACCCCTCCTCTTTGTTGTGTGTGGATTTTACTTCTTAACATTCTTTATCCTTTTTTTCTTCTAGTGTGTTCAAAAAAGTATCCAAGATAATGCTTCTTTCACATGCCTTAGGTTTTACTTTCAAATTCATTAATTCCAACTCTAACTTTTGCTTTTGCTTATTACTATTAGTGATAATTTCCTTGAAATTTTCATTAGTAACTTTCCACCCCCTAATGCATTTTCTATTTCAAACCTTGTGTTCTAAGTATTCTTTGACTTGTACTTTGATCTAAACTTGATGAGATCGTCTTTCCATTATTTGCTTTTGTCTAAACAAAACCATATTTATAGAGTTACTCTTTGATTTTTGTAATTTTGATAGTTCTTGTTCTAGCTCTTAAATTTTGTTCTTTGTCTCTTTCAACTCTCAAATGACTTCTTTGTGTCTTTCTTTGAACTTATTAATCTAATCTCTTAGTTTTACAATACAAGTATTTGCTTCCATCGAGTTTTTTCTTTAATTCTTCATTTTTTGGTTTAGTACTTTCAATATCAATCAACATGATTTGTCAATCTTCATTAGAGTAGAAACCTCTAAGATTTCTCTTAAGAAATTAATCTATATCTACAAGGGACCAAGATCTAATACCAATTATTGAACAAGTTGAATAACTAAGAAGGGAGGGGGGGTGATGGGTAATTATTTATTCACACACAACCTTGAAAAAATTATTTTTAGTCAATTAACACTTAAACAATTCTAATAACTACTTAAGATTTGTAGGCAAGAGCCTACACCACAACGGTAAATTGTGAACCTCTTTTCGAAGAGGTCTTGGGTTCGAATCTACTTAAATAATAATAACAATCAATCACAACACATAATCTTGGATTTAGCCTCTTACCGATAAAAAAAAAAAAAACTACTTAAGATTTGTTAGTTTAACACATCAAACATCTACAATAAATGTGATCATAAAATACACAAGGTCATTGACATAAAGAACTCCAAATTTCACGTTAAAAACCTAAAATGGGGAAAAACATGAAGAAGTTAATTCTTGTGAAATATAAAAACACTTGTTAAGACACTGAAAGATGATTTGATACAGGAGGTTCACTACTAGATAATGCTCACTAAAAGAACGCTCATTGTTGGTATAATAAAGCTCACTAATGATCAAGCTAACTATCCTTTTCAAAATGAATATAACAAATATATGAACCAATGGAAATCCATTTGAACATGCATGTACAATTGAAAAAAATTTCTCTACAATCACGAATCATAGCTCGTTGATGCGATTATCACAACTTCACACACAAACTACAATAGTATATCATGACTATCACTTATCCACCTCTATTGCTCACTACTATACACCTTATACACACTTTGATACAATTTTTTTTAATATTGGTATCCAATCTTACATATGTCAACTTCAGATCAAATGTATGATATCACTAATACAACTATTATTATAATTACATTTAATTTATAACACCATTCCTAAATCTAGGACACACACAAGATAACACACTATAGTACAAACCTCATATAAGGTCATACTTAAGATATTACAATTCATGTTACATTTGTCAAAGCCATTTGAGCACCACAACCAAGACCAAAAGATGAATACACAAAATATATATTACCACTAATAGAATATTAACTTGAATGCATTTTAGCTAATAGGCCAATTCACCTTTGATGTACATTGAGACTCAATATGTCTTCTTTCTAAATCCCCCTTATTCTCCTGAAACTATCAAGCATTCATCAATACTATAGGGTGTCAACGTGAAGGGTTTTGACATCAACAACAACCCATGCCAACACTTCCTCACATATTCTAACAAAGAGGATGCTCATTATATTTTTTTATCTTTTGGCAAGAACTTTGTTGGTTTTTTAGTACTCTTATGATTTTGAACTTAGATGTAAATAAAATTTCTTTCAATCACACAAGCAAATTGCTTTTAGACTTTGTGCTAATTTAAAGTGTTATATGATGACATTTTCTAAAGATTGATTGTGAGTGTTATGCTATTGTTCAAGACACATTAAAATTCAAGATCTTTTGAGTTGCAAGTGACATTTAGAGTTAGAATTTCAAATTTTATCTTGTGAATTTTGAGCTACTCATCAAATTCAGAGCTCTTAGTATAATGTGTGACAAGGAGGTAATTTGTAGAGTTTTTGCTTCTTTTATTTTTTTAATTTTTTGCATGTCAAATAAAATATTTGTTGGAAACTTTGAGTTGCACATAGGTCTCATCCTTGTTCTTGAATTTACAAAAGGAATCATGAAAAGACTTTGGACTTTCATGAACTTTTATTTTTACTTTGCTAAATTGTACTCAAAAGATTGTTCTATAGATATAATCACACATTCTGAAATAAGAGAATATGACAAGAGAAGAATACAAATTCTTAATAAAGAGGATATAGTGAATGTAACACCCATTTATTAGTTTAGTGTGCATAATTACAAATTTTAGTTTAGTATTAGTTATTAAGCTGATAGGCATATATGTGGGAGTTGTTGGTGTTTTAAAACTATAGATCTAAAACATCACCAGAATACAAAACAAAGGTATACTTAGGAATTAGCTACTTCCCATTTTCAATAGAACCCATTTAAACCTGGACCAACTAACAAAGAAAGAGTGCTTCCTACATGTTAAGCTCTACAAACCAAGGTGAGTTTACCTAGGGATTTCAAAATTTCTTCATATTTTCACGTCACACATCCCTTTAGAGCAGATTGGGTCTCTTAATCTTCTTGAAATTAAAATTAACTATTGATTTACAATAGCCAACCATAAACTCAAAACCTATTACAATAAGTGAATGATCAACATGTAATCCATTCTCACAGACTTTAGATAATTAATTTGAATTAAATTTGAATTATGAAACTAAAGGACTGTCTCAATTTGATGACTAGTGCCTTATCCATTATTACATAGAGTCATATCAATAAATCTTTGATCTATTCAATTGACTTGCAATTAAATATATCAGTTGTTAACCTCAAATCTCATTCTTATTATATCCCTTTCATACACTTAGAAACTCTATCAATTCACATAAGCATTTACTTAATTGCTTGAATTAAAAGAAACAATGAATTGATATGCAACTCATCCAAGATGCACTAAACTAAATGAACTTTGTTCATTCAATCTCAGAGTGACAAATATATGAAAATGGAGATAGATTTTAAAGACACAGATATTCATAAATATCCTTTTGCATTAATCTTCTTGAGAACAATATGCATATTTGATACAAAACTTAGAATATAATTTAGAACTTTGCAAATCTGTCATTCAATGATCCACTATATTCTCATAATACAAAGTTGAAACAACATGAAATTAACATAAGAATTTGGACCGATTGCAAAATAGCATTATCATTAAAATAAATAGAAATCAGAACCTCACTCCACGGTTTGGAAATCCTTTTATAGACAAGGATTGCAACAAGCTTCACATGGGAGGACACTTGTCAAAATCTGATTTTAAAAACAAAAATACAAAGACAATTCAGATTTTTCTTTTACAAATATTCTTTGGACTTAGATAAAAGTGGGGAAATAGTTTCAAAATTGACAGTTGGCACCAAATATTTAGGCATAGTCCTTGTTTTCTTTATAGGTTTATCCATAACAAACCCATGCAAAAGTAAGATAACCTGTTATGATGACTTGTCCTTCCTCTATTTTTTCATCTTATATGCATGTTAGTTCTAACTACTTCCTATGGGCAAAGCCTTAATTTCTTTGACTACTTCCCACACATAAATCTCTCTTTTTGTTGGTCATTCAATGCCTCTAACTTCATCCAAATAACTAACTACCTTATTCCACCTAGCATTTGTTATGGCTCTTGACTCGGCGACAATCAGTTCATACCAATTTCTACTTTGAAGAGAGAATCAATTAAATCTTTTCAAGCAATAGTATTTGTATCACCGTGAAAGGTGGTTGTTACTCCTTCTAGAGATAATATCAAGTAAAAAGAATTTGACCATTCCTACCAGTCTTTTAACTTATTGTCAGCATCCAAAATTGGTGGGATGTAAGAATCAATTCCTCCTATCAAAATCTTCATTTTATTCTGCATAATTTGCAACTTACCAGTAAAGAAACTAATTAACTCTTTTACTATCTCCAAACCATCCTTTACTATGAAAACCTTATCAAGAAGATCAAGATTATTTTGAATTAACAAAATTAATCTTTCAAAAAAATGAATATATGGCCCTCATTGGTTAAAAATAGGTGACAACCATAATAGTGCTTCATTGCATATATGCTCAAGACTTTGCAGAGAAATGAAAAGGCTATGTGCATATTGAGAGATCTTCTTCAAATTGCCTATCTTGTGGCCTATCATACCTTTTAAAATATTTGTTCTTATTTTACCGCCTTGTTGTTGAGCCTCAACATCAATACTCATCCCCTGAGACTCAACATCAA
Organism: Cupressus sempervirens; assembly: GCA_028749045.1. NCBI lineage: Eukaryota > Viridiplantae > Streptophyta > Pinopsida > Cupressales > Cupressaceae > Cupressus > Cupressus sempervirens. Next base: position 321,639,166 of record CM053791.1, read on the forward strand.
TCTACACTTGTTATGTAGTCTGAGTTGTTATCTCTAGAGTAGTCTTTGTCAGTTCCTTACTGTTGATTTCTACTCTGATCTCCTTTGTTTCCTTTAGCTAATCCTTTAAGGATGCCACTTCAACTTCTAGCTCCTTATCCTTTGACTCTGACTCATTGATTCTCTGCCCATAGACATAGCTCTTTTTGAGCTCTTCCTCATACAAATTTCTAATGTCAATGTAATCATGGATGGTCTTGGCTAGCCTGGTCTCAATTTCTTCAACCTTGGCCTCATTCATTCATGAAAGATGTTTCAGAGCCTTAGAGACTTCTATATCAAAAAATTTATGCATAATCCATACTATCATATTGCCTTGAGCAATGCTTTGAATTTCCATTAGCTTTGGTTTGTTTGTTTCGGGTGCCATGCTCAACACAACCAAGGACTTAAAGTCTATGTTGAATCCTAACCCTTTTTGGAAATAATCAACACCAAATGCCTCATATGAAATTGCATTATCTTGTCTTATGATATGATCCATCATGAATGCTTTCTCAAGATTCCAACTAGACACTAAAAGCATTCCACTCCTTTGTACAAGGCCTCTAGCCTTTGTAGGAGTCATTTTCTCACTTTTAGGATCATATACCTACAATTTATCTACAAGTTCTTGAATCTTTTCCTCAAATTCACCTGGCTTGAGTTTTAGGACCAACTCACTTTGTATAAGAAACTTTTAAACTTGAAAAAAGTTTAAAATTCATCATCTTCAATGAATTTTTATGTCTGGATGATCCTATCATCCAACCTGGTTATTGTCAATTGTAACTCAGTAAGAGAATTCTCTGCTACTATTACTTTGTTCTCCAAATAATTTTTCCTTAAATCAACAAAATATTGATTCTTATCAGGCATCAGTTGTAGTGTCCTTTATTTCATCTTATCGGGCACTTGGATCACTTTTTTCCTTTTGTTGGCCTTGGCTACACATGCCACTACTACTACCTCCTCCTCTTCAATTTCTAAAACTACATCAGGCTTAAGGGACTTAGGGATTATCCTCCCTTTTTCACCTATTGTCTCCTCAGGAATTTGTGCCATGATATCATCATAATTAATCAACCATCTTCTTTAGCCTATAGGGGTATGAGACATCTAAGTAAAAACCCTTGAAATTTGGGTCTGTCATCTTCAATTCATTATCCACCCTCAGAATGTCATCATATTTTCTTAATCTTTCAGTGGCTTCTCCTTTAGGTACAATATTTGTAATTGAATCCTCAAGGGGCAATTCCTTAGTGATAGGCAACACATAACCTCTGATCTCTTTCAAGGTATTTCTCATGAAATTTTCTAGATCATAGATTCTATATGGGGCAGTAGATAAATTATAATGCCTAAGGAATGCATGAATTTGATCTAGATATTCTTTCCCAATTGAAAAGTCTCCTATCTTGAAACATCTACATAAAAAGGTGCCCTTGTGCAATTTTGGCCCTAAGTACTCCCGATCTACCATAGAAATTTGATGATTGCAAACCTAGGAGGCATATGCTTTGGCAATACATGAGGTGGCTGGGGACATGCATAAACTCTCATAAGAGAAAAATTTTGGAACAAGAAGATGTCACCCCAATTGTGATCTAATCTCTTATGTTCAAGCAAGAGGGTTGTTCTTAATAAACTTTTCAAAATTTTAGGGGCCCTAAAGAAATTATGGTCTAACATTTTCATTATTACTACACTGAAATTATTGAAAAAAGAAACAAAATTAGACTAATGGTAGTATCAATCCCATTCCCATGTCCATAGTTGTACTGGAAACTCTCCATTCTCATTAGATGTTTGATCAATAAAATCTAGATTGACGTATCCCACATTTTTGTACAAGAAAGACACATCAACAATGAATATTGGTAGAATTTGAAATTCCCCAATTCATCTCTATGTGCTAATTCAATTTGTCCTTGCATCTTCTCAATGATGTAACCCACATGATTATACTCTACATTATGAAAGGCATCCTACACATCCTGAGCTATAATATATATTGATCCAAACATCATATCAGAACCATCACTTCCCACTACCTTGTGGACACCATACACACTTTTCTGAAAGTAATTCTTGAACTTGTTCACAGACATCATTTTCTCTACCTTCTTAGGAAAATCTCCTACCCTTTTGAGGTCTATAGGGATATGATGCATCATCACTCTTCCAATGTAAGAATTCAAATTTCTTTTCAACTTTCCTTGAAGCTCATCTATATCAATTGGGACACTCATCTAACCTTCTAGTCCAAAAGCTTCAATAAACAAAGCACAGGCCAATGTACATAGAATACTCCCATCATGTCTATGGAATGATTTGGTTGTTGGATTATATGATTTGATTAGGGATTTAATCAAATCAACATCCACATATACCTCTAGGAGTAGTAGCTTTACCATATTTCTTTTCCATGGGTTGTAGATGGGGATCTTCTCAAACCTACTGTTGTAAAAATATTTGAACAACTTGTATCCATTGACACTAGGAAAAATTGCATCTCTATAGAATGCATGCGGGTCTCTGAAATCATGATCATTTTCATAAATGGCATTTGATAATTCTAGGAATAGCTTCATCCATTCATATGTATGTTTATTCGACCTTCTTTGTCAAGTTTTTCCTCCTTTTGAGGTTGATGTTTCTACAACTTCCATGTCTTTAGCTTGGATCTCTTTGACCTCCTTTTCTGACATCTTGTTTGCAAATAAGATCTGAAAGCTCTAAAACTTCTCAAATTCTTCATGTTTTGTAAATGGTGATTTGCTTTAGCTTAAAAGTGTCTTTTATGTTCTATGTATTTCATCAACTTTTTTGCTACATTGATTTCCTACATGCACAAGCTTTAATTCTTAGTATTTATGTCACCTCATAGACTGTCAACTTAATTATCCAACTCAACACTTTATCATACTTTCAAAAGCTTATTGGTCAAAACCTTTCTGTCCTTTTCCAATTTAGAGAAAGCAAAAATATTTTTCATGTCATATCTAGGACTTGCAATCTTATGCCTTTTATTTGAAATGCAAACCCTTTGTAACCCTATAGACAAGAATAACTACCCTTGCGATCTTATGCTCAATCCCTTTTCATATCAGCAGAGAGCCCTTTTATATTCTTTATGGCCTTACACTCATTAGTTTACGATAAGATCATAAACATCACCTGCAATGTTATTTTCAAACCATGAACCAATGCCTAGCATTCTATGACTATCTGCATAACATCGACATTGTGTATTGAAAACTTTTTTATCTTATGCTTCAGTGATACCTGTAGCATCAGGGCTTCTATCCTACGACCTCATTATCTCATGCTAACAGCCATACAAACCTCCACCATGGCTCCAGGAGCTTTTCTTTTAACTTTTGTCTTAACCATCTAACCATATGCTATCAATTACCCTTATTATTTACTGTAACCCCAGAGGCCCTAACTTTGGCTTATGCTTGACTCTTTATCATGGCATTGGGACCCTTCTTATTTCATCTTGAAAACTTATGATTCACCTTATTTCATAGATGCAGGAGTCTTTATATCTCACCTTGTGATCTTATGCTCTTTTACTTTTTGTATCCCCATATGACTTTATTGACATGTGCTCAATTTTTCTATGTTTATGTGCTAGGCCCCACATCAAGATTGTAAGCATCATATGGCTTGAAACTCAAAACTTTATGATCTCACACTTTTGATCTATGCATATAGTCAAGACTCCATAGAAAAGCATTTATGCTTTTACGCTACTTCATTCATCGTAAGATCGTAACATGTGCTAATCTTCATGAAAAACACTTGCGATGCTATGCTTTCAAAATGAGCGTAAGAGCATAACCTATGTAAAATACTTCTATGACTTTACACTTATCGTGATATCAGGAGAACTATGAATTGCCACTTACAAACTTGCACTAAACCCCCTTACTGTAACATCGAGAGACTGAGAACCTAAGACTTACAACTCCACACTAATGATGTTGATCGTGGGATCATAAAGAGATAAGGAAAGTTTAAAAATCGATCACAATCTCCCACTAAACACAAAACCTAGGGCTAAAACCAACCCGGACATGGAATAAGAAACTTTTCAATAGTTAAGCATGGGACACAAGTCCTAGAACATTTTTATGATCCTAGGTCAAGGCAAACAATTGATATGGATTAGGGCACAAACTTGCTAGGTTAAGGTTTTTATAGAGAACTTGACAACAATATATGAGAAACCCTAGTTGCAAAAAACTCTTCATGACATTTTTGCAATCTATTTTTAGCATTTTAGCACAATGAAAATATAGGCTATCAGGAGCTTTGCTCCTAGAAATGAAATTTTATTGTTGGATAGTTGTCAGCCCTTCCCAGATTTTTTTTCCAATTCAATTATTTTTTCTATTCTTTCCTTAAAATTAAAAAATAAATCTACAATAAGAAAAAGAAACTTACCATTTTCTCATTTTTTCTTAAGGTTATCAAAAACCAATGTCACAACCATAATAAGAATTTATGCTTTTTATGTTTTTGACTTAAAATTAACAAATAAATCTACAGTAAGAAAAAGAAACTTACAATTTTCCCACTTTTTCTTAAGGTTATCCAAAACCAATGTCACAACCATGATAAGAATTTATATTACAATTTATTATTGATTATGATGGAAGGAAATATTGAAGGTCTTCTTTCTAATTTAGCAACATTTCAAGAAATACTTGAAGCTTGGATTCCTACAAGTGCCAATTTTTAAAGATTGGGTATATTGTACTTTAAATTCATAGGTTTAATCAACGATTCATGTAGTTTGAATCTATACTAATTTGTATGATCATATTTTTATATTTTTGTATGAATCTATAATGATTTGTATGATCTTGTCTTGCATGAATCTATAACAATAAATCTATATGATTTATTTGAAAAGAAATCATGGGAAGATTTGTTTTCATCATCAAAAAGGGTAGTTGCAAACTCACTTTGTAAGCTTAATTTTTTAAATGTATATTTTAATCAGTTTAATTAGGTGACATTAAATGCAAATCTAATGAAAATAATTGATAGGCAATGATTTTTACTTCAAATTAGTATTTGTCTAGAATTTAATGGTATTTTATTTTATTTTTAAGGTTTCATATTTGATTGACATGCATATAGATTAATTTTTACCCTGATAATTCAAGATTGTGAAAATTATCGATTATATTAAATCATGTAAACTAGTCTTAAGAATTTTAAATTGTTCTAATTTATTTTAATATTTAATATTTATAATTAGATTGGTGATTTTGATTTAATTAGAAAATAATTTATTTTTTATCAAGTTTCCACAATCTATTTTTTAAATACATGACCTAGTTTTGGATTTGATCATGTATATAATTTTTAGCATCGACTTTCTTGTGATTTGTGTATTAGAAAATACTTTTTCTTTTTATTCATTTTTCTTTTAGTTCAAAATTAGGAAAGGATTCTAAAATGAAAATAACAAGTTGCCTTGTTTTTTCTATTCTTTTTCATTATTCACATCCCTTTCCTCTTTAGCTTGTATAAAATATCATGAAATTTTATTGTTTTTTGGATTGATAAATGGCCGAAGCCTAAATTAATTATTATTATATGTTAAGTAGAGGTAGATTCGAACCCAAGACCTCCCACATGAGAGGCTCGCAAGTTATTGTTGCATTGTAGGCTTTTGCCTATGAAATTTTTATTTTTATTTTGTCTAATCATTTTAAATAAAAACATATTAAAGATATTTTCTTGCGATAAAATTCACTTGAGTTTATTCATCTAAAATTATTCAAGTGGTGTCTATGATTTATATTTATCTAAAATTATTCGTTCAAAATTAGTGATTTTCATCTATGAACCCAAAGGTACAAAAATTTAATGTGTTTTGAAATCAAAAGAGTTTTCTAAATTTCATTGGAATTAAAATTAAATAATATAAAAATATTTAGTGATATAATTATAGAAAAGAGAAGGAAAATGATTTATTAAATTAATACCATGTTTTATTCATCCAAAATCACTCAATTAAAAAGAGTGATTTTTGTAAATGAATCTAAAAAATAAAAAAATATTGTCCATTTTAAATTGTTATACTTTATTTTTATATTTAATATTTACAAGTAGATTAATTAAAAATTTAAGTGTTTTATTAATAATATATAGTATGTGATTTTTTATTGTTGAAATAAAAAAATTAATTAATAATTGAGTGAACAAGATAAACTATAATTGGCAAATAATTTTGAAATTTAAAAATGTTTTCACTTTTTATTCCCTTTTTTGGTTCGAAATTAGCAAACAATTCTAAAATGAAAATTAGAAAGTTACCTTATTTTTGACATCACTCTTGGGTCCCATTTGAGGGGCTTGGGCTCTATTTTTGTGAAGCGGGTAGCCCCATGATAAATTTTTAAGGGATCTACAGGTTTATTTAGAATCTACTCCTATAAAATAGGATCTATGACTTTTTAGCCCCCTTAATTTGAGCGGGTGAAAATGGGGTGGGGCTGGAAATAACCCCACCAGCTTAGGGAAGAAATCTACCACTTATCAAAACCTACTATTTATTTTCCTAGCAAAAAAATTTATGAAGAAATTAAATTTTTATTTTTAAAATTTATAACACCACAAGCTTCCTCAAATTTAGGAGTTTATTTTTTTTAAGTTGATTTACATATAAAATTCATGAGACCACTTCCTTTTGGATATTCCTAAAAAATCTTAGTAACACCTGCTCCATTTTTAAGGAAGCGGGTGCCCGTGGGACCCCAACCCTACCCCTTTACTTTCAACTTATAAAATATCATGAAGTATTTAAAATAACATATTAGTTTAAGTTTATCATTTTAAACAAAGAGCATATTAAAAATATGCTCTTATGAATATAAAATAATTGTACAAAAATGAGAAAATGTTTTATATTAAAATTAATGATGTCCATAATTTGATTCACTCAAAATCACTCTATAAAAAAGAGAGTCATCTATACTTTTTATTCATCAAAATCATTCAATTAAAATTAAAAATAGTGTTCTTCGTAATTTTTATTCATCCCAAATAACTCATTCTAAACTAAATCATTATATTTTTTTGAATCAAATAATTTTAACAAATGATTCCAAATCTAGAAATAATAACATAAGATTTTATTTAATTTTTATTTTTTTAGTTTTTATTTAATTTTTATTTATTTTATTTTTAAAAAAATTGGTAAACACTTTTGACTAGAGCTATGAACCAGTTGAGCCACAATTGGAGGGGCATCCTGTGGTAATTCCAAGGTATTAACACCTCTAATATTCATCTCTAAATACACCTTACTTCACAATCAACCTTGAATCATATTAGCTCAAAGTCAACACTGTCAAATCGCCAATCTCCTTATCACTCCAATCACATCTCCTTATAACACCCAATCTCCTTATCATTCCATGGAAAATCTCTTTAAAACTCCCAATATCCTTATCGTATGCGTGAAAATGTGGCCTCTACTAACACACACACTTCAACACGGTCATTGTATGTGGATTCATTTGAAAATCAGCTTGCAAAGCGACCTGTTGCCTTCTATCTAAAGGGAATTGCTTGTTAGATATCCTTAGATTCGAGGTGTTTAAGCAACTAGACCCTGTAAGAATGAAGGATTTGAATGCAATTTAAGCTATATGAATGTGCAAGTAATCTAGATGAAGTGCAAGCAATTAATCTAAGAAATAAAAGACATTAAGCTAAAAATCTATGCATTATTAAGCTAGATGAATTTAAACTAAGAATGTAAGATGTATGCAAAAATATGAGCAAATGTGAGTATGAATTCCAGCAGCAATTCGATGCAAATTCTCCAAATTCATCCTCTCCCAAAATCAAGAAATGAGGATCTCTTAAATAAACTTTTCTGGAATCCATCAATGGTTGAGATCGATTTCAATCAACGGTCAAGATTAAAGGTGAAGTTTAGTCATAAACGAAGATTCCCAAATTAAAGGGAGTTAATTGATTTAATTTAAGTAGAATAAGGAGTTAACTGATTTAATTTGAGTAGAATAAGGATTTAACTAATTTAATTTGAGTAGAATAAGGAGTTAACTTATTTAATTCATTTTTGATCAACAGTGAACTGGGAATTTCCCTTTTTGAACTGAAGAGAGATTTTGGTGAGATATTTAATTTAATAAAATGAGATATACTTGAAATGTCCCTTTTCTGATTTTATATGATATTTCAAGTCTCTAATCAGATCTTTAAGATCAAACAATCAATATTTCAAAGATCCACCAATTTCTCAATAAACCCCAAATCGGGTATGTCGAAAATAGCGCCAAAAACTTCACAGCTTCACATATTATTAGTAAATCTAAAAGTGGAAATTTTTATAAAAATTTCAGCAGCATAACAGCCTAAAAAATGAAATTTTCAGATCTATATAACATTTACACAACAGCTCCCAAATGGAGGATAAAAACAATGCTCATCGGGCTCCCGAAAACAACATAGAATAGCCCGGAAACACCACAAAAACACTAATAATCTATCATAGAAGTATAATCACAACCAAATAAATATATTCAGCTCTATTTTAACATCTAAAAGTCTTAAATATAGAAGCAACCCAAACTGATATGAAATACTCAACCGAAAACACCAAACTCTTACAAAAAACACACCCGAAAAATCACAAATATGCACTGTTCAGCACAAAGGCAAACTCTGCATGAGCATGCACATGGAATGGCTTCAAACTCCCATCCTTAGCCTTCCTAGAAACTTACAAACTCCCATTCTTGGGTCTCCTTCTCCACAAGTTTGGCAGCCTCTGAAGAATAACAAAGAAATGAGCAAAAATTAAGTTCTGGAATCAGCCCAAAATGCCTCCAAACCCCTTAAAAGAGGGCATAACCCTAACTCACGTCCAAGAGGGGTTAATAAAACATATTTTAATAATAATCTTCATTTATTAGTCCATTAGCTTCCAAAGATTATCCTCTTTTGTTGGAACTTCGCCTTTTTGGGCCTGCCTGCCTTAGCAAAGATTATTATTTTTTAATTATTTGAAAAGGGGACATGACAAGTCCTCCCCTCCCAAATACTGCTTGTCCTCAAGCAATGGCTGAACAATAAACCAATCAATCCACCTGGATCCCAAATGTAGTCATGAACTATACTACTGCCAATTAACACAAGCTCCTGCAATATCCTCTGCAATATGACCAAGAGGAATCCATAATCAAACTCACAATTATAGCTCAACCAAACTCCAAAATCACCACTACCACAGTCAGAAACCCACGAGACACAAACTCTTAGAACATCAGAACCCAAGTAAAGTGGACAAATCAAACTGCCAACACAGTAAATACCATCAACGCATCCCACTGGCCTATATGGAATGTACAATCCAACTCTGCAACAATGGTGAACGCTCTCGAATGAAACTATACCAAGTATGGAGAATCCACACACTGTACAACTCCTACAATCAACACAACTCTGTAAATCATTGGCCACTGTCTCAAACCATAACTCCCATGCACTGTTGATGGTGAAAAGACATTACAAGATAAAGAGCAAGAAATAGAACCCAAAACAAATTTGCCATGAACAAGTGATATAGCCCACTGTGACTGACCACCAGCTAAGTCAGGAGATGTCATAGCCAAAGGAGTAGAATTAGTAATAAAAACTGCTGAAGCATCACTCCCAAACTCCTACTCTAAGTCATGTATTATCAAGCTATCAACTGCATAACCTATTGCCATGTCATGCCCATCACGACTCTCATCCCGGGGCGTCAAACCATCCCATAACTGATGACAAGCACTAGGAACCAAAGTACATCTCTGTATCATCATCTCATCAACATGTTCATCAAAGGTAAATTGATGAGCATACCTCATAGTGTAGTGCTGATAGAATGCGCGAATCTCAGTCGGTGGCTCAGACTGCAATCTAGATGAAACTAACTGTAATTGATCACTAACCAAGTTGGAATTGACTACTACCTCTAAAGACATTACCGAGGGAGTAATATTACTAGCAAGAACCATGCCAACTGCCAGCTCACCAACATCACACATGATCTTTGATACAACATCTCTAGTCTCTGTGCCATTAGTACTAGAGGCCACCACCATGTCAAGCATACCACAACAATTTGTTGCAGCACCCAACTCAACTGAACCTGACTCTAGTGGGAATGAACCTGATATGCCAATGTTAGTATCAAGGATGGATGCATCCCCATCTCCACTATCTCTAACAATCTCAACCATGGACATCCTCAGATCACTAGACACCACAGCTTATGACTGTACAAAATCTGGTAAAGATTGTAGTCGCTCCAACTCCATGGTCACCTTAATCAAATGAAATTGTGACTCCTCGAAAGCCAACTATGTACTCTCAAGAATCTCATAAGTCACCTCAAGTTGCTGAATAAGCTCACTCACCTCATCTTCCTTGGCCAATAATGCATCATATGTTGTACTCCCCTACTCCATAAGATAATCTCTGTCAGCTACCAACTGCATATAATTCTGTCTTAAAATCCGAATAGCCTCCCATAAAGAGTAGATCTCTGTCAAGGAAAGATAACTGTCTTCCTGCTCATCACTAGTAGGAGAACCCCATCCATAAACTGCTAACAACTAACGAGCAGCATCAAAATGCTGGCAAGTGATAGCAATGTCTCGCTCACTAACTCTCAACTGATTAGACACATGATGGCACTGGCTAGATTGTCTCCTACAAACCTCCTCTGATGCACTATCTAAAGGAGTATCCTCACAGTTACTAGTCTCTAGAGTATTACCATCCATATCCTGTGAATCAACTCCAAAGCTCATATCAACATACGGAGTATCAAAAATTGTAGCATTGCTGTCCAACTCCTCTGTACCAAAAGAAACTGCCAAGGAAACTAAGTCTTCAAAATTGCCCACTGCATCCTCCTAGATGTCATCAATGCCAATATGATCCTGGGACTCATCTGTACACACTGCCAAATATGAAATATCATCAACACATTCCAGCAAGTATGGTCGACTAGATATATGAACAAAGCCCAACACCGGTGTATAAAAACTAATACCAACATTGGACAAGCTGTTGGCACAAGAAAAGACAAAACCATGCAATCTGCTAATCAAATCCATGATAGCACCCAAACAAACACTGCTACCAAAAAGTGTTAAAGATCTCCAGTCAACTGAATCCCAAACACCAATATAACAATCTCAAGTCCATATCTGTAAACTAGAATCAGCTAGTAACTCAAGCAAACTCCTCACTTGAGTAATATAACCAATACCAACTAACTCTACATACCTTTCATGACGAGATAATGAAGTCACAATACTATCTTTGTTCACTTTCAGCTGGCTAGACAAATCATGTGAAGTACTACCAGCCTCAACCTCATGTGATGAAGCATCTAACTATGTCTGGTACTCTTTCTCAACAAATTCATGAATACTCAATGTCTTCTCATCTCTACTAGGTATCTCACCATCATGCACAACAACATCCTCATAATCATCATCTGAACCCACTATGTTGTAGTCACTGCCTGTTGTAACTATACCATCCTGAATACCTGTGACATCACCCTTTGATGACCTGTATACAATTGTCTCAATTTGAGTATCAAGTTGACCATTACTATCAATCTGCATAATATCCTTTCTCACTACCTCCTATGGCAGAGTAGAATCTGAGACCTCTACTTGGCTATAAGCTAGTTTCTCAAACTCCTCATGCAAGTTCCTGGTAATTGTGTCATCTGCCCTGTGAGAAAATCTGCCAAATAGAAATCTAGTCAACTTATCCACCTTAGCTGGGTTGAAAAACATGTCATTCATCATATGGTGGTGCTCAACCAACTGTTCAGACATGTCATGGCTTATTTTTCTAAGTTTATCTTGAATGTCTAAATAACCATCCTTTCTATTGTTCTGACTCTGGATATCAATTGTCCAAGATCATGTCCTCTGAGACTCTGTATTATACTTGTCCATTCTGAATAAAGTAGAGTGTAATCCCAATAGGTTATAACTTCTTCAAACACCAAGAACTAACATGCAATTGATTAGAAGTACCATGCAACCATAGATTTTGACATGCAGCTGATTAGAAGCAACATGCAACCACCAAATTCACCAAGAACTAACATGCAAATGATTAGAAGTAGCATGCAACCATAGATTTTGAGATGCAGTTGATTAGAAGCAACATGCAACCACCAAATTCACCAAGAACTAACATGAAAATTATTAGAAGTAGCATGCAACCATAAATTTTGACATGTAGCTGATTAGAAGCAACATGCAACCATAAATTAAGACATGCAAGATTTGGGTAGTTCTCAAAACTGATATGCAAACTTCTACAAACCCTCAGGCTAGCAAGATCATAGCTCTGATACCACTAAAATATCCCTTTTCTGATTTTATATGATATTTCAAGCCTCTAATCAGATCTTTAAGATCAAACAATCAATATTTCAAAGATCCACCAATTTCTCAATAAACCCCAAATCGGGTATGCCGAAAATAGTGCCAAAAACTTCACAACTTCACATATTATTAGTAAATCTGAAAGTGGAAATTTTTATAGAAATTTCAGTAGCATAACAGCCTACAAAATGACATTTTCAGATCTATATAACATTTACACAATAGCTCCCAAATGGAGGATAAAAACAATGCTCATCGGGCTCCCGAAAACAACATAGAATAGCTCGGAAACACCACAAAAACACTAATAATCTATCATAGAAGTATAATCACAATAAAATACATATATTCAGATCTATTTTAACATCTAAAAGTCTGAAATACAACAGCAACCCAAACTGATATGAAATACTCAACTGGAAACACCAAACTCTTACAAAAAACACACCCGAAAAACCACAAATATGCACTGTTCAGCACAAAGGAAAACTCTGCATGAGCATGCACATGGAATGGCTTCAAACTCTCATCCTTAGCCTTCCTAAAAACTTGAAAATTCTCATTCTTAGGTCTCCTTCTCTACAGGTTTGGCAGCCTTTGAAGAATAACAAAGAAATGAGCAAAAATTAAGTTATGGAATCAGCCCAAAATGCCTCCAAACCGCTTAAAAGAGGGCATAACCCTAACTCACGTCCAAGAGAGGTTAATAAAACATATTTTAATAATAATATTCATTTATTAGTCCATTAGCTTCCAAAGATTATCCCCTTTTGTTGGAACTTCGCCTTTTTGGGCCTGCCTGCCTTAGCAAAGATTATTATTTTTTAATTATTTGAAAAGAGGACATCACAATACTCTCATAATTACCTTTTATATTTAATTAAATAATCCTTTAATTAATTAGAGACACTTTTCTTATTTAATTAAATAACTTCATTTAATTAATTAGGAATGGCTTCCCATTTAATTAAATAACTTTGTTTAATTAATTAGAACTAAGTACTCCATTTAATTAAATAATTTCATTTAATTAATTAAAATAGGCACATTTATTAAATTAAATAAATTTAATTCCATAGTACATTAGCCTTAGGATATAATTTAATTTAATAAAATATAAATACTTAATAATTAAATTAAATATTAATCAATAGGTTTAATGTGACTAATATGAGTAAATACTATAGGAATTAAATAATAAGCATGATGAATGCAGATTAGGGTTTTTTGCATCTGACAATTAAGTCAAGTAGCAAGTAGCATAAGAATTTGCCTAATGGAATAGGACTTTAGGATTGATCAAAAATAGACCAAAATTGGTTGAGATGGCAATGAGCCAATTTTGGGGTATTACATTTTGCCCCTCTTTGATGAATGTGCGAGCAGCACGTTCAATTCAAAGATAATCAGAAAGCATGTTGTGAAGATGAGATTGGTTCTGAAGATGATGACATGGAGACCAATTGATAAGTTTTTAAGGACTATCTCTAGAACAGAGCTTAATCCTAAGGAATCCAAGTAGAGCACTTATATACCTAAGATTGGTAGCATTTAAAAGACTATCTCCAAAACGGAGCATAATCTTTAAGGATCCAGGTAGAACATCTAGATACTTGGAATTGAAAGCATCTAGAAGATTATCTCCAGAACGGAGATTAACCTTCAAGCATCCAGGTAGAACACCTAGATACTCGAGAGTGATAAGCATTTAGAAGATTATCTCCAAAATAGAGCGTAACCTTCAAGGATCCAGATAGAACACCTAGATACCTGAGATTGAAAGCATTTAGAAGACTATCTACAAAACGAAGCTTAACCTTCAAGGATCTAGATAGAACACCTAGATACCTAAGATTGATAAAAGATAACAAGTTCCAATCATAAGTCGTAGAATCATCCCCAGAATGAGGCTTGATCCTCAAGAGTCGAGGTTTAGACTATCCCAATACCTGTCCATCAAACTCTGAGAAGAGCTGCTATAAGTTTGATCAATTGATGAAAAGATAAGATAGATGGCAAAGATGCCAGATAGAAGGGAACAAGATGCCCCGAGTGATGAGCTGCCCCAAGTGATAAGGACATAAGATGGGATCTAGATGCCCCAAGCAATAAGTATTTAATGATGTAATCATCCTGCCCCCTCGGGAGCAAAATTGAAAGATGACACACCAGAAATATGATTTGAAGTAGTATATCATGAGATATAGAAGAAATCTGAGATTCGGCAGAATATAGAAGAGATCAGAATGATTAGAAGAAATATAAAGAGATTAGAATGATCTAAAGAAATATAAAGAGATCAGATTAGAATGATCTTGAAGAAATATGAAGAGATCAGAATGATCTGAAGAAATTTGGAGAGATCAGAATGATCTGAAGAAATATGAAGAGATCAGAACGATCTGAAGAAATATAAAGAGATTAGAACAATATGAAGAAATATAAAGAGATCAAAATGATCTGAAGAAATATGAAGAGATCAAAATGATTGAAAGAAATTTGGAGGTTGATCTGAAGTGATTTTGAGATCCAAAAGACCAAGTTTGAGTTGAAAAGATTCCAAGAATTTCAAAGTATCAGAAAGATTTGGATTGCACAAAAAAAATTTAAAATGCATTTTGAGCCACGTAAGTGTGTTAGATTTTGAATTCGATCCCAAAAAATGGGTTCAGAGCAACCAAAGTAGCTAAGAGGGTGATTAATCAATCATTTGTGCAGTTCGTGAAAGAACATGATACTTTGAAGAGATCAACAATCCCTCATCAAAGAAGGTGAAAGTAGATTTGCAATTGAATCGCATGCTTATGCAAGTGAAGTATGCAATGCAAGACTATGTTAAATGCAACCCTAGGTCTAGTTACTGAACCTCGATATTTAATCATCACCAGATATAGAACAAAGCTCGTAGGTCATACAATTCCCACTAACATTGCAATCATGAAAATATGAATATAACATACATTATTGGTTTGTCGAGATTAAATGTAAGCATTCGAGGCACAAGAAGCCAGAATGACTAGAACATTTGTCCCTTTTAATGTAGCAAGTTAACATAAGCATCAAAGCATAGATGCTAGGATGACCTGAATGTTGCTTGCATAATAGACACACCAAACACATGGGAGATCCATCTTATGCTAAGTACTCAGTATTTATACTGTCCACAACAACCCTTGTGTTCATAACCTGAGACAAAAGTGTGCTAGATATACCCGTAGTGACCCATACGTTCACTTAGCAGGATGAGTATCAGTATTTACTGTAGCATGAAGAGTTTACTCCAAAAAACAAGGAGAAGAACCAACATTATTGGCATATTCGTATAAAAGGAGTCGAGGTACACACGGCCATCCAATACGAGATGGAGGCTCTTATAGTGGACACCCCTCTTATAGGAATAGATCAACTTATTGGAACTAAATCGCAAACAAAAAGCAAAGAAAAGATCATGCCCCTAGTCATTACTTCTCTAGTCAAAGATGACATCATCGAGTTGCTCGAGGAGATATAATAAAGCAAAAACAAAGAAAACAAAGAAAAAGCTCAGCATATCCAAACAAGTATATCATTTTTGAGTTCATTTTTTGGATTGATGTCAAGTATTAGTGTCCAGAACATGTTTGAAAGAAATCTCTTCAGTAAGGTGACAACAATAGGCAGACGTAGTCTGAATGACTGGTGACTAAGGTGAAAGAGGAATCTTCATGATGAAGAACCTAAGAAGGACTGAGCAACAGTAGACAGACATAGCCAGGATGACTAGTGACTGGCGCAAGAGAGATCTTCCATAAAGGAATATGGAGACATAACCTTAGCAATAGTAGGTAGACACAACTGAAACAACTGGTAACTATTGCGAAGGAGATTCTATGAGGAGAATATCAAAAATAGTGACACTAGCGATAGTAGGCAGATGCAGTGAGAACCACTGGTGACTATCGTGAAGGAGATTCTATGAGGAGAATCTCAAAAGTAGTGACACTAGCAATAGTAGGAAGACGCAATGAGAACCACTAGTGACTGTCGTGAAGAAGATTCTATGAGGAGAATCTCGAAAAGAGTAACACTAGTGACAAGAGGCAGACGCAGTGAGGACCACGGGTGACTATCGCAAAGGAGATTCTATGAGGAGAATCTCAAAAAGAGAGACACTAGCGACAATAGGCAGACACAGTGAGGACCACTGGTGACTATCGCAAAGGAGATTCTATGAGGAGAATCTTGAAAAGAGTGACACTAAGGGGGAATGCCCCCAAGCTATGACAAAACTCAATCCATGGATACATGAGTGGAAAGTAGGAAAAGCAAGAAAGTGAAAGCATGAAAGCGACTATACAGAATAGCCAGAAGATGTGGTGCAAGATGGAGCATTGGGAACAAGAGGTGCCTATTTACTAGGTTTTCACCTTCTTCGCAGGATTCTCTTTTTTTGCTACTATGATGCCTGTTTCCAAGTTTTCACCAGTGGTACTTTTCTTGTTTTTTCAATTTTTTTGTATATTTCTCTCTTTTGAATTTTTTTTTTGTATGTTTGAGATTTTTCAATTTTTTTGGTGTTACCAAGGTGCCTATTGCTAGGTTTTCACTAGGGTAACAATGTTTTCAGGACTTTTTCTGATTTTTATGTTTTTCTCAAATTTTTAGAACTTTGTCAGAGATTACCAGCTCTCAAGAAGGATTACCTTGATTTTGTTCCAGTGTCTAGTAAGGTGTAGGATGAGATGTAGTAGCAAGCTGGTGGATAAGTGGAGATGGATAGGCAAGGAGTATGAAGTAGTGAATGTTACCCTCAACGAAAGGCTTAACAAGATTACCCAAGCTAGGGAAAAAGATATAACAATATAAGCTCATGGTGTAATGAAGGGTATCGTGTAAGTAATCCATGAAGATGACCATGTCAAGAGATTGCTAAGAACTAAGTTTTTTTCCTTCTTTCATTGATCAAAACCAAAGGGTTAACTGAATAGGATAGCAAAGTTTGTTATGGAGTTTATGAGTGAATGACTTCAGGAATGAGGACATCTGAAGGATAAGCAAGATCATGATAGGATGTCATGGATGGAAGAATTACGCATGATGCCTATTAACCAAGTTTTCATCATGGTACTTGTCCAAGGTGCCACAAGAAGTGGTTTTCACCATAGGACAGATTTATTTATCTTTACTTTTGCTACCAAGGTGCCTGTTTCCAGGTTTTCACCAAGGCACTTTTTCTTTTTTCTTTTTTTTTTTGGATTTTTAGAGTTTTTGGAAAGAATTCAAGCTTTCTTCAATTTGAATAGTGCTCCTATTGGAAGGATAAATTATGATAAGCCAAGACCATAGAAAGGTATGCCCAAAGATGTTGATAGGGTAATGGAGGGGAGATAGTAGAAAAGATATATGGAGGATAAGGTGTTAGGCTGTGGATGAGATAAATGGGATGGAAGGATAAAAGGGGAAGGATAGAAGGTGGAGTGGATAGGGTATTGAAAGGGATGTGCAAGGGTAGAAGAAAAAGTGGGCAAGATCAACATTGACACACACCTTGAAGGGTAGTGGAATGATGGAGGAAATATGGATGAAATAGTACGAGGTTTAGATGTATGAGGTGGTGGAATAATTTTGGAGGAAGGTGGAGTGTAAAGCTTTGAAACCTTTTTAGGAAGATGTTGGGAAGGAGATGGAGTGGAAACCTTTGGAAGCTTGAATGTCAACTTTGATTTGTTTACAATATTCAAGTCCTTCAAAAGAGACTTGGGAATCCATATAGCTTTTGATTTTTCATTAGATGCTTTGGAATTCATTTCTTCAATAACATATTTAAGAACCCATACTTTCTTTGGTTGAGCTCTTTGAATAGTGGACCTTTACGATCTCTTTTGTGTATTTTCCTTCTTGACATTCACATGTCGATTAGAGGAGACATAGTGAACTTTTGAGGATGGATTCATGCATTTGTGTTTGAGTTGATCATCCAAATTACTTCCAAAGGACTTGGGACTTGTGGATGAATGAGGCCAATGTGACTGGTTTAGATGGAAAGGTGAATGTGAAGAGTTCAAGTATGTGTATCTTTTTTGATCTTAGGGTAGGGTAGGAGGAACATGTAATGGGCTAAGAGTGGAAGTAGGAGATAGAGGAACATAAGGTCCCAATATGGATGGGAGACTTGAAGGCTTTAGCTTAGATGGATAGGGACCAAGGATAGATTTAGAAGATGTAAATGGACCATGAGTAGGGATATCAGCATCTTTAGAGTGAGCAATATGACCAAAGCCATCAATAGTTTTATGAGTAACTATTATAGGAGCAATACCTTTGACAAGAGTATTTAAAGCTTGAGCATAGTTTGGAAGTGAATGTAGTGAGGTAGAACAAGAGAGTGAGGGAACATTTTCCTCTTCAGAAGGAATTTTAGGTAACATAGGAAAAGTATCCTTCTCTTGGTCTTTTATAATTTCCTTAAGGATGGTGGAAGGAATATCTTGATCTTGCTTAGTAGAGGTGCATGACATGGGAGATGGAGGAAAATGTGGCTCTTGAGATGGAGGCACGAGATCTTGGAAGATATGAAAGGGGATGAAGGAATTTTAGTCTTGATCAACACTTATTTCTTCATCATTTAAGTGGTCCTCTTGACATGAAACCAATTTTGAGGATGAGGGAGTATCTAAATCTGTATTCAAATCTATTTCTGAGGTCTGCATAACAGGCTCTTGAAGGGAAAATGGAGGAATAGTTGGAGTGGGAATAATAGGAGGAGCAACACATGGAGGTTTTGGATCTTTGGTTTGAGTAGTATGGGAGAGGTTTGCAGCTAAGTCAAGATTAGCTTGAGTTTCCTTCAGAGGTAGCCTTTGAGGGTACACATAGTCAACTGAGGGAGTAGTGAGCTCTTTTGGTGAATATGTGTTGGAAAGATTGGACAATTTAGAAGGTGAATGTATGTTGGAAGAAGTAGAAGTTGTGTTTGAACCATTACTAAACATGTTTTCATGAGGTTGATCCTTCTTGAGAGTAGAATCTTTAGTAGCTGAGAGCTTAGATTTTCAAATTATGCCATTATCAAAAAGATCTTGGATCTTGTTTTTCAGCTCCTTACAATGTGAAGTTTTATGTAAATTATGTCTATGATAGGCACAATAGCTACTCATAAAGGAAACTCCCGCCAAAGTGAGCTTAGGTAAAGTAATGAGTTTTTCTTCAAGAAGTTCTTCCAAAGTTAAGTCATAAGATTTTCCCAAAGGTGTGAAATCACGTTTTGGTTTAAGTTCCCAAGGTTTTTCTTCAAAGATATTTCCAAATTTCTTGGGTGTTAGTGAAGTGTTCTCAGATATCTTGGATTCAAGATCACAAGAATGTGATTTTTGATTGTCATAGGAGGAAGGGAAAATTTATCTCAAGGAGAATTTGTTTGATGATGAGTTTTCTTCTTCTTTTAGTCTTTGAAGTTGAGCACTCATTGATTGGATTTGTTGCTTCATGTTTGCAACAAGTAGCTTTTCTTCCTCACTAGGAATATTAGATTTAGCACATTTGTTGTTAGCCATTTTGATGTACTATGTTTCAAGTAGTGACAACCAAGTTTTAGAACATAAGTCAAGTTGCCACAGTGATAGACAATGACAAAAAGCAAAAGCTTAGACAAGGACCACACTAGGACTTAGTCTCACTGGGACAGGATAAGAGTGTTGTATACTAAGGCACGAATAGTCTGATTTGAAGGCTAGAATAGCCAAAGATTATGACTATCATGACATAGAGTATAGCAAGCACTAAAGGACAAGAGCAAGATAACTGAGAGACAAGACTAGTTAAAGTATGGATCTCAAGTCATTAGCTAAGTAGGATGCCATTGTTTGGGACTGTTTTCAGTCAGAGAAATAGTAAACCAATGTAGGAAACAAAATTAGTATAGAGCACAGATAGCTCTAACAAACTAACTTGACAGTTTAGACTCAAGATCTCACATGAAGATCCTCTAAGAGGTGCATGAGAAATTACATAGGGCCATGCAAAGACTCAAGATAGCATAAAGATTTCACACAAGGATGTGCTCTAGGCCACGCAAAATAGTGCAAGGTTAACAACAAAATAAGGATATCTGAGGCAAGATCTCGCATGGAGATGTGCAACTGTTTGCATGAGAACTTGGACAGAGCTGCGTGAAGAAGTGGAGGAAATGACCAATTTTAACAAGTTTTTGGCAGTGTTTTAGCAAAGTTTCGTGCGAGAATCTACAATGGTCGCGCGAGATAGGATCTCAAATTTGGTGAGAATTTTTGACAAATTTTGATCGTTTGAGTAACTAGGCAGATAAACAGGCACGTAGAACAACAAGTAGGTGATTTCAAGAACGTTTGAAAACAATGAGCAAGGGCAAAAGCAACCTTGCGCATGAACAATCAAGTGACTTAGTTTGTGCTAATCCCTAGGAGAGCTATTTGTGTATGTTTTCAAAGAGTTTTGCAATCATTCCACACATTCCTAGAAAGTGAAAAGTTTGGTCTCTCTAAGGTTTTTAGTAATGTTTTGACTCTGCAACTTTTATGACTCATAGGGGTGACCTCCAATCTCGACGCATCGAGGTTTCAACACAGTCTGAGATCTTAATCTTCAAGAGCTGATGGGGAGATCTGACAACCCACAATGAACCACACTCGTGGAGATTTCTTCCACAAGGACATTTATATAGCGATTGTCACTACCATGTCAAAAATGGCTATTACCGCTCGAGGTTTTGTCAATGCAGTTTGCCCTATAGAGGGATTGTCTGCTACGGTTAACCCTCTCTAAAGGTGATCGACTCACAATAGTGTACCACAAGGGGACTTAGCTTCTAGATTCAAGGTCTTAACACCTTTTCACTTTTAGCCCAATCAAAGCAGACAGATTAATCTGACACGTTAAACTAAGAGTATCTCTTAAAGATCTATGATATCAACTCCCAGTGATCTATCAACCTCTCTGAAGAAAGGATGCCTCAATCAACAAGTTGAAGATTCATCTATCTGCGAGATGCTCAAAGTATCCTCCCCACCTACAAGGAATCTGTCTTAGAGAGGAGTTTCACTAGGAATCCACTCCCTCAAGATCCACGAATAGTGTTCATGGGGGCCTAATTACTATGTGTGTACAGATGTTAATTCCCGAAAGCAAATCTATCCAAAAGCAATAAAAAAGCACAAGATGGTACACTTAACGCTTTAACTATTGTGAGGTGAGTCCAAAGATGTGGAACATTTGACCCCTCACACAAGCCAAAATGAGTCCACAACTCAGAAACTAGTGAGTTGTAGAAAGCACGAAAGGGTTTCCTTGTGGAGCATTTAACACTTATTTCCTGTAGACCCCTCCCCTTTAACGTGGTGCTGATCTTGCAACCATAGGGTGGAACAAGGGGCCGGCAGATTAGCGAGTCCAATAACCCAAGATAGCTAATTAGATCTATCACTAGTAACTAAGCCTGCTAGATGAAACTAATAGAGATCACAACCTAGTATCAAATTATGCATGTGTTGTAAAATGAGAACATGGAAGGAAATACACACAAGCTTGACACAAGAGATGTTCGTTTTAGCTCCAAATGAATTGTTATCAGCTAGGGAAGGTTACCTAGTGATCCTCGCAACGCGCTTAGTAGATTTTACCTGATTTTTAACAATTCTTGTGCTGTTTTCAAAGCTAGCAAAAGTGAGATGCATTTTTATTTTTTATTTTTTGCTTTCTTTTGTCATATTTGGATGGCCTTTCTTTCTTCCTTGCTGTTTTCCAAAAAAAAAACCTGCAATAAAAATTATTGATTAAAATTCCAAGATTTGCATCATTTTTTTATGAAAACACATAAAAAAAATTATTAAAAATAGAATTATGAAATTTTTACTATAGTCTACAGAAAGTGTCCCAAATTGGCAATAAAAATTTTAGATCAAAATATTGAGATTTATCTGATAAATTAATTTTTTTATGGAAACCATAAAAGAATTAATATAAATATATTTTAAATTTGAAAACTCTAAAATTTTTTATTACGATATTTGGACATCATCCTAAAATTTCAGTAAAAATTTTAGATTTTAATTCAATTATTTGTTGTGTAAATTAATTTTTCAATGAAACAACCATTAACGAATTACTAAAAATCCAATTTTGGTCCAAAAATTCTACAATTTTTATAGTACATGCCATACATTGTTGTAAATCTACAGAAAAAAAATCAGATCAAAAAATGTTATTTACTAGCACAAATAATTTGCATATGACAAAATCATTAAAAATGTATATAAAATAAAGCTTTAATCTAAAAAATTTGAAATTTGGCATGTGATTTTTCCCTATTGTCTAGAACCTTCAGTAAAAAATTTAGACCAAAATTCATCAAGTTGGTCTACTTTTTATGATTTTTATGAAAAATCATAAAAAGGATTAAAAAAAGAATTTCGATCAATTTTTTTAAAAAACTTTAGAACATGAGAAGGAAGAAAAAGAAGAAGAAGATTAAGAGGAGAAGAGGAAGAGGTTTCTCAAATGCTCATTTTCTCATCATTGTTGGATGCCTTCTCGAAATGTCTTCAAACCTGCAACAAGTCAAATCTGCAAAACAAGATATAAACAGTCAAATCTGCAAAACAAGATATAAACCAAAAACTAAAATGCAAAACAAAAAGAATGAGTCCAGAAAATTGATTTCTCAGCCCCACGGTGGGTGCCAGAAATGTATGTGTGAAAATGTGGCCTCTACTAACACACACACTTCAACACGGTCATTGTATGCGGATTCATCCTGGAATGAACATTGGATTGTTCATCCAAAAATTAGCCTGCAAAGCAACCTGTTGCCTCCTATCTAAAGGGAATTGCTTGTCAGATATCCTTAGATTCAAGGTGTTTAAGCAACTAGACCCTGTAAGAATGAAGGATTTGAATGCAATTTAAGCTATATGAATGTGCAAGTAATCTAGATGAAGTGCAAGCAATTAATCTAAGAAATAAAAGACATTAAGCTAAAAATCTATGCATTATTAAGCTAGATGAATTTAAACTAAGAATGTAAGATGTATGCAAAAATATGAGCAAATGTGAGTATGAATTCCAGCAGCAATTCAATGCAAATTCTCCAAATTCATCCTCTCCCAAAATGAAGAAATGAGGGTCTCTTAAATAGACTTTCCTAGAATCCATCAATGGTTGAGATCGATTTCAATCAACGGTCAGGATTAAAGGTGAAGTTCAGTCATAAAGGAAGATTCCCAAATTAAAAGGAGTTAACTGATTTAATTTGAGTAGAATAAGGAGTTAACTGATTTAATTTGAGTAGAATAAGGAGTTAACTAATTTAATTCCTTTTTGATCAACAATGAACTGGGAATTTCCCTTTTTGAACTGAAGAGAGATTTTGGTGAGATATTTAATTTAATAAAATGAGATATACTCTCATAATTACCTTTTATATTTAATTAAATAATCATTTAATTAATTAGAGACACTTTTCTTATTTAATTAAATAACTTCATTTAATTAATTAGGAATGGCTTCCCATTTAATTAAATAACTTTGTTTAATTAATTAGAAGTAAGTACTCCATTTAATTAAATAATTTCATTTAATTAATTAAAATAGGCACATTTATTAAATTTAATAAATTTAATTCCATAGTACATTAGCCTTAGGATATAATTTAATTTAATAAAGTATAAATACTTAATAATTAAATTAAATATTAATCAATAGGTTTAATGTGACTAATATGAGTAAAAATATATAGGAATTAAATAATAAGCATGATGAATGCAGATTAGGGTTTTCTGCATCTGACAATTAAGTCAAGTAGCGAGTAGCATAAGAATTTGCCTAATGGAATAGGACTTTAGGATTGATCATAAATAGACCAGAATTGGTTGAGATGGCAATGAGCCAATTTTGGGGTATTACACTTATAACTCTCAAACACTAGACGATGGTGACAGTTGCATAGACGCGTAAACCCCAAGGAAGAAACACGTGAACCAACACCAAGAAAACATAGCAAGCACGGTCATCAACAAGCACGGTGGAACAGTGGGCAGAACAATGAGTGTTTCAAACCCAAAACTTCAATCAACTAAGGCTCATGACATTTACTGTCATGCTTCGAGGTGAACCTCAACATAAGATTTATTTTTGTTTATTTTATTATGGTAGTTTATGATGGTCTCCTTTATTTTCATGCACTATTGATAATTTTATAAAATTAAAAAAATTATCTTGTAGTTGTAAATGAAAAATTCTATGATAAGAAATATTTAATTGTTTATTTGAATATATAAATATTTTTAAAACTCCTATCACTCATTGTTTCGTGTACAAAAGCATACAACTACTAGTTTTTAGTAAGTATAGATAGGAGGAGCCTTCCTTCTCACCACATGTGGTTGGAATCATTATTTTTCAATTGATCATAGTACAATTAGGTACCTCCAAAAAAGGAGTACAAGGTAGTCCCATATCACTATCACCATATGTCAACCCAAAATCTATGGTTGGTGTAGTGGACTATAAAAGCCCCTTTCCTTTCCTTTCCTTTTTTCAAATCATTGGTTGCAAAATTTCCATCTAATAGAAAATAATCCAAATCATAAATGAAAATAATCAATGTCATTGCAAGACAAGTCAAACAAGCCTAAGACATAAAAGACACACAAGGATGAAGTTTTCACCATTGAAATAACTAGCAATCACACCTTAAGGGTGCAATAGGTACGCCAAAAAAGTTTGGTATTAATATTGAGTCAATTGTAATTAGGTGTTGGTAATAAATGTTTTTGGAAATCAAGCACATTTGATGGTATGCTAATTTTTTTTGCTTGTATGTTAGAAGGATATCTACATTGTGTTCATAGTAGAGAAATGGTAAACTTAAATTACCAATCTTTTTCTTTTTTTACCCCAACAAAATTTAGTATTGTTTGGTTTTTGACGAAGTATAAAAAATAGTTGTTTAAAATTGAGGTTTGTTATATCTAAATCAAAACAAAGTTGTCTCTAATTATACCATGTAGTTTACATGAAACTCATCAAAGTGTATTCTAATTTGATTGGATGTAGATTCATGCTTGTTTCTTAAATAAGAAATGTTGTTTTTTCAAAGATGTGAAGACATGATATATTAATAAATAACACTAGTTCAAGGTTCATGAGGGAATGAACCAACAAGAAAACCCTCAATCCTTACCAAATACAAAGGTATGTGAACTTAGAGGAAGTAGATGGGGCCTTAGAAATACCCTTATAGCATGGGCTAAAAGTAATATTACTCAGCATGCACAAATTGCTTAGATTGCATGAATTAATGTAGGCTTAGTTGGAATTATCTCTTTTCCTGATGTAGATGCTCTTCGATCTGATACTTGTTGCAAGTGTGCCTCCTCCTCTATACTCTAAGCTACAAATGGATTTGTGCTCATACGTGCATATTCGTCAAAAGTAAAAATTGGATGTATGCACAAGCAGACAATATCTTTAACTCTTCAAATTGCGGTGAACGTAATTCCTTATCGGTCAAAGTTTCCAATGTTAATTGCAACACATTGCAAAGTAAGCCCTTGTGCTTTGTGTATGGTCAATGCCCATGCCATTTTTAGTGGTATTTGGTGTCAATTTCCATGACTCAATGGAGTTATTGGAAAATCACTTGGCTGATTCCTATCCCATGGTGGGCCAGTATATTTTTTGAAGCGTACAAAAACAAATAAGAGAAGTTGTGGTGGTGTTTCTTTTTTTTTTTGTAAACAATTATTGTTACTTGGCCAAGTGCACCATTGGCTAGTCTTGTGTCAACCCACAAATTAAAGGATAGCATAACTTCTTTCCCAATGCATAGAAGTATCTTTGATTGTAGTAGTTCATCTTTTGGATCTAAAATTGTCAAACCTCTTAGTTGTTCTTCTATGCAAAGGGCTACTAGCTTTGTTGTACATAATAGTATTTGTTTATTATGTAATGAAACCATTTCATTTGTGGTAAATAAGTGTATAGATTGTAAAAAATGTGTTGCTCTTCAGTGGTCATTGAGAAGTGTGATCTTAAAATCAGTAGTTTCCAATCAACAATTGTTGGTTGTGCATTTCATAGGTTTGAGAGAAGGTTACAAAACCTTGTTTGAGCAGCATCCTGTCCATCTTGAAAAAATAGTTTCTTCAAAGTTATAATTGCAGTGAATTTGCGCTATAGTCTTCCTCCATATAATGTTGACACATGCATTTTAATGTCTTTCACTGGTGGTAATTTCCCTAAATCACTGAATAGTAGCATAGGCCACCCTCCAAATGGGACATTTTTTTGACACAGAAATGCTTCATGTAATCATTTGCCAATTTTTTCCTTTAGCTTTGGCCCAATGAAGCTCATTTCATCTACTAGAATATACCATATGAATTGCATTGATTTTTGGAATGTTGTGAGTGGTAGTATTTGTTTGACTGGTATTCGAAGTCCAGAATGAATTGTGGATGCTTGAATATTGAATATTGCTACACTTGTTGGTGCAAGGAGAAGAAGTGGTGTTCATCCATTTTGAATTGATTTTGTTAATGTTTCCTTGATTTAACTAATCAAGTGTGACTTTCCTATTCCAGTTGTTCCTTGAATAATCATTCGTAGTGGTGAGTTGGATGTGTTTTCATTTGCATATTAACCAACTACATTGTTGACTTTTTTTTGCTCAGGTGCTAGTGTGTTTTCCAAATTTTTGTATGCTACACTATTAGCATGAAATGAATGACACTTGGAGTCAATAAAGGAAGTAACTATAACTTCTACTAATGGGTTGACTTCACATTCCCCCCAATCATGGTTGATATCTATGTAGCATCAGCCTAAGATGTCCATTACATCTAAATGAATAGATTCTCCTAGTTGCAGAATGGAAAGAAGTTGTCATTTGTCATGCATGTCATCCTCTATATTGTTTGTCTCCATAAGTGGAATTTTTGCATCATCTTCTGTAGTGCTTGGTACATTTTTTCGGTGGACATGCCATGGAGTATACATGGTTTTAAATATTTCCCAATTGTGTATTATTTCTTTATCTGACTTCCCCAAATCTTGTTCAATTATTCTAAATGGATAGTATAACATTAATTTTACAGTCCAACAAAATGTAGAACATGTTTCATCATGCATAGCTGAGATAGTGTTGAATCTTGGAAAGACTCGAACAATTGCCTTCTTTGGATGTTCTTTCCATTGTTGTTTTTTGCATGATGATTTGCAAGACTATTTTTTAGTTGCCTTTAGAAGTGACATTGTTTCAAGATGTGTGAGTCGATCAATGTATATGTCGATATGGTTTAATGACATATGTGTGGTTGTAGGGGAGATGAAAATACAATCTATAATTGTTTTACGGACTGAAAGAGAAAAAAAAAGTCCTACTACTGATGGAGAGGGGCAATTTGAGGAGGTGGGAGGTTTGTTGTGCACCAATGTCTCATTCAATGAGTAGGTCAATTAACATTTTTCTAACAGAATTTGTTGCTAGTGTATCAGATGGAAAAGTTGTAGAAATACGAGATAACATTGAATGGTATGTTTCAAACTTTTGCTCTACTTTTGTGGCATATTTTGCAATATACTTAAGTACTGCATTTAGTGATATAACAAGTTGGCAGTCTATGTTGACTCTCCAAAAGGACAAAATTGATGGGTTGTGTAGGTTTGGGCATTCATCATTTCTAGCTTGGTTATGTTTGGGTTGGTCTTTTTCTACAAGAGTGATGTTTGATTTTTCTTGTAAGGCCCACAATGCTTTATACCAACATACCACAATTGTTTGCTTCCTTTGAAGACATGTTTTAGGTGTGCATTTACTATGTCGTTGGACACAATTGAGTAATTCAATGTAATCATTGACAGGGTTATTTGTTAATATCTTATTTATCTCCATTATGCAAGGGTCCTATGTTGTTGCTCGATAGAATGTTTGGTTCCTACTTCCAATGCTCCTTGGGTTCCATGCAGAGACATACCTATCAATGTATACAAATTGCACTTTCTACTAATTGTTCATTCCTCTAGTCTAGTTTGTCAAAATCTAGTGTGCCAGCTAGCCAAACAAAGCCATGGATGTGTGCAAAACCTTTGTGTTACCATTCATACCTATATAGATAAAAAAAAATTAGTATGTAATTTAAGAAGGACTAAAATGATATGTAAACATGTCATTTAATTTTTTACTTGTACCGGTAATCAATTGCTTACAGTAGTTTCTCAAGGACCTCTTCATGAAATGTAGTAAATCTTTGATGCATGTATAGTGATGTAAGATGCAAATGCTCAATTATATTTTATAACCTTCATTTAGTTGTTGCAAAATGATTTGATGGAGTTTTTGAAGGCATTACATTGTGTTATGTCCATTTTGTATCTATTGCACTAAGAGTAAAGAATAGTGTTGGACAACCTAGTTGAATAACCATGTTAGATAGATCCAATCTTCTTTTATTCCAAAAGGGTCATGTTCCTTGTATCTTTGATGTGAATCTCATCAATTGATCTACTAGCTTGTCATCAAGAAAATCCTTTAGTCTTTGTTTGAGGACAACAATAGTTAGGGGTAAGGAGTCATTTGTTTGACATCGTACGAAAATTGAGGTTATCACTTAACTTCGATGCCTCATAAGTAAGTTCAATAAGAAGTATCTGAAACATGGGTGTTGACCAAATCTATTATCATGGTATCAAATGAGGTGGAGAGCATATTTGTGCATTTGTATTTCCTTCACATGATGTTGCTTGAAGTTTGCAGTCCCCTTCGGAAAGAGAGACGAAAATGCCATTACAAATAGTCCTTCAGTGTTATACTCATTTATAAGGATTGGTGAAATAGTTGGCCATTATGTTTTTGAGGGACATTCTTTGCCTAATTGGAGTAATGAGTGCACCTCTAAAACCTTTGTAGATGTGGGTGGAAGATTAGCCACAAAGGAGGATTGTGTTTCAACAATGTTCTGTAGAAGGTCTTCTTCTATAGCTTATGTTTCTAAATATTCTAACTCTTGAAGATCATCTCTTGTTGAAGTTTAAATAGAAGGTTTGATATGTTAGTACGTACAGTAGGTAAAGAAGATAACACATGTTCATCCACTTTTACATCTCTGTAGTATGGATCATTATGTATCTTATACTTCAAAGTTGTGTATATCTGATCCCTACTAACATAGAAATTATATTGTTGATGGTCAATGCTTTCCCTATTGTCCACTGTTATATCTAAATCACCAATGTGTCTTGGCAAGTGTGATACAATTGATGTTATATCTTGAGGGAATGAAATAACGTGCCCACTATATTTGAGTTTTCCACCTCATGCATAAGTTACTTGAAGCATAGGACTCACTCTTGCAATTAATATCTCTTCAATTTGAGTAAGTATTTCCAAACAATGAGGTTGTTCTTCAAGGTCCATGTTGTTCCACTTTGAGAAGTGGTGTCCATCCTTTTTATTTGCACATCTATAACATATTTTTTTCCCATCTACATCCTTAGTTTCTATTCGTGGGTATCTTTCCATGCATATTAAACATGTGGACATGTTTGCTACTGCATCTAACTTTGAACAATTCATCAGTGAATTGTGGTGGCCTTTCATTGGATTGGATTGGATTGCTATCTTCTCTAGCATTTTGGTGTTGAGGTGGAAATGTTGACACGAAGGTGGGATTTTTAGATGTTGAGATTGCAACATTAATATTATCAAATTGCATTGTTTATCTTTTTAGTCTTCTTTTTTTGTTGATATCTTCTACATTTGCATGGTACTTTTTTTGTTGCATCTCATTGTGTTGAGCCCTCTTTACAATATCTTTATTAGTGTAGACTTCCATTGTATACTTGTCTCTTAGATTGTAATGTAGCTATCAATAATGAGTTTAAAAATGAAGTGTGTGTCAATATTCTTAAGAGTGGTAAATTAACTAAAATAACATATTGGACCTTATATCAAGTTGGTACTTAAAAAACACATATGAAAGCATAACTTGAAAGTTCAAGGAAAAAAATGTGTTAGTAAACTTATGAATTCTAATTTGAATCGTAATTAGATTTGCTTACATGGTATAGTAACTATTGTGGTCTCCACAACACGTGCCCCATTTCTTACTAGGAATGGGGACCCCCTACCTTTTTTCGACTCCCAGACTCATAGTTCAGGAGTCAGGAGAAGAGAGAAACTCGATTAAATAAGTTAGAATTTTAAAGTCAAAAAAATAAAAATAATAAAAAAATAAAAATCTCGCATGTGCGCATGCAAACAAAAGAAGGAAGGGAAGTTATAAAAATCCCCTTCCCCCCCTTTTTTAATTTACTTCATTATTTTTGAAGAAGAAGAGCTGAGAGGGAAAGGTATGGAAACTCACCTTCATGGTTAACTTCATTAAGACCATCAGACACGCAAAGATGTCACTAGATTGGGCCACCACACTTAGTCAGAACTTGTGTGACTAGTTGCGGATAGTAAAGGACAAAAATAAGTTCTATATGACTTCTTATGTTGTATATCTACTTGCAGCGAGAGCCACCGACTATCCCGGGTTGTAAAAGAAGGGTAGTATGCAGGATCCTAATGCATGGCCATATATAGTTTATCCTCAGGTAGTTAAGAAGAAGCTCTCGCCGCAAAGCAAAGAGTACAAGATTGTGAATGATGCCTTCATCTTTGCCATCATTCGATTCATGGAAGGGGATTATGGGAAGAGATTGTCTGATGAGGCCAAGGCATAGATCACAGCTCTTGGTGCATATTTCATCCAATTCCAAACATTCACATACATTTGGGTTGGTGGTGCATCTATCCATCCAAAAAAGCTCCCAAGATACCCAAGTGACAAGTTAGTCCTAATGGAAATTTCTTGGCAGATTGAGTCAACTTATGAGAGGATCAAGAAACAACGAAGGCCTTGTTGGGATTGGCCTTTTGTAATAGGAGCATACCAGGTAAAGAGAAAGTAGGATATCTCGACTTTCGAATGGGAATTGGAAAATTATCCTCTCGAAGAATGTAACTCTCCCTAGCCATTCTTTGACAATGTTGGTAAAGTGGAAAATCTGGCAGGAAAAGAGTTCTACCATGAAGACGCCATTAAAGATCATTGGATGAATGACACAAATGACTATGATGTTCATATTAGGGACTATTGTAGAATGACTTTGTATTTAGCAGAGAAGGCTCTCCATTTGACCATCCCAAATGAGATAAGGTTACAGGATTCACAGGAGCTACTGGATCCCTTATTCAATACAGATAAAGTTGGCGAAAGGCCCATCCTAAATGCAGAAATTGATAGAGAGGAAGGAGATGATATTAATCATCGAGCAAGACATGATTGCGTATTAGGAATGTTGGATGTTTGCCCCACTTGCGGTTGTTGTCGTTGTGGTTGATGTTGTTTTTGATATGTGGGATGTGTGTCAAGCAGATGTAGACTTGGTTGTGCCTTGGAAGTGTGGAGTTCTTGTACCACTGCAGGTTGTTGTTGTCATGGGGGTTGACTAAGTCCTTCAGAATTGAATGGCATGTTTGTATTGTTGTTTTGGTATCTTTGTGTGTTAGATATTCCTATTTGTGACATCATGTTGACTTGACTATGAGATGTGTCGCTGTTGGGAATGGGCGTAATGTCAATAAGACTTTTCCTTTGCGTGTCCATAGGGATGGTTGCACTTGATGTTTCACATGTTGTATTTATGAGAGGCTCCATAGCATTTGATGTCATAGCACTTGGTAAAGTTAGAATCAAAGGTGTACTTTGTTGATTTGCCTCCAAAGGAGGTATGTTTGGCATCCGTAGAGCACAAGTCCCTTTAGGTGCATCTTGTTGTTGCATCATGTGACTAAAATTGAGTCTTAATGTCCTTTTGGGGTGTTTAGGGATTGGTGGTATTTTGTCAAACAAGGGATTAACATTGATGTGTTCAAATGTACTTTGGAGGATTTCGATAGTTGACTCTTGATGGGACCTTATAGGTGCCATTATTGTGTTTAAAAACTCCAAAGGTTGTTTTCCCTTATCTAAGTCCAAATTTATCATGGGTTGTATGTTTTCAATAGTTGTGTTGGTTTGATGTTTGGACTTAGGACCTTCCAAGTTTGGGTTAAATTTGACAATTTCTTGGGCTGCCAAACGTTTGAAGTTCTTGCAAAAACTTTTGTCTTGACATGCCCTAGCCATTTCTTCATCAGTGATGCCATAATTAGTGTCAGAGTCATCACTTAGGTGTATAGTGCCTTGTTGTATGTTTGATGTGTTAGGTTGGCTGAATTCAAAGGAATGTGATTGTTCATCTTTAGGTGTGGTTGGTACACTTCCTCCTCTTGGTGGTATTGGCACGAATATAGGTTCAAAGTCAGAACTCCATTGAACCATCCCATGTGTGGGGGAAGTGTTTGGAGGAAATATCATGGTAGGTGCATTGTTCAAGGTTTGTTGTACCATAGCTTGATTACGAGGATCTTGCGGATACATGTTCAAGGGGTCTACTAGTAATGGTTGTGATGCCTCGATTTGGTCTTTGTCAAAGGTTTGTTGGGTTTTCTTGCTCTTTTTCTATCTTGGATGAGGTTTTGGTTGTGCTTGTGCCTTAGAAAACAAAGGTTGATAGAGTTCCTTGGGTCTTTGAGCTGATTGTGTCCTAGTAAGTGCTAGCATGATACCTAAGAGTGCAAATGCAATGGAATTTTTGAGTGTTTTGGGTGATTTAGAGTGGTGGGTATGCAAGATATGAGCGTTTTTGGGATTTTTAAGAGTTTAGGAATGTTATGCAATGTGAGGAAATGTGAAATGAATTATTTTTTTGATGTGAAAAGTGAAAATGTCCTAGGGATGTTATGCAAACGCAAAATGCAAAGTGATGTTTTGAAGTTTGACTAGAGGGGATGAAAATGACTCTAAGGTATGCAAAATGAGAATTAGGGTTATGTTTTGGACTTGTTAAGGATGCTAAAGGTTGATGTATGCAAGGTATATCATGAAAAGGATGATGTTCTAGGGTTTTTAATGACGTTTGGGGCATGCAAAATGAGGGTAAATGCTCAAGAAGGCAATTTGGTTGATGGACAATTTGATAGGGTTTGGTAGTGAAAATGATGCTAAGGATTTTGATCAATGCAATATGAAGGGGATATACCACTAGGGTAAGTCAAAATGACATTTGGGGATGCTAGGGATATGATTATGCTATGACAAGGGTATATGAAAAGTTTTGAACTTAGCTAAAACCTTTTAGAAAGTATTTTGTCTAGGAGTTTAACCTTATGATAAAGGACTTTGGATCTTGACCAAAAAACTGATAAAAGACGAAAAGATCAAATTGATAAAAGATGAAAAGGTCAAATCTATCAAGACATAGATAGATTTTGACCAAAGAAAATGATAAGAAAAGGTAAAAAGACTAGTCAAGATCCATTATCCGTCAACACTAGGAGATACTCTAAGACTTATACTTTGTCTAGATTTTTGACTAAATTCAAAGGTTTTGGGGGTTCAAAATGATGTTTTGGGGGCTCAAAATGGTGGTGATGCTGAGCAGATGTGTGATATGGATAGTTCTTATGATGTGAAATGGGATTTTGGGTGCAAGATACGATTTTGGGTCAAGTGCAGAACAGGTAGGTGTAGAGGCTCCTAGATGCAGTTTTGGGGTCCTAAAGTGCAGTTCGGAGGCCCAAAATGGTCATGCAGGTACCCAAGTGCACCCTAACAGTACCAAATACATCATTGATGTACTTGGAGAAATTTTGGACATAGTTGGTAGTTTCTGGGCGTAGTTGGTAAGCTAGGAAGAATGTTTGCTGATTCTGAAGGGTATGGTTAGCAAACTGACATGCCAGGAAGCTAAGATGCTGGGGTTGATGTTAGGATGGGTTGGGAGATGAAAAATAGAGGTTATGACCTATAGAATGATGTCCTTAGTGAAGGTACTAAAGACTAGGTGATACAGAATGCAAAGCTAGGCAAGCTAATGCAAGGGGAGCTAACTAGGTACCTAAGGACACTGTTGAAGCCCCAAAATGTTATCTGGAACCCAAAACTGGATCTCAGGACCACAAAGTGCACCCAAATAGTTTAGAATACATCAATGATGTAGTTGGGGCCCAGTTGGGTGCAGTTGGTAGTTTCTGGGCACAGTTGGTAAATTGGGTTGGAACTGAGGCAATTTTGGAAGCTATGATTTCAGGATTGATGTCACAAAGAGGTAAATAGTAGAGGACAGTGTTAGGGCCAGTATGAATGCTCAAAATGATGGTTAGGACACTCTAAATGATGGATAAAGTTGTCAAGATGATGAATAGCTATGCAAGGATGCAAGGTGGTGAATGCAAAGTGCTGATTTTGATATGGGGATGCAAAAACTAAGGAAGGTAAACTGAACCGAAATGGATGCAATATGAAAAGTAATAGATACTAAATGAGAACTAAAAGGTGCAATATGAAGTCTATATGAAGCCTAGACTAGGGTGAATGTAAGTGAAGTCTATGCAAGTGTGGGATCTACGTTTTGCCAAGCACATTTAGGAGCACAAGTCACCATGTTTTCCAAGATTTGAGTGTGTTGAACCAATGTTTGCAAAGTTTGATAAAGGTTGAAATGTTTTGGCAATGTGTGATGTTTTGAAAAGTTCAAATGATATCCAAGGTGTAAATTTAAAAGTTTGGCTTTTATCTTGATTATGTTTTACACACATGCAAGACACATTAAGACAAGAATAGTTGTTGTTAAAAGTAACAAACACACCACAACCTAGGCTTTTAGGACTGTATCCACTCAATTCCTACTTGAACCGAAGTTCAGCCACACTTATCCAAAGTGGACAACCTAGGATCTTGGCACCACAGGCTCCCCCTTACAGTGCACTCACTTCTCGGGGCTACCAAGATCTGCTTCCCAAGGGGCATGACTTCCCAAGGGACTGTTGCCTCTACTAAGGACTGGGAGAATGTAGGATGTCTTCACGGGCATGGGTGACCCCTTGATCCAGTGGATAGAAAGGATTTTGGCCACTAAAACATGATTTTTAGTAAGGGCATTCCGTTCAGCAAGTGAATGATAAACTTTCGCAGAAGGTCTCCTATCCCCGAGAATCAGGGTTTGATGCACCACAAGGGTACTAGAGGAGAGCTATCACGCACCAATACCGTCAATACGACTTTCACCGTAATCAAATTTTATATAGCGGCTGGAACATTGACCTACCTTTGGCCCATTACCACTCTGAGGTCATCCCCTGGCATACCCAATATCGAGTATCTTGGTCCAAGGCAGGCCTCCTATAAAAGTTACATGGATTTATCTTACACCCAAGATCCACGAATGGCGAGGGGAGAGGATATGTCCAATGCAACTCCTAGGGATTTAACACTATAGACATGCTAGGCAGAAAAGAAAAAGGTTCATTTTAAGCACCAAACAAAATGTTATCTAATCTAGGAAATTCACACACATAGTTTGGAAAGACACACAAAGTCTTCGACAATGTCCTGCAAAGCACATATTAGTAGTTCCTTATGATCACATCTTCATCTAACAATTGCCACATGCTATAAATAGATCATCAGTAACACAAAATCACCTAATCTATGTCCTAAAGAGTGATAGGAACCTTAGATGTAGATTATGATTGATGCATATGCTTACTGTGAACCCAGGTGTGCTCTAACAGAGCAAATTGCTCCCCAGAAGGCCAAAATGGCTCAGAACACTCCCAAGTGTGCCCAGACAGTGCAAACTACATCAATAATTTAGTTGGGGCCCAGTTGGGTGCAGTTGGTAGTTTTTGGGCGCAGTTGGTAGTTTTTGGGCGCAGTTGGGAGGTCAGGTGCAAAGTGTGGGGAAATGGTGCCTAGACAAGACCCAAAAATTGAAATTTTCAAAGCTACACTCCCAAGTGTGCCCAAAAATGTAGACTGCATCAATGATGTAGTTGGGACCCAGTTGGGCACAGTTGGTAAGTTAGAAACAACAGAAGGAGGTTTTGGTGGCTTCTGGACTCCTAAAACTACTCCTAGGGGTCCCAAGTGCACCCTGACAGAGTAGAGTGCACCCTAGGACATAAAGCTAACAAAACACATGAAACAAGAGCATATAAGCATTTTAATAGACCCCCTAATTAATCTAGGTGTGAAAAGGAAGAGCAGATTGTCGTTATACCCTTCCAAGTGAGCTCCTTCGTTGCACCTACAAGCACAAAACAAGAAAACCCAAGTTAGATATGCATGTTCACGTCGGGTTCACCAAATGTGGGACTAGAAAATGAGTTAAATGCATAACACACTATGAGAAAATCACAAAACTTAGTAATCATATGTTAGCACCACTAGTCTACCATGAAAGCCAAACTAATAAAGAAAGCAATAGAAACCCCCTTTTTCGTTTGTAGCTCCCATGTCCTTCTTTCTTCTCCAAATGATTGTAGCTCCAATTTGCCTATAGTGCACACAAGATTGAAGCCAAAGCCTATGATGTGGATCATGCCATAAGAATACTAGAAGTGTGATTTAATGTGAGAGCAAGAATGCAAAATGCAAAAAAACCAAGGACTTGAAAAATGCTCAAGAATTAGGACCAAGGACTCAAGATTTCAAGGATTCAAGGACCAAAAATGAGAGAAAGAGTGTCCAATTTATAATTGACATGGAGGATGAGAGCATTGGATTTTTCACCCACAGATATGCGATGTGTCCAGAGATTCCTTTGAGAATCCATGACGCATATGACAAATTATGCCAATTGTAAGATTCTATGACACTTGAGAGTCAAACTTGGCTAAATGTGAAAGAGAATCTATGATGCGTCATAAGACACCTCAACCCACTTAAAGCCAAGAATCTATGATGAATAAGCCAAATAGGGACATGCGTAAGAGATAAGAATATTTGATTATGACAAATCCTAGCCAAGTGTCAAAGGAGAGTCCACGGGGTGTCATATCCAAGTGTCATGAGGATGCAATATTTTATGGAATATTTGAATTTAAAATCCTCTTATTCCAAAAAATAAGAATTAGTAGAAAATGGAATTAGGAAATTAAGAATTTCCATGGTTTGCAGATAATGAATCAATTAACTAATAAAATTAATTAATTGAGGATGGTAATTAGGAAGAATAATTAGAAAGAATAGGATTAAATTATGGGTTATTTAATCCTATAAAGAAAATTAGAAGATGATTGGCCAAATTGATTAAATGAATGCGACAGTATCCTTTGATGAAAATGTAATGATGATGGATATGGAATCAGAATAGTAGATCAAAGCCATGATCAGATTGATTGATTGAAGTTGATAACATGCCAAGGACACATGACATGAATTGGTTGATATGTAACATTTAACCGACATTGTAAATGCTACAAGATTGAAATTGATTGATAAGGTTTGATCATAATAACATTGACGGACATTGTTAATGTTATTAAAATGGTCGATGATGCCATGATCTGACATTGAAAGCCTCAATAATGTCAAGGATTGAATGACATGAATGATAGTTTGACCTAGCACTGAGAGCCATGATAGTACTAAGGTCAGATTGATAAGATTGATAAGTTGATAAGTTTCCAAGGCATTGAAAGACACAACAATGCCTAAGAGTGGATAAATGATGATTTATTTGAGATGTTTGATATGTTTCGGGTTGATTAGGACTGATTTCGAGTGATTCTGAGTTGATTTGGGGTGATTTTGAGTTGATTGGAAATGATTTCGAGTCGACATGACATTGATGTGAAAGAGGATACAAATGACAAAATATGGTCAATCTGGCCAAAAGATCAAAGTTAGTAGAATGAGAAAATGGGACAAATTACTATGTAGAAGTGATGAAGTCGTAGATGTGAACCATTTTTTAGCGTCTATAGAATCAAAAATGGTGCAAATAGGAAAAGCATGCAATCAAAAGGAAAGGGATGACATGCTCAAATTGCTCACTGAGTATAAAGATGTTATTGCTTGGAGCTATGAAGAGTTAAAGACTTATGATCCTAAGATTATCACATATGACATCCCGTTGAAACCAGATGCTAAACCTTTTCGGCAAAGACAATGACCAGTAAATCCGATAATCAAACCACTAATTATGAAAGAAGTTAAGAAACTATTGGATGCTAAGATCATATTTCCTATCTGTCATTCCACTTGGGTAGCAACTTTGGTTCTTGTACGAAAAAAGACCAGAGATATTCGCCTTTGTGTTGACTTTCGTAACTTGAACTTGGCATCTCAGAAGGATAACTACCCTCTACCCTCATTAGATGAGGTGTTGCAAATTGTTAGTGGTTCAAAGATGATGTCATTCTTGGATGGTTACTTGGGATATAACCAGGTGATGGTCGATGAAGAAGATAGGCTAAAGACTGCTTTCACAACCAAGTGGGGAACGTTTGCCTACAGAAGGATGCCTTTCAGGTTGATTAATGTGGGAGCTACATTTTAACGAGCAATGGATGAAGCTTTCAAAGGATTGATAAATAGATGTATGGTCATCTACATGGATGACTTGACTGTCTTTTAAAAAGATCAAAGTACTCATATTGTTGATCTGAGGCAGGTATTCAATAGATGTTGTAGGTATGGCGTATCACTCAATCCTAAGAAATGTTCATTCGGTGTTACTAAAGGGAAGCTCCTAGGACATGTCATTTCTAAAGTTGGAATTTCCATTGATCCAGATAGAGTTGAGTCTATTTTGAAGTTAGTGCCTCCTCACAGTCGGAAGGAATTGAAATCTTTCTTTGGAAAGATAAAATTTCTACGCAAATTCATAAGTGGTTTTGCAGAGATAGTCTGCCCCCTCAATGATTTACTCAAAAAGGGGGCTAAAACAGAATGGGTACCAGAGATAAAGAAATTCTTCCAAGATATTAAGGTTACCGTTTCCACAGCCCCAATTTTGGTAAGTCCAGATTACGAGTTACCATTCAAGATCTATTCCGTTGCTTCCAAACATTCTCACACAGGGATCTTGATGCAAAAAAGAGAGAAGGAAGATGAGCAACCCATTGCTTTCATGAGCTATCCTCTAAAGAATGCTGAGTTGAAATATTCAAATCTTGATAAACAGTCCTTTGCATTAATCAAGGCAGTAAAGAAGTTTTGTCACTACATACTCAGAAGTAAAGTGTATGCAATTGTACCTGACCCAGCAGTAAAGATGCTTTTGATGTAGAATGAACTTGGTGAAAGAAGAGGAAAGTGGATGGCAATACTTCAAGAATTTGATCTAGAGATCCAACCTATATGATTAGTTAGAGGCCAAGGATTATCCAAAATGATCGCTGACAACCAAGAAGGAAATCAAAAAGAATTTAAATTTGATGATGAAACTAATGAAGATGATCAAAAGAAGATGGTTGTATCACAAGTTGATATCAATCAAGGTATGGTGACAGATGTGTGGTACCAGGATATTATCTATTATCTCCTACAAGATCAATGCCTCGAATGGATGAACAGGTCACAACGTAGGGGACTTAAGATGAAATGTGAGTCTTACAAGTTACTTGGTAACAAGTTGTATAAAAGGAACTATGAAGGGATTTATTTGAAATGCTTAGGACGTGAAGAAGCTAAGGATGTCCTGGAACATTTTCATGATAAGTATGGTACGGGACATGGTTTAGCAGAAGCAACAACTCACATGATTTTAAGATCAATTTATTTTTGGCCCTCAATATTTAAGGATACTTTTGAACATGTGCATTCTTGTCATATATGCCAAACTAGTGCTAACAAAGAGAGGCACCTAGCAATGCCACTACACTCGGTATACGAGGTGCGCCCTTTCACAAAATGGGGACTGGATTTCATTGGTCCAGTAAACCCACCATCATCAACTGGACATGCATTCATCCTTACAGCTACGGATTACTGCACATGATGGACGAAGGTAGAGACTTTTAGAAATTGCACTGCTAAGGTGGTGACAGACTTTTTGGAAGAACGTATTGTTACTAGATTTGGAATGCCATTTGCTCTTGTATGCGATAATGGATCTGCATTTGCATCTGCATTCTTGACACAATGGGCGTTTGAAAACAAATTCATCATCAAATTCTCCTCAAATTACTACCTGCAAGGAAATGGGGTAGCAGAGTCTACAAACAAGAATTTAATCACTGTGATAAAACAACTGCTAAAGGAGAACCCCAGGGATTGGCATACACAATTGAAATATGCCTTGTGCATAGATCGGATCAGAATGAAAAAGGCTTTGGGTACTTCTCCCTATCTACTTGTTTATGGGCAAGAACTGGTATTTTCACTCAATCTCAAGATTCCTATTTTAAAATTCATGAGTGGGTATGTTGATGACACTAACAGAGTACAAATCTGATTAATGAATCTTCTAAAAATGTATGAGAAATGAACAACTACATTAGAGCACATGGCTAAACATCAAGCCGTTGTTAAGAGATGGTTCGACAAGAGGACCATGATAAAATCTTTCAAGATTTCAGACCTTGTCCTACTTTGGGATAAGGTGAAAGAAAAGCCGAGAAGCCATACCAAGTTTCAACGCTTGTGGACAGGTCCGTATCAAATTGCAAAAATTCTTAGAGAAAACACATTTAGGCTAAGTTCCTTACAGGGGGAGTTTTTACCTTTGCCTGTAAATGGGCAATTTTTCTGAAACATTATTTTGAAGCCTAAGACCCAAAAAAAAATTTAAAAATTAGTTAGGTTTCATTTCCACATGTAGATTAAATTTTCATTTTTGCAAGAGAGTTTACTTCTGCAAGTGTGTTTCTTTTTTCTAACTTGTGTGTTTGCTTTCAGTCATGTGTTTTCTTTCAAAGTTAGGTCAGTTCTAGGGGGTAAAGTGTACTTGGGATTTTTTTCTCAAGATTTTACTAACCACTCTTTGGTCCCAATTTCAGGAGGAGGTATTTTCTCGTCAAAACATTTGGACGATTGGGTGTTTTATACCAACCAAGCAACAGACATCTCTTGTGGAATTAAGGGACTTTCAGTCTGGAAATCAGGAGCCTAGACTAAACAAGCTTTCAACACTTTTCAAATTTAAAGATATGATTGTGCTAGGTGTTGTTCAATTTCAAGTCAAAGATGACAAGAAATGATCCAAATTCTGACTAGTTCAAATAGGAGGGGTCTCCTCGAAAGGTTGCTAAGATCATTGTTTGGTGTAAGAGTTTCCTAAAAAGTTCTAAAAGAGGAACGCAAGGGATGTTCATAAGAGATCAAATCCAAGAAATGACACCAATGTTCTAGCTACACAATCTAAGCATAGTCAGGATACAGAATTTTTATTTTTTTTTAAAAAAAAAGAGAGACGAAGATAAGTCAAAAGGATTCTACCGATCTGAAATGGCTAGAAATATGTTACAAAACAAAGCGCCTTGTAGTCAAAAATATTGTTTCATCAAAAGTAACATTTTAAATGATATGGAGCAATTATGCAAAAGGCAAAAAATTAAAAGAACGTGAAATCCCGCCAAGAGCCCTCGAACTGATTCTCTTATCTGGTCAAGCAATTGATTGACAAATAGCCTTCATGGAAATTCCAAATGAATGAGTTAGGAGGGGTGAAAGATTGTTTTGAGTTGACAGAGGACTTTGATTGATGACATCCTGACACATCAAAGAGAATGAATACACAATGCACACACTAATTTTGAAGGTTTTGACTTCAGAAATATGGATTGCAAGGTCATCTGAGATATGCTCGAGGTGTTTGAAGTTTGGTTGGTGTTTGACACACAGTGGAAGAATGTTTGCTGATGAAGAAATGCCTTGGTCATTTCTTCCTTTTTTCGGGGCTATTTGTTGTGGTCTCCACAACACACGCCCCATTCCTTACTAGGAATGGGGAACCATTACCTTTTTTCGACTCCCAGACTCATAGTTCAGGAGTCGAGAGAAGAGAGAAACTCAGTTAAATAAGTTAGAATTTTAAAGTCAAAAAAAAATTTAATTTTAATTTTAAAAAAATTTAAAAAATATCACGCGCACATATTGAGGCACGAGCGCATGCAAAGAAAAGAAGGAAGGGAAGTTATAAAAACCCTCGTCCCCCCCTTTTTTTATTTACTCCATTGTTTTTGAAGAAGAAGAGCTAAGAGGGAAAGGTATGGAAACCTCCCCCCCCCCCCCCCCTTTACCTCCATGCAGCCCTCGCGCTCGCGTGCACGCAACCAAAAGGGGAAGAGCATAGCGCGGCACTATGCACGCCCTTTTGGACGTGCGCACACCATCGTGGCACCCTTCTAGGCCATCGCGCCCTTTTGGGGTGCGCATTGCGGCACTACCGCCACACCCTCTAGGTTGCATGCTGCGCGCACCCAGCATCGTGCACCCTTATAGACGCGCGTGCGGGACTGCCATCGCCCCCTCTTGAGCCCGCATAACCGCTGCGCTGCTACCGCAACGCTTTAAAACCCTAATTTTAAATTTTTTTTGAAAAATCAAAAACCCTAAAAAAATAAAAA
Organism: Cupressus sempervirens; assembly: GCA_028749045.1. NCBI lineage: Eukaryota > Viridiplantae > Streptophyta > Pinopsida > Cupressales > Cupressaceae > Cupressus > Cupressus sempervirens. The sequence continues at coordinate 321,682,105 of CM053791.1, forward strand.
TAATAATTATAATTATTATTAAAAAAATAATAATTAAGTTCTAGGAGATCATTTTTTTTACATTTCATATATATCCAATAATTAATCATTCTTTTTCTCTTTGTGACGTACAGGTAATATAATTAAATGGCATCCACATCCAGATCAACAACAAAATCAGTTGTGTACAAGTTCCAAGGTGTAACCCCGAAGTCACGGTTGCACGATGAACACTATGAGATCAAAGACACAAAACTTGGAAGGGAAGTTATAAAAACCTCGCACGTGCGCATGCAAAGAAAAGAAGGAAGGGAAGTTATAAAAACCCCCGTCCCCCCTTTTTTTTATCTACTTCATTATTTTTGAAGAAGAAGAGCTGAGAGGGAAAGGTATGGAAACTCACCTTCATGGTTAACTTCATTGAGACCATCATACACGCAAAGATGCCACTAGATTGGGCCACCACAGTTAGTGAGAACTTGTGTGACCAGTTGCAGACAGTAAAGGACAAAAATAAGTTCTATATGACTTCTTATGTGGTATATCTACTTGCAGCAAGAGCCACCAACTATCCCAGGTTGTACAAGAAGGATAGTATGCAGGATCCTAATGCATGGTCGTATATAGTTTATCCTCAGGTAGTTAAGAAGAAGCTCTCGCCGCAAAGCAAAGAGTACAAGATTGTGAATGATGCCTTCATCTTTGCCATCATTCGATTCATCGAAGGGGATTATGGGAAGAGATTGTCTGATGAGGCCAAGGCACAGATCACAGCTCTTGGTGCATATTTCATCCAGTTCCAAACATTCACATACATTCGGGTTGGTGGTGCATCTATCCATCCAAAGAAGCTCCCAAGATACCCAAGTGACAAGTTAGTTCTAATGGAAATTTCTCGACAGATTGAGTCAACTTATGAGAGGATCAAGAAACAAAGAAGGCCTTGTTGGGATTAGCCTTTTGTAATAGGAGCATACCAGGTAAAGAGAAAGCAAGATATCCCAACTTTCTAATGGGAATGGGAAAATTATCCTCTCGAAGAATATAACTCTCCCCGACCATTCTTTGACAATGTTGGTAAAGTGGAAAATCTGGCAGGAAAAGAATTTTACCATGAAGACACCATTGAAGATCATTGGATGAATGCCATAAATGACTATGATGTTCGTATCAGGGACTATTGTAGAATGACTTTGTATTTAGCGAAGAAGGCTCTCCATTTGACCATCCCAGATGAGATGAGGTTACAAGATTCGCAGGAGCTACTCGATCCCTTATTCAATACAGATAAAGTTGGCGAAAGGCCCATCCTAAATGCAAAAATTGATAGAGAGGAAGGAGATGATATTAATCATTGAGCAAGACATGTCATCAGAATGACAAAAAGTTCGATCAAGAAACCCTTTCCACTTGATCCAATTCTAAATACAGTGATATTCCATGCACATGCTCACCCAGAAAGGGTAAAGGGGAGGAAATTCACAGTTCCTATCTGTGCGCTCCAGTCTCCTATCAGGCCAGAAATAGTCTACCAGCTTGATCGTCCAGTGGGATACTACCATCCTTCAGAGAAGAAGTAAGAAAAGAGGAAGAAAGCCTCTCCTCAGAGGATCCAGACAAAGCATGTTGAAGAACAAGCCCCTTTGCAACAACATGAATCTACTCCCGAGGACCCCTGAGACCCTAGAATTTCTCATATCCAAGTTGATTTTCTATTGCCTCCTATTTTGTCAAGCCAACAAGAAGAGGGAGAGATTCCAGAGACATCCATTCATCTGATGCATGAAGAGCTTGCTTCTCCTATGGTTCCACAGAAGCAAAGGAGGGTCAAGGTTAGAATGAACAAGAGGCAAAGAGTTCGTAAAATATTGGTGCCTAATCCATCTGTTCCTGAAACCATCTCTGAGGAAGAATCAGATGAAGATTAAACAGAGTCAAATGAGGAGGAAGAGCAAGTGCCTCTACAAAGGAAAACTCGATTGGCCAAAGCCACAAAATTGGAAAGAAAGGAGAATGTCACAAATACCCCACCACCCACACAAGCTAAAATAGTAGAACTCTCTTCTTCGAAAGATGAAGTACAACAATGGGTGAATGAGCAAAGGGAGCTAGGTGATGATATTATCTCCATTAAAGATTTTGATTTCATGCCAGTGGGTACAGAATTGGTTCGAGATAAGATTAGAGATACTCCTACAGGTGAATTTCAACAACAAGATTGGACGCAGATGCCACCTGAGACATAAGGTCCTCATCCAACGCTCCCATCTTCACCTCAGGTTATGATGGTAGATAAGGTTTCAGTGATGCTTCCACCTCCGAGTTCAGAAGAACATGTTCAGAAGGAATTATCATTACAAGGAGAACCAGAACCAAGGGTTATTGATGAGCCCTCAAAAGAGGCACAGGTAGTAGAATGTATACAACAGCCTCCCCAGGAAGTTGAGGATCAAACTACGGGATCTATAGAAACTGAGACTATAGAAGAAGAACAGTCACAACGGGAGACTCCGAGCAAGAATGACAAAGGGAAGGAGGTAGTTGAACACATCCCTTCATCATCTAGAGCCAAGGTTACAGAAAGACATATCCCGATATGGTTCCGAAAGGAAATAATGAGAAGTGCTAAGCATTAATTCCTTGCTTCAGAGGATGATATTTGTGACATTGCAGAGATTTTGAACAAGCCTGACTCTCCATTACATGATGCAACACCATTTGCATTCATTACTACTACTCATAACCAGGACCTATTTGCACAGGTGGCTCACCCTTCGAAAGGTACAGATGAAGAAGTTGTTAGCTTTCAGGACTATGAAGTGAAGGATATCATGTTAGGAAAGCCTACACGAGATACTTCTTGACAGATGATGACTATGGGAGTCAAGGAGGTTCTTAACCATATGGAACATGATGAGATTGAAATCAAAGCACTTTGAAGGCAAGTTGAGATCTTGAAAGGATATTTAGCTGAAGTTATTGGTCCTCTTGATTTCGAATGCCCTAAGGAGACTTTAACTACCATTCTTAAAGAAGGGGAAGGTATACGGCTCAATCCATTTTTGAGAACTTGTCAGGATTGGCGAGACAACCTTGAGGATAGGGGTGTCACTATAATTACAAGAAGTCTAAAGTTATTACATGCTACACGAGAGAATGTCGATAAGATCGTGGCAATTTTGAGGCAGGACTTCAGTATTATGGATGAGGTATGGGTTTGGAGCAAGGATTTGCAAACTCTACAGGCCATAAAAGGACAAAGGTACCGCATTCTGATTGATGTATATACCGGAGAAGAGCTAGACATGATAGATGATTGGATAGAAAAGATTGCAAAGGGAAATAAAGTGATGGAAACATTGCATGATGAGATACATAGGCTCAAGGATCAAGCCCAAGAGCAAAATTTGGAAGCAGAAAAGTTGTATAGTGATGCATGCTTGGATATTTTTGAAGATAAAGAACGAGAGAAGCTTTTTCCAGTTGAGGTAGTTGTGGAAAATTTCAAAAAGACTTTAGAGGAAGCATCTAGTGATGAAGACATCAGACAAGCCTTTAGGACAGAAGAAGCATTGTTAGAGTTGGATACCAAACTCGAAGATTTTGCAAAAACTTGAATTGAGGTGGACAACTATAGATAGAAGGTCAAAGATAAGTATGAGGCTTTGGATCTTCCCGATGCTGCTAAGATTACTGAGATTATAGAGAAATTCAAAGGCAAACATCCAAACATATCTTTAGGATAGAGATGAGCAAAACCCAGATGCCAGAATTTCAATTTTGACACTTAGTAAAATTTTGAGATTTTGACCCAGTTAAGGTCCGCAGCTCCACAGCTTCGCAGATCCGCAGCTCCACAATTCAGAGGTGCACTGACAGTTGCCTACCAGTTCCAAAAATAGCACTTTTCATGCATTGGAAATGCATTTTTATGGCAAGTTAACTCCGACACACATCAAGTGAAGGGCCAACTTCTATTTTGGGTGTCTCCATGCACTTCTACTTTGACTGATGGATTCCTCCTACTTTCTCTCTCATTCTTTCATTGTTTTCAACATGTAAAGGGCTCATACATCCAATTAATAAATAAAATATGGATGGAGTCCCTCTAAGCACCAGTTAGATTATCAGTTTGTATATATTTAGTTTGTTTTAATGTTTTAAAAGCATTTTATTGCATCAAGATATCTCTCACTCTCAACACAAATTGAGGAGATGATTTCTTATAAATGTACCACATTGTAAAATGTAAAAAGGGCCATCATTATTATGCAATAAAATTATGCTTTTGGTGCTAGCATTCAGAGTGTAGTTATTCTTACTTGAATGTGTCATTATTTTGTGGATTTTATTCATGAGATTGTGATTGAGCCAAAGTTTTATTGTGTTGTTTCTGGTTGTGTGATCTTTTAGTTCTGGTGTTTGCTACAAATATATGAATTCCATTGACATAATGAGCTTGAGAAGAGATCACTCGATTGTGTCTACATAGCTTTTTGTCTCACATGAGTGCACTTTCTGTGGCCTTGCGATTTGATGAAGAGTGAAACATCATTCAATTTGTTAAAGATTCTCACCGACGATTACATCAATGGATTCTAGGAAGCACTGCTCCTATTTTCATTGGTTTCCTACCAATTTCTTCAAAGGTTTAACTCGTAGCGTGTTGTGTTCTATAGCTTATGTTCATTTAGGAATTTCAATTTCAAGTTATTTGCTTTCAGTTTTGTTATTTGCTTTGCTAGCCCCCTATTAGAATAGGACCTCATAGTAGCTACATTGTTAGAGTTGCATTCATTGAAATTTTTTTGAGACAACGAACAGATTTTACTTGATTCCAAGGTAAAAGAGTTTTTGGAATCAGCAAAGGCCTCCTCATGAACATTCACATTTATCTTCTCCTGAGTGGATTTTGGTATGTCGCAAGACAAATAGTGAACCTTGGAGTGGATCCTTAAAAAGATTTGCTTTTCAAGAGAGGAATTACACTATGGATTCCTGCCGTTGACCTCGTGCAAAACTGATGCCCAACAGTAACAAATAAAATGAGCTATTCAACATGTCATATAGTATTTCAAAATTTGAGTTTGGAAATGCCATATTGAGAAGCAGAATACTTTGTTTCCAAATTATGTAGACGTGTAAAATTTCTTATTGAGCCAAATAAAATGTTTTGTACATTGGATTATACATAACAATAGTGATAAAATAAAGATTGTGCATTAAACTTTGTAGTAAACCACTAAAAAGGTCTATTAAATCTTAGACCATTTTAAAGGTTGTCATAATGATGATTTTAGTATTCTACCCATTGAATGTGGATTCCTTAATTCTGAGATTAAATATATATTGACAATTTATGGCTTTGTCAAATATTTCTTTACAACCATCTAGTTTTACAAGTAGTAGTTGGAAATCCTTGGCAGAGACCCCCAACGATGCATTTTTTGGTCCTCTAAATGCTATAACTTTGTGGAGTTCACTTGATTCATCTTGCAAATCCATTTTCAACATGTAGCTGAAATCACAAGTGGGCAGTTTGACTAAGCATTTTGGGCATTCAAATGTAGTAGGAGATGATTGAGTCACTTCTTTATTACATTTATTTTTCTCAATAAGTTGAGGACATGATATGTAGTAAAAATTATCAAGATTGAGCTTTGTAATCTTGGCCATTACATAAGTGTCCTCAGTAATTGTTTTATTAATCAAAGATGAAATTGGTATTGGATTCTTAAAAGTTGGGATGAGGAAGGAATTTTTTGTTAATGCTTTTGAAAGATTAGCAGTGGTTCTAGTGGCATACCATGCTTCAAGTGTTTTTGCTTCCACAATTTTAGGAATTATCAGAATTGATGTTGAAGATATACTATCTAATGCTTGTCCACTCCATGAAACAATGCAAGCAGCTTGGATCAAAATAATTGGTGGATCTTGTACCAATGACATTGTTGAAAGTTTCTCTCTTTCATCTTGGCAAAGATCACCCCAAAGTGTGATATCAATAATACAATTAGACGTATCAATTATGGAAACTGTACATTTCATCCTCTTTGTCCCATTTGCTTTACAATGGTTGATGTAGGGGTGATAGAGAGAAAAATCCCAATGACATCTATGACAAAATTAATAGGCAAACTTTGCATATAATCTATGCTCCTTATGTTAAAGCAATGCAATGGAATGTTAGATTTAGAAATTGTTGAAATAGTTATGGTGGACAAATTGTGTAAAATTATTTCAAATGGGTTAGTAGAGTTGTATTTTGGGTTGGACACTTTTATTTGACCATTTTTGATGACATAAAGAAATCCTAATTGGAGTACATTATCAAATTCATCTACGACATCATTGAAGCATGTGACATGAATTACAATTTTTTTTTGTCAATAAATTCAAAGCCAAATACTTTTCCATCACGTCCAACATTACTAAAGTTGTGTACGTGACTTCTACTCAATACCCTGCCTTCAATTGACCAATTCTTATGATATGGGGTCAATGTTTTAATGGTGGTAACAAAAGAAGTTGGAAAACTTTGTTTAGATGTGTTAGAAATGGAAAAAGAAATCTGTAAATAAGCAATACCAAGAAAGAATCTAAGTGAGTAAATGCATGAAAAGATATTACCATAAAATAGGAGAGAGAAAGCTTCAAGCTCCAACACCATGAGACAAGATATTTGGAAAGGGGAAAGCAAAGAAAACCCCTTGTGATGTTATGAATGAGGCATGAAAAGCCTAAGAAGAAAGAGGATGATGAGAGCAAGAGAGCAATTGCTCATACAATAATTGAGAAGAGGAAGAAACCTCATTGTTAAATGAGAGAAGAGGGTCATCTCTTATATAGAGATGAGAGAGAGGAGTTAGAATGTAACTCCCACGTCTATGAATGCCACCATTCATAAGTGTGTGAGGCCAAGTGTGAGATTCCTCTTAAGGAGGAATAATCTAAAATTAGAAATTACAATATATATTTGTCCTCACATATTCCACTAGATGACAAAATAAGATGTAGTGGAAAAAGGACAAAAAAGAAATATATTAGGATACCTTGGCTTATATCCTAATATATTATAACAATAGAGAAAGGAGATCTAACCTTGGTTTATAAAATGAACAAGGAAAGATTACAACTTCTAACACCCCCCTTTAATCTTTACTTGGGGTAATTACATCAAAGGGTATTAAACCCATAATTTTTACAAAAATCTGCAACTTAATCTTCAATATGAAGTAATTTGATTGTCTTCAAGCCATATGGTACATTTGCAGATCCAAGAGAAGTACATGAGTCCTTTGAATGTGGAAGCATAGACACATCTTCATATGTGAAAAATTGAGAAGGTTCCTTGATGGATCACCTAAAAAAAAGAGAACAACAAGACAAATATCCACAAGTAGAATGCCATCATATATGCAAATTTGAAATCCTTTTGAATAAGGATAATAAAACTCTCATAGAGAAACAATGAGTAAAACATGTTACCACAAAACAATGGAGATAACCTGATATCAAGATAAAGTATATGCTCAAAAAATTGTGAACAAGGAAAAATTGAGTAAAAAGCTTGATCAATGCTCTCATGAAAAGTATATTATACTAATGCACAAATGACCACAGACAAGGCCAACTAATGAAACCTGCATCAACATTGCGTCAATCACATGGATATAGACAGTCCACTAATGAGTCATCCCACTACAAGCTAATGGGCTGCAACACCATAACTTGCATGACTCATAATCTAAGCAATAAAGTATGCAGATCATTATCACATTAATATATGAAAATAAAGTAAAAGAGAGACATGTTGATCAAATTAGAATTATCATGATTTGTTAGAATAATCAAAAGAATGGATTATGAGGATATAACAACATATTGCCTTCAAATTGGATCAAATCATCTGAATTTGGAGAGAAAACTCCAATAATAACATCCTCTTCATTGAGGAACAAAAATGGAACAACATGGAGGGAAACTCCATAAAAATATTATCCTATCAAAATGGAACAGATAGGATCAAATGGAGGGAAACTCCATATAAAATGAGTGCATAACAATATAGGATGGAGGAATACTCCATGGGCCAGATAAGGAAACTATGTATCAGTTATACTAAGGGGACCTACATAGTTAACCTTGAAAAAATTGGCTCCCTATGCAACTCAAAACAAATATCATATAAATCATGTATATCAATGGTATAAAACCATAAAGTGCCAACATGGGCATAGAATGATGCTATAAAAGCATAAAAGTGCAGCTATCGGCACATTAAAATATAAAAAATGAAGGCAAATGTGTAAGATTACTCATAATCCAATCAGAATTAAGTAAAATGAAGAGATTTAAGGAAGATCAACTAAATATAGATATCAGGTATAAAAATCCGTTAAGGGTAAACATGGGTATGAAAATTATAATAGCTTGTATATTTATCTTGGTATATGTGTGTGCACCCATATAGACTTGAATAAATATACTTAAAATATCATAGTATGAAATCACACAATGACAATTATTAAATGATAGCTTGATGCTAGAAAAATGATTTCCCTCTTTTTCTTTTTTAAGAGTAATTACCTTCATGTAAAATTTGTTACAACTAACCCTGCAAAAAAGGTTAGTAAATAATGATAGAGTTCAGATCTGGCAGATAAGAGTATACTAAAAAAAATTTTAAAACGTCTCTGATAGAGAATGCAGAGAATGAATTAAAAAAAAAATGGTTCAAACTCATAATAGAGTATGAGCTGTACTGGCATATCAGGAATATATGGGTAGAAATTGAATGCATGCAATGCGAGATAAGGCCAAGTAAAAAGAGAGCTAAGCTTGGCCGCAATGGCAGCAATTCGCACCACATAGCGGGCAATGGCTTCTGTTGCGTTGCCATTTATTCATTCCTGCACCAGACCACATTCCACGCCTCATAATTTCCTTTGCAGATCCGTGAAAATTTCTCCCACTTTCTGCACATGCGAACTCAACCCCCAATCATTGTCACCACCAATTGCAAACAACAAAGGGAGTTATGCAGGGCATTTGGAGCAGAGGCGGGATATTTTGAGCTCAACGAGTGAGCCAATAGAGGAAGCTTTTTGCAGAATCATAAAGCGACACGGCAAAGCACACATGGTCGAGCAAGCCCTTGGAAAGAGGAAAATATAACACTAAAGGAAATTATGAATGATGTAGATACGTTGAAAAGTAGAGAATCGCATCTTTACAGCGACAATATTGTGAAATTTTACGAAATGAGAGTATTTATCAGAGAAATGATGCAAGCAAGGCCGCTTCTAAAATGACGAGCAGAGAAAGTGACCAGCCGATAACAGGAGGTACAGAAAACCGGATCTGTACACCAAAAATATTGCAAAACTGAGCAGCTTATGATAGCAGGAACAGAGAAGTGGGTCTATACGGCAAAAATATTGTGAAAGGGAGCAGCCGCTGACAGGAAGAACAGAAAACTGGATCTTCACTATAAAAATTTCGTGAATCTTTACGAAATGAAATTATGTATCAGCGGAATGACTCAAGGAAGGCTGATTCTAAAATGAAGGAAAGCGAAAGTGATCAGCCAGTGACAGCGGGAAGAGAGAACCAAGCGAAGCAGGAGGCAATGCGCATCTTTTATCATTTGCGATAACACGAAAGTTACATCAATCATTTAATGGACTGCACGAGAAATCAAGATGGTACGACAATGTGTTAGAATATCCCCTCAGACTCCCAACTTTCAGGAAAGATTTGGGACTGTTCAAAATAAAAATCTAGGACTAGTATAGATGTATATTGATATATTACTCCGGATTTCTCTCCTATATCAAATGATAGCCTAGCGAAAATATACAGCATGAACTTGCATCTTTCGGTCAAGGGGAATCTTTACAAGCTGAGGATAAAGGAATGGCTATATTTATATTAACTTTAAGAAATATGTTTTCTAGTATCACTGCGCTACTAGCAAATACATATTTCAGGTGACAAGACGTATGAATTTTCAAACTTATGCATGAAACCGGATTGCATACCATTATAACGAATGGTATGGCTTTTTGAGCTAACATATTTTCAGTTTACTACAGCTCTCATCAGATGCAAGACAGATCTTAAGAGAGCACAGAGTGGCTTAAAAGGAAAACCCTTTGGCAGCAAGCCTTCCAAAGGGGGTTAGATGAAAACTAATAGAAAATAAGAAGTAACCTGCACAAATTAGAGCAAACAGAAGTTAATCAGGTTTGGCGGTAAACCAGCCAAACTCAAAAAAAAAAAATCAATTTCTTCCATCTTAAAAAGATTAAAGAAGAAATTAGTGAAATCTCTCTCAAGAGTCTCCTTCGAATCGTACCTTCATGCAAACACTCAAAACAAAGATTAAACTACTCTAATACCATGTTAGAAATGGAAAAAGAAATCTATAAATAAGCAATACCAGGAAAGAATCTAAGTGAGTAAATGCATGAAAAGATATTACCATAAAATAGGAGAGAGAAAGCTTCAAGCTCCAACACCATGAGACAAGATATTTGGAAAGGGGAAAGCAAAGAAAACCCCTTGTGATGTTATGAATGATGCATGAAAAGCCTAAGAAGAAAGAGGATGATGAGAGCAAGAGAGCAATTGCTCATACAATAATTGAGAAGAGGAAGAAACCTCATTGTTAAATGAGAGAAGAGGGTCATCTCTTAAATAGAGATGAGAGAGAGGAGTTAGAATGTAACTCCCATGTCTATGAATGCCACCATTCATAAGTGTGTGAGGCCAAGTGTGAGATTCCTCTTAAGGAGGAATAATCTAAAATTAGAAATTACAATATATATTTGTCCTCACATATTCCACTAGATGACAAAATAAGATGTAGTGGAAAAAGGAAAAAAAAGAAATATATTAGAATACCTTGGCTTATATCCTAATATATTATAACAATAGAGAAAGGAGATCTAACCTTGGTTTATAAACACACCAAGGAAAGATTACAACTTCTAACAAGATGTACAATTTTCTTTTCCTGTAACTAAAGATGGCAAACTCTGAGTGCTCCTTGTCAAAGTGGTGTTGGCTCCTTTTAGTAGTGGAATTGGTGTTCCAATTATTACCTTTGTACTTTCTATGAGTTCAAAATTTGTAACTATAATTGTACTACAATAGAAAACTATATACGATTTAGTTTGTTGATGTGACAAATAATCAATCCACGTCCATAGAAATAAGTTGAAAACGTACATGTAGTTTGGAAAATTTTTGCATGTATATTTCATAAGAGAAATGATAGAGCCTTCTTGTAAGATTTTGTCCACAACAATATTGATATATTTTTGAGGAATAAGGCAAGGGTACATGTGCACGTCGTCAGAGAGGTGTAGTCAATAGGTGGCACTATTGGATCACTATTGCTTTATTGGTTGTATACTTGAAACTTGTAGTGCAAGGTCTTTAAGTACCGCATTGGATAGAAGAGTGACAATTGCACTCGTTGTTAATGGTGTCTTTATGTCCATGATGAATAAGTAGCATAAATAGATTTAAGTCAACGTAGGTTAAGATGCTGTAAAAGTACTAATGAAGGCTCAAAAAATTTACAAAATTGAGAAAAACTAAAAACTATAATCACAAAAGTCATAATTATAAGAAGGTAGGTGTGTGTGTGTGTGTGTGTGTGTGTGTGTGTGTGTGTGTGTGTGTGTGTGTGTGTGTGTGTGTGTGTGTGTGTGTGTGTGTGTGTGTGTGTGTGTGTGTGTGTGTGTGTGTGTGTGTGTGTGTGTGTGTGTGTGTGTGTGTGTGTGCGCGTGTGTGTCATAAACAGTGCACATCTTTTTTTTTTTGCTAAAATTGATTATTGTATTACTTAAAAATAAATATACAAGTGAACGTTCTATGCATAGCTACACTTATTATGACATACAAGATTCACTTATTCCTATAACTATGATGGGGGTTACTTAAAATGCATATTGAATTATTCTATAGTTTATGCTCTATTCATAGCTACAATGACTTCTAGTAATGGGCTATTCTTGACCCTCCAAGTCAGATGGTAGTAGCCTATAACCTGGGGTGGGTATACGAAGTTCTATTTGCTTGTTTAGTACAACTAGTGGTTTTTTTTTTGGTGGATTATAGTGAGGTTTGTTTAAATTACATGTATCAATTATTGGTGCCTCCTTGGATAGAGTAGTCTTAGTGGCCTTTGGTAAAAGGCAAGACAAAATAGATGAGATGAACTTTTTCCTACGTAGTGGGGTCCATTTCTTCCTTTGTCCCTTAATGCACACCAATGTTTCTTGCAAAGTTTCCCAATCAAAAGATATATCACATTCCAATAAATCATACTTTGATGCCATTGCTTTTCCAACTTTTATGTAAATTGGATGTTGAAGCCTTTTCCTTCTTGTTTTAATTAGGACCACCATCTAAAACAAACATTTAAAAATATCAATATCCTTCTACTACTACTAATGTTGAATTATTAGTGCCCATATAATTGTGCCTTTTCAAAGAGTTATGTGCATAACAAATATTTATTGAATTTTTTTGTAGACAACCAATGCATTTAAATTTGTTCTAAATGTTAATAGCAATTACTTAATTATTGATAGACTCCAATAATATAATGTTGCAAGTAGTTGTTGTGCTTGTGTACCTTAAATTGAGTGAGAGCTTGACTTTGTAAATCAATAACTTTGTAAGTAGGTAAGTTTGCAAAATGAAACACCTGCACAACATATCATATTGTACAACATTAGATAGATCTTCATGATTCATTATGTAAAATGAATTTAACAAAGCATACTCAAATCATGATTCTTACTATTATTAAAGAGATTATTGTGTTTATAATGATATAAGTTGATAAAGAATAGAGTGGAAATTATAATTAAAATAAATATAGTATTGAATAATTGTTTACTTTTAAGTTTGATACATCACGAGAAATATATACTTAGATTAATAGTAAGAAAATATACTTTGTAAACATGTAGGAAATGAAGTTAAATTTTAGGTATTATCCAACATGGTATTAAAGAAATGAATTCAACAAATGATAACTATCTAAGTAAACATATTTTCATTACACTTTAGTTTTTTTAACCTGAATGCCATTATTTCTTTCCACATTAATGACTTGTATGTTAATAATTTTTCATAGGTGATTCAATTTCGAATTAAAGTATTTAATTTTTAAAAGAAAATTCTCAATTCACTTGAAAAATTAATGCACCTAAGATAAAAAGATATTAATACTTCTAAGCCAGATTTTTTTTTATATAATTCAACAACTTCATCAATTAATGCCAATAATCCTATTCATTCATCACTAACAATTTAAATTAGTTGAGATCATTTTGAAATCTATTTTAAAACAATTTAGATAATTTTCAAATATATTTTCAAACAATTTCTATTATTTTCAAATCTAATTGCAAACAATTATAAAAGCCCAAGTTTACACACAAGTCATTATTTTAATTATATTTTATTAAAAATATCACTAAATCTAACCATAAATCCTACCAAATTCCAATGAATACCCTACTAATACCAAACTAAGTGTAATGAAAATGTGAAGCCCTACAAAAATGAAACAATATATAAAAAACCTCATTCCAAATTAGAAAGTTCAATGAGCATGTAGTGTCATTGGCTATGCTACAACTCAGTAATATGCTCAGAGAATGATATTCCAAGTTCTATAATGTAATACAGAAACAATAAAGCAGTAAAGTTTTAATAGATTCTAAAGGGGAGCAAGAAGTTTGTAGCATTTGCTATAAAATTTATTGCTAGATAGCAACTATTGTATGACAAGTTGGCAAGGACATAGTTAGCTTCAAATAATCACGAGTAAAAGCTAGCTTTCCACTAAAGCATTTAGCTACAAGAAGCCCCACATTTTTTCACCCAGAGCCACTTCTCTTTTATTTGATCTAAGTAGTTTCTTGACATTTCTTGTGAATTTTAGATAAGATTGTCACTAAAGAATTATTTTCTTTCTAAAAAGTTGTCTACAATGATTCATGTGCTAATTTTTGAGGTCATAATACAAAATTTCATTTGCGAAGGGATGTCTCCTGACAATCCCTAAATAAGTCTTTGGATTGATAGGACCCACATGCTATATCTTAGACTTATACACAATGTTTCAATCTCAAAAGCAATAGGAAAATGAAGTAGGTGGGAACAAGCTTGATGTTACTATTTTGTTTGGCAACTACAAATGCAAGGGGCGAGGGATGTGATTGGATCTTTGGTTTGAAATTCATGAATGGGTCCAAATTTAAGGATTCCATGTACCCATTAATCCAAATGCCTGCCAATTCGTACAGATACCCCAAAACTATAAAAACTATAAGATATGCAACCATATGTTTCATTATGAACAAGAAAGTGTATAGTTTCTCAACCCTTAAAGCATCAAAATTTTACAAACACTATTTAATAAATTAATTAGAAATGAACAACAACTACCTAATAGTTGCAAACATTATCAGAAGAAGCATTTAAATAGTAGAAAAAACCTGGATATTCAAGTTTATCCTGAAATCTATAAGAAGGCATTTTGATTTCCTCATAAATATAGGAAAGCCTTAGAAATGAGTTGCACTTTAGAGGAGGACCTTTAGAAAACAAAAAATGAGTTGAAGATTAATTGTAATGCATCGATATGCAACATATAGAAGTTGCAACATTAGAGCAGGTCCTTAAGCATATGGGAAATGAGCTAAACAATAAATGGGGACAATAAAAAATTATTTCATTTATCATATACATGATTGAACAAAGTTGTAGTCTCCAAAACTAGAAAGTGCAGGTTTCAATTCCAACCAACAACTGTAGGAGATCATATAAACCTGTTCGTGGCAAATTTCTATTATGAGGCCTCTTCTAAGAATGAAAAAGAATTAGAAAGACATTAAATCTCAAACAACCATAATGAGTGTACAAGTACACACTTAGAAAGAGGAAAAAACCATAGAAAACACTAACGAGAAAACATGTCTTGATTTTTAAGGCCATACAAATTGAAGTGAACACGAGCTTACAAAATGAATTTCTTTTCCCTTTCTTTGCAACTGCCATTCTCACGGATGTCACTTCCCGAAGATGGCAGGAAGATAATTATAGACTGCAACATAAAAGCATGTCCAATTAGGAAACAACTACAAAATGCAAGAAAATTGGTAAACTTTGCACAAAATTCACATACAGTTGGAGAACATGATGGGAAGCATGATAGACATGTACGAGTAATTACAACATTTGCATACAACCCCAACATTATGTTTAGAGACCCTTGAATTGCATGTTGGACGCATGGTAATTGAATGATGCACTCTGTAATGCCTACCCCTACTTGACTTTTCTGATTTGTTTTGACTAGATTCTTGTACGCCTATTCTATTGTTATGTTTTATGATTAGTAGTGTTGGATTACTGGAATTGATTAGTTGTATTTCATATTCAGTTGATATATATATATACATATGTTGAGGTACTTAGTGCCAGTTATTTCAGTTATTGAATGATGTTAGTTAGACAAATGATTTTTATGCATTTTCTAGGGATACTTACCCCATACTTGCATGTGTGTGTGTGTGTGTGTGTGTGTGTCTGTTTTCTTTATGTTCAATGTTTTTGATGTGGTTGAGGAAGGAAGACATAGTCACCTACTAGTCGGGATCTACACGATGAACCACTTCCTGCCATTGCCTGTTTAGTTTAGAATATTGTGTTTGTACATGTGTAGATTTTATGTAGATTGCAGGTACTGGGTATTGACTTCCCTGAATTGCCAGGATGAATGTACCCTATCATAGTATTTCAATATTATAAGTGGGGAGAAAACTCTTGAGTCCAAATCCTAAACCCTAAGCCAATTGTCATAGAAAATAGGACAAGTATCTGAGTTAGTTTACCCATCTGAATTCCTCAAGTGATGTGAATTTGTGATTTTGACCTTGGAGTTTGATTATGTTCTTTGCCTTCAATTGAGTTGACATTTTTGGTTTTGAGGGTATGTGGTGATTTTCTCTTATAATTAAATCAAATTAAAAGATAAGTTAATGATTTAATTTAATGAAAATTTTATTAAGAAATTTGATATTTAATTATATTTAATTAATTGATAAATTAATTAAATTAAATAATTAAATTTAAAGATTTTATTGAAGTTCTATTTTGACGTATTTATATTTATTTAATTTAATGATAATTATTTAGGAGCTTTATTCTAATAATAAACTCTAAATAATGTTATTAATTAAGTTAATAAATATATTATTAAAAACGTGTTGTGAATTAATTAAATAAAATTTAAAGATAAAGTTATAGTTCTAATTTTGGCATATTTATAATTATTTAATTTAATAATAATTTATTTAGGAGTTTTATTTTAATTAATAAACTCTAAATAATAATATTAGTTAAATTAATAAATATGATATTAAAAACATCTCATGATTAATTAAAGTGAGAAAGAAAATTAGTTTAATAAAGATATTTTAATTTAAATTGCTTAAAGTTGTTGCATGAAAATTGTATATAGAAAATTTAATATTTAATTGAAAAATTAATCAAATAAAAGAATTAAATTTAAAAGATTAAATTAAAGTTCTAATTTTAGCTTATTTATATTTATTTAATTTAATGATTATTATTTAAGAGTTAGATAATAGCTTTGCTTTGTAAAATGGCGAAAAAAAATGCAGAAAAACCCCAAATCTTTCGCTCCATTCCACCATGCGCATCAGAATCAAAAGAAGTCAAACCAACAACCACCAGTAACAAATTTGAAGCGCTCTCTAATGGCAATCGACAGAGCAAAGCCACAAGAAGGACAGACAACTTTGAAAACCTAATCCATTAGCATGAAAAATGAAATATGACAATTATTGAAAGCCAAAACAATAGAGGTGAGGAAGGATGGCAAATAACACATAATAGGAAAAAATAGAATCAAAGAAAGCTTCAGTAGGGAAAAGATGGCATAGCATCATGAATGCAAATCCAAAAAGAGTTTTTCAACAAAACAAAGTACGCTACCCAACAATTCAAAACCCTAGCCCAAGGAAGCAATTCCAAACCAAGCATGCAAATTGACCTAAAGAAATCTTGGAGGCCAATAAATACCTCTAGACCCTATGCCGATAAAATTTTGGAAGCCATCCAAAGCACATAACTCACAAATAAGCAACTGCAAAAACATCCCGTGGAAGGAAACATTCAACTCAGCAAAGGAGACTTACATTCCACCACACAGGAAGAAATTACAAGTAGCAATTAATCAAAGAGAGGCAATAAACCCTAATCTAAGGATAACAAATAGGAACAAAAGCAATGACTAAATTATCATTAGCAACTCACATAGTGAAGGAAGGTGGATGGAATGCACAACAAAGGGTATTTATATGTATCAGAATGGACAATCAAAATTAAAAAACAAGCTGGAATGTATAATTTCCAAGAAATGGGGTGACAAGGTAAGTAACATAATCTCCTTTGAAGATAAATAGTGGTTCATACTGTGTCAAAATTCAAAAATTAAAGATGAAATCTTAAGTGTTGATTATTACTTCTATAAGGGACATCACATAAATTTTACAACATGGAAACCTAATTTCGACAAAAATTACATTAAAACTATAAAAATAGTCAAATGGATGGAATGTTCAGATATACCATCAGAACTATTGGAAGACAACATCATTAAGAGAATATGCAAATCTTTGGGATCCTTCGTAGGATTTGAAGATAGCAAAATCAAAACTAATAAAATTAGGGTTATGGTAAAATCAGATCTAAGAAATATAGTAAGTAGGAAAATCATAACCAACAGATCCATTTATAACTTATCATTCAGAGAATATTTAGGAGAAATAGATAAGATCAAGGATCCAAACTTAACTAAAATGCATATAAAAAACAACCTTAAAGACAACATAAAAAGAAAGGAAAGTGCAAGCATGGGAAAAGAAAGGAATACAAAAGAAATGTCAATAGCAAAGGATAACAAAGGAAGTCAAAGAGCAGCAAAAAAAGTTAAAAGCCCAAATAAAAGAAACTCAGAGAAAAAAGAGTAACACTTACAAGAGAATTAGGAAATAGAAGGAATGGAAGAAAAAGAATGGATGACAGATATAAACTACCAGCACTCACTGGACAAATTTAAAAGATGCAAGGACTGTCAAATGAAAAGAGAGGCAATAGAAGAAATGGAAATAAATATTTAAAAAGTAAACATGCTATTTCATGAGATCCTTTTATTATAAAATGATTTGATGGATCAATGCATATTGGTAGAAGCCATTCATAAAGAACACAAAGGTAAAAGGATACTAATATCATAAATAGAGGAAACATCAAAAACAAGAAGCAACCAAACTCAAGTCAGAGAAAAAGAACTATCAGAAGTCTTAGTTGAAAAACCAAAAATTGATTAGTTGGAACAAAGGAACAATAAAGGAGAAGAACCTACAAAAGAAAGTAATCACAGAATAACCAATCAATTAAGGACCTCATAACAAGGAGTAATCATCCCTCCTGTAGATTTAGCCCAATGGAGCAACATCAAAATTAGAAAGAAAGCAAAAAAGAAGAGTTAGAATTTTGGCAAACACCTAGCAATGGCAAGGACATGTTTGCCCCAATCAGAGAAGTAACAGAACCAACATCAAGAATAAGGATAACAACTCTAGAGCAAACCATATGGAACAACTTAGGAGACAACCCTAGCAAAGAGATAAGAAGTAATGAGCTAAAATTATCAGGGAAAGACCAATTCTTAGAATCTAAAGATTATCAAATTAATGAGATGATTATCAAAGAAATACTTACTGAAGACTTCCAAGAAGAAGAAGACTCAAAGATAGCGGAAGAGTGCAAAAGGAGTAGAATTTGGAAAAGATAGGCATCTCAGTAAATCAGGAAGGAATGAAGACACCAAATTATGGAAAAACAAAGTAGAAACGAGGAAGGAAATCACTAAAAGAGCTTAGGGAAGCAGTAGGATAGGTAAAGGATCAAACTAAGATTTTTGATATTTTACAAGGTGGGAAGGGGAAGAGCCTTTCCAAGGATCAATGAGAATCACCACCTAGAATGCCAGGGGCCTAAATGCCCCTTGCAAGAAATGCTTATTAAAGCATAACCTAACCTTATTTGATTTGAACATTACACTAATTCAAGAGACAAAATTAAACAAGGAAGAAGGAACAAAGTTAAGTCAGAAACTAGGAAAGTGGAAATCAGATTTTAAACAGTCATAGGGACCCTCAGGTGGACTAGGAATTATACGAAATTCTCAGCAAGTTAATATAGAAGAAATAATCTCCCATACTAACTGGATGGGAAGCAGAGCCGTCAACACAAAATCAAACATATAGTTGATTGTAATAAATGTTTATGGGCCCACTCAAACACCAAAGAAATTAGCTGTTTGGAAGGAAATCAATACATTTATCAATACAAAACCAAATGAGGCCATTATCATAGGAGGAGACTTCAATGCTATTTTAAAAAAAGAAGAAAAGTATGGAGGAAACAACACAGTTACCAGAGCCATGGAAGACTTCAAAAATTGGATCCAAAAGGACTCCCTCATTGATATAAATACCAAAAATGGTTTATATACATGGAACAACAAAAGAAAAGGCTTTTGTTACATCATAGAACGTTTGGATAGATTTTTTTTGAAAAGCGAGTCTAGCATATTGGATAAAGTAGTCAATGTTGAAATACTACCAATGGTAGGTTCAAATCACTTCCTAGTGAAATTGGAAATCAAAGAGCAAGTTAAACTTAGTAGAAACCCCTTCAAATGTGAAAAGATGTGGTTTATGGACAAATCTTTCATGGATCAGATAAAAGGATGGTGGCAAGAATAACAGTTTCAGGGTTCAAAAATGTTTTGCTTAGTCTCAAAATTAAAAAACATTAAAGAGGAAATCTTAAAATGAAATAAAATACGATTTTAAAACATCTTTGAAGAAAAACTAGACACAAAAGAAAAAATAAGTAAATTAAACAAAGAAATAATATCTAAAGGTATGAATAATGAATCATATCAACTAGAGAAAGAGTACCTTTTAAAACAAGAAGAAATATTTTGGAAGCGAAAATCTAGAGAAAAGTGGTTGTTAGAAGGAGATCACAACACAAAATTATTTCACAACAGTACAATTTACAACATAAATCATAATAACATAAATAAAATTAAGAATCCACAAAGTGAGCAAGCTAAAAATCCAAAAGAAATAGCAAAAATCTTTATCAACTGCTTTAAAGATACCCTTAATAATTATGACTCTTCTAATAGAATAGATCAAGAGGAAATGTTAAAATCTATTCCCAAGTTGATCATAGATGAAGATAATAGACTCCTCAATAAACCCTTTACCCTTCAAGAAGTCAAAACTGCGCTCTTCAATATCAATCCAAATAAATCCCCAGGTCTGGATGGTTTTCAAGCATTCTTCTTCCAACAATGTTGGGATATACTAGGAGAAGATATATGGAAAGCACTAGAAGCATCTAGGAATGGAGGATCCATCTTAACATAAATCAATTGTACTTTTTTCACCCTTATTCCCAAAAAAAATGTATGTGAAGAACCGAGGGACTTTAGACCAATTGTTCTTTGTAACCCTATTTATAAAGTATTCTCAAAAGTTTTAGCTAATCATCTCAAAAACTTCCTACCTAAACTTATTTTGAAAGAACAGACTAGTTTTGTCCCTAGTAAATCCATCTTAAAATGAATTTCTATCATACAAGAAACCATCCACTCTGCAATTAAAAATAATGAAGCATGTATGCTATTAAAACTAGACATTCAAAAAGCTTATGATAAAGTAGACTGGAGATTCCTCTGTAAAACTCTTGAAGCTTTTGGCTTCTCTAAACAATGGATAAACATCATCTACCAATGTATATCTACCCCCAAAATATCCCTTCTTATTAACGACACCCCAGAAGGATTCTTTAACACCTCCAGGGGGATCCTACAAGGAGACTCGATATCCCGTTTTTGTTTATCATCATGGAAAAATCCTTTGGGAGAGCATTCAAATTTGCGCAAGCAAAAAACAAAATTAAAGGAATTAAAGTGACAAATGATGTAGAAAATATGACCCATTAACAATTTGCTGACGACACAATTCTAGCTAGAATTCACACTCTAAACGAGGCAGAGCACATGCAATATATTTTAGAGACATACACTAAAGCCTTAGGTCAAAGAATTAATGTCGAGAAATAAAAAATCTTCTTCTTAAATACACCTGAGGAAAGAGAAAACCAAATATGCAGCAAATTAGGATTCAAAAAGAGCTCTTTACCTTTTAAATATATAGGAATATTCCTAGACAAAGGTGGAAAATCCAACCCATGATGGGAGCATATACTAGGGAAAATAGATAACCAAATAGAATCCTGAAAAGGAAGATGGCTGACCAAAGCTAGGAGAATGACTAAAATTAAAGCAATATTATCAGCAATTCCCACCTATCAACTCTCCTATTTACAACTACCTAAAAACATAAACCAGAAAAATTGAAAAGAAACTACAAGACTTCTTTTGGAATGGATTAGAAGATAAAAAGAAGGCAACTCTTATCAACTGTGGTAATATTTGCAAACCCAAAGAAGTGGGGGGTTTAGGAATCAAAAATCTTGAATGGAAAAATGAAACATTAGGAGCTAAACAAGTATGGAGACTATACCAATAACAAGATAGGAAATGAGCTAGAATTCTCTTTAACAAATATCTTAACCCATCAGATAACACTTCTTTATTTAGAATTAAAGAACCCCCTAAAGGTTCTGCAGAATGGAACTTCATTATGAATTGTCGACATTTGATATCTGAATACCTCACTTGGGACATAGGGAAAGGAGATGAAGCTCTGTTCTAGGAGGACTCATGGAATGGACATCCACCCCTAATATCATCAAACATTACCCTAAAAGCTATTACCTACCTCAAGACTATATGGGGGTCAAAAGTGAAAGACTATATACAAGAACATTACTCTAAATTAGGAAAGATGTGGAAATGGAAAACCCTCTCTAATATTGGACTCAACTAGGTAGATCAAGAGAGACTCGAAATCATCCTTAAAAATTGACCAATTTCAAGCAAAAATAGGGAGGACAAACTAATATGGGCAGCCTTTAAGGATGGAACTTATAAAGTCAAAGAAGGGTATAGATTGATTACAAATTCCCAAAGATGGGAGGCTAGTACCCTCCCAATAAACCTATGTTGGGATCCAGTAGAGCTCCCCAAAGCAGGTATATTTCTTTGGACAGCCATGCAAATGAGAATACTAACAGCAGATAAAATTAGAAAAATGGGTCTTGAGGGACCATCGAGATGTATACTATGAAAAGAAAGTGAAGAAATTATAGAACACCTCGTATATCTCTATAAATACACTCAGGAGTGCTGGAGGTGGTTCCAACACAAACTTAATTGGAATGCTCCTCTTGCAAATAAATGGCTAGATCACCTAATGGACTAGCCTAAAGACTCTTCCAATAAAGTATATGGGAAACTTTGGAACATAGCCCCAACAATCCTATCCTAGGAGATTTGAAAAGAAAGAAACAAACGTATTTTTCAAAATAAAGATCTTAACTTGTAAGCTCTTCTCACAAAAATGGAAATAGCTATTACGGATGTTATGAATAGCGACCTCAGGAAGAGACCAAGATAAGAAGGATTATTTACATATTGGGATGCAAAGCTTAAAAAATTACGGCCTCTCATAATTAATCCTTCTTTCTATTATAAAAAGAAAAACAATCTAGCTAGGAAAGCATGTAAATGGGAACCACCACTGTCAGGATGGAAAAATTTGAATTTTGATGGGGCCTCTAGAGGCAATCCAAGTAAGGCAGGTATAGGATGTAACGTAAGGGATGAATCGAGAAACTGGTTAGCAAAAAGATCTAAGCCACTAGAAATAACGACCAATAATATAGCAGAATTGGAAGCAGTAGAAGAAGACGTAAAAAATTGTAATAGTCTTAGCATTAAAAAGATTATTATTGAAGGGGACTCTCATATCATATTAAACACTCTTAGGAAAGGGAGAACACCTAATTGGATCTTAAATTCTAGATTAGAAACAACCCTCAAATTATTAGAGAAATTAACATGGAAGCTGACAGCTTAGCTAATAAGGGCACCGATGGAGAAAGGTTATTAATTTTTATCCAAAGTATAAGAGGATAATCATGAATTTAGGTTGATTTATTTCCCTCATATTCATACATATCTAGTTTCTAATTATTATAAAATTGAGCAAGTACCAGATTATGATGCATATCTATCACTCGTGTATGAAAATCCACCTAATTATGATCTCAAGTGACATTTTTGAACCTTTCAGGGTGTCCTTGCCATTATTTCGAGTTCTAGATTTTTCCTCCTAAAATCTATAACTAGAGGATCAGGCTCGAAAGTGTTAATTCCCATTGTAGCCAGTTAATTTACGATTTCGTTCCTCCATAGATACAAATATTTGCCTGTATCATACTTTCAAAAGTTGCATGATGGCCTTCTACGGTCTTATTAAGTAAGAAAGGTGGAATAGGATCTTTCGGCCGATAAATGACATGAGTTGAATTGCAGTAAGTAGAGCGCTAGGTGAAGGGGTATTCAATTATGAATATTCATGGAAGACGAATAGTGATATGGGTAGGTTTCCTTGTTAGGGCAGGGGTTGAGAAATGAGACATTGTCAAGCTAAGCTACAACCTTTTCGACCCCTATTGGTTGCTAAGGCTTGAGATAGTGGTAGCAAACATTAATGATAGACTACATATCCCCCTTCTTGAAGCGTATATGGAATATGAATGGATAGTCCAGAGCTAGCTAGAAGCCCAAGGCACTCGTGTCTAGTAGTCAGAGACAATGTTCAATTCTTTAGAGAGTGGTTGAGGATGGAAGCAAGCATTCACTTCTTACTAAGACAGAGAGGAATTATTGAGGAACCTGGTAGAAATTGGCTCATGAATTATTTGCAGGTCTTTGATGCATACATCCACCCAGATGCAGACCTCGTTGATTTGGAAAATGTGGAATTCTGCCACCCAAATTATGACAAATCAAGCAGAGGCAGGATGACCTATGAGTTTCCTTTGGGTTCGAAGGCCACAAACCTGCATGAGGCATTGGAGATCATAATGGTATTTAAGAAATAGAATTGACATCTATAGTTGTAATTCTTGGTCATTTTGGTAATATTATTTCGACCTAATTAAATATAGGATATAGTACTTACATACAAGTTTAGTTTCTATACTTCTAGCTGACAGATATCTAGTTTCAATTTCTTAATATATTACTATCTAGTAAGGCTGCATTTTATAAGTAGTCATCTCATTTGTCTGACGCTATCGTGTATATAGTTTTGACATGTAAATATAGTTTTCAGAATAGATAAAGATAGTTTTATGTCATCTCTCTCAATTCATGAACTGGTTTAAGGCCTCTGTGATTTTGGTTGCGGATCTCTTTTAGTCTGTTAATTTGGTTTTCCCTTCGTGTGTACGCATGCCACTTTACCATATCGACTTTTTGCCTCGTATCGATTTTGACACTTTCACTTCTTAAAATCCGTATCAAATTATAAAGAGGGGTGTACACTTATATCATCAGATTATTCGTTTTATCCCCTTTTTAGACAATCTAGTATTAATTTACTCTTTAAACATCAAGATACTATAATCATCAGTTATTAGATGGATTTTGCTCTCTTTGAATTTCTTTTATCACTATCACATTATAGTAATTTTATAACTTGATTTAACTAATATTTAACGCCATTCGTTGTTTATTATGTGATGTCTTATAGAAGTCAGGACCTTCTTTATGCAACATCCAGAGCCTAGATGGTTAAAAGATCAATTTTAAACATATTATGATGTAATCCTCTTGATATGTTAGATTTTTATAAATTGGGGTATGCCCCTTTTATTGATGTATAATATAGGACTTCGGTCTCGAGCTAGATTGAAGGTTTTCTTACTCCGTTCTTTCCTACTAGTGCCCGTTAGAACGAAGAAACTCTTTTATTCCTTTAATTTTATAAATATAATATAATAGAAGGCTACGACTGTTTACCGATAAAAAAAAAAAAATTATTTAAGAGTTAGGCAAAAGCTTACAACGCAACGGTAACTTGTGAGCCTCTCACGTGGGAGGTCTTGGGTTTGAATCTACCTTCGCTTAACATATAATAATAATTAATTCTAACAAATAATAATAATTAATCTAGGCTTCGACCGTTTACCAATAAAAAATAAATAAAATTATTAGTTGAGTAATAAATATTATTTAATAAAAAAAATTATTTATTTATTTATTTTATTTATTTATTATCAGTAAATGACTGAAGCCTTGTATTATATTAATGAAAAATAAGTAATTACAAGAATCTTCGTTCTCGCGAGCACTGGTAGAAAAGAACGAAGAAGAAAACTTCTGGTCTAGCCGGAGACCAATGTCCTTTATTATATAGAAATAAAAGGGGCATACCCTAGTAAGAATTTGTACAAAATTCTCACAACATACAAAATAACTCTGAAAGTTTAGTGATGGGGATCCATCCAAACTATGAAGAGTGTTGTCTTGGATTGTAAAATAAGAGCCCCGATGTCATTCAGAAATACCACAAACTAACCACAAAAACATTGTTAATTGATAATCCAAAGTTAGAGAAGAAGTAAACACCAAAATAATAATCCAAGGAGGAAAAGTTATAAGAGCCGAACGATATAAGATCTTAAGAAAATAGAGTGATCGGTGCCAAGAGTCGGTTTCCTCATTTAGACATACTATGATAAAAAATAGAGAATATCTAAATTGGTTGCTATATTTAATTTCAAGGAAATAAAGGTGAAAATTTCAATAGATATTAATCGGGATTTTAACTAATACTAATTTTATCGTAGTTGGTTTAATAATGTTACTCATATTTCATAGTAACTGTGAGCCTTTGTGAAAGTAAGTAATTAAAAAGAAAGTATTAAAATATGTGACTATTTGAGTAATCAAAAACTAATTAAATTTATGCTTTAAAATTAAAAAAAGTCTAAATTTAGAAAATTGGTTAAAGAAAGATTAAAATACGATGTTATTTAATTAATTAGAAATTAATTAAATATGTACTATAGTTTAAAATATTTATTTTTAAAAGTCTAATTTAAGAAGTTGGATAAAAATAGAATTAAAAGATTAAAGATTTAATATTGTTTTATTATGATTATTTTATTAATAATTATTAAATTAGAGTTGCATTTAAATAATGAACTTTAATTATTCTTATTAATTTAAATAATAAACTATGCTTTAAATAGTGCTTACACTAATTAATAAAGTGGAGGAAAAGAAAATATTAAAAAATATTTTAATCAAAAAGTTATTTAAATGTGCATGAAATAATTAAATTTAAAGATTTGATTAAAGTTCTAATTTAGGCATATTTATATTTATTTAATTTAATAATAATTTATTTAAAAGTTCTATTTTTAATAAACTATAAATAATATTATTAGTTAAATTAATAAATATTATATTAAAAACGTCGCATAATTTAATAAGGGAGAGAAAGCTTTAATTTAATAAAATTTATTTTAATTAAATTGCATAAAGCGTGTGCATGAAAATTAAAATATAGTAATTAAAGACAGAGGATTTTCACATGATTGTATGATCAAAGCCTTGATTTGAGGGAAAAACTCTTTATTAAGGAAATTAGAGCTCATTTCTAGACACACAGATTTGGGGGAGACAATTTCCAAAAAGAAGATTTTCGAAGGAAAAGGAAAATTCTTGTGTGTTTGTCCATTTATTATTTTAGCATCAGATCCACGTAGGATCTTGTGGGTTTGTGCAATAGTTGCTTGTTCTTCGAATTCCTATCTTCTTCGTGTTTGTTGTGTTTCTGTTTTCAAAAGTTCTCTAGGTTGAAACTCTTGTTTGAGAAAATTGATTTCCATTATAGAATTGTCTGTGATTTAATCTGAAAACTTTTAATAAATATTGAACTTTAGGGTTTTCAAAACCTAATGAATTATGAAATTCACTTTTGCATGCACTTTATGTGATGTGTGATTTACTAGTGTTGGGGTTTTTGGGTTTGACTTAGTTTTGGTCAATCGGGATGTTTACCAAAGGCTCGAGAGTTCTATTTTGTGATGTCATGATGATATTTTGATCTCGATCTTTTATACTCAACCACGATAATGTGTCTGGTATGCTCTATGAGATGTCTTGATGCATTGATTGTCATTGCTTTCTAGTGTTCTCATGTGAAACTGAGGTGTATGGTGTGACCTATTTGATACAACCTTTGAGTCTTCAATTAGTTGTATTTGGATTACTTTTCAGTTGCTTGTAGAGGACTGAGGTGTTTATATGATTTATTCTTGGTGATGTCATATTTTGACATGGATTGGTTTATGTATACTTGATTTTGGGAACAGTCCTATTAGGATGATTGAATTGGTGGAATCCATGATTATGATCAGTGTTTTTTTAATACTTGTCAGTTGCTTGTTTAAAAACTGATGCAGGGTATGTGGTTTTTTGTGATATTTTGATTTCACTGAGCTTAGGGTAGGTTATCTATATGTAATGTTGGGAAGTGGCTTGAAATAGAGGTCAAGACCCAAAGTGGTTGCTAGGGTAACCTATTGTAAGTTGTTTAATAAGTGAAAACACTACATTAAAGGGGATTAAAATGAACCTAATAAGAGTTTTTGTTTGTTCTTGCCCATGCCTCGAGTGCTAGTATAAACTAGGATGAGAGTAGAGAGAATGTTTGGTTGCGACCATGCATCGTTAGTATGCCTTGTCAATACAAAATGATACTAGTGCCACATAGAGTCATTAGGGGGTCAGGGTCAAGTTAGATTGCCAGGGTAACTCTAGCGTTAATTTGTGCAATGACACTTGCCCGCTTGCATAGTAGATTTCCTACGTGTCTATGTTGCCTCTAGGATTAGTTGATACTTGTATCTGGATACCTTTGAGTTAGATTGCTTTTAGATGATTCTTTGAACTTGGATGTTGGATTTGATTGTTGAGTTTGTTATCCTGTTTGGGACTTGAGACTATCTCCTCAGCACAGTGGGAGTGGACCTTTTTGGGTTCCACAAGGTCAGGTGGTAGTGTCTTTTTCTTATACCATTGAAATCCAATCGTCAGATGTCGCTACTAGATGTGTTTGTGCAGATGTTCCTTTCTATCTGTTCTTGTATTTCTATGATGGATGGTTGTACTATTGTATTGTATTTGATTTCATAAGATCTTAAGAGATGATGTAATTTATTTCATGATGTATATTATTTCAACCTTTCATACCCTATGACCTCTATAGTGGATAATTGTGCATTCTAATTATTGCCAAGTGCATTCGAGATAATTGTATATTGTTTAAATGAAATTTGTACTTATAGTTATTCTTTAATATGGATAAACTTAAATGTGATTCAGCGTCATGGAATCCTCAAGAATTGTAATTTGTTTTATGGTATGTGTTTATGTGAATGTTAATTGTTTCCTCTATGTTATAACAATTGTTGTTAGGTTATTATCTTTAACTTCAAAAGAAAAAATGTTTGGCAAACCTAGTAAAACTTAGTTTTAGGTTAATTCTTTTGGATCCCTTGATAGGGTGTTACACACTCATAGTCATGGGAAACATATTTCAACTTCCAATAAATGTTGTTATTGTATTCACATCCTTCGCGATACTAGAAATGGCAATATTATTTTTAAATGACAAATACAATAGTAAATGTGAACGATAAATGTGTTGAAAGCGGATTGGTAAATGTGTTGATTAAAAGAAAATGCAGTACAGTAAATGTGAACAATAAATGTGTTGAAAGCGGATTGGTAAATGAGTTGAAAGCAAATTGTCTAGAAAATGGAAAAAAAAAAAAGATCGCGAGTCCTCTTCAATCGTCTTGCAAGACATTAAATATACTCTCAACCATTGATCAACAAAGGTAAGTTGATTTCTTCAATATAGCAATAATAATAAATAATTGCAATAGGAAGAAAATTAGAGACTTAAAGCCAAGGATTTAAAAATAAAATGAAAAATAATCGTATATGGATATTTGGAGGAGCCCATGGGGTAGAGCGGCAGTAGTTGTTTTGAATCTGATAAAAAGCGGGGGAAAATAGGTGCCGTCAATTTGAGCTGTGAATGAGGGCGTGGCTTCTCCACTGTGGGCAGCAATAGCGAATTCCAGTAAGGATGAATGGTAAAACACCGTTGAGGAGCAGGGTTCAAGGCGTAGGGAGGACTAACAGTTTGCTGAGCCCCAACGATGACGATTTTGAGAGGGCTCAGGTGCGAGCTGCGCGTGCCGCAGCCACCAGGAGGAAATCCATTGTTGATCTGCCTCCCCCTGTCAATGAACACGATGACCTCCTTTCAAAGAACCAAATTCTCGATCTTTTTCACAACACCATCAAGCTCGCCAGCGAAAATGTAACTTTCTAAATCCCCTTCGTTTGATTTGCCATTAGTCCTTTCTCTATCAAAACCATTTGCTTTCAAATCTAGTGATTTACTTAAATAATATCATGTAGACGAATGCTTGTAGAAAATAAACCAGCGGAACACTTGGGAGCTCAAGTTAATTGACCATCTTAGTGAGATCATCTACATCAATGACAACGACACGGAGACAAACTTCCAGAAGGTCTCTCTCTCTCTCTCACACACACACTTTCCCCATATCTATCTAACTTATATTTGAAGATCAAAATTTGAAGCTGTACTATGTTTATAAAACAGTCTATGCGCTTAATATGGAAATAAAATCGAAACAGGCTTTAACTTAATTTTTTCGTGTTCTGTGAAGATAATTTTAGCATCTGACTGGAGGATATAATTATCAATTGTTCCATCAGTGCACTGCAGCTTTGACTCATACCTTTGAAATTTAGTGTTAGTATGTCAAAGTGATTTTCTCTTAAAGCGTTTTGAATGAATATAAGATTTTTAATAATATTCATTAAGGCGAAGCAGCATATGGGATCAGGGTCAGCACATGACCTCTCAGCACCAAAGCTCTATAATGTTTGTAATCTCTTCTCGAGCTCAGACCTTATGTATTGAATTTTGATCAGAAGCTTTGTAGTTTTGTCACGCCTTGCCTCCTCCAATAAGGTGCTTTTTCAAGGTTTCTTCGTAGCTGGTATGAATGTTGTTGGAGGCTGAGCACTCTATGACAAGGTGCTAGCCCGCCTCCACCACTCCCTCATTTCAAAATCAGAAAATTCTCATTTTACACTTCTTATTAGATATCACATTTTGGCTTTCCATTTAATATTTGCTCCTACTTTGACTTTTTCATCACGGTCTCACCCAGGATCGAATTCTTGATACAATAAGCTTTTTCTCATCTTATTTGTATTGTCCATTTGGTGTTCCTAACTTATTCTCACATACTTTTCTATTTTTTCATCAGTTTTTAAACATTTGGGCATTTTAACATCCCGCTTATCAGTTATTCATCAAATATTTAGCTTGCTTCATCCATGCAATCTTTCTTCTAGTTAATCCCTTTTCCAATGTTAGTTTAGGGCAGCAATGGTTCTCCATTTTAAAAATTTTCTTTAGGTAACTTAGCAGTCAGATCGTCACTGATGACTCCAAAAGGAAAATACCTGATTGTGGTTTTTGCCGTTCCCTAACTGGATTTCATTTGCAATAAAATCAACATATTATCCATTTTTATGAATGACATATCTAGTCAACATCTTCTCAATAACTATATATGCAAAGGTAAGGAATACTAATTATTGCCTTAGCCTCCCTAAAGCCATAAAAAATGTTATTTCATTTCTCAATTTCATGTTGGGCATCTAAAGCAATGGGAATTAGCCACATTTATACGAGCCCTTTGATTGCTTCTCATCAAGATATTATTGCACTCACATTGAAACATGAAGATCACATCATTGTCTCAATTCTCAAGACACATCTACAATTTTGTCTAGAATTACTCTTAGATCCCATTGGAGGTTTAAGGCTGACTTAGATGATTGATGCCACCTTCACAAATCAAAATCTGATTTTGAAAGTATAGATAACATTAGTTGCCCCTATGATATGATAACATGATTGATTTTGTTGTTTTATTTACAGCCCTATGATATGTAATAACTTTTAGGTTTCAGGAACTCTAAAAAACCTATTTTTCTTATCAAAAACATTAGTTGCCTCTCATAAATGCATTCCAAATGATAATATTTTTGCCATATGATTTATGCATAGTTACACCGCCCTAGGAGATGGGGGGACGGGGGGACAGAGGGGCCTTGATTTGGTGACGGCAAGGGTACGATGGCGGGGGGACCGGGGGGGGGGGGGGGGTGGCGGAGGGAGCAGGGGTGCATATACTACACATATGATACTTAAAATGCTAGTTATGAAAAGATGTACTACAATTATACAATATAAGATACAAAGATGCAAAAAACTTAAACATTGCATTGAAGTTTTCAACTAGAACGTCATGATTCATGATCAAATAACAAACAAACAATGAACATTGAACGTTGAACATCAGAAAATAATAAATATTAGTCTATATATCAGTCTTTAGATCAATAGTATGAGTATTTAGATTCTACTATCTAATAGTAATCAATGAACATATGAGTCATAACATAAAGATGATTACAATAAGTATCATGTGCCATGAATCATGATATCAAAATAAGTATATAATGCAAACAAAAACTACAAGTCTCCAAGAGTCCAAATCAAAATGCCAAATCAATGATCAATGATCATCCCCTGGAGGTTGGAAGTTGAAACTCATCGCCACAGGAACTATCAGTCTCTCCAAGATCAAGAGCCGAAAGGGGAACACCAACTAGCCCTGTGGTTGGATCTAAAGCATCCTCCTCCTCATCAATCTGCGATGGCTCCTCAAGTTCTACATCCCATCGTGATGCTGGGCTTTCCTTACACACACTTGTCTTGCAGTCATTGATACACAACACACTGTGTACAACCACTAGCTTCTTTGCTCTTTGAGAGGTAAGTCTATTCCACTTAAGAGAGTGGATGAAGCTATACGTAGACCAATTCCTCTCAGAAGCTGAGGAAATAGAAACCTGAGATGAAAAATAATTGGCCAATGTAAGACTCGGGAATTAGAAGTTGAACAATGATCATTGAACAATGAATAATGAAAAGTTAAAAGTTGAGGAACTAAGTACTTGGGATAGCAAACAAATAGCTAGTGTGGTGGTTGTAGATTTCGCTCCATAAGCTGACCACCACAAAATGGGATCCTCTTGTGCCATAGTCTTGATATCCGCCTTTGCCGCTTGATTGTAACCCCTAAGAGTAGCAAATTTGGTCCACTCAATGCGAACCTTAGCTGTTGTCTCAAGGTCATACATCCTATCTATGCACTTGAAGAACCCCTCCTTCACCTGAAAAAATTTAAAAAGTACAAATTATTAGCAAATAGAAGAATCAAGATGCTAGTAATGTGAATGATTTTAATTTATAAAATGATAAGAATCTAAGTCTTAAAGTGTTCTATAATATAAATCACCTTGAATCATCGTGAAGTGGTGTAACTCTACCAGGCCTAGTCATGTGCCACCTTGGATTCAATGCTTATGCAGCCATGTGTAAGGGTGTGTAAGTTTGTCCCATCTATGCTAAATAATAGGCCGAATGTGATCATTGTAGAAGGCTAATGTGGGGTCCTTCCCTCGCACAACTGCCCTCATCTGCCCAAGCATAGAATCAATGCACTCATACACCTCTCCAAGTGTGGGCGCATCCCCATCTCCATATCTGATCACCTCAAGGACTGGCCTAATAATAGAGACAATGTATTTGCATCGCTCCAAAATACATCACTCTTAACTATATCCTTCACCCTCATCCCCTGCTTTGACCTGGAACCATCCCACCTATTCCATTCATTTGTCATAACCATTAGTTGCAGTGGCTTTTGCAGCTCAAGCATTCTCTCCAAGAGAATGAAATAGGATGCATATTTGTTGATGCGAGTTTTATGTCACTACATAACATATTAGTGATTGAATATTCGATACAGAGTATCAAACATACAACCCCTCTCTTGAAAAGTTAATGCTCATGAGACATGAGTATAACTCCAATGTTCCTTACACCGACGGATACTCACTTAGTTTTATCGATGTGATTTGTTGGTAATCACGTAGGCAACCTTACGTTGTTCATTCAAGGATGACTTGGACTTTGGTGGAATGATGGAGATGATGATGGGTTTGTGAAATATGCGAGTGGCAGACAATATTGATGGTGGTGATGATGTAGGATGTGTCTGCCAATGATGATGTTGGTGGGAAAGCAGTGGTGGTGGAAGGTGAATGGATGTGTTCTGATACTTGACTTACTTCTCTAACTTCCTTCTCTAAACTTCGACTACTGAGCTACTCACTATTCTACTCCTACTCCTATGAATGGAAGGTTAGCAAATGGATGGGGATCGAATCTAATGAAGGTTAACTAGCAGCCCCACCTCCACATATGTAATGATTCAAAGGAAAATGAACTAGTTTACCACACAAGGCTTCCCAACCAGCCGCTAGGATGCTAGTGGTCTAGTATTGATCCCTATCAAACATTTACCAACATCACCATACAATTAGCCATCTACTTTACTCTTGCTTAAACAACTTGAAATGCAACCAACTTTAACAACTTGAAAAGAAATCTAACTATGTGAAAGTAGAAGTCATGCAATAAACTTAATGTTCTTAATCAACATGCAAGTCACAACAATGAAAAAGAGAGCAATTTTGGTATTATCTTAGCAACAATTCCTCTGACCCTTTACAAATGAGAGCAAATGGCCTTATATAGGGGCAAAAAATGCAACGGATGGTGGAGATCAAAACAAGATCAACGATCCATATTGGATCTTAAAAATCCTAATTAGGGTTGCCACCCCATCGGCCAATGAGAAGCTACCACCTCGTCAATGGACCAATGAAAAAAGTTTAAAAGTGGCAACCAATGAGAAGGCACCAAAATGGTGGCCAATCAGAAATAGACACTTGTCCTATTCTAGAAGAAAGAAAAATTGCCACTTGGGCTTACATCAAATGATCTTCTAATATAACTCTTCCCTTTCTTTCATTTTCTTAGCTAAGGCAATGAACTTAGCTAGCTTTTCGTTAACTTCTTCCGTAGGAGGACAAGGTGTGTGCTTCGCTCTAAATTTCGCTGACTTCACCACGTTGCCTGCTGCTTGTAGCATCTTTTCATGATCCTTCTAATATTCTTTCGCAAATCCAATAAAAGCATTGAGAGAGGAAAGGGTGCCCAGATGCTTCTTCTTGATAGCAACTTTTCCTAACTCATCCAATCTCGATCCAGGTCCTGTCTCATTGATATCCTCCTTTGATGTCTTCAAAATCAAGTGCCACCCCAATGTCACTCATCATGGTTGATATGGAAGTGTCGACGCTTGGGCTGTGATGTAGCACCGTACTCTGTATCTTCTTTGCCAAGGGGGATTGCACTTCTTTTAGTCTGTCCTTCATCCGTATCATGTCTGCTATACCGATATTGGTGTTAGTTATTCGCTTCATTTTCTAGAAGAAAGGTGTTTTGGGCATCATATCCTCTTTGTCTTTCTTAGTGTTTGTCCGCTTGGGATTCTTACTTGCACTAACATCCTCCAACTCATCGCCCTATTACGGGATGGTAGAGTGGTGGACCAAAAGGCTAGCAGAACCAAGGGAAGCAATCCTTAGACTAGAATGGAAGAAGGATGTCAGCTTAAGGATCCCTTTCAACTCTAAATGATTAAAATTTAGCTTAGCTAATAGCCGAACAATGACTTTTCGGATTTAGGATCAAACCTTGAGAATTTCAAATCCACTTGCAAATCGAAAATTTATCATGTTATTCAACTTCAAATAAAATCGCCCAACCTAGGGCAAAAATTGCAGCTCCTTGCAAAAAATCAGTTTGCTAAAAAAAAAATTGCCAACACCATGGAAAATCTGCCTTCCCACCAAAAATTGCCCAAGACAATGGCCAAATTTGTCCTTAAGAAAATCGCCAATGGAAGAGAAATCAGCCCTCAAGACCAAAATCGCCAAAAATGGAGAAAAAACTGCCTTGCAAGGAAAATCGCCCAACACCAAAGAGCTGCTCCAAGAAGAAAATTCGCCCAACAATGGAGAAATCTGCCCTCAAATAAAAATTGCCCAAAAGCAAGGAGGAGAAGATGAGAAGTGAGGAAAGAAGAGGAAGGAGTTTCCTCTTATAGCCAACTCCACAAATCCTCCCTAGCTGGCCGACTTGGACCCTGAGAGAAAGAAAAACAAATAATTAATGCAAAATTATGGCCCACAATTAAATACTTAACCAAAATTAATTTTGCCATGATGAAAATTAACTTTTTAAATTGCCATTTGGACCAAAATTGCAAAAACAAAATAAATAATGCCTTAGAGGTGTTAAATATTTCCATTTAATTAAGATTTAGTAATTAATACGTCATTAAAATTGGATTTTGGCTAGCCAAAAGCCATTTTTCATTATTAAATTACTAATTTCATTAAAGACAAAAAAGTTTTCAAGACAATTTAATCCATTTTGCAATTTTAATTCCAATCGGTTCAACTAAGCAATTTTAGCATTTTAACACATAAAATTATTTCTCTAAAGTCTAAAATCGATTGTGCAATTTGATTTCATCTTCATAAAAATTAAAATTTTCACCAAAAATAATTAAGATTTTCTAAAAGACCAAATTTAACAAAATTTTGATTTTTTGAAAATTATCCAAATTTACACAATTATATCCAAATTTTCAAAAGGAACTGTCTAAGTACAAAATTCACAATTTTATCCTGCCAAGTTGGAATTAACTTTGAAATTTGTTCGGCCTAAGGATAGAATTGGTGGTTCTGGAAAATCAAGTTAAAAAAAAGGGTGAAAATAAGCTGAGTCTCTCCCACTGGCCTAAAGTTGTCCAAGGCTCAAAATTTTCAAAACTCAAAAAAACTTGTGGACAACTTCAAAAAACTATTGCTGAGGCGATAAAAAAACAGGGTCCCCAAAATTTGGGGCGATGGTGTGAAAACCTCACAACAATATTGTGTCTCAATTGGCTTCAGGAACTCCTTCTTGGCGAAGCTTCTAAATAGTGCATGTGAGGTGTGTTGGTTGCAAATATACATTTGTACATCTCTACCATCACTCACCACTCCCTTTATCCAACTAATCTTCCCCCTATCCTTTAGAGCATTGTTCATAGCATGCACACAACAAGGGGTCCACCAAATATGTCGATATGTGGCCTCAATAAGCCTCCTAGCAGCTCTGCACACATGAGCTGCATATGTCACTACTTGGACCACATTTTGTGGTGCAATCTTCTCAATGGCTTGCCGAAGAATTTGAAACTGAAAATCAGCATCTTTTCGATGCCCTGAATAATCAATTGCCCTAAGAAAGAATGGGCCCTCCATACATGTGACTATGACATTGATGAGTGGACGGTGTGCAATGTCCTTCCACCCATCCATGACATTGTTGCACCTTGATTCCTCCCAAACAACGCTCATGGTCTCCGTGGACTCACTAATCTTGGCATACTCATCATCCAAAATTTTAGTCCTCAATTTGTGCTCACTTGGTGGCACATATGATGGTAATCCTGCTTTCGCTACTTTCTGAAATGCCTCCTTAAAATAAGGAGACCAAGCAATGTGAAGTGGAATGCCATTGACAAATAACATTCTCTCAATGCATGCATCTAACTTCTCTCTCGTCTGGGCTGCAAACAATTTTGCTATAGGGTTGTTGTCACTAGATTGTGCCCTGCGTTTCCCCTTGGTCGTCTCAGCTACTGCTACACCTATAGAGCTATAAGTAGAAGAAGGTGCAGAGGCTGCCCCTAGCAATGAAGTAGATGAAGCTCATGCTGTGGTCTAGAAGAAGACATGCGTTGATGTTGTTACCTCTGTATTTATTGCTCATGCACCTCTTGTATAGTCTGAATCTGTTGCCTACCAGCCAAGGTAGTAGGCACTGGAAGGCCCAAGTCCTCTGGAACTTCCCAAAACTTGTTGAATTCAATTCTAATCTTCAAGTTTTTGGATTCAGCCAAAAACTTACATGGTAAGACACCTTTACTAGTCCAAAAGAGGAAGTGTACATTCACTCTAGTGATGCTACCATACCAGTCTTCACCACAAATATTGCATCTCCACTTTCTTGTGCCATCTATTCCTGATCCGCTTGTTATTCTAGTGGCAAATTGTTTTAAAAGAGATTTTGGATCAAACTTACCCCTAGCACATTGTGCCAAAGCTGGGGAGGGGCAACCAATAGATGGAGTACTAGATGGTATAAAATTAGTACTCATGGAAGTGGAACTAGTTTGGGCCCCTTGCTGATTTGGCCCAACGAAAACCCCAATCTCATGGTCACCCCTCTCAACGGTGTTATCATCATCCTCAGCCCCAACCTCAGGCTCAGGTTCATATTCTGATTCATTGCCACTATCTGAATGAAATTCCATCTCATCATCACTATGAGTATCAATGAAGGAGCTCATTGTGACACTGCATTTCACAAAATGAAAAAACAAAAGTTAATAAAGCTAAATAAAAAAACTGTAAAACTAAAACATCAAGAATCTTAATCTATTATAATTTATTTAAATTTATAAATGATAATCATAACTATAACAAAATGAAACAATTTACAACCAAAGAAACAAAAAATTTAGAAATCGGAATAGGAAAGGCTTATTGTTTATTAATATTTAAAAAAAAATTAACTTTTTTTGTTATTTCTTACATACTGAAATCAATTCAAAATGGCCCAAATCCTATGGAACCATTGGAAGTCAATTTTTTTTTAAAAAAAAAATTTAATGAATACAGTAGAAAGAGAATAGAAGTCTCAGTTTAAACAAACGAAAATAGACATTTCAAAGAGTCCAGAGATAATAGAAGTTGTTTAAACAAACGAAAAAATTCATAAACATGCATTTGAAAATCATAAAAATAAGTTACAAACCCTACCTTTTGCTTGAAAAACTTCTTCAACAAGATTTGGTAAACTCGAAACCACCCTCCTCTTCTTCTTCTTGCTCCTAGGCTCTCCCTTTTCACTTGCAAACACTTTCTTCACTCTTGCACAAACCCTTATCTCAACTCTTCACTCTTCTTCTTCTTGCTGTTGCAAACAATGAGAAATGCAAATGTGAATTAAAATGAAGAATAGAAGGGTTTTAAACAAAGGAGGAGGAATGGATGAGCCCCATAATCCAATACCATAAAATTAGAAACATTAAAACATTTAAAAAATGAGTTCAACTTTTTAATTTTTTAAGTGCCTCTTTTGCTTGCTGCGAGAACATCCAGGCATCCCCCCACAATGAAGGAGACTCTTTGGCATCCCCCCGCACCCCCACACTCAGAGATGTCTCGCTGTTTTTGGCGGCAGTGGTGTCGCCCAAAACATCGTCCCTTGTCTCGGGGACGTGCCTGTCTCCGAGACGACCCAGATTTGGGGGGGGGGGCGCGTCCCCTTGTTACACTAGATCTATGTTGACCTAGGAGACCAAAATAGGAATTGCATACAACGTTACACAAATGTAAGTTAAGCAGTAAAATGTGTTGTAAGTTAATTAAACTTGTTAGAAGGCTTGTTCTAGAGGTTTTTGAGACTGAATTCATTGAGATTCAAGTTCATTGTGTGCCCAAGTGCAAAAGCTTGTAATTGCCATTGAACATTTGTGCTCAAGTAATATGTCATATATTTTGACAGATTTTTCTCTCTTATGTAGTTCTCTGAAATAAATACTTTGTCTTCTTATTTGTGTTTAATGTTTTCACTCATTTACACATTACAAGTTATTGTTTGACAAGTTTTTAGCGCTTAAGATATTTCATGAATTTGTATGTTAGTGACTTGCATATGGTATAATCATCCTTGTTTATGGATCAAGTGACATTAGTGTAAGTTTTTTCTTTGTATAAATTGCTGCGAGAGACTTTGCAAGTTCATGCCTACAACAAGATCAAGTGGAAGAAGATATTTAGTAACT
The DNA here is from genome assembly GCA_028749045.1 of Cupressus sempervirens. Classification (NCBI taxonomy): domain Eukaryota; kingdom Viridiplantae; phylum Streptophyta; class Pinopsida; order Cupressales; family Cupressaceae; genus Cupressus; species Cupressus sempervirens. The sequence continues at coordinate 321,721,216 of CM053791.1, forward strand.
TTGCAAAGAGACATAGAATCCCATAGGCGAAGATAGAACTAAGAAGAATGATATAAGACCTTGATATGAAGGGAGGTACCTCAAACTAGAAGTCGTTGTCACAAACATATTTTAATTAATGGAGATGGCAGAAAGCATCATGGATACTCTCACCAATGATTTGTGCTTTTTCAAAGGCATCAAAAGCTACAAAAAAGCACACTCCAAAGATGGAGACCAACCTTAACGTGGTGAGACACAAGTTTTTGAGATAAGGATGGTAGGGGATAAAAAGTCTCCTTTTTGAGATGGATTTTTGGTAGGCAGAGGATGGTTATCAAAGACTAGGGAAAATTAGATAAGTATAGAAGACTACAATATTCATGTGGTTACTTTGATAAAACATTGAGCATATATACCGTTGAGCCTTAATACATAAGATTAGAGTTGAATAGATTTCATGAGTGCTAACAAGACAATGAATAAAATTTAATTGCTTTCACTGTGATTGTGCATGTATATTATATAAGAATTACAACAAAATAATCAAAGATTGCAATTTTTAACCAAAATGACAAAGCATAGAGAAAATGCTATTGCCCCTAATTAACTTTTTTGAACATTAAGTCATTACCACCACAAGGGGTTGCCTCAACCAACGAAACACCAACCAATTCATCCTATGCTTCCACATTGATTTGTGTGGCATCTCTTGGATTAACATTATACTGTGTAGTTGAAGTTTGACAATATTTAGGAATTTGTTGATCTGGCAACCACAAGACAATGTGCTCAACCACAAGCTTCTCCTCTTGATGGATTGAATGAAGTTGTATGCCAACCATTTCCTCTTTTATTAGGAAAGATCAATTGTTTTCGAAAGCCCATGAATGAGATGGATCCTCAACTTTAGTACATCATTGCCATTCCACATCTATCATTCATTAGGATTAGTTTGAGCTAATGCAACTCTATTTGTCCTTGCCTTTGATTTGTTGAATATTGGACCTTAGAGATTGACAAAGGCTAGCTAGTGTGTTTAAGGTAGACTCTTCATTAGTGTGCATTTTAAGAGCATCTTAATGAGCCTTTTTTTTACCACTTTATCATGTGATAGTTGCATTCTACCATGCATAGCTACATATCATTTGGGATTTACAACATAGGTTGCGTCAACTACATATTACCTTAATAAAGTGGGGTGTTTATAGTGCTCCATTGCCATGATATAATGAGCCAACAATGCTTCTCATAAAATCCCAAAGTACAACCTTTGCTATGAATGACTTTTTTGTCTACCCAAGCATGTTGTCAAATGTCTCATAAATCTATCAATTGTCAGGAGAGTTCATATCAACATATCTTATGATTTGCATAGTAGTTAAAATGAAGGAGCAAACATATAATGTTGGTTGAAATAGATAAAGAGTCTGGCCATACTCAACATCTAGGTAGATAAGTCTTCCATACTATTCAAGGAGAAAAGGAGCAAAAGCCAAAAAGGTAAATTCTACAAGTATAATGACGTGATAAGTATACTGTTGTTGTCATCATGATGTGGATAATCTTTTTGGAAGCCACATTTAGAAAAATCCTCATATAAGAAATATAAAAAAGAAGATTATTTTACACATAATATACAAGGATATAGTATAATATTTAACAAAGGTTAAAATATGACTATAGCTTGGAAACAAGGTTTGAAAGTTCTTGGACTACAAAGAAGAATACTTTTAATTTGTTTGCACAAGAGGAGATTGAGTGATAAAAAATTGTTAACTTCAAAGTTCAAGTTGGTGGTGTAAAAAATGTTACACTTTTAGTTCTTGTTAGATAGCTAATTTCATGTGTAAAAAGTTGGTTCAATTTTTTTAAAAAAAAACTTACCAATTCCCCAAGTCTTATGCCTTGGGGTTGGATTTAAGAAGGCATCATTTTACTTTTTAGTATACAATGTGCATTGAAGTTTGGAGTGAACCAAAATTTTGTTGATGAATTGATTGTGGATGTTGTTCCTTTGGATGCATGTTTGACCAAAAATTTATTTATTATGGTAGGGAAAACAAGTGTTGCTTGATCAAAGATGGTAAAAGTGATATGTTATATACTTACAAAAGCAAAAAAGAGTAACTTGTTGCTCAAAATCTTCATGAGGGGAGGATATGGAGTGCAAGCATCATGATAATTCTCTTGGAGGTGGAGAAAATAAATGTTGATTGAAACTAGAGAAAGGGAAGAGAAGAGATACCCTCCAAAATTTCATGACAAATTTAAAAGTTATCATGGGTTTGAAAGTTACCACCCAAGTTACCTAAAACTTTCTAGGACTGCAAAATGTTGTCATGAACTTGATTTGTCATACTCTAAAATACCTTAATAAAAAAGTAGTGGAGGTGCAACGTAATTCCCAAAGCATGCCTCTTCTTTGAATTGCTTGCTTCCCCTGTATCTTGAAGAAAAAAGGCTATAACAACTCTGATACTGTGTACAAATTTGGTGGCCATAATGCTATAGGAGCAAAGTGATATAAGCTTAAATCAACATCAAAATAAGAGAGTAAACAAGAACAACAAAGAATTGTAGAAAACCTTCTTGGCCTTAAGCTCAAATCAAGCTTTTGAATATACATCACAAAATAATAAGTTATAATTACTGTCGAGATTGGCATGTGTATATACAATGAGTCATTGGGATATGAAAGGGATAGAGTACACCTATTGAGAAGGTCCCACATGTTGGCAACTTTATGAAACCATCAACATCAAAATGTGAGAGAAAAAGGGAACAAAGAATTAGAGAAGGCCCTTTTCATCCTAGGTACAAATCAAGCTTGAGTATTTATCAAAAAAATATAAAGGATAAACAACAACAAGCTATATATAAGTAGTTAGGGTATGAAAGGGATAGTATATTAAAATTTAATATTAATGTCAAATAATGTAGATCCTCTACTAGATGTGAGGTAACACATTAAGAGAAAACTATAAATGTTACCTAAAAATGTACCACCGCGATAATTGTGAAACCAAGAGGAAAGAGATATGATTTAAGTGTATAATCTTCGATATCCAAATTGTCCAACTAAGTCCTTAAAACATACTATTACAAATCTCTACCTCTTTTGGAACAATATACGTGTTATTTGTTACATTGCTTTGTAGCTCTCAAAAAATATGGTTTCATTTAAGTTTTCTTTTTGCTTAACACATTTAGAGAAAGCTTTGAGGGCAGAACACTTTTTTGGTTGAGTGGATGTGCTATCAAATTGGATCTCCTCTTGCTCCATACAAATCCATATTTTGTAAAATGATTTGCAGCTCAATAGCTTTCCTTTGACATTTATACTAAAAGGACATGCATTCGACTCTATGAAAACTCAATGAGGGAGGGAATGAATCTGTTTCACTTCCCTTCCTTGCCAAACATTTTACATTGTATTTGAGGAACCTTAATTTAATCCATTCTTTGTCCTTTGTTAATCTAGGCAATTAATTTAAAGCTTGCACGACAACTTGCTAACAATGAACCAACTATGGTTAATATTAATAAGACAATTGATTTGCATAAACAATGGGTGGGGGAGAGGAACCAGTAGTCGTGAGGGCTAACTTCGTCAACATGTAGCCGCTACATGGGATGTCGTAAGACCTTCGTTTTTTTTTTTGAAATATAAAATGGACATTGAGCTACCTAGAACTAAGGTTTGAAGGTGTGACTCATCACGCAACTCGTTAAAATAGTGCACCTAATAAAATGTGTCTAAAAAATGACTTTTTGAACATTCGACCAAAGCTTAATCTAAAAATCTCTACTAATTGAATTTAAAACTATCATTTGTTGTTAATAGAATATTGTATAACTGTATGAAATGTAACACATATGCAACTTAAATGGATCAAATAATTATTATTAATCATAACTATTTGTTATATTTAACTTTTATAAATAACACAAAAAGACAAATACTTCAACACAAAAAAATTATTTGTTGTTATGAAAATAACACATTATTATATAAAATACAACATATATTTAACACAAAGGGACCATTAGTTGAACACTAATTTTTTTTGACAATCTCACACATTTCATAAGAAAATACAAGACATTTATTGGTATTCACCTTTTATATTTGTGATGATACATATTATTGATATGGTTTACTTTATGCATAGACATTGCTACCCCAATAGTTGTACACATAAGAATAGTATGTGTACACTAAGATATCAATGTTTATTTAAGTGAGCATATTATGTTTTGAGTGACACACATATATTAGATAGCTATGATATCTTGTTTGAGATAAAAAGTTATTTATTTCACTTATTAATGAATTCATTTATTTATTTTTTCTATAACATTTATAAGTTTTCATGTGTTCAAGTATTGGTATATTTTTGATCAACATTTGAATTTTTATATATTTACAAATAGATCAATTAATTACAACATATAGTAAAGATGTGTTGGAAGATTGGACTCTATATTCACGATAGGGTGATCGACTATTGGACCCCGCTCAACTATTGGGTCCTCTCCCCTATCATATAGGTCCTTAAAATCAACATTCATAAGAGTTGGCATAGGAGGGTGATAAACATTTAATGGTTGCAGGAGAACTGGTGGCTTGTAAGTTTGTGCAAGCAATTATTTCATTGTTTTGGTACCTTGTTGATGTTCCAACATCATTGTAAGGATATAAAACTTTAATATTGGAGAAATGTTTTCCTACTATTCTTAATATTGAAATCTATTAGTTCTATGAGTAGGCAGAATCATGTTATGTGAAAATTTAAAATCAAACTGCATATTTGTTTTATTGGCATCAATGAATCCAATATCATGCATGATGATTATCATAGATGCTAATATTTAAAGGTAAAATATTGACCAGATAATAGTAACCTATGATCAAGCCATTTTTTTGGAATGTGTTTCTTGTAGACATTTTGTTGTTGGAGTCAGAATAGCTAGATACACATACAAACCCTTCCCATGCACATTTATTGTTGTATCTAATACGGATATGGGTACAATATGACTTGGTTACGTGTTGGATAACATACCCATGCATGCCTCCAAAACACTAATTATTTAGTTTGATATTTTGAGATTTGGATTTAATAAGTTTGATGTAATTTGCCTCTTTTTGTTGATAGATAAATTGCAACCTTGGGTGTTGCTCCTAATTTTATGAATCATAAACAAATACAAAAAAAGCTTGGATACAAGTTTTTTGTACATCCAATAAACTTAAATAAACACTACAAATAATTTCTAGGGGCTCCATACAACTAGAGATAAACAAAATTAAGTGCTGTACGTTCAAAATCTTCTAATAACAAACACATGCTAGAAACATATTAATTGCAATCACAATGTGAAATTGTGTCATCTAATTTGCTCCTTGTTGATGAACTCGATTGGCCAATTGATCTTGTTTGAAGTCTCCAAACCTAAAATTTTCTTTTGGAAAGTTATGCCTTCCACAACTTTTTGGCGCTGATGTGCAGGATTGGAAGATCTCAAATAGAAAAGAAAGGTGAACCATCAAATCATTTCTGTTTTCTATTGAAGCTTTAAAAAATTAGAGGGAAGAACTACACCACCTCTAAAATTGGCCACCTTCAAAACCAAATTTAAATCACCCAAAAATTGTTTCTTAATGAGAGCCTTGCAAAGGTCATTTATTTCTCCTTTGGCTCCCTAATGTCCAACAACAACAAAACCACAAGCAAAATGTCGGTATTTACCTTGTATTTGTGGTTTTCCATCATGAACTCGTTACCCAAAACTCACCAAACGACAAAGAGAATCAACCCATGAAGGGTTTTAAGAACACATTTTAGCCTTTCCTTGTCATTTGTAATTAGGTATAGGATGCCTATATGAATACCTTTGTTGCATCTTAATTAACTGAAACAAAAGTGAGGGTATTGAATTCCTTCCTAAATATAATTTTAAAAACTTCAATTGTGCAATTATTTATTTCTATTTCAGCGGCCCATATTCTTGAGTTTCTTCCAACACAATTATACTATGTTTTAGGATTTTAATTTTTATAGATTTAGAAAAATCTATTGTTCAAAATTTTATATTTATATTAAGTTGTTTGTAGTCAATTAAAATACTAGAGTTTTTTTTTTATATTAAAATAAATAAATCTTTGAGTTACCCTTAGTTATATGGGCGGGGGGAAGGAGAAATGAGTTTACAAGACAATTTTTTTAAATCCGGAATAGGGGATGGCAACGATGGCTATATAAGAAAAGGGAAAATATAAAATATAAAGGGAAATCTGAAATTTCAATTATATTCATATGATAACTTTGACAAATCCAAAATTATTCATCAAGATATATACATTATTCATAGCAATTGAGTTGAAACTTGAAATGAGAGTTCAAGTTTCAATATCATCTATGAATAATTCCACACTAATAGATATAAAATTAAAATTTTTCCTCTTTGATCTTATAGATCATAATGATAATGAAGTAATGATTTACCTTCCAAACTTACAACAAATTGTCTAATACAAGATGAAGCTAATATGGCCTTCTGAGGGCTTTAGGAAACTATACACCAATGCTCTACAAAGTAGCACCTTAACAATTAATTTCTTTCCTTATGAGTAGTAGATATATGTTCTCATTGCATAGATCAGTTTGTGCAAAATATAGGCTTCGATGCTGAAGATTATTGTATTGCAGATGCTACTACTGGATTTTATCTTTTTGAACATTACATTAACATAGTAAGACGAACATTACATTATACATTCAACATAGTACTAAAAGCAAGCTTTTCATAATAGCCAATCACATTAACTGAGAGGATTTGTATTAGCATTTCATAATAAAATGCTTCAGATAAAAAGATTACATGGTTTTGCCCATAAATGTTTTTTAAGCATTACTTTTTTTGTTTTTGTTTTGCTGCTTATTGATGTTGGGGACGGTTGAGATGTCCCAACTCTCTCAAGGATGGTCTGCCATCTCCAAACCATGCCCTTACCGTTTGCACGTTTTGGAAATGTCTCTTGATTTTTTTGCCTCTCTTGGGATGGCTAGGAAATGATTCTTGCCATTTCCCCTCCTCAGTACAGTACTCATTTTTGAAATGCCTCTAATTTGGGTGGAAACACATCCGTGGGTAGCATTAGTGAATATAAATGAAATCTATTAATATGTTTTTAATTGTTTATTCTTTACTAAATTATACTACTTAAGTTTTAACATTGTTGGAATATATATTTACTTATTTTGTTGCAGTTTTAATTTTTAAGTTAAAATTTAAACAATTAAATGTGAAAATTTAAACAATTAAATGTGAAAATGATTTTTTTTTATTGATGATAATTTTATATATTTCTTTAATACTAAAAATTAAATTTATAACATCATAAATGGAAATATTTTATAGTTTGTTCAAATAGTTATCCATGAAAGGCACTATACTACCATCCTATTATCTCCTACTACACACCTTAAAGATCTACACAAACATGATTAACTATGCCCTAATTGTGTAGATAACTCACATAATTACTACATTCATGAATAAAATTCATATAAGCCCTACATTCTTCAAATGGGATGACAACTCCTATACCTAATTACCATCCAAAAAGGAAGACCCACAAAAAACCAACGGAGCATTGTCAAGCATCCTACTTGTCTTGTATTGCCTTGAGCATAGCATCCTTGGATTCAACTAGTATGAGGAACCCACCCCTGGTATTTGACTAAGCTTTCTTTGTTTTATTGACTAGCTTTTCTTTAGGTTGCTTATCCATCACCATGTAGCGCTTCTCCTCCTCCAACATTTGCAACAATTGCTTCAACATTTCCCATCCCCTCCTTGCTCCTTTAATTCTGTTCACCTTGTGTGCTCTGGTACTTCACACCACAAGAGACTTGAAAGCCTAAGACAAACCTTTCATAACCCTCCACAAACTATCGTTTGTCCTCAACTCTACACCTAGCTTTGCCAATCTAATAATCAATACCATTCGCTTAGACCACTAAGGTTGTACACATGCCCTCATCATCCACAAAGCCTCCTCTCTCAACCCAAGCTATAAAGCGCATGCCAAAAACATAGAGGAGATATCCACATTTGTTCTAAACTTATGCTCTGTCGTCATGAACTCTTTGCCAAAGATAATGTTGATGCATTGCCAGAATCTTGGACCATCTATTAAGAAAATCCCTCCCGTCCTCTTAACAATCACCTCCCCTTTAAATACTTGCAATTGATTGAAAGTAAGTAGGGAAAAATTTGCCTCGATTCCACTCTTTTTTTTTGTTCTTTAACTTGACAACTTGGATGAAGGAGCTACTACTAGATGCAAATTAATAATCATACGTCTTGCGTTTATTTTTCCCATGCTCGCATGTTGCTTAATCTAGAGGCTTCTTCCTCAAACCTGATGCGAATCAATAAATTCATCTCACCTTTGGCTGATCATGTAATAATGAAGGCATACTTTCACAAATTCATCTACATTTAAATAATCCTTTCTCACCTTTTAGTTCCTTATAGCATCATCATGAAAACTTAAGCCCACCCGATGATAGCATATAGATGGAAAACTTCCTTTTTGAATTATGAATTCTGTTCTAGGAATAACCCTTTATCAAGTTTCAATAACACTAAATGGCTACATTACCCTTCCTTTGAGGCCATCTTCTAGCACATTACTTTAATCAATAGGACACCATGAATCAAAATCTCCTTCCTCAATCCCTCTAAAGTTCTTAACAAATTTTCTCTTTGTTTTGATCTTTTAAAGATATTCCTACCCTAGACATAGTATCTGTAACTTGATCAACTTCTCTCCGTATGAGACACTTTAGACATCTCAAAAAGGCCCAACGAGGATTTAATTTTGTGCATGTATTTGTTTTTGTACCATACAGAAGCAATGCAAGGTAGGAGAATCCTCAAAGGAGATGTCGTAGCCCCCAACAAATAACCACATAGTGGAAGAATAAATAATAACACATATATTTAGATCCAAAATAATGCCCATTCTCATAATATAATCATAAGATTTACATTCGACATGCCCAGCTGTAAGGTCTTCCGGGTTACGACCAAATACATAAGCAATTACAATAGTAATTTTGCAAGATCCCTCAAGCTCCAACCCAAACACGAGCTAGTCTAGATCCACACTCTGGTATAAACCTCCAAGGAAGATCTCAACTTATGCTCGCAAACTCACCAAGCAATCTCCTTATTTTTCAAGCCGCAGCTACTGCCTCTTCTCAAACTTTATCCAAGATCCAAGTGTAAACTGCCTCACATTTGGCGCTCTATCCACACACTCTGGAAAACTTCGCTTAGTTAGCTACTCCATCTTCCATGCTCTTCTCCAAGCTGGATCCCACACTCTCTATGACTCTCTCCACTTGAATGAATGAATAATGACAAGCCAAGGTCCTCTACTTATACCAAACCAAGCCACAAGTCGGCCACTAGCAAGTTACATTAAATAAACCCTCAAGCCACAAGTTACATTTAATAATGCCACCTATTAAATGCATTTTTCCTCTTTTTCCAATTTTATTTATTTATTAATTATTTTTCCTCTAATTTTCGTCACTTTCTCTCTCCACTTTTTTTAAATCATTTTTTTCTCTATTTTTTTGAAAAACAAACAAAAACAAAATTATTTCCCCCTTTATTTTCTGATACAAGATGCTCCTGCATTAGACTCCCCAGGTAGATAGAAAAGTGTGTCCCACACTTTGATACCAAAAGAAATATCAGCAACTATCTTCATCTTCACCAAAAGCTTCCACTCCAACAGAGGCAAGAAAACTGACATGTAAATTATCCACATCTGCATCACTCTATCAAACATCAGAATCTCAACCATCCAATCAACTCGCTCATTCCTAGGAACAAACTGAACATAATGCTTCATCAACAAACCCTCATCCACATCAACAACTAGTGAATCCACACCGACAACAACAAACTCTATATCAATAACAATATGCAACTCCTCATCAATATATGCCAAACTCTCAACACCAACCATCTCATTGCTCACAACAAGATGCTCTACAACATACAAGTCACCACTAACAACAACCGGATCATCCACGACCGAGTGCTCTGTAATCTCCATGTTAGACTCAACTAACTGATCATGAAAACAAGTCTCGATCCTAGCATCAACAAGGTTAGGAATATCCTCAACAACAACCTCTAGTTGCTTTGTAGGTTCTGTATCAGACTCCACAAACTGATCAACAAAACCAAACTCTTCCACCTTGACCTTGCTATGCCATCTTCTCTCTCGAACTAGTCTTCTAACTGGCCAGACAACTCTCTTTTGGATTGGTAGACTCCAACTTCAGTAGCATACAACTTCCTTATTTTGTTTCTCAAACTCTTTTTGAAAAAGCAGCATCCACTTGAGCTATTGTCTCATTAATCCTCTTAACTATATCATGGAGATTTGCAATCATCCCAGGGTCCAATCCTCTCGGTGCCATCTTCCAAGATCTTCGCAAACCCTCTGCAACAAATCACCAACAGATCAATCTTCCCGAACAAGATCAACCTTCTGTCTTCACAACCATAGATCCATCTACATGTCCTCCCAAGGTCTTGGTGCAAATTGCCTAACTTCGGCGATCTGTCTACACACTCAAGAACAATCTTTGCTTTGATACCACTTGAAGCAGTGTGATACTAGTTTACGCAATGAAAGGTGGGAGAATCCCCAATGGAGATGTCCTAGCCCCCAACAAATAACCACACAGCAGAAGAATAAATAATAACGCATATATTTAGATCGAAAATAATGCCAATTCTCATAATATAATCATAAAATTTACATCCAACATGCCTGGCTGTAAGGCCTGCTGGGTTACAACCAAATACATAAGTAATTACAATAGTAATTCTGCAAGATCCCTCAAGATCCAACCCAAACACTAGCTAGTCCAGATCCACACTCTGGTAGAAACCTCCAAGGAAAATCTCAACTTGTGCTCGCAAACTTGCCAAGCAATCTCCTTATTTTCCAAGCCACAACTATTAGCTCTTCTCAAACTTTATCCAAAATCCAATTGTAAATTGCCTCACATTCGGCGCTCTGTCCACACACCCTGGAAAACTTCGCTCACTTAGCTACTCCATTTTCCATGCTCTTCTCCAAGCTGGATCCCACACTGTCTATGACTCTCTCCACTTGAATAAATGAATAATGACAAGCCAAGGTCCTCTACTTATACCAAACCAAGCCACAAGTCGGCCACCAGCAAGTTACATTAAATTAACCCTCAAGCCACAAGTTACATTTAATAATGCCACCTATTAAATGCATTTTCGCTCTTTTCTCCAATTTTATTTATTTATTAATTATTTCTCTTCTAATTTTCGTCACTTTATCTCTCCTCTTTTTTTTAAAATAAAATTTTCTCTCTTTTTTTTTGAAAAATAAACAAAAACAAAATTATTTCCCCCTCTATTTTCTGATACAAGATGCTCTTGCATCACATACTCCAGACTCCCCTTTGGTAGTATCAATAGTAATTAATGATTCCCTTCTAGATGGAGCTTGGTGACTTTTAAATCTATTGCCTTTTAAGTAGCTTTAAAGTATAGCTGTGCTTTAGCCTCATTGTTTGCATTCCCTCCCATTAAACTTGTAGCACCTAATAACAAAATATCACCTTTCCAGTCACACACTACATATTTTTCTCTAGAAGGGCCCAAATTGCCTTTCAATGCTCCATCAAAGTTAATTTTAATCCATCCTATGTTAGGAGGATTCCGTGATTATTGTTTCACCTTTTTAGAAGGAGGTTTCGCTATAATGTCCCTTGTTAGAATACCTCAATATTTGACCTAACTACTGTAATTTGTAAGAGTTCTCTCTACTCTTTTATGTATTCAGTATGATATACAATCAACAAAGTCGTAATCTTGGGTATCTCTATATCAGTCAATCTTACTCTCACTCATGCTTTGTATCATTACCCATTCCATGTCTTCATGTTTATTAGAATTTAGTGCAATTATAGTATTCTTTGATCCCTATTAATCTCATAGCTGCTTGCTGATACTCTATATTGTTTATTTTCTTTCTTGTATATATAAAGTTACAACTCTTCATATATGATTAGATGTGTCTTCTGATGATTCTATCCATTTATATATAATCTTCATATGTTTTAATTTCATCTTCCTAAGTATCACTTCTGTTTCTTATCTCCATCATATTTTAATATTTACTTACTCGTGTCATTTGTTTATGATTTCTCTTAATAGGATTGCTACCTTCCACCATGCCCGCTTGTTGACTGATCACTCCAACACCATATTGTCCCTCAATGCTTAATAATCAATTTGATTACTGTATATGATTGTGATAGGGCTTTGAATTGTTTTGATGTAATCATGTGGACTCTCGAAGGCAACATCTATACTGGCATCGTTCCTTGCCATCATTTCATATTCTTTTCTTTCTTCCTGTAGCTGCTATGTGAATATTTTGATTCTGCTGAATGCTATGTCTGCCTGTATACATCGTCTATGATTCTTTATGATCATATGTTAGGTGGTGAATGTATTCATTTCTGCCAACAGTTTAGTTTCCAATCATAGATTCCCCTTCAATTTCGGATGCTATTATTATTCATTTTTCTGAACTGTGTAATAATCTCATACTCTCTTCGTCATCTTGTTACTGGTATAAACTTATATCAGATATATCGTGCCAATGTTCTGAGATGCCAATATAAACATATGCCATTGTTCCCTATTTAGATAATATAAATTTATAGAACTTCATTCATCGAATGCTAGGTATTTATTATTGTTTATTTGACTGTTTAAGAATCTCTGAAATCTTCCTGTTACTGAGTAGTAGTCTTCTCTTCCAATATTTGATGATTATCTAGTTTGTATATTATTACTTCTAAATAACTCTGAAAGTGTCCAGCTTCTTCTTAGCAACCACTGTGATTACACTGTGATTGGTGTCCAATGAATTTGGTGACTATATTGTTGGTTGTGAAGGCCTGTAAATGCTATGACTTTAATGCTTCTTCTTTGTGTTTCATGTTATGATTAAGGGTGTTGTGTTTGACTGAATCATATGAATATCAAAGAATTGAATGTATAACTTGCTATCACTGAAACTATTCAGTCATGGAATTGATTGTGTGTGCAATCCCCTGTCATCCTATCCTATTCGATATGAACTCTCTACACAGAACACAAAGAAATCATTCTGAGATATAAAACGCCGAATATCCTGATTTGATTGCTGATGTACATTGTTCCTGTCAAGATTCTCAGCTTCTTGTTGCTATCCAAATATTTAGCCTTTAACATTTTTACCCACTTATGATCTGGATACTTGTACATATGCCAAATTAACTCATTATTCATTGCACCATTTAAAATTTTCCAATTCCTGAATCCTACACCCCCTAATTCTTTTGGCTTATAGATCTGATCCCAAGCTAAAAGAGATTTTCTTTCTCATCCTTTGTTCTAGTTAACGAATAACTTTCACTAGAATCCTAAAACACATCATAGAAAATAAAGGCATAGTAGAAATAACGGTTTTTAACATTAAAATCCTATTTGCAAGAGTTAACCTTTGACTCTTCCATCCTTCCATCTTACCTATGCACCCATCAACCATTCCTTTCCAAAGAAAGAGTTTGCAAAACCCCACTAAAAGAGGAACCATTATAATATTTCCTAGTAATCTACCTTATTGAATATTAAAGATTCACAAAATTTCTCTCTAGGCCTCCAAGTTGGCAATGATGAAAAAGACCTCTAACTTTGTCCAATTAATCATTTACCCTATGACCTTGCTCGAGCTATCCATTACTCTCTTCATAATTCTTGCTTTCCTTAGAGTTGCATCTCTGATCAAAAGAATATCATCAACAAAGTGAAGATGTGACATAGGATTTACTCCTCTAGCATCTAGACCTCTCTTCCATTGCCCTTGATTCTTTCACTTGGTAATCAACCTCGTCAACACATAAGATACCAATATATATTTTAAACAAAAAGGGGTAGATGGGTCCTTGTCGTAGGGCTCAAGAAGTTAAGAAGAATCCTTGTGGGCTTCCATTAACCAAAATTGAAGCGTGCTACTCAACTGACATTTCTTTAATCCAACTAATCCATGGTTCATTGAAACCATATTGTCTCAAAGCTCTAAACAAAAATTCTCAATCCACTCTATCATAGGCTTTTGAATATCCAACTACACAAACATTTTCTTTTGCTTTCCCACTTGAATCGAATGGATGACCACATGAGCAATGATTATTCTGTCCACTATGCATTTGTTTGGGGTGAACCCACTTTGCTCTTCAGAGATCAACTTTCCCAAATTTTCTTTAGTCTATTTGTGACCACCTTGGAAATAATCTTATGCACAAAATTACTTAGCGATATAGGGCGAATATCTTTTAATGACTCTCACCTCCTTTTGGGTATTAATGACACTAAAGTATGGTTCAAATCCTTTAAAACAAAACCTTTTTGTTTGCACTCCTTAACAATTGCCCAAAGATCCTTCTTAATCTCACTCTAAGGAAAAATTCGCCTTTTGAACTTCCTTAAATTGAACTGAGCTATTAGCATCTTGTTATTAGAATCAGATATAATTTAAGAAATTACTCCAAGGATCTCATCACACTCTTGAATACTGATATCATTGTTTACTGACCATAAAGATGAGAAGAAAGAGACACCCTCTATTAATTTCGTCAACTTCAAAACAATGATGTCTATTACCAGCAACAATTGAAGATATCCTATTGAAAGAGCTTCTAGATTTGATGAAGCTATGAAAAACTTTCCTATTATTATCACCATCCTTCGACCAATTTTCTCTAGACTTTTGATGCCAATAAATCTCTTCTGTAACTAAATCTCCTCATACTGGGTCTTAAGATCTTTTTATGTGAGAAGGTCAATTTGTTCCATAGCTTGTAATACTGTTGTTGCATAGGGCTTCGAACTGACCCTCCAATGTATTTTTCTCAACGAAAATCTCTTTAAAATGTATCTTGCTCCATACCTTCAAACTATTTTTGATGAATTGAAGTTTCTTGAAAAATTGGAAGCTTTTGTTAGTTCTATATGGAGGAGAGTTATTTGGTTGGATTTAGAGACCATAAAATTAAGATAAACAACAATAATGAATAATCATAAAAGATATAAGAGACACACAAAAATATCTTGGGAAAACCCTTCTCCAATGAAGAGAAAAACTTAGCCACACAAGAAAAGATCAGTTTATTGATTATAAAAATTCAAGTGTACAATGTCTTTCATTTGATGCGATACACACACACACACACATATATAACACATAGAGAGACTCTTCACATTACAACTGGAGGTCTCTTTAATTTTCCAGAACATAATTCCTTATTTGCAAATACAGCTCTTTGTATTTCCATGCCATAACGCATGTTGTATGACACATGTCTTTATATTTAATATTACAATTTATCATAAAAGTCCTTTTCAGGTGAAGGTGACCATAATGGTATTAACGCCTAGATATAAAGATCTCTATCACAACTACAATTTCGAACATTCCCTCTTAGTGGGATAGAGATCTTTAGTTAAATAGTTACACAAGACTGCAACCAAAATGTCAATGATAAAATCTAATCATATCGATCCTATAAAATTCATGGAATCACTCAACATGAAAACCTTGCAAGAAACATAACCAACTTTCATCCTGTTATGGAATCTCTCAACATGACACTAAGAGAAATATTTACTCATTGTTAATAATCGTTGAATCACTCAACATGATAGACTTGTAACAACTACTCATAATCATGTAATCACTCAACCTGGAAAACTTGCAAAAATCACATTCACTTTTCATCACAGATTCATTCAACATGATGCTGTCATGGAATCTCTCAACATGACAAACTTGGAAGAAGCACAATCAACTTTCATCACGGACCCGCTCAAGGTGATGTTGTCATGGACTCTCTTGACATGACAAGTTAGTAAGGTTTACTAACCAACATTTTATCACAAACTCTCTCAATGTGATATTGTCATGGACTCTCTTAACATGACTTTTAACTCTCATTACAAAAGCTCTCAATGTGATGACTGTTATTCAATTTTCACACGTTCAAATGTAGTAAATCATACAAGTTTAGCACTCTCAAGTTATACTCGGAATTGCAAAGAAGTAGCATTTTATTGATTTTGAAATAGTATACAATGTTTTTGTATGATGGTACAATTGATGTTACAAGCGTGGAATGAAGATGCTGAAAGTAAATTTCTCTCACACATTTGATTGTGAGAGTAGTCTCTATTTACTGATGTATATTCCTACTCTACTGAAATGAATAACATGAAAGAAGAATAAAGAGAGGAAAGGTCATGGGCACCAGTCATTGCCTATAATGACTGGTTGAATTGCATCCATTTGCGTCCATTTGTTTGTTACCCCAAACTGCGTCCTTTCCATGCATTTGATCCCTGCATTCATGAAGAGAGATAGGTTAGATCCAATGGATCTAAGCTAAGTTGCTGGTTCAGATTCTGGTTCGTATGCGGGTTTGATATTCGGGTTCGACATCCGCTCAATTTTTTTTTGGGCTGGGTTCGGTTCGTTTTAGGTTCATTCATACAAAGTTTTTTTTCTAAAGAAAAATTATATATATGTAAACATATGCTGCAACAAATAAATTTATACACCACTATGCTAATATTATAGCAATTTAGCAACATACACCACCATATATAGTCACGATTTAGTTCAAATAGCATTACAAAATGTCAAAATATACCACTATATCAATTTTTTAATTAAAAAACAGTATTGCCAACATCGCTGTGATCAGTAATCGCTATCAATCATGTGATAAAAAATCATCAAAGAATTCCTCATCATTAGGAATTTGTAGATTAGAAGCACAATTAATGCCACTAGTATCAATAGTCTCAGTTGTAGCCTCAGGATCAGTGTCAACATCATTATGTGTATCATCATTATGATCATCATTATCATCATCAATTGCTAGTGCATCAAAGTGGGCTTCTAACTCTGTAGACTCTGGTTCAACATCCCATTGTTTTGCGTCCCCTTTTTTGTAGGTGTTCTCTTTGTGAGTTGTGAGCCTCAAGTTTGAATGCACAAAGACCATGTTATTTGCCTTCTTGGAGTTGAGTCTGTTGCGTTTTGTTGAGTGGATAAAGGAGTATGTGCTCCAATTTCTCTCAGATGATGATGAACTAGCAACCTATCAAGATATATAAATTTAAAATTTTAGAGTGAAGAGTTCTGAATATTTATGAATAAGAAATTACATATTAGAATGTTAAGATTAAAGAACATACCTGTGATAAAATTTTGATGGCAACAGGCTGCAAGAATTGGTACTTTTGTCTATGGAAGTACCACCATTTATGAGCATTAGCATTGTTCTTGTTTTCAAGAGCTTCAATGCCACAATCATCGGTGCTCACAAAACTCATAATTTCAGACCTCACTGTTGATTGTAGGTGCTCTGGAAAGAGTCTTTGGAGGGCTGCCTTGTACCCTTCAGCTGTAATATCCTCCCCTGATTTGAACTTGACTTGCAGAAATTTAACTTAAGGAATATTGTCAGACACTTTGTATGCAAACTCATAAAGCTGATTTCCTCAATAAATTGCTTTCCAATGAGTAGATTTACGAACAACTATGAAGTGACATTAAAATGCATAATACACATCATAACATTTTCACAAACACTTGGCACACATTCAATAGTATATGAAAAATTTGGAAACTCTTTCAATCTGCTAATAAAGGGTGATTTTTAAATGTAGATGTGCACTTACAGCTGCCTTAAAGGCTGCAACAACTATTCAGACTTGTATTCAACAATTATTATGCAAAATATCAAAATTTGACAGAAGAAACCTGGAATTAGTTGCCGTAGTATTTTGCAGATGTAGTCGGCCAGCCCTCCAAACTTCTAATCAGCCGGAAAAACAAGTAAACTTGATACCAACACTGTTCACGCCGTACTGTAGCAAAATACTGTTCATGCGGCACTATAGCAATAACTAACTTCAGATCTGCACCTCAAACCCTTGTAAATTTCTTTATGCAAA
Source organism: Cupressus sempervirens (assembly GCA_028749045.1). Lineage (NCBI taxonomy): Eukaryota > Viridiplantae > Streptophyta > Pinopsida > Cupressales > Cupressaceae > Cupressus > Cupressus sempervirens. Next base: position 321,739,348 of record CM053791.1, read on the forward strand.
CGCCCCAAATGAAACCCAATGTGTTTCCTGAAGTGAAAACACCCTTGATCCTCCTGACTGTGTCTTCCAACAGCGAAGAGAATGCTAGCAAAGAGGGATTCCGTCCTCCAAGCCCGATAATCAGATATCTAGCAACATAACATTAATCTTCATCCAAGCATACAAAAAAAAAACTCTTTCATTTCTTTTATAGTGTTCTCACAAGAGCTCAATCCTTCGTTTTCTCAATGTGGGATAAAACATAACTCCCTTTATGTACCTTATGTCTCCAATGTGTTATAAAAATAAAGGGAACTTTTTAAATTTAAATATTTCCCACAAACTATAGTCTATGCATTAATAAAGTTAAATATTTAAATTTAATTTTATAAAATGGCTTTATCAATGCATAACAAGTCTTATCAATGATAAATAAGTCTTCCTGTCGATTTTAAACAATTACCATCGACATACCATTGTGACTGAATGTCCGGCCATGTCCAAGATGACTTACTATAAATAATAAGTATGCCCAAAGTTGCCTCAGAACCCCTCAGAAAGACTTGCAACCGAAACTGTCTAAGCCAAATGGCCTCTAAGCCCCTTTAATGTCCTAGTTAGCCTACGGGACTGTGGGGAAATAGGCTAACGACAACATCATGCTATGAATGCTGGAAAGGGGACATTACATCAGCAACTTCAGGATCTCTGTATGGAGCAACTCTAGTGCTGTTCCCCTTGAGGACATCTTGGCTATAGAACCTGAGAGTCAATGCAAAGACAAGTAGATGCAAAAGGGTAGTCATTTTATTCCATCTCTCTTCCATGATTACTTTTAGCTCCTTGAAGAACGTTTTATCAGGGTCTTGCTCTTTCTCATTTATGATGGTTCTAATATCTTCAATCATGGAGTCAATGCCATCATATACCTCACCCAAGCAAGGCCTATCCTTGTCAGTGTATCGGGTCATGCTCAATATAGGCTCAGTGAACTTCAGTAGGTACTCAACACGATCCCACCAAGAGTCTTGTAATATCCTTTCCTTAGTGACAACTGCCCTTTCACTATTAGATTGCCTCCATATTCTCCAATTAGCACTAGTTACCATTCTAGACAATGCCTCTTTCACTTTGATAAGGCATCTCAAAACAATAGTGTTGGAGGCAAAGCGGGTTTCAACAACCTATTTTAAGATCAAAACAATAGTAGATTAAAAAATTAAAATCAACTAATCTATTTAAATTTAAAAACATAAAATGTTAAATAAACTAATGCGACTAGATTTCTAAACATATTTAAATTTTAAACAATTGAACTTACCTTGAAGAGCTCCAATTTCGAGAATTGTGCAAGTATGGCTTGTGTCATATGGTGGTTTGTGACAAACATTTGGATATCTTGTGCCTCTTCATACAATTTTTTAATCCACTCAACCTTAGTGTCAATTTTTTGCAGCATTAGGTTGAGTGAGTGCACAACACAAGGTGTCCAAAACATGTGTTTGTAACACTCCTTAACCAATAAGCCGGCAGCCCTACAATTCTTTGCATTGTCGGTTACTACTTGAACAACATTCTGAGGGCCAACTTGATCAATGGCTTAGATTAAAATGTTTGCGATGAAAGGATCGTCCTTTACCTAACCTTCACAATCCACAGCTCTAAAAAACATTGCACCTCTTGTAGACATTGCAATAACATTTACCAAAGGACAGTTCCTTGCATCTTTCCATCCATCTGATACTATTGTGACACCTGTTTCGGTCCATGTATCTTTGATGGGTAGCATGGCAGCGTCTACACAGGCCACCTCATCATCAAGTAAAGTGGTGCGTATCTTCTCATAACCAGGGCCCTTGAACCCCTTTGGAGCCTCATTAACTGCTCTCACCATGTATTGCCAATATGGTGAGTGAACAACATTAAATGATAATCCATTTCCATATACACATCTCGCTATGGCTTGATCGGCAATGTCTCTAGCGTCATTTTGAAATGATGCTTCCAATGGTCTCGTTGTTTTCTTACTTATAAGTTGTTGTTGAGGAGAACGTAAGAATGGATGACCCTTAGCTTGTGGTTCATTGGTAACGAAAGTTGAAGACATAGATGGCATTTTCCCTTTCTTTGAAGGCCTACCACTTTGTAATGGATGAGCAACACTTGCTCTCCCAGCGGCTTCATCTGCTTGCTTTTGTTCTTGAATGTACTTGTTCACAATGTGATTTGGAAGGAGGGTTTTAGGTAGCTTTCCATTTCCTCTCGGCTTCCCTGTGCAAAATTTAATGCCTTTCTGAGGAATAAAGCAAAAATGTGCTTTCACTCTACTATAGGAACTACTTGATTCCTCTTTGCAATGGCGGCAAATCCATACACAACCTCCTCCACTGGGCATTGGTCGAAGTATTTCCACGTATTTCCATAACGGGGAGCATTTGTCGATTTTGAAGTGGGGATTTTCGGTGCCAGAACCACCTGGAGCCATTTCAAGAATCTACAAAGAACAAAAAAGAAAAAATAATATTAACAAAAATGATTCTTGATATATACCAATACTGTTATATGATATTTGACTACTAAACATGTACAGGCTAATCGTTTATTGGCAGGAAACTAGTAAATTAGTAATTAAAATTTAAAATGAACCTTGTATTTGTGATTACTGATTCACTTAAGAGATTGTATAGAAGAATGGAAGAATGGTTAACTATAAAATAATACATGAACATTGAAAATGCTAACTTGTAGAGAGGAAGATGACACTGTTGTTGAGAATCCAGAGGCATGCAACTAAAAAACTTGTTGTGAGGAACCACAAGATGAAACTAATGCTCAAAATCGATGGGCTTGCAATGCAACACAAAATTAATAAAATTTGTTCTGACCCAAGCTGCTCAAAATCCACGGACTTAGGACTGCAACACCACAAATTTGTTGTGACCCTGCTTAGAATCCACGGTTTAGGAATGCAACACAGTAAATTTATGTTAGAAACCCAAGCTAAGAGAGCAACGACAGAAAGCAGCCGACGTGAGAAAGTAACATAATTTTTTTGTTTTGCAAAATTGCGGCGGACTTCATAGCGGCTTGTAGACTTCACAAAATCGCGGCCTTTTAGGTTTAAAATTGTTTTTACAACTTTACTTTAGCATGACGTTGAAGTCAACAAAATTACAAATAGGTCAAATTCGTTTTAATTCTCGAAATCACTCCAAATTGTTTCGAGGTTCGCTGACGTGTTTTGACATTCGCTCCATTTCAATGCAAATTCGACACAGGTCCGTATGGGTGAATTTCCTACACATATGATAGAGAAAATGCGATTTGGATTCGATTTCGAATCGAATACGACTATACAGTGAATCGACTAGCGATTTCCTAGTTACTTGGGTGAATATGGTAACCTAGGATCTAAGCAATGCACTACCTTGCTTCACCTCATATTTACAGTCTTAACATGCTACTCATCTCAGCAAAATAAAGGCATACATCAGTGAATAAAGAGGACAATCACGAAAGCAAAAGCATTAAAGGGACAAGTCACTTTGATTTGAAACCTTTTGCTGTCAATAATTGAAGAAATCAGAATAAATGCATCAAGTGGGATTGGGATGCCCATCTTTTTAAAATGGGTCCTTATGGTGAAAATAGTATGCAACTTGAGTGAAGTAAATGAAACATTAAAGGGACAAACTAAATTAGTTATGAAACCTTTTGTTTTATAAAAGTTTAAGTTTCAGATTTACATCAAAAACAAACTGAAAGCTACAAAAGGAGTTAAAGGTGAACTAGTAAATACTACAATAAAAGTAATGGTGCTTTGAAACAATATGCTATAGTAAAGCAAGGTGAAATCACAAGCAAAAAGAAAACCACTGCTAGTAACCAAATGACAGTAATGCTGAGAACATAATGGGAGAAAAGAAAATTCATAGTGCTGATGAGCAATGCATTCTAAGTAGTGAATACCAACATGCTTCATGTTTATACGAAAGGAGATTCTATTACAATATTTTAAAGACATATAATGATTTGCAGAAGAGGAGAAGATTCCCACCATCAGATACAAAGAGAAAAATGGAGTTGAGCAGTTATGATTGTTAAACATTAAATTAGACTGAAATGCCCAGGTCACTCATCATTATTGCTGTAAGTTTAAGCACATAGAGCTGTCCAATATTGAAGCAAATGAATAATGAAATAAGCTTTCAGTTTTTACAATTTGCAGTAGAGGAAGAATTATGGACAATCTAGTTACTACATTCCAGAAAAGGGTAATTGAAGAAGAAAGCGTGAAATTCATAACATGGGTCTCTTTCAAAATGATTGTATGTAAAATACCAGTAAAACAAAACAATTTCCATGTTGGTTTATTGTTCGAATAGCAGATAAAGAAACAAATAAAGGAACTCATGGTATGATAATGAAGTTCATGACAACATAGAACACAAAATAGTTGGGCCATACCAGCACTCACAGATCAAACAACATGAGAACCTAGAATAAAGATCCCAGTACTCAAGGCATTAGCTCGCAAGGAGAGCGTGGCTATAATCAAAACCTCAACAACAAAGAAGAAGCCAAGAATAGGAGATGGAGTCACGAAAAACAACAGCCTAGCAGAGCATACCATGAAATGATGAAGTATTAGCAACGAAATGGAGTGATCAAGTTACCAGAAGAAGTCATGGCGTTCATGGCATCAAACAACAGTGAGAAGACGACTATATTCATAGAATGCAAAGACGTCTATCCAAGACGAGCACAACAATAATGAAGCTCATGACAAATACAACAACATTAGAGATGTTTGTCCAAGAGCACTAGCAGAAATCAGCAAACATTAACTAGCAGCCACGGCATCAACAAAGAGCCATCCGAGTGGAGTGAAGCAGAGCAACGAAATGGAATGTTCAATCATTTAAAAAATCGTTGGGAAAAACCTAGAGTTTCTTGCATGTCGGCTAAGGGTTTCTTCAAACCCTATTTCCCCTCTTTCATGAATCGACAAGGGCAAAATGAGAGAAATATTTAACTTTTCCTCGTTTTATATGCCAATATGTTAAATTGGAGAAGTTCTTGGGTTCGCATTTTGCTTGGTATAGGAAAATGATATAAATTATTAATTGGAATAATAGTAAAGGACTTATCGTTTAAATTCTTTATTATTATTTTTATTAATAATTTATTATTATTGTTGCATTATTATTTTGGTATTGTAAAATATTATTATTTGAGTTGATGAAATATTAAAACCAGCTATTTAATAATAATTAATTTTTAATGCAACAAATAATAGAAAGGTTGAATTAGGCTATTTTTGGACTAAAGTGTGTTCAAAAGGGAATCTGCATATTTTAAATGCCTAAGTTTGAGGGTAGACGTGCAATGGCTATTTTTGGATTCGTAGGTCAGATTGATGAGTTTAGAGTCAATTATGGAGCTATTTTTGGCATTATCAGAGTTTTCTTGGACTTGTTTACATGCGTGTATAGTCAAGGTATAGTTTGGAGCAAAGTTACTAGAATCAGAATCGTATCGGAATCGGCACGACCGAATCGAATCGTGAATCTGCAAATTTGAAAAAACCCTTTAAATGTAGAGATTTTAACAATTTAAGACTTATTTCATGCACCCTTTATTGAATATAACTTAAACACACTATAACATCATCAAATAGAAGTTAAAACTTAACATACATAAACATGGAAGTTTGTGTTTACCGCATGGGGTAAAAAGTTTTTATAAGACAGTTGCCTTAGTTATTATAAGACAGCTTCACATCCAACACCTACTCCAAGTGCTTCAAAGTGTATCACCCCTCTTGAAAAGCTTGCTCTGATGTTCTCCACCATAGACACTCCATGCCTGCAATAGCTTCAGTCTCATCAACTGGTCAGACTTCCCACGATTGATAATTGCAGCGACTGGGGGTCTAGTGGGCAATGCCCCCAGCGGGGTCGAGGGGCAGCACCCCAGGGGCGCTCCATATCGCGATACAGGGCGGGGTCAAGGGGCAGCACTCTTGCCGCCAAGACCAAATTAGCACTCTAAAATCCACACAAAACTACATAGAACACAGTATTTTTGTGATTTTCTTTTGATCCCACGCTCTTTCTGGGAAACACTGATGTTTTACTACCTGATTATGTCTTTCCCTTCCCTTGGGTATCGTCCGTTATGCATTCTAAACTTTTTTTATTTGTTGTCGTTTTTTTTTTTTTTTTTAAAAAACTTATGGTTCTTTTCTCTTATTCTCTCTCACTTTTCCTCTCTTCTACTCATGCTTAATAACTAGAAGGCCCTTTAGGGTTATAACAAAGAGGAAACGTAAAAAAGAAAGCAAAAAAAAAAGTGATTTTATTATTATTTCCAACTAAACATGCTTGCTGCCACCAGCCGATTCATGCCAATTCACATGGCCGATTTTGGCAATTTTTGGAGTGAATTGCCGATACTAGTGATTTAGCTGATGAAATCGCCGATCAGGATTTTCGACACCAAAAAAATTGGGGTGCATGAATTTGATCACCGACTCGGCGATTCATGCGATTTCAACGCGATTCTCGGAACTATGGTTTGGAGTGCATGAGACATATTTTTGGAGCTGTTAGGCTATTTTTATAAACAGTTAACTCATAATTTTGACTCTCACTTCCGAATTTTGTGGGAAGGTGGTGTTGAGTTTGTTATTGTTATATACCCCTCTTGTCATTAGAGAAGGGGTTCAGATTTTGAGAGGAGAGAGATGTGCATGTGATATTCGTCCTTGGCATCTTTTTCTCCATTGTTTTGAGCTATTATGCAAAAATATTGTTATTTGGGCCTCTGATCGTAAATACAATTTTCATTGGATTCAACTTTTGAAGTAAAGGATTTGGTGTATGTTGTGTGGTGATTGATGTTATTCATTTGTGTTTTATTGATAAACCTTTTGAATTATGTCTTGTTTTGGATCTTCCATGTATGATATCTGTTTTTCATAGATTTTGAGTTGTGTTTTGCTTAGTGATATATTCAATTGTGATTGATTTCCTTTCATATATTCATATTTTAACCTTCTCTTAAAATATTGATATGAATTAATAGTTCTTTCAAGCTGCGTTTTCGTGGTTATCTGTTGAAATTGTTCATTGTGTTGCAAGTATAATAGTGTTTTGTGCTATCAATTCTGATGTATCACCTTAGTTTTTATCATTTAGGTTTGCAGTTTTCAAGTTTACCTCTTTACCCTTTTCCATACAAATTTCACGTCTTCATTAGCATAGGTGAGATATCAGATATATTAGACAGAAACAGGCCTAAAATCCGGAGGTTCAATCGGGTCATAGGTTACCCACAACCTTTGGTTGTTCCAATTTTTGGACTTAAAGCAAATTAGGGTACAAATTTTGGAGATAACAATATTTGGCATGCTCGATGGGACACTTGCCTTATTTTTTAAGGAAGTTACTACTGTTTTTGATATGCAAACAATAGGGTATAATTATTGTTTGCTCAAGGAGTTTAAAATCTGCATATGTGGTGACTTTGTGAGAAAGGAAAGTACAAATCAGTGCTGTTAATGAAAAAAGTACAACTCAAGGAGTTAAAAATCTGCATATCTGGTGACTCTGTGGGAAAGAAAAGTGCAAATCAGTGCTGTTAATGAAAAAAGTACAGACTAGAAGCTTGCATACATTTGAATATCTGCAGCTTGAAACACCTAAAAGGCGTGGGAAAACCCTTGCTAGGACAAAACCAGCAAAGAGGAATCAACAATTAGCACTAGATACTCAAGTTTATCAAAGGAAAAGCCATGCAGGTAGAAGAAATGATAGACATTCAGCAAGTCCAACTTGGAGAATCGAGCCTTTTGAATAAGAAATTTCTCTTACTTTTACGAATACAACAACAAGCTCTAGTTCCACAACAAATTTGTTTTCAAAACTAGCTGCAGTTTCAATACACCAACAACATATCAGTTATTAGCTACCATTCATGGCACAACCAAGAGCTTTTTCTTTTGTGCCCTTTAATCAAGGGGGTTCTTTAAATCTTCAATAGTATAATGACATCCCTTTGGCTGCCCTAAAAGGGGTACAGTATTTTACTAGAGAGAGTCAAAGCACAAGTAGCAACCCTCTGCAATGTTCATCATGTAACACAAGAAAATGTAGCAATCAGATTATTGGCAGCTTCATTCAAAGGAAGAGCATTGAAATAGTTCAGAAGCTTACGATGGCTTCAATAAGCACATGGGATGAATCGGGTGGATTCACCAATTTTTTGAAGATAAATCTGATCACTTGTCATTGGTAGAACAACTGACAACTATAAAAAGGGCTCCACAAGAGCAGATGACTGATTGTAATACACGTTTAAAAAAAATGTGGGATAGGATACCTGTTGCTATTAGACCAAGTGTTGATCACGCATTTTTGTATTATTCAAAGAGTTTGAACAGCGATATTTCTATCATGATTCAATCTATGGGAGGTACTACACTGCCACAATCATATACTATATCAGTAAAGGCAAAAGACAACCTTATCTAGGCAAGTAAAATCTTTCCTAGGCCTCCTATGCCTATTTTTTTGAATATACAGCCTAATATGCCTTTGCAAATGGCATCATTCAATTCATTGCCAACTGGTTGTAGGACTTTCTCAGGAGTTGCAACAGATTAAGCAAAGTTAGTAAAAGATCGAAAGCTTAATGCAAACATTCGGGAATGAATTGGTTAATCTAATAAAGCAACAGTTTCAGCCAAGGCAGCCCTTTTAAGCACAAAATTTTGCTTCAAATCAAGGATATCAGTAGCAGAATCAAGGCTATCAGTGGTAAAATTAAGGATATCAGCAACAAAACCAAGGTCAATCTTAGAATAGACAAAATATTCAAGGGTATAATGTTGGAAATAGACAGGATATAAATTAGAGGCCATGGAGACCTTACAATCCAACATCCCTTAATGTTGTGAATTTGGTAAAGGATATAGTACCTGTACCTACACAAAATAATATGACTGCCGAATACGGGTGGTGTTTTCCATGCAATCAGCCCCATAGTTAAGCTGCGTGTTCAAATGGTGCGATTAGTCAAGCTTCGATGGTACAAAATGCTATGAATATGCAGCATGCACCGAAGGCTAAAATAGAATAGCAACAAGGTATACCTCTTGCAGATGCTTCATTCCTCAACTAGCAAGGGGACGAGTTCTGTGGTCTAAATGGTGATGATCCTAAGATTGCTGTTTATTCCAGAAATAAAAAGAGAGTTCTTGACAACCAAAATATCAGTAATGACAGCAATACAAGTAATGCAACTGTTGTCGGATCATCTAAGCCAACAAACCAGCAAGTTCCACCAACAACTCTTCCACATTCCGATACAGAACAACAACAACAAGCACAACCTGCTCTTACAAAATCATAGCCTAAGGTACATACAACAATCTCTTTTAATGTTGTTGAAAATATGAAGAAAATGAACGTATCTATCAATATGTGGAATTCTTTGGCGATTCCTGGTCAAGTTGATATTTTGCAATCTGAATTGTCAAAAGGAGGTAGTGTTGGTGAAAATATAACAAGTGCTGTATTTACAAATAATGAAGAAAATAGCAGCAAACCAGCAATTCCAACTGTCAAATCTCCCCCCTTTTATGTCTCATTGATTATAGGTAACAATTTGGTTCACAATTGTATGATTGACAATGGAGCTACAAGCTTGGTCATGCCTAAAAAGGTAGCACACCAGCTAGGGCTGAAATATCAACCTTTGAAGAAAGGTGTAGTACAGTTAGATGGGTCATCTGTCAATACAATAGGTGTCATTAAGGATGCTAGTCTAACCTTACATCCATGTCTAAATTTCTCAATACTTCAAGATGTTTATGTCATAGATCTTCTTCTATACTTTGCATTATGTTTATCTAGGGATTTTACAACATTAAAAAAAATCATAAAATTCTTATTTTTGCAATTTTATACAATACTTATCTTTGCAACTTGCACATAATCATTCATGACAAGAAGCATTTAGACGTTGCACATTGAGGCTCAATTACTATCATAGACAACAGAGGCACCTCTAGATTAGAATTTGCAAGCCCAATTGCTTTTCGACTCTTCAAATTAGGAATACAAAACAACAAATTTGCATCTGTAAGACAAAACACTCCATTTCCCCAAATAACACATTTGATAACATTCTGCTCCCTACAGTCCTTGCCCATACATATTTGGGGCTGCTGAAGTTCCTTGTGAATGTTATATTGATAGACGAACCCAACTTACGCGTTGCTAACTTAACATATAACTAGATTATCTTAGAATCATCCATTATGATTACAACAGGCCCTCCAAAATAGGTTAGGCCATAGTTCTTGTTTTTGGTAGTACTGATTGTCTACAGCTTCCCATTCTGCCGCTACAGACATTGCCATAGGATATTTTGAGGTTTGGATAACCTCAACGACAAAAGCACTATTTAACAAATTAATTTCAATAACAAGCGTTGCATCTAAATTCAACATCTCAAATCAGTTGTCTAAGTTGTACTTGCATATCATAGTCCATACAAATTTTTTGCGAAATTGTCAGGCCATAGAATAGATTTCTTGTTTTCGGTTATACCAATTGTCTACAGCGTCCCATTCTGCCGCTATAGACACTGCCATAGGGTCTTCGGAGTTTTGGATAACCTCAATAATTATTTAACAAATTAGTTTCAATAACAAGCGCTGCATCTAAATTCAACATCTCAGGTCAATTCTCTAAGTTGCACCTACATATTATAGTCCATACGAATCTTTGCCAAATTGTCAGAGTCGATTATAAATTCACATAACTTTTACAAGCTGAATTCTGAATAGTATCTGGAATAAAACTCGTGTTCTGCATGAAGATTCAAAGTTTCATATAATAAATCACATTGCACAAAGAGCACGGTAAGAAAAAACTATTTGTTCTCACAACAATGAAAGCACAAACAATATCTTGAGTATGCGTTAGAAAAGAAATGCTAAAGGAATAATGATAGAGTGTCATCCGATTGAAAGAGGACACAAGAGCTACTCCATTGAACATAAACTGTCAATTTTGAGGAAGGGAGATTGCTGGAGTTAAAATTTCTAGAGACACAATGCCGTTAAAAGTATGAATACTTATTGTTGCTGTTTTAGCCATGTGGAGCTTCACAGTGGAAAAGAATCCATGTGCATGAAAAACTTCACTTGCCAACTCCCATTGGGAAAGAGATGTTAAATATTGACAGAGTTACTCTTCATTCATCGAAGATGAGCCTCAGGAAGACACAAATATCTGACACTTTTCATCGATTGAGAGGAGATAACATGGCGAGGAGCCTGAATGAAAGTTGCTCGATCGAATGAACTCCAAAACACTGTGACAGTTTAACAAATTACACTACTTCAAAATCTTTGATTTACTGAAAATGAAGGGGTTGTTCAACCTAAGAAATTCACATGACTTAAAATCTATCCATCCCAGCATCTTAAATTATTTTTTAACAAAGATCATAGAGAAAACAATGAAATCATTGAATCAAAGCAAGAAGTGTATATGCATGGAAATAAACTGACTAAGCATATAGATGCCAAGACATCAAAGGCTGCCAACAAACATTTAATAATAGAGGACCTACAACATCAAACATGAATCGCACAATCACAAACAAAGAAAGAAAATAAATTTCCAAGTAACACAACCACCAACATCGCAAAAAATGAAAGATACAAAGAATAGAACAGAAGACACGATCACTAAGACACGATGCATGTCACAGATATTTCATCAAGAAGAGTACATTTTCTTTTGTTCATCTTGAATTGGTAGAGTTTCAACACTTACATATAGAAAAAGCAATATAAAATCATAATAGATACATGAAAAGTGAAATGTCCTCTTTTTTTGGGACATTATAATTCTGTGTGGCTAGCTCACTTCGTCTAGTTTCGGGGGTGAAAAGGTTCTTTACGGGGTTCAGTTCGAGATTTGGCCTAGATATTTTCAATTCCAGACTCATCAGAGCAGTTTTGGCAGGTTGTCCAGATGCTTACTATTTTTAGTAAGTAATCAGAGCTCAGCATTTTCGGTACCTTAGTGTTGGGTTGGAAGCGTCTCGTTGAGAGCTTTCCAATGAGCTATTGCACACGCTCATTAGAGTTCATTTCGTCAATTATTTTAATGCCTGATGACTATATGGTTTATTGACTAAGTGACCATTTAAGTTCATTTAACTTGTCACATTATTTAAAAAAGATACTATGTTCACTTAAGAGACTAAAGGACAAAAAAGTTGCTTTATCCCACATTGCTTGAATGAGCGTGCATCTCATTGGGAAAAGTAATAAAGGTACAACAAGCTCCACATGAGAGGATATATGAAGATAATAATATTGAAGACAAATATTAGTCTGGGAGCTGGAAACAGTTGTTGCTTATTTCTTCTAGGACACAAACCCTTGAAGAAGCATTTGAAGGTTGGACGCAAATCTAGCTTTCTTACAGGTTCAATATACATTGCGAATCTGACTATTATTTCTGTTTATAAGATTGGATTATTGAGATTTTTGCATGTTATTGTATTGCTGTTGTATAATACAGTAACGTTATTGGACAATTATTTGTATTAATCTGTTGGTTTTGCTGTTGTAAAATACAATAATGTTATTGGAGAATTATTGGTATTAATCTGTTATTGTATTGCTGTTGCTGTTGTATAAACTTTTGAATATTGGGGAAATAAAATAATCTTTTCTGAGTTTCTTGTATGCAAATGTGCTGGTTAGAAATCGATTAAAGTTCTGAAATTTATAGTGAATAGTGGTTTACTGTTCAGATTTAATTCTGCACTTTATATCACGGGTTTTTGGTAAAATATCTGGAAAGGGGATATTACAAAAAGAGACTTTTCCTTAAATGGTGTTATCAAACCTAGCTCTTGCATTTAATGCCTAGAAAATTAAGATAAACAACAATAATGAATACCTAGAAAAAATGCAAGAGACGCAAAAATATCTTAGGAAAACACTTCTAGAATGAAGGGAAAAATCCAACCACACAAGAAAGATCACTTTATAGATATTAAAAATTCAAGTGTACAATGTCTTTCTCTTGGTATGATATATATATATAATACATAGAGAGAATTTTCACATTACAATTGAAGGTCTCTTTAACTTCCCCAAAACATAATTTTTTATTTTGAAATACAACTCTTCATAATTCCATGCCACAATGGATGTCGTATGACATGTCTTTATATTTAATATTATAATTTACCATCAATGTCCTTTTCAACTGAAGGTGACCACAATAGTATTAATGCCGAGAGATAAAGATCTCTATCGCAGCTACAATCTCTATAAGATATTCCACCATTTTGTCACCATCTCCATGAAACCAGCTTCTTGAAACCACACTTTGTCAAACTCGAAAGGACGTCTTAATGGGGGATCACATCCTTTTTAAACCAATAGAGCCATTGGAAAATGACACGAACTAGTTGCAAGAAGTATAGATGACTTAAAGATCAAAAGAAGAGAATCCCAGTTTCTTGCCAAAAGAAATAATCTAGTTTTTCGACTATATTAGAGAAGCCCTTTCTTCTACCGGTGTATGTAAATACCCCATTTCGGGTCTTCACTTCCCACATCCCATTCCTTGTTAAAAAGTTCTAGAAATCAGATTGAACATTACTCAAAATTCCATTCCCACTTCTCTTCTCCTCCAGCTCAAGGGTGGCATTGAAATCTCCACAAGGATATAAATCTCGTTTTCCTATTGCTCATAATATCTGAATGACTTTCCACACATCTTTTCCCCCCTAGTCTTAGTCAGGTTATATACATCGAACAAAAAGAGAGTGCACAAGTGCATCAATTAACTTTAACTAATTTCCAAAACTTTGATTGCGATATACAATCTACCTTCATTGTTCTTGGATTACATAAAAAGACTAGTCCTCTTGATGCCCCATTAGAACGAACAAAGGTACTAGACCATAACTTCTTAATACCAAAATAAGTCAGGTACTTCCTCTTGCTTGAGTTTTGTTTGCTAGCATTTAGCATCTAATTCCATGCGACAAAAGCACCTTTTCATTCAACACCTTTTGTTAGGGGCATTGCAACCCTTGACATTCCATGTTAGCATCTTCATTACTGTCTAGGATAGAACAAGTCCCTCTTGAGTCTTAACTTGTGTTGTCCTGCACTCTCTCACCACAAAATGTAGGTAACAGTACGAAACATTTCAACTTAGTTTCACATTTCTCTGAGTTTAGTTGATTATTTAATTGGTTAGTATTGATCAATCAATCAAATTCCAATTGATATAATGAATCTTTTTACTGAAGGCTTTCATCTAGTCTTTTTAGTTTTTCTGTTTGTCGAGCCTATGCTTGATTTTTGAAGCCTTCAACATCCTTTTTCTCAGTTTTGAGTGTATGTTTGTTGGTTTTTGGTCCTTTGGTTTTGCTCAAATCATTTCTTCTAGTTTTCCTTTCGATTTGGTATATCTTAGAGCCTAATCAGAGTTGGCAATCAAAAGATATAACCATTTTAGTGCCCAAAAATTGGACCTTTTACACGCAACTGCATGAATTAAAAATATTATGTCATATTTTTAAGTTAACATTCACTTTTTGAAAAATATAACATAAGTTCACTTTATGTTATGTTTATAAGTTAGTTTATCCTTTTAGTTTTCACTTAAATTAACTATAGTGCACTTTATCTTATATTTTTAAGTTGTGTTGCTTTTTAATTTTTTACTTAAGTGACTAAATTAACTATATTGTTTGATTTAATTTTTGAATTTTAATCAAATATCCTAGTAAATATTACTTTTAAAATGATATTTGCACATTATATACTAACTATAATAGTGTAAGTATCATTGGTGACCCATTTGAGTGATATTTCATTATTAATTAAATTGACATGTGCTTAATTCATCACTTAAGTTGTGCATAACATGTCTACAAGCACATTTTCATAAAAAATATGCAATTGCACCTAAAAGGTGTGATTTTGAATGAAAATGCCATGTAAAAACACATAAAACATGTTTTCTAAAATGTGCGATGACTCCCAAAAGGTGAGACATGCATATTACATATATCTTTTAAAATATACAATTGCACCCAAAAGGCGTGTTTTTTCCTTTTGACTCATTTTTGGAAGTTTTTAAAATGTGTATACGCACCTAAAAGGTGCATTTCTGCTTGTGACTTCCATTTAAAACATGCAATAGCACCTAAAAGGTGCATTTTTGCTTGTGGCTTCCATTTAAAACATGCAATAGCACCTAAAAGGTGCGTTTTTGTTATGGAGTCACTTTTGATGATTTAAAACATGTGATTGCATCTAAAAGGTGTGATTTGCATTTAAAACATGCTTATGTCCTCAAGAAACCCGAAATTGAAGATTCTAGGGCAAAAATCTTGATATTTTCCTCCTCCAAGAACATGTTTTTCGTCAAAAATGCTTAAATCTGTCCATATAATGGCTTGAAATCCATTACAAGGGGGGTGTTTTTGAGTTTTAATGCATATATGAATTTGGGGGTCATGATTTTGCATATCCAAATCAAAAATAAAAAAATTATATGCATTTGAACCACCTTTCTATGAAAAAAGCCTAGATTTGGGGCAGTTTTGATCACTTTTTGGCTCAAATAGAAGTTGTTCCGAGCTTTCAATCCACACACACACACACACACATATATATAAACACGTTTTTGTCTTTAGATGTCAAAAATACTTCATTTCATGCCCTCTATGAATCACATTTTTGCTAAAAACCAGAAAATTGCATTTTTTAATAAATTTTTATATGTTTTGAAGCCACATTTTTGTATTTGGATCCATGTATTAGCATTTGGGGAAGTCATTTTTGCGTATCCAAGCTAAAAGCGATGAATTTAGATGCATTTGTGAGCCACGTTTTTGAAAAAAATGGCCCAGATTTTTGCATTAAAAGGAGACATTTATGTTAAAAACACTCAAAAAATGACATTTCCAGCCCATATGTTTGGATCAATAGAGGTCATTTTTGAGTTTTAATGCATGGTATTGCCTTTGGAGACAACGTTTTTGGCATTCTCATGTCAAATTTGACCCTTCATTACTCATTAATATTTGTTGAATGGAAGTATGAAAAAGTCAAATTATTGTTTGAAAATCTGGATTTGGAGAGAATTGGTCTTCAAAGTCTATGATTCTTGCTATTTTGGCTCTATGGTCTCCAAGTGAACATTTTCAAACTTGCTCATCAATTCATGTTTATCTTGCTATTTAGATGCATATTTGTGCTTGAAGTTGCACACTTGTCCATATATATGCCATGAAAAGTGCATTTTGCCTTTAAATATGATGAAAATTTTCATTTTCATACTTTTGGTTATTTCCCAAATATCAAATTCGAATTTGCATTATGAAGTAACTTGCTTGTTGCCATGTTTGAGTCTAAGATCAAAGGTACTTGTTTGTTTTCGTTGTTTGTTTGCTTGCTTGCTTTCTCCTTTTTCTTCATTTGGAAGAAATTGCAAGTTCTTTCCCAAAGACTTGAGCATGTTTCACTTCACTCCACCTTCCACCTCTTCGTGAAAGTGCATCACTTCATTCCATATTCGCCATTACATGCCAAGGCATAATTCATCCATTCCTTTCATATGCAATTATACTTTAAGAGCAATTAAATGAAATTTCACTTTTCATGTCATGACACACTACATCTCATTCTCCACATGCGATTACATGCAATTGTAATGTTACCTTTCGCTCTTCAGAGAGGAAACAATCGAAAACAATGGTGTACTAATTATTGGCGTGTGTTTACAGACGTCGTATGGTATCAAGGAGGGATGCACAGGAGAGTCCATATAGTGGTATATGTTGACCAAAATCTTGTTGTACGGTGGCAAAATCAGGAATGGCCGTACAATCTTGAAGGAAAGATGCACGAGGTGATGTCTGTACGGGTGATCAAAGCGGTGGAGCCGTACGGTGGGAAGCAACAAGGCCTTATGGATGGGATGTGTGTGTGGTTGTACGGTGGGAATGTGCTCACGACAATCGTACAATAGAATAATGGAGGCCGTACGGTGGATTAATGAAGGTCGTACAGTGGAGTAATGGAAGCTGAGGGATGTACGATGAGCTTAAGACTGAACTTGGAGGTCGTACGATGTATGGTAGTGGCTGGAAATGGATGGCAGGAGTCTGTATTGGTGATGTACAAAGAGTGATTGCAAACCAATAGATAGTGTGAACAAACAACGAGATTTAATGCAGATAAAGAGTAAATGGAATTACAAAGGATAAGAGAGTAGATCAAATTAAACACAATGAATATTCGCAATATGATGGTGCTCTGACTTGCTAGATCTGAGCGAAGTGTTACGGGTGATTGAATAGGGTGAGGATTGAATACCACCAAAATCGGACAAAACCAAATAGGGAAGGTCTTTCACTTCCGAAATGGTGAACAACAGAGAACCCCAACAAGAATTCGCAATAGAAAGAAATAATCCAAATTGCATACTTACAACTACCTACAAGCTGTGCTTAAATACCCATCGGGTTAACTTTCCAATGGTGTACAAAGATAGCCGACAACTACACTTACCTATAGAAGCAAAACTAAAATGGGTTCGAGATATTTTACATTAATCGGCCCACTAACAAAGATTTGATAAATAATCTATTTTATGATGGGGATATTACAACAATCTCATCCTTCGTTCCCATTTACATGCATTTCCATCTTCTGAACCTAAATGCATGTTTGTTTTACATGTAATCCACTTTATGTGTAATGACATCCCGAGAACCCGTTTGTGACTAAAGGTCACACTTTTAAAGTCAAAAGCTATCAATTGCACGCATTTATATGCATCCCAACTTGCATTCTTGGCCATAGCCACGAAAGCTCATCATTGCCCACATGCAATCCATCTTCCCAAGCTCGACTTTGGCCCTTTCCATCCAAATACATATGCTGTCCGGTTCATTTCCAGCCATCATATGTGTTCCGTAAGTGTCGAATCCATACTTCGAATACCCACCCCTCATGGATTCGTCATTGTAACTCAAATCCCAAAGTTCTCAAGGATTCAATCTCATTGGAAGATGTTATCATCTTCATGTTACGGTACACTCTTCAAGATATGTCAAAACTTTTTCAAAAAGATAAACAAAGATATCCTGTCAAAAAGGCATGTTTTGATTATCAAGAAGTAGTAATTCATTTGACCTTCATTTTCCCAATGGTTGTTCGAGAACTTGAGTTCGTGTCGGAATGCGTCAAGCACTTTGTTTCACACAAAAAAAGAAGTTGCAGATGCTTGTCAGAAAGTTGTTCGAAGTTTACCTCCGAACACCATCAAGAAGTTTTTCAAAGTGTTAGAGACTCTAGAATGTGCCAATCTACAAAGGAGAATTCACAACAACTTGAACGAGAAAAAGCTTGATCACATCAAGTTTTAAAGTGACAATGAACAATTCATCAAAGTGAGTGAAAGACTATCAAAAGATTCAACATCATGATTATTAAGGTGAATGCAGTGGCAAGAAATACAAGAACTCCCGATCCTGTTATCATCCGGGATTGCATCATCAAGTACAAGGCCTTTGCCAACAATCTACAAGATTGATTCATTTAGAATCAATAAGCCTCAACACTTTCTTTTTCTTCTTCTTGCATGTTTGTAATATAAGAGGATGTATTACATGAAAATGTGTAATTACATGTAATACGATTTACACTATTTCTCTTATTAGTTAGACCGGGTCAAGTTGGTTGAGTTGCTCTCACTTTTTCCTCCATCTTTTCCTCAACTCCTTTGCCTATATAAAGGAGTGCCCCCTCATTGTAAAAATCATCTTTTGTTGTATGCAAGAAAGATCTACCACACTTGTGCAAGCATAACTTTGATTGTGTAGTACGAATTTGGGAGAAAAGTGAATAAAAGAACCAATTGAATTTGAAACTTTGACAAGAAGCAATTGTGATAAAGCAAATTGGAAGCTTTGGCTGTAATTTGTGCCTATTGTCTTTGATTAATGTTATTATTGTGTGTTCAATAATAGAGTGTCGTGAGTTAAGAAGCAATCAGAGCTGAAGCTTTGACTAGGAGCGATTGTGGTGATACATAGACTAAAAGCTTTGGTTGTAGCTAGTATTACCATCTTAAATTCATGAAAAATAGTTAGTATTCCCCTACTTTTGGAAATATTTGTGCCCCAATGGTAGAGGCTTTTCTTATAGAATAGATTAAAACAGGACCTAGAGTTAAACTGGTACACTTTCAGCTAGTCTTTGAGTTAGTGTTTGTGTATCGGTATCACGATTTCTAGCTATTAGATAGAAGTGTAGTTAGATATTTCATGTTGCCAATTACTCGCTTCGCGGGTAAGTGGAAACTTTCCTGAAAGCTAAGACGAATGAATATTGGTAACACCCCTCATAAATCTTTCAACTTCTTGCTTACCTTGAGTTGATCCAAGGAATAGTGAGAAGGGGGAGCCTTCCCTTTAATATAAGAGAGACTTTGTCTCACACACTGTGGCTGGTCTACCTATTTTGTCACTAGATTTACCCAAAATTGTCAGTTGCAAACTATCCTTCCAACAACTTGGTCTTCCATATTGCTAACCATTTACAAAAGCTCCTAATTAGTTTGCCTTTAGTTCTTTTGCATCCCTTATTTGTTTTTTGGAAATTTGTCTTAGTTTGACTTAGGTTCTTTTCTTCGAAATTCCCTCCCCTTCTAGGACCCCAAAAGGATCTGCTACCCCATCCTCTTCTACTTGCACTTTCTTAATTCTTGTTGCCTCTTCGTGGATGGGTGAGACATGAATATCTTTAAAAATCATGTCACTTTGACTTGATCGCTCATCCCAACTTGTATTTGAAGGATCCTATAGAGAGTTAGAATAATGGACCTCTTTCTCACCTAGCGGCCTTAGAGAAACAAAACAATCCTCCTCCTTTGGACCTTCACTACTCTTCTCAGTAGCCCCTTTATTATTTTGCTATTTGTCTGGGTTCATCTTCTCTCAAACTCGACTGCTATACATGCTACTAGATTATCTTGTTCAATATCCAAATCCTTCTGTCCATTATCCTCAATATGTGCTTCTTGGCTTTGAATCAGAATGTCTTTCTTTAGGTCCATCATGGGAGGGGAGAAGATCCCATCATTTAAGCCTTTCCCCCCATCAACAAAGGGATCCATAAGACTCTGCCTCTAATTAGTTCAATTTTATCCAACTTGTTGGACTCCGCCTATCCTCCATCTGGATCCAAACCACCCTCGCTCCTCGCTTGTTTTTCGAACACCATTGCTAACACCAACTCCATTTAATCAACTTCATCTGCTTTCAGAAACTCCCCTATCTTATTACCTAAGATATTTAGAGTTTCCAGATTCCATTACTCATGGAACAAATCGTACAAGATTACCCAAATTGGGATTTCATCTATTGAGACTTGCTTTGGGTTAAAGTTAGGGAATCGACCTTTGATAAAAACTCCAATATCCCTGATCAGAAACGACCCCTTGTACATTATCCTTTGTTTCTCCTTGGCATTACCAATATTGACAAGAAAGAATTGGTTTGGAAGGGCTTTCAGAGCGAAGTGCTTAACTCGATTTTCATCACATTGTTTGTGGATCGAAGGGTAGTCAGGCTATCCATCTCCACTCTTTATAAAAGCGCCCTCTCTTTGCATAGGGTAACTGAGTCTCTACACTCATCTGCTTCAATGCGAACAGTGACAACCCAAATTTGCACCATTTCTGGTTTTTCCTTTGTGACCTGAGATTTGTGAAGAGGGTTTTTCTGGCCTCCATTCCCAATGAATATCCAATAGCTTCTAAACAAGAATAAAAAAATTGGAGTCCAATAGCTTCAAGAGTCTTAATCATATTGGAGTATCAGAAAGTGATTCACATTTTGGGTTGAGGATTCCAAGGTTTCAGCACAAACAGATGATTCTAATGGCTCCATTGATTAACAGAAAGAAGTGTCTGATGATGTCAAATATTGTCAAAAGCCACTGCAAAATGATTTCCTCGCATAGGTGTATATTTGGAGATTGCTATCTAAAATAGGATGCTATGAATTTGCAGTCTATTGATGTAGCTCATAGCGAAATAAGCTTCATTTTCAGGTACTTCTCTTATTGTTTCCTCTCCAAGAACTAGTGTACAAGTGTTGGCACATTGCTGTCCGGGTTGTTGGATAAAGCCCGAAAACCATCATATTTCTGCCACACCTCCTTCCAGCTCAAGAGTTTTCTGTCATATATTATGATATCTGCAAGACATTTGATACCTTTTGCTGCCCAACTCCGATAGAGCATCCTTGCAGTAAGGCTAAAGGTTTGTCACCATGCCTTCAGCTCCACCGCACAGACCTTTCACCACATATCAATTTGTCCTCATTGATGATGCTGTTATCTGTTACAAACTGTCTGTCATATTCCCCACCTTTAAAGCCATATAGCCTTGAAGACATTCTATTCTGCTACCTTGGCTCAGAAGTTACGAGATAAAATATCACTCATATGCAAATCTTCCATGCAGATCCTTTAATAGGGACAGCTCTTGCAAGACTATTTCTAATTAAGATCTTCCAGGGTTCCTCACCTTGGGTAGCTCTTAGAAACTGGCCACTGATTTTATAGTTTTATCGTTGGAATCAATGAGTTCTCAAATGTATCTATTAAACTCAAAATTGGGGCATTGGTTCTCTTGTGAACTTTTGTTTGTATGTGGTAATACAATAGTAGTACGTCCTTTGTGAGTTGATTTCAATTTCTATGTGAAGTATTATGTAATAAGCTCAAGGTTGACTTAATTGGCATGATTCCGTATAGCATTCCTCAGTCCTTATGATAAATATAATCATAATTGATATGCAGCCTTGTCAAATTTGTAATCAATACTAATGCCTTAAGTCACTGATCTGACAGGCTAGCTGTACATTGGAAGCAGGTGTAAAGATTTATTCGTTTCGAGTTGACTCAGTTTACTCTGAAGTGTACAAGGTTCTTGGAGGGCTTAATCGTACAAATGGCATCGAGAAGGAACTAAATGGTATGTTTTCATATTTTTCCTTTTAATATGCACTTTGCAATGCTTTGTTTTCTTTGGTTTGAACTACTGCTCTGTAAGATCATTAAAAATTGATGTTTCTGCAGTTTATCAGTAGGCTTTCTTCTTGTTTTCTGAGTGAGCTCAGTGCTGAAGAAAATAACTTTAGAATGGGAGATGACCAGAGTTGAACTATTAATGAAAACTGCCCTCTTCATGCAACTTTTGAAATCTCGGTCAGTATTATGTGGTGTTGATTGATGTATGAAGCTGGGAAAGGGATTTAACATCAATTGGCTATTTCAATGACTGGTTGGAGCTTATTTATGCAAGTTTTATTGGAAAGATTCCAGAAATTTGCAATTTTTATGCTGTCAACTGCCAATAAACTACATGGAGGATTGCAAATTAACTTACCAATCTATATCTATAAGTTCAATGAAGTTGAAATATGCCCTTTTGATCTGGAAATGAAGTTTCTGGATGTTTTTTTGTTTGATTTCTAATTTTAAGCACTTTCCTGATTTTTTTGTTTTCCGGCAATTTTCTGGTTTTCTTGAAGTTTTTAAATATTGGAAATAATTTGCAAGAAAAATAACAAGAAACAATTTCTGAATACTATTTAAATTAGAACTAAAGAAACTTTCTCTTGATTGCAATAAATGCATTTGAATGTGCCCTTCCCCTTCAGCACCTCAGGCCAGGGAATGTTCATCAGCAAATG
The DNA here is from genome assembly GCA_028749045.1 of Cupressus sempervirens. Classification (NCBI taxonomy): domain Eukaryota; kingdom Viridiplantae; phylum Streptophyta; class Pinopsida; order Cupressales; family Cupressaceae; genus Cupressus; species Cupressus sempervirens. Next base: position 321,762,163 of record CM053791.1, read on the forward strand.
ATATCAGTAGATCTGAAAAATCTCCTAACAGCAACAAATCAATGTGTCACAACTCTTTAATACAGAGTCATAAGTTTGATTCTTTTAAACCCTCGGATGGCCAGACAACCCAATTCAATCATCCAGACCGGATGAAAAAGTTGCTGATGAAAAATGCTATAGCTTATCGTCTGTACAATATGATCTTATTGAAGAAGTTTCCTGATCTGACTGTTCTGAGACGATGTAACAAAGCCGGAGTGCTGTAATTTGCACCAGGAAGGTGCGGCTGGCTGGAATGTGAGTGTTGCTGCTATAGAATGTCTCAATTGTCTTGGATTGGCCTCCAGATTCTGAAAATGACAAAAAATCCCTGCTCCTCCATTGCTGCAACCTCATAAATGGATCCGTCAACTGATTTTATCTGAATGAATTTAACGATGCTATCCTAAATCCTTTGAAATAAGCATAAGTGAGATCTCTGTGTGAGGTTTCCTGCGCAGCAGCCCTTGGGTGGTCTTTCACACTCGCATGCCACTAAATGAGAGAGAAATTTGCTGTTTTCATAGTTGACAGTTATCATGACAGGTCAATTTATTTATTGGATGCAGTTTTATCTTCTGTAATATAAATTTGTTAGTCATTCAAATGTCTTTCTACAATTTCTGACATGTCTGTGGAAAATAAGGGCAATGCCTGGAATCTGGACAAGCTGCATTGGCATAACACATCTACTTGCCAGTATTCTTTATCATATCCCAACACCGTGGTAGCTATTATCTATGCTATTGCTGATCTTTGTGGGTGTCACACAGTCCTTACTTGCTAATAGTTATTCACAATGCTCTTGGAATAGCAGGTTTGGAAGTTCTCAGTTTAATTCCAAGCTTGGTCATAAGGTCTAGTACCAAGGGTATAAAAATTAAACAGCACTTGTGTGTGCATGTTTGGAAGTTCTCTTTCTCTCCGTCCTTTATAGTTTGCTCCTGCTTGGTAATGTTCTTTGTTGTATCCTTATATTCTCATTGTCATCATCTATCTTTTTGCCAATCTTTATGATTGTCACACCTGCCTTAATTGTTGTCTATAATGCTCTTAGAATAGGTGGTTTGGCAGGGCCTAGTTTACTCTCGATCTTGACCATGAGGTCCAAGCACAAGGGCTGCAACAGTAGAACATTAATTGTGTGGGCACATCTCTCTCTCTCTCTCTCCCCCTCCGTCCCCCAACCCCTCACTTCCATCCCCAGCTGCTTCCATTGCATAAACACATTCTTGTATCTGCAGGCATGCAAGTCTCTCTCTGTCTCTCTCTCTCCAGTGCCTCTCTCTCCCTCTCTCCCTCTCTCCTCCCTATGTACACATATTTTTGTATGAGCAGGGGTGCAAGTGCCTCTCTCTCTCTCTGCCTCTCCCCTGCTCCCTGCTTCTTTCCCTTTAGCTCCATTTGCCACCACCTGATGGCTCCTGCATACAAACATTCTTGTGTGTGCAATAGTGCAGGTGACTCTATCTTGCTCACTATTAGTGGGCTCCCCACCCCTACTCTCTCCACTTACCACTTGCATACACACAATCTTTTATTTTCAGGCATGTAAGTGCCCATGCCTTTGTGTGCTACAGTGTGCTCCTGCTTGCCAACGTTACATGTCATATTAGCAACATGATTTCTACCATCTATACTGCTGGTTATCTTTGTAGGCCATGCAGGCTTAACTATTAGTTAAAATGCTTTTGTAATAGGTAGTTAGGAAGTACCCAGTTTATGCGAGGTCCAACCCCAAGGGATGCAAAAATTGGATTATACTTGAGTTGAAAATTTAATTGTAGGTGTCTTGTGCTATTGGGTACTGTAAAACATAAGGTATTGTTTTCTTTTTATGAGTTTTATGCAGGCTTAACTATTATCTTGCTCAAAATTAGTGTCCCCCCACCTCTCCTCTCTCCACTTACTGCCTGAGTCTACCCCTTGCATACACACATTGTTTTGTGTGTAGTCATGTAAGTGCCCATGCCTTTGTGTGCTACAGTGTGCTCCTGCTTGCCAATGTTACATGTCATATTAGCAACATGATTTCTACCATCTATACTGCTGGTTATCTTTGTAGGCCATGCAGCCTTAACTATTATTTAAAATGCTTTTGTAATAGGTAGTTAGGAAGTACCCAGTTTCTGCGAGGTCCAATCCCAAGGGGTGTAAAAATTGGATTATACTTGAGTTGAAAATTTAATTGTAGGTGTCTTGTGCTATTGGGTACTGTAAAACATAAGGTATTGTTTTCTTTTTTATGCATTTTATGCAGGCTTAACTATTATCTTGCTCAAAATTAGTGCCCCCCCACCCCTCCTCTCTCCACTTACTGCCTGAGTCTACCCCTTGCATACACACATTCTTTTGTGTGCAGGCATGTAAGTGCCCATGCCTTTGTGTGCTACAGTGTGCTCCTGCTTGCCAATGTTACATGTCATATTAACAACCTGATTCCTACCATCTATACTGCTGGTTATCTTTGTAGGCCATGCAGGCTTAACTATTATTTAAAATGCTTTTGTAATAGGTAGTTAGGAAGTACCCAGTTTATGTGAGGTCCAACCCCAAGGGGTGCAAAAATTGGATTATACTTAAGTTGAAATCTTAATTGTAGGTGTCTTGTGCTATTGGGTTCTGTAAAGCATTAAGGTATTGTTTTTTTTTCATGCGTTGTATGTCTGAGGACAAGATAATGGCTTTCAAAGTCGAGCTTTATTTCCTTTTAAATATTCATAATTGCTCTTTTTGTTGTGTCTGGTTGTTCGTGATCAACAACTGACCTTTTGCACATATATACATGCACAGTTCATAGTTTCATGCAAGAATCAAAATGTACAGGGAAACACCTTGCGTCCCTTAAATGGAAGTCATCTATAATGGTACAAAGTTTGGTGAAGGGCAATGTTTACGATGAATTACTACTAACCAACTTCAGTAGTTGTGAATTGTTATAGTTCTATGATAATATCATAAATGTTATCTTTAGCTTCTTTCTTTGCTCTAGATAGTGCGTAAATGTAATATATACTAAATGTCATTTATCGTGGTCAGTTAAATCCTCATGTTTTTTAGTTTTATTGTTTTTCTCTTGCAGCATTTGTGCATGCATTTTATGGCATGTTAATTTATGTTTTTTATAACAAATTTTACTTGCTAATCTAATTCGAATATGGTGCTTTTCCAATTCGTTTTTCAATAAAACATTTTTGGTTACAAAACCTGCAACAATGTCATCATAGGAAATGGAGAAGAAGGAGAACTTAGAGATGTGGAGGAAGATGAAATGAGGAAGGAACATCCTAAGAAGGTCTCTGTCCTTGGGTTATGGGTGTTTGGTATGTATGAATGATGCTTTGTTTATGAGTCGGAATTTTTTTTGTGATATTTCCGTTATTCCGCAGACCCCAGCTTCATCGGCTTCTTTGGAACCTTCATTTGAGATGCTTAACATAAAAAAGTTTGATGGTACACTTACTTTCCTTGGAAGCATATTCTCTCTTCTTTTTCAGTATAGTTGTATGTATTTTCAAACTATGATCAGAACATAAGGATTGAAGGTCTTGTTAACTCTTCGATTGATTTGGACAAGTTCTGATTAATATATTTGTAGTTGCATTCACGGTCGACCCTTTATACCATCAAACTTCTGCACAATTTGATGAGGGAGGAGCCAAGGGTCTTCTGTTCAATACACTAAGTGTGTATGATGATTTCCACATTGTGTTTGACTCTTGGGATGCCCCAGAGAAGAGTATGAAGTCATCTGCAGCAGAAAATACAGAAACATCATCCCTGATAGACCTTTCTTTAATGAAAGGTATCGCTGGACCTACTTTGTATTGCAAAATATAAATTACACTCATGTTTTCATGCCAAGTTTGCAACTTGACTAAATTAATTTTGTTATCCAGATATTTTTCTGCATTCATTGGCAGCACTGCACGATTCAACAGAAATTTCACCCACACTTAATGGAATTGTTAAGCTGCTGGATGATCCCTATGACTATGCTGCTCAAGATGCATCAGCGAAACAACATGAAAACACAGATTTTGATTTATCTTGTGATGATGAAGTTACAGATGAAGGCAGGCCTCAATATTTGGAAAACAACTTTACAGCTGATGGAGACATTAATGATGGATTGGATAATGTGATCCCAGATTCAGCTTCATGGGGTTCTTTTGCTCCAGATAGTCACAACCATGAGGTCCAATAAGCTTTTAAACAATAGCATTCTAACCCTATTATGTGATTTCTTTATTGATTAAAACGTGCTTCTTTAATGACAGTTACTGTTTTATGCACAATCAATTTTCAATTCTATTTTTCAGGAAAAACCCAATGAATGTACAGAAGAATATGCAGTTAATGAGGATTCTTTAGGCGAGAAAACAGTTGATTTTCTAGTACTGGGGATGGGTATGCCCTCTAGCAAGAATGCTTGGGCAGGGCCAGAACACTGGAAGTTACATAAATCAAAAGGTAAGGACTAGCACAGAAATCCCATATTTTATGTTCTTCCTAATTCTGTATTTTAACATTTGTTTCTGAATAACTCAATTTTGATATGCTTGTAGATATTAAACAAAATACCGAGGCTCAAGATGATTCATCCTTGAGTGGAAAGAAGACTGGAAAAGCGAAAAGAGAACCATTTTTGGTTGATTTTATGAATTCGCAGGATATTGAAAACACTGCATTTGCTCCACCCAAAAATCAGCGGTCCTTGCTTCTGTCCCCGAGTAATTCTTATATTGAAACTATTCTCCCAGAAGACTGCCATTATCACCCAGAGGAACTTATTAGGCTATTTGTATTGCCTTCCATATTGGTAAGCCATATTCTTTGTAAATACTCTTGATTTTTACCTCCTTATAGAGAGGCAATGAAATGTGGCTCATCTGTATGCCAAAAGAACCTTCAAGATTGATCTTTAACTTCGGTGTCTTGAACTGTAACTATTTGTTATTGTATTTGCAATTTTGCAGTGCATTCGGAAGAGAGCAAGAAAAGAAAATGGTACATTATATATCTTGTTACTGGGACCAGTATGATTTTTAAGCGTTTGATACCTCCAGGAATCATATGTATATTTCTTATATTTATTAAAAGGAGTTTTCTAATGTTTGTTACTAACAATGCTACTTGCAGATGATTCCATGGAAAGAAATCATAGCTCCGAAGCATCATTTATGTGTGATAGTGGAGACTTTCATAATCCTACAGGTGATAACTGGGATAATATACATGATGAAAGCGATGTTGAAGATTTGAGCAATGGTAACATGGTTGCTCAACCTCGGAAGGTATGGTTTGCAAGTTACCGTGTCTTCTTTACAGTAATATCCATTTCACTTCTATTTGTTCTTCAGCATAATCAGCACATAATGTGTTCAAAAATGTGCTTTAACTTTATATATGTTTAGTATATCTAGTGTAACATTTGTATATACTATTATCAACCGTCATTATTTATGGAAAAAATTGAATGAAGAAAAGGCAACAAATGTAGGGAAGAGTCCCAAGACTGAAGTTTAGGCTAACTTTTCTCGAGTGATTTAGGTTAATATTGAAGAGCACACAAGAAATGCTGAAAGGGGGTGGGGTGAATCGGTATTTCAAAACTTTTGAACTTTTAATGTATGAAACCACTTGAAACATAAAGATAACTCATCAAGATGCAAACCCTAAAATTCTTGTGGAAAACAAGACCACAAAATACTTTAACTTTCATTAACAAAATGATCACCAATCCAGTTTACATTAGTGAGCATCGACTCACAGAACACCAACTCTCCTTGAAGCACCAACTCTAAACAACTGAAACACCTACTCCAGTAGCTGAAGCACCAACCTCAATTGAACACCTACTCAAAATTACTGAAATGAAACAATTCCCGAATTTAGAAGACAGGAGCAGCACATAATTCTTCAATAACAGAATGAACTGGAGTTCTCTATCAAAAATCATTTCCTCAACCCCTTAACCCCCTACATTAAAAAGACTACACTGCCTGTAATCACACAGTCACAAACTTTCTCTTACCACTCAGCTGGTCACCTTATTCAATTCCAGTCATATGTTAGCAATTAACACACTTAACGAAAGAAACAAAAACATTAGCCTCAATTAAAAATAACACAGCATTTGAACACAGCTAAAAATACACCTGAAATCCCTTTCTAGAAACTTGACTGCCCAGCAAATTATTCATAAACAGACATTCACTCCTATGCTCTATCCAACTGCAATAGAAGCTATGCAATCATTTATTTGACTGTTTCACCAAAAAATGGATCCATTACTTGTCAAATATGCTACGTTACCAAATTCGGTGGTGGACCTAGGTATTCGGAAACCGGTTTGCTCAAAAGTCTGGTCCATGTTAGATTCAGCCAAAATTTTTCCACAAAGACCGAAATTCTGTGGAAATTCTTGTAGAAGAACCTGGGCAGAATTTAGGTGAATTTTGGGCAGCTTAGTTTGCAACCGAGGAATCAAGATGGAATTTTGCAGAATTTGGATGGCATTTGGTCCAAAAACACCCTTTGTTGACTTTTTAAAAAGTTTTCTTTTAATGCCGAATTAGGTCTATTCAACCCTCCAACCCTAAGACTGACCACTAAAAAAATAAAAAGGTTGTTTTATGTCATTTGTACATTTGTGAACTAAGTGGTGTATGAACTTATTTGTTGCTGCACACACACACATATACATACATACATATATTCTTGCATGAACGAGCCCAAAATGAATGCCAACGTAATTTAATTAAAAAAAAAAAAACAAATTTTCAAACCCAAATCTTAACAGGAAACTTAGGCAGTAATCTGTAGTGTAATGCAAATTACAAAACTGATTGATTGTATGAGCATGCAATTTTTGTAAACACTATTTGTGCACTTAGTTTTAGCAAAGATTACTTTTATGCCTGAATTTTGGGCAGCTTAGTTTCCAACCGACGAATCAAGATGGAATTTTGCAGAATTTGGAGGGCATTTGGTCCAAAAACACCCTTTGTTGACTTTTAAAAAAAGTTTTCATTAAATGCCGAATTAGGTCTATTCAACCCTCCAACCCTAAGACTGACCACTAAAAGAATAAAAAGGTTGTTTTATGTCATTTGTCCATTTGTGAACTAAGTGGTGTATGAACTTATTTGTTGCTGCACAAACACACGTATACATACATACATATATTCTTGCACGAACAAGCCCAAAATGAATGCCAATGTAATTTAATTAAAAAAAAAAAACAAATTTTTAAACCCAAATCTTAACAGGAATTCAAATAATGAGGAATTCAAATAATGTATATTGTTTTTGTTTTATTCGTTGAAGTTAATGAGGAATTCAAATTATTTTAACTTTTTAAAAATAAATAGATAACATCACACATATATCGGTCATTTATATACAAAATCATTTAAAAATTAGTATCCACGATCATAATTAAGTTGAAAACAACAAAATGGATATATCATTTTTTTAATTTGTCTAGCATTAGGTATACAAAGTCATAATACAATTTACATCTCCAATATTTGTCTTTTAACCATATTTACGCATTTGTTCCCAAACCACCATAAACCAATACTGCGATTATAGCAATTAGAACACAAATAATACATCGTTGAAACATGATTTCAACTTTTGCCGTGGAAGCAATCTCCTTGGCAGCAGTATCTTGAATGTTGCACAATTTGCAACCATTCCTTTCATCTTCTGTATAGTTACATGCGGTTGAGGTAGATGGGCCATCCTTGGCCCACTGAAAGAAATTGCAGCCATTATCCCCCTGCCTTCCAAAACTACATAAGTGCTCGCCACAATAACTTAGTGCATAAAAAATAAACATTAAAAAAAATAGTAACAATCTTTCGACTATTTGGACAACAAAAAAATTTATGCCTAGGATTATAGTCTATGCAGCATATGCACTACATATATCATGCTTGACTTCCCTTTTATCAACATTGATATTGTGAGCCTTACTCATGCTTGGATCTATGTTTTGGATGCTCTTACATATGACATCCAAACAAGTAGCCATGCTTGGCTTCTTCCTCTTTTGCCTCCATGCTGTTGGCATAGAAGGATTTGGTTTTACGAATGTAGTAGAATTGTTTGATTGAAGGAACTCTTCATTAAACTCAGTAGTATTGAAGCCCCCATCCATAGGTGTCTTGAAACCCCCATAATTGTCAAGATCAACATCCTCTTCAAATAGCTGCCCATCTGCAGTCTCAGTAGGTGTTGCTGCTGCATTTTCTTCAGCTATGTCATTCCCAAAAATGATTGCTAACTCATTGAAATAGAAGAATGACTGCCTCTCGTACACTCTAGTATTTTTGAAGCAAGTTCTCTACATGATGGAAAAATTAAGGAATTAGATGTCTTTCGTTACAATTGATTGAGAGATAATGTACTGACATAAAAATATTGTCTAGAGAACATTACCTTCAGCAACTCGTCACATACACTATCCTCGGCATCCACACATTGAGTCGTCTCATTCCAAGTGAAACCACTCATGTTTCGCAGCTCTTTTATAATTCTGAAACCTTGTTTCCACGTCTTTAATTTGTTTTTAAAGTTGTCCTTTCCAAGATTCATATGCATATCTTCATTGAATTTCTTTTGTATTGCTGTCCAAGCTTCTTTTTTAAAGCCCCTGCTTTTCTGCCTAATTGAATCTGCTCAAAAAGAAAATTGAGTAATTTTCGTTCCATCTCTCTTTCCCACACCACTTTGGCATTTTTAGCCGAAGTAGCAACCGCGGTCACAGGTCCTCCTCATCCATTCTTGTTAACAGATTGGTGAATGACATTTGCAGCTATCAATGGGTAGCTGTAGAACTTCCAAAAACCAATCAGCATCTATGATATGTCAAATAGTATAAAAGAGTAGAACTTCCAAAAACCAATGGTTAGCTATACAATACTACTCTATAATATGTCAATAGTATAAAAGGGTATCTAGTAAAATAATAAAAATATAGCCACCATGCTACACTGGAAAGTTAGCTTAAGAGCAGCAAATTCAGTAACAAAGCTAATTAGAGCAGCAACTCCAGTAAGAAAGAATAATAAGGAGACTTCCAGTATAGCGAGGCCCATTTCCAAATGTTCAGAACCATATAAACCAAATAGAATCCACAATGATCCTAGTGATCAGTCAAAGGTAATATCACTATGATATTTTTAGTAAAAGAAGTGAATATATTCAAATTTTAAGTAAAAAACATCTGAAATTTCTGGCCATCACACTAACAATACTGAAGTTCTACTTTACCTATCCCATTATAGTTTACATTTTCTGTGGACTTAAATCCTCGTGGTCTTAAATAAAAAAAAAATTGTATCCAACTTTAAGATTGGCATCTGCAAACTGATGAACTAGATGTAAATACCCTGGAGACAAAGGCAATAACTATTTCGACAGTGAGAATTTAGTATTTGACCAATTACAAAAATGGTTTCAGTTACAATAGTATTTGACTTGCTTTAATCCTAATTTGATTGTGATGAATATAAAATTTAAATCCCAGATACAGCTTTGCAATATGAAGGTGATTTTGCACATTGAAATGTAAATTACAATATGACATAAATTGGAAAGGGATATTGAATATATTCCAAAGCTGACTAAAAAGTAAGAAGTATCACCAAACATCAAGAAATCTGAAAAAACAAACCTGGAGCCACTAATCAGAAGAAAAAGGAGTCATAATAGATTAGTTTCAAGATTCCAAAAACGTGTCTTACCAAACTAGTTTATAACAGGCTAGTTTCAAGATTCCAGCAAACGTGTCATAACAGACTAGTTTATAACAGACTAGTTTCAAGGTTCCAGCAACTATGTCATGATAGACTAGTTTCAAGATTCCATTAGCATTGAATGATACAGAACAATCATGAATAGGTTATGATCCATGACCAATATACTAAAAAGTGCAAATGAATGTTAATGTTTTGCAATACAACTAAGTTCTAGAATTGTAGTCTTCCCACATCCTTCGGGCTATTTCATCTTGAAATTTACCCCAGTCATCTCTATCTTGCTGATTCATTCGATAAGTATCAAGAATCAGCACATTTATCCCAGCAACGATCATCATCCTCTTCAATATCCTATTTGGATGGAAGACCATCCTCCATGGTAATGAAGTTGTGTAGTATGCCGCATGCCACAACAACCTTTGTTTGGGTAAATATACTATAAGACATCTCACGCTTCAAGATAGGAAAATGTTGCTTAATATACCAAATGTTCGTTCTATCACATTCTTAAGTGAGGAGTGGTGGTGGTTAAATAACTCTTGGGGAATGTTGATCGGGTTTGCTCTACAAAACTCATTTAGGATCGGGTTTGCTCTACAAAACTCGTTTAGGTGGTAGCGTTTACACCGATAAGGGGCAAGAAATCCTGTTACATTTGGATACCCAACATCAACTAAATAGAATTTGCTTACACAAATGGAAATAAAGATATAGTCAAACTACATCATAAAAGTTTTGAATTAATATAATCATATTAAATATGAATTAATATACCAGGAGGAACCACAAGTGAATCTGCTCTAGACGAAGCTGAAGCAAACACCTGACTATTTGCTGCAGACCCTTCCCAACCAGCAAGAATGTATTGAAACTTATAGTTGAACAAACACATTTTGTGACAAATTGCCTTTTCTATTGCGATATTTGGCTTTAATGTCCACATTGACAGTAACTAGCATATGGGTTCCATCAATTGTACCAATTCAATCCTATAGCAAGCAATATTAATTTCTAATATAAATTAATAATCATAACTCTCTAGCAATGAAATACATGCCACTAGGATATTTACCTTGAAATACAGATTAAAACAGTCCTTCCCAGCTATTTATGGAGGTGTAGTTGCAACAGGTGGTAAAAGATAATCACAATGAAGCGCTAAGATAGCCTTTAGGACCTTGTGGAAGTGTTGACTCGCTGTCTCTCTTGAGTGACCAAAGTTATGGCCAATCTTTCGATTCCTTAGATTGTGGTCAAGGGTGTGGAGGAACATCACTATTTGTTCTTCCAATGTTATGTTTGTCATATCTTGAATGCTCCCTTTTTGCCTTAGAATAATGGCCAAGCGAAAGAAGGCTACTCTACTCATGTGTATTTGGTCGTGGCAATCTATGTTATTGGAATGAATAATATGTTTATAAAAAGGACATGCAACTCTTCTTCGCTTATGCCTACGTCTTCTAGCCTCTTTTGAAGATGCTACTATGTATACTGACAGTGTGGCAAGCAAAACAAGTATTTGCATGATCTTGATCTTCCTAACTATGGCTCCATGAACCTCAATATCATCAATAGGATCCATCGAATGAATGGAGTTACTATTGGAGTCTTTTTTTGCAATCTCCATGAATAGCATTTGATACTGATGAGTGATTACTACCAACATGGAAACAACTTGGAAACATTCAAAATTTCCATTTTATTGATGAGTGATTACTGTCATATTTACTGCCATTAAATATTACAAAAAGTAAACACAGCAAACTCACAAAGACGACACTCACATAATATAGAAAAAATAAATCACACATTTGTGCTAATGTATTTCAAACGCACAAAGAACCTATAATTGCATGGTAACACATGATGTTAGGGCATGGCACTGTTATGATATCAAACAACCTGGAATTGGGAAAATGTAAACGGAATTAAGAAAATGAAAATATTCAAAATTTCTATTTAAATATGAAAATGAATTACATATTTATGAAGAACATATTTAAATTTGGAGACATTACTTGCAATTTAGTTTTTTTCCCTCTGAAATCTGCCTTTCTAGCTGCTGGAATGACAGCAGAATCAAATGAGCTCTTCAATGAAGCCACTTCCTGATTGGATAAAAACTAAAAATATTATTCTACAATTCAAAAAATAAGTTGAATTGAAAAGCATTCATGAACATATAATATGGAAAAATATTGTGATATACCTTATAGATGAGAGTCGTAATTATAAATTATAATTATTGTTGATAATGTCAAAAACTACTAGAAACACTGTTATTAGCCCAAATTAAAATGGCTGAAATCTAAGTTATGAAAATAGAGATATAGAGCAACTTGAAAATAGTGTGCAACATGAGTCTCCCTATAGGGTACTAGGTATCTTGGTCAACATGAAAATAGTGTGCAACGGTGCAACCAGATAGTCTCCCTATAAAGGTACTAGGTGTGTTGGTCATAAAGACTTTTTAAATATACCTTACAAATCTTACTATTGCTTCTTATCAAGGACGTCCCTTAATTGCAACTAAAACCGACAAAATCTCACAATTATGTATGATCTATACTAGGTAGGCTGACAATTAGACGCTAAAAGTTATTGGTGGGCATTTAGAACCTAAAAGTTGAAATGATGATATAAAGATGACAATAATTTATAGAAAAATCACAGAAGATGATCTGAAATTTATGCACGATTTCAAGTAAATGAAATAGCAAACTATTGATGGATCTACAAGGGGGAAATGAACAAAAATACAAAAGAACATGAGCATGCCCATCATTTAAACGTGAATCAAAAGATACTGCAGTTTCAATTGCCTCGATGGCTGCACTAGTTGTAAAGGTAGTTACTCTCCGCACACCCTTCGCAATTCCTTCTTCAGATACAAAAGAAAATGCATTTGCTTCTCGTATATTTCACAAGTGTGTACCTAAAAATTTCAAGATGTCTATAATATATTTAAAGAGCCAATTTCAAGTCTAAGATCTAATTCCAAATTTGAAAATGATGCCTACCACCTCGAAATTCTGTCAAAAACGATGCCCATTGTGGGTTATTTGGGTCTAGTATAAGATCCTCAACACATCTTCCAATGGAGACAACTTGAAGAGGATTAGGGTAAACCTGTACATAGATACACACATGGACAAATTACAACTGAGAACTTAAAAATGGTATAGCTATCTAGTAAAACAATCTTTTACACCTTTTCCTAATGAAACAGTTTCTCTGTGTTTAACCCTCATTTATGAAGCTATCTAGGAATAACCACAGCCATCGAACTAGCCAATAAGTTATTGTTAAGAGATGAAACTTATTGCGTGTCATGTATTGACGTGGGTTTGGATGCCAATGCAATTAGAGAAGTTTTCCTTAAATTTACGGAGAAACAAAAGGTTAATTTGTTGATTCATTTGGTTTGTATGAAAAGCATTTTGTATATCCCTATTTACTAATTAGCCTTGCTGACTTGTCATTGTTACTTATATTGGCGGTTGCTTCTTTTGTGGCAATGCAAGACATTCTTGTCGTGATGTTTAGCGTCAATGAAGCAACAAATAAGGTTCTTGTTTAGTGCCAATGAAGCAACAAATAAGGAAGATTGAACAAAGAACTAAAGATTAAAACAAATTTTGCCATCTCTATCGTTTATAGGAGCTAAAATTAATATAAAATTTGTTGTCTACTTAAGCAATTATAGTAAGTATAGGTAAGCAATCCTTCCTTACAAGTTCTATCTGTGGTTGATGATCTTGGCTTTGGCTTTGCTTTGCCTCATTTTCGGATGTCGCTGCATTTGAGCTCTGGGCTTTACATTAATGGTTTGCTTTCAATTTGAGCAAGTTTCTTTTTAATTTGAAAATGATTTGAATTTCTCCAACACGATTATTTTGAGGTGTTGTGTTTGCTTTTCATTGATAATGTGTGTGAATTTGGAAGCATTCATTTTGGGTTTTTTTAAAATAATTAGAATTGTTTTTTTTTACTTAATGGATAAATCGCTGTGAGCAAAAACTACAAATTTTATTAGAGTTAATACAGACAGTGAATTAAATTTCTCATACATAAGTTTTTGATAGATCAGGCCTAGAAATGGGATAACAACTTCTTCAAGACTTTCTAGGTGAAGGGCATTATGTTTCATGGGATGAAATCTAAAATTGAACATTTCCTCTTAACACTGTAATGATTATTTTAGTGGGGGTTAACTGTACAAAGAAGAGGGTTTGGCGTTTATAACATTCTTAGAGCACGTTAGAATCAAAATGGAGGGATGGAGAAAGCTCTATAAGGAATTATCTCAGTTTTTCTTAACAGAATATATAAAGTCTGTGTATCAAATTTCTTCTACTAGATATATCAGGTCTAGCCACGAACGACAACTTCTTCCGAACTTTCCAGGTATGAGGCATTATGATTGACATGAAAAAAACCTCTAGAATTGCACCTCTTAACATTTAACACTGCAACGATTATTTGTGAGGAAGGATAAAACTATAAAGAAGAGGGTTTGATGTTTGTTTAAAACTTAGCAGAATGAAAAGAGAAAATAGGTAGATCCTTAGGGGGGATTAATTCAATTTTTTCTGAACCTAGACCTTCAAAACAAAACACGACAAAACCAAAATGGTAGAAAGGGGGAAATCACTATGAGGCTTAATCTCAAATTTTCTCTGAATTTGAGTGCTCAAAACAAGAACATTTAAAGGCACAAACATTAATATTGCAAAGATAATATGGAGAAATAGTAGAAGACATACAAGTAGCAGGGAAGATAAGGTAAACAACCGCGTTGAGACCAGCTGCTAACCTCAAATTCTGATGGAAGTCGCCTCACAAAGAATGAAGCAGTGCAAACGGAAGTCACTGCTAACCTTCAACCTTGTAATATAAAGGAGCCACTTGTTGGTAGTCACGAAACGAAAGAAGGGTTTTATTGAGCATTCAAATAAAATTACCAGCACAACTCGGTCCAGGAGAGCTACACCTTCCAACCCTAAACCCCAAAATAAGTAGAGCTCACTGGTAGTACGTAGAGCAAAATGAATGGGAGTTCAATGAAACCCCAAAAAATATCGACGCCTACCACAGAGCTGAAAAAATTGTGAAATATGATTAAGTGAGATTGAGAATAGGAAGGGGCATTCCAATTACAAGTATTTTTGGGATTAGATAAAAGCTCATTTTGGGCTATTATGGGAATTGGTAATCCTATTCTACATTCCAATTCCGCCAACCAAACAAAGAATATAATTCGTATTCTAATTTCCAATGCCTATTCCCATGGTATTCCAGCAACCAAACTGGCCCTTAGTTTCTATTCCATTTTGCATTTTCTTGAAAAGGAAAAAATAAACACCAACCTTACCTAATGGTTTTTATGTTGTAGGAGTTACCATCACTGCTTGAACAGTAAAGAGATAGCCTGAAAATATGTTAGCTATTTCTTGGTTATATCCTCAAATAAAGTGTTCTTCAAATTTCTTTAATATATAACAATACACAACAAATATGAGACAAATATATAACAAAACACAATAAATCTATGATAAATAAATTAATTTCAAAGCCTTTTAAAATAAAGTTTCATAAAACATGAAATAATCATAAAGATTTGGCAATTTCCTCAAAAATCTAGTATCCAAAATTGACAATTTGTTTAAAGAAAATTATTTGAACTACAAATATTGACATAATCTTATTTTTACCCATGAAATATGCTGTTAGGACAGCAAAAATTCCAACATTAACAGAAGCAGCAAAGTTTGGAAAGTAAAAATATAAAACAAAACCTGAAATATGGAAATCTCTTAACACTACCAACACTAGTTTGCTCCAAATCAGAAGATGAGATCTTCAACAGTTGAGGCTAATTTTATTGAACCCAAAACCAACACAAAGCTTATCTTCTACAGCAACACTCCAAAATAGGCAACGCATATTGGTAACAAAACCTTCCACAATTTTACCTACAATCTGCAACAAAAATATGCACACATGCTCATAAAGAAAACTTCAATGATAAAATGATCCAAAACTGCCACTGAATACAAACATTTGGTTCTTTATAATGCACTAAGGCCAATTTGGTGCCTGAATTCCACTGTAAAATATGCTGATAAAATAGTAAATAAAATATATTTCAAAATCCTCACTCCAATCTGCATATTAAAATATAGCTATCTTATACTGTGTCATACATTTGCCATATACTCTGCCTATTTTGGGAATTTACCATCACAAGAGCATCCCATAAAATCCCACACCCTACTTGGAGTCCAATTAATCAATTTGACATTTGATTGCCCCTCAAAACGTTTTGAGAATACAAAATTCCTTTTGGGTCAATTCAACATTAAAAATATTATTTCCCTATTTTTTTCATGTTAGCCTGCTAGATGATGGAATGAACATTTTGTTCATAAATATAAATTAGTTGAAAAAGGACATGGTAGTTTCTTGAGTTGTTTTCTTACATTGTTGTGTCTTTCTATGATGATCTTACTGTACTAATGGTGGATTTTATTTTGTGTACCAGACAATAATAGTTGAACTATGCGATTTCATCAGTGATTGTTGGAATATTTAACTCTGCTAGCTTCAAATTTAAGTTTGATTACAGTTTTAGCATCATATTCCAATTAATGAATTAGCATTTTGTTTGGAAAAAGAACATGGCATTCTTAGAGTTTTGTAATATCCTAGTTGTTTTCTTACATTGTTCTGCCTTTCTAGGATGATCTTAGAGAATTCTACTTCCCTTACCTAATGGTAATAATTGAACTTTGACATTATGAATCCCTCAGTGAATTTGTCAGATCATTAACTATTTTAGGTTCAAGTTTGAGTACAGTTTTTGGTTTTCCTAAGCTTAATCCTATGCAACATTTTAATTTTCATTCTAGTTTTGAGATTTTATTTTGATTATAATTATGATTTTGTTGTGTGTAGAGTGGGAAGCTTTTGAGACTATATTTCTTATTTGAACGGAAAGAACCTTGTTTTTTTGTATATATTTCTTTTGTTGTGCACAATTTGAAGGACAGCTTCCACAGATGATATTGAAATTTCAACTTATTCTTATGTGCAATGTGAAGTTAAAAGAGTGCATATAGTTGAACTATTACTGTCACATATACACTGAAACAAAACTAATGCTAATGTATAAGCCTAACAGAAGCATGGTACTGATTTTGTATTGTATATAAAATTCACAGGTTGTGAAAATTGATGTGGACTATGACAAGACATCTAAAGATGTAGATGTAAGAATTCTTAAAGAAACTCTTTGGCATTGCATTGTCGATTGTGGCAAGACTAAGGAAGAGGTATGCAGTTTGACTCATATGTGTTTTAAGTGCATTCATTATTTGCCTAGGTGTTTACATTTTAACATAGTATTATCCTTTTGTATAGAAGAGGTATGTGGATTCACACACATGCTTTTAAAATGGCATTGATATTGTATATTGAGGTTCATTGAAGCTTAAATAGTACATTTTATTCCCGGTTTCCCTGGCAGCAATTGGTGTTCGATTGTTAAACATAATAGGTTGGGGATATCCCAGAGTGTAAACATGTTATATACACGTCACCCTCCTCTAGGTTTGCACACATCTTTTAGGTAGGAAAAATGAAATATCCCCCTCAAATATATGTTCTAGATTGTACCAAATGTCCATAAATTTAAACAAGTAATTGGTTTCTATTCATCCACTTGATTATATTTGAAACTCACATAATATCAGATTGAAATAGAGATCTGCATTATAGGTAATTCATCAACCTAATTTTCCAAACAGACATAAAGTACCTCTAGTATTGAAAGTCTATCTCTAGATTAAACTTTCCCAAATCTGTGCAACTGTGAATTCCATTGCAAATCCATCTCCAAAAGATGAATTAGGTTACCATCCTCAGGTTTACCAAACTCATGGCCAAAGATTCCCAGAATTCTCCAACAGAAAACAATAATCAAGCACATTTAAGCATAATGAGAAAGAGCCTCTCAATGTTCTTTTATCCCACATCTCTGTGACTCTTCATTTTCCTTCTGCCCATCTCTTCATCATCCTTTTCTTTGTCACTTTATTTCTCCCTTTATATCAAAATGACTTTAAATACTCGCTAGGTTCCATTTAGTCGTTTTAATACTTTATTAAATAATTAAAGTAAGTTGTCATTGAATATGATATAATTTAACAAATTAATTTTTTTTTAATTAAATTGATTTCTAATGTCCCAAAAACATGACATTATATTACTCCCTTTAAGAAATTTCTTGCTCTTAAGTAATATGTACTTGCATGTTGAAACCAAATACCTAGATCCCATATCAACTTGAAGAATGTTGTGCTGCCAATCTGTTGTGGTACTCTGATTTACCTAAGTTACTGATTCGGGTTCCGTTCGAAGTTCGAAGTTCAAGAATTGGTTTGTAAGTTCGTCAAAAATTTGGAAAGGGGGTTGGGTTCATTTGGGTTTGCTAGTACAAAACATATAAAAATTATAAAAAAAATATGTATCTATACACATTATGAAGTACGAGTTAGAATTAGAATGTAGCATAGTAGCATAAACACATTTAAATAACAAAAACACCATAAACTTGTAATCATAGTGATCTTAACATCATATAGTCATAGTGCTCATACCATCATATAGCTCAACATCAAAGATTCAAAACATTAAAAATAAATTGTAGCATCAAGTTCAAGTATCATTGTTTCACATTCATTGTTCAACTAATGGAATAAAAATCTATTAATATTCTAAGTTCTTCAATCTTTATCTTTATCTTCATATTCATCTTCTTCGCCTTCTTCATTTTCTTCTTTATTCACATTAGTTGACTTAGCAATAGAGCTAAGACCAATGGGATCAGCGGCAACAATGCTGTTGACATCAAATTCTTCAAAAAATGACAATGAAAGGTCACAAAATATAACAATGAGAGGCCACCAAAAGCATTTTGTAACAACTTTTTAGGGTTTTGGATGCTAACAAGTTAATAAATTTTGCAAAAATATCACTTTTTTGCCATCCACGGGGCTCAGAAAGCACGTGGTTCTAAGTTTGAACTTTGTTCATTTTTTTTGGCTTGGTTCACCCGGGTTCAAACTTGGTATGAACCAGATCGAACCAACATGCAGAAATTGGAACATTGGTCGAACCAAGTTCGAACCGGATCCAAACTTTGAACTTTTGCAGACCTCGGGGGGGGGTGAGAGGTACCTGTGCAACTTAGTGATATACACATGTTCGAAGTTGTGAAGCCATTCATCAAAATTCGACTGAAGTATTGCACCAAACATGCCAATACGAAGATCCAAATGGTGTAAACATGAGATACTGGTTCCTTCAACGTGCTCCATGATGTTTTCTTCATACAATACATATCCTTTGCAAATGTGATGAATAAATCACGTTGTCATGAAACCGACATATGGTGAAAAACATTGTAGACCATATGGTACTTAACAATTCATCATATGTCTTTGTATTACAACATAGTATGTGAATCCATGAACAGATAGATGCCTTGCAAGGTTTCCTTTAGAGATATAATCATAGACCGTTGTCCCAATGTAGTGTATAGGCGAGGAACTGCTGTTACAAATCTGAAAATCACCATATCTTGCAATAGTATCTCAGTCTTCACCGTGGTGGGAGACAGCTAGGGTGTGCCTGGTAGTCTTTCCTGCTTCCTTTTGTATCACTTTGCTCTTTTTTTGCTTTTCCCATGCATTGTTTGGTGCTCCTTGTTGATCTCTTCCTTGTATCTTTGGAGTCCCTTAGACCCTCGTGGTCTCTTGCTAGACATTAATAAAGTGATCTTATCTTATCTTGTGTCCTAAATACACAGTGAAGTATTCATGTCTTACTCCCAGAAGACTGGAAGCCCTAGAAGACAACTCCACATTAGCATCTGGTGGAGTAGACTCTAACCACATGTAACCCAAAGACTGCTGTCCTAGAAAAGACTTTTGAGATCTATGCTTTCTTTGGAGTCAACAAACACCATCAATTCTTGATTTGTCTCATGTTCTTGTCAAGCGTTTAGAGGAGGGAGTAGCCCAAAGAAATATTTTTAAACAGATGTCACACTGCTGTAAGATATTTTGTTATGGGACTCTTCAATCGATTATTCAGCTCGTTAAAATCCTACACCATTTTTCTTGTCATCTTGTACCATAGAAGTGGCTTCTATAAAGGATTGTTTTTCTTCATAATCATCATCATTAATGTATGGAGGATCCACATCATTTGCCAGTTCAAGGAGTGGATTTTCACGAACTATGTCAACACCCACGTCAAGGGTTTATCAACGTACCAGATGAATTTACCTTTACCATTGAATTCATGCACAAGCAAGCTGTTATATGCATGACTGTGGATTGGTTCATTTCCCCTATGCTCCCCTTCAATTGCTATTGTGAAATCATCCCAAAAGAAATCTGAATTCCTATCTCTTTCCTCATGTTAACATCCTCAATTTGAGTACCAATCTTGGAAGTCTTGGGCACATTATTATTTTCATTACAAAAGGGTGCTCCTGATCACGAAGCACAAATTTGGAGCTACAAAAATCTCAAAGGATGTTTTCTACGTCAGTATTGTTAGTAGTACCTTTCTTCATGCCTATTTGGTAAGAAGAAATTGGGACTGTAGTACAGTCATAAATAGGTCTGTTACAGAGAGATCGATGTCATCTATAGGATTTATCACACCCAGATCCCAAATGCAACACTGCTGATTGCTCTGCTTGGGGGATGTGTGATCTAAGTCCTTTAGTTTACTACATTCCAAATTTCCTGAGTTTCCTCATGTGCATGAACATCTAACTCAACAATTCCAAACTATTGTTTGATCCTTGATATGATACAGTGAAGGTGACGAGACAATGCTAGAACCAATTGGAAGGAAAGCAAATGAATTTGTACTTCCTTGTGGCTGATTTGTAATGACTGGTTCTATAATCTTGATTACAATATCTTCTTCAATCTTCATACATTCTTCCTCTGGATGCCCATGACTGCACTCAACACCGACACTACCTGCATAAGAAACATTAAGGAACTCATCATGCACAACCTCAACTACCGATTTTTCGTCTTCTTGAAGGACAATTTCATCAATGGTAGGTTCATGTATGTTATAGGAATCATCATCAACATTCTCAAACTCCTCTTCCTTCTTTGATGGGCATTCTCTATCAAGTACCGGTTCAATATATTTCTCCCAATCACATGCCTCAAGCTTAGATTGATCCTTCAAATTATGCCCTTTCTTGACATCTTGTATATGATTTTCTTCATTAGCTGGCTTGAAATTCTGTTCTCTTGTAGACTGTTTAATGACTACTTTAAACTCTTCATAAGGATTAGTAAGGAAAGAACCACCACTTGTGTCTTCTTGCTAGTTCATATGACTGCACTGGATCCCAAATTGAAAACATATCTGGATGCTCATTTTCTATTATCAACAGAACTTGCCCATTTTGAGTCTATAAAACCAATAAGTCTAGGATCGTGAATTTAACTGTACAAAAGACTAAAATCAGAAGTTCTCTTCACATAAGGCAGCACACGCTTCACTACTTTCCAATGATCAATGTTGGGTGCTGTCATGAAGTGCAATTGTAGCTCATTGCAAAACTAAGATCAGACATAGTAGTAGTAAGGGAGATGTGATTGCCCACCAATTTCCTTAATACTGATTCATTGTTAAATCTGATTTGGCTATCAGCTTGAACCCTTTCTCCATAGGTGTGGATACATGTTTACAAATCTTGCATCAAAAATTTGTCCAACTGATTACGAATATACTTAGATTGAGATAAAAAGATACTACCTTTAGTCTGCCAAATATCAACATCTGAATAATTATGCGTGAGTCCTAAGTTTATTATGTCAAAGGATTGACACCAACTCTTTGATCTGAATGGTCAAAAGTGCTGAACTACCGGTGATAATCAAGTCACCAACATAGACAACAACAAGAAGAATATCACCACCAGTGTCTGTGACATTCAAATCAGAATCATATGGGCTCCTTTGAAAGCTATTATTTGTAAGCTACTTGTCAATTTTGATGTTATGTAGCCTGAAGTAGCGTGTTTTAGGCCATAGAGTGCTTTCACCAGTTTGTACACCTGATGTTCTTTTCTAGAAATTTTGAAACTAGGAGGCCACGTCATGTAGACTTCTTCCTACCACTCATATTTGATGAAGCACTCCATCTAATTGACTTTGCAACTAAACTGAGTTGCTAACACAAAGACAAATTATTCGTTACTTTTGGTTGTAGGAGAAAAAGTCTCTTTATAGTTTGTATCTTCTTTTCATGAGAACCCCTAGAAAGTAGACAAATTTGTACTTTTTATTTGAATTTATAGACCCATTTGCAGCTAACATGCTTTTTCCTTAGAGGAATATAAAAAAGAACCAAAGTGTTATTCTTTGAGAGAATATTTTGTTCAATTTCCATAGCGTTATACCAATCAAGAATCATTTTAGCCTTAGTATATGTTTGAGGCTCATGAATACTATGAATGTTGACCATGAGAGAAGAGTTGACTCTATTTTACAGCTTGCTCTTGTTTCTTGAAGATCTACCCTCGATGGGTTCATTAGGACAAAGGTCATTCATGATTTTAGCCCATCATGTTGAGGGAAAGGATCTTTGCACATGTAATAACACTCTCGAGTGTTTTTGCGTGTTTCAAGTGTAGATTTGAATGTATCTAAATATGAGTAGAGGAGACATGTCTTTATGGTAATTTATTAGTTAATAATTAATTAGACAATATTAACAATAATATAAACATATATATATATATATATATATATATATATATATATATATATATATATATATATATATATATATATATATATATATATATATATATATATATATATAGTGTACATGAAAGTTTGTCTAAGTTGATTAATCAATAACCATAAAATGATTCTCTCTAGGTCAATTCGATCCAATTGAAGCAACAACATTAACACTGCCTCTTAGCTAGGGAGGATTTGTTGTAGAACACATTATGCTCTTAAACATATAGAGAGATATCATCTCGATATGATATTCTTGGAATGACATAATTAAGGATATCAACATATATCCATCAAAATAGATGTTATCTTTTGATATCATCCAAAGTATGATTAAACAAGGAATGTCAACCATATGATATTTATCAATCTCATATTCTTGTGGTATGTGAACTAGCATCAGGTTCATGATCCCTACCAAAAGAATATGTTATATCTTAGAAAAAATATGTATTATTTGATCTCCAACACACTCTGAGACAATAATTGAATGTAGTCTATTAGATAGCAATCGTGATCTCATGGACAACACTTAATGTAGTTCATCATGAAAAGTAATCAGCATGTCATGATCTCCGAGACAACAATTGAATATAGTCCATCATGACAAGTATCATGATCTCCGACACATTTCTAGACAACAATGTAATGTAGTCTGTTATGATACATTCGTTATCATGATCTATTGGGACAACAACTTAATGTAGTCGCCATCATGATAATAACTCAAATCGTTGTTAAGATCTTCACCTTACAATATTGACCTCACAACATAAACATCGATGAAGTATTGTCACCTCTTATGATATTTTCCAACAAAATCATGTAATAACTCACATGATATCCACGATGAATCAAGTCAAAGGGTGGATCTACCATAGCTGCGCCTAGAGGTTGAAATCAGGGTTTTCATCTCAAACTTCTCTCTCACAAAGAAGAATGTATTACAAAGAATTTCACCTCGAATTTCTCCCTCTTAATCTGTAGGCTTTTTAACCTAATGATCACTAGAGAATTCTGCTGGAGAATCCATCTTGACATGGTCGACTCCATTTGAATCAATACAATCAAGATCATCAAAAGTGTGATTGAAGCAAATCTTCTATCTCCCCCCTCTCTTTGTCCAAGGTTGCCACTAATGAACTGTCATGATCCCTTTTGATATAAAAAGTTGCCTCAAGAGCCTCACTTTATCTAGATGATCATCAAATGACTAATGAATTTGTCATCAAATTGAGTCCTGCACAATATTTGGTAGCATGCCTAATGTACCAATCTTCTTTTCCTAAAGAGCATTCCTTCAAATCCTTGATGGTGTCTCATCTCTGACATCTCCACAGTGTGACATTCCCACTCTTATATCATCAAACAATTTTGCATCACATCAAATATGACAACCTTCATCCTGGGGATCAAGGAAAAGAGCAAGAGCATTATAATAAAGCAAATAACTCTTATATTACATGCATGAATATAGTTAAGAGATTGACTACGATATTCAAATAAAATTAGTATTCAAGAATGAATAACCAACAATACTTATCTAAAGAATCATTAACATTCCTAATACACTGTAATGTCCTCTTTTTCTGGGACATTATATTTCTGTGTTGCCAGCTCACTTCACCTAGGTTTCGGGGGCAAAAAGGTTTTTTACGGGGTTCAGTTCAAGATTTGGCCTAGACATTTCCAGTTTCAAACCCATCAGAGCAGTTTTGGTAGGTTGTCTAGATGCTTACTATTTTTAGTAAGTGAACAGAGCTCAGTATTCTGGGTATCTTAGTGTTGGTTTGGAAGTGTCTCACCGAGAGCTTTCCAACGAGCTATTGCACGTGCTTATGCGAGTTCGTTTGGTCAGTTATTTTAATGCTTGATGATTAAATGGTTTATTGACTAAGTGACTTTTAAAGTTCATTTAACTTGTCACTTTATTTAAAAAAGGTACTATGTTCACTTAAGTGACTAAAGGACAAACAAGGTACTTTATCCCACATTGGTTAAAAGATTGTGCATCACATTGGGGAAAATGGATAAAAGGTACAACAAGCTCCACATGGGAGGTTATGAAGAGGATAATATTTATAAACAAATATTAATCTGGGAGTTGGAAACAGTGACTAGTTATCTCTTTGAGGACACAAACCCTTGAAGAAGCTTTTGGAGGTTGGATGCAAACCTAGCCTTCTTACAGGTTTAATTTATATTTCCAATATGACTGTTGTTTCTGTTCATAAGATTGGATTTTCTAGATTAGTTGCATGTTATTGTATTGCTGTTGTATAATACAGTACTTATTAGGCAACCATTGGTGATTAATTACTGGTTTATATTGCACTTCTGAATATTGGAGAAATAAAACAGTCTTTTCTGAGTTTTATTATATGCAAATCTTCTAGTTATAAATCGATTAAAGTTTTGGAATTTATATGGAATATTGGTTTTTTGCTCGGTTTTAAATCTGCCCTTTAATATCAATGGATTTTGGAAAAATATCCGGAAAGGGGAAAATACGTACACTATTCTTCTCTTGTTGCAAAAATATCCTCAAGGATCAAGGAGAAGAACAAGGCAAATTTCTCTTATAGTACATCTAGAAATAAATATAAAAGGTTGGCCACAAAAATATAAGGACAATACTGAAGATAAAAAATACTTATCTCATAATTTTGGAGCAAGTAGCCAATGATATCCTTCTCAATGTGAGTCCTTATATGTATGTGAGAGTCTGATTTATAGTTTCTTTTATTATCTCTATGCAAATTATAGTTGGCATTTGTAATGATATGAAATTCACACTACTTAACCCTCTTGGGAGTCCTCAAATAAATGAGTGTCGCAATCTCAAAGGTGCCCCTATAACTCCTTATTATCTAATGACTCTTGTCAAAAATCAATTTATGCTAAGAGAATATGACCATTAATTAAATTGTACCATATTAATCTCTAAAGTAGAGTGGCGATTAGAATTATATTCATTTGGTAATCAACTAAAGTCAATGATTCCGTCCACATCTATATTCAATGGTAACCATCCTTCTTGAAAGAATCATTTTTCGCTCTTCACTCTTAAACTTCATCTCAACTCAATGCTATAGAATCATGTATTTAATTCCATACCATAAGTGGACTTTTATATATATATAATGTAATGGAAACCTAGATATACATTACCTTAGTTTAACTTATTCAGTGTGGACCCCAACACTCAGGATTTTATTAGCAATCTCCATTACACGCCTCGTCTCTAGCTGCGGGTCTCGTCACCCCTTAATAGTGTGCAGATGATGTGTGTCTTGCAGAGTAATTTTAGTTCCCAATTATATATGATAGTATAGATAAATGTCTATACTTTAAACATGTAAGCACATATTCCATCTTCTATGTTTTTCAACATATTATTTTATTATGTAACAAAATCTTCTTATTGCTCTTGAATAACCACCTTTTATTCTGTCCATTATTATATTTGTTGAATATCTTTATGTTGGGAACTAAATTTCTGTCCAATCAAGGAGATCTTATTGTCACTTAATAATTATAATAATACTTAAGATTTTGATGAATGGACCAGGTATACCTATTATTGTCCTTTCTATTTTAATCTGATGCTTATCTGATGGTCATTATGTGTCTTGACGTTGTATTGCTGATTCCAACAATATATGGATTGACAAATTTAATTCCAACAATATATGGATTGACAAATTTAAACTATGTATGAGTATTTGTGTTCCTGGACAATATGAACAGAGATCTATCATTGATAGATATCCATACTTTTGCATGCTATTGCTAGCCACTTCCTATTTTTTCCCTGCGACCCTTATGTTAATATCCATATCTTATGGTGTCGAGTCTTTTTAACGATATCCGACGCTGATGTGATTTTATTTTCTCATGATACTATTGCAGTTTGGATTATCTTCTCCTCTACACTCAACTAGTTCTATATGATAATAATTTGAGGGATTGGTGTTATGTTGCCATGACTGTAACGAGATTTTGCCTTTGACTGGTTTCCATTTATCATACTCGGCTTGATGATGGCCTTCTGGATGGTCTGATTCCTCTTCTTTGATTATGGCAGAGATTGTCCTTGACATATTTGTGTGTTGATGCCTTGACTGTTTTCTGATCACTTATGTTTAATATCATCTACCAGTACCCTAGACCCGCATATCTTCCCTGTTTCCTATAGCTTTTCTTAAGTCATTTCTGATATATTTGGTATATTTATATCTCAGACTCTGACTTGATTCCAGATGTTCCCATCTTTGATGATTGTATCCTGTCTTATGAACGCTGCTTCTATTAACATTCAACCGAATTTTCATTTTCTAAATATCAACTATATGTAACGCTGATGTTGTTCTTTTATATAACTGGGTGTATCTGATGTTCATAGTGATTGTATCCTCTCTTCTAGCGATCTTAGTCAAATCTGGATAAGAATCCCGTGATGTTGACACCCAAGAGAAAGACCCAGAATGTGTTAACTGTTCAATACAGACTGTTATACATCTTTATCTGCTGCTTAGTTGAAGGGCTTGCAAGCTATCTTGAAAAAAGAGTGCCGAGGGTCCAATTAAAGTTATCTATAATTCAATAGTCTCTATCATTATGCTCAAACTGTAATTTTATTAGTTTCAAACATTGTGGAAATTCGAAAACAAATTCTTTTAATGTTCAATGCCATATTTGTAACATCCCTTTTTCCAAGTCTTAATTGACAACTACTATATCATAGAAATACAATTACTACTTCATATTCATGGGAAGATAGTTATAAATTATAATAGTTATGTTCATGTGAATGAGATTAATGGTCACAATCAATTAAACGGAAATTTCATAACTAATAATTGATAGCATCATCAATAAATTTAAATATATAATTTGAGTTTTACATACCCTAAATTCCGAAATTGGAATCCACCTAGGGAAACATTCGCAAAACCCAAGTTAATCCACATATACCACTTAGGGCAGGAATAGTTATACCACTATATCATAATGATAAATACCATTTAGGGCATCAAATATCACTGTATTATCTTTTTTCTTTCTTATTGCTAATTAAGGCAAAAGATACTTTCATTATTCATTATTCATCTAAATGAAGGCAGATATAGCAACCATTTGGTAAGCCTATCCCATGCATGCAAACACATTTCATGTTCACTTAGAAAGACAATCGATTTGACTTTTTTCCGAACACATCAAGAAAAATCTATTTTCCGATATTAGCCAATCTAACATATCTTCAATTTGTTAATTCCTACTCAAGAAAATAAAATACTTGATACTAGAAGATAATTGAATGCATAAGATATCTTTGTCTTATGCATATCTTGGCATTCGATGGAGACGAGAAGCATCGTCAAGGGCTTAACCTCCCAACCACGGATCCTTAATTATTCCCACACAATCTCATCCGAGAAAGGCCCTCCCTACTCAAAAATAGACAATGGAAAACCTTGGCTAGCCATTGAGCATCCTCGTACTAGAGTATCAATCCCATTGCTTGACTAGACATCAAGCTCTATCATTGGACTACCATGAGCTGACTTGGACTAAAAAAATGTTCATGTAATTTAGACACTGATCAATAGTTTATTCTTGTTGCAGGATTATCTCTCCTCTTCACCCATTCACACTTGGCTCTGCTAGCCTTGGGTCCATCCTAGGAGATTGCTGATAATTATGAGATCCTTATCAATCAGGTTCTTGTGAATACCATTCTGATTATCATCACAACTGGTATATAGCAGATACCAGTGTATAAGTTAGAATATATTTTTATGCCAAAATATGGGACAAGTTTTTATATAATGTACAATATTATGCATAAGCGATTGATGAGCATCCGGTTTAAATGGAACTATATTGGTTTAGGTCCTGTTGTTATGCAACCGATATGTATAAATTAGAAACTGGATGTAAATAATAAAAAAGTAGAGCTGGTGCTTATTAGAGTTTATTTCTACATTTGAGCCTTGGTTATGACCCAGTTATGTAATCAGACTCATAAACATGAAATTCCTTTACTCGACAGTGACAAGAACAATTTTGGATTGAGAGAGACAAAACATGAAAAGAAAAGCTGGCGTGAATGGTTCACGACCTGCAAAACAATCCAGTCTATTGTCGCGATGATTCCACATGATAATACTTCCACCAACGTGCCCTCAATCAGAGACCAAAAATGCCACTATGTTTCTAAAAACAATAATGAGAGAGAGGAGGCTAAAGATCTTTTGGTTCAATGAAAATGCATGGTAACGAGGTAAGTGAAATTTGCTTCCGTGATTCTATAGCCGTGGGGGAAGAATATATGGCCTCCCTGTGCCTCCAGTTACAAAAGGAAGCTTGACATCGGTTACAAGAAGAGCTTCATAAATTCAAAATAAAAAAGATTGATGCCGATAAGGTGGCCACCCATCATCGGTATGGGGTCAAAATAAGGATTTAGAGAGAAGTGGTGGTGAGAGGTACAATGCCAACAAGAAGCCATCTGCCCAAATATTTAAAATGACCATCTCAAATTATAAGGCCCGATGGAAAATAAAT
Organism: Cupressus sempervirens; assembly: GCA_028749045.1. NCBI lineage: Eukaryota > Viridiplantae > Streptophyta > Pinopsida > Cupressales > Cupressaceae > Cupressus > Cupressus sempervirens. Next base: position 321,791,378 of record CM053791.1, read on the forward strand.
AGAAATATGAAAAATGCCCATACATGAAATACTATTAAACCATAGACGAGGTGAAAGAAATAATAATATTTTCTTAATATATAACGTCTTGCTATCTATAGATACCTATATATGTATGTATGTTTATGTCTATATGTGTAAACCCCAACCATATATTTCTTACGTATATGCCAAATATCAAGTATGCTTATGCATCCTTATATATACATAATTTGTTTACGTATATACCCATATACATGTAGGTACATGTATACATATTTAGGTATCATGATGTTGATATGTTAGGCAACGCTTAAACACCAAGAGGCTCCATCCAACAACAGAACTACAAAGGTACCAACTTGATCAAATTTGAATTCATGCCTAGTGATTTCTTTTAATATTAAACGATATATAATTTAACAAGTTATCTCATGGTCGTCCAACATATACTCTTGTTTGCCTAGCTGTTTACCCTTAGCTATGGGGGTTCAAGACTCATACCTATTTGCCCAGTGATGGTGGTGACCCTGTGCTTAGTTCTTTCTTGACAATGCTTCCACTCCTTTGACGTGCTCCTACAAGGAAATTCTCCACAATTATATCATATTCCTCAATAAATAACAATTACCATAACAAGTTTTAATCATAAACCATTAGAACGGCTAACCGCCATTTCACTTCCCATGAAATCATGACAGAGACCCAACTTTCCAAGATAACATCAAAACATCATCATAACGGCTAACTAGCATGCCAACTTCATATGAAATTATAATGATTAACCGTCTTACCATTTCACATGGTCGTAATTAATTCTACCTGTCAACTAACTTCACATGAAACCTCAATGATTATATGAACTTTTTAATATGAGCCAAAATTGGGATGTAACAATATTCCTTTCTGACTCTGCCTTCTTTTCCATAAACTAGTTTGTTTGCTGCCTCTAATCTCCTCATTTTGATCTTAATGGGCTCGACACCTAAAGCCCTTAATCAACCTATGTATGTCAGTACTCCTTGCTTGTTGACAGGTGAAACTTACCTTTGCCCTCCACTCTATGTCCATGATGCCTTTGTAGGCCTTAACTACACTCCACAGTGGCTGTATTTACTCTATGTTGTTTCAACCTATCTAATTATCCATCGTATGATTAATCAGACGAGGCAGTGACTCTAATATACTTTGTCTCGTTTTCACAGCCTCAAACACAAGTGACATAATAAAGATGTTGGTTCCATAACAATGACCCTTACCATTCGAAGAAGCTATGTCATAAAAAATATGTTGTTTCCTGTTGAAATTGTTGTGGTGTGAGGATTGATGATAGTTACTAGTGATGTGTTGTTTCAGATTCTTCACGTCTTTAGTGCACAATATCAACAGACAAGAGACACAAAATCAAAGAACCATAACAAATTGGTTAAACTATATATGAAAGATTGACTCAGCAGCAACAATATCTGACTCTCAAAATACTAATAGTTAGACCAGCATGTGACCTTTCATTTGCTGATGGTGATGACTCCTCAAAGGCTTTAAACAACACAACTCTTTTCTTGCCTATCATCATGCAAGGGAAGACACGTTCCATCGCAGGAAAGAGAACAACCACCACAGATGTCAAAGATATTTCCATCCACAACCATGGTTCATCAACATTGAATTTTTTACATTTGCAGTTTTGGCTCTAATACCATGTTGAGGGAAAGGATCTTTCCAAATGTAATAACACTCTTGATTATTTCAGTGGGTTTCAAGTACAAATTTGAATGTATATAAATATGAGTAGAGGAGACACGTCTCTATGGTAATTTATAAGTTAATAATCAATTAGACAATATTAACAATAATATAACCATATCTATATAATATGTATATAATATATACATGAAAGTTTGTCTAAGTTGATGATTAATCAATAACCATAAAAGGATTATCTCTAGGTCAATTCAACCCGACTAAAGCTACAACATTAACACACCATTTGAAGTGAAGAGTAAAAGAGCCAACATTAGATGTAGGAGGAATGATTCGAACATGTTCTGGGACAAGGTCAACAAGAGGAGCACTATCTAGACAAAATTCAAGTCGTGCGTCGTCAAACTTAGAGTTTGAATTATCCCTCCCATTAGGTGAACCAAATAGAAGTGAAATATCCAAATCTACAACCATCAAGGGTTGACCCTCAAAAGTCCTTCATAGACATAGAAAGTTAAAAGGTCCTTGTTCTTCATCAAAGACAACATCATGAAGAAGGTAAGATGATTTGTATCATTATCTATATCAATCAGCTGGTAAGCCTTTTTATTGTCACTGTACCTTGTGAACATAAGTTTCTTATGCGTGGAATCCAACTTGGAGCGCTGGGCACTTGGAGTCTAAACATTTTTTGAAGAACTAAAGACTTCTAGATGATTGATCCTAGGTTTGTGACCAGTTCAGGATTCCTTACGAGTCTTCCCCTTAACAACTTGTCTTGGAGACAGTTTAAGGAGTAGATTACAACGAATATTGCCTCGAGTTTTGTTTTCCACCATTGACCTTGTAACAACCACTTTTCTTGGGTCTTAAGTAACAACTAACACATCAAATATATAAAGTTATTACTTCATATTCATAGGAAGACAGTTATATCAGTTATGTTCATGTGAATGAGATTAACAGTTACAATTACTTAAATGGAAAACTCATAACTAACAACTGAAGATACCATCAATGAATTTACCCAAGAATTTAAAATCTACATACCGTAGTATTCAAACTGAAACCCATCTAGGGATGCTTCTACAAAACTCAGGTTAGTCCATAAAATACCTCTTAAGGAACAAATAGCTATACTACTTTATCGTAATGACCAATACCAATATATCATCTAGGGTATTAAATACCACTATCTTTTACGGCATTAATTACCACTCTATCATTTAGGGCATCATATACCATTGTATCATTTAGGGCGTCAATTACCACTACATTATTTAGGGCATCAAATACCACTGTATCATTTAGGACATCAAATACTATTGTATCATTTAGGGTGTCAAATACCATTGTATCTTTCCTCTTCTTTCTATTGCTAGCTGTGGCAATAACATAAGATTAGAAGATATGTTATAATCAATATTCTTATAAATGAAAGACTAAAATAACAACCTATCAGATAAACCTATCTCTTGCAAATAAATATATTCTATGTTCAGTTGGAAGATCAATTGATCTAACTATTTGCCAATTACATTGACAAAAAAGATTGCTTTCATTAAAGGAAATAATTGAATTCAATGATATAAATTAATCCATCATATATTCTTACTTGAATAAACATCATAAAAGTAAATTATTTGTTACCAATAAATGTTTGAATGGTTAACTTGTCTTTGTCTTATGCACGTCTTGACATCTTGTGGAGAGGAGAAACATTGTCAGGGGCTTATCCCAACCATGCATCTTAAACTTATCTCCACACTTTCTCTAACTAGAAAGGCCCTCCCTACTCGAAATAGACATGGAACACCTTGTCAGCCACTGAGCATCCTAATACTTAATCACATCACTTGACTTGACAACAAAAAATAAATTGGATATGCATGAGCTATTAAATGATTCCTTTTTAAAAATTATATATATTTGTTGTGTCACATCTGATTTTGTTTCATGTTATTGCAGATTTCTTTTTCTCACCTCTTCACCTCTTCCTTGGCCATATAGCTGGGTGAGTCTCAGGTGTTTAAATCATAGAGTAAACCAACTCTTTCTGCTGAACCTCAGCTGGTGTAAGAATATTACATATTTCAGTATGTCGTATCACAATCTTTATGACTTGAGAAATAATCTTAATAGCTTGCAAGAAATATAATTGGATTCTGATATACTTCAGTAAAACAAGGATGTATGAACATATCATATACATTTGGTCTTGACACAACATAGAAAGATTAGACTCATCGAATATCCATTCGATTGTGCAATTCAAAAGTAATGTAAGGAATTTCATGGACACATTGCTTTCTATTGTAAATTCGAAAGCAGTTTAAATGAACATATAGCAAACTGAAAATGGAAGGCTGCCCACATAACTTGGTTTGAAATAAAGAAGTGAGTCTAGGCTTGACTTTAAGCAGCCGGTTCCTTTGACGTGAGCAATTCAAATGCAAATCTCAGAGAAGATATGACTTATGTCTGGTTTGAAATCACTTGCAACAAAAGGGAAAATAACGTAGGAGAGCAGAGGTAAAATCATGGGAAATGAATAATATCTTTGGCCTATCCCAATATCTATTAATAAAAAGGCATTCAAAAATAACAAGGGCTTCCAAGAAGCGGTAACTTGTGAGCAGTTAAAAGAAGAAGAATTGTCTGCTTGCATTACCGATAACATATGCCAATTGTACATTTCCGCCTCTTATAAGGAAATAAATAAATATGGAAAAGAACTCGAAGGTTACTAATAAAAAAGGATAATTTATAAACATATATATTTACTTGCACTTATATATATATATATATATATATATATATATATATATATATATATATATATATATATATATATATATATATATATATATATATATATATATATATATATATATATATATATATATATATATATATATATATATATTAAGATGACATCATATTGAATGTTTATAAGGTTGTACCTTTTAAGTATGTATATCTAAATACATGTTTCACTTGGAAGATTATTTTATCTTCTTATCCACTCCTAGTCTACACGCATTTAAATGTACGTATTTTAATAGATATAATCTTGTATAAAATAATTCTATGGTGTCACCTTATTTTGATATCTAGGTGCAGATACATATATATGTATTATATAGAAGTGATGTGAAATTCGATCATAAACCATTAAAGGTATGTACCTTGATTGAGTTAAAATGTTAAAATGTTTTAAAGATTATCCAATAGCTCATGCATGTGTAATGATTGTATCCAGTTATACAAGTCGCTAGTCCTCAACCATGGTGATTCAAGATTCATACACATTTGCCCAGTGATGGTGATGTCCCCGTGCCTAATTCTTTTCTGACAATGCTCTCACCCCTTCGACATGCTCGCTATAAGGAAATTCTCCACAGTTAAATCATATTACCATAATGAGTTATTATTCATAAATGATCGTACAGCTAGCCGTCTTTTCAATTCCCATGAATTCACGATAAATAATCAACTAGCATGTTATCTTCATATGAAATTATAATGACTAACCATCTTACCATTTCACAGGATTATAACAAATTTAACTATCAACTAACTTCATGTGAGCCTCAATGACTATATGAACTTTTTAATTGGGTCGAAAATTGGGATGTAACAGACTTAGCCATTTTGGTTGCAATTTCGACATTCAAAAATATCATTCCTTTCTAGAGTGTAAGGTGTGGGTAACTGACATTTGATGTTGTGTTGCATAGTTCAAAATATTGTTATTGAAAATTTATCACCAAGGGGGAAAAAATGATATTGGCAAATATCGGAGATAAGTTGGAAACTTCTTGGGAAAATATCGGGAACTTAGAAAATTGCTTAGCTTTAACGAGAAATTCATTTTATTTGCAAAAATCAATAATGAGATGCATTTAATGAGTTAGTCAACAAGTAAAGAAACCAAACAAGCTGATCTAGATATATATAACTGCAAATAGGATGCCAAATCATATCCTCATATAGTGTTGGTGGCTCGTAGCCATAGTCTAGACTATGAAGCAAACCAAAAAGAACAAATTTTCATTCTAAAACTATAAGCAAATACAAGTGTCAACTTCAATATGAACTACATCATCCTCATCACCTTCCTAGCATATCTAGTAAAAACTACTAGAGTGGGAGGGGGTTTTATGATGTAGGAGCATCCTAGGTTTGCTTGCAATCCTGCATGTTGGGGGTGTTTGGCTTTGGAGTTGTCGACTCGGTCACTAAAGGAGTGGTGCTTGGTTGTTGAAGAGCTCGAAAGATACTGTTGGTTGGCACTCATTGTTGTGCTCGGCATGTATTGGTTGCTCGACATGTGTTGGTTGCTCGGCATGTGTTGGTTACTCGACAATGCTTGGGAGTTTGTTGACACTCGGCAGTGTCTTGGTGCTGACTAGAGTTCTTGGTGCATTTAGCATGTGATCGTGATGTGGATCGATCTGAGAGTTTGTGTGGACCTATGAGTGGTCTTGATTATCTCTTTTATGTGCATTTAATCAGTGTTGTAAACTTGGGGCTTGTCTTAAGTGTTTTCTGTAGTTATCGCGTGTTAACTGCGGGTTAACATTTTGTATTTAATGTTTGTTGTGAGCCGACTTGTGGCTTAAATATGCATTTAATGCAAGGGGTTTATTTAATTTTGTAATTGCTAGGCCGACTTGTGGCTTAGTAGGGTATAAGGGGTCTTGTGGAGTCTTTAGTCATTATTCATCCAGCTTGGAGAAAAGGATAAGTGTAGGAGTGAACTTTGAAGAGCTAGTAGCTGTGGCTTAGAAAGCTAGGAAATTGCTTGGTGGGCTTGCGAGCACAAGTTAAGATTTCCTTGGTGGTTTTCTTCCAAAGCGAAGATCTGGACTAGTTGGGGATTATTGTTGTGAGTTGGATCGTGTGGGATCTTGCAGAACTGATATTGTAATTGTTGTTTCTATTTGACCCTAACCCAAAAGGCCTTACAGCCGGGCATATTGCATGTAATCAATTATTTTATGAATAAAGAGTTGTGATTAGGTATTAGATCTTGCATTTGTTTTGCATTGTTGTTGTGTTTCCGCTGTGTGGTTATTTGCTGGGGGCTAGGACACCTCCTTTTGGTATGCTCCTGCCTTGCACTGCATCAGTTTAGCCCTAGAACATTGTTGTTGTTATGTCTTTGACTCAATCTCCATCTTGAATGTAGATGGTGTTGGCACTGGGGATGACTTATCGTTGTTTGTATCCTCCTCACTATCAATGACCTCATCTTGTCAAAATATGTTCTTCGACTAAAATAAATGTGTTTTGACCTTTGTTAGGCTATCCTTGACTATAATAGGTCCACAAATGATACGTTTGATAATTATCACAATATGTTAGAGAAATGTCACCAATATCTTATCAATTGCTCAGTGATAAGTTGAAACTTATTTTCGATTAGTTATTTGCGAATACTTGACATTAATTCTTGGAGGTAGAAAATATTACGATAAGTAGACTTATCATAAATATATCTGTGATATTTTGAACTATGATTGTGTGTATCACAAAAGTTGGATAAAGTATTAGAACAAAACTTCCCCCTATTATTTGACCTAAAAGTTACTAAATGACAACTTGACAATTTTTCTAATAAGGCCTTAACTTTTTGAAATACAACAATTATAGATAAGTCTTGTTAAGAAAGTACACCTACATTTTACGACTGAAAACATCAACAAAAAGCAAGAAATATCTAACACCCATAATAGAAGAAGTACTCATTGGACCACATATCAACATGAATCAACTAGAATACCTTTGCGACTTATCCTAAGTCACTATCCTTGAATAGTGTCCTATGTTGCTTCCTAGCCTTACAAGCTCCACAAACTTGGTGATGTTGAGTTTGAATCTCAAGTAAACCAAGAACTAGATCCTCTCGAACAAGATAAGCAAGATAGTGAACATTAAGGTGGCCATTACACCAATGCCAAAGGCTGCTGATTGAAGATGATTTAGCTACAAATGCATGCTCAAGAGATTCACCAAAATCCACAGGGCTGTATATACCGTGATCCTTGATACCAACATCCACAGTAGTGTGTCGCATGATGAATAGTCAAACATTTATGTGAAGTAAATACCATATCAAGCTGAGGAGAATGCCACATAATTTGTCTGATGAAGAGAATATTTAGTTCCATACCAAGAATGTAATATACATTAACGAATATGAGATTACTCCCACCATATTCTATTTGCACATTCCCTTTGTCAACAACAATATCCTTTTCTTTTCCTAAAATGATAGAATTTGGTAAAACTGAGAAGTCTGCGAACCAAACACGACTGATGAGTGAAAATTTTAGGAGTGCTTGAATCTTTGTCCCAAGAAGAAGACTTCACATGATCTATAGGGTGTTTTGACATCAAAGCATACAGTGCAAATTCTGTTTACTTTTGGGGCTTTTTGTGACATTCCCATTGGCCTTAGGTTGAGACCCTCCCTGTTTTCATAGTTTAGATGCGAACTGATTCCTAGAGTCCTTTATCAAGTGACCGAATTTGTGATAATAGTTAGATAGAACTTTCTTCTTCTTTGAGCTATCTTGAGGCTGACTGGAGCCTTTTGCTAAATTTATTGACATTATCATTTGTCCTTGTGAAATTATTTGGCTGCATAAGCCTGTTTTAAGGAGGATGAAGTGGCACTATTAGTAAATTGTTGTTTCCAACGACCCTGCTACAAAAGTTGTGTATACAAATTTTAAGTCAACATTAGTTACATTAATGTTTGAGTGTTTCTATGAAGTTCTCAATGAATTTAGGTAGAATTTTAAGAGTTATGACTACCATATCCTCTTCATTTTTTGACCAATGGGGGAGTACATCCTTAATCTTTGTTACATGCTCTTTTAAGGACATACCCTTATCTATCATGATAGAAACTAGCTAGTTCTTCAAGGAGAATGCACAACTCTTATTTGATGTCTCATGGAGATCATGCAAAATAATCTAGATCTCTGCAAGTGTCTTGTCAGATGTTATTTGTGGAAGTTGATCATCTGTCATTGCAAGCTTGATAAACATGGCCACTCTTCAGTTGCACTCATCAAATTATCTTGATCTTGTCCACCTTTGGTCAGATGAGATTTTTTATTCAAAATGAGCTCAACAAGGCAAAAATACTCAAAGATAGTTATCATTTGGCACTTCCATGTGTTATAATTTTTTCCATTGAATCACTGACATTATGTTGGTCAATGCCATGTGCATGTTTTGCAAGGCAAGAAATTGAGAAGTTTTGAACAGGCAAAAAATAGAGTTTACAACCTGATGTATAGATCCTAAAGCATGAAAATAGGTAGGTTCATGTACAAGCTTCAAGAAAGATGAAGTACGTTTGGCAGGAATTCCACTATACATTTTCACAAAACCCAAAAGTCTAATGAAGATCCAATTTTTTTTGTAAAAAAACCAAAAAATAATATTGAGGCAAAATTTCAATCTGATAAAAAAATAAAACGAGTTTTGAAAAAACCTAGTTGGTTGGAAGTGGAAAGCTTAGCTTGTATACACATAATACACGATGACACGAAGTTCATGTGATTGGTACATGTTTGTTGGCTTGCCTCATTTGTTTTCTTCTTTTTTAATTCTCCACTCTACAAGAAATGGTTTCCTATTGACTGTTAATATTACTTAACCAGTCAATACTTTCAAAGCTTGAGTTGGTTTCTTTCAAGCTTTCTCCATATAAATACATTCATAATTTATTACCACCAAAGATGTTCTTTTAATGGTAAGAATGCATGCTTTTATCATATAGAAAATACAAGCTAAAGTACATTTGCAAGCTTCTAAATTTATTTGCTCTGAATGCTATATAGCCAGGCATCCTTCTGCTTTGCCCATCAGCTCAAGTTTATCTTGCAAAACAAGCATGAATGCAATATGGCTCATTGGAAATAACGACTCTCACCACTAAATTACATGAAAGACTTTGGACTTTATTGCACTTAGTGGTCAATATAATTTACAACCACTGACTTAATCTAATCCATGAAAACCTATTATAATTAATTTATGTTTTGCTTTGTAATTCAGGCTTTTTAAGTCTCTTATATCAATCAGAATATTGTTGTTTCATTCCGTGATGAATTAACACGACATTGGTAGTAACTATTTAAGGTCAGTTGCTAATATCAAAATTTATTTGGTCTCGAGTGCTAAATACCCAGGCTTCCTTCTCCTTCACCTATGAGTTCCAAGTCTATCATGAAAAATCACGATTCTCACCAATCACACTGAACATTTTTTGACTTAAGCATACTTATTTTCTGTTCTATCTATGGATTATATCTATACCATGAAAGTCTATAATAGTTATTTATCTTTTACTTTGTAATTCAGGCTTTTGTATCTCTTAAAATCAATAAGAATATTATTTCATTAAACGTCTTGATAAATGAACATAAAATCACCGTAGTTACTATGGTCATTCTGGATTGAGCACAAATACCACAGGATAAACTTTTTGGGTTTCGATCTATTTGTTTAGTTCTTATTTTGGGTTAATTGAAATGATTATGTGCAATTTCTGTTTTTCATTTGAAAATCAATGTGGTTGTTTAGTGACATTGGAATTTATTTTGTCAGGATGATGAAGCTATGCCAGAAAGTACAATATCATTCAGGAGACTACTTGACGTGTTTCCAGCCACATGCCTAGCTGCTGCACCTGAGGATATCTCTGTTCATCTTTGTTTCATTTGCTTGTTACATTTAGCAAATGAACATAATTTAAAAGTTCAAGGTTGCCCAAGCTTGGATAATCTCTTTATTTCAAGTATACCAAACACTGATCGTTTCTCTGATGCAGATGATTAAGCACGATGCATATGTATGTTATGTACATTAGTCTAATAATAGGTTTGCTGTATATGATTGTTATAATGATGTAATATGTAATAGGGGAATGTTAGGAATGATTGATTGCTGTATAGTATATTGCAGTCTGTACAAACAGATATCTGGCAGTTCTGTCACCATTTTTGTGCAACGCTAAGAAGATCCTCAAGGTCCTTTAAATTTACCTTTCTGGAGCTTAAGAACAAAGCTGGAATAATATGACAAGTGAAAAGCATTTGCTTAAGTATCTTAGCATCGATTTTAAGCTTTTAAAGGCGGATACGGAAAAATTCACTTGTGTGCTATTTGTAAATTTTTCCCTGATAAATAGTTCACAATTAAAAACATTTGGAACGGAGGAGTCCTTTTACAAAAGTTTGTTCTGCTATGCTAGCTGCCAACCATGTATACAAGAAAAAATGATGTTTTAAAACTAATGCTAATTCAAAATCTCAATATTGACCGTAGAATCTCCAGGCTTCTATGCTTCAAAAGTTGTAGGCTTCCTTTAAATTAGTCTAGCAGGGAAGCTATGTTGTGATCTGCAGAATATTTGTTCTTTGTTTTGTGATTCTCATTTTTTGGCGTAGGGTAAGGTTACCCTTTCTTTTGAAATTATTTCCATAATAAGTCTGCAAAGTAAATTCCAGCAGGTGTAAATCCACATTTAAGGAAATAAAATGGATGATACTAAATATTCCTTTGCTTTATGCATGCAACTCATTTCAATAATCGACCTGCCAGATTTCTTGGATTTATCACAAGTCAGAGGTAATTTCAGCCACCTTGCTATACGGATGACGAACTATTGGCACAAGTTTGATGCCTTTTCGAACTGGCAGATGGTGACATTATTTGTTTTAAAGGGACTGATAATTATCTTCTATTATTATGGGGTATTCTGCCAGTTTATGTCGACGAATCCTTCCTGGGGTTTTCTCCGCTTTATATCCTCATTGCCTAGAATTACCAAATTAACTCCACAATCATCGAAATTCTCGCTTCGAACACCATGGATGGAGATTAGGTTCGTGTTGAACCAGATAAGCACGATGACTATAGGAACAATGTTGCCATGTAGCTTGTTTGCAAAGAGGTGGAATTGACCAGTTCACTGAAAATATGACTGGTTATGATGAAAGCCTCTTTTGGCAGTTTGTTTCTTCTTGGTCTACAAGGAAGGTTATCAAAGGCGACATTAATATTCAGACATCTATCGGGCGTTCAATTGGAGGAAGTGGAAATATACTAGCATGACCCCGGGTGTTAGTCTAAATCATATTTGCTGCAGGAAGGAGCAACTTCTAAAGGGTAGAGGTAGTTTTGACCAGGAAAAAACTTCCACCTCCATGGGACTAGTTGTGTGCTCTTGTCAATGAAATATTTCGTGCTAGTATATCCAACTTTTTAAGAGTGGTGATGTTAACAATCTCTCCAACTACAGGACTATAATGATCAATCCCCTCTTTGCTAAACTTTTTGGCAGTATGATAGAAACTAGGATCAACAAATGGGCAGAAGAAAATCATAAACGTGCTAAAGGGCAAGCTGGTTTTAGGCCAAAGCACTCGACAGTGGATCACTGTGTCACTCTGAGACACATTATTGAAAAAGAGTGGGAGAAAAAGGAAGAGGTTTTTTGTTGCTTGTTGACTTCAAAAAGGCTTTTGATACCGTTCTGAGAGACAAGCTTTGGTTGAGGATGGAAGAATTGGGGATTCCTAGGCATCTCAGAGCTGCTCCTCATAGGATGTACAAAGAGGTGAAAGTCAAAATCAGAACTTCAAATGGCATTTCAGAATGTTTTAGGAGCGATATCGGGGTCAAACAGGGCTGCCCTTTATCCCATACTTTATTTGGTTTATATATTGACAAACTAGAAGAGTGGTTAAACACGCAAAAGCATGAAGGCATTCAACTAGGGGAATTTGTTATAAAGCTACTCCTATATGCGGACGACCTCATTTTAATTGCCAAATCTGCTTGTGGTTTGCAAGACCATCTATCTTCTCTTGAGCGCTTTTGTAGAATGGTGGAGATGCAGGTCAATATCAGCAAAACCAAGGTTATGATTTTCTCTAATAATAAAAAACAGCATGAACATGAATTTTATTACAATGGAAGTGTTCTCGAAGAAGTTGCGGAATATAAATACCTTGGCATTGATTTCAACAAAAAACTAAGCTAGTCTAGCTGCAAGTATAAAAGGACATTAGGTGGATGGAAGGCTTTCTACGCTCTTCAGAATAGGTGCCGTGAAGCGGAGTTGTGGGATTGAAAAACTATTCAAACTTTGTTCGGTCTTCTTGTGCTGCTAGTTGTTCTTTATGGGTGTGAATTATGGGCCAACAGCACTACTATAGCACAATGGAAACAAATCGAAGGAATCCAAAAGCGCTTGATTACAAGCAAGTTTAAAATTAAAAACACTGTTCCATATGACATCGTGCTAAGTGAAATGGGGGCTGCGCCTATTGAGGCACTTGCTATGGTTCGCCTTTTAAGCTATCTAAAAAGAATCGAAAAAATGGAAGAGGATAGATGGTCGAAAGTTGTCTTTAGGGATACACTATGTAAGCGAAAAAGGACATGGATGCAACAAAACATCAAGTGGATGAGTAAATGGAATATTCATTTCAATATGTGCCCCACAAATAATAAAGAAATAAAGGTCTTTGTTATGGAGAAATTTTACAAGAGAAATTGGGGAAGCGAGATTGGGAGGAAGAAACTATATTATATAAATGAGTTCAACCCCACTTGTGATCAACTCGAAAAAGCGTACATAGGAGCCAACATTTCTTGGAGAGCTAAAATTCTAATTGCTCAGCTGAGAACCAACTCTCACCAACTTCGTTGTGAGATCGGGCGTTGGAAGAGGCCAAAGGAGGCTTGGGAAGAGAGAATTTGCAGATTTTGCAACTCTGGGAAAGTGGAAAATGAACAACACTTTATTCTAGAATGTGAGGCCTACAAGGATAGCAGGGATAAGTTTGCGGATACTATATGTGACAGTTCTTGGCATAACCTGTTCAACGAAGAGTACATTGAGCAATTGGGGGGGCTCATCATTAGTCTACACAAGAGGCGAACATCGCTACTTAAGTCTGCTTGAGTTGTCTTGCTGTCCCATAGGCTATTTTTAGCCTCGTGGACGTTAGATAGTTTGGGGCATTCCTGTCCCCTTTTTTATAAAAAAAATAAAATAACACTTGTACCAAACAGTGCAAGGTTTTAGCCAATTCAAAGTTAGTTTGGATATGGTCATTAACATGGTGCAGACTAATTAGTGGAAATATTTCAATTTTTCATATACAGATAAGTAAAAGAATTTTACGTCAAGACATTTCTTCTAGACATGTTTTCTAGTCATATTTTCCCTTTTTTTTGTAGGTCTGTATATGGGTGGATTCACATTTTTGTAAATCTTTCAAAGAGGATTCTTTGCTAGAAATGTAATTTATGTAAGGTTTTAACTCTAGATATCTATTTGTATGTTCCTCATTCCAACTAACAAGATCTTTATTAGTTCCTGCGGTACACAGGAATACTAAAAAAACAATTAAAAACTTTCATTCACCAATCAAATTAAATAATTCTTTAAGCTTTGACACCTTTTCCAAAGTTAAAAGTTTAAATGTATTTATGAAAATCAAGAAATATTCTTAATGTCAAATCTTATTGGTCATTTGGAAAATTGCAATGAGAAAAATGATTTTTGAAACTAAAAAATTGGAAAAATGCCAAGTGTACCAACATTGTTGCCCCGACGACCCATCGACTCACTCTCTCGGAATCATTATTACACTCACTCATCGATGTGACAATTAAAAAATATTTAATGCTCCATACCATTTTTGGATAACTCTGTACTATTATAGTTCTTAAATATATTTTAATTAAAATATGAATGTTGAAGGCCATTTTTTGGTTGGAACTATAAAGACTAAATTTAGTTTTCAAAATAATTAATTTATTATTTTACATATTTTAACATTAATATTAATTAAATAATAATAAATATATTAATAGTTAATTATAATTTGTTTTACGATATAGTTATATAATTTTTTTAAAAAAAAATTTAAATTATTGTGCTATAATATTTAATTTATTATTTATAAATTTAGAAGTATATTAATAATGAGGAATTTGAATAATGTCATTTAAAAAAAATACTTATATATTTTGATTTTAATATTATTTAATAATTTTAAAACATATATTATATGAAATTTAGATATCATTGCTATTTAACTTTGAAAAACATATATCAAGCTTTGAAGTTTTTAGTAAGTATAATTATTATTATTAAATGTTCAATATTCTGGCACTATTAAAGTAATAATTTCAAGACTTAGTTTTTTTACATATGAGATAACTCAAAATTGAATAGTGATCTATAATTTAGTCATGAGTAAATCAATCATACCAATACTATTACATTATTTTTATAAGCCAAAACTATTATTATGTTATTACGATCATTATTATTTTTCTTTGATTTGTTGATCTTAGATTTATATGATTTAAGGCAAAAGACATTTTTTCTATTTAAATATTTCTTAAAATGACAAAAATTTCTATTTTCCATCTACAATAAATTATCAAAGTTTTAATTTATTTAGTTTAACGTCAAAATTTACAAACTATAAATTTTACCATTAAATGTACAACTTCACAAACTTCACTCAACTCCTACCCCTCAATCCACCACACTAATAAAGGCAGGAACTTTGGCGCTTGCACCCCTTGTTGAATATTCCATTTGTTATGGATGTTGGTTGTTTTAGGGCTTTCTAATCGGTGACGCACAAGTTCAATTGGCTTATGAAGTGGTCTAATTTTGCCTATCTACCTTTATCTCTTTAACGTATTATTTCCTATATCTCTATAGCTATCTCATTATCCCTACATACTTCTACCTTAGTATCCCCTACTCTCTTCACTTCTTATATGTCGATATTTATCTCTCCCTCTTTCTTCCTCGTGTGTTTTCTCTCCCATCTCTATTTATCCATATTTTCCTTCCTTTCTCCCTCTCCATATCTTCCCCCTCTATCTATCCTTATTTCTCCCTCACTTCATCCCTTGCTATCCTATTCCTTGTCCACCTCCGCTTCTTCCTATTTATATGTTTATCTTAATCTCACTACCTATGGCTCTTCTTTTTGTATCTATCCTTCTGCCCCCCTCTATCTATCCTTATGTCTCTCTCTCTCACTTCTTACTTTATGGTGAAGACACTGTGGAATCCTAGATCTAGAACAACTTAATCAATTGGATTTAAACTTAGGATATATGCAACAAGAGGATTACATGATGGGGATATTCTAAAAAGTTTTAAAATATTTAAATTATTGAAATCTAACATTTGCTTTTTTTTCAAACTTGAGAAGATTGTGTTTTTATAAAACAAAACAAAACTATGCATTATGTCGTCCTTCATTTTGTCACCACAAAATGTAGGTAACAATATGAAACATTTTCAATTTAGTTTCACATTTCTTTGAGACAATTAATTAATTAATTGATCAATATTGATCAACGAATCAACCCTAATTTTCATAATGAATCCTTTTAATGAAGGCTTTCGTCAAGTCCTTTTCATTTTTCATTTTATTAAGTCTATGCTTGATTTTTGAAGCCTTCAAAGTTCTTATTTACGTTTTTGAGTGTGTAGTTACTTTTATTCTTTTTGTTTCGTCCAATCTCTTGCATTCAATTTTCCCTTCGAGTTGGTATATCTTAGCACTTAATTGGACTTGGCAGTCAAAACACATGACTATTTAAGTGCCCTAAAAGTGGACTCTCCATAGTGTATCACATATTTAAAATATGAATGTTATATTTCATAGTTGAGTTTTGCTTTTTGAAAAATGTTATCTTCGTGTTTTCAAGTTACTTGATCACTTAAATTTATTACCAAAGTGACTATAGTGCACTTTATGTTATATTTTCATGTTGATTTGCATTTTATTTTTTCACTCATGTGACTTTATCACTATATAGTTCTAATTTATTTTTGAGTTTTACTTTATGTTTTATTTTAAAACATCTACGTTAAATATTACTTTTTGAATAAAATTTGCACATGATATATAAACTATGTACTGTAAATATTATTTTTGACGCTTTGAAGTGATATTAACTCAAAAATCAATTAGACATGTGATTAATTGGCCACTTAACTTGTGCAAACTTAATAACATGTCCTTTTACATGTTTAAATGCAAATGCATATTGAGAGTCCAATTTTGGTTTGAAAATGCATATTTTGAATATGTAATGAACATTTTAGAGTCCATTTACATGAAAACTTCCCTCTACATGCAAACAACTTTACATGTAATAACACTTTGAGAGTCCAATTTGCACTATGAAAGCATTTTGTGGACTTAGGCAAATAAAAAAGTGAGTTTTTAACACATGCAATCACTTTCCTACAGTCCAATTTGCATGTAAATGGTTTTCCCAGCTAACATGTAATATATAATGGGCCTAATAGAGTGTGATTTTGCACTAGAATGCATGCAATGAAGTACACAAAACTTCTTTTTTGTTTTCCAAGGCCAAAAACATTGAAGTTATTGCATGCATTACATATTTTAAGTATGCAATGGTCCATAGAGAGTGTGATCTGCATTATTACATGCATTTTAAAACTTAATGTTACATGTAATGCATACAATAGAGTGTGATTTGCACTTCCAACCCACATATGAATGCATTTTAAACATGTTACATTCCTAGGTCATGTTTTTGCTTCCCAAGTAAAAATGTTGGTATTCTAAGGCAAAACACTTCATGTAAATGCATCCATAGGTTTCGATTTTGCATTCCAACACATGCAAATGGTTTTGGTAAACACATTTTTGCATTCCTAAGGAGAAAGAACCTCATGTATTAGCACTAAAAGGGCACATTTTGATAAAAAAATGACTTAGAAATTCATCCTTCTTTCATCCTGATGATGGATCACAGAGTGTGATCCAAAACGTTGATGATAAAAAAACATACATGATCAAATCTAGAAGCAAAATCAAATCATTAGGAATGGATTGTGTAAAAATGATATTATTAATTATAAATCTATATTTCAAAGCAACATTTGGGCATTTGTAAGCCACATTTTTGCAAGGAAATGCATTTTAATGCATAAGAGGGGCACATTTTTATAAAAAATGCCCAAGAGTCTACACTTCCAATCTATACGTTTTCATATGGAGAGTTTTTCCATTTTGATGCATATTTTTGCATTTGATATTCATGATTTTTGCTAAGGGTATAAAAAAAGACCCATATTTGTGCATTTGGAAGGGCACTTTTAAACCAAAAAATGCCTTTTTGCATATTTTTTTTTTGGCATTGCATGATTTTGTAACTTGCATTTCAACATTACTTGAAAAAATGCCTAAGGATTTGAGCATGAAGATTTACATTTCCATTGAAATGGTCAAAAGTTATTGAGTTGTTGCATGCAAATACACTTAGAGAGTTTGATTTTGGAGAAGACTCCTTTTTTCATTCCTCGACATTTGGCTCTTTGAGCTCCAAGTAAGCAAAATATTTCAACTTTGCTTTCATTTCTTGCTTATTTTGTTATTATGTTGCATTATTTGGGTCATCTTTGTCAATTTGTTCAAAGACATGCCTCATGTATTAGCACTAAAAGGACACATTTTGATAAAAAAATGACTTAGAAATTCATCCTTCTTTCATCCTGATGATGGATCACAGAGTGTGATCCAAAATGTTGATGATAAAAAAACATACACAATCAAATCCAGAAGCAAAATCAAATCATTAGGAATGGATTGTAGAAATATGATATTATTAATTAGAAATTTATATTTCAAAGCAACGTTTGGGCATTTGTAAACCACATTTTTTGCAAGGAAATGCATTTTAATGCATAAGAGGGGCACATTTTTATAAAAAATGCCCAAGAATCTACACTTCCAATCCATACATTTTCATATGGAGAGTTTTTTCATTTTGATGCATAGTTTTGCATTTGATATTCATGATTTTTGCTAAGGGTATAAAAAAAGCCATATTTGTGCATTTGGAAAGGCACTTTTAAACCAAAAAATGTCTTTTTGCATAAAAATATTTTGGCATTGCATGGTTTTGTAATTTGCATTTCAGCATTACTTGAAAAAATTCCCAAGGATTTGAGCATGAAGATTTACATTTCCATTGAAATGGTCAAAAGATATTGAGTTGTTGCATGCAAATACACTTAGAGAGTTTGATTTTGGAGAAGACTCCTTTTCTCATTCCTCCACATTTGGCTCTTGGAGCTCCAAGTAAGCAAAATATTTCAACTTTTCTTTCATTTCTTGCTTATTTTGTTATTATGTTGCATTATTTGGGTCATCTTTGTCAATTTGTTCAAAGGCATGTCATATCTTTTGCATTTTTTCTTTAAATAAGATGAAATATTCTCATTTGAAATGGTTGAAAACTCTCCAAACTCCAAAAATGAAATTGCATGTAGAAGAACATCTCAAAGTTTGTCATGTCTGAGTCATTTGTGAGAGGTATGATTTTGTTTTGTGCTTATTTTTCTTCGTCGTTTGCTTGTTTTTTTTCTTTTCTTTTGAAAGAAAGTTGACGATTCCTACCGAAGAATGCAAGTGCATCCACATCCTTTCACCTTTCATATTTTCATGTTAGTGCATATCCCATCCATTTTCCCACACATGCAATTACATCCTCCAAACCTGAGTACATGTTTACTTCGAGTAATTAATACATGCAATTACCTCTAGAGAACTCAATTATGGTAAAAGGTCATTCTTTTAAATATCAAATTCATCGTTTGCACAAATTCCTATGCGTCTAGCTTGTATTCTTGGCCATATAAACGAAAATCCATCATTACCCACATGCAATCCATCCTTCCATGTCCCATTTTGGCTATTTTCATCCAAATGCATACAATTTTTGGATTATTTCCAGTCATCACATATGTTCAATGAGTATCTAATCAATAATCCAAACACCTTGTTATTCATAGACCTTGCTTTGCCAATCAAAGACTAATATCTTAATCAAGCCAATGCCTTTAGATATGTATTTACTCTATGGAATTTTCTTCTTGCAGCAAAAGACATGTCCATGCCAACAAAATCCAAATGGAAGATGAAATACCATTATGATAAGGAGCTGGTTCATGCGATTGCATCACTTGTCTCATTTCCTTTGGAGCAAGTATCAAATACATAGATTGGGCAATAGACATGACTGAATTATTAAAAAGGATCAAAGCCCTTGGTAATAAAGAGATGAAACGTGTCAAAAGAAGCAATATTCATCTAGTCTCTACTTTTCCCATGGTTGCTTGGGAACCTGAGTTTGTCTTAGGATGTGATGAACATTTCAACCCTAAGATAAAAATAATCAAGAATTTAGATGGCAAGGTCATCATTAGCTTGGATTTGGACATCATTGAGAAAATCTTTGAAGTTCCTCATAATTCAAAATGTGTAGATTTGACTAAAGAGATGTCTTTACAACTATGGAATCAAACCAAATTGGATTATCAAAGACACACAAACACATAGTGGTTGGATAAGAAAAGAACTAATTTGTCTAGGTGGCCCAAAATAGTAGATAGATCTGACTTCAAAGAAAAGTTAAGGATTTGATAACTCTTCCCATTAGAGTTTGTGGCCTCAAGGAATCTTGTGATTTTGAAGCATGGATGTATAAGTTTATTCTTCAAAACTTTGATAACAAAGAACCTATCTACTGGGGGAGAATTTATAAGTACAACGTTATGTTAGTAGTCTCTTAATGTAAGAACATCAACACCTTTCTATATGAATTCGTACTTGCTATACATTAATGTAGCAATGTGAACATTCTCATGACTTTTGACGAAGGGTTATTGAGCTCTAGTTCCTGTCTGGAACTATTATGATCAAATCACATTGACAAAAAGCAAATATCATTACAGGAGAGTCCAAGACACATTTTTTGAACATTTCAGTTGTCAAATTGATAAATGGTTGGTATTCAGAACAATATCAGATGAAGCCTAGGAGAGGGAAAATATGTTGGGATGCATCTTCTTGTAGTTTCCAACTTTCACCTATTTGAGAGTTGGTTATTTTCAAGGGGAACTATATACCTTACCAATATATTTTTATTGATAGGATTATTCTGATGGAGTTGGCCAAACAACTCATGGAGGTGCAGTCATACCAACACAGTCAACATAGGCCAAGATTCAACTTTACCATTACTAAAATCTTTTCAATTGGTCAGTATATGTTCGATTCAGTATACAAAGGAAATGCAATGGAAGCAAAATTTTAGCTTATCACCTTGAATAAATTCAAAGCTAGGGTTGACTTTAATTAACGAGGAATTCATTCAAGAATCGAAAGAGCACTCCACCCATGTTCATTGCATTGAGGATGTATAGATTGATTTACTCACAAAGGTGGAGATCAAGAAGATGGACTACTACAGTCTCATGTGGAAATACATCATCGACCTCAACATGATTGAAATTCCACCAGGTTTTCAGTTTGAAGATGATGGAAATATGTAGTGCCTCTCCCATTTGATTTATTTAAGTCATTTTGGGTGATCATGATTGAGACCCGTGAGTAGTCGACGCCCTTGGGGTGATTTGATTATTGTTGCTTTAGTTGGTTGTTTATGCTTTTTCCTAATTGATGAGATAATGGTTCAATATTATCGATGGGTATTGTTGGATTTATTGTGATGTGTTTGTGCTATATATATTTACATGGTTCTTGTAGTAAAATTTTACTATGGTGCAAATGAATGATTTAAATAGATTATTTCAATGAAATTAATTAAATGATTATCTACACGATTTTGTGCACTGTAGCTTCAACTTTATTGTTATTGTACATCTCAACTTGATCAGGTTGTTTATTGTGTAGGAATTATATCCCTAGCAGTGACACATGGAGTTAGTGATTTAACTATTCATATCGAACCAATGTAGTCCTTATGTAGGCTATGTATCTTATTTAATTAAGTAATAAACCCTCCGGTCAATTGGTAAATCTAGATTCATAATGCATAATTTGATTTGACCCATAAGTTTGTCTGTGCATTTAGGATTCCACAGTTGTTGTGGAAAAGATCAAATTAAATGCTTTTTAGTGGCTTAAAGGGAATTTATTTTATTTTCCTAGCTAATTTGCTGTAGATGAATTCCAATTCATTTGATAAAGTTCTTATATTAGGCCAAAAGTGAGTTTCTATACTCACTTTTCTATTTTCATGTTTTTGAGAAATAAGGATTTTCCTCCAAAACCTTCTTGGAGGAATTCCTTCATTTTTCTTGTTGTGATCGATCTGTTTGACATATTAGAGCATGGAGAGGCTCGTTGGACTCATAGCAAATTTGATCCACTTCCATGATGGTTTCGTCGAACTTAACGACTTGTTTGTTTTTCTGTGGCTTTTCTTGTTTTGCCCACTTGGCTACGAGGTAGGGCTTTCTCATTTAATTGTTTTGGCTTCATTTTAGTTCTCATTTTAAATAGTAATTTGATTGGAGGTTGATAACTAGTGTTCCCCTTCATTTTGGTATGCTAGTTCTACTTGATTGGGCGAGTATGTACATTTTAGTGTTTTCTAGGGTTTTAGTTTGAAGTTATACTGCTATGTTGGTTGTTTTAACATATCAGATTCAAACTCAAATTTTTATTTTATTTTTGGGAGTTTGGAAACCATTTGGATAATGAATTGGTTTTAATTTCATCAATTTTTGACAATGTTGATTTTGGGTGATTTTCACATCGCCTCATTTTGCATACCTCCCAATTTTCTTAGGTATTTCTTGGCATTTGTTTAGGTCATGGATTTGGAATGTGTACTAGATTTACAATCCAACCATCTTTCACTTTATCATTATTGGGAGTCATATAGAATCCATACTCATGGATTTAGGCCAGTTGAGTGAGTTCATGATGTTTGGAATTTTATTTTCAAATCGGTACTCCTAGATATAGGCCAGTTGAGTGATATTGTACTTGTATGATTTGCTACATTTCTCATATCTGACACTTGCATTGGTATTATGTGATTTCATTCGTAAGGATGGTTGTGCTGACACACTAGCACATGTACTTGTGTATGATGGGATCTTGTGAGACTCGAACACTCAGATATAGGCTAGTTGAGGGATTGTTCATTTGGGAGTTGGGTTGGGAACTTGCATTGCCTACGAGTATTGATCATGTGATGACCATGAGTATGTAGGGTACATAGTGGAGTGGCTTCTCTTGTGTACCTCAGTCTGGAAGTGGCTAACAAGATAACATGAAGAGGTTTTTAATAAGAGATAACCATAATTAACAAATAGAAAAATAAACTTAATGAAAGATAAGATTATGGAACACTTGGCCTCCTAAAGGAGTTGATCAAAGGCACAATATTTGGCCTCCTATAGGAGTTGATTGAAGATACATTATGTGTGTGGCCTCCTAAGGGAGTTGATCGTAGGCTTGAAGTACTTGTGCTGCCTGATGGCAAGTAGTGACACTCTGCTTGAGTCCCTACATAGTTATCCTTAGTGGTTTTGACCAATGACTTGATGTACTACATTGTCTTCATGATCATGTAGATGTTGGTATCATGTTCTTGATTGGTGTGTGTTAGCCATGGGTGATTGTCTTATGCGATCGTGGTCAGGTCATTATCTCCATGAGAAAAAAAGGTGTGAGCCTACGTGTACCATGTGGTTGGGAGGCGTAGCTACACATACCACTATTGGGGAATGGTGTACATAGATGGTCTACTTATTGTTTGAGGTAGGTGCTAGATATTCACTTGGTACTTCCGTGTATCTAGAGTATGTTTCCTTTTGATTTATGCTTTATCTTAGATGCATTGATACCATGTTTAGATGATGTTTAGTATGTTACTTGATGCATTTATTTATTATGATGTTGTATCATATTGCTAGATGATGTTTCTTACCACTACATTGGATTAGTGATGTTATTGGTAGATTAGCATGTTGGATGTACTTGTTCTTATGATGTTAATTGATGGTTATTGGTAGGAACGATCTCATGATACAACTCTGACTATCTTGTTGGAAAATTAAGATCTCTAAGATCTCACAATGCCATTATGGTAGGGAGGAAACAAGCATGGTTGTATTGAGTTGGTTATTTCACATGTGTGTTCTTTCCCTTTCACTGTGATGATGTTTACACTCCTTTTGAATATTGATGATATAGTTTAGATGGATAGATGTCTTTGCTTCTATGTTCTATTTTATAAGGATGATTTGATCTTCTAGATATGATTTTGAGTGTTTAATCCTCGAGTATGGTTTTCTGGCACTCCTTGGTGTGAAGGTTCTAACCCTATTTACTTTTTAAATGGCTATTTGGCCTTGTGAGTAATTCTAGGCAACTATTTTCTAGATTTTATACGATTTTGCCCTTATATCACACCCCTTGTTGCAAAATATCTTACAATACTGGAAAGCATCATACTACCTCTTGAAGAATGCCGTACAATATTGGAAAAGTATTGTATGGGTACTTTGTGTATTATCGTATGATATTGAACAAGTATCACACCAACATATAAAAGTCTACTGCATGGCCATAGTGGAAAGTATCACATAGGGTCTGTGAGAAAATCTACTTGAGCAAACAACATGTACTTTCTGACTTGTCTGATGTGTTCTATGTAGCGCCTCTCCCATTTGACTTCTGTAAGTCATCCTGATGGATGCAACTTTGTTGATCTCTCCTTGAGAAGGGATTGTGATTGTGACCATGAGTGGTCTACACCATTGAGGTGATTTGATTTATGTTTCTATATCAATTGCTTTGATTATGATTGGGCTGATTTCTGAGATTATGATGTGATTTATGGTTTACTTCGGTTTGTACCAGTAGTTACCAGGATTGATGTGGTATCATGAGGTTGTTCTGTGATTACCTTGAGATGTGTGTAGAGATTGCACTGTGTACGATTACCGTGCTATGTTGGACTATGTTCCTATAGCAGTGGTTAGTCATGTTTCTAACCGTGTTTGTGTTAGGAACCTGTGTGTTCCTTCTGTTTATTTTGTTAGAGTAGAGTTGTTGGATGCATATGCTTTGTAAGTCGTCCCGTGAGTTTATTTTATTATCCCACATGCATAGGTATTATTACTTTTCTAGATCGTACCCAGTATATAAGAATAGGTTGAGGCCCTTGATGGGCACGGACGAATTTATTGTATTGAGCTTGCTCAAAGGAGGTTACCCCCTCGAAGTGGCCTGCGATCAGTAGATTTATTCTGAGTTCTGCTATCACTTTGTATTCTGTTATTTCGAGCATTCTCACGATATTGCTATAAGGAGGTTCTTCTCATCTGGTATCAGAGCACTCTCTTGGGCTCGCTGGGTGGAAATTACATCAAATTTTTTTTCTGTCGTGGCCTTCAGGTTCCTCTCACTTCTAATATCTCTTGTTATTGCAATAACTCTTTTCAGTTGTTCTGTCTGTGAGTGAATTTTTCTAAGTCGACTGTTCAGAAAAAAAAAAAAAAAAAAAAAAAAAAAAAAAAAGAGTAAAAATTTTTCTGTTTTTTAGTCGTAGCTTCCTTGTTTGCTTTCTGTTTCTGCTCATACTTCCGCAGAACGTCTGCAATATCATTTCGCATACTTCCTTCCTTGGCGACCCAACTCCAAATTTTACATATCAAAGCCCTAAATCCCTCATTTATCTAATTTTAGGGTTTGCCCTATCTTTTTCACCTCTCATCCAATCGCCACCAAACTGAGCCACAAGATTCAATTCCTCATTTTGCTCCCTTATCCCTCTTGGACTGTTCGCCTCATTTCGCCTCCCTACCCTTGAAACCCTCATTTTTCTTTTTCCCTTGTCCCCAGATAGTCTCCCACCACCCGTCGAACACCCATTTCCTATATGCGTTTTACCCAAATCCAAGTTTGCCGTAACTAAAAAAGTTTTTGTTTCTCATCTTCTACCCATTTCAAAAAAAAAAAAAAAAAAAAAAAAAAAAAAAAAAAAAAAAAAAAAACCCTTGTTTTATGGTTGTTACGCGTATAGGAGCAAAAATCATGGAAGAGGAAATTGCATCCCTCAAAACCAGACTTCAAGATCTGGATGACAAAATTTTGGGTCTTAACTTTCAGCAGTCAGCCATGAGCCGAAACCATTCAGGAGATACTGGGTCCTCTTCTGGCAATTTCCGTGGACCAAAGCTTGATTTTCCACGCTTCGATGGTTCTGATCCGACTGGATGGATCTATAGGGCAGAGCAGTATTTCAGCTTGCATAATACTTTGGATAACCACAAAGTCTCCCTTGCATCTTTTCATTTGGAACATGAAGCTCTTCAATGGTTCCGTTGGTACATCAAGGCTAATGAATAACATATTTCGACCATACCTCCGGAAATTCATTCTAGTCTTCTTTGATGATATCCTCATATATAGCAAAACTTGGGCTGAGCATCTCCATCATCTGGAGCTTGTCTTGCAACTTCTCTCTGATCATCAACTCTGTGCAAAACTATCTAAATGTGTGTTTGGCCAGGAGGAAGTGGAGTATCTCGGGCATATTGTTGCACACCATGGAGTGCGGGTGGATCCTACAAAAATAGATGCCATGAAAACTTGGCCGCATCCTAAAACTCTCAAGAGCCTTCGGGGTTTTTTGGGGTTGACTGGCTACTACCGCAAGTTTGTCAAAGATTACGGGAAAATTGCAGCACCATTGACAGCTCTGTTAAAAAAGGATGCCTTCTCCTGGACCCCTGTTGCTGAGACTGCATTTGAACAACTGAAACAGGCTATGTGCAGTACACCTGTTCTCGCGATGCCAGATTTTTCCAAACCCTTCACTATTGAGAGTGATGCTTGCGGCAAAGGATTGGGTGCTGTTCTCCTGCAAGATGACCATCCTATTGCGTTCACTAGCAAAGCCCTCTCTGGTAAGAATCTAGCCCTCTCTACTTATGAAAAAGAAATGATGGCTATTTTGCATGCTGTACAGAAGTGGCGGCCATACCTCTTAGGGAGTCATTTTTGCATCAGAACCGATCACCAAAGTCTGAAATACTTCCTGGAACAACGGGTATCCTCTCCTACACAACAGAAATGGGTCAGCAAACTCATGGGGTATGATTATGAGATCACCTACAAGAAGGGTAAGGAGAATATTGTGGCAGATGCTCTTTCTCGCACATTTGATAATCAAGCTTCCCTTTCCGCTATTTCTATGCCCATTCCCAATTGGTTAGCGTCTGTTCAGCAGGGCTATGACAGTGACTCTTCTTTATCTCAAATCATTCACCAGCTAGCCAATAATCCTTCTGCTATACCACATTACTCTTGGGATGGTGCTTCTCTTCGATACAAGGGTCGGCTAGTGCTTCCTCAGAACCCAGCTCTACATCAGGCTATTTTTTATGAACTCCATGCTTCTCCTTCAGCAGGGCACTCAGGCTTCCTCAAAACTTATGAGCGAGCAAGGAGAAACTTCTTTTGGAAAGGAATGAAACAGACGATTCAACAGATGGTGGCTGAATGTGATACTTGCCAACGCCACAAGGGTGAAACGACCCTCCTTCCTGGCTTGCTCGAACCATTGCCCATCCCTACACGGATTTGGACTGATATTTCTATGGATTTCATTGAAGGGCTTCCTAAATCCGGTGGCAAGACAGTGATCTTGGTTGTCGTTGATCGTCTCTCGAAATATAGTCATTTTTGTGCCCTCAGCCACCCCTATACTACCTCCTCTGTTGCACAAATCTTCATGGACCAGATATTTCGTCTTCATGGACTCCCTTCTTCCATTGTCTCTGATCGTGATGCAACTTTTACCAGTCATTTTTGGACTGAACTGTTTCAGAAAACTGGCACCAAACTGAAGATGAGTTCGGGCTATCACCCACAAACTGATGGTCAAACGGAAATTGTCAATAAATGCTTGGAAACTTATCTTCGTTGCTTCACTTCTGAACAGCAACATCAGTGGGCCAAGTGGCTCCCTTTAGCTGAATGGTGGTACAATACCTCTTACCACACTGCCTCTAAAATGACTCCATATGAAGCAGTCTATGGTCAGGCACCTCCAGTGCTCCTTCCCTACACTCCCAACAGCTCACCAGTCCAGGCAGTTGACATAGTTCTCCGCAGCAGGGATCAGATTCTTCGTACCTTACAGGATAATCTTCACATGGCCCGTAATCGGATGAAACAACAAGCAGATCAACACCGTTCTGAGCGCTCATTTCAAGTTGGGGATATGGTTTTTCTTCGTCTACAGCCATACAAACAATCCTCCCTAAAGCTGAAAGGGCATCATAAGCTGGCCCCAAAATTTTATGGGCCTTATCAGGTTCTGCAGAAGATTGGTTCAGTTGCTTATAAACTGGAACTTCCTCCTTCTTCCCGCATTCATCCAGTCTTTCATGTTTCTTGTCTAAAGAAAGTTCTGGGTACCACTGTCAGAGCACAAACTACTCTCCCTGAAATGGATACGGAAGGATCCATTATCCTGGAGCCGGTGGCAATCATTGACCAGCGCACTCGCCAGCTTCGGTCTCGCTCCATCTCTGAGGTCTTGATTCAGTGGCATGGCATGCAACCAGAGGATGCTACCTGGGAACCCCTTCTTCAGATTCAACAACAATTTCCACACCTTAAGCTTTGAGGACAAAGCTTTTTTCTAAGGGAGAGGGGATGTTAGGAACCTGTGTGTTCCTTCTGTTTATTTTGTTAGAGTAGAGTTGTTGGATGCATATGCTTTGTAAGTCGTCCCGTGAGTTTATTTTATTATCCCACATGCATAGGTATTATTACTTTTCTAGATCGTACCCAGTATATAAGAATAGGTTGAGGCCCTTGATGGGCACGGACGAATTTATTGTATTGAGCTTGCTCAAAGGAGGTTACCCCCTCGAAGTGGCCTGCGATCAGTAGATTTATTCTGAGTTCTGCTATCACTTTGTATTCTGTTATTTCGAGCATTCTCACGATATTGCTATAAGGAGGTTCTTCTCAGTTTGCTTATGCGTTTTAAGTGCCTTTTTATGTTGTTTAAACAACTATTATTAAATGCTTAAATAATTACGAATGGATTTTCCATGCTGGATTCATTGGTTATTTGCTGAAGATATTTGCCTTGTTACATTTTGATCTGAGAGATATTTTGTTACTTATGTTATGTTTTACTTTTGAGATGACTTGAGGGCCGAATGTTATACCTTGATTTCAGTATCATAGATTCTTGACCACTATGCTGTTCATTTGATCATATTTGCATGATGATGCCATTGTGAGATGATAGTGTGTTTTATGATGATATCTAGTTATCTAGTATTTGGACATATCTCTAATTATGTTATGTGATGGATTTAATGCTATGGTTATTTACTTCATTCCTACGTTGTTATGCTTCACGCGAACGTGAGTGATGTAAATAGATTATTTTGATATAATTAAATAAATAGTTAAATTTGGTGATTTAATGCATTTATTGCTTCGACAATGTTATTATATGCAATTGCACTTGATTGTGTTGTTTAGTGTGCATGATTTATATTGCTGGTAGTGGCACATGGAGTTAGTGATTCAACTATTCATATTTTACCAATGTCATCCCTATATGATCAACATATCCTTATTTTAATTGTTTAATTAATCCTTTAGGTGATTATTAAATCCAAACTCATTTGCATTATGTGATTAGTCCAGTGAGCGTGTCTATACATTTAGAGGTTCGCATCGTCGTGAAAGTTGTTAAGGAAATTTCTATGTTTTTGGGCTTTTAATTGATTTATTTTAATTTCTAGCAGCTTTTCCATAGATGAATTCCTATTTCTAGGAATAGCCTATTTTCATTTGGGTTGATTCAGGGTTTAACTAAGTTGGTTGGTTATTTTCCCTAATCGATTATTTTCTCAAAAAGTGAATAAGTATCCAAAAAGGAATTTAATTCCTCACTTCTCACTTTTGAATTATAATGTTAGAGAGTAAAACCCAAAATCCTCTTCATGAGGATTTATTGTTTTGTTCATTGAGGGAGTTATGGGTGTGGGATCATCGTGAGGTTGAGCTCGTTGGATCCAGCTTGTGGAGACCTTGGATTACCACACTTTTTAGCTACCTCTACAGGGTTTTTATTTTCTGGTTCAGATTTTCGTTTTGCCCTTTTGGCTGTGAGATAGGGCTCTCCTGTTTTATTATTTTGCTTTGTTTTTGCTTCTATTTTTGGTAGCCGTTTGGCTAGAGGTTGAGAACTAGTGTTCCCCTCCGTTTCTATTTGCTAGTTTTGCCCAGTTGGTTGGTTATGAGCATTTCCTTATTTTTTGTGATGAGGGTTTGGGCTTTTGAGTTGTTATGCTGGCCGTTTTTGCATACGGTATTTGAACTTAATTATTTTTGGATTTTTGGTATTTTTGTACCCAAAGGCCAAATGGGTTTTAATTTTGAGGCTTTCCAAAAGTTGGGGGTTTAACCTCATTTTGTGTGCCACCCTATTTTCTCGAGTTTTCTTAGCATGAGTTGGGTTGTGGACTTGAATTATGTATTTGGATATTAGTCAAACCTTTGTTGCACTTTTTTGTTTACATTGGGATGCATGTCACATTCGTACTCCCGACTTTGTGTTCGGTTGAGTGATTTTATACCTGAAATTATGGTTTATTTTGGACCTTTGTTATTGCTTTGTGGACACTAGGATTCGTATAGAATCCATATTCTCGGATTGAGGCCAGTTAAGTGAGTTCATGATGTTTGGTCTTGTTGCATAATTGGGATTCATGTAGAATCCATACTCCCGAATTGAGGCTGGTTGAGTGATTTCATGGTGTATGGTTTTATTAGTTCTTGGGATTTGTGTAGAATCCATCCTCCTGAGTTGTTTTTGGTTGACTGTTATTTTGCATTATGTTCTCATCTAGTCCTTGTGTTATGATCTTCATGATGGTGGTGTGCCACATGAGTACGTGTGCATACATTTGTCAAAGGACTTGTAGATCTCAATCTTCTATGGTACTTCTAGAAGTTATGATCATTGGGGTTGGGTTGGGAGTATGCATGCCCACAAGCACTTGTCATAGGATGAGCATGAGTAGGGTAGGGTAGCATCTGGAGGGGGCTTCTATCTTGTAGCTCGGTGATCATAGCACCAGAGTTTGGCAGAGGAAGCTTTATATAAGTGATAACTAAATAAAATGTGTGAGTGTTAATAAAACTTAAGATAATAAAAAATGTTGTGTGCTAGAGCCTTACTATTGAGGGAGCTGAATCTGCACGATTCGAGCTTGGGCTTGTTGATGCCAAGTGACTCTCCAAGATGTCAACCCCTATTAGTAGCCTTACGAGTGTTTGACCAGGACTTGTACTTCTTGCATTGTCTTAGGTTCTTGGTTACAACCATCATAATGTCTGGCATGAGTGCTTGCCATGGATGTTTTTTGTGTGTGTTTTTGGTTGGATCATTATCTTCATCAGCACGACGGGTGTGGACCTGTAGGTGCCACGTGATTAAGAGGTATAGCTACCTTCACCACTGCTAGGGACTGATGTACATAGACAATCTTTTATCCTAGTGCGACCGTTGCTGGATGTTTTCACTTGGTACTTCGTGTTCTAGAGTATTCTTTCTTGTGATTTATGCTTTCATTAGAATGCTTGGATATCATGTTTAGATGATGTTAGTTTATTTGATGCATTCCCATATTATGATGTTTAACATATGACTAGATGATGTGAATTACTGTATTGGATTATATTTTGCTTATTGGTTTAACATGTTAGATTTCCTTATTACGATGATCAACATGTGATAGGTGATGTTATCTACTTGAAGGATTATCTTATGCTTTACTACTAGCATATTAGATTTCCTTATGCTTATATTAAAGCATGTTTTAGTAGTGACATCCTTGTTACGATAGTACCGATGATTTGATTGGTGGCTTGGGATGTTATGGACGAGGGATGGCTAAGATTCATGATGGTCTTATGATGCTATTGACGGTTGGGAGGAATTGCATACTTAGTTTGGTTGTTCAGTTATTGCAATGTTATTTCTATACATTGCGATGTTACTTCTGTTCACTGCGATGTTTCTTTCAGTACATTCTTTACTGCTATGGTTAGATGGATAGATGTTCCTCCTTCTTGTTGTTTATGCACTCGAGTGTTCATTCCTCAATTTATGTGGATCTAGTATTTTTGGTGTGGAGGAAATTTATTTCCTATCTTTTTACCTTTATGTTTTCTGGTTTGCTGATTTGTATCCTCGTGCGAAATTGTGTTTTCTAGTGTGAGAATGCAATTGTTCGCATGGTGTGCTGGGTTTCTTAGCACAACTTGGTGAATCCTTATGCGAAACCCCACACCAGTTTGGGTGTTTTGGCTGTTGGGCCAAGCATGTCCTCGCATGAGATGGTGTTTCCTTAAGTGGCTTAGTGTACTTTCTCATGTGAGACTATTAGTTATTATTCTCTCATGTGAAAAACTTGGAGCCTTTTCGCCGTTCTTTGAGGAATGCAACTTGGACTTTTGAGTACCCTTTAAGATTTCTTGTGGTTCCATGCTTCGATAGTTCAAAGATTTTGTTTTTTGATACCATCTTTGGTTTTTGTTCTTGAGTTTGTGTGTATCAGTTCAGTAGTGGTGTCTGGAGATTTCTTGGTTGCTGAGTTTGTGGTGAAGTCTTCCATTGTGATCTTTGCGATCCCTGTATGATGTTGTCATGTGCATTCATACTTGTAAAAAAAAAAAAATCTTGTCTTGAATTGAATCCTTGTTCCAAGGACCTCCAGGCGGGGCATTACATTCTAGAAGTTGTTTTGGATACCCTTGTGGGTGTTCATACTTCCATTAGTCAAGGAATATATAGTATATATAATTTATGTATAATCTAGCATTCTCTTTTTCCTTAAATATATGATTTCTTATGATTTCTTATACTTAAGATACATTATATATGCAACGATTTATTTAAGATAGGTTCTAGACCTCTGTGAGATAAGATACATATTCTAGAAAATGTCTAGACTTCAAGATTTCAAACTTAGCCAATTTTAGGGTTCAACATTTGTCTTTTAGCGTGGTCTTTAGTAGAGGAGTGGTTGTAATCTTGATCCCTCATCTCATGCATGACCGTATGAGGGTCTCTTCTTGTAATTCGTGATTATATTTTGGTTGGTTGGAAATGGACTTGTATGTTTAACCATGCTAGGAACTTTTACCTTGGGATTTAAAAAGAACATCTTGTTTTGGACTGATAGTCCAGTAATTACCTCTTGTGATCCATGGATGTTATCCAGATCTCTTTTGGGTATTCTCTTGACTTGTGTGATCTTTGGTTTGTTAGTTATGGTTTAGTGCTTGGGATCTTTCGAATTGTCCGTAAGACTTCCGTTGCTATAGGTGGACATGTGAGTTTAGCCATGCTTCCCATTTTATTATCTTGATTAGATGTTTCATTCTTACACTTGGTTACTTTATGTTTTGGTTAAGTAACTTATCAATTTATTATTATTATTATTTAGTGCATGTTTTATCCTTGAGTTCCAAGGATCTTTGGGTGAGGTATGACATCTAGTATCAGAGCCCATGTTCAGACATTGAGATCTCTATGAATATGTTGTCCACATGGTTGATGTTGTGATTGTGCAAGTGTGAGTGCCTCTTTGAGAGCTCATGATTTCATGTTGCTTGGGTACCTACTTGGGATGAACTTTCTTATCCAATAGATGCAACTCAAGTAATGTTAGGAGAAGGAAGTGAGTCTTTCTTTTCTATTTAGACCAAATTGATGTGCCTTGACATGGTTGGTTTCTTGTGAAACCCTCTTAGATGGAGCCACTAATTGGTGTCCATGTGTTGGCTTTGAGTGCCTCTTCTTTTGCTCCTTGTGGAGTAAGGTGGATTATTTTCCTTGTTCTCTCCTTTTGAAAGTAAAGAAATGAATGTAATTGTAATTAATTGCTAATTCATTATAGAAATGAAATGGTTACTTTTATTTAAATAAATGAGGGTATATTATGAAATTGTTCAAAAAGTAATAGTTATTGCATTAGATCATTTGGGTTAATGACTTATGTCCCCAAATCGCTTATTTCTTAAGCTTATGAAAAGTTGTAGTGATATTGCTACATATCATAATGTTGCATTGTATGGAAAAGAATTAAGGAAAATCTAGTAATGCACATGCATGAGGTCATTAGTGGTATACTACTTGATGTGTGTGAGCATGTTCTCCAACATTGCTAGGGTGATGTATTCCTTAGCAATGTGTGGTAATTAATCCCTCTTGTGTGACTATTCTCAATCATCACATGTAATGTGATTTGGTTGATGGCTTATTTTATTTAGCTAGTGGAACTTTCCACATGTTTTGATTAGCATTGGTTTTCATTATTTTTTCTTTCTTTCTTGGACTAGCCATCAAAATTTCTCCATCGCTCTCTTTGTGACTGTTGTCACACTTATTTATTGTTGAACTATGCACATTTTGAGATTTTTTCTATTGGAATTGATAATTCCCCCACTTGGGACCTTTCATCTTTTTTTCATGGTGACTATTTTGAATGTCTTTTACTACTTCCCAATTGTGTATTGTGACTTTATCATGTCCATTTTGGACTGCTGATAGTATGTACTAGGGATAACATTGCTGAGAACATGCTGGTGTGTGTGTTAATAGATATAAAGTTGTAATGAAAATGTTGTTTGGTTTAATGTTGATGAATATAATATTTTTATGAAAAATAAAGGAAGTTGATATAAGTATGAACTTGTTAAATGGTTACTTATTCTTGCTACTAGTTGTGAAAATCTTTTGGCTTAATTGTTCATAACTTCTTATAAGGTGGGTGAATTAATGTTTGCTATGTTAAATGAGAGTATATGGCTTGATAATGTGCTTTTACTTGTTTATCTAGATCTATGGTGTGTCTCATCATTCCTCCTCTTGTCTAATTCTGAGCATTTTATTGTTGCATTCTTTGGGATCTAGGATTTTGAGTGTTTTATCTTGCCTTTCAGTGTTGAGTTGTAGCTACATGAGGTTTTTGTGATTCATTGAATTTTGTTTGGATGCTTGGTCTCTATTCTTGGATCATAGGTTCCAGGAGTAAGCCTAGTCTTGGGGGGGATGATGTAGTGCCTCTCCCATATGATTTATGTAAGTCTTTTTGGTTGATCATGATTGGGATTAGTGAGTGGATGACTCCCTTGGGATAATTTGATTATTGTTGCTGTAGTTGGTTGTTTATGAACTTTCTTGATTGATGATATTATGGATTAGGATTATAGATGGATATTCTTGGATTTATTGTGATGTGATTGTACTACACATATTTACATGGTTCTTGGAGTTAAATTTTACCATGGTGCAAATGAATGATTTAAATAGAATATTTTAGTGAAATTAATTAAATGATTATTTACACAATTTTACCCACTATTTCTTTAGCTATATTATTACTGCACATCTACACTTGATTAGGTTGTTTATTATGTAGTACTTATATCCCTAGCAATGACACATGAAGTTAGTGATTTGACTATTCACAATGAGCCAATTTTGTCCCTATGTGGGTGATGTATCCTATTTAATTAAATAATAAACCCTCTAGTTAATTGGTAAATTCAAATTAATAATGCATATGTAATTTGACCTGTAAGTTTCTCTGTGTATTTGGGATTCTGTAGTTGTTGTGGAAAAGATTAAATTCAATTGTTTTTGATGGCTTAGAGGGATTTTATTTATTTGATCTAATTTATTTTATTTTCCCAACTAATTTTCCGTAGATGAATTCCAATTCAATTGGAATTTTCCTAATCTAATTTGGGAAAGGGGGAAAATAGATTATTAAGTGATTAATAATATATTTTCTAAGTCAGTTGATAAAGTGCTTATATTAGGTCAAAATCGAGTTTCTATACTCACTTTTCTATTTTCATATTTTTGTAAAATGAGGAATTTCCTCTAAAACCCTTTTGGAGAAATTCCTTCATTTTTCTTGTTGTGATTGAGATTCATTTGGTGGACTAGAGCATTGAGTGACTCATTGGATTCGTACTGGAATTGATCCACTTCCCTGATGGTTTCATCCAACTCAGTGGCCTGATTATTTTACTATGGATTTCCCTATTATGCCCACTTGGTTGTGAGGTAGGGCTTTCTCATTTAATTGTTTTGGCTTTGTTTTAGTTCTTGTTTTTGATAGCAATTTGATTGGAGGTTGAGAACTAGTGTTCCCCTCTATTTTGGTATGCTAGTTCTACCTTGTTGGGTGGGAACAATTTTTTTAATATTTTCTGGAGTTTTAGTTTGAAGTTTTATGCCGCTATAATGGTCATTTTTGCAAACAAGCTTAGAACTCATATTTTATCTAATTTTTGGGAGTTTGGCAACCGTTTGGATAATGGGTTTTAATTTTGTCAATTTTTGACAACATTGATTTTGAGTGATTTTCACATTGCCTTGTTTTACATGCTGCATAATTTTCTTAGGTATTTATTAACATTTATTTAGGTCATGGATTTGGAATGTATAATAGGTTTCCAATTCTACTATACTTTTACTTTATCATCATTGGGATTTGTGTATAATCCACACTCCTAGATTTAGGTCAGTCAAGTGAGTTCACGATGTTTGGTATTTTGTTGCCTCACTAGAATTCATGTTGAATCCATACTCCCAAATACAGGCTGATTGAGTGAGATTGTACTTGTATCATTTTTTGCATTTATCATATCCAACCCTTACAATGATATTATGTGATTTCATTTGTGAAGATGGTTGTGCCCACACACGATCACATGCATATGATGAGGTCTTGCGAGATTCAAACTCTTGGATATAGGCTGGTTGAGGGATTATTCATTTTGGGGTTAAG
The DNA here is from genome assembly GCA_028749045.1 of Cupressus sempervirens. NCBI lineage: Eukaryota > Viridiplantae > Streptophyta > Pinopsida > Cupressales > Cupressaceae > Cupressus > Cupressus sempervirens. Next base: position 321,827,847 of record CM053791.1, read on the forward strand.
TTGGGAAGTTGAATTGCCTATGGGCACTCATCATGTGATGACCATGGGCATGTAGGGTAGGCAGTGGAATGGCTTCTCTCTTGTAACCCGACGTGAAAGTGGTTGACAAGGTAACATAAAGAGGTTTTAAATAAGAGATGACCAAAATTAACAAATGGGAACATAAATTTAATGAAAAATAAGATTATGTAGCACCAAGCCTTCCAAAGGAGTTGATCAAAGGTGTGTCTATCTGGCCTCCTGAGGGAGTTAGTCCATGACATAGTATATGGCCTCCTATGAGAGTTGATCGAAGATACATTTTGAGTTTGTCCTCCCAAGGGAGTTGAATGTAGGCTTGAAGTACTTGCACTACGTAATGGTAAGTAGTGCAATTTGCCCGAGTCCCTATATAGTTAGCCCATTTCCTATTCAGTGACAAAAAAAGGAAGACAATTCCATCTTTGATAGATTCCATCTTTGATAGATTCCAATCTATTTTAGTAAAGACCAATAAGTGGTTGAAAATCCAAGGCCTCAAAAGAGTACATCTAAAACTTGGGTTAGATTGCAATCATTTTTGACCTATTGGAAGAATATTTTGGGTGATAATAATAAGCAATGATAGTTCATCCTTGTCAACGCTGAGAAAAATGCTCAAATTCAAGCTCAATGGTGGAAAATGATCACAACCACCTCTAGAATCTTCTTAAGCACCTATACAAGCCCAAGAATTATAAAAAGAATCTAATGAGGAAGATGAAGGGTAAGAGGGAGAGATATTGATCATATCTCTCGCACGACCCACAAGAAATTAGAATCCATCCATTTAGGAAAGCCCCTTCTTAGATACCATAGACAACGACATGGACTCATTCTCCATTGTTTTTGCACCTACCATTTTTTTCTTGGAAGTGAACATGTCAACACCTCCCATCTCTTCAAAAAAACCTCTTATCCTCACTCTGAGGTAGTGTGAGAACTTGGGAAATGTGTTTGAAGATTTTTCAACTCTTACATAAGATCAAGCTTCCCAACTTGATACCTCGGTTACACGGTTTGAGATGTTCATGATAGAGTCATCTCAAAGGAAAACCATGGTTTCAACCATGCAAACTAAAGTAGGAATAATCATCAAGATCAATTTCTATTGTAACCATTGGGTAAGTGCACCAAGATGGTGTACAAAAAGGAGGGTATAAGTGGACACCTTTTTTCTAAAATCAGGTAAATGTGAACTTGGATGAGACTTTTGAGGGTCATTTGCTCAAAATGACAAAATGTGTAAAAACATATAAATTGTAGTAATATGACTTTACTTTCTAAACTACTAGAGTTTTTAAAAAACATATAAGATTAGGTGGGTCAAACCCTGCACACACGAAAAAATAACTCCTAATTTTTTTCGAAAACATAAAATAGCTATTTTTGTGTGAAACATAAAAGACATAGTTATATTTGATATTTGGACAATCCCTTTGATAGGATGATAGTTAAGAGTGATATCTAGAAGTTGTATATTTTTTTATAATTTTTTGATGAGTATTTTATTATTATGAATTATTGAACTAACTACATCTTGAAATTTTGGCACCTATTTGTGTGTTGAGCATAACTTGCATCAAAATAATAAAAAAAGGAAACTTTAAAAAAAAGTGTAAATAATGATGTGTATAACAATAATATGTAATTTATTTTGAATCTGGTTAATTATATCAAAAGTTATTAAAAAAAAGGTAGGCATATGTCTGTGAGGATTATCAAGACATTGGTATAAATAATTAGAGTTTACAATGATAATGTTAACCAAAAATAGAACAAATTATATGATTAGAAAGCTAAGAGGACGTGTAATATTATGGTTGTAATTTAGAGATACCACTTTTCCATTGGTAAACTTGATAAAGTCAAATACAAGAATTCATCTGAGAAAATGAAAAAAATGTCTAAAGGAAAAAAAATGGAGGAGAAATAGTCTCCCAAGCCTTTGGGTTGTTTCTCTATCCTTTTACCAATCCATATCTTGATTGGGTCTCTAGGATTAAAATAATTTGAATGGGTTATAAAAATCAAGAAGTATATTCAAAACTTGATTGGATTTTGAAGAAGTAAAAATGGGCTCTACTCCGGAGGCCATAACTTTCACATACAAATCCCGATTGATTCCATAAAAAATGTGTTGAAGAGATCTAAAAAATTATATATATAAACAAATTCTATGACATCAAAATTTTATTTTCTATAAATTTGATGAAGCATGGTCTAAAATAGGTAGTTGTTGTTTCCCAAATATGCAACTAATAGATGAACACAAATGCTAACATATTTTTCATTTTCTCTCTTAAATACACACACACAATAAATAAATCACTAAATAACACATAAGATATATCTCTTATAGATTCCTAACCTATGACATTCTCTCACTAACTCCTTACCTCTCTCTCTAATTTGTTACCATTAAGTGATGTCTCTCTCTGAGTAGCCCCTATCCCCCTCCCTCTCTCTCTCTCTCTCACACACACACATACACATGTCTCTCCACCTTATCCCATTCTCTCCATATTTATCACCTTCTTTATCCATGTCCAAACCCCTCTAACTCTGTTGATATCTCTTCACTCTCTCCATCATATCCCCTAATCTCTCTCTCTCTCTCTCTCTCACACACACACACACACACACACACACACACAAACTCCTAGGATCCATCTCTTAGTAAAGCCTAATCTCTCTCATTCTCAAATGAACTAATAATCTCTCTCTCTCTCTCTCTCTCTCTCACTTGTAAAACTTAACTTCTCCATCTCTCTAATAAGAGATAGATAGAGAGGGTTAGGAGTTAGTGAGATAATTATAGAGGTTAAGAATTAGTAAGAGATGGTGAGAAAGAAATATTGGAATTTAATGAGTATGTGGGTGTATGGAATAGAGAGGTTTTAAGAGTTAGTAAGAGAGAGATCTTAGGATTTATTTTTATTTGTGTGTGTGTGGGAGAGAGAGAGAGAGAGAGAGAGAGAGAGAGAGAGAGAGAGAGAGAGAGAGAGAGAGAGAGAGAGAGAGAGAGAGAGAGAGAGAGAGAGAGAGAATATGAGCTAGTAAGAGAGACATTTTAGGAGTTAATGTGCATGAGTGTGTCATAGGGAGAGAGAGAGAGAGATAAAAGCTATGATAATACTCTTACCTACCTATTCACTTCATGTTTGGAAAATAATGACTAATATTTTAGGCCATGATTGATTCTAATGGATGGAAAACAAAATCTTGATTTCCTAATATAATTTTAGTTGGATTATATTGTAGATCTCTTCAATATATTTCCAACACATTTTTAAAAGAGTCAATCAGAGTTTGGATGTGAAAGTTATGGCTTCTAGAGTGGAGCCTATTTTTATTTCTTCAAAACTTGATCAAGTTTTAAAGGGATTTTCCATCCCAGTAACCTGATTGAGTTTCAAAACCCAATCATTTATTATTATATATATATATTTTATAGGCTTGGTAACCAATCCTAGCCTCTTTTTGAAATTTCAAATAACTCGATTGGGTTATTGATATTTTTGGGTTTTTTCTTTGTGGTGTTTGTTGAATTGTACACCATCTTGGTGCACACACCTCACAGACCCTGTTCCAACAAATGAAGGTTTCATCTTGCCCACATGGATGGGAAAAATTAATCTAAAGAGAAGTAAGTTTGTAGAACCCACAAATAATTTTCCTGTAAAAAGACCTGTCTAAATCTTCAAAATCCAAGGTTGTTTCAAGGATTGTTGTTGATTGTGAAAAAACCAAGTATGTGGAGGTTGTAGAGCCTTTGGTAGACAAACCAACTAAGGAACTCAACCAATTAGATTACAAGTTCACCAAAATTGAATTTGGTAAATAATCATGATTGGGGTTTTTATAGGATGCCCAAGATACACTTGCCAATTTTTCAAAGTGACATCATGAGCTTTGGGAGATGAAGAACTAGCTAAAGAAGGAGCTTTATCATCTTAATGAGGTCATCTATCAACAAAATTCAAATCTTGTAGTCATCATGCCTTAGGCAATTCAAGAGAATATGAGAGCCAAAGCAACAAAAGCTTGGTTTGAAGAAGTGATCTCTAAAGGAATTCAAAGAGAAATCATGAGTTTGGGAGAAGAATAATTAGCTTTCTCATCTCAATGAGGTCATCTATCAACAACCTTCACATCATGTAGTCATCACACCTCAGACAATTCAGGAGAATATGAGAGCCAAAGCAACAAAGGCTTGGTTTGAGGAAGTGATCTCTGAAGGATGCGGTCAAAGTTCTTGAACATATAAGAGGTGTTGAGGAGAGACTACATGACCTGATTGCCTTTTTAAATCAAGAAACCAATACCTTGAAAGAAATTTTGGGTGTTTGGAATCAAATGTAAAACATTGACCTAGACACCTTTCTTGCATGAAATGTCATCCCATCTTTAAAAATGTTCTACAGATATCAGGGACTCATGGGTTATAAGGAGGAGGTACTTGGAAAACTTATGCAAAGTTATGAGGACCATTATAAGGTTGTCAAACAATGAAAACATAGATCATATGAGATTTGGAGAAAGTGGGATGCAATACCCTTACTAAACATGAAAATTTGTTAATAGAAGAAGAGACAACCAAAAAATATACCGACATAGTCAATTTTGACCTTGATTGTGAAGTATTTGGATCATACACAATGATAGGTTTACTACATACAAGTCTGTAGCAAGGAACTTGTGGGATTATCTTACAAAAAACTATACAGTTATAAAATTAGCACATGAGAATACAATCAAAATTGAAGCTATCTCAAAGAAAATGGAGGTACTAGATCTTTCTATAGTTGATGATTGTATCACCAAATATAAGGCTTTTTAGAAAAAACCTTTAGGATTCATTCAACTTTTTCTGTTTTTTCTTTTAGTTTTTAGTTTTTGATGTTTATAGTTGGTGAAGATGAATTGCTTGTGATGCAATTACACATAGTTCTATTGCATGTCCTCATGATATGTAATCCAATAGTTCTTCTCACCTAGTTTTACCATGTCAAACTAGTTGAGTTTCTCCCACTTTTTCTTCCTTGTTCTCCAATATAAGAAGTTCCTCCCTCATTGTAAACATTTTATTTTATTATATGCAAGAAAGTTATGAAGAATTGTGCAAGCATCACTTTGATTGTGTAGTACTATTTTGATCAAGAGTGAATACAAGAAAGAAATTGGAGCTAAAACTTTGATTGAGTGAAATTATGATGGAAAAAATTTGAAGCTTTGACTATAGTTTGTATATGTTATCTTTGATTCATGTTATTGTTGTGCATTTGAATAATTGAGTATAAAGAGTTAAGAAGCAATCAGAGATGAAGATTTGACTAGGAGCAATTGCAGTGATACATGGGCTAGAAGCTTTGACTTTAGCTTGTATTACCTTCTCAATTTACAAAAATAATTAGAATTCCCTACTTTTGGAAGTCTTTGTGCCATAGTGGTAGAGGCTATTTGTATAAAATAGATTAAAACATGACTTAAAGTAAAATTAGTGTGCTCTTAATAAGCATTGGAGTTGGTGTTGGTTTATCAGTATCACTATTTCCAGCTATTAGATAGAAGTGTAGTTAGAGATTTCATTTTGCCCATTGCCTACTCCATGGGTAATTGGATTCTTCCTTGAAAGTTAAGAGGAAAGAGTATTAGTAAAACCCTTTCAAAATCTCTTAGATTCTTCCTTACCTTGAGTTGATCCAAGGAATTGTGAGAAGGGGGTGCCTTCACTTAAATGTAGGATAAACTATCTCATACGATGTGGCTGGTCTACAAATTTTGGTGACTCCACTGGGGACACAAACACATTCGTAAGCTTCTTTCTTGCATTTGAAGTTTTATGTCCTTGTTCTAATTAGCATTTGGAAAATTATAAACTATTGCACTAGAAAGCTCTGAGTATTAATTTTTAAGGATAAAGAAGGCCAAAAGTTCTTCAATTTTTTGTTGGATCATTTTGGGCCCAACAAACTCGTTTCAATTTACACACTAAATTTCCTTCTCTTTCCCGAACTACAAGCTACCTACCTTCAATAAAAAAGACTGCTATACCCAATGAAGATTCCTTACTTTTCCTCAAACCTCTTATTAATGTTGCATATTTTATTCTTACTACTCATACTTCCCATACTCATATTCCTAATACTAATATGGGTACTAATCTATGGAGAGTAGCTTTTGGCCCACTGAACCTTGCAACACCTTTACATGCACTATACCAAGGTACCCATAAGAATTTTTTCAAATTTTGTAGGGATGAAAAACAACACCCTAATGAACACATTGAGGCTTTCTACATTTCTATAGGAGTTTTTGGCATTGAACATGAATGTATCCCTATAAGGCTCTTCATTAAGACTTTACAAGGTATAGCAACTAATTGGTTTTACAATTTGGAATTTAATTCCATCACAAATTGGGCCTCTTTGCAGAATAAATTCTTGAAATATTCAAGCCAAAATGATATGAACATGTTCTTTGAGCACAACTCATGTAAATGAAGAAGGATGCACAAGATGGAATGGAAGAGTTTATTGCCAAATTCAATGAACTAGCTAACAAAAATCCTACTAATTCTCAACCTATTGCTACAAATTTGAAGTGTTTCTTCATTAACACTCAACTTCCATTAGTGAGTTTCTTAGTAAGAAGGGATACCCCTATGACTTTGACTCTTGCAAAAACTCTAGCAACAAAGATTGAAGATGACTTGATACTTGCATGAAAAATCTGTAGGGATTCTAATCAATTCAAGAATAATTTGTATACAAAATCTTCTTCATTAGGTTCAATTGATCCTATGGTTTAGAAACTAGCAAACACACTTCTTTCTCTCAAGAAGCATATTTCTCAAGGATCATTTGCTACCCAATACAAGGATATAACAAGGAAAGCATCTCTTAATGCTATAAATAACTATGCAACTAAGAATCAGAACAAGATTCCTCCTCCTTCAGAGAGGCTTTTACTTGAAGCACCACCAAGTAATTCAATCACTAGTTATTATGAAAATGATCCTATTGGTGATGATCAAGAAGAATATCCTTCTAAAGATACTTCTGCTCAATATTATGAAGATCACCAAGCAACAGGAAATTCTACTATTGAGTATGCCTAATACAATGATGAGGACCATGAGATTAATTTTGCACAAGCTTACAGAATCATGACACATTCACAAACAAAGTTGGCTGAATAATAAGAAGAGGTTGAAATGAAACTGGATGGTCCTCAAATGCTCATTACCATTGCAAAGATGAGAACAACTCTGCCAACCCTACCAAATGATCCAAGTAAAAACCAAGTTAGTGCTGAGCTACCTGCTATTTCATCTAGTATTTCAAAGCCCAATGTTCCTTACACTAGTGCTAAGCCCTAGGATGACCATTTTAATTCGTCCTTAGCTAGTTCTTTCCAAGATTTTGATATCATAGATCATGCTAAGAGGACAAAAATCCAGATGTCTAAGGTAGAATACCTACAAGCATTTCTAGATAAGCTGGACAGGCTTATCGAATTTGTCAAGGAATCACAACCTAATCAACCTCATTTTATTTCCCCTTAATCTAAGATCATGCCTAATAACCTAGTTACTATCCCATCCCTACTTTTAGGAAAGATTGAGCCTTTCTACCTTTCCCTACTGATCAATGGTTTCAAACTAAAAAATTGCATCATAGATTTTGACACCATTGACAATGTCATGCTAGCTAAGGTTTCAGATGTTTTGGGGTTAACCTTGACTAAGTCCATTGGCAATTTCTCTTCCATAAAGAATAATAAAGTACTACTAAAAGGACATATCAAAGATGCTCAATTTTCCTTTGTGTCCTTCCTAGACAAAAAGATCAAGATGTCTATCTTGGTTGCAAATATACCTGCTTCTTATGGAATGTTACTTGGCTCTAATTTCTGTAAGAACATGGCTGGAGAACTCAATATGGACATGACCAAAGCCATAATACCTGTGAAAGCTTTTATGCAAAACTTTCATTTTGAGAGAGAGACAAAGTATGTGGTGGTCAAATCTAATGATCCACATGCTCAAATTATTTTTGAATAAGCTAGAATGGGTGATTTCTACCTACATGTTGATGAAGGAATAAGATTTGTAATGGACTAGACAAGTATGTCTAAAAGTTCATCCTTGATTTTAGATACTAAAAGATTTATAAATGCTTTTGAAGATCTAGAGGAGGTTGTCATTCCAAATCAACCACCAGTCATGGTTGAATTAAAAGTTGACCTTGAAGATGATCCTATGGATCCTGCTAAAGAAGAAGAAATTGTTTATGAAGGAGATTCTATCAATTCTCTTAAAGGAAAGATTATTCTAATGGACTATGAAGTAAGTAAAAGCATCTCTAATGATGTTTGGACCATGGAGTTCAAGGAAAGTTGTGCTTCTACATGATTTGGTGCAATAGTTTGCTGATTTCACTTGAAGGGGAATGCTTCCCTTATCCATACAAGCTACAATTTCCCAATACTAGTAACAAAATTAAATATGAGGCCTTGATATTGGGATTGAACATGGTGTAGATCAAAGGAATTCAAAATTTATATGTAAAAGGAGATATTGAGTTGGTGGTATGTCAAATCAAGGGTCAATATCAAGCCATAAATGACCAATTCAAACATGTTGGAAACTAAAATTGGAACAACTATTATGTTGTCATTGATGAAAAATATTATTGGTATTACTATTTTCTATTTGATTTGAGTGTCATATCTAGATGATTGATGAAGAGGATTTGAGAGGAGACATAACAATAACACCTAAAGAAAAGGTTGAGTTATGAGGAAACTACAATGGGCACTTGATTAGTTAGACTTTGACAAGATAAAGTGATTGTTTAGTCATGCCACAAGTAAAGAAGATAGTTTCTTTGAAGCCTTGAAGAAGTGATTAAATAATAACTAAATGCATAGGCTTGACCAAGAGAAAGAGGAGAAGATTAAGGAACTAGAAGTATATTCTGAACGATACTAATGTTGATTGAGTGCTAGTATGTGCCAAGTAGAAGTAGTGTTGATCGAGCATCAGTATTCACTGAGTGTTAGTATATGTGTCAAATAGAAATGTTATTAGCGACTGAGTAATCTAGTGATGACCAAGTGTCAGAACATAGGGTTGGGTAGGGGACAACATTTAACAGTTTATGAGGAAATCATGATTTCTAGCCGACACAATTAATTTCTTGGAATATGTAAGTGTGTTGAAGATAAGGAATGTTGTGTTGGATAATTTAAATCAAATAAAATCCTATTTGTGTATTTTTATTCGAAGATTCAAGGAGAAGTTTAGAGAAGTTTCTAGAGGATAAAAGAGTAGACTAAATGATGGAAAGATTTGATGAATCTTACCAAACCCTAAGATCTATAGTGGTGTTTAAGAAGAAAAATATTAGAATTAGCTATTTAAGGAGGTACAAGGGTTAACCTAATGTGGTTGGAGAAGTTGTTGATGCTATTGATTAGTGAACTTGATAAAGAGGCTGCGAGGTATTGTGGAGAGGTGAAGAGTGATTGTTTTAAGGGTTTCGAAGAAAATTAGAGACATAGATGATAATGGAGGCCAATAAATAGATGAACAGGTGAACCAAAATGTGATATGTATTTGCAAAGTGAGTTGTATTTTTATAGATCAAACCTACTATTACTTTCTAACCATTATATCAGTATTGAAATCCTTTAAACAAGGTTGACCTAACAATCATATATAAATCCTTTAATCATGGTGGCATTCTAATGGAATGCTCTAAAGTCCTCTAACAAGGCCACTTTAATAGGGTTGGATCCTAACATAGCTCACTTAAAAAGAGTAAAAAATTGGTGACATGTTATTGGTGGTTTTTCCCAAATTGAGTTTCCATGTTAAATCCTAGTGTCAACTTGTGTGAAGTTATCTGTGATGATTTATTGTTAATGTTTTACATTCCAAAAGTCTAATATTATTAGGACAATGGACTACTAGTTGATGTTATTGATAATCTTCTATAAATGCTGAGCTAATGTGTAAGAATTTACCTTAGGGAAAAATTCACCAAAGATCAAGGAACTCAAGCACAAGCACAAGAGTAGACTAAAAGAGTTTGATCATAATATCGATATGCATTTGATTCAATGTAAAAGTACACTGGGAGTGCCTGTATATAAAGGCCTTTGGAATGCTTCTAAAATGCATAAGAATCAACAACATGATAAGTCATACAACTAGACACAGGTCCACCAGATGTAGGTTATCCTCCATTAAGCACATGAGTAAGTGTGATGATGTAAGGATAAGCCTACAAAGGTGTAGCATGAAGAATAATGTTGTAGACACCATGTGCTAAAATAGGAGTGTGAATAACTATGTTGTCTACATGACAACTCAGTTAATTATGCAAACTCTTGTATTGTAGACACCATGTGCTAAATTAGAGTTGCTTACTTCTGTGTTGTCAACATGACAACTCATAAAAGTATGCAAACTCCTAAGTGTCTCACCTAAGAAATAATAAAATAATGCATACTAATAAAATAATGCATTAACCTAAGTAAACTTAAGTAAAGCGTAAATAGTAAATATGTATTTACACCAACACCCCTACCTTAAGTGTAACTTAGGGGAATGCTAAGCTTACGAAAGCTAGGATGAAATGCATAATGGGTCCCAGCTACTAGGCCATATTAGGTACCCATGTACATAATAAAATGAAATCTCTCATAAAGTAGAGAAAGAGGGAAAACCTCCCCCAAAAAGAGAGATGAAAAGACAAGGTGCATTGATGGATGGAGTAATCAAGACCCGCCCCTATTACGACATACATCAAGTATATGCAATAGTGAAGAATGAGAAGGGCAAAACCCCACAAGAGGAAAAAGTCCCCCCCATAAAAAAGAAGAGGAAGAGAGACAAGGTAGTTCCCCCCCCCCCCCCCAATGAAGAGTGCTGATCAATGATAGCTACTCCAAGGTAGAAGTTGGTCTATGAGTGCTGAATAATGTTCCTCTCCTTTGGAAGAAACAATGGAAAAGGTAAAAGTGAGATGCTTCCCCTATGTGTAGAAAGAATCCCAATGATGAAAGGTACCTTTAAAACCTACTCAACTATCCCTATATCAATGCTGATGGTCATCCCTTCCAAGACTGCTAAAAAGAATGAGTGTAGATATGACAAGGATGGATGTAGAACCTATCCCAAAGAACCCACTATCTCCTCAAATGATAAAGAGACCTCCTACAACTACTGTACATAAGGATCCACAATCATATCAACCTATGAAGATCAATCATGTAGAGAATGGACATGAGGGTCAAAGTGAGCCCTCACAACAACTGGACAAGGATCTTCTTCATCAAAGTGAAGATGTATTTCATCAATTATGTCTCCCAAGTTTGCTATGTATGACTCCATAAACAAACCTGAAATGTCTACTATGTAGTCATCCCCTATTGCTGGAGCTAGAAGACAAGGTGTACTCTGATATGCTAGACCTATCAATATGGAAATATATGCATGTGTAATGTGCTAATGATATGACCTCTTTCTGCTTCTATCAATACATCCCACAAATATGAGTCTTTTGAATCACTATCGCTGGTGTCACTATTAGTTTCCACAATGTATGAAGTGCAGAGAGGATTATAGGATAAGCTAGGTGAAATTTTCTCACAGTGTACATCCCTCTCTACAAAGATTTCATGTGTCTTAGGATTCATAAGTTTATATGCCTTAACATCATCTTCATATTTGATGAATGTACAAGGCCTAGGTGGTGGTGCCTTGCATCCCCTGGAAGATATTTTTGCCCATGTTGGACAACCAAAGACTTTGAAGTGTTTCACAATTGGTTTTTTGCCACACCACGCCTCAAAAGGAGTCTTTCCATCTAAGGAATTATGAAGAGACCTATTAGGTATGTGTTTGGCACTACTGATAGCTTCAACTTCAAGTTTTGGATCAAGAGACTTGACTTGTATCATGCAACTTGCCATGGTCTTAAGAGTTTGTATCCTCAGTGGTGTAACATCTATCTTGTGCGGACTGAATGCTAGTGGATTTTGGAGATCAATACCGTCAAGTTTACAAAAGTTTTTAAGTCTTGTGTTCACATATGTACTTTCATTATCCATCCAAAGAACCTTGATGGATTTCCTTGATTGCTATTCAACATGACTCTTGAAGGTTTGAAGCTTATCAACCACTTTATTCTTGTGATGAAGAAAGTAGACCCATGTGTAGCATGAAAAGTCATCAATGAAAGTAAGGATGTAGTAGCCTTGGCTGACTGATGTCACTACAAAAGGACCTGCTAGTACCATGTGAACCAATTAAAGAACAACTGGTGCTCTTGAAGACTTCCCTTTATCAAACTTCTCCTCTAGATGCATATCCACTGAACATGTTGAACGTTCACCCTTAAAAAAGTTGATTGTAGGTAGACCTTTGACCATGTTTTTTGAGCAATGTTGCTAAAGATAGCAGAATGCAAGATGACAATGCTGCTCATGCCATAATTTGATTTGTGAATTAGATTGAGTTAACAAGGCATGTGAAGGAGACTTAGGGACAAAGTGGGAGAAGGAATAAAGCCTCTTGTCATGATTAACTTTCCCACTGCAACCAATAAATCATCTTTGAGACTTCGCACCATTACTGAATCTGGAAGGAAATCAACTTTGTTTCCATCTCCAAGGTGAGTGATTTGGTAAATTGAGAGGAGATTAGAGGTAAGGTTTGGAACATAGAGAAGGTCTTTGAATTCCCCATTTTCCATTTCCACATGTCCTTTCCCTTCAACTTCCATTTTTGTATCATCTCCCACAAAGATGTGCGGTACTTATGACTGCTTCAATGAAGAAAAGTCTTCTTTTCAAGAACCCATATGATATGAGGCACCTAAGTAAAGAATCCATTCTGATGAAGAACTTGATCCAACCATAAGTTCTTGACCTTTTCCCTTTGAAGTTGTTGGAATTGAATCCTTGGAAGCATTTGGCACTTGAATTTTTTTCTTCTTGAGTAGGTTTTCCAACTCATCGATTCTCTTACTCTTGTAATGCTTCTCATCATTATTTAGTTTCTTAAAGTATGCACAAAAATGTTTATCCTTCTTTTCATTACTTCCCTTCTTGTTGGAAGAAGAATTATCTTGCTATGAGGAGGATTGTTGTGTCTCAAATTGTGATTTTTGCTTCCACTGCTTTTTCTTGCTGTTGTTAGAACTTTTTCCACTTTGACTTGATTGGTTCTCATCACTTGCCACCAATGATTTGGTATTTGATGATGTGAGAAATCCCATATCTATCAACTTGGATTGTTCCATCATCAAGATTTTTGCAAAAGCATCAAATGTAGGCTTTTGGAAAGCACTTCCCATGGTTAACCTATGAGTGTTATAACTCGAAACAAAAGAAGCATACTTTGGAGGTAACCTCTTTAGGATGTGATGAATCAACCTATGACCCTTTATAGGATTACCACAATCTTTAAGTAGTGCTCTAAACTCATTGGCTTTGTTGATATAATCTTGAATTGTGTCAAAGTTCTTAGGATCCAAGAGAAGTAGGTCATCCTCAATATGGTATCCCTTTTCCTCATCCACCTTACCATACAATGATTCAAGTTTGTCCCAATTAGGTTTGGCTTCCTTAAAAATAGAAATGTGGAAGAAGAGATCTCTATGTACACAAATCTTGATAATTCCTAAAGCCTATTGGTCTTTAATTTTCCAATCAGAGAGTGCTATAGCATTAGTGGGTTGGGGATTGTACCATCAACATAAATATTTAAAGCTTTTTCTATTAATCTACTCCACACAATATATTTCCATGTAGAATAATTGTGTGAAGTTAGAAGTGGACCTTTAGGTGGATCCATGATGAATAAAAATAAAAGAGCACAAAAGATAGACACAAAAACACAATACACCCCCCCTTTTCACTCAATCAAAAGACCCCCCCCCCCCCCCCAAAAAAAAAATAAAAATGCTTTTGACACTTTATATGTAGTGCGTGTACAATAGGCCACTTGTCAAAATGTAAAAAGTGGGCTTTTGATTTTTCTATTTACAACTTCCTTTTGAGGCTCAAATCTATCACTAAGCATTGTAGCTCAAATGTACAACAATTTTTAAAGGTAATCAAAGCAATACAATGCGGAAAAGGCCCTAAGTCTGAAAGTGATATTTTTTTCCACACAACCCTATAATATGAATGTAGATTTGGAAAATAGATAAAAAATTAAGCACTTTAAAAAAATGGAACCTATTTTTGAGTCTAGATGAGCCCGTATGGAGCATTTCAAGTTGTAAAATGTAGGATTAGATAGGTATAGTTGCCAAAAAATGTAATAATTGACAAATCCATGCATCAAAACCAAAAAAGAACTGCACCACTAAAAAGTTTAGGAAATTCTACCCAAAATAAAAAAAAATCCACCTGATTTGGAGTCTAGATGAGTTATTTATGGCCTCCCATAGTCGGACTGTCAAATCAAAACTACATCTAGAGAGGGGTCTGGGCAGAAAACTATGAGATTAAATTTGATGGTCAAACAACCATTGCAGTAGTTCAAAAATGACAGTCAGATGGCCATCAATTTTAACATCATGAAATGCTAACATCAACAAAAACTTGACCCCTTGTTGATGTGGCGGTGATGTCATCTATACAAAAAAGTACAAATTTTACATAAAAATTAAAGTGTCGTCTTATGTGGCAAGTGTACGACCTACCAATAAGGTGACACATAGGAAAAAGATGACTTGGCAGCTAATGTCATAGGTTGACATGTCTATTGATGTGGTGTCTATGCTATTGCTGAGGTGTCATGATTTGTTTTGTTGGTGGTGCAGATGCGTGGACTACTATTGTAGTGCTGGATGGCACAAAACGAAGAGGTCTCGAGAGGGATGCGTGGCAAGGTCTTTGGGGGCCATGTGTCTGGGTTGAGGACCATCATGACTCCATGTAGATCAATGCTTGGCACAACAATTATGTGCCATGTGGTGGCTAACTTGGAATATGACTACCAAAAAGTCAGAATAGGCATTGTAGATCAGAGGACATGCTGGTGGGAAAAATCACAATCACTGCCCCAGAAAGAGTGAACCCGACACCAGAAAATGGAAGATAGGTGTCAGAGTTAAAAAGTTAGTGGGGATCTTCAAAATTAGTCCCACATGCATGAAAGTTCAGCAATCAAAGTTGTATAAAAGCTTCTGATCGTGGGGTGAAAATAAGAAAAGCAAGCCGAGCCACTATGTGGAGGGTTGTGCGGCTACTGTGACTTACTTGTTTGTTATGTGGTGCCCACTATGAATTGATGAAATCAGCTAGATTTGTGAAGTGTGCCCATTGTAAATTTCCTACAAATAAAGGAATATTCTATGTTGTGTGCAGGGTCGGGGTGTCACTGCCCGGTGCTTGTACAAAAAAATTTCTATATAGCTTGACCTGGCCTAAAAAGAAAAATTCAAAAATATTTTGAAAATAGAAAAATAATGTTGACAAAAATGTAGAGAAAACTAAAATATTGATCTGAAATAAAATTTGCAGATCTAAAGATCGATCATACCCAAATTTGCTAGTCGGACCTTCGGGTGCCGGTTTGCAAATTTTTTTTGCCTCAAAATTGACTTTGGCCTAGGGTAGGCAAATTTATAGTTTATTTTCACCGAATCAACATTCTAGATGCAATGGCAAGGTCCATTGTGGGTCTAGATGCTCCCAATGATTGCGATACTTTGGATCTGGGCCGAGGTGCTGAAGTAACAATGGTCTCGAATGACTATGTGAAGAGAAATTCTCCAAGATTTGATACCATGTAAGAATTTTCCTTAGAAAAAAATTCACCCAAGATCAAGGAACTCAAGCACAAGCACCACAATAGACCAAAAAAGTATGATCAAAATATCCATATGTATTCAATTGAATATAAAAGTACACTAGGAGTGCCTACACATAAGGGCATCTGGAATGCTTCTAAAATGCATAAGAATCAACAACATGATAATTCATACAACTGGGCACATGTCCACTAGATGTGGGTTATCCTCCATTAAGCACAAAAGTAAGTGCGATGATGTGAGGATAGGCTTACAAAGGTGTAGCACACACCATGTGCTAAAATATGAGTGCAAATAACTGTGTTGTCTACATGACAACTCAGTTAATTATGCAAACTCCAGTGCTATAGACACCATGTGCTAAATTAGAGTTTCTTACTTTTGTGTTGTCAACATGACAACTCATAAAAGTACACAAAATCCTAAGTGTCTCACCTAAGAAATATAATAAAATAATGCATTAACCTAAGTAAACTTAAGTAAAGTGTAAATAGTAAATACGTATTTGCACCAACATAATAGATGTTTAAATCTGAAGTAATTACAATGTTTAATTGTTGATTTGGTATATTTGGACCTTAGATAACTGATTCATCCCTCCTCATAGTTATTATAAACATTCAAACAATTGGTATCAGAGCTTTGGTGCTTGTACATGAAATTTTGAAGGTACTCGAAGCTAAAGATCAAGATGTACAAAAAGGAGGTGCTAAGGTTGAACAAAGAGAACTTTTGTGCATGGAAGAGTTTGATAAAGATACACTTGACATGAATTGGAGATGGTACAATACACTTCGTGGATAATGTATATGTGGAGATAAAAGGTCTTCCTCTGAAAAAACATCAGATGAAAGAGAAGCAAGAACACAACAAAGCTATGTTGGAGATTGCATCAACCCTAAACTATGCTAATTTTGATGACATAAAAGAATGCAAAAATACCAAGGAAATGTTGGATAGACTACAAACCATCTATGGAGGAGACACAAATATCTTGAGAGAAAAATCAAAGAGATTGAGAGGTAAGTTTGATGAAATGAGAATGATGGAAGGTGAGAATATTGTTCAGTATTGTGGAAGAATCAAAGAGCTTGTAAATTCCATAAGAGGAGAAAATGAAAACATTTATGATGAGACTGTGATCAACAAGATATTGAGAACTCTACTTCTTATTTATGCTATTAGAGTTTCTATAATACTAGAATTAAGAAGTACTCTTAGTAATAACCTAACTTTTAAAGGTGTGATTGGTAGGATTACTACTTTTGAAAAGTCAAATTTTGATAATTTCACCCCTACCACTATTGAATCTACTTTTAAATCACAATTAGTTCTTAGTAAGAAAAGAAATGGAATATGTGTGAAATGTGATAGTTATGTTTCTGATGATAAAGTTGATGATCTTGAAGCACCAATGAGAAGGAGACTTCCAAGAGGTAGAGAAAAATACAAAGATAAACTTCCTAATCTATCTTTCATGTAATAAAGTTGGTCATATTGCCACAAGATGTCTTGATAGAGAAGACATAGATGAAAAAAGGGAAAGCAAGCACAAAGGAAAAAGCAATGATCGAGATAACATTAGAAATAAGGATTACAAAGACAAAGGTAAGAAATCCTATTACATTGCTAAAGAAGAATCTGATAATGAATTGAAAGTAATGATAAAGAAGTTATCTATGTTGCTATGAAAAAATATTCTAATGAAGATGAGAAAATGTATTAATCTTATATGTGAGTAAAGGTGATAGATGGATAATTGATAGTGGTTGTTCACATCACATGACTAGTGAAAAAAGTAAATTTAAAACTATAGAACCATTCAAAGGTAGTTGTGGTAAGTTTGGTAATGATGCACCATGTCTTGTGAAAGGTAAAAGATCAATACAATTGACTGACAAGATCAAGTGTGACATTGTTTATTGGGTTTAAGGACTTAACTACAACTTTTTGAGTGTTTCACAATTGAACAAATCAGGATACAAGGGTAAATTTCATCATAAGAAGGCAAAGATATTTGATGTTGCTAGTGAAATGATTATAAGTGGTGATCAAACAAAAGGTAACATGTTCTATCTAGATTTATCTAATGAGGCATGCTTGTTGGGACAATATGCAGATATATGGTTATGACATAAGAGGTTATTGCATGCAAACTTTGATAATTTTGCAAGCATTAGTAAGATGAAAAGAGTAAGAGGTTTTCCAAAATTGAAGAAACTTGCTAATGCTATGTGTAAACAATGTCAATTGGAAAAAATGACAAATTCCAGTTTCAAGAACAAGACATACTCATCTAATGATATTATGAAATTGGTTCATGCTAAACTTTTTGGACCTATTGGAGTGCAAAGCTATTGTGGAGATTATATTTGTTGATAACTATTCTAGGATGATGACTATGATGTTTCTCAAAGAAAAATCTGATGCTTTTTAGTTGTTTAAGTGGTATTTAGCTAGAAGTTAAAAAGGAAACATGTAAGTGTATGAAGTGCTTGAGATCTGATAGAGGTCGAGAATTCATCTCTAATGAATTTAATGTATTATGAAATGATAGAGGAATCAAAAAGTAGATGTTAGTACCTAGGACCCCTCCCAAAAATGGAATAGCTAAAAGGAGAAATAGATCAATCATGAAATGCACTAGAACATTTATGATGGAGAAGAATTAGTTACATAAGTATTGGAGAGAAGCTATAAGTACAATAGTTTATACTTTGAACTTAGCACAAGTCAAGAAAGTCACAAATGTTACACCTTTTGATATGTGGTAGGGGTATGCACCTAATGTAAAGTATTTTAATATTTCTAGGAGAAAATGATATATACTAAAGGATAATAGAAATTGAATACTTGATGCTAAAAGTGATGAAGGAATATTCCTAGGATATTCCACTAAGAGAAAAACATATAAATGTTTGAACTCTAACACTAATAAAGTTGTGGAAATTGCAAATGTAAAAGTTGATGAATATGTAGAAAAGAATGAAGTTGAATGCAAGATAGAACTTGAAGATTATAGCATATTCATATATATGAATGAAGGTGTTCCCTGCACCTTACCTAAGTAAGAGAACAAAGCTACCAATCAACAAAAAAATGTGAACGTCGAGTTGCAACAATAGGTTACTGAGAAACATACTATAGGTTCTGAGAAATAATAGAAGGATGTTGAGAGACATGTAGTAGATGTCAAAAATTAGGAAGACAATGTCAAGAAAGAATAACCTTAACTAGAACTTGAACTAGAGAGACAAAATGACTTTGAAATCATTTTTCAAGATGAACCTATGCAATGAGAAAGAAGAAATAAACCTGTACTAGAAAAGTATGTGAGAAGATACCATGCACCTGAGAAGATTATTGGTAACAAAGAATATGAAGTTATGAAAAGAAAAAGACTGAGAAGTAAGACATGTCTACTTAGTGAATTTGAGCCCAAACTAGTGAGAGATACTTTTGAGAATGAGGACTGGATTCATGCAATGAATGAAGAAATTGAGTAGACAGAGAAGATCAAAATCTAGATACTGGTACCTACACCCAAGGAAAAGAATGTTATTGGAACAAAGTGAGTTTTCAAAAACAAGCTAAATGAAAAAGGAAAAGTCACAAGGAACAAGGTTAGAATTTTATGCAAAGGATATGAACAATAAGAAGGAATTGATTATGGGGACAGATTTTCCCCAGTTGCAAGATTAGAAGGAGTCAGAACACTACTTGCATATTCTTCTTATAAAAGATTTAAAGTGTACCAAGTGGATGTCAAATATGCATTTCTAAATGGAATACTTGAAGAATAAGTTTACATTGAACAACTAGAAGGATTTGTTGACCCCAACAAGAAGAAAACAGTATGTAAATTCCACAAGGATCTATATGGTTTGAAACAAGCCCCTAGAGCATGGTATGAGAGGTTGCACAATTATTTGGTGAAGACTAGATTTTCTAGAACTAATGATAACAACAAGGTATACTTGAAGACTAGTAGTAAAAATGAGGTATTTTTATATGAAATATTTATTGATGATATCATATTTGGAGGAAAAGATGCATTGTGAAAATAATTTGCAGACAAGATGAATAAAGAATTTGAAATGTCTATGTTTGGTGAGATCAAATTCTTTTCTAGTTTACAAGTATATCAAATGAAGCAAGGTATCTAACTTACTCAATCAAAATAAGAAATCTCTTATTTGAGGAAAATTCTAAGCTTCTTTATCTAGGCAATTCAAAATGATTTGAATGGAGAACATGTGTGTCATGAGGGCCTTATGGTTCTTGTTATGAATGTATTAAAATCCAAAAAGGCTATGAAACCTAGGGGCAACTTGAAGGCAGTGGAATATGACATGGAGGGAAGTCTCCTGGAGAAAAGTTATGACTTGGATAATTAAGATGATGCAAAAGGGGGTAATGAGAGTCTGAAAAGAGGTTTTGGGTGTAGCTCTTAGAAGAAGAAGAAGATTATTAAGGGAGTGACTCTAATCACGAAAGTGATTTTGTGGAGGAAATGGTGAGAGATTACTAGAAGAAGAGGAGTGAGGCTAAAGGAAAGGGTTTCTAGGGTCACAATGATGTTAGGGCTTCTACCCCTTTTGATGATGAACCTCTAGCTCACATAATGGAGAGGAAGTGAAAATCTTTGAGGCTTCAAGAGGAGAAGATCCAAAATACTATGAAGAATGCAAAGCCAACGAAAGAGGATGAGGGGGATCATGAGTAAAATCTAGATTCTGATGATGAAACTAAGGGTGTGATTAGTTCTTCCAAAAGTCTGTTAGGAAACCATGGGACCATTCTAAAGGAGATTGTCATCCTAAAACAAAAAATGAAATTTATTGGTAAGGAAGTGGAGTAGGTTAGCAAACTGGCTAGAGGAGAGTGTACCTTAGGACAACATATTGACTAGCTCTTAGAAGTAATTGGAATTGCTGAAGAGGTTGAAAACCTTATGCACAAGATTCTACAGCTAAAAGTTAAAAATAAGGTGTTGAAGAAGGCTAATAGTTATAATTAGGGGAAGGTTACTAGACTAGAAGCCAAATTGAACAATATTGAAAATATGATCAAGAAAATGATAGAAAGTAATAGCAAATCTCTAAAGGCTATGGCAGATAATGTGGGCAATCTTCTAAAATTTTTTGAGCAAGACAAAGGATAGGATTCCCCTTCGGTGGTTGAGAACTAGGGTCCTAGTAAATGCACTAGGGCTCACTCTAAGAAGAATGAGGAAGTGAACAAGATGGAAGAGGTGAAGGCCACTATAGAGAATATGCACATTCTGGCAGAACAGGCTACTAACCTAATAAAGACTATCTAGCTGGTTGGGTGCTAGTCTTTTGCTATCTTTTTGTTGTCCTTTACAACTCTATTTTTGGTTGGCCTACTATTTTCTATTTTTGAAGGCCTATTTTATGTTGATCTGTGCTTTTATACTTTGTTGTTAGCTTTTTTTGTATCTTTTTAGACTTCTATTATTATATAAAAGGTTTCGGGTCCTTTAAAACCTGTTTTTACTTAATCAAAACTTCCTCAATCAAAATACATCAAGGAGATAATAAAAACCTTTGGAATGGAAGATTAAAGACCAATTAGTACACCTATGGATACATGACATAAGATATCTAAGAATGATGGCTCTACTAATGTGAACCAAATATTGTATAGATGAATGATTGGAAAGTTACAATAGGTTGTTCACGATAGACTTGATATAGCATTGGTAATTAGGATTGTTGCATAATTTTCTACAAGTCCTAAGAAGATCACATGATGGTAGTGAAAATTATACTGAGATATCTAAAAGGAACATAAGACTATAGCTTATACTACAAGAAGAATGAAAAGTTTTATTTGAAAGTATACATGGATTCTGATTAGGCAGGAGATGTTGATGACATACATAGTACAAGTGGAGGAGCTTTCTTTTTAGGCAAGATACTAGTTTACTAGATAGGCAAGAAGTAAAACTATATTTCTCAATCAAGAGTTAAAGTTGAATATGTGGTAGTAGTAGTGAATTGTGCATACATCATATGGATCAAGCAATTTCTGAAAGGGATAAAGGAAGAGATCAATGATCCTTTCTTTTAATCTATTGTAACAACATTAGTGCTATAAAATATCAAAGAATCATGTGATGCACATAAAGACAAAGAATATTAATATTAAGTGTCATTACTTGAGAGAGTTAGTTCAGGACAAAGAAGTGAGATTGGAGTATGTAGAAATTAAGGAGTAGGTAGATGATATCTTCACTAAGGCATTACCTAAGGATGCTCATTATTATCTAAGAGGAAAATTAGGGGTAATTACACATTTGGAGCTCTACACCAAATGTGTTGATTAGAACATCTTACAAGTTGATGCAGAAAGTCTTACTTTAAGAATTTACTAAAGTAGTCAAGGAAGAAGTGTACAATAGAAATGTGCACTTCTCTAAACCATTCTATCCAAGGAATCCCATAGACTAGAAAGCTTGGATGACAGCCTAGAACTCCCTAGTCATGGAGTGCAAAGCCATACAAATGAGCATGAGAAGGGCTCTCATCTGAGCCTAAAGGATGCAACATATTGTAAATAAACTATGAAATGAGAGATTCTAATACAAAAGAAAGAATGCTAATGTCAAATAATTTTCATAAAATGCAATGCAAATGCAACTATGTTAAATGAAAATGCAAAGGATGCAACTACACTAGCAATATGAGCATGTCGCAAAACCATTTTAATTAAACTAGGTGAGCTATTCTATTACATAAAAGAAACTAAACTAATGAACTATGAAACTAAGCTAGTATTCTTATGCAAGAATGAGAGAGAGAAAATATAAGTTCTCCAAAAATGCTCCAAGAAACGTAGATAAAAACCTACAACATAACAATAATTCAAATTCATATTCTTAGATGAGGAGAAAAATCTCCCTTTTAAAGATGTACATATGATAGATATCAAAATATGGAGGCATATTATCAAGGGTGGGGGTTTAATTTTAACATGATCCATGTGCAAGATTTTTTCCACAATGAGAAAGAGTTGACTTTTACATCTCCATGTGAGACAAAAAGTCTTTTATTTTATTTTTAAATGGGGGAAAATGCCTTATGTGTGCAACTTAGGATAAGCGGGTGAAAGAGGTATTTTATTTAATTAAAGAGGGACATGTTCCTTTTAATTAAATATGGACTCAAGATGTAGTGGTCAAACTATCAGATGCAATTAAACAAATTAATTTTTTAAAGATTTGGTCTAGGGAAATAATTAAATAATTTAGCCAAAATGGTGAGAAGGGGGCTAATAGTCTAGGTGACATTTTTGGGTGATTAAATTTTCCCCTCTTTGACTAATGTATGATAGATTTGGGAACACATTACACCAAAGAATAAAGAAGCTAAGTAGGAAACAACAAATAGAGAGTTCTAATCCTGAAGAACAAAATGTAGAATGAGGTAGTAAGTCTTGTACAACTTGATAGCAACAGTAATGAACATTAGGAGAAAGAGATAATATCAAAACTCAAGAAGAGTAATTTAATATCCATAAAAGTAGATAGATCAAGATAAAATGGAAAGGTCAAGCATATGCTACTGAGAAATAGAAAGCAATAGCAAAAAAACAATTTGTAATGATAATATAATATTCTTGCCCCCTTGAGATCAAAATTGAAATGAGGTAAAGGGATGAAAAATAAGAAAGACACGATCAAATCAAGATAAATTACGGTCCATGATGATAGATAAGTGATTAAAACCCAAGAATGACCACAAAGAAGTGATAAAATGCCCCAGTTTGATTAGATTTGACGAAGAAAGATAAAGCTTTAAAGTTAGGTCAAATCGAGTAGAAGAATGATATGGAAGAAAAATTAAATGAATTGAAGTAGGTACGAAGTGTAGAAATGATGAAGACACGAAGAAATGATGACACCCGAACAAGATTCAAAGATTAAGCCTTAAGAGGTTAGCCAACTACATAGAAGAAGGAGAAATTTTAAAATATGATTTTGACGATCAAGATGAACTTAGATTTTGATTTCCATCTTGAAAATGGATCCAAGACATTGAAATTATCCAGGGGTAAATTTTTTATAGAATTATGAGGAGTTTGAAAAATGGGACAAAATTGGGTCAAAGGACTATATGAGGGGTCCAAGGGTCATTTTCAACTCATTTGGTCTCTTGTGAATTTGAGAGCTTTTAAGTGTTCCAAGAGAGATAGTGATGGATTTGGTGGGGATTCTAACATATAGGCACTGATTCAAGCGCAACCAATTGCACAACCAACCTCCATAGTACAATGCCCCGGTAACTCATCAATTTTTTTGAGCAGTTTAGTCATTTTTTGCATGTTTTATGCAATTTTTGATAGGTTTGTGCAAAGTATCATGTGGTAATTTGAATGTATCACATGCCTATTATGGATACTATCACTTGATACTTCTGGCAATGAAAAAGCATCGTACGACTATTTGGGGAAGTATCGTATGAGGACTATCCATTAGTTGTGTGATGCCATGTGAAGTATTACACAAGCACAATGTATTGCATATGTATAATGCAAAGTATCAAACGATACTAGATCAACCAAAAGTATCACATGGGTATTGTAGAAAGTATCACACATCTATTTCTTGAGCATTTTTACATGTTTGGAAGAGAAATATGATTGTGTTGATTTTGATTTCATACTTTCTTAGGCACTTATGGATTTATTTGACCCATCATGATTGGTACTGATGCTCTTTTCTTATCATTTTGGTTATGTAGATGGTCTTTCCCTCATTGATCATCAGAGCCCCCAAGGTGGTAGGGTTGCAAGTTGTACGTTATCTAGATAATGAGGATAGAGGGGTACTAAAGACCATGGATTTTGGTTGGTTATTATAGATGCTCCATATTTGGGTGAACCATGACCTCCTTAAAAAATTAGTGGAGTGGTAAAATAGTGAACATGAGACATTTCATTTTCTCATTGGAGAGACCACTATCACACTGGAGGATCTTTATCGCCTTTTGGGTACCATGCCATGGGGATTTGGTAAGTATGATAAATATGCTTTGAGCTTTTTTATTTTGGTTCATGGTTTCCATACAATGAGTGTTGATACAATCTTTTATGTGTCATAGGTGTATTATTTTTAGACCCCGACAGAGGGGAGGGCAACAATACATGAACTTTTTGAGGATGTCACCATCCTAGACAGACACTTGAGTTGGGAGTGTTTGGTAGAGGAGTACAAAGATCCATACCCTATAGCCTATCTTGTGTGTTCTCTATTAGCCCAAGTCTTGGTGATAGATAGGAGCTAGAAGGGCTTCCTTTTAGGGTGGGGCAAATTGGTAGCAAACATAGTAGTCCAATCAAGATAGATGACATGGAGACTGATGATCCTCACAGATATATATCATGAACTTCATGAGATCATATTTTGTGATGGGTAGACTTGGGCATGTAGTGTAGTTTTGGCCTAGATCTAGGCATGGGAGCACATAGTGGTGGTTCAAATTCAAGTACAACCTCAAGAGAAGAGGTACCCCTTCATATATAGATACACCAATTTTATCCCATAGTTTCATAGTGGAGATTTGACATTCTAACAAAGGAGTTTTGATGAGTTATCTTCATTTGAGTTGAGGCCCTACCAAAAGTGTACAAGATGGGAAGATGATGATGATGAGTTAGGATAAATTTTATTATTATTTTATAGTAGACCAATCCTTGACAGGCCATCAGATATTGTACAACATTTTGTGATTAGTTGGGTGTGGTGGCATTTTGGGCACCGAGATGGTGTATCCATAGAGACTACAACTTATAACTAGTTCAAGGGTGAGGAGAGCCTTGGATGGCTCCCTATTCTAGATTACCAAAAAAAATTATGGGATACTAAAAATGTCACAACCAAAGGAATGGGACTATCTCCCTAATCTTAGAGATGTAGGGGAAGAACCAACATATATGTATGAGATGCACAAGAATCTATTACCCTAGTTCACTATGATAGATACCTTACCTAAAGTGGCAGGTGAGGGATGGGTTGTGCAAGACAAGGGAGGTGGTAGAGGTAGGGAGAGAGGTTCTAGGAGGATGGAGGTTGGGAGAAGCTCTAGGGGAGCCTCAGGTATTTAGACACAGTCTTAGAGCTGGGTTGAGAGGGAGGAGACTGAGAAGGATGAGGAGGAGGAGATAATAGTTAGACACTAGAGGGTGGAGATGGTAGAGATGAGGTGGGAGAAACCTAAATTGGGAGGCAGGGAGGATCCTCAAGATGCTTAGATCTAGGCTTTGGAGGTAGAGGTACAGGAGCTAAGGGGGACCATTGTGGTTAGAGACCAATAGTTGGTTAATACAAGGGTAGAGGCTAAAAAGTGGGAGAATGCCTTACATGATCATATAGTGGAGGTTTGATGACATGTGGAGCAATAGGGGGCCAAAGAAATAAACCATCATGATGTATATAGTACTATAGCTCCAACAAGACAACGAGTGCCTCTCTATTCAAAGAGAGAGGGCATATCTAATCACCCTCCAACAAGGACACCAAAGGCTCCCCCTTAGTCACATCCCACTCATGAGGGAGGGATTCTATCTTAGGTCTAGGGATAGGTCTAGGATGATGTCCTTGTGACACATTGATGTATATGTATTTTGAGACAATTATCCATATTTTTGGATGGCACATGTATATGTAATTTGATTCATCTTAAGATAAATGAGATGCTAGATTCGATATCATTGTGTACTTGTCACTTTTCATGCTCATGTGATGGATTTGTATGGATGTTTCAACACTTTAATTTTCGTGTAATGTTGTTATGTTTTCTCATGTATGCTCATATTTTATGTTTATATGCTCATGGATGTATTTGTCTCATATATGTGTTTAGCTCTCATATTATGATGTAGAATCATGTTTTGGAAATGTGATACTTAGATAGATTAGATGTGATGATGAGATTAACCCCTTATGATGACAAGCATAAAAGAAGCATTGAGTGGACATGATCGACAAGGAGTGAAAGATATGATTAAGGAGGAATGAAAAGAAATGAACTTAGTTAGTTGACATGTCCATGAAAGATGAAGAGAGAGATATCTCCATATGAAAAATGAAAGACTAAGCTAGAATGATCCAAAAATGAAAAAAAGTATGAAAAGAGGTTTAGTCGTAAGGGACACATAACTTTTAGACTCTAATTTCATCATTAAGCTTTATTAGGAACATTGAAAGATCATTTAATGTTCACTAGTATAGATATGAGGATATGAATATGATCTATATCAAATAGGTATGTGGGAATCCATCCTAAGCATCAAAGACATGTAAATCAAGATTTCTAATGCAGTTAGACTGCCTAAGTTTCGTATAACAATATTGCATATGTATCAAGGCATAAGTTCTAGGATATCCCTCAAGTGCAGTCTTGTGAAAATAAACCAAGGATGATATGTTGTAGATCCAAAATATCAAGTAAGACAAGCATGAAAAAAAAACACTTTGTAAAGAAATTGTTATAGACAACACAAAGAAAATAAAGTCCATCAAGTCTCAGTAATTTTAATGTGTAAGTGCATGTGTGTAAGCTGCATGACCATATCTTTAGGATGAAAGTTTCCCAATGAGAAAAATCATAACATCGTACACCATAGCTATAGTATCTGAGAAGTGTTGAGAAACACTTGATGTAAAGGGGAAGTGTTGAGAAACACTGTTGGACAAGTTGCCAAAGAAACACCAATGCCCAAAAAGACCCTGATTAGCTAAACGATTGTGCCCCCAAACCTATATGTGAGAGGAATCTCCAAGTTAGGTGAGGTAAAGTGAAAGTGAAGCAAATGAGCACCAAACAAAAATGATAGACATAGGTGCAAGGGTCTCAAGTAGTGTCTATTTCTTGGTTTTTGCCACTTGGAAAATTTTAAAGGATTTTTTATACTTTTTTTTGTATATTTATAATTTTTTTTGTGATACATCAAACCACCTATTGCTAGGTTTTCACTAAGATGATCATTTTTTAAGGACATTTTCTAATTTTTAGGATTTTTCAGCATCGTATATGGTTTTATGGGATTTTTCAAGATCATAAAGTATGCACAAATAGATGAGCCATAGAATACTTAGGCATATAATTTGTTCAAATGGAGAATGTTGACAGGATCGACGAGTTGTTCTCCTTTGGGTGTATAAATCTAATAAGCACCAGATTCGAATGTAGTAGTAACAATGTAGGGACCCAACTAGTTTGGCTCAAACTTACCCTTCTACTCTCTATTTTGTTGGCACTTGGGGTTCTCCTAGAGAACAAGATCACTCACTTGGAATTTATGTAGATGGAAGTTCTTATTATAGTGGTAGACATTCTCTTTTGATAAGATTGCATGTGGTCAAAAGTGGCCTTTCAGTGCTCATCTAGAGCTTCAGGCTCATGAATTATCATACCCCTATGAATTAATCCATGTAAAGAGATTTGTACAGAAGGAATCTTGAATTTGAGTGGAAGGAAAGCTTTAGAACCATAGATTATAGCAAAGGGTGTATCTCTAGTGGGAGTTTAGATGGTTGTTCTATAGACCCATAATGCTTGATTGATCTGTAAGTGCCAGTTCCTTCTTGACTTGTTGACTATTCTATGCAACATTTTTAGTCTTATTTTGTTCGAGGCCTTAGCTTGGACATTTCCTTGGGGATGGTATATTGAAGAGCAATGCTTTTGATTTTGAACCTTTTACAAAGTTTCCTTAGGTCCTTATTTTTAAACTACCCCCCATTGTTAGTAACTATGGAAGAAGGGATACCATAGAGGAAAATGATGTGATTCAATATGAATAGGGAAACATTTTTTCCTATTGCAATAGAAAGAAAAATAGCTTCAATCCATTTTATAAAATACTCAGCTACTATGATTATTAACTTATGTCTACTAGAGGAATTTGGATGGATTTTATTGACCAAGTCAAGGGCCCATTACTGAAAAAGCCAATGTGTGATCGAAGGAAGAGTTCACACCCAGGAGCATGAATCAAGTTGATGTGTAATTGACATTTTATATATGACTTAGCATATCTAATAACATAGACCTGCATAGTTGGCCAATAGTAACCTACCCTAAGCAATTTCTGAGCAAGTGAAAGGTCATTAGAGTGTGACCCACAAATGCTATCATGGACCTTAGCTAATTCATTTTTGAGCTTATATATCTCCAAACACCTAAGAGTGTTCTTTCTAAGCCCTTTCTATATAAGTCACTAGAGATAAGGGTGTAGTGAGAGGCATTATAGATAAGTTGGCATTTTTGTTGCTTGTAAGATTTTCAAAAATTGTTTGGTCACACAAGTGGGAGAAAATGGTAGAATAGTGAGAGGAATAATGATTGACAATATGCACATTACTCAATCATCAGGGGAGTCATAAGTGGGATGACATAGTTCGTCCACTAGGAATTCAAAGAGAGATCCATGTTCTTATAATTACAAGATAGATGATAGAGTATTGATAGCATCAACAACCTTATTTTTTGCCCTAAATTTTTTCTAGAATGTGAAAAATGTGAAGTAATTCCTTAAGGCATTAAGAAGTTCCTTATAAGGTATGATATTTTTATCTTTGGTTTGGTACTCATTGTTTACTTAGATGATGACAAGTTAAGAATCTCCATAGATATGCAATTTTTTTATTCTCCATTCTAGAGCCAGCTTGATCCCATTAAGAAGAGCTTCATGGTTAACTATATTGTTTGTGCATGGAAACAATAGCTTGTAGGACTTTGAGATAGTGTAGCCATGAGGTGTGACAAAGAGAATCTCAACACCAACACCATTTTGGTTATGACCCATCAAAAGACATATTCCAAGTTATGTCTATGATGTACATGATGGAAGCAGTTGGGAAGTCAATTTCCATAGGAGCACTATTTGTGATGTAAATTTCAGCCAACTGATTAACAATAACTTGTCCTTTAATGGCCTTATGCTCAACATATTGAACACAAAACTAGGAAATAATCATCATCCATTTTTCCACTCTACATGTAAGTGCAACCTTACTCAAGAGGTATTTTAAAGGGTCAATTTTGGAAATCAACTATATGGTATGAGTGAGCATGTGGTGGTACAATTTTTGTGACACATATACTATAGCTAA
Organism: Cupressus sempervirens; assembly: GCA_028749045.1. Lineage (NCBI taxonomy): Eukaryota > Viridiplantae > Streptophyta > Pinopsida > Cupressales > Cupressaceae > Cupressus > Cupressus sempervirens. The sequence goes on from CM053791.1 coordinate 321,857,850, forward strand.
ATAAGCTTTCTCAATACTATTATAGTTAAGCTCATAAGCTACCAATGTGTGACTAATATAATATATGACCCTTTCTTTCATGTTTTTATCATGATGGGCTAATAGAGATCCTAGGGAATTTTTAATAGCTTAAATATATAGGATCAATGGTTTCCTTTGAATTGGAGGCATGCAAATAGGTGGCTTTGATAGATACTTTTTAATTTTAACCAAGATTTTCTCACATTCTTCATTCCATATGCATGTTGATCCTTTGTGTATATTTTTGTTGAATGGTTGTGACTGATCAATTAATTGGGAGATGAACCTCCTAATAGATTGAAGCATCCTTGTAGACTCCTTAGTTGGCTAATATTTTTTGGAGGTGGAATCTCCATAATTTCTTGTACCTTTTTTGTATCAATGTGTATTCCCTTAGTTGAGATGATGCATCTAAATATTTTTCCAGATTTGACACCAAAAGCACATTTCTTTGGATTAAGCCTAAGTTGAAATTTTTCCATGTAGTCTAGTATCAAACTTAGGTTAGACAAGTGAGTGCTTCTTTGTTTTGATTTTACTAAGGTATCATCAACATAGTCTTCCATGTTTTTGTGCATCATATCATGAATGATTATGGTCATAACACTTTGATATATAGTTCCTAAATTTTTAAGACCAAAAGGAATGATATTCCAACAAAAGGTTCCCCATGCACATGTAAAAACTATTTTATCTTGATCCTTGGCAGATATTTTGATTTGATTATAGAATAAAAAGCCAATGTGTCTCATAACTTGCAATCATGTCTACTATCATATCTATGCTTGGTAGTGGAAATCATCCTTTTGGAATGCTTTGTTTAAGTCCCTAAAATTAGTGCATACATGAATGGATTTGTCATGTTTGGATTAAGCGTAAGTTGACATTTTTCCATGTAGTCTAGTATCAAACTTAGGTTAGATAAATAAGTGCTCCTTTGTTTTGATTTTGCTAAGGTATCATCGACATAGTCTTCCATGTTTTTGTGCATCATATCATGAATGATTATGGTCATAGTGCTTTGATATATATCTCCTACATTTTTAAGACCAAAAGGCATGACATTCCAACAAAAGGTTTCCCATGCACATGTAAAAACTATTTTCTCTTGATCCTTGGGAGATATTTTGATATGATTATAGATTGAAAATCCATCCATGAGGGAATACATCTCATAACTTGCAATCATTTCTACTATCATATCTATGCTTGGTAGTGGAAAATCATCCTTTTGGCATGCTTTATTTAAGTCCCAAAAATTAGTGCATATACAAATAGATTTTTCATGTTTGGAAGGAGGGACAATATTTGAGATCCATTTGGCATAATCAATAGCTCTAATGAATTTATAATTTAATATTTTTCTAATTTAGATTTCAGAAGTAGGGCCACATGTGGATGCATCTTTCTTAATTTTTGTTTAATAGGCTTGACGCTAGGAGCTATAGAAAGATGGTGCATAATAAGGTCTGTATCAAGTCTAGGAATATCAACATAAGTCCATGCAAAATGTATATTCTTCTCCTAGAAAAAATGTGTGAACTATTCTCTTTCCTCTATTGATAAGGATTGAGCTACATGTATGACTTTAGGTGATTCTATGGTACCACGATTGATTGACTATGTCAATTCTATCAAAACTGATGATCTATCCTAAAAATAGCTTGAGAGACTACCCAATACCTCATCCTTGGGTGCCTTGAAGAGGTTTTCACCCTTAGATACATCTTGATTTTTACATTTTTTTGGTCCAAATATTGCCACAAGGTGGTTTTCACCATCGAAATGCTTATTTTTCATTTTTCTCTTTAGTTTGTGATTGATGTATTGGATGTCTATATCGGTCATGTTGACTATTAGTTTGAATTAGTGAAAGAAACTATGAGTTCAATGGTGCTGAGGTAACATACAATTTCACAATTATTTTTGAATGAGGGTAGCTCTGGTCTATGATTTTGATTAGACCAATCTAAGAGATTTAGGTGCATGAACGAAAGTGAAGTGGAAGCTTCAAGGTTGTTGATACAAGAGGAGTCATATTTGGTGATGAGAGAGGTAAAACTTATAGGGAAATCCCCAAAAGAGTCCAAATTAGGAGGAGACCTAGAGACATTAGCATGGTCCACTAAGGTAAGTTGTGAATCCAACTCATCCAAGTGTACATAAGACTAATCAATTTCATTTGGTTAGGTAACATAGGCATGTATCACATCCAGACCTAGTTTACCAAAAACATTAGAAATGAACTCCTACTCATATTTTTGAGAGTTAGTACTTTGATCATGAGCCACAAGTTGAGCTATGTTTCTTCTAATTCTCTTGGTATTAGGATCTTCAATGTTTGATTCATCAAAGTCAAGCTTTCTAGATGTAGATACTTTAGCAATATGATCATAGAATAACACGTCTTCTCCTCAAAGTAGGGAGGTAGAAGGAATGAGTTCCTCCTCATGGGTCAAAGTGGTAGTAGTGTATTGAGTGTCATCTTTAGACTCACTATCAGTAGGAACTTCCCTATCAAACTCTGACAAGTTATTTTCAACACTGTATCCTATGCCTATAGTATCTTTACTTTTCCATCCATTGTTATGATTTAGGGGTTCAAAAAGAGCATTTTTGTTGTTATTTAAAGGCCATTGACCTTGATAGCCCATTTTTGTAAAAAAATTGTAGCCCTTTCCATATCTCTTAGGAGAAATGGGTGTAGTTGAAATAACCTCATTATTATGCTCTTCCTCTCTGTAAATCCAATCTCTAACAACTTGATCTTCTTTTTCAACTACTATAGGTATTGAGGATTGGAATAAGTTCAAAATATGGTCATAGTAGAAGTCAAAGTCTTCATTTTATCTGAAGGTTTTCCATAGGACCGCGGGGAAACTGCTAGTGCTGCAATGGCGTCCAAAGTATAATCCTCCATCCTAATACTCATCATTTTCAATTTCTATTCACATTCTATAAGAGATGATTTAATGTCACTAGAGGGATGATTATGAGGTACTAGTGACTTTGCAAGTAAGCATGTTGATGGGTATAGAATTGTCCCCTGGGATTAATATTTCTACATCATTGAATGGAAATTTGATACATTGGTGATAAATGGATGGTACAACTTACATTTCATGGATCCACGATTGATCCAATAAAATATTGTATGCAAGTGGGATATCTAGAACTTGAAAGAACACATCCTTCTCAATAGGACCCACACAAATAGGAATGATGATTAAACATTTGGAAGATCTATTGACCTCATCATATGATTTGATAGTGATCTACTTTCTAGGGTCAATTGTGAACTCTGACATTTCTAGTTGTTGTATCACACTAAAAGAAACAATGTTTAACCATGCACCATTGTCTATCAGGACTCTTTGAACTCAGGTATGGTAGATTTGGACTTCAATATGAAGAGCCAAATTATGGGGATGACTAAGAGATTTATCATCTTCTTCATAAAATGTAAGGTAATGAGGTGAAGATATATCATTCATCATAGCTTGGAACCATTCAACATCAATATCTATGGGGACGTTAGCTATGTGCAAAGATTTTTCTAGGATCTCCTTGTGTAGAGGAGACAACTCTAGCAATTTAAAAATAAAGATCTATGTAGGGTCTGTTGCAATTGATTGATAAGGTCATAACTAGATATGGTCAGTGGAGCCACCTATTTGGAAGATGAGGCATTTTTAGGATCATTTTACACTTTGAGAACAAATTTAGATTTCCTCCTAGTGACAACATTTGAGGTTTCATTATATGAAGAAGAGGAATCAACCACCCTAAGGGATACCCTAGGGCTAGTGTCTTGACAATTTTTAGAGTTGCATATTTGCAAGCCTACTTTAGGCTTCTCATCATCAGTATCATAGTTGGGTTCCTTATCAAAATTAGGGCCTATCATGTATTTACTTTTACTTAGGGGCTCTATCATGTTAATCACATTGTCCGTGTTGGTATATGCATAGCTAACCTTAGTGTCATTACCCTTTTTGTTTGCTTTTGATGTTTCTCCTTTCTCATATTTGGGTAACGGTTACTTGAAATCTTTGTGATTAAAGTTTTTGACTAAACCATCTATGACAACTTTTCCTCGATCAATGAGATCTTGGATGATATCCTTACATTTGAAGAAATTCTATCTATTATGACCCTTGTTTATATGACAATTACAATATTGATCATCCCTCCACCAATTAGGTTTGATGGGTGGGTCATATGGATGATAATTGTTAGGCAATGTAATGATCTTGTTAGCAAACAGAGTTTTCAAGACCACCTCATACGATTCGACCATTGGTGTATAGGTGGGTTTTGGGTTAGCGAACCTCTTAGGTTTGTCCAAAGATTGTGGTTTTGAGGTCTCTTGTTGTTTTGTAGAATCAATGGAATTAGATTAGTTAAAGGCTAATTCCTTAGTCATAGGAGCATCTACAACTCCATCATTGACTACATATTTATTTTTGTTCCAAGGTTTTCCTTTATCTTTCCCATTTACATTGGCATTTTTTTCATTATTAAGAAAAATATCACCCTTTTTAATAGCCACATCCTCAATGTAGTAAGCACTCTCAACCATGTCATTAAATGAGGTGAGTAATTATTTTATAAGATCGTAGTATAATTCAGGCACAAGCGTTTTGACAAAGATGCCAATTTTCTCAATTTCATGTATTTGTTGAGGATACCTTGAGTACAATAATCTCCAATGTTGTAGATATGTAGCAAAGGGTTCAGTCTATTTTTGTTTTATATTGCACAAATCTAACATAGTGATGAGATGTATATTGTAAGAGTATTGTTGAATAAAGAATTGTGCAAGTTCATCTAATGTCTAAAGAGGGGGTTTAAATTTAGTGAACTACTAAATAGCTTGTTCCCTCAAGATTCTAGGAAATAACCTCATGAGATAAGTATCCCCATGCATAAAATCCATGCTAAGAGCATAGAAGTGATGTAAATGGTCATGTGGATCACCATTTCCATCATATTTTTCATATTTGGGAACTTCAATATCCCCAGGAAATGATACCATGTAGAGAATCCTATCAAATGGTAGAATGCATATAGATTCCACAAAGGATATTTTAGGTTTCTCTTTTGCTATTTGTAATTTTGTGAGTTGTCTTATTAATTCTTGCATCTCTTTTCTCAAGATTTAGGATTTATTTAGTTATCTCTTTTGCATGATCCTCTAAACATCTTATTGGAATCTCATAGGGTCTTCACTATTAACTTCATTATCCACCTCACTCTCATGGTGTGATTGTGAGGGTCTATGTGGCAAGGGACATGTTACAATGTGTATTGTTGGGGACCTTGGTGGCATGCTATTTCTATTGTTGCCACTGGATGGGTTTTTCATAATGGGATTTTTGTAGCTACCATGAGCATGTCTATTCTCAAAGTTATGTGCACGAGTGCTAGTGTCAGAATGTTGATAAGACATTTCTTAGTGGCCATGTGCCTAGCCTCTTCTAGTATTTCCCTATCTAAATGAGCTTGTTCTTCTTTTTGTGTAAATAGTTCCTCTAGGTGGTGATTCCTCTCTTTGGGATTGATTGTGAGTGAAATGATATCGATAGCCCTAGGGGCATCGAAGGGGGTATCAAAGAATTTATTAAAGCTATAAAGTGGATTGTACCAAGTGGTGGAATTAACCTTTTCCTACCTACCAGGGAAAGGTTCTTCCTTACATGTTTGCCTATAAGGGCATCTAGTTAGAGTTTTCAATTGTGTAAAATTGAATGAGGGACAACTTCCTTAACCGACTTGGAGCCTAGTCACAATCGACATGTATGGATAAGTATTTAGCAAAGAAAGAAGAGTAGAGCCCTTTGGGATAACACTAGTATATTCACAATGATCACTTATCAAAATATAGAATGGAGAAAGTGGCTTGTCAAGAGAGCTCAAGAATTTACAACACTAATGATTCCAACCAAGAATCAAGAAAGAAGCTCAATAGAAATTAGCCAAGAGAATGAGGTAACTATTTTTTTGAAAAGTGAATGAGAGTGACATTAAGTTTGTATCTAAAAATTTAAATCATCTTTTCAGCTTTAGATGATACTAGACATGAATATTTTAGACTAGACTGTGGTAAGACTAGGTAAAAATACTTTGAATTCAACTGAGATGCAATTTAAATTCAATTTTGATAGTAGCAAGTACCAGGTGATATTTTAAAATGAAGCATAGAATACTTGTTCAACAAATAATATAGTGTGATATTTCTCTCAATAGTCAGGTGATAATTTCTATGCATGTGATAGGTTCTGGTAGGTCATGTGAAAAAATTATGTATAGAAGGGTGATAGAGTTTGTAAAGGTGTGTGATACTTATGGTAACCAAAAGTACTATACTATATTTCTTTGAACTAGGTTATGACAGATAGCTAGTGAATTGTGTAAAATCCAACTTAATGCCTAGAATGCCTATATATCAGTTCAAATGTTAGATGTTTTAGACCAGAATGCAACAATTATAGATGTAAACTTTAGTTAACAATATTACACACAACATTTTGAAAATAGTAGAGGAAATGAGCATGTGTCTCAAATAGTTGAACAAGGGACAAAGAAACCTTGTCAACACAAGAAATTGTGATATCAAAAAGAAAATCTTATGAATGTTAATACCATGCTTATTTTTGTAACATTTATACGGGTCTCATCAAAATCAAAAACACATTCCAAGTAGAACTACCAAAGGTCACAACTCATTACTCAACAAAATATCCCACACTTTATGCCCCCTCGCCTCACAAAAAGTGGTTTCCCACCATAGATGATGGATTTTCCATGGAGGTGCCATTGGCACAACCAAAGAGACACAAATGGTGAGTGCAAAATATTAAGGTGATCTAGGTAGTCCACTAGGATCGATCCTTGCACCACGATGTTGAGTGGATAAATAAGGTAGCTTTTATTCTTATGTTGTTTATAAAGGGTCCCATTTGCAACACTCCTTTTTGCACCTATGAATATGGCACCCTACCTTGTGGTAGGTAAAAAACTTCATGGCCACAAGAGTACTTTACATTCTTGCTTAGTATTTTTCTCATGGTCCCAATCCCACAAGTACTTCTACTAAATAATGACAAGTGCTATGCCCCCTAAGGCTTTAGCCTTCCATAAATACTAGGCCCTCTAAAGGTAATATCTCTCTAGGAGATATAAACAAAATGGATCCACACATAGAGGTCAAGATGTTTGATTCACCCTAAGGGTGAAGAGCATACTCTCCTATTCCAAACATTTCCCCTAAACACACCAAGAAGATAAATTAAAACTATTAAAAAGAAGAGTATACCACTCACTTTCACACTTATTTTTTTTTGCTTTGGGAAGACCCAAAAAGAATTATTAGTCCTTTAAACACAAACTATTTGATAGGCATTCTTTTGATAACAATTTTGCAAGCAATTTTAGGCAACCCTACAAAAAGAATGCATTAGTATATGAATGAGTTAGCCAAAATAAATAAAAAATATAGAAGCTCACTAGCTAAATAGTAAATGAATCTAAAAAACCTGAAAACAAAGATTCCCAAACTCAAAATTTGACAAAAGAAACCCCAATAATGAGCTATTATGGACTAGGTGATATTTTATGTTGATCAAGTATTATATGGTACTTTCTTGTATAACAACGACATCTATTAGTTATGTGCAATACTTTGTACCATATAGTGTGACAAAGTTCACAACTACAGAGTGACATAATTTGAACTTGGGTGAGATACTTTTATGAGAAAAGTATTGCACAATAATACTAGAAATTTTTGCATGATATTAGAAAAGTATCATACAATAATCTCACCTGAAAAAATGAAAAGACATGAAAAAACTAGAAAAAAATACAGAGAAAAGTATAAATAAAGAGGCAAAATAGAGACATCCTGCCCTATGGTGGGTGCAAAAAATGTACACTAGAAATGTGCACTTCTCTAAACTACTCTATCCAAGGAATCCCATAGATTGGAAAGCTTGGATGGCAGCCTAGAGATCCCTAGTCATGGAGTGAAAAGGCATACAAATGAGCATAAGAAGGGTTCTTAGTTGAGCCTAAAGAATGCAACCCCTTGTTAATAAACCATGAAATGAGAGATTCTAAGACAAGAGTGAGAATGCTAGTCTCCAAGAAATTCCATAGAATAAAATGTAAATGCAACTATGCTAAATATAAATGCAAAGGATGCAACTACACTAGTAATATGAGCATGTTAAAAATCCATTTTAATTAAAGTAGGTCAGCTATTTTATTACATAAAATAAACTAAGCTAATTCACTATGAAACTAAGCTAGTATTCTTATGAAAGAATGAGAGAGAGAAGATAGAAGTTCTCCAAAATTTTTCCAAGAAACCTAGAGAAATAACCTATAGCATAACAATAATTCAAATTCTAATCCTTAGATGAGGAAATATCAAAATATAGAGGCATATGATCAAGGGTGAGGGCTAACTTTTACCATGATCCATGTGCATGATTATTTCCAAAAATGAGAAAGAGTTGACTTTTGCATCTCCATATGAGACAAAAAGTCTTTTATTTTATTTTTAAATTGGGGAAAATGCTTTATGTGTGCAACTTAGGATAAAGGGGTGAAAGGGGTCTTTTATTTAATTAAATGAGGACATGTTCCTTTTAATTAAATATGGACTTAGGATACAGTGGTAAACTATAGGATACAATCAAATAAATAGATTTTTTAAAGATTTGGTCTAGGCAAATAATTAAATTATTTAGCCAAAATGCTTAGAAGGGGGTTAATAGTCTAGGTGACTATTTTTGGGTAATTAAAAGAAACAAAGAGTCAATGAAGATGACATATGATGAATTTAGTATTGGCATAAGGATAACTACATAATCAAGATGTATGAGATAAATAAAGTGTCTTTGGCATTGTTTTCAAAGAGAGAGAGATTGAGTTACCATATAAAGGGAGAGTATATGTCAGTTATTATGAACAATGAAGAAAAGTTATACATGAAAGAGGGAGAAATAATATTCAACAAGAGATGTTGCAAAGAAGAAGAAAAAGGAAGATTCATATCAAAGAGGGAGTTCACATTTCATGTTATAGTATGATCTATGTGAGCTACATGGATAAGATTCATAATGAAAATAAAGAGAGAGATTGTTGAACAACTCTACATTCAAAGTAGAACATGTTTTGGATTACATGGTAACTAAAGGTGTTTCCATCAATGCCAAAGATGAAGATTTTTGGAAACTACAATTGGAACAATTTTTATATTGTCATTGATGTCAAACCTTATTAGTAAGACAATTTTCTATCTGATTTAAGTGTCATATCTAGATGGTTGATGAAGAGGATTTGAGAGGAGACATAACAAAAAGACCTAGAGGAAAGGTTGAGTTATGAGAAAACTACAATGAGCACTTGATTAGTTAGAATTTGACAAGATAAAGTGATTGTTTAATCATGCTACAATAAAGAAGATAGTTACATTGAAGCCATGAAGAAGTGATTAAAGAATGAATAAATGCATAGGCTTGACTAAGAAAAATAGTAGAAAATTAAGGAACTCAAAGTATATGTCGAAGCGATGGATCAAATGCCAGTATGTGCCAAGCAGAAGTAGTGTCTAATGAGCATCAATATTGACTCAACATCAATATATGTGCTAAATAGAAATATTATTAGTGACCAAGTAACCCAATGATAACTGAGCACCAGAACATAGTGTTGGTTGAGGGAAAACATTTAATAGTTAATGAGGAAATCATGATTTCCAGTCAAAATAGTTAATTTCTTTGAATATGTAAAGTATGCAGAAGATAATGAATGATTCGCTAGATCATTTAAATCAAGTGAAATCATGTTTATGCATTTCTATGCGAGGATTCAAGGAGAAGTTTAGAGAAGTTTCTAGAGGATAAAAGAGGAAAATAAATGATGGCAGGATTCAATACTTGAAGGGTTACCAAGTGAATCAGAGACATAGATGACAATGGAGGCTAATCAATGGATAAACATGTGAACCAAACTGTGATATGTATTTAAAAAGTGAGTTGTATTTTTAAGATAAAACCTATTGTTACTTTCTAACAATTGTATCGGTATTAGAATCCTTTAAACAAGGTTGACCTAAAAATCATATATAAATCCTTTAATCAATGTGGCATTCCAGTGGAATGTTCTAAAGTCCTCTAACAAGGCCAATTTTAATAGGGGATTAAATCATTTAACAAGGTCACATTTAATAGTGTGTTTTGTAACCTTTAACAAGGTTTGCTCCTATTAGAGCTCACTTTAGAAGAGTGAAAAATTGGTGACATGTTACTGGTGGTTTTTTCCAAATTGGGTTTCCATGTTAAATCTCAGTGTCAACTTGTGTGGATGTTATTTGTGATGATTTACCGTTAACATTTTACATTCTACAAGTCTGATATTATTATGATAGTGGTTTGCTAGCTGATATTATTGATAATCTGATATAGAGTATTAGTTAATATATTCCTAGATATGAAGTAGTTAAAGTGTTTAATTGTTGATTTAGTACATCTGAACCTTGGATAACTGATTCACCCTACCTCTTAGTTATTCTAAACATTCTAACAAGAGACTATTGTGGTTTAGTCTAGGAATTCATCAAGATATTTAATGCTTTCAATATCTTGATGATTCACTAGGAGCTAAATGATAGGGTTGATTCAGTTTCCATTTCAGCCACTCTACTAATTTTTCATCATGATATTGAGGATGAAATATACAAGATACAATTTTTTTATTCACCAAGTGTCTTAGAAAATTGTGATCATCGGGAAGTGTTCAATGTTGATTCTCAAATTTTCAATTTACTTGAAACCAAGGAAGGATTTGGTGATATGTACTTTGAAGGAGGCAAGAATTTTCCAAATAATTCCATTTCTGATGAAGATCCAAATACTAGTAAGGAGGTTATTCAATTGAAAGGAAATAAGATCCCTAAAGGTATGATTTATTTAGAAAAGCTATAAATGACAAGCATGATAGGTATGTCAAAGAGAATCAAAAGATGAGGACAAGCTCTTCAAGTTAATTAGTATGAGAAGTACAATATTGGAACTAAAGAGGACCTAAAACTAGTTAACATTGGGAATTGGTGTACTAACAAGGAGAAGAAGAATTTTATAGCATTAATTTCTCAATACATAGATGTCCTGGATTAATCCTATAAATATTTGAAATATTTCCATCCCAAAGAAGTCCGACATGACATCCCTCTAAAGTTTGGCATCGTACCTTTCTACCAAAAGTAGAGGCAATACAATCTAAAGATTTTGGGTACCGTTCTAGCTGAAATTAAGAAGATGCTAGAGCTATGTGTTATCATTCCTATCCATCATTCATCATGAGTAGCTAACATAGTTCCTATGCAAAATAAGAATGGAGAAAACCACATATGTGTGTATTTTCACAATCTTAATTAGTTATCTCTTAAGGATAACTATCGACTACTAGTCATGGACCATGTGTTACTGTTTCAGAGATGTTATCTATGCTAGATGGTTTCTCAGGATACAATCAAATTGAAGTTCATGAAGTTGATCAATATAAGACAAAATTTACTACCTTGTGGGGAACATTTTCATATCAGTAGATGCCTTTCGGTCTCATCAATGTCAAGGCCACATTTTAGTGAGTATTTCAAACGTATTATCAATGAAGGCTTTGTCGTATACCTAGATGAATTGATTTTTTTCTCCAAAACATGTCAAAATAATTTCTCTCATCTTCAACAAGTCTTTGAGAGATGCAGACAACATGGTCTATTACTAAATATCAAGAATCTAATATTTAGTTTGATGGAGAGAAAGTTGTTGGGGCACATCATATCAAAAGAAGGTATTAAAATTGACCAAGATAGGGTGCAAGCAATCCAAAGCCTATCTCTACCATAAAAAAGGATAATAGTCTATTCTTTCTTTACAGAAGTAAATTTCTTGAGAAGGTTTGTGCTAGAATTTTTTAAAAGGACTCATCATATTGTTGATATGATGAAAGGGAAAGATTCTTTTCATTGGAATCAAGAAGGAAGGACGACATTCACAAAAAGAAAAAATGTGAAAGCAAATGCACCAGTTTTAGTGTGCCTTTATTACATAAAGAGCTTTATCATGTATATCTATTCTTCTAAGTATATTATGCCTACCATCCTAATGTAGAGGAATGATGAAGGTATTGAATCACCTATCTCATTCATGAGTTGTCCTTTAAAGGCTTATGATTTGAAATATTGCTAGACGGGGAAACATACTTATGCTATTGTCAAAGAAGTGAATCATTTTAGGTTCTACATTTTGAACTTGAATATTATTTCTCTAGTTCTAGATACTATTTTCAAGACCATCTGGATGCAAAAAAAGTTTGGTATGAAGAGAGGAAGCCAGACTACCAAGATCTAGGAATATGATATGGAGATACGACCAACCAAGTAACTTCACAATAAAGGACTTTGTTAGCTTATTTCTAAAAATTCACTTTTACAAGTAGAGAATGAGAATCCCTCTTCTCTTCCTAGTGTTCTATTTGTTAGCACTGTAAATGATAGGTATTCTAATATAGCATATTATCTGAGTTATGGAGAATGCTCCTCATAGTTGACAATATATAACGCATAAAGGACTCTCAAGTTGAAATTTTTTGGATTCATCCTATGGGAATATAGTCTTTACAAGTGCGTGATGGATGAAACTTTTCTGTGATGTGTGGGAAAAATCCAACAAGTGTAGATTGTAGATTCCTTCCATAATCAAGCATGTAGAGGACATTTCTTGGCACTCGTCACTACACATAAAATTATGAGAGAACAATACTATTGACCCACACTTTTTCAAGAAACTTATTAGTGGATATGAATTTTCAAATTATGTCAACAATTCATAGGTAAAAACAAATCTTGTTTCTCTTCTATTGAAGCTATTAGTGATCGATGAACTATTTTAGTAGCGAGGAATTGATTTCATTGGTAACATTAATCCACCATGAAGCAAGGGTCATAATCACATCCTATCAGCAATGGACTACTTTACCTAGTGGGTAGAGGAAATTCCTATGAAGGGCTCTACATCAAAAGTAATTTGTGACTTCTTGAACTAGAATATTATATCATAATTTGTTGTTCCAAACAAAGTTGTCATGGACAATGCAACTTCTTTTCTTCCAAGGAAGTAATTAAGTTTTGTTTTAATCATGAGATAACTCTAGCACATGTATCCAATAATTACCCACAAGGTAATGACCAAGATGAATCAAGAAACAAGAATATACTAACCATCATGAAGAATCTTTTGGAAGCAAACCAAAGAACCTGGCACAAGGCATTGTTCGATGTTTTGTGGGTTGACAAGATTACTCTATAACAAGTAATTAGAATGTTACCTTTTTAGTTTCTATATGGGATCAATGCCGAGATTCTAATAATGATACACACTATCAAAGATGAAGCTTATTGAGACTCCTTGGATAAGAGAATTATGTTTCTTCAACAATTGGAGGAACAATGAAAAGAAGTGGTGGATAAAATTGCTGCTCCCCAGCAACATGTCAAAGCTCTTTTTGACAAAAAGGCCAAATACAAAGAATTCCAAATTGACAATCTTGTTTTACTCTAGGGAAAAAGGTGAGAACCAAAAGGAATGCATGGAAAGTTTGACTTTCTTTAGTGAGGACCTTATACAATTCACTAAATTACTAGAAAAAACAATTTCTGGCTTGCATATTGTGATGGAACACCAATGCCAATGCCTTACAATGGACAATATCTAAAACATTACTTCTAGTCTACTTGATTATCAGATAAGTACCATGTGTACATAGTTTTGTCTTTTTTTGAGTCATAGGATCTTTATTTTTAGTTTTAGTTTTTGTTAGTCACCTAACTCTATAGCCCATTGGAGTGGATGAAGGTACTTAGGCACTTGGAGTCTATGTCACTCTTTATTTTAAAAAACAAACAAGTAACATTCGCTAGATAGAACCAATTTTTTTTTTGCATTTTGTCACTACAAAATGTAGACCTAACCATACGAAAATTTTTCAACTTAGTTTCATATTTCTTTGAGACAATTCATTATTTAATTGGTCAATATTGATAAACCAGTTGACTCCAATTTTCATAATGAATCCTTTTACTGAAGGTTTTTTTTCAAGTCCTTTTTATTTTTCATTTATTAAGCCTATGCTTGATTTTTGAAGCCTTCAAAATACTTATTCCTATTTTCAAGTGTGTAGTTGCTTTTAGTCTTTTTGTTTCATCTAATCTCTTGCATTTGATTTTCCCATTGATTCAGTATTTCTTTGGGCTTAATCAGACTTAGAAGTCAAAATATATGACCATTTAAGTACCCAAAAAATGGACTCTCTAGACATAATCACATATTTAAAATATGAATATTATATTAAATAGGTGAGTTTCACTTTTTGAAAAATATAGCATAAATTGGCTTTATGTTAAGTTATTTTATCACTTAAGTGACTGTAGTGCACTTTATGTTATATTTTCATGTTGATTTATCTTTTAATATTTCACTTAAGTGACTTTGTCACTATATAGTTCTAATTTATTTTTGAATTTTACTTTATGTTTATTTTAAAACATCTAAGTTAAATGTTACATTTTGAATAAAATTTGCACATGATATATAGACTACCTAGTGTAAATTTTATTTTTGAACCCTTTAAATAATATTAACTGAAATATCAATTAGACATGTGCTTACTTGGTCGTTTAAGTTGTGCAAACTCAATGACATGCCCTTTTACATGTTTACATGCAAATGCACATTGAGAGTGAAATCTTGGCTTGAAAGTACATATTTCAAATATGTAATGGACTTCTAAGAGTCCATTTACATGAAAAATTCCCTCTACATGCAAACAACTTTAGATGTAATAGCACTTTGAGAGTCCAATTTTCACTAGGAAAGCAATTTGTGGACTCGGGCAAATAAAAAAATTAGCTTTTAACACATGCAATCACCTTCTTAGAGTCTGATTTACATGTAAATGGTTTTCCCAACTAACCTATAATATGTAATGATTCCAATAGAGTGTATTTTTGCACTACAATGCATGTAATGAAGTCCCAAGAACCCATTTTTTGTTCTCCAAGGCCACAAATGCCTAAGTTAATGATAGAATATTGTCATTCATGTCAAAGTCAAAGACATGAGCAAGGAGATGCATATACAAAAATACAATATACAATTGAATTCATATACATTTCATATGAAATAAATGATACTAAAAAAATGGAAGAGATGAAGTAAGGTATGGTGGAAGTAAAATATATATCCTATGATCATTATGAAATAGATAGACAGATCAAAGTGGGTGTTGTGTAGAGTGGTGAGAGTATATAGAGTTGATCTATGGAGCAGAGAAAATGAGATTTATATGTATAAAAAGGATAGAAATGTTAATAAAATACATATATGAAAATGGGGTAGAATAATGAAATACAAAGGATTATATTCAGATTGACCATATATATGTTATAATAATGTGATTAAGTGCAATGGGATATATAATAGACCGATCAATTCTTAACTTGCTAATATTATATACCATCTAAAGAGTGTTGCACTTGGAGATAATAAGATGTGATAGCATGATACCTGGTAAAGGAATATTGATGGAAGCTTTATCATTTGTGATATGGAGTTGAAGTTGAAAAGAAATGAGTGGTCTAAAGACATTAGCATGGAATATATGTGTCATCTACCACCTAAAGTTGTCAAGGTCTAGAGACAAATTGACATGTCAGCAATATGTATGATGAATTAAAATGTCCAATGAATATTGAAGTTAAATATAAAATAATTTACCATCACTAAACTATGTGCATCAAAAGAGAGAGTATGAAGTTTATATGGAAGTGTAGAATTCACCACAACAGTTACATACAAAGCATACCATGATGGAAGGGTAATGCTGAGGCATATGTAGAAGAAATCAAGATTATTCATCATGTCTAAACAAAAAAGTGATCATGAGTTACTATTATAAGTCATGAATTTATTCCTTTATTTTCCTATAGTATCATGACAATGCTGAGGATGAAAAGAACCAGTGTTCCATATGATGTGCATGACATATCACAAGTTTTTAATGTGAAGAAGACTTACATTAGGAGTGGCAAGATTGATATATTACAATTTATATAAATATGGTATGAAGTGGGAAGATATTACTATTCAAATAAAGGATGATAGACAAATCTGAACACAATGTTCAATGATTATCTTAGTAGCATCAGTGATCAAATAGCAATTGTAGTTAAACAAATTGGACCAGCAGTGGAAGTAAAGGTCACATCATCCTAAATAAGATGAGTTCTATTTGCTATATGCAATGACATATATTTAGAGATGGGTATTGAGTGAAAAGGAAATCTGCAAGTGCAATTTAAAGAAACAAAATTAAATAAAGAATTGTGAGTCTATGATTGATGTGGTGGAGCCTGACAGAAGATATACAATGCTATTCATAAGATATAAAGGTTGCTGCTGCAAAATTAATACTACATCAGTAATCTCTGTAAAATGTGAAAGGTTAAAGAGAGTCAAGGTAATTGGAATATTGACCAATCAATATAAATATTTAATTAACATTAAACATAAAAGATTACATATACCAGATACTAGATACCATATATAGGATACTAGATGGTCTAACCATGATGACCAAGTTAAAATGAGCTCTAGAACTTGTCTAAGAACACAAGGGACAAGAATACTATAGGAGTGCTTTAAGACCCTACCACAAAGTTGTTAAACTTCCCTAGAATCTTTCCTGACATGAAAGATACCTAGCCTAATAACGAGGAAGTCTACATAGGTAAAACCAAGAGTGCTAATAGAAATGTGTGGTTAAAAGAAATCATGTCCATCTCATAGGAAACATAAGAAACATTCTTTCATTTTCCCAAAGTATAATTGCTAATCATAATAAAAATCATATTTCACAATGAAGTGCAAGGAACATCCAACCATAAGGAAATCTAAATGCAAGCTACATAGGAAGATCAAGGATTATTTTAGTGCAGAGTTTAAAACTAAAATTCAAATGCACTATCTACACATAGGCATTCCAAAAGTTGTCTTCAATTTAAGGTACCATCTTTGGAGAATCAATCTGAATGCAACTTTATTATCAGATGATAATATGAATTGTTCCTTTCTCATTATCAATTCATAAGTAGACAAATCAAAACACTTGTTGAGACGTAAACTGGTTGTAATATTTAAGCATACATGTCTATCACAAGGTAATTTAGATTCCATCTAATCACAAAATGATCAAAATTTCAAGCCAACTAAGTTTTGACAATTAAACTACCTCAAACTGTCTAATTTGTTGTCCATTCTTAAATAATTATCATTCAGTAGATTGAATCGACTTGATTTATAAATTGTATTCTAAGCTTATATACTAATTTCTTATGCAAATCCATACAAGAAATCATATATTCTATAAATATTTTAAGCTAATGTGGTAAACCACCATAATCTCCCTACTTTGTGTGCATACATCAATTCAGTTTTGAAAAAAGTACAAGTGAGAGAAAACTAGAGATAACATTTTGACAATGGATGTATTAGTCTGAACATAGAACAAAGAATAAGTAAAGAGTCTATTACACTAGGAGTCTACCTAAAGTAGTAATATAATCATGTTTTAGTGAAAGGAAGAAAGAACATTAGGAGATTTCCATATTTTCTTGCCATGTACTTGGTACAAACTATAGTGGATTGATCTCATGCTCATTTCATGAATATAGATAGGGAGAAACAATAATTCCCTTTCGCATGTAGCTGTTTACTAGCTAAGACTCAACTTTACAAGAGTAAGTTCTTCCTACACTTTCCATCCATGAAATGAACCAATTTGATTTCTTTTGTCCTAAAATTTGAATTGTAAGTTAAGGAGAAAAGAACACATTTATTGAAGGTTTGACTATTGGTTCTGGCACTACATATTGTCATCAATTTCTAATGAAGTCTTCATAAAATATAAATTGCTTGACAATGCTTAACTAGTTTCCTTTATAGGTTAAATGTGTCAATTTTGAGAGCCTTAAACAACCAATTTGTTTGGTGTTTGTATGAAGTGGTAACACTCACGCAACTGTTGTTCCAATAGCACTCTTGGGAAATAATGTATCATTTCTTGAATCCATTAAGGGATATCTTTTCCTAATGATATCAATCATTAGAGTAACCAGTTCATTAGGGTAACCATAATATTGAGCCAAGTGATATTGTTCATAATTACAAATGAAATTGGCTAAAAAAAAAGTTAGAACTTAGTCTCAACTTTAGTGTGGAATTCCAACATGATAATGCAATTTATATGAAAATTACTCTAAGGAAGAAAATAAGGTATAGTTCCTACATTATTCTATTTTTCTTTTTCTTACAAAGCCCTAAGAACTTATTCCCACTAATCAAATTGATGACTAGAGGATAAAGTGGTATTTCAAGACTTTGTATTTAAGCAAAATTGGGTTGACAATTTATGAGTTGTCAACTTAATTCTCACTATTTGATTTCTATAGTTGGCATACCAATTCAATGCATTTTGGCATTTCCATTCGAGTACCTTAAAACTGAGCCTGTATTGATCCATGCCATATTCTTGGTGATTCCAAAGCTCTAGCTTGGTTTATGCAATGGATGCAGGAGAATAATCATCACAACAACACTTTGTTCTTTAAAAAAAGAAGAAAAAAAGTAAGGTTCATTTTCCTTCCATAGTTTATGGATTAAGGAATTCTAAGGAGAGTCGATGCACATTGACTAAGCTTAAAGGATGAAAACTTGATTCTTTCTTACTCTAAAGACCACTATCACATCAAGCATATATGTATATACCGTTTCATTTTTTAAGTTTAGCTTCCATCATATTGTGGTATGATATTTACATATAAAACCATAGAGAATTATAACATTCTTAAATAAGCTACAGATTTGTCCACATCTAGTAACAATCTACATCGTATATGGAATCAGTCAAATATAATGTTCAACAACATGCCACGCTAATTATTCATTTGCTAACTTAGATTAAATCTACCAGTGTTTAACTAATTATTTTCATATATATATGCATAGCTCTAAATAGAAACTCAAGGTTCAATGGCAAAGGAGCTCAAAATGAGACATGAAACCTAGAAATCAGCCTAATGATACCAACAATGTAACTAAAATTATTTGTTTGTGCCTTCCTTCTATCCCAATTGCCTTCCCTCATCCTTATCCATTTTTTCCCTAGCCACTACCTCCAGTTTACTCCCCCATGTTTTCTCTCCAGTTCCTCCCTTCCCAAACTTTCCCAAGTTTCTAGCCCCGCAACTTCTCTACATTGTTTCCCTCTTGCTATAAAATTATTGGATACTGTTTTAAAAAATTCAGATAAATTTTATTGAAATCATCCTAGAGAGAAATTCTCCCCCCCCCCCCAATAACCTTCCCCCTAAAATAGAACAAGAAAAAAAGGAAATACAACTACCTTAACTGATTCAGTCCACAAATAGAATTAAAGAAAATGGGCATGATATGCAAGTTATGAAATTTAGTTATTGCATATGGTTTAGAATTATTTGATATTTGTTAACGGTTCCCCACTATCTCAAATATTTTTATTTCAATTTTATTTTTGAGATCAAATAAGACATGGAAATAAGATCACCTATTTAATCAATACATAAGGAAATCACTTGTGACATAAGGAGTAGAGATAAAGGCATAATGGTGTAGTGAATGCAAAGCACAAACAAGGACATATAAGTTCAAGTATACATGTTAGCTCTATTGAGGATTAGCTAGAACATGGACATAAGAATGTTGGCAGAATAGTTAGGCAAGAGACAAGTCATCGTGAGGTGTAGATATACGAAGGGATTCAATTTGAAATAGTAAACAAAAGATTGATTATAATAAGTATAAATTAATTAGTTAAGTCAACAGGTGTGTTGGGGTTATAAGAGGTGTCTCTTACCAAGAGACATTGTGTTAACTTGGAAGAAGAATATATAAATGATAAATCACTCTAAAAGAAAAATAGTAGATAAGAGAAAATAAGTAAGGGAATTGAATATTAAAATGAAAATAATGTAAAGTTATTTAACAATAAAATATATCAGATATATCATTTTGATATATATGTAATAGAAACATAAAAGAAATTATAAAGAGTAGAGTCATTGAGAGAGAGAACGAGGATGGAGTAGATATATAACAAATTAGAATAATAAAAATAGTTGAATGGGGAAGATTGTGGCTCCCTCAACAATATATAGAGGATAATATTTTACAAATGTGAGTGTGGTTTCAAAATATATAAAAATATTAGATTGAAGAAAAGAAATTTCGACACTACAACATTTAGGGTCAAATTGTGATGATAGGGTAATCTATGGTGATTTTCATTTTTTTTTGCAATTGTCCCCTACATCCTTGCCATACCGATGTTGGCATCACAATTGTGATATCTATGTGAGTATTAAAAAGAAGAAGAAAATATGACATAAATCATTCTTGATTTTTTTTGATTGATTGTGGAGAGTTGCACATGGAAGAGGGTAGAGAGCTTCGAATGTGGGTAGAGAGCTCCGAACATGGACAAAGAGTTATGAATGTTGGTGGAGAGCTCTAAGCTCTAAAAATTGGTGGAGATTTCATTTTTTTTCCCTTGTGATAACTACATTTCATTGTCATACCCTTATGATCTTTGAATTTCATTTTCATGCCCTTGGCAAAGATTAGTAAAGTTCTAGGATTTTATTTTTTTGCCCTTGTGACCATTGCATTTCATTCATGCCCTTTCTTGTGATCTCTACATTTCATTATCATGCCCTTACTTTACAATTTCATTTCTGTGTCATGCCCTTGTGATCTCTGTGCCCTTTCTCTATGATTTCATTGTTTTGTCATGCCCTTTCTTTGCAATTTTGTTCAAGAGGAGAAGAGGTACCTATGTAAATGTTTTTTTTTCCCTTCTAAACATGTATATCTTTATATTTCACCCAACAGGTGATTATAGAAGCTTCTCTTTATGTATATGTATGTGTATGTATACATACATACACACAAATATGTGTGTGTGTCTATCTATATATGTATGTATGTATATATAGAAAAGCTTCTCTTTATGTATATGTATGTGTATATATACATACCTACACACAAATATGTGTGTGTCTATGTATGTATGTATCTATACAAAGATATATTTTTTAAGGTCCTTATTACATATTAGAACAACAAATTGATCCAGTTGCATACATATTCTTGAATCCAAATAATAAAACAATAAAACTAACTCAACCCATGCTAAGTGACTTACCTCAAAGTCCTGCACACAAATAATGCAAACTAGGAAAAATGGGTAGAGTTCACAAGAAATTTTACAAAAATATATCATAGCAGATATTTTTAGAAAGAAACAAGCCATAATAACCTAGTTAAATTGGTCTAGTTGCTAATTAGCTGGGTTGATTACAAATTCTTGTAGAATTGTCATCAGATTAGGTACAATAAAATATACAATTAGTTGTTCCCAACAAGTAGGATCAAATATAATTTTCCAAGGTGATAAAATTGCATATGCAGATGCATCACTTGCATGCCATACATGAAGCACATTTCTCAACTTATAACAAATTTTTGGATATAAAGGCTCTATATGCTAGCCCAACAATGGAAGCCAAGGATGAAACCATGCATGTATTAGTACAGTCTCTTTGCGATGATCCCAAGTATCTATTGTTGCTATTAATTTGGGCATCACTATATAATCCAAAATTTTATGAAGTACTGAAGCTAGTAGTAACTTCTCCCATGTCTCAAGAAAATGTAGCATAGGTTTGGGGTCCCTTGGCTCCTAGGAATTTATAGCATCTATTCTCACTGCTAGAAGAATAACTTTAGTGAAGAGTTGAGTGTAAGGAATTGAAGAAGAAAGTTTTGCTTCTGTGTAAATGCCATAATCATGAGGTTCATTCCCTTGCAGAAGCCTCTGCCACAATGACATTACCTCTAAATAATGACAAGGATGTTAAAGTGGTTCCCAACCTTGAAACACTCTTAAACCAATGGAAAAGAAAAAGCAGATGCAATACATGACAAATTGTACAACTTTCAATCCTCTTGATATTTGGACTATAAATTCTCAAAGACACTTGCAAGTGATTCCAATGTCATAGTACCTACTACAACACTTTCCTAGATTCTATCCAGTGCTGCCATAATATCCTCTATGTTGTCTAGTTGTTGTTTTTGCCATGCAATGTCTTTCTAAAGCTTCTCCTTCTCCTTTTAGTAATTTCCATTGGCCATCATGTGTGTGTCCCACTTTAGGGAAAAATTGAATGTCATGTTCTTGAGCATATGTTTCAATAACTTCCTTCAAACTCAACCGAGATGCACCCATGGAATTTTAGGTGAATCCCATTGCCCATGGAAGTTGAGGTTTGTTGTTAAGCATACATTACTACTAAAATACCTCAAATTGGTGCTACTTTGTCACCCAAAGATAACTTACAACTTGATTCATTATTCCAAGGGCTACATTTAGCTAACTTCTTATTCTCTCACTAGCAAGAATCTCTGGGAGAATTTCCTTTCCACCCTAAGAACCATTGTGTTACTTCATTAAAATTAGGACTTAAACAAAGCCAATGATACAAAACTTACTGCCACTTTGGAAAAATGCCACCTCCAACATTGCAACCATATGATAAATGGGAATAACACATGCCCAAGCTATAACCTAGTTAAATTGGTCTAGTTGCTGATTAGCTAGGTTGATTACAAATTCTTGTAGAATTGTCATCAGATTAGGTACAATAAAATGAACAATCAACTATTCACAGCTAGTAGGATCAAATACAATTTTCCAAGGTGATAAAATTGTATATGTAGATGCATC
The DNA here is from genome assembly GCA_028749045.1 of Cupressus sempervirens. Taxonomy (NCBI): domain Eukaryota; kingdom Viridiplantae; phylum Streptophyta; class Pinopsida; order Cupressales; family Cupressaceae; genus Cupressus; species Cupressus sempervirens. Next base: position 321,880,821 of record CM053791.1, read on the forward strand.
ACTTTCATGCTAGACACGAAGCACATTCCCAAAATTATAACAAATGGTTTGATATAAAGGCTCCATATGTTGGCCCAACAAAGGAATCCTAGGATGTAACCATGAATGTATTGGCACAATCTCCCTATGAGGATCCCACACATCTATTGCTACTATTAATTTGGGCATCATTATATGATCCAAAATTTTGTGAAGTATTGAAGTTGGTAGTAACTTCTCCCATGTCTTGAGAAAATGTAGCATAGGTCTAGGGTCCCTTGGCTCCTAGTAATTTGTAGCAGCTATTCTTACTGCAATTGAATGTAAGGAATTGAAGAAGCAAGTTTTTCTTCTATATAAATGTCATAATCAAAAGGCTCATTCCCTTCTAGAAGCCTCTGCCATAATGAAATTACCTCTAAATCATACAAAGGATGTTGAAGTGGTTCCCAACCTTGAAACACTCTTAAACACAATGGTAAAGTAAATGTAGATGCAATACATAACAAATTGCACAACTTGTAGTCCTCCATATATTTGGACTGTAAATTCTCAAAGACACTTGCAAGTGATTACAATGTCATAGTACCTATTGCAACATTTTCCTTGATTCTATCTAGTGCTCTTATAATATCCTCTATGTTGTCTAGCTATTATTTCTACCATGCAGTCTCTTTCTAAACCCACTCCTTCTCCTTCTGGTATATTGCCACAAACTCTCTCTCATGCCTTAAATTTTGATCAAACTTCTCAATATCCACCTCTACCATATCTAAAATCAACTTCAAATTGTAATGTGACTTTGGCATAGGTGTTTGATCCTTGACAAATTTCATCAAAGCATTCAAGTTTTCAAGACAGGTCAAGATCTTGCATAGAAATAATATAGACTAGGAATAATGGGTAGATTTAGCAAGAAATTATACAAAAACATATCATAACAAATATTTTTAGAAAGAAACAAGCCATAACCCAGTTAAATTGGTCTAGTTGTTGATTAACTGGGTTGATTACAAACTCCTATAGAACTATCATTAGATTAGGTAAAGTAAAATGAACAATCAACTGTTCCTAGCTAGCAAGGTCAAATACAATTTTTCAAAGTGATAAAATTGTATATGTAGATATATGTATGTAGGTATATATGTATTTTATATACATGTATGTATGTATTTATGCAAGTATATATGTATATATATGTGATGTATATATATATGTGTATATGTATGTATGTATGTATATATGTAAGCATATATATGTATGTATATACATATATACATATTTTTATGTATATATATGTGTATATATACATACATACACACACATATGTGTTTCTATGTATGTATGTATACATACATAAAGATCTCATGGATTATGGATTATGGATTATAAAGAAAGAAGGAAATATGACATTAACCATTCCACATTTGTTTTGATCGATTGTGGAGAGCTGCAAATGAAAGAGGGTGGAGAGCTTTGAACAAGGGTGGAGAACTTTGAACATTGATGGAGATCAGCGGAGATCTAGGATTTCATTTTTGTGCCCTTGTGATTGCTGCATTTCATTGTTGTGCCGTTGTGATCTCTACATTTTGTTGTCATGCCCTTGTGATATTTGTATATGTATGTATGTATGGGTATGTGCACCAAGTTGTGGTACCAAAAACATGACATATAAAGTTTTTTATTTTATTTTACAAAGTGCGTATGTGCTATAACATGTACATGCTTTGGTAAACTTAAATTTTTTATAAATGGGCTGCAAATCCGTGGCCCATTTTTTTTTTTTGGGCTTTGCATTGTTTCTCCTCAATAGCGTGTATGCGGATTGGAAAAATTAAAGAATTTTGTCACGTGCCTCCTCAAAATGTCTCCTCATCACTGAAGATCGAGATTGTGATCGCGTAGTATGTTTTCTACTCTTATTTTTGCATTATTTTATATGTTCTTGCATTGTTTGTAAGTTTTTACATTGTTTTGTAGGTTTTTTTAGTTTTTTAAAAAAATTGTTTATTTATTTAGATTGAAATTGGTTTCTTATTAGGAAATATGAATAATGAACTGCCAAATCCCTAGCCAGATCAACAAAATCAAAATGAAAACCCTCCACAAGATCCAAATCAAAACCCTCCACAACAAGAGCAAGAAATTCAACAACCTCCACTGATTGGAAGACCTCCTCTTGGCACTGAAGACAACATAATGAATAAAATAGAAAGAGGAAAAAATGAATTAGAAGCACTCATTGGTAGGTTTAAATCTTGTGGACAAACCAATTTGATGAGATCACAATTGGCATCCTCCCTTGACTCTATTATGACCCATGTAGATTTTGTTAGTGGTCAGTTGGATATTTGACATGTTAAGAGGGATGAATAAAGAAGATATTATGCAAAAAAATTATCATATCAAGATGTAAGAAAAAAGGAAATAGAAAAAGGTAGTATTTGTGCATTGTTGAAAAATCCTGGAGAACAAGATACTGTTAAACATACAACTAAAAGGTTCCCCATCCATTGGTGCGTACATGATGGTATTGGAAATAACTTTTGGGATAGACGATGGATCGTCTTTGATGCTCCTCCCTATAATAATCACGAGGTTCCAATGTATTTCTTAAAGAAATTGTATTGTGAATTTGTCCTTGGGGAGATCCCCAATTATTTGGATCTATTAGAATCTCAAGGTAAAGGTGGGAGGTCATCATTTGAGAGGTCGGGGGCATGTCATGACCCTAGTGTAGTTAGGGCACTTGTTTCCAAGTCATAAAGTGAGCATGTGATTATTCCTTCAGTTATCAAGGAACATGTAAAGACCAACACTCTAGGGACTATCAATGCTTTGACACAGACCCTCATTCATTGCACTAGTCCATTAGTTGAGGAGGAGCCTTCTATGCATCGCAGTCACATGTGTACATCATGTGGATCCTTATGCATATTTGGTATTCATGTTAGAGATAGTATGGATGATGGGCTAGTCATTGATGAGTTCCTGAGTGACACATTTGACATTGACACATAGGTAAATTACAATTATAATAAACTAATTTGATCACATTTCATATGTATAGGGAATGACTAATTAATTAGCATGTATTGACATTGTTCAAAATTTATGGTAAGAGTGTTGCTGGCCCTAGTACAGATTCCTCGACCCCATTTTTTGTTCTGTTGATGAGTCGAGAGGTATGTATTGATTTAATCATTTAAATTAATACATATTTATTAAGTAATCATATGAAGGATTGATAAATTTTTTTTATACATGTGCATCAGTTCTCTACTAGAACATTGACATTCACAAGGGACTCTGAGCCTAGGCATGATACGAGCTTCATATAGGTACATTTGTTTCATGTTAATTTAATTAATTTGATTATATTTGTTTCATGTTTCATGTTACATGTAAATTGTATTATATGACATGCAACTATTGACATTTGAGACTCCTCCTCATCTTCGCTAATCCATCGATCATGGAGCTGCTGCAATGATGGCTAGTTCAGAGCCATTGATTGAGGTATGAAAGAATTTTCTTGGTTTTAGTTGTTGTTTATAATATTTAGTATTGAAATTTAAAATTTTATTTATAAGTGATTATATTGATTGAATTGTGTTAGGGCCTTATTACACCCGATCATCCACAAACCTTTGAGGTGGATGTACATAGTGACTATTTGATGGCAGTAAGAAAATAATTAATTTTGTGTGTACATTTATTTGATTTCAAAGTATAATAATTATTGATTCATATCTACTTTGTTTGTATCAGCTTGAGTTAGAGAAGAGTCTAAACAAGAGGATGAGTGAGCGTGCGAGGAAGACCCCATCATCCCTATTATCTCCCTCCACATGACAATCGAAGACCTCTAGGGATTTTTTTCCTTCCCATCATTTAAAGGAGAAGATATAGTTGATAGACAGACATGTTTAGGCATTAGTGGACATATATGTTGGATTTTATGTTAGTGGACATATTCGATATACATTTGATGTATATATGAAATTCTATATTTGATGTATGACATATATTTGATGCATGAAATTATTAGACTTATGACATTATTGGTTAATATATGATATGTTTGTTCATGTATGCCATTATTGGTAATCATAATATATTATATGTTTGTTCATGTATGACATTATTGGTTATCATAATATATTATATGTTTGTTCATGTATGACATTATTGGTTATCATAATATATTATATGTTTTTTCATGTATAACATTATTGGTTATCATAATATATTATATGTTCATTCATGTATGACATTATTGGTTATCATAATATATTATATGTTTGTTCATGTATGACATTATTGGTTATTATAATATATTATATGTTTGTTCATGTATGACATTATTGGTTATCATAATATATATCTTGTTTTTGTTTTTTACATTTTAGTACATTGAACATGTATTTCATTTTAATGTAATTTGCATCCAAAATGATGCAAAGTGCTCACACCAAAAGCTAGTGGATTTCCATTAAGAATATTTTAAGGAAAACTACCTTTCCCACCTTCCTAAGTTTCTTCAAATACTCTTTCCAAATTGGTTACAACATTGAACAAATTTCTATCCAACTTCACAAAACTACTTGATCACTTTCCCATTCAAGACTTGGGAAGCACTAAGGGAAAAATGAGAAAATTTGAGAAATGGTTCATAATCAACTTCTTACTTCAAACTAACACCTTAGACACTTCAAGGAAAACCTAATAACCATCTCACAAAATTTAGTCTATCATCTATTCCATACTTTCAAGAGATTCTTCAACATCCTATAAGTGAAAACAATCTTCCAACATCCTATGACTGTATTTTCTTTGCAACAACGTGTAATTTGCTGATTTTTAGACAACTCTTCATAAAGGGAAGTGATTATGTTTTAAACCCATGAAATGGCTATTAAGACAACAAAGAAGATCCTTAACATCTTCCACTAACTCCATTCAATGATAACATGCAACTAAAGTGGTGTTTCATTCTAAAAAAGTATGAGTTTTCTATTTCAAACATGAAATAATGATATTTGACAATAACTCAATGATCCTATATACAAGTTTAACATCAGTAGTGATTCCTTGCCATATAAAAAAAACTTAATAATCACCAATACCTTATGCCTCCTCTAAATTCATAGAGGGTATTTTCATAATTTGACATCCATTCCAACCAATTACCAGTTGGTTTGATTGGTTATAAGGTTAATTTCAATATTTTTCAAAAAATTGCTAAAATTGCCAAAAAGTTGTCATCAAATTTTATTGCAAAATGCAATTTTTGCACTATCTCTTCCCATAATTTAACCAAGTAGCTTTTGGTAACACATAGGACCTATATAAGGTGTAATGACTCTCAAAACACTTATTGAGTCAACTTATTAACAAAAAAAGAAAAGTTAGGACTAAGGCAACTTGGGTTTATAGGTGACCTCAAGTTCCTTGACCTTACAAACAAGGATTACCTTATTGCCATAAAAAAATAACATGTTCAAAATGAGGTGTATGATCACCCATTTACCTTCTATCATGAGTCTCCATCACTGGATGAGATAACACTACAAGTTTCAACATCACTCGAGATGGGGTTGCAAAATCAAAATGGAATAAGATCTCCAAAAAGTGAGAGAGGTTATTGTAGGTCTCTACAACACAATCCTATAGCACTTGGAATCACATCCACACTTTGCATGAGTGCCCCATCAAATATCTCTGCCCTATGGTATTTAGTGACTCTTAGGGATGATTTAGTTTGGCGTGCCCAAGAATGTTCAAATGCTCAATGGGATAGGAGGATCTTGGAGCTAGGATTCACCTAGCCACCCAAAGCTAATGAAATATATAGTTTGATCCCATGAGGAATGTTGAGGGAGATCCAATAGTTGGTAATTTTGTATTGGCCAACACTATAAGTTTTACCATCACTAGAGATGGGGTTGTAAAATTAAAATGGAATAAGATCTCCAAAAAGTGAGAGAGGTTATTGTAGGTCTCCATAACATGGTCCTATAACACCTTGAATTGCTTCCATATCTCGCATTAGCTCTGAGATATGCCCTGTCGAAGATCACTTCCCTATGAAATTTAGTGACTCTTAGGGACAATTTAGTTTGGCATGCCTGAGAACATTCAAGCACTCAATGGGATAGGAGGAGCTTGGGCCTAGGGTTTACCCAGCTACATGGACTAACAAAATAGACAGTTTGATGCCATGATGAGAGGTGAGAGAGATTTGATAGTTGACAACTTTGTACTGGCCAACGCTACAAGTTTCAACATCACCCAAGATGGAGTCACAAAATCAAAATGGAATAACATATCCAAAAAGTGAGAGAGGTTATTGTAGGTATCTGAAACATTGTCTTAGAGTACCTAGAATTGCATCCATACCTCACCTGAGCTCTAAGATATGCCCCATCAAATATTTCTACCCTATGGCATTTAGTGACTCTAGTGACTCTTAGGGACAATTCATTTCAGCATGCCTGAGAATGTTTGAGCACTCAATGGGATGGGAGGAGCTTGGGCTTAGGGTTTACCCAACCACTCAAAGCTAACATAATAGATAGTTTGATCCCATGATGCATGGTGAGAGAGATATGAGCAAGATATGTATGCCTAGGCCTCTTTGTGCAAGATATGAGCAAATGTTGCTAATTAGGAAAAATTGGGTCTTTTTGAGTTTTTGTTCAAGATAGCCTAGGATTAGGTGTTTTAAGTTTTTTTTTAATAGTTTGGAACCTTTTCCAAGTCCTACAAGTGAAATCTAGTGACTACCTTTTTTATACAGTGACCAATAATTGGCCTGAATCCCCATGCCTTCTCATTCCTACAAAGGAGAGATTAATATATACAGAGGAATTATAGCTACATCTATTAAATATACAGAGGAAGATATAGAAAACTTGTTTAATAGCGAGATTAATCTGAGAGAAAGGGACATTTCAGAAGAAAATGGTTATCTTGGTGCCATCCAGGGTATGTCAATTACTTAGGATGAAGAGAAAAAACCTATAGCTATTGGGAAAGAGTGCACATGTACATAGACATAAAATTTTAAGATAGAGAACTGACAAGTGCTATAGAATTATCCACAGAGCAATGTGAAGTGAAGCCTCAAATTGGCTCATTAGTAGGAAAATAATTTGGTCTTGCACTTCATTCTAGCACGAAAAATGTTTCAATTAGAAATGCCTATTCATCAATGGCCTTACATTTATAGGAATTGGGAAGCCAAGATACTCAAGTTGGGCATGTGATGGGGAAGCTTGGGATAGACTAGCTAGTCTATGCTCCTGATCCTCAAGTAGATCTAAGTGTTATTCTAACACCTCTAATGGTCTCTAGGATTCCTTCACAATCAAGGATCCCTCGACCTACCCAAATCTATCCACCAAGTCAAGAATTTGAACTCCAACTCTCTAGCAACCAACTCTCTACAAGCTTATAGGGGTCATTTATGGTTTTTCACCAACACAAGCTCTAATAGGGATTGTGAGGAGTTTTATAGAGTTTTTAAAACCTATTCCACATGATCAAAGTGATAGTCAAGTTGGGCTGATACCCAATTGAATAGTTCCTTCATAAACATGGCTACTAGAGGAGCCCCAATTAGGCCTCCTTGTGGATTTCTAGGGCTTTTACCAAATTTTCTTTAAGGTTTCATAAATTATAGTAATAATAACAATTGTTTCCAATGACCAACCCTAAAGGATTTTTGGGGTCTTGAGCAACCAAAAAGCCATACATCAATTATACTAAAATTAGGGGTTTTTGAAGGTTTTAAGGGTTACCTTCTGTCCTCACTTTTTAAACACCTTCCCAAGCTTATCAAAACTTCTCCTTCACAACATAACACCTTCTAATACTCCTCTTAAATACCCCAAAGGGGCTTAGCTTAAAACCCAATCCTCTACATTCTAGAGCCAATTTTTTGTTGTCCACTCCTAGCCGGACACTATTGTGTTCACGTAGGGAAAGCTAAAAAAAAATGCTGCACATGCATCCAAGGGCCCTGCACTTTTGTACAAACAAAATGGGGTCTACATTTCAAGATTCCAAGGTTCCATGGTTTTCCTATGGTGGATACCAAAGATACAACCCCTAATTTACATGGTATGGTAAAACTGGCAGCAAACTTTATAGTTTGAAAAGAATTTTGTAAAACACTACCAAAACTATAAGAATCTAAACAATAATGCAATGAAAATTTACACAAAACTCCACTATATTCATAATAAATCACTCATGAAAGTGATTGTTCCTAAAAGATTGCTGCATATAGTCTATTGCTCTAAACTTTAGCCATACAATTACTTTCACTAACTCTTAGTTCAGGGTTTCTCATCACCTTTATATTCTTCCCATTAGTATTTGTTCTTAGTTAGGGATTTTTAGCCTCTTAGTAAAGTTGGAAAAAAAAAATAAATAAGAAAAGTTGCTAGCAACTTTTTAGCAACTTTTGCTCATACATTGCCAATGACCATTGTAGGTCCTCCTAAAGCACAAATGTTCTTAAAATCAAACCAAACACCTATCCTTGAGCTTCTAACCAATCAATGAACTCCTTATGAATTTGTCAAAATATATTAATGAACTTAACAAACAACAAAAAGCTCATTGCCACCTTTAAATGGAGACTTCAGTTTAAATGGAGATTTTCAGTTCCCAAACATATCCTAGTCAAGTAGATGACCAAAATGTTGCTCGAGTGAAGGGGATACTAGTTTATTAAGGTATCTTTATTATCCCACTTGCATTTAGTTACTATTTTTTGAGTAGCTATCCAACTTCTTTAGTGTGAGCAATATCTGTAATGTCCATTTTTGGGACTAAAGAATATTACTATTAAAATTGCAAATCTTCCATGAGCTATTATAATGTTCGTACATGCATATAGATCCTTCAATGATGTTCCTTTTCTTTATTGGATGAACTTGCTTTAGATTATCATAATGACTATTTATTACCTATTGGAGAGTTGTGCCTCTTTTGTTTAGATCTCCCCCCCCCCCCACCTCTCTCTCTCTCTCTCTCTCCCTCCCTATTCAATCTAATGAACCAACTAGATTTGCTCTACATTTTAATTTCTCAAGTACTCCCTCATGGTTTAACTCATGAACTTTCCAAAGAATCTTATTATGTGGTTTTCCACCATATTTTATCAAGTGTACATTTGATGCGACAATAATGTTTGAATAATGAAGAATCTTCCTCTTTTTTTGTCAATCCTCAAATAGCCACAAGTTAGGGTTCTTTATAGAATATTGCCTAAGCCATGTGCCAGTTACAATCACCATACTAATATGTTACTATAAATATTCACCATCTATAACTGAGTGATCTAGTTTTTGTTTGGCTTGGACACAATGACACAAATAATAATCTATCCTTCTTCATTGTCTTTAGGTGTAATAACAACAAAAACATGGCCTACAATGATAAATGTACAAAATATGGTCATTAATTTAGAAAATACTTAGGTAAAAGTTATAAAGTTACATATTGAGATTAGAAAGATATATATATATATATATATATATATATATATATATATATATATATATATATATATATATATATATATATATATATATATATATATATATATATATATATTACTAGGTTGCACTAGATTAGACAAGTGGTGAAAGTCAATGGATAAATCTATCTATTCCATTTCTAGTGCTTGTGGGGGATGATAGTTGTCAATTGGGTCCAAAACCTGTGTATCCCATTTGTCCACCCATTTAATCAACTCACACTCATCCCAATTTTCCTTTGCACATGATGCACAATAACATGCCTTTTTTTGTGTGTGGATACTCCATGAACCTACATCAAATCTTCTAAAAGAGTGCAACTTACTTGATCCTGTTACTGTGCAACAATCCTCATATGGTACAATGTTAGTATTATTTATCAACAAAAAAATTTATGAACCATAGACTCACCTTCCTTACCTGGACTCATTGTAGCATTATAACACTAGATGGATTTTTAATCTGTCAATATTGCTACATCTTTGTACTTTAGTTCTTCATGAGCTAAGGCTCTTTTGATGCATGTGCCTACACCATCATGCTCTCCATTTCCATGACCAACCTCTATTAAATTCTACATATATTCAATTCTGGACAACCTATACATCTTGCTCAACCAATAGAACATTCATGCATTCTTGAATTGAGATGCACAATTGTTTGACCAAATAATGTGCTAACAATATGGTATGCCCCTATTAGCCAAATCTCTATAAAATAGTTGAAAACAACCATGTACAAACTCTATAGAATATGATTGATTATAAATAATGTAAAAATGGTACTCCCTAAAAATCTTCCTATTATCCTTTGTACTTGTAGGTGAATGCATGAATGTTATGTGAATAAATATGGAAACTTGTTGATAAGTATAATACTTTACTTGCACCTCATTTTGTGGTTGTAGTGTGTAGTTCTATGTGAAGTCTACAATTGAAACAATGGTATGTAGTGGAAACATATCCTTGCACAACTTGAATTGCAAATCAAGCCATTGAGCTCTATGTGCATGCCTTGCATACTCGTAAATAATCTTTTTGTGAAAGATCTTCATGAACTCATACATTGAAATATTTTGAATGACTAAATCACATATTTTATATTGTCTCCCATTTTTTATAACATATGCAACTGTCTTATATTTTCCATAATCTACTATTTCATTTCCAATTGCATGTGTACTATCCATATGTTCACAAGTTGATAAAAGTTGCAAAGAACCACAAATTAAGCATGTAGCATCCAAGAATTATGTCTTGTAAAATTGTTGGCCATCCCCTATTTCACATAAAATGTTGGATATAAATTCCC